>OY728138.1:931838131-934338131 GCA_963277665.1 Viscum album
TCTTAGTAGGAGTTGTTAAAAAAAGAGTGAGGAATAAAAATATAATTTTTTTACAATTTTATTTTTATTTCTTGCTGAGTGGTTTAAGTGTTGTGTCACAACACTTTTTCCCTATCTTATGTGGTTTAACTCCTAGGTGTGGGAGTTGGAGTGGGACCCGTTGGGTTTCTAACTTCCTTTGGGATAATAAAAGAGAGGTGGGGCCCACACGAGCCCCACCCCTTCACTTTTTCCATAACTCCTCACCTCCCTCCCAAATTTTGTAATCTCATCTTATGTGAGTAACACACCTGAATCCCTTTTAAATGCCAAGTCAACTCTCTCAAATAATTGGTCAAATTACGTTAATTTATTGTGATATTATGAATTTTGAAAGGGTTGGTATAAGTAATAAAATAAGGGAAGCCTTATTTTATTATTGTGGTTTCGTTGTGTAAGATGTTTTGGAAGAGGAGAAATCTAGTCTTGAAAAACATTCTACCTCATTGAAGAACACGAAGAACGACGAAGAACGTCGGCCTCCGACGAAAGATGAAGAAGAACGCTAGTTCCTCAGAGATCGACGACGCAATGCCGTTTACCGTGACGCCGACGATCCTCTTCTCCGTGATGCCATCTTCCGCGAAGTCCTTTTTCCGCAACGATCTGCATTCGATGAATTCTTTGAGGTATGGTTGTTGTTTATGTATTATTTAATTCCCTTTTTTATTTCATTCAAAAAGAGAAAAAAATGTGGATCAACTTGTTGTCACGTTGATCCGCGAATGTTTTAATTACAGGTTGGGAATTTTGGTATGCTTTAATTTTATTTGAGGAATCATGGAATGATTTGCTTTAATTTTATTTAAATAAAATTGATTATTCGTTCTTTGTAAAAACCCTATCTAATATTGGATATTTGATAACGCCAAATGCAGAGGGCGCATGCCAAACAAACATGTCCCAACAACCCTCCACATATTGTTGTTGGTGCGCAGATTGACAGCGATGATGGAACGGGACCACAACAGTGATTTGAGGCTTTTGCAGTAATGTACGGGACCCGAGATGAACACCGGCGCAGACAGAAATGAAAATGGACCACCGGAGAAACTCTAGTGGCCCGCAGAAATCACTGGCGGTGCGGGTCGCCGGCGGCGCCCCGGCGCGCCGCCAAGAAGAACTTCTGCGGCTGAAGCCGCGGTGGCAGGCGACCGGATACCGCAGCCGCGCTGGATTCAGGGGAGCAGGATGGGGCGATTTCCGCGTTCGCGGAGCGCAAAGGCCGCGGGGGACCGCGTCCCCCACTCCGCTCGCTGGCCGAGAAAGCATGCCACCCGGCTGGGCCGGGCCGCACCCTGTCGAGTCGTACCCGGACCTGGGTTCGACCGACCCGGGGGGGGGGGGGTCGGTCCGGCCCCCGACCCCCCATTTTCGGATCACTTCATGTCTTTTGCCCATATCATGGGCTACAGACCTCCGATTCACACACAGTCAGTTGCGTAGAGATCCTTGGATCGACATGGTCATTTTTGTATATTACACTCAAGGTTTCGGAGAACTTTGAGTATGGATGGGTTGGTTTGAACATGAAACCAACCGGGCCCTCAGAGGGGAAACACTTATAACATGAGCTCTGGACGTCTGATTGACGTGCCATCGACATTGTTGGATTCCTCGTGATGAGACAGAACTTTTGTCATACTTCAACTGTGGTTTGGACATAGTTGGAGTAATGCTAGGTTGGATTGTACCTGAAATCCAACCGGGCCCCTGGAACGGAAAAGTCGATAACTTTCGGATCGGACGACCGTTTGACGAACCGTCAGCGGCGTTGGCAATCACGTTGAGAAACGGTCCCTATGAGTATAACCTATGAGAGTTTGGGGTACAGTTGAGATGCGGTCGGGATGGTTCGTACACGAAACCAACCAGGCGCCTAGGACGAAAACGATGATAACTCACAGACCGGGCGCCCGATTGACGCGCCGTCTGTTGCGTAGAGACAACTATGAAAAGGTGGTCCTTTGAGATACTTCTTTGTGGGAATTTGTGATGCTTGGAGTATTGACCTATAGCTCATGGAGCGGACCCTACCAGAGATGAGCGTACACTGTACGTAGAACGTGTAGCTGGTTGAGACCTGAAGACTGCTTGTCCGTTTCGAGTTGGAGAGACTTGTATAGCTCAGTTGGTAGCACTACTTTGTTTGGGGGCAGACCCATGGCGGGGGGAACTACTGTATTTGGGTGGCAGAACCACTGTACTCGACAGGAGGAGTACCTCTACAGGTTATTAGGGGGGGGGGTGCACTACTATGTTTGGGTGGCAGACCCCTACGGAGAGCATTGCTGTGTTTGGGTGGCTGACCCACGATACTCGATAGGAGGAGTATCTCAGTAGTCTTAGGTTAGTGATAAGTAGCTCGGAGTCATGACAGGATCACTGTACTCGTCAGAGACGGAGCTCTTCAGTAGTTACGGTTTTGATAATGAAAATCCCGGTTTGAGCTGAGTTAATTACCTTTGTGTTTTCCACATGATTGAGATGGGTTACTATATAACTTACGTATATATATGGGCATATACCTAAGTAGTGGTTATCCGTCGACTTCATACCTGTGTGATACCTCGTGGCTGAGATGGGTTACTTGGTAACATAGGTATAAGTATAGTCTTATTCCTAAGTAAGGGTTATCTATTGAGAACTTTCTTTGTGATTATCCATGTTGTATTTAGTGAGACCTTGAGGGTCTCGGGGTACCTACTGATTATCGTATACTCACCCATGCCCGGGATTTTCCCGTACCTCATTGTGTTGGTTACAGACGACAGACATCACTGATCATGGTCGAGGCTTGTAGAGCTGGACAGTACCCGGAGGTGGATCTCACGATGAGACGGTACCTGGAGGAGACGGACGGATGTGGACTGCTGTGGAGGACATCTGTACCAACCCTTAATGTAGGAACCCGGAGGACGATCCAGGAGTTATTTTTCACCTTTCAACTATTGTCCTTTGAGTTGTACTTTACATTTAGTTATAGTTTTACCTTTCTTTGGGCTTGTATTTCCGGCCCCTTGTACTTTTCAGCACGTATGTTTTACTACTTACTTAGTGTAGCTTCTTCTTGTACTCGGTTTGTGTGTGTTTTCATTTCATAAATTCAATTCCTTCCCTTTTTGGATTGGTATTTACGCCTTTGGTGGTAGTCGCCATCCCTGGCCTATGGAAGGTGGGCTTGGGGTAGTCACGGCACGGGCCCCGAGGACCGGTCGTGAAAAATTGGTATCAGAGGGGTCGGTTCTATCGCAGAACTTATAACTCTGATATTACATTTCTGTGAAGAAATAGTGTTAAGGGTACCGGGTGTGGGTTTTAGTTCAGGGAATCCATTGATGGTGCAGGCGGCTGACGTATCCATACACCTAGACCCTGACCATTGATTTCCGACTCAGTGCACGAAAACACTAAATGGGTGTGTGTTTCCAAAGGTTTTTCCTTAAAATAGCTCAAATCAGGTCAGCTCACCAGGTATAAATTGTTTAACTGTGTCACGTATGTTTCTTGCAGGATGCCTTTACACGGGCGACTAGCTAGAGCCCAGAGGTATGTACGTACTGACAGCCTGCCGTGCGACGAGGCTTCGGTACAGGGACCTCTTTCAGTTGAGGCACCATCGGAGGCACCAGCGGTACTACCATACATTGGGCCACCGATGCCACCAACCCCAGCAGCAGGCGATGCCTGACACTTGAGAGAGTTGCACGAGTTCCAGTGCCAGAGGCCACCGAGGTTCTGAGGAGAGACGGACCTGCAGGCGGCTGGGGATTGGCTGGAGGCTATAGTGAGAGTTTTCAGGATAGTGGGTACTCCAAAAGACGTCATAGTGATCTTTGCTGGCAGCCTCCTTCAGGAAGCAGGTGAGAGATGGTGGAGCCACTTGTTCCAGTTTTGCATTGGGATGAACTTCACCTGGGTAGACTTCGAGACCATATTTAGGGTGGAGTTTATACCAGGGAATCTACACCCCGAGCGTGTTCAAGAGCCGCTGCCTTTTCCGCACGATTTTTTATCAGTATCTGAGTCATCTGTAGGCAGTAGACAGATGATTCATGGGACCAAGAGGACCAGACCAGCATATGGGAGATCTAGGGGTTTAGGATCGATAGTGTGGGGCACCTAGGGTGGAGTCAGAGCCTGGCATGACAGAATCAGATAGTGTTTCTCCTGTGGCAGGAAGGGTCACATGGTACGTGACTGTCCGACTCCCCGCAAAGTTGATCCGCAGGCATTGGAGGAGCCACCGAGGCTGAAGCAGCGGTGAGTTCTTGAGTGACAGCTGAGTGGTGAAAAAGGAAGTAGGGCTCTGGAAGCAAGTGGAAATGAGCTGAACTAGTGGATTTCTTTTTTCCCTTGAACTTCAAGTTACATGTTGTTGTTGTTGTTGTTTTTGTGTCTTTGTACTGTGAGTTGCAGTAATAAAAGACACTTATCGTTGTGATGATTACTATTATGTCCATTTTTTTGGTTGATACTGAGAGGTCCTGGTTAAAAACTGTTGACTTGACCCTCACTTTTGATATTTCTACTGGAGGAGACCCAGTGACCTCACACTGATGCCGACAGTGTGACTCGACCCTTGGAGGCGAGAGTGATAGTTGGATCTCTAAGTAGTAACATCGAGGCCTTATGACGTCGTCCATGGAATGAATGCATCATTCATGTCAGGATTGACTGTATTAGGCAATGGGCGTGGTTCATCCATGGGATGAGACCGAGTTTCTCTTTTCGGCAAAGGAGAAATTTTAGTAGCTCTTACAGATCGTAGGCAAAGAAGGTATAGATCATCCAGGAGCGGATGAAGACTGCATAGTGTAGTAAGAAACAGTAAACTGGCACCAGTCTTAGAGACTTGGGCATGTAAAATGTTTCAAGAAGAGGAAGAATTTAGGAGAGATAAGTCTAGTAAGCAGCAGACGTGGAGGAAGAGCTTGGAGAGCAGCATGAGGTTGTGTACATTTCAACATGCTACAACCACCCGCCTTAGTTTTCCACGCCAGGCTTAGAGAGCTAGAGGGCAGGGGAAGAGTGTAGTTGCATGTGGTCAAGGAGTGTGACCCAATGGTTCTAAAAATTATTCAATGTACATTCTGTGTCCACTACTAGTTGTCGTAGTAACAGACGTTGATATGAATCATTCCTTCCTTCAACTAATCTTGTCCTAGACATAGATTTTCTGGTAAGCCGTAGACTTGACCCTCACGTCTGTAGATACCTTGGGAGGAGACTCGATAATAACACTTACGCTGACAGTGTGGTCTGACCCTCGAGGTGATAGTTTCAGTTAGAATCTCTTGGTGGTAGCGTCGAGCCCTTACGACATTGTTCTCGATATGGATTGGATTCATAGTTCATGCTCATATTGACTATATTAGACAAAAATGTTGTGGTCTAACTACAACATCGGGATGGGTTTTCCTTGGTCAGCGAAAAGGAAACCCCAGGCAGCGCAGGATAAACTCATGCATAGGAGGGTTTGGCTGATCAATCTTCGGTTGAGAACCTTACCCTCATGGCAGCAGGAGTTTTGAGTTTCAGTTCTTATCAGGAAATGGAGGCCTCTAGAGTTCAAGGATAGAGATCACGTCCTTATACGGGTCTCACCTCGACGAGGATTAAAGAGATGTGGCTGAGGTGATAAGTTATCTCTGAGGTTCAATATAACTTTCTAGGTCCTTAGCAGGGTCGGCGAGGTGGTTTACCACTTGGCCTTTCCACCTCAGTTGCACCAAGTGCATGATTTCATCCACATATCTCAGCTGAGGAGATAGGTGCATGATCCTTTACACATCATCGACCTCAGGAAGTAGGATGTCTATGGCAGGGCAACATTCACGGATGTTCCAGTGGGGATCGAGGATCGACAGGAGCGGATCCTACATAGACGGTTGATTCATCAGGTGTGCTTTCACTGGAATTACGAGAACCTCCAGGTGAGCACATGGGAGTGGAAGGCTCAGATGCATGCTCAGTACAACTTTTGTTTCCCTAGTTTATGTTATAGCTTTACGGGGATGTAAACCCCTTAGGTGGGAGTAATTTAAAGACTCAGAAATTTCATGGAATTTTTTTTTATTTTCTTTTGAATTTTTTGAGTGTGCGGTTTCTAACGACACCTGATTCTGAGGCCCATTGTACCCGGAATCAATTTCCGATGTTTAGCTCAGGTATGTTCAGTGAACAAACGAGCGTGTTTTTCTAACTTTTGAACCGGTGCTCAGAATCGAAATCTGAGGGCAACGATGAACTCGCAATGCCAGTAATTTCTTAAGAAGACCCTTTTTGGAGTTGCGTTTTCTCGGGAGGAGTTTTTTTAAAAAAAAGAGTGAGGAATAAAAATATAATTGTTTTACAATTTTATTTTTATTTATGGCTAAGTGGTTTAAGTGTTGTGTCACAACACTTTTTCCCTCTCTTATGTAGTTTAACTCCTAGGTGTGGGAGTTGGTGTGGGACCCATTGGGTGGCTAACTTCCCTTGGGAGAATAAAGGAGAGGAGGGGTCCACACGAGCCCCACCCCTTCACTTTTTCCATAACTCCTCACCTCCCTCTTAAATTTTGTAAAATCATCTTAATTGAGTAACACACCCACACCCCTTTTAAATGCCAAGTCAACTCTCACAATTAATTTGTTAACACACGTTAATTGATTGTGATATTTTGAATTTTGAAAGGGTTGGCATAAGTAATAAAATAGGGGAAACCAAATATTATTATTGTGGTTTTGTGGTGCAAGAAGTTTTGGAAGAGGAGAACTCTAGTCATGAAGAACGTTATTCCTCATTGATGAATACAAAGAATGATGAAGAACACCGGCCTCTGACGAAAGAAGATGAAGAATGCTAGTTCCTCGAAGATCAAGGATGCGATGATGTGTACCGCGACGCTGACTATCCTTTTCTCCGCGACACTGTCTTCCACAAAAACCTTTTTCCGCAACGATCCTCATTCGATGACTTTGTCTAGGTAGGGGGTTTTATGTATTATTTAATTCCCTTGTTTCTTTCATTCTAAAAGAAAAATAAAGAACATGGATCAAATTTCTGTTATGTTGATCCGTGAATGTTTTAATTGCGGGTTGGGAATTTTTGCATGCTTCAATTTTATTTGAGGGATCGTGGAATGGTTTGGTTCAATTTTATTAAAATAAAATTAATTATTCATTCATCATAAAAACCCTGTCTAATCTTGGATATTTGATAACGCCTAACGTGGAGGGTGCGGGCCGAAAAAACACGGCCTGACAACCCTCCACAGATTGATGTTGGTGCGCATATTGATGACGATGATGGAATGGTACTGTAATAGTGATTTCAGGCCTTCCCAGTAAAGTATGGGACCCGAGATGAACACCGGCACAGACGGAATTGAAAACGGACCCCCAGAGAAACTCTGGTGTCCCACGGACATCGCTGGCGGCACAGGATGCTAGTGCGGCGGCGCCCCGACACGTCGCCAGGAGGAACCACCCCGGCTGAAGCCGCGACGGCAGGCGGCCGGATCCCGTGGCCGCGTGGGATCCAGGGGAGCAGGAGGCGGTGCTGGCCGCGTCCGCGAAGCACAAAGGCCGCGGAGGACCGCGTGTCCCGCTTGGCTCGCTGGCTGAGCCAGCGTGCCACCCGGCCGAGCCGGGCCGACCCGGGGGGGGGGGGGGGGGTTGGGCCGGGTCGATCCGGGCGCGACCCCCCATTTTCGAATCACTTCTGGTCTTTTTCCCATATCATGGGCTACAGACCTCTAATCGATGAACCGTCAGTTGCATAGCGATCCTTGGAGCCAGACTGTCGTTTCAGTATATTACACTCAAGGTTTTGGAGAACTATGTGTATGGCTAGGTTGGTTTGAACACGAAACAAACCGGGTCCTCGGAGCGGAAACTCTTATAACATGAGCTCCAAACGTCCGATTGACGTGTCGTCGACTTTGTTGGATTTTTCTTGATGAGACAGAACTTTTGGAATAATTCACCTGAGGTTTGGACGCAGTTGGAGTAAGGTCGGTTTGGATTGTACCCGAAATCCAACTGGGCCCCTGGAACAGAAAAGCCGATAACTTTCAGAACAGACGTCCATTTGACGAACCGTCAGTGGCATTGGTAGTCACTTTGAGAAACAATCCCTATATGTATACCCTACGATAGTTCAGGGTATATTTGAGATGCGGCCGAGTTGGTTCGTACATGAAACCAACCGGGCCCCTGGGACGAAAAGGTTGATAACTCACAGATCGGGCGCCCGATTGACGCGCCATCTGTTGCTTAGAGACCCCTATGACGAGGTGGTCCTTTGAGATACTTATTTGAGGGACTTTGTGATGCTTGGAGTATCGACCTATAGCTTGTGGAGCGGACCCTCCTGGAGACGAGCGTATGGATTATGGAGACCGTGTAGCTGGATGAGACCTGAATACTGCTTGTCTGATTCATGTCGGAGAGACTTGTATAGCCCAGTGGGGAGCACTGCTGTGTTTGGGTGGATGAACCACGACGGGGAGCACTACTGTGTTTGGTTGGCAGACCCGTGGTACTCGATAGGAGGAGTACCACTGCAGGCTATTAAGGGGGTGCACTACTGTGTTTGGGTGGAAGACCCCAGCGGGGAGCACTACTGTGTTTAGGTGGCTGACCCGCGATACTCGATAAGAGGAGTACCTCAGCAGTCTTAGGTTAGTGAGAAGTACCTCGTAGTTGTGACAGGATCGCTGTATTTGTCAGAGATGGAGCTCTTCAGCAGTTACGGTTTCGATAATTAAAATCCTAGTTTGAGCTGTGTCAATAACCTTTGTGTTTTCCTCATGATTGAGATGGGTTACTAGATTACTTTCGTATATGTATGGGCACATACCTAAGTAGTGGTTATCCGTTGACTTCATATCTGTGTGATACCCCGTGGCTGAGATGGGTTACGTGGTAACTTAGGTAGAAGTATAGGTTTATACCTAAGTAAGGGTTATCTGTTGAGAACTTTCTTTGTGATTATCCTTGTTGGATTTAGTAACGCCTTGAGGGTATCGGGGTCCCTACTGAGTATCGTATAGTCACCCCTGCATGGGCTTTTCCCGGACCTCATTGTGTTGGTTGCAGACAAAGAACATCACGGATTGTGGTTGAGGCTTGTAGAGTTGGACGACACCCGTAGGTGGATCTCACGACGAGATGGTACCCGGAGGTGGATCTCATGACGAGTCGGTACCTGGAGGTGGATCTCAAGTCGAGTCGGTACCCAGAGGAGATAGATGGATGTTGAGTGCTGAGGAGGACATCTGTACCTACCCTTTAGGTAGGAACCCAGAGGACGATCCAGGAGCTACTTGTCACCTTTCATCTATTTTACTTTGAGTTGTAGTTGTACATTTATTTGGGATTTTATTTTCGGCCCCTTGTACTTTTCAAGAACATTTTTTTTACTTCTTACCTAGTGTAGCTTCTACTTGTACTCTATTTGTGTGTGTTTTCATTTCATAAAGTCAATTAATTCCCTTTTTTCGTTGGGATTTATGCCTTTGGTGCTAGTCGCCAGCCTCTAGCCTACAGAAGGCGGGCTTGGGGTAGTCACGACCTGGGCCCCGAGGACGGGTCGTGACATTCTACATATGAATAGTATAAATGTTTTTTGATTTTCTTGGTAATTTTACGGTGGAATTAATTGATTATTTTACTATGTATGGTTACTCATTTGATGAGTGTCGCATAATTTTGGGTGAAGTGTTATATCACTATATTGAGAAAAAATTGTTTTCGAACATTGAGAATTGCCATTTCATGGTAGATAATGTAATTTACTTAGGTTATGTAATGTCACAACATAGAAATGAGGTTGATATATCATTGTAAGATTTTATTTTATCCTTTTTATATTATACATGTGTGCAAGATAATGGATCATTCATGGGAGATGTAGGTTTTTATTGATGCATCATTTGAGATTTCAATGATATATCTCTATCATTATTTTGATTAATTACCAAAAATTGACTTAGTTTTTTATGATTCATGTATTGTATCATTAGATTATATAAAGAAGAGTCTTAATACATCACTGATAATATAACCCCCATAATGGGTCCACCCATTTGAGCTTGTGTGTGATGCTTTAAAAATCAGAGTTGGAAAAATATTACCTCAGTGGGTGTAAGGGTAGTCCCTTGTGATTTAATATGCATTAAGAAATTTGGAATCATCCCAATAAAATAACACTATAATTTAAAATCTAAACACTCATAAATTCCATTTAATTGTTTTTAAATTATTTGGGATTATTATGAGACTGTGAAAATTGACGGCGGTTGATTACGAGGTCCAGTGTGCCCGGAATGGAATTTTGGAACATTTTTATAGCACGTCCAATAAATATGCGGACATAATTTTATATCTTTTGAACAACTATAATGATGAAAAAATATGAGGGTGCCGTTGAATCCATAACATCAGGATTTTTTTAATGAAGGCCTAACTTCGACCACAATAGGTGAGGAGAAAAAGATAGTTTTTCAGATTTTTTAAACAATAATAAAATAGCACAAAATTATTATTTTATTTTTCGACCAACAGTTGAGTTGCGATGGTGAGACATCTGAGTTTTCAAGACTTTTAATGGAATTGACTATTTTTTTTGTAACAACAACACTGATAGATAAGAAGTTCATTCATCAATGAACCTCATTAAAATATGGAAGCATTAATCGTCATTTCCACTTTATTTAATTGAGGCTCAAACATGGTTTTTTTGACAGGGAAATGCAGAACATCTGACAAAGTGCCGCAATGCCTTCCACTGATGACAAATGGAAGCTTGGACAACAATTTTAGAGGAATCGATCCAGGACCGACCAACACTGACGACCTCTTTAATCATAGATTCTTCTTCTACAACAGTGATATCACCTCCATTTCTGTGGTAGAGGGTTTTGTTTAAATTCAAGTGAATTTATTTTTATACCATGTTCATGAAAATAATGATGAATCATAGAAGTATTATATTTCATCTGTGTTGAATTAATTGCTACCTTCTTGTTAAGATGCTAATGTTGATGGAATGGGAAAAACGAACATGGGTCAGACACTCCGAAACTTCAGTTTTGTAGTGTTCTTCATGGGAAAATTTAGAACGTAACGACAAGACACACAGTGATAGATGTATCCTAGGAGGCCCGTAGGAATGTTCAAAAGGGGAAATGGTCCACCAGTGATGACACTTTGGCCCACAAATTTTCCACCAGCATGACAGTGGCCCACATTGTCTAGATGTGGTGGCAGCATGCAGAGGCTGTCCCTCGACCAGATGCGTTTATGGAAGGTAGCGTGCCATTACGCGCCACGGTGAGGACGCTTCTGCTTTGGCCAAGGGGATACACACCCCTCGAGTCCCACTAACAAGAGGGTGGAAGCATATGGTGCCACCATTTAATTCACCCTAATGGCTTTGCCCAGCTATTTTTGGGCCGGGCCGATTTGGGTCTTCCCAGGATGGGGAGGTTCGGGTTGGTCTGATTGGGTCGGACCAGACCCAGACCTTCTTCGGCCCGTATATGCTTAAAAGGACACATCTCTCAGACCATAAATCAATTTCAAGAACAATCTATGACACTAGAATCCTTAGAATGAGACAGTCATTTTGAGATTCTCCAACCGAGTTTTGGAAAATGTTTGTGTATGGATAGGTTGGATTGAACCTAAATCCAACTGGGCCCTCGGTACTAAAATTGTTATAACTCATAGACTCAGTGTTCGATTTATGCATTGGATATTGAATTAGAACCCTTACGACATGGCTGTTCATTTGGATACTCCTTTGTGGGACGTCATGGAAGTTGAGTCGTGACCTATATCTTGAGGTTAGAATACAATAGAACTCAATCGCACCAGGTGTGGGGAATCCTGTTGCTGGCTGTCAAATTAAGAGCGGCACTATGTGGATCGGAATCATAGCGACCCTGTGTGGATCAGCATCATAATGAACCTATGTGGATCAGCATCATAGGTACCCTGTGTGGATATTCATCATAGATACCCTGTGTGAATTAGCATAATAACAACCCTGTGTGGATCAATATCATAGTGACCCTATGTGGATTATCATCATAATGAACCTATGTGGATCAAAATTCTAGAAAACCTGTGTAGATCAACAGTACGTGACCCGATGAGGAACAACCTTAGACCTACCCATCATTGATCAACGACATATGACCATGTCTGGATCGATATTGGAAAAACTTCTTTGTGGATAAGTTTTGGAACTTCCTAATGGAATAAAATGATATAGCTTTAGAGTAATCATTTTATTCATGATCTCTAAGCTGTATTCCTAGTTAGAGATGAGTCTTTTGTTTTTTCCTTTGTGATTGTGATCATGCTTTGTTGTTTTCCATTGTGGAATTCTTGGTGACCTTCAGGGGTCTCAGGGTCCCAACTGGGTATTTCTATACTCACCCTAGCACGGGCTTCACCCTTACCTGGTTGTGTCTTCTTTAGATGATGTGTAACTTCAATGAGACTATAGGATCATGGACCATGTGGTATATAAAGATGACTTGTTGATGTGGAGAGTTTCAGACACGAGTTTTACCCACCCTTTATGTAGGATTCTTGGCGGACGATCTTAGTGGCTATTTTATGTTTTCTGTTTTAGTTATATCTTTATAGTTGGTCTTGTATTACAGACCATTTACATTTTGTACAAACTTTTAACACTGTAGTTTTAGATTGTGGTTTCATTTGCTTGTGTTATTGGACTGTGCGGTTGTAATAGCTTAAAGGAAATGTCTTCCTATTTTAGGGATATGCCTTTCTGGTGATACCCGCAAACACCTGGCCTATGGATGGTGCTCTTGGGGTTGTCATGGCATGGGCCCCAGGGAGATGGGTTTTGAAAAAGTGGTGTCAGAGGGGTCAGTTATACTGATGAAATTTGAACCTGATATTTCAAATAGAGCAAATGTGTTATGTGTTTTGAGTGTGTTTTTCAGTTCGGGGATTCCAGTGTTGGTGCAGTGGCCAACGTATCCATAAACCAGGACCCTGAATACTGATTTCTGACTCGGTGCATAAATATGATGATTCCATGTGTTTTGTAAATGTTTTAATTTTTATCTCTTCATAGATAGCTAACCAGGTATAACATATTGAATGTCTCACACCTATTTAATTTCAGGATGCCCCTACATAGATTTCCATCTAGGATTCTTAAGAGATTTCACAATGATGGCCCACTGAGTGATGAGGATTCAGTGTAGGGCCCTCTTACAGTGATATCATATTCGGGTGGTGCACCAGCAGCATCGCCACCCATTGGGAAGCAGTTTCCACCAACCCCACTAGCAGACTATGCATGCCTACCGAGGTAATTTCATGAGTACTGGCATGAGTTAGTGGAACAAGTTTGTCGCTTAGTTGAGAAACCAACAGAGGATATGGTGATCCTAGATGCTAGCCTCTTCCACGGTATAACAGGGAGATGTTGAGCCTGAAACTCCAGTTACACAATGAGGAAACCCTCAACTGGGTGGACATAGAGAGCCTCTTCAGGGAGGAGTTTATTCTAGAAATGTTACTCTCTGTGTGTATTCAAGAGATCCTACAATTATAGAAGTGTAGCCTGACAGTAGACCAGTACTAGGTGAGATTCAATAAACAATCACAAAACTCCACCGACATGGTACGAGACCCATTTCTAGGGCTCAGTCCTTTGAGCATGGTCTTTGGTGGGATATCAGAGCATTGATGATATCGCTCAATATTCCGATGCTGGATGGAGTGATCGATCGAGCGTTGTGGGTGGAAATCTTCTCATCTGAGCAAAAACTAATAGTGAAAGCCACCACCATACTTCAGATAGATGAGTCATCAATAGTAGGTAGTAGGAAAATGATACAGAGGTACAAACATGCCAGAACATTTAGAGGACGACCCCTAGATGTTGGGTTGGAGGTGCGGAGCTCAAGAGGTATAGTAGGCCAATAGAGGTGTAGAGTGAGCTTTACGTACGGTAGGTAGGGCCATATGGTTCGCGACTAGCCTACCCACCATACCGAAGATCAGTAGATGGTCGAGGGACCTCCAAGGAAGAGTAAGTTATTCGAGAAAGGTGGTACGTATGGTGGAAGACGTGGTAGAGGAGTAGTCCATGCAGTAGGTGTTGGGTGGAGATTTGTGGTTCTACCACCACTACCTCCATGTTTTCCACCACGACCATAGGGAGTAGGTGCACATGGTTTATCTTAGCTCCTGGAAGCTGAGGCCAATGACCACGGTGCTCTATATATGATTTGAGTTAATTTCTATGTCTACTCCACCCTAGGTGATGTACTTATAGACACAGGTTCCAGTCACTCTTTCATTTTCCCAACTGTCATCTAGGGATCTAAGATTCTGGTAAAGGCATTAGCTCGATCCATACAATTATAGACTCTTATGGGAGATGATACAATAATCACACACCTGTGACGACAATGTGTGCTTACTCTAGGAAGGAAGATATTTGGCTAGGATCTCCTAGTAGAATCATCGATGCCTTATGATGTCATCATGGTTATGGAATGTTTATCCATTTTCCATGATCATATTAACTGTTTTGGGACCTAAGTGCATTGTTTTCATGAGAAAGGGACCCATTTTCCATTCACCGGTGAGAATGGAACCTTTGCAACACATGATTGACATACTTAGAGGAGGCTGCAGCCAACCACACACCAGTTGGATAGCCTTACCCTTAGAGTAGTTGATGTATAGAGTGCATGTTTTCCTATAGTGGTGGACTAGTATGCTGATGTATTTTCTAATGATGTTCCAGGATCACCTCATCGTAGAGAGGTAGACTTCTACATAAACTTGTACCATGGGATGACACGGATATCCAAACCATCATATCAGATGGCTCCCATAGAGATTCATGAGTTGCAGGTATAGTTGGAGGACTTGAAGGGAAATTAGTTCATAGGACCCAGTGTTTCTCCATGGGAATCCTCTATTATCTTCATCAAGAAGGGAGATGAGAATCTGGGGCTTTTTGTGGACTATCAGTGCCTCAAGTAGGAGACCATGAAGAACATGTATCCACTCCAAAGGATTGATAATCCCTTCGATGATATGAAGGGATCTTGATGGCGTTTGAAGATAGACCCCAGATCAGGATATCATCTTCTCATAGTATGAGATGTGGACACAACAAAGATAGCCTTGAGATGTTGGTATGTCCACTGTGAGTTCTTACTGATGCCCTTTGGCATAACCAATGATCTGAAAGTGTTCATGGTGATCATAAAAAGGATCTTATAGCCTTACCTCGATCACATCATGAAAGTCTTCATTGACTACATTTTGATATAATCAACATCAGATGTAGATCACACCACACACCAGGAGATATTTTTGGATAAACTCTAAGAACAACAGCTTTATAGAAAGCTCATGAAGTTCTAGTTCAGGATATGAAAATTCCACAACCTAGGTAATGCTATATTAAAGGCCAATGTTGTAGTGAATCCATAAATGATACAAGTAATGCTTTCTTGGGAGCCACCCAGGAGTGTGGCCAAGGTGTGGAGTCTACTAGGATTGGTTGGGTACTACAAGAGATTCATACCTGATGTTTCCAGAGTTGTGACATCTTTTTCATATTTTTATAAGAAGGGACAACACTTTATGTGGACATAGAGATACCAATAGAGTTTTTAGGAGATGAGGAAGAGATTGGTGAGTTCCCCCCATCATGTGGCTACTAGAAGAGGGTGTTGGTTATGTAATTTAAAGTGAAGCATCACGGACCAGACTCGGTTGTGTCCACATGCAAGATCGAGTAGTGATTGCCAAAAGATCAAGGTATTTGAGCCAGCACGAGTATAACTACGATAAAAATTAACTACAGTTAACAGAAGTAGTGATTGCACTGAAGAAGTGGAAGCAGTACTTGATGGGTGAACATTTTATAGTCTAATCTGATCCCAAGAGTCTAAGATATATCTTCTCATAGAAGGACCTAAACTAAGGTAGTATAGAAGGAAATAGATCCACTAGGATTATGACTTTGAGAAATCCTACAATCATGGGAAGGAGAACGTGGTGGAAAACACACTCAGAAGGATGTCTGGTCTACAGTTGTTGAGTGAGGTGACATAGAAACTATCTGCAATGTGATTCTCCTTCATGGATGTTTATGGAGAAGGTTGCCTTCAGTCAATGATAGTAACACCAAGACTCCTATAGTGAGTCAGGGAGGAAAAACATGGGGTCATAGACTATGAGTCCCGATGTGCTCAGATATCTTCGGATCATTCTCTTGATAGATTTTTTTTGAAGGTGGGGAGCACGCCAACATCAATGGAGGACACATATTGTAACATAAATTCAATGAGAGGACATGTTAAGGAAGTTTCACACATTTCCGTTGTGGGTACATATTTGTGTGGAAGTGATGTACCAAGACTTCTGGCGTCAGTACTGGTGGCCAGGGAAGATGAAAGTAGTGGCAGGGTTCATATCATTATGCCTTAATTGTCAGCATGTGAAGGTTGAGAATTAGGTACTAGTAGGCTTAGCTCGGCCACATGAGGTACCATAGTGGATGTTGGATGGTATCATTATGTACATTTTGGTAGGGCTACCAAGTACATCTAAGGGCCACGATTCCATCTAGGTGACCATTGACTGACTCACCATGTTAGCCCACTTTCTACCCATCCTAGAATAGGGATCAGAAGAGATCATGGGACACCTCAACATAGAGGATATTGTACGACTTCACATAGTGCGAATGAGGATCGTCTCATATCGAGATGCTTGTTTAACATCTTTCTCATAGAAGGGATTGCAAGATACATTTGTGACTCACCTATGCTTGAGCACCACATTTCATCTTCATATAGATGGTCAAAATGAGAAGAACATTCGGACAATCGAGGACATTCTTTGTGCCTGTGTCCTTGATTTTGGTCTTAGTTGGGAGGACCACCTGCCAAGGGTGGAGTTCTCTTACAACAAAATTTATCACTCCACAATCGATGTGGAAGCATTTGAGTCCATGAATGGGATAACATGTAGATCAACACTATGTTGGAAAAACCTAGGGGAGTCAGAACTTATGTGTCCAAAGTTGGTATAGGCTACCCCATAGGAGGTGCAGATCACCCAGGAGAGGATGAAGACTACACATAGACAACAAAAGTCGTATTCCAATATGTAGATGGAGACCCTGGGAGTTTGAGGAGGGACAACATGTCTTCTTACATGTCTCACCCCGATGAGGATTTCATAGGTTTATCCAGGGTGGAAAGTTATCTCTGAGGTTCATCGGACCATTCCAGATCCTCAACAATGTAAGCAAGGTGGCATACTGACAATCTCGTCCCCCAAAGATGCAGTAGGTTCAAAATGTTTTTCATGTGTCGCAGATGAGGAGGTATGTGCATGATTTATCACATGTTATCTAATGGGGCGAGCTGGACATTGACGACGGGGCAACATTTGAAGAGTTTCCAGTGGAGATAGAGGATTGATATGAGTGGGTCCTTTGTGGTCAGTTTATTCCTCTAGTGCGAGTTCATTGGCAGCACAAGAACCGCTATGAGAGGACCTGAGTGTGGGAGACTCAGATACATGCTCAAAACACCATTTTTTCTCCTAATTTTATTGTAGCTTTCGGGGATGAAATTTTTTAATATGGGGAGAATATAAAGGGACAAAAAATTCAAAATATATTTTTTCAAATTATTTGAGACTATTACGAGTCAGGAAAAATTGTTGGCGGTTGATTTAGAGGCCCAGTGTGCCCGGAACAGAATTTTGATCTTTTTTAAGGTATATTCAGTAAACTTATGGGCATCATTATTTATCTTTTGAATAGGTGCGCAAGTTAAATCTTCGTGGTCATCGTTGAATCTACAATGACAGGATTCACTTAAGGGAGGCTTAACATCGACCGTAGTTGGTTTGGAGAAAAAGATAGTTTTTCAGAATTTTTAATGAATAATAAAATTACATAAAATTGTTATTATATTTTTCTACAAATGGTTGAGCTGTGGTCTTTGGAATGCTATGTTGTCAAGACATTTAATGGCTTAAATCTTGGTTTTTCTAACCAAACCATTGATAGTTAATAGGACCAATCATTAAGGAACCTCATTAAACTCTAGTTGAGTTAATCATCATTTCCCCTCTATTTAAATGAGGAGTGGGAATGGGTTTTTGACAAGAATGTGGGAAAACTATGATGAAGTGTTGTGACATATACTAATCATGAATAATAGAATCTTTGATGGCAACAATGGAGGAATCGATCCAGGATTGATGAACATCGATGGAATCTTCAAGCGTGGATTCTTCTTCCACAACAATGACGTCGCCTTTGATTCGGAGGTTGGGGTTTTGATTAAATTCAACTGAATTTACTCAGTTACCTTGTTCTTGAATAGAATAATTACTCACATAACTATAATAGTTTATTTATGTTGAATAAATTGCTACCCGCTTATTATGATGAAAACGTGGAGGGCACATGCCATATGAGCAAGGCCCAAACCCACTCTAGCTTTGGTTTTGTCGTGTTCTTCATTGGTGAAGTCTGAACTTGAAAACAACATGAATACAGGATCCATACAGAGATTAAAAAATCTTTAAAGGCTCGTACATGTGTTTGGAAGGAAAAACAAACCAATAAAGTTCACTTGATGGCCTACAAAAGCTCTGCCGATGTGGCGACGATAGTGGGAGATGGCAGCGACCAACATTGGCTGCCCGATGACCAGCCACATTGACGGAAGGTGGCATGCCCTTGCACGCTATAGTGAGGAGGTCGTGGCTTTGAATCCGCTTCATAGGAGAAGGGGACCCTTTCCCCACGGGTTTCACCGATAGGAGGTAAGCACCACAAGTCACCGCCGGTTAATTCACCCAAAGGACATTCCAATTCAAGATGGGGGCCTACCACCCAGCTGGAAGACTGCGTCATCCACTGGGTCAGGTCGCCCAAGTGGGACATGGCTTTCTAAGGTGAGCAGCACCGGTCTATAAACTAGCCCACTGAAGCTGACCTAGACAGTTCAGGCAGGGCCGGGTCTGGTCGGACCGGACCCAGACCCTCGTCAGCCCAGATACACTTAAAAGACTATTTCTCACAACCCCGATGCCTGTTTGATGAAATGTTTGAGGGAATTTAATAATTGGAATGAGTCGGTAATTTTGAAATACTCAAAATGAGTTTTGGGGAAGGTTGGAGTATGGGTGGTTTGGAATGAACCCAAACCCAATAGGGCCCTCAGTATTGAAACAATTATAACTCACAGATTGGGTGTATGATTGACATCCTTTCTGTTGAATTGGAACCCTTATGATATGGCATTAATTCGCGCTAATAATTTTTGAGACATCATGGAAGTTGAGGCAGGACTAATATCTTGAGGATCAGATACTACATAACTCATGGGAACCGGATGTAGGGAATCTTGTGGCTGGCAGTCAAATGAAGGGAGACCCTATGTGGTTCATCATCATAGTGACCCTATGTGAATCAGAATCATAGAGATGCTGGGTGCATCTACATCATAGTGAAACTATGTGGATCAGAATCATAGCGACCCTGTGGGGATCAACATCATAGTGACCCTCTGTCAATTGGATTCATAGAAACCCTATGTGGATTAGCATCATAGCGACCCTATGTAGATAAACATTTTAGCAGCCTTGTGTTGATCAACAGTGCGTGACCCGACAAGGACCAGCCTTAGAGCGTCCCATTTCGGATTAGTGAAATACGACACTTCATGGATAGATAACAGAACAACTTAATTTGGGTTCAATTTTAGAACTTCTTAATGGAATAAAAAGATACATCTTAAGACTAGTAATCTTTATTGCTGATCTCTAATTTGAATACCTTGTTTTAGATGAGTCTATTTCTTTGTGCTTTCTGAATGAGATCAATCTTTGTGTTTTTCCATTTTGGAATCCTGAAAGACCATCAGGGGTTTTAGAGTCTCTACCGAGTATTGTTATACTGACCCCTACATGGGCTTCGCCCAAACCATGTAGTGTCTTTTGAAGATGACGATCAGCTCAGCTAAGACTATAAGAGCCAAGACTAGGTGGTATATAGAGGTGACTATTTGATGTCAAAAGCTATGGAGATGAGTCGTAATTACTTTTTAGGTAGTATTATTTGTGGGAAATCTCTGAGGTTATTTTCTATTTTCTATTATAGTTGTATCTTTTCAGTTGGTCTTGTATTCCAGCCCCTTTAAATTCGGTACACACTTTTACTAATGTATTTTTACTTCTCGGATGCATCTTGTAGTGTTCTTAGAATGTGTGGTTGTATATGTTTAATGGAAATTCCTTCCCATTTTAGGGTTATGCCTTTCCAGTTCTAGTCACCAACACATTTCTTATGGAAGGCAGTCTTGGGGTAGTCACGGAATGGGCCTTAAGGGAAGATTTTTGACATTAAATGTGTTTCTTGATGATATAGTTTCTTTAGAAAAATCCTACTTTTATTTATTGGGATCTAAATTCATTATTTTCTCTGATCATGTATTTTTGAGGTATGTCCAAAATAATAAAGATGAATATACATATATTATTCACTGGATGCACCTTATTCAAGAGATTGGTATTAAAATTAGTCATAATTAGTGTTTGAGAACTTAGTGGTAGATCAGAAGAGCATGATCACTCACTTGTTGAAGCATGATATAGAAAAATAAGTCCACTCTGGGATACATTTTGGGATAAACATATTTATACAATACCAGGTACACATTCGTGGTATGTTGATTTAGTTAAATACTTATTTTTCTATAATATTCAAGAAACTATTATAAAGAATCATGTTAAAAAATTAAAGAGTAGTATATGGATTATGGGTGGGATTATCCCTACCTCTAGAGAAAGTGATGTGACCATGTGATTCGAAGATGTGTGCATGATCTTGTGTTTGAGCCTGTTTTGATTTTTTTTCATACACTTACTTATGGTGGAAAAATTTGAACCCAGAGGATAGTTAGGAATAACTTATAATATATATTATATTAGAATATTGTATTCCCCGATCCCCATGTGTTTTTTAAGTTGTGCACACATTGGTAATACAATAGAATCATTTTGATGAGACACTAAGTTCCCAAACATACCATATTATTGTTTGGTATTTTTGATGTTTGGGGAATTGATTTCATGGTTCATTTTCCAAGTTATATTGTTTTTTTATAAAATCTTCTCACTCTTAATTATGTTAGATGATTTTTGGAGGGAAATTCCCCCAGTACTGATGATCCTCACACTATAGTGGATTTTAATAAGGCTATGATTTATGTAGGTTTGGAGTACCAAACTCCATCATCAATGACCGAGGGAAAAAATTTAATAACCACAAATTAAATTCATTAATATGAATTTATTGGGGGAACATAAAATATCTAGATTATATCAACCCCAGAAAAATGGTCAGGACAAGGTTTTAAATTAGTAGTTGAAACAGATTTTGGAGAAAACCATGATACCGAAAACAACTTTTTGGAGAAATAACATGGATGATACAATTTGAGCTTATAATATGGATCATAAGACTCCAATTTGTGTTTCCCTATTACACCTTGAGATTTTGTAAAATATTTTCTTTCTAATTAATTTTATATTTTAGATACTTTTCATTTAACACAAAACCAAATATATCATGTCTTATATGAAAGAATGAAGTTGTTCGTTCCTTGTATGCTACACCATGTTAGTATTTTATTGTAATTTAACCCAGGATAAGTTTTTTGCTTCATAAAACACCTACTTTTTTTTCATTATATTCAAAAATGGATTGGATTGCGTTACACACCACATTGAATTTCTACAAAAATAATTTTTATTTATAATTTATTGAATGAGATAGTTATAACACTTCCATGAAATGTATTAATAAGATCAGTGATAATTTATTAAAATATTAATATAATGGTTTTATATAAATAAAAAAATGATGATGAAACATATTGTTTTTGGTTAAGTCTTTATATGTTTGGAAATAAAATTTTCTTCAAATATCTACTTTATTATTCCTTATTTTAACAATAATAAAATTAATTTTATACAATTTTAGAAATTTAATTTTATAAAATAAAAATTAATTTTTAATTTTTTGTTTTTAAATTAGCTTATGTGAGGACCTGACCCCCGTTGCCCAGAGCTAGTGCTTTATTTTATTACATTGGAAAATAAATAAGGAATATAAATCGCAAAGGACCATGTATTTTAGTAGCACTTGGAATCAATATATATAAATAAGTTCAACAGTATATCATGAAATGAAAAAAAACATAGAAAAACCTAAAACAGCTTATATAACTCCTAGGTTATTTGAGAATGTCATTCAAAATAAATTTATGCATTTCCAGAAAAAATAAAAAATAATAAAGGGGTGAGCTCAAATGTTCAGTAAGAGTATGAAATATAGTGGAAGATATAAAAATATTATGCATTTAAATAACTAAGAACGTATGCCTTTAACAAAAAACATGAACACATTATTACAGGAGTAAGAGATGAGTAATTAATGGCATAACAAAACATAAACATGGGTATTCTACTAGTCAAATAACAACCGAAACCATCAATAATATTTTCATAATGAGAGAATTCACAATGTGTTACAAAATAACTATACCTTTAAGGCCATGTTCCATGACGATAAATAATCATTTTGTTAAGGCCTTGTGCCAAGCCAAGAGTTGGTCTGAGGAGACCTACCGATTAATCGAGGGGATATAGTGGGACCCACCATACACCTTCTATGTCCAAGTCATTCCTCGTCTAAATGAGTATAATGTTAAACAAAATATACATTCCTATGGAAAATAACCCAGGAAATTTAAATAACTTTCCCTAAACATTATGCTTAAAGACTATCCATTCCAAGTAAATTGGTGAATGGATTTAAGATAGAAAAACCAAAGTAAAACTAATCATAACCCATTCAATTAAATGTGGTATATGACATCAGAAGAGATATAACTCAATGATGTACATGATTCAACAATGTATGTTGACATAAATGAAGATAGTTTTAAACGAGAGCATTGAAAAGTCCTTGAGGAAATTATCCTTAAACATTTCTATGTGTCCAATACCACCTTAGAACATTATAATCATAATAACTTATAATATCAGGAGAATATGGATACTATTTATATGATATACCAAAGGTAATTACATACAACACATATAATAATTATGTGGTGAAAAAGTAACATATCTCCTAAAATATAAAGTGAGATGAGGAAAATCCTGTGTACTTTAGAAATAAGAGTTCTTTTGAAAAATCCTTTTTATTTTCCATGAAATAAATTTGTAAAAATAAATATCCCAGAAAATAAAAGACTAGTACATTGAAATCATATTTTAGGAATAAATTATTTCCAATGCATGTGAAATCATGTAAAAAGAGTTTTTAAGATTCCTTAGAATTAAATCATTTTAGAGAATTTTAAGGAAAGTATTCATGAGAATTTTAAAGTGGAATGATACATTTGATATAATAAATCCAAAAATTATCCAAGATAATTTTTCATTATAAAATGGGTGTCTTTATAAAAAAATGGTGGATTAAAACAGATTCTACTATACACTTTAAAATGGGTAACAATTCCAAAAGATCCCTTGAATCTGGTTTGTATTTCACAAATAATTTTGAATGTTCATTTTGAAATGTGTAATACCCCATAAAAAAGAAGTATTATGGTTGGTAAGAATATATTAAACACTCACAAAAAATTAATGAGGTGTAAAAAATATATAGAGAAATTTCATTGAGGTAATTATAAAATAAAAGTAACCCAAATGAAAATGGAGATTCAGGTGGAAAACCATTACCACTTTGTAATCAATCAATACTCATGCCATAAAATCTATAATATTGATATGATACATCAAATAAAATAATAATAAATATATTAATTATATTTTACATCAATGGGTAGTATACATACACCATACACAAGTATTAGTAGTGAATCTGGAAAATCTCACAAAAATGGATGTTTGATGAAGAAACCTTTATCTTAAGTCCGAATGTGTTTCAATATTGAACATAAGATCCAAGAATATGAAATTATAATTATTAATAAATTATTTCAGAACATATTGGACATGTATTTATTTCATCATATTTCTTTTTAGTTCACTTATGGCCTTATTGATAAGTTGTTATATTTAATTATGTCATTCCAGAGTGTTTGTTTTCTTGATTTTCATAAACAGATCACTTGTTTTTAAGTAATATAGATCATGTAGAATGGTTTTAAATCTCTTGAATTGAAATAAAATTTTATTTATAAACATCAATAATTGTTAACGGTCATTTATATCATTTGGATACATTGAATTAGGTTAAACCATTACATGGAAACCTGTTCGATTATTTAGCGTTATTTGGATTATTATAAACTAGTTTTGTCATATAAATAAATAATATGTACATATAAATGTTAATGAATATTAATTAAGTTAAAATACATATATTATAGTCCGGGTGAACTATAAAAATAGTTAAAAACTAGTAATTAAGTGTAAATTTATGATCAATAATTTGTCATCCACGAAGGTTATAAATTGGAACCTAATGGACGTTGATTTCGTTTATAAAAATTAAAGGGAGGGATAATAATATTAATTATGAATCTTAAATTAACATTATATAAATGCATTATAAAGTTGATAGTTCAGTTATCATGGCCATTTGGATAGAGGAGGTTAGGATAGCATAAAAACGAAGATAAATTGAAATGAAACTGAATGAAAAAGAAGGGTTCTTTACCTGTTGACATAACCTCCTTGAGATCCTCCTCAAGGGAATGTGTTTTGGTGTTTTGGAAATACCCGGAGCTTCTTGGACGTGGGAAGTTACTATGTAAGGGTAATGGGGATGAAATTTTACATGATTCAAGGCTTATATGAGTGAATAGAAGAGGGAGTGAGGGGGGGGGGGGTTATAATGGCGGAGAGGGGTAAATTTTTGAATTTTTGATTCATTAATTTTTATTTAATTCCTTCAAGGAAACCAATATTGTTATTTCATGTGACCAGTAATAGTAATAAGATCATTTGAGTTCTAAAAAAGTGCTCTTACATCACTTATATTGTCATAGATTGTGTATTTAACTGATAATTTCAATATAAGATATTTTATAGTATTTCACTATTAATAAAAAATTCCCGAATTTTAGAAAAATCCCAAAAATTCAGCCCTATAATTTTTTTACATTAGAATTAAAAAATGATCTAGATTTTTTAAAAATAAATATCTAAATATTAGTATTTTGATTTCTAAATAAAATCATAATTTATTAAAAAACACTTTTAAACTATAACTCGTTTTATAAGACCTTGAGAAATTATTCAAGTCTTGTAAAATAATATTATATTCATAATACTATTAAGTAACAATTTTTAAATAAATTTTAGGAAAATAATGTTTCATTTTAATATTTTGAATTAATCCAAAAATTTCAATTTAAATATTTATGTCATAAAAAATATCAATAGTTATACTATGTTTGTTTTTTAACTTTTAAGATGTTTAAATTTTATTTATAGATTCATTGGTGAAGATTCTATTTTTTAATAGGATTTACTATTAAATACTATTAATTACTATTCATAATGTTATCAGTATTTATAAGGGTATGTTACTAATCAATAAAAATTATGTTTGCCTTATCAGACTCTATATATCTTACTGAATGCAACCGTGTATGTCAGTTTTTTCAAAATTAAAATCACAGTGGTGGAAAAAATAATGTTTACTTGACTATGTTATAACAAAGTGGGGTTTTTTGGTGAATCATTGTTTAATGAATTCTATAATAATTTTATTTGAAAATTCTTGGGGTATTACAATTTAGGGTTAATTTTTGGGATTTTTCTAAGAAACAACATTTTTTGGTGAATAGGGAAAAATACTGATTTTTAATTCAAAACTACAATTTAATATAATTTTCTTTATATTGAAATTATATTTTATGTTTTTAAAAAAATTAAAAATAGATCAATTAAATATAAATAAATACAATTTAGGTATCTGGAATCATTGTTACTTGGAAATTAGATATAAAAGTTTATTGAACGTTTGAATATTCTCACTTAAAAACCTGCTGTTTTGCCACATCAGTTAGATTATCTTTAAAAATAATTTTATTTTTCAGTTATTTGATTTTAATTTATAAAAATGAAAAAAAACATTTTAATATGTATAGTATTCACATTCTAATAATATCAACATAATGTTTGACCAAAATTCTTAGTGAGTGAAATTATAATTAATTTCAACAATTAAGGTAATATTTTGTTCAATAAGGGATAAAACATTAAATTTAATGAACCAAATGAACTATAATGTTTTTCAAAACACATTTTATTGAAATATTTATTACATAAACTATAAATAATTTATTATTGTTTTTAATATTTTTTGTGGGTAAAAATGTGGGTACACATAACTTGATTTAAAAAATACTATGTGTGTCCCCTCCCACTCCTATAAAAGGCATCCACCTCATCCCCTTCATTACAAATAAAAAAAACAAAATTTTGTTCAATATTTTCATTATTAAATTCCGATAATTGAAACCGTAACCTTGAATCATACCTTTGGGTAAAAATACAACCATGGAATTACATTAGTATAAACCTAAAATAGTTACCCAAAGAAGTGGTTATATCCTTCTTTAAGATCCTTTACATTATTTTAGCTATCAAATACCTCAATTATTTTTATTCCATTAATTCTTAATAGTGTTATTATACTAAACAGATTTTAATTTATTTACCATAATGGTTCTACCTAAACTTATAGAAACATCTATCTAATGGGTAACAAACATACCATTCTCGTTTATGATGAACTATGTTCTCATGAAACGATGCAGTCTATTTTTTCAATTACCACATCTCATGGTAGGAATTATGATGATAAATGTTTTTTAATTATATATATATATAATATGATATAAATATTATTTTTTAATTATTATATGACATGTACCTTCCTGATTTCCATTTCGTGTAAATATGGTAATTTTGTTTGGACAAGTGTGGACTACAACCTCCTCAATGTGATGTGAATCTATCACATGACACATGGAATTTACTAAGGATGGTTATAGTGAACCTATATGATATATAGGACATATTTAATTATACCTTAATGATATTATATATATACATGTATTTCATTTACTTACATTCTTTCAATATAAAAATCAATAATAGAAACATCGTTCACACATACGTATGACCGACCATCTCTATAAACGTTTTATTCCATTTAATATTTCAATATTTTATAGATTATTAAAAAAATATAATTTTTATAATTTATATTTATATAATAGTTTAAATTCATGAAATCCTCACATAATTATGAGGACCAAAAATATAAAAAAATTAGATGGATGTGAAAAACAAAGTTGATATTACCTGAAGCGAAAAAATAATTTGGAATTATTAATAAACAGGTAATATAAAGTCATAATAATGTAATATATGGTATTAAATTTAATTATATTATTATTTAAATTATTTATAATAAACTTATACATAGAATACATGATGTTTGTAACAATAAAAATATTGTCAAGAAACATGGTTAGTGAATTTTATATCACATTATATTTCCATAAGATATGACATATTCACCACTCGAATATTATTTATTGTGTATATAATTCCATATGACAATTGATATAATTTATTTACTTTATTTAATTAAATTTAATGATTTAAATTTATTTTTCTATTTCATAGGGACCATTATTCTAAAGATACTAAAGTCTTAAGGGTTTTCTCATTTCACTTTAATTTTCTATGAGACACAATCCATGTTCACATAATATTTCTTATATGTGGTGTGTATAATTCTCATTGATAAATTACATGACTATTATAATTAAATTTATTGGTATTTACATATTCATTTAATTATGTTTCTTTTATGGGGATTAGGATTCAAAAGGTACCAAACTGAAAAAGTAATTTTGTCTCAATTTCAGCCATTGAGACACATAATATATTATTCACCTATATTTTTATTTTAAGTGTATATAATAACATTGAAATTTGAAATAATTAATCTACATATAGTCATTATTCTATATGTTTCATATAATTTCCTTTTCTTATGTAGGGAGTATAATTCAATGTTACCATGTGGTAAGATATTATTGAAATTATTTCATTATTTGTCATGTTTTTTTATTATACTTGAATTAATAAAATATAATGATCAATCACTAAAGATAAATAATTAAGTTAATTGTAGTATATATTAATGATATATTCATGTATTGGTACAATTCTTTCTCTCTTTGTTACATAATATGATTAAGAACATGTTTTTTCAAAATTCCTACTTTACCTCTCTCTTCGGTGAAAAAATAGGTGTTCTTTCAAAACCTTATTTTCTTATATTTTTTTCAAATTGTATTCTAGAATTATTTTTACATCATAAATTTATATTCAATTATTTTTTTGAAAACGTCTTCAAGATTTATTTATTTTTTTTCAATATTTTTAAATGAATATAGTTTTAAAATTTTTTTATCTTATTATACATGTTTTCAAGGAAATATGTTTTTGATATTATTTTATAAGTTTTCAAGGAAAAAGGATTTCAAAAAATATTTCATTATTATTTTATATTATTTTAATGAAATATATTTTCAACAAAAATTCAATCTTATTTTAAAATATTTTCACAAAAAATAGTTTTCATAATTTTTTTCAACATTCTTTTATATGTTTTCTAACGAACAGTTTTCAAAAAAATTTGAAATTTCTTTTATACGTTTTCAATGAGAGTGGTTATCAAAATTATTTAAAACATTCATTGTATGTTTTTATATTATTTTCAATGAAATTGATTTTGGAAAGGAGTTATATTTTAAAATCATATTTAATGAAGAAATGAAATTTTATTCAAGAAATGTTATTTAAATAAATAATTCCAAATTATTTTCCATATAGGATGAAATTCATTGGTTTACTCATGAATTTCAAGAAAATTATCTAAATTTTAAATTCATATTCTATCATTGAATGGTTTTAATTTTTTGTAATGATGTTTATGAAACCCACTTGTTTCCCTGGGTTATATGATTATCTTACATGTTATTCTTCCACATTTTTTTTAATTATAAAATACACTTATTTTCAGTGGTTATTATTTGATAAAAAATTATAAAACCTATTTTTTACATAGGATAATAATTGATTTCATGTTTATGACACCCATGCCATTTAATGGGTTATGATAGGAAGCTTGTGAACCCCATCCTTTTTTATTGGTCATGATTTGATGATTATTTTATTTTCTTGTGGAAGAAGTATGAATTATTCTATTATATAAATTTTGGGACCTATATCTCCCCCAAATTAATTAGATAGTGACTTTTATCTAATGAGATAATGATGGGAATCATGTCGATGCGCTTGATCCGCTATGTGAATATGTGGAAACCCAATCCCTTATAAATAAAGGTCTGTGATTTGGGATTGTAGTGTGTCCCCCCATAGGTTTAGTCTCCATGAAGATGGAAGAGTAGAATCCTGATCCACTATGAGAATATGGGGAAACCAGAAACATTATGAGAATATAGGGAAACCCGATCCCTTATAAGGAAAGGACTGTGATTGTGGTTGGTGGTGTATCCCATAAATTAGGTATAGTACCCATAAAGTGACCTAATTAGTTCTAGTAATGCATGTTGACTTATAAGGAATGATATTACAAGTTTATGATTATTACCAAATTCTATTCCTTATTCACGTGTTATAATTTCATGGATCATTCTCTTGATTCAATTATTATTCATGTCTTAGGAATTTATAATCATTATGAAATGATTTATGTTTATGATATCTGATATGTAGGGAATGATATTCTAATATTATAATAATGTTTTCATACTAGTGTACTCATGTTTATGATTAATTATCTGCCTTTTTATCTTTATTGAGAATATTATCTATCCCATTTTTATCTTCTCTTCCAAAAGATATTTAGATATGTATTATTTATGATGTATCTAATAAGGGTTCTAGTTAGGATGAACCTTATAAGAGATGATTTATATAACTTATATAATAGTGTTTATGTTTCAATGTTTCCAGAGGCATAAGACTAATACGGTATTTCAATGTCTTCTTGTGTAATGTATTATGTTTTCCAAAAAGAAGTTGTGATTTCTATGTACATTAATATTGGGATGTTATATATGGTATCTGAGGAATGGTTTAGCTAACATTTGGAATCTAGTATGAGAAAACCATAGTGATAAACCTAAAGGAATTACTAATGATATATATGAGGATGAGGAAAATTATTGGAAAATGTCCATGAATTTTGGTAGATAATAGAGGTAATCGTTTCAGTGAAATAAAACCCTAACTGAATACTTTAGGTTGATGTGGTTTTGGAACATATGTACCTAAGACTAAAAACTCTATCAAGGTGCATCAAGCCTGACATGAACGTAACTTGGTACCTGAAAACTGACCATACTATACACCTAGTATGAAACTCCTAGTTGATATGATTTGGGAATTATGAAACTCTTCACAAACTAACAAGAAGGGTTTAAAAATAAGATGGCTATGAATAACCTAGGATAAAACTAAGGTGTCATATATTAAGGAGGTGTTATTATTTAGACATCCTATATGTGAGTTATTATGATTATCTAGCTCCTCACTCTGATAATTATTTCATACTAAGTGTTTTTTGGTTTTATTAAATGGATTGAAATAGGAGTAAACACGTTAATGATGAATTTGATATGCAATTTTATAATTTCTAGTCAATTGGGATGCTCACTAGAGTATAGGATTTTGTGATCATGCCTAGTCATTTTTTACAGGACATAATTAAAAACATGTACATTAACCAACTCTCAGACTGACCATTGAAGATAAAGAAGGACTTGAATAATATTTAGGGTAATGGATACAATAAATGAATGAATATTCAAATCCATCTATGTCAAATATATGGAAATAACCACCCAAGTTAATGTCATAGAAAAACAAGAAGTTCATTTGACTATGGAAACAAATGCAGAAAGTACTACCAAGGAAAGTTGATGGGTTTAGTTAACAAAATTAATGAGAATATTGTCCTATATAAGACAACATCAATGTTTGAATTCATTATACGTGGAATTATTGGTCATTATGAATATCAATGTCATAATTGTAATGAACCCAAAGTTATTCAAAAAGGTGCTATGAGTATTGGTTATATTGCTAAAGATGATAAGACTACAAATGAAATGTGAAAGGAAAGAGGCATTATGAAATAAAATGTAGTATAATTCTTATGGCTCACGGATTAAGTGTAATAATCAACGTTTATATTTATTTTGATTCATGAATTACCAGGAAAGTATTTAGATTCATGAATTATGTCATATGAATAGTGAAATATTCAATTACTTTCCATTCTATGTTTTTATGAAGGATTTACAAGATTATTTTTAATTTTAATGAAGGCGGGGAAAAGTAATATAATGACAAGGTTATATTTTTTCCAATGGAAGAAAACACATAATATATTTATGATGTTGAGATAAGGAGGTTCATATAATGTTTTGATCGATATGAAAAAGTAAATTGGATGGTATTGATTACCACAGAACTGATAAAGGATTTGCTGACATAATAGTTGATGTTATCTTAGATGACATTTAATACTTATTGAATTTAAGGAATATATCCTGTAATATTTGGAAGTAATATTTAGAATAAGTTAAAATGAATGATTTAGAATAGTGTTTATGGTAATTCCAGTAATTACCATATTTTATGAGAATATATGATGAGGAGATTCAAATGTTTTTATTATGACAACCAAGAGAAACATTATGATATATGGGAGATCAATAATAAGCTTATTAAATTAAATTCATTCTATTTTTTTTTGTTTTTATCTTTTATAAGGTTTAAATAGTTAACCACTTATGAACTGTTAATTTTAAACCTGAGATATATCATTTAGGTATTTAGGATGTATTGAATACAGTAGTTTAAAGACCATTTAGTGATTAAAACTTTATAAGGATATCCATCATATTTATTTTTTGGAAATTATATCGACGTGGTCTTCAAAAATGACCATTTGTATGTTCGGTCACTACTCATTATGTTCCGCAAGACTATAACTCTAGAACCCATGGCCGAAGGATGATATGGATTTCTCTTCATCAACCAGCCTATTTGATGTCATTGTTAATGTGGAATTTTTTTAATTAAACAGTTTGATGAATAAATATTAATGATGAAAAAGTATTGTTACTTTTTTCTCTAGATATTAAATTATTAACCATATTTAATTTTGTGAATATATAAATACAAATTGTTACACTTTTTATTATTTATAATACATAAAATAATTTAATATTGTAATTCAGTTCATTAGGAATCAATGGGAATCTATGGTTATCCATTTCAGGAAGTAATTGATGAATTGGAAATTAATCTAACAAAAACCAAATAAAGAAATTGTGTTTATAGAAATATATCATGTCACTATATTTCTTTATATTCTTTTCAATAAATCAAATATTCAACATTATGAAACAGGAAAAATATCATCCAAATACATTAATTTCTTAGAACCGATGGAATTTTAAATCACTATAGATTTTTTAATTTGAAGACCTCAAATTCAAATGATCATTAAATTTTTTTTTGTGATTGATGACCTCAATCACTCCTAATGAATATTTATGCATTTCCTCCAAGTCCATGTTTTCAATTCTCTTATATGTTCTCTTATGCATAGATTCTACTATGAGTTACTCTAGTGAACTATTACGGTTATAACAATCACTTTTTAAAGGATTTTTTAGTGTTATTTTTATAGTGTGGGGTTCTATTAAAGAAATATAAATGGTTTAAAAAATTAATTACCTAAATGAATTTTGGGGAGAAATTCATTTTAGGAGGGGTAGAATGTAACACCTCTAGTTTTTGTGTCATATACTTTTCATATTAATTTAATCTTTTTGATATATTTCATTTAAATTAATACTGAATATTAATTGTGTTATATTAATGAAAAGAGTTATTATTGAATTTTATGCTACACTATGTTAATATATCATTATATTATACCACAAAATAATTTTTCTTTACAAACAACACCATCTTGGATGGAATTATACACAACACTAAATTGGTTTTCATTACACGTAACCCTATGTTTCTAAACAAACTATTTTATTATAATTAATAAAATTAGATAGTTAAAACAAATAGAATAAAAATATAAATATTAATAGTAAATAGAATTTTAAATATTATTTATAATTTATTTATATAAATAAAACACAATTTTGGTAAAATATATAATTTTAGGTAAAGTCTTTATTTGTTTGGAAATAAAATTTTCTCCGAAGAACTAATTTTTATGTCCCAATGTGAAAAATAATAAAATTAATTATAGAAAGTTTTATAAATTTAATTTTATTAAATATAAATATTTTATTATATTGTAATTTTTAAATTAGCTTAGGGTGATTTTGTTGGGTTTTTTCTGAGAAACAACTCTTTTGGGTAAATAGTGAAAAAATAATGAATTTTAATTCATAACTAAATTTTCATCTTATTTATTTATATATTTAAATTATATATTAAGTTAGTTTTAATGTAAAAAATGATAAATTATACATATATTAATCCAATTTAGGTTTTTTAAATCATTTTTATTATGAAATTAGATATAAAATCTAAATGAACATTTGAACATTCTAAATTTAAAAACCATCTTTCTCACCACATCTTTGATATTAAAATTAAAAAAAATTTCAGCATCTATGAATTGAATTTTAAAAAATAGATATACAATGTCTTATTTATTATAATATTTATTGTCTAATGATAATAAAATAATCCGTTACCCAAAATATTAGTGAATGTGATTTAAAATTTATTATAATAGTTATGGTAATATTTTGCTTAATAAGAGACTAACCTTTAAACATAAGGGACGAAATTAACAACCAATTACTTTAAACCCATTTGATGGAAATATTTCATCCATTAGAAATAAATTCATGAGTTTTTATTGGTTTTTATGAATTTTGTATGTAAAAACCTGAATAACTAACTTGTTTTAAAAAATGAAATATGGTCCCTCACTAACCTATAAAATGACACTACCCATTCCCATTCTTAAAACATCTCAAAACACTTATGTTTGGAAAATATGTACCTGATTAACTTAAAAAATAACAACCTTCTTCTTTTAATCATCTCTCTCAGCATAAATCCGACCAAGGAATCACTTTGGTTAAAACCAAAATAAGTTACCTAATGAAGTGGTATCATCCTTCCCCAGTATTCTTCATATTATTTTCTCTCTCCACTTCATAAATTATTCTTATTCTATGGAAAAATAATATTCAAAGTATCGTCAATATATTGAAATATTTTTAAGATATATTTTTTTTACATAAACTTACACACACTTCCATCTAATTGGTAACCAACTTACCGTTCGTGTGTAAGGTGAACTGCCACCTCATGAAAAAATGTTGTTATTTTTTCATTTACCACATATAATGGTTGAGAATTATGATAGGAACACATTTTTATATGATATATATTATTTAATTTTTATTATATAATTTTTTATATTATAAATAGATTCATGATTTAAATTTTTTGAAATTAGGATAATTTCATATGGGGATGTGAGGACTACCACCTCCTCCAAGCACTGTGATTCATTCACACACTTCATGGAATGTATTAAGGAAGATTTTAGTGAAATTATATGATATATAAGAAACTGTAATTATATTTTAATGATAATCTATATTTATATAAACATACATATATTTCCTTTAATTTCATTCATTCAATATTATAATGTAAAATGGAAATAGTGCTGATGCATACGTATGACGTACCTTCTCTATGAACAGTGTATTGGATTTCATACATCTATAGCTAGTATTTAATTATAAATAAATATATACTAAATATAATATTTTTTAATATCATTGATTAAATTAATTAAATAATAATCTATTTATAACTACTAAAAATATAACAAATTAATATAATCGTTAAAAACAAAGAAGATATTAACTGAAGAAAAACCTTACCTAGGAATTATTATTATGAGGGAAATATAATGTCTTAATAAAAAATGGTCTTATATATAAAAATAATGTTTTTTAAAATACATATAATACATTCATATTTACTATAAAATATTATTTTACAAATATTAAGAGAGTCATGACACAAGGTAAGGGGATTTTATCTTAGTTTTTATATTTATTTGGTACATGAAATATATACCACCCACATATTTTTGTGGTGTATATAATTCTATATGAGAATTTATATCATTAATTTACTTTATTTTATGAAATTAAATTCTCTATATTGATTTTATTATTTCATGGTGATCTCTATTCTAAAGTTACCCGTGTATTAAGGTTTTCCTCATCAATCTTTTATTTTCCACAATACAGAAGCCATGTTCACATTGTATTTCGTATATTTGTTGTGTATACTGGACATCAATTTAGTAATATTTTTATATTTAATTATGGGTATTTAAATATTGGTTTTATGATTTTACTTTCATGGGGTTTAGGTCTCAAAAGTACCCAAATTGGTAAAGTAATTTTCTCTCTATTTTTATTATTTGGGGAACATTCCACATTATAAACCTGTGTTTTTATATGAGTTATATATAAAAACATACACATGTTAAATCATGAATATTTTTCTATAAGTGATATTTTAATATTTTTTTAATTTAATATTCTTATATGGGGAGTATAAGTCATTGTTACCTTATGGTAGGAGTTTATTGAAACAATATCATAGTTTATCAAGATTATTTATGATTATGCTTATTTTATGGAAATATTACCGATGGCCATATTATTGACTAATAATTAAAATCTATGTAGGGTTTTATTATTTCTTATTCCAAATCTTGACGAGGGTTTAACTAATTTCATCTTTGAGGTTATATTAAATACTTTAGATAATAACGGTTATGGAATTAAACTATTATAATTAATTAGAGTTTAACATAAATGATAATAATTAATTAGTATTTAATTGTAACACCCCGACCCCAATTACCCAGAGTCGGTGCATTAAGAAATAACATTGGAATGATCACAAAGATCAAGTCTCTAAAGACCGATTAGTTTAGTAGTCCTGGAAACACTAGATATATTCATAAGTATTACATTACATCATATAGTAACGAAAACTAAAACATCATCTTGTCTTCATATCTCCTTATACTATCCCTGCAGGTCATTCATAAATTTATTCTTCACATCCTGGAAAAAATAAAACATTGAAAGGGGTGAGCTCAGATGTTCAGTAAGGATAACAATATAGTGGAAACATTCTTAAATAAGCATAAACATTTAAGGAAGTGTATAACTAAAAAAGGCCTTCTAATATTGAACTTAAGCATGATATGGAAAAGATAAAATGGAATAATTCCATTTACTTATTCACATGGATAATCTATGAGTCGAATAACCACATGAAATATAAATAACAACTTTCATAATGATGGAATGCATAATGCTAGACTATCATAACCACATAGTCTAGGCCTCGTGCCAAGACTACAAATAAGATATTTTCAAGGCCTTGTGCCAAGACACATGTTAGCCTCATGAGACCTACCAATGCATCGAGGAGATATAGCAGGCTCCACTACTCACTTACTAAGTCCAATGCATTACTCATATGAAAATATTTAAACATAACAAAAACATTCGTATTAAAACTAGCATACAAAATATCAATACATTATCCTAAAACCATGAAAGGTATAAAAATAGCACATCCACCGTCAAAAATAACTCACTCAATACAATATTGATGATTCTATTGTATCATATTCACCTCAATCGAGAATAATGAAGGATATTGACATAGATTAAAATAATCATAAAACTATTGATAGAAATATCCCCCGTTTTCATGAAAACATTTAAAAGTTTCACTATTTATTGAGAAGTTGTTTAAAATAGATTTTTGAATCAAAGTGTCCCATACGACTTTGAAAATTTTAAATGAAATTTTTATTTGAAAGCATTAATATACATATAAATAAATCCTTAAAAACATTTTTAAAACATGGAAATTAATGAAAAATATTTAGAAGAATAAATATTTAAAAAATTTAAAATGATATTTTAGTTAGAGATTCTAACCAAAAGATAGACACTTGATTAAAAATATTTTAGGTAATAAACACTTTATAATATCATATGAATAAATGGATTCATGATATACTATGTCAAACTACATTATACAAACCATAAAAAAGTGAATTGGCATATAACAACAAATAAGTCTCAATGGAATGTAAATTTAGATGAATTATCTTTTAAAGACAGTATCCTTAGGTTAAGGATAAATCGACGACATAGTTATGTGTGAAAAATATAAATACACTTAATATGACTAGATATTCAGTGTACATAAATTAGAGGAAATTAACACATATTCTTGTAAAAACAACACCAATGAATTGGATGTTTAACTCAATAAATGGAGATTGAGTTAAAATTACTCTTATCATGTTCATATCGATGACTTGAGAATTTATCAATAGAATGATTATGTGTATCAAATGTATATCCACATAAATGGAAGTGCAAATTATGACATAAGAAAATGAATAGTTATTCCACACATAATCTTGGAGTAAAATAATCAATGAAGTATGTGTAAAGCCGAATGAGTGGAAATTGAAATTTGTAATTCCGTCACCAATTTGGTAACTTATGAAAAATACATACCTTGAAATATGGATCATACAATTATTATGTAAATATCCATAAATTATTGTATATTACACAGTGAATACAATCATGGTCAGTACACACACCACATGCAATAAATAAATGGTGAACAATGGAAATCTCATGGAATTAAAAGTGAGACAAGGAACCCCTTAATTTGTACACTTTTCTTGTTCAAGGGTAGGTTATCCTCCTATATAATAGTGAAATAATTGTTATTTAATTATACAAGAATCATATACATTAATATTATATCATATAGGATCTTTTAACATTTCCTTGTTAATAATATTTTAGTATTATCGTCGTTTCAGATGTTAACTTACTCCTTTCCTTTTATACGATTTTTTACATAAGTCGCGTTTGTTATGGATAGGTTGTATCTTATTCATATATATAATGATATAAAGTCCTTAAAAATTATTTTTAATCATAAAATAAAAATTATACTTGTATGGATATGATGGGGAATGGTCTCATCGCGTTCGTGGAGACGGTAGTACGTACGTACGCATGAGTGTTAATATCATTCTATTGATATTAAAATCATATATAATTGGATGGGATAACATATATACAGAGTAATTATCATGATATAATTATTATTTACATGAATTACACATCATTATTATACCCATCCAAATAATTATGTATTGAATAACAATTACACAACAACGTGGAGGCGGTAGGTCGTACATACACACGTATGGTGACATGTCATTCAAAGGATGGATAAAATACTGAATATGGTTGTACAATATTTATAATAACATATAAGTATATAAAACATACTGGATTTATTATTTTATAGTGGAAATAACAATGAAAGAAGAAGTTGAAAGGAAAGGAACTTGAAAGAGGGTTGTGAAAACATTACCTCTTCTCCGGGTTCTTCCTTTTGATTTGATCAAAAGGGCTCCATAGGTTGGATTTATGACCAAATGAGGTCCTCTAGGATGAAGTGAGGGAAGCTGAGAGAATATTTGGTCCGGGTTTGGCCAAGCCAATGGGCATTGAAGGTATGAATTGGAGAGAAGGTGGAGTGCCCTTTTATAAGAATGGTGAGGGGCACCTTTGGAAAAGTAAGAAATATTATTTTATAATAAATTAATATTCGGTTTAAAATGGCTTCAATGTGGATTATTTAATGGTTACAGTGGGGATGTGTCAAAATTATTTCAACCAATAGATTTTAGACAGGTTTGGGTCCCTATATTAACCTTATCTTTTAGTTTTAACTCTTAGTTAACTAGTTTGACATTTACCATGTCTCTTTGTATTTTATTATTATCTAGTTAATAAACATACTATATACCTCCAAGAAACCTCCCAGTAGTCAATTAATGATACAAATATCATTATATATGTCATTTGGCCGAACCTTATATTTTTAGGAATAGAATATAAATTAATAATATATTAATTTTTTTAAAAACACATTTATGTTAATTTTGACACTATTGGGTATTTTTTTTTGATAATTTCATAACAGCATTATTACTTCAAAAAAATTTATATAACCAATTATAATATGTCATATTAAACTATAAAATTATTTTAATTCATAAAAATTATAAAATTACATTTATTTTGATATTTATAATATCAATTATTTTAATATTACATTAATTAGGTAATAACTACATCACCTTTGTGTCATAAATAAATTTAAATATTTAAATCCTAAAAATTATAAATAAAATACCATTATTTATTAAATATTCTTAGCTTTATAAATAATATTTATAATCAAAATTATCTTACGTATATCCCTATATTAAAAATGTTTTAGTTATTAAAGTTTGATTTTATCTCTTTTAACTCTTCTTTGAATTAAATAATAATGAATGTCCTAATTTATTCCAAGTGAACCTAAATGATAATATTTTATTATTAAGGTTTATTCTGGTCGATATACACTTTTACAATAGAATTAGGACTTATGATAGGGTTATTTTAAAATCAGTTTTACCCTTAATCACCCTATTTACTTTTAACCATGGTAAATAAAAGTAAAACGTTACTTTTCAAAAAATATTATTTTCATCTCATTAAACCACATTTTACTCCTTGATATTAACCGTGTCTCTTGGATATTCGAAATTCCACTCACAGAAGTGGTAAAATTATGATTAAGGTGAATTTCTAAATTCTCCTAGGAGGTGGGTAAAAGACGGTGAAAAGTTCAATAATATTTTTATACATCTAAAATTATTCTAAACTATCTCTAATGAATTACATTGAACTTATATAAGTATTATGTATCTATTTTTAACTTAATTAAATTTCAATAAAATAAATAATTATTTAAATAAAAAAATTGGTTTTAAATTATAACTAAGTGTTTTTCACTATTAATCAAAAATTGAATGTTTTCAGAAAAATACCAAAAATTCACCATATGTTAATTTCGATATTCTGAATCCAAAAATTAATTCTATTTTGAAAGAAAAAATTTATAAAATTTCAAGAAGTGGGTATTACTATTCATAACGGCTAGTTTAATTGGTTGTTGTGTGTGTTAGAACTCGTAGTTGCATACAACACACGCTAATGTATTATTCAATGAGAAGCATACCGTGGAAGCTTGGGGTGGTACATTATCCCCTCCTTCAATAAATTGTGTCCTCAAAATTTGTAAAATCGGGCATGTAAATATAATGTAAAATCCCACATCTAAAAAAGAGTCAATAAAACTATCACATTAAATGAAAGAAAGTGAAGTCCAATGGTCACCCAAAATAACCTATACTAGGATTTAATGTAGAAAAACATGGATATGGAAGATAATCTATGTTTAATGTTTTGAGGGAGAGTGATAGAAAACATGATCAGGAGAAAGATAACAACAAGAAAACCACAAACTTGTGATGGGACAATCAGTCATTAGTTTCCCAGAAGGAAAAGTAAACGGACAACATTTGTTTTAAGTTACATTAAAAATGGATGATGAATTTATTTATGCGATTGAATAAGAAAATAATAACATATACTTACTTTTTATCTAGAGTTTCATTCTTTAATAAATTTCTACCACTAACTCATTTTTTTAAACGATGATTATTCAAGAAGACTTGGTCACACTAGAAGAGCTAGAATAAACTTCAAGAGAATCACATGATCCAAAAATGATAAAATATATATTTACCTTGTCTTTATAGATTAATCAAATCCAAAATGGTTAGTACAAGATCCAATGATCCCCCAATAGGATATTCCTTTAGAGAAAGAAACACTAATCTTAATTTCTAATGTTAAACCAAAAATACCCAAAAGTTAAATAAATACCATTCAATAAACAATTGTCCTTGAAATCCTTCAATATAATACAAACTAATATTGAAACCCAAAACATAGAAGAATTTGGTTATGTAGTCTTCCATATTAAACTGTATCTCCAAATTAAATCAACTACTCTTAAAGTCACATACTTAAAAGTAATTAAAATAATCACATATTCACTATTATATGTTAATCAATTACATAAATAATCCAAATCACTATAAATATACAATAAAAACATAGATAAATATCCAACATTACTCCTCAAATGAAATATTATAGTATTCTATTTTCCTTGGGCATATAGTGTTCCCAACAAAGGGAAAATCTTCCAAAATAACATTTATCACTTAATCACCAAATCATTTTCCTATAATAAGGGTATTCATTTGATAAGACATAAGATCCCAAACCAAATTATTATTGATCAATAAAATCATTTAACTAAAAATAATTACTCACACTAACGGGGGACTTCATGTAGTCCAGTTGTAGACGATAAATCCCAATCGCACTCTGTTTGTGGTTTTGATTCCCATAACTTTGTCCGACGCGACGGGTTGTCACACGGTCTGTGTGTTGTCCTTTTTCAAAAACTATATTTTATAAAATTACAAAAAATGAGATAAATTCATCAAAATATCCATAACATAATTTAACCACAAATGTTATCTAATACCTTGCATTTTCATCCCAAAATAAAATAACTTGTAATTACCTCGAATTTAAGGATCATATAGAATCAAGTTGTCATTTATAACTATATACACAAGAGAAAAGATAATTCTTCCTCAAATATAATTTTCACATGATAAATTTCAAGGTTACACATATAAGAGAAAATTCAACAAAAGTGATCTCAACAACAAAGAGAACTAACATTGCACATGGACAAAACCAAAGTGGAATAAAAAATAGGGTAAATAAGTACCTAAAAGAAAATAATGGGATGAAAAAAATCTCCACCGAAAAAATTATTTGTCCCTATGAATATATTCAAGAAGATTCCATTTCACTAATATGTGAACATTTCACTCCCGTCTATGCCTCCGCTCAGAAGTCTCGCAAAAATCATAAACAGGCTAACATTGCACATGGACCAAAAGTATCATTTTTCTGGAAGAACCATTGTCTAAGAATAAATAATTTTTATTATATTCTAATTCAAGGATAAATTAGGATTAAAATTAATAACATCCCATATCAAATAATTAAAATTATTAGAAATATACTTTCTATGATGTGATACATGAATGATGTTTTTTTAATGTCAACTATTGTGGAATGGCTAACTGGTGTACCATATTTCCCACCCTTTAAATAATATTTCAGTGATCAATCTACCTTAGTGAATTATTTCCATGTTATACAATATTTCATTGACCCAATAAAGGTGAAACCCTCAATAAAACATGGCCACAAACTGAAAACTCCAATTTTCATGTATTATGATCAACATAATTTTGTTTTCAAATCTCTGATGTTACTATTAATTTAAAAATCAACTAAACCATCACCATCATCTATGGAACCAAACCTATTCCAACCACGTAACCCCCAAAAATAATTGATCAAACCAATATATATTTATATAGTCAACCATAAAAGGCATCAAATAAACACATCTTGATAGTCTAATGGTATTTTTTGTTGTAGGAAAACTCAACCAGTCATAAATGGAAATCCCAAGATCCACCAAATTCATAGATTAAGTCACACAAAATGTCTTAAGGAGTATATATAGCTCTCTATGACTATCCATATATCTATGGATGAGTAGTCATGCTCAAATTTTCCAAATATCCTAGTTTCTCTAAGAGGAATCTTCAAATGTGATATGTAAATATGGGATACATATCAATGACTGTAACAAAAGGAACTTCATAAAAATGATATATTTCATATATAGACGTCCCAATTACTCAAAATTGGTAACATGCCAAATGGTTATACAGTTGGAATATTTTTATATCCTACCGATCACAACCCATACAACATTCAACCCTCAAGAATTACATGAAAACCCACCCAATAAGTCTATAGAGATCTCATCCAACATCCAAGAAGGCATTGAAAGGATCTGATGAAATCCCAAAGGACTTTTGGTGCTAAAATTTGTCCTATTATCTTGTATAATAATCCGAATTAAGTCAATTATATCTCATTTCATACATGACCACTAGAATCATCACTTCATATCTTAGAAAAACATTATAGAACTCAACAACACTTCCCACTATGAATTATTATAAATTTCCATCATATTTTATAAACTACCAGGGGTACAACATGTGGGTTTCAAAATCATAGGATACCCTTAGAAAAGAACAACCACTCACCATTGGTATCCCCACTATAAAGAGAAACCCTTATTCCTCATAATTCTACATCATGATTATTATCCTGAGTAATCATCTTGAGAAGATCCCATGACTAAATAATATTTTGCCGACCAACATCAGACACATCCATCTTGAATCAAAGTAGAAATGAGAAATGAGATCCCATATGTTACACTATTATACTGAATCATTAATGGAATGGGTTAGAAGCTTCATATTCAATGCATCATCAATGAAATTCACATTCCTTAAGGCATATGAAATGTGAAAACCAAAAAAACTATAGGTACTCCAACCAATGCCTCTTTCCTAGGTTTAAATCATTTTAAATGAATATTTAAATAATGATATATTGTTTTGAATAAATTATAAAACATTAAAAATATATATATTGAAACTAAGTCTTATGAAAATTCACCACAGTTCTGACTTTTAAATTATTGGCTGGATAATTATTCTCATATGGCCTATGCAGTCTGGAATCATAGGATACCATTGTATCACCCTGCAAAATAATTCTACACAAAGAAGAACCTGATGCATCACAAAAATCAACATCGCTTTACCGAGCCACTGGAAGAGTCAAAATATATTTGTCTCAACAAAATAAATCTAACATTTAACAACCCAAATGAACGTCACTCCTTTCAAAGTGAGAACTATATTCAGAGATTCCGTATTTGAGAAATACTAAACAAAAATTCTATAATATCCTAAAAAGCCAAATCATCTTGGTATCATGAAGTAATTACAAAATTTATCCCATTTCATATAAACATTAACTTTCAAAATATTGATTGAAATACCATATTTTGAGACCATGTGTCATAAGAACATCACTTTTAGAATCCATATAATATATTTCCAGAGAGTAATGTAAAGCTTGTGATCTCTCCAGAATTCAATAACTGATCTCAAATGGTGCACATTATCATCATTATATTTAGACTAAACTAAGATGTTATCCAAAAAAACACCACAAATGAATTAAAATACTCATTGAATATTTTGTTCATCAGTTATATAAAAATTAATAGAGCATTGGTTAAGGAAAAAGGCATAAAAAGGTACTAATAATAGATATATATACTCATTAATGTGATATTATAAATATAATATTCATTAACTCTCAACTAGTGATAACTAGAACAAAGATCGATATTTGTGAACATTTTCACCCCTTTTTAGTTGATCAAGGATATCCTCAATCCACGAAAAAAATTATTTTTTCTTTTCTCCAAATGAATTTATTTTTAAATAATAAACATAGAGGCAATCTATTCAATAATATTTCTTTATAAAAATAACAGTCATTTCCCATATTGAAAAAATGGAAATACAAATGATTTTTCTAGAAAATCATCCATCTGAGTCTAGAACTCGTACAACTATTTTTAAGTCGAAAAATATGATAGAATTGGAAATAGATGAGTATTAGGTAATAAGTAAATGTATAATTACACCTTCATTACTAGTGAAAATACATAACAATTATAAGGAAACACATCAAGAAACATCCACATTTTTTTTGAGATTATTACACAAATATTCTCTAATAATTTCAAATGAAAAAACATATTTTACACTACCCAACTCCAAAAAACTAGGTCATAATCTACTAATCCTCAGATCCAATTTTCCTTGGAAAACATGACCCGCCCGATCCAGCATAGTGAATGACACCTATCACAGATAATAGTAAATTCATTAAAATCTATCTTGAAAATTATATGATGATATTTTGTGTCGACAAAAAGGAAATAACATGTAAACAAAATCTATGATAACGAAAAAAAAGAGGGAAATCAAAAACCCAAATATCTCTTCATTTTGAGGGTAATAGTAATAAACATCACATATGATAAAAGTTATTTAGAATGAACTATATGATTGAAAATACAAGAAAATTTAAATGAGTGATATGAACCAATATATATTAATGGGGGCAATAAATATAATGTTATAGTGATGGTACTTGTCACTGTCACAAGACCCGCATCAGATTTCTCTAGAGATTATTCTAATATGCGATGAATCCTAGTTCTAGAAATTTATATATGGAAGCACTTAGTTCATGATGATATGATCACACAATATTAGTTTTTGGTTCTGATGATCCTTTGACACAATTTAGAGAAAAAACTATATGAAAAAAATTATGTCAGTCGCCTGAGTGATTGCATGAAAAACTGATAACGGGCGCCTTGCTGTAATCCCATTACAAATTCCCCAAATTTCTATACTAAAATCATGTTATAGGACCTCAACAAGAAAATAAGAGAGTCTTGGATGATCATATTATACATAACCACCACAAGACTCATCAAAATTTCTATTTCAATTGAAAGAACATGCAAACATACCATTGGGAGATGATAAATCTATTTCCAATACAAACATACTAACCAGATCAAGCACATAAATCCATTCCAGATCGAGAAAATTTCTATAAGATGCAAGAGTAATCAAGAAGAATTTAGATTTGATATTGAAATAGAGTCCAATATAAAATATTCAGCCTTTTAGTTTCTTATGCCATACTAAATTAGGATAAAACCGGACCAGAGGGGAGAAATAATTTTTCTACTATGTCACTGTCCTGTAAGATTACTATAGTATAATAAAATCCATGGATTTATCTATGACCATAGATTCTAGATATATTTTATTCATGGAATGAAATCTAATGTATTTCCTCTCAAGGACATATTATTTCTCTTATGTCATCATCTAATCCTACAATCACCAGGTTAGTCCCTCAAGCATGACAACAAAACATTTCATATTAATAAAATAAGAAATTTACATGAATTTAAAAATGAATATCTATCATTTTAAATCAGCAATCATCCTCTAGAGGATTACTAAGGCCTAATAAATACGGTATAATTTGTTGATGGAACTATCTGTAATGACTCTATGATTAATCATTTTATGTTTACACTACAAGAGACTAAATGAGAATGGGTGAAGGTACATGTACCTAAGCATTGAAAATATACACCAAAATATCAACAGGATTCTGGTACACTAGAGGATTTTATTATTATGGATGGCCAGAAACTTCCTCCAATGAAATATTTAGACATCATCTCAGAGGCACAATGTAAGATAATATAAATATTAGACCTTGAAATATCAACAAGTATACACCTATAAATAAATCAATTAAGAGTTCAAGTATCTCAAATAAGTCAAATTAACTTTTAAAATACTAGAATTAGATCGTAAAATTACTCCAGTATGCTTTTAAAAAACATGCATTGTGACTCATGACTCGTTATGATGAGATATGTATAGTCTATCTCTTAAAACTACTACCTAATTCACTACAATTATTCCTCATGTAAACCAGGACAACAAAAAATGCATACTATAATAATGTAAATATTTATGAACTACACCTATAATACCATTTTCTCATGAACCATCCCAAATACCCTATAACACTGATAAATGATATAGTCCTAAAAAATGCTGATGTGTATTCGTGATCCCAACAGGTTGGAAAATATAAATTTTAATTATACAAGATTCATAGGGGAAGTATTTTTCTACAAAACAACATAAGGTAGTAGATACAAGTATTTATGCTTAATACTCATAAAAAATGTACCTAAATTAAATAGGCAAAAACCCCCAAATAATTACATCATCAAGGGAAATACAAATTCTATGATAAAGACTCAGATATAACCTTTGTAATAGTTTGATCACATCTCCACCTATCACATACATCACCCCTGGTCCTAAGGATCAAGAACATCAACCACCTCTATGTGGTGCTATACATCTTCTCTGTCCTGACATAAGATCATCAAAAAATGGCTAAATGAAAATGCAGGGTGTGAGCTAAATAACCAAGCATGGTCCCACTGAGTTTCTTTTATCAATATTATAAAAAAATTATTATAATTTCAATTTAAATAAAAAAATTAATGTCATTTCATTTAAATATTCTCAAAAAAAATTAAATAAGACATATTTTAGATATATAAAAATTTACATAGACAAAAGTTTTATGTGAAATATTTTTATAAAGTCATTTTAATGAATAAAATTTTTCAATACATTACTACATGTAATAATTAAATCAAGTATATCATAGTACTATGTAATAATCCATGTGCTATTTTAGTTTTTAGTTATAGGATCGTCACACTTCTCATTAAAAAACAGGGATCAAGATATGTGGTTACACTTGAATTATCAATTCATTAGAGGATACTATTATTATGTATCAATCTACAACCTGTAATGGGATTCTATTATGGGAAATCATGATGAACATTATTTAGGTAGACTTTTAACAGAAAACTCATTTCTTTGGGGTAAGATCCTATTTTTCAGTGAATCAATCAATCAAAAAATCATTGGAAAATAAATCATTTCAAATCCATTTAAAATAAAATTTCACTATTTTGGTTTTCAACATTACATCCTCATTTAAAAAAAATCATATTTTTTAATAAATTAATGCTTTTCTAAAAAGTATCTCAATTTAAGGAATTTATTCTATGTTTAAAGACCAATTGTTTTATTAAATCATTTTCAAATAAATGCATAAATATTTTATGAAATCAACCCAAAAATTTCAATTCCATTCAAATCAGGGGGGTCATAACTTCTAATTCTCCTTATAAATAAAAAATAAATAATCTAAATTATAAATTTTTAAATAATTATAAATCTCATTTAAAATCATTGATGAAATTTATGGTTTTAGTTTTGGGGATAATCATAAGGAACTACCAACATTTACTAATGTGATGAAAACCAACAACACACAATAAAAAAGGATCCTCCAATTTAGAAATAATGTGTAAGAGATCAGAAATAAAACCTATAATCATGATCCATCAAAATAGATATTATATAAATCAATAAAATTATTATCAATAAATATTTAAAGAGGAGAGAAAATGAGATCAAAAGAAACCACATGAGTGGAGATTCACATACGAGAAGGGGTTCCAACACACTCACAAGTGGTTTGATCAGTAATGAAAAGTGGTTGGAGGATTCAATTTCACCACTTTAAATCATTAATGCATAATTGAATTGGATAATGTTTAGAGATGGTTGATTAGAGGTTAAAGATGGTGGTTATTGACTTTTAGAAAACTTTTTGGTGAATTAAAACCATGTGTGCATGGTTTACTAAAGGGGGCCACATGATTAAGCCAACCATATTTTTTATCCTAGTTTTCCCACCTTTTAGGGAACATGGTATTTCTTTTTAGGGTATATGTTTTAGAAATAATTAATCTAACTGTTCATTCCCCACTATTTGGGGTGCATATTTTCTAGTAGGGGTTTATGTTTTTTCAAAACCCTTAGCCAACATTGAACATCTTATATAGTCTAAAAAGTTTCTTAAATAAAAATGAAACACCATAACACAAGACACAACCATATGAGAATAAAAAAATGTGTAAAAAATTACATAAAAGAGTATAAATATATGTTTCATGATTATTATTTTTATAGAAAACTGACATTATTTCTCTTTTCAGTAGGGATGTTTTTCATTATTGTCTATATTTTCATAAAAAAAAATTCAATGATAATTTTTGTATTCTTTAAATAGTATTTATTTTAATTTTAATCTAAATTTAATTTTATTTACCATTTTAGTAAAATGTTATTATCTTATGGAATATAATGTTCCTATGTATTTTTATAAAAAAAATTAAACAAATATTTTTTGGTTAAACGTAATCCAAATGAATGAAATTCCAATCCAACATGATTACTATTATTTAAAATATTACTATATATATTTAATTTTCTATTGTATATATATATTTTCTTACATTTTTTATAAATTAAAAGATTATAAATAGGTAAAATGAACCGGAAATTTTCTCCAAGAAATTTTTTAGTTATCTATTCATGTTTCTTTCTCTATAAAAACATCAATTACTATTTGTTATGATTTACTAGGGATATGATCTAATGTAGCCATCTATATTATTTAACTACAATTTATAATTAAAATAATGATTTTTTATGCTACTTTTTTCCATTATAAGGGTTATTATATAATGATATGGAGAATAATTTACGATATTGCACCACAAATATGTTGGGTTTTCAATATGTTATTGATGTGACCAGAATTTTTTTAACCTACAATGCATTATGTAAATATCGATATCTCATGTGATAATATTGACTTGAATACGGAGTCATGCCAGTTCAATAAGGGACATACTATAATAATATACTCTTCAGAGTTACTATAGACTATAAAAATGATGGAATGGTGTTTGAAACCAATCAAATATAATAGTCTTGATATTGACCATTGGCTTAGGAAAAGATTTTATATACCTATGTCTATACAAAAAACTCATGTCTTATTCTTTTGATATGTTTTCATGGATCATGATTGATTGTTGATGATTCAAAACTCATTTGTCTTGGGTTGTTATATCGAAAAAAAATTATACAATGTGTCATGATTTTAATATATGAATTCATGGGTATAAGTTTATAATATTTAGATCATGCTATAAAACCCTTTTTATTATATAATACTCAAGATCGTTTATTTATAGCTATTATGTTTACCCTGAATACACATTTAAGCTCACCATTTTCATTTTTTCATTCCCAGGGTTATGGTGAAAGGTTAAATATTTGTATTTTATAAGAAGGGTGAAATTTATAATGAACTAAATTGAAAATTTCGTATATATTTTATGTACCAGTTGTATAAAAATCCATGATTATATTGAAATTAAACCACTATAGTCCTATGGTCTGAATTATCCTGAATTGTATTAAATATGTATTTAAAATTATGTATTAATTATGCATGAGAATTACTATGTTTTATAGTTTCCATAAATTGATTTTTTAGTAATGTATAGAAAACAGATAAGAAAAATATAGCGAGAACCATTATGATATTCCAAAATATAGGATAACGGATTAATGTTTTGATAAGGACAAGATTATATTGTTTTTATTGAAATATATCCTTATTTAAATGCTATATGTGAACATGGTTTTTGGTTAGATGCATCTATGGGTAATAACCCCCAAAATATTTTTTTATTCAAGCTAATCTTAGCCATCATCCTGGTTCATAGTGAAGGGTACATTTCTATAAACACGGTTTTACACTCAAAAGGGTATGTGATTGTGTTAATTCAAATTTTCTTTATGAGCCATTATTTTGGATTTTTTTATATATAAAAAATTTATGACCAATGATAAACCTATGGTGTCATAGATTGACAGTAAATTTTCTATATTTAGACACCCTATGAATGGTTTCTCATGAATGATCACAATGATTAATGATTCTTGGTGGCCATGCTAACAATTTTAATTTTAGTAATGGTTTGAATATGGAATGAAACCATTGAATTGGTGACATGTATGCTCAAATATTGATGTACCAAATTTTAGTGCAGCTATAGTAATTTATGTAAATCAAGAAAATTCTCAAGAAATGATGACTCATAACCACAATTATTGGATTTTGAATTATTAATAAGTAGTAATAATTATAAGATAAACACATAACATGTATATGATTCATATATATTTAATGTTTGTGTGAATTTACTTCATGTAAATCTTTTTATTCTTCTCCTGGTTTAATTTAATTTGTGATTATGGGAATGTATTGGATTTTATTGTATAAATCCATATCGATTAGCGAATAATAGAACTAATGATGGATATTCCATACCATTATATCCTAATCTATTTGATTATGGATAAATATGAACTTATAAAAGAAATTACATCTGTTTCATGGGTCTTTCTTCATATTCAACGGGGATATTTATAATATATGGATGGGAATGAACTGAACACTACAGTTCTTCATATTGTATGCTATTTTTAATGTATCTCACAAAGAGTAAGCTAATATTCCTGTGAATATTTAAGATGAGTTTTCAATATAACTCATACCTAGTACTACACATATTTTATTGAATATATATAGAATAAAATAAATTATGTTGTATGAATTGATGATGGAAGTTGATGAGAATACTAATAATAGATTCATTCTTCCATGTGGGTCACCAAGCGGAGAACTAGTTAATTCTGGTATGAACGATAAATAAATATGGATTTTCATTGATTACCAGGAATGTAATAAGATAATAATCAGTAATAAGTAGTTATTCCCCATAATAATTATTTTTTTCAATCAATTATATGGATCTCAAAATTTTTCTAAAATTTGTTTTGGATTTGGATATTATTAAATGAGGGTAAATATTTAAAACATACCCAAGATATTATTTCTATCGAGTTATTGATTCTATGAATTTATAGTTAGGTCATTTGTTATTAGTAATTCCCTAATGAATAGTAGGTATTTTATGAATAAATATTGTAGATACTACATTGATAATTTTAGGTATTATTTAAAAATGATATTATAATATATTATATGAGAATAGAAGAATAGGAAGATCACTTGGTGATTATACTAAAGAAAAAAGGACCAGTTGTATGAAAAATTTACTATGTATGTTTTTTTGGATAAAGAATGATTTATTTTTGGGTCATTTAATCTCATGTTGGGGTATATATATGGATTCATAATAGAATAAAGTAAATAAAACTTATCCTAAATCCAGTACTATTATTGGAAACTAATTATTTTCTTGGATGGATGCATATTATTGATTCAATTTTTCAGATTTATCATGGATACCTAATCCAATAACTTGTTTAACTCAAGAGGTAGTTATCTTATCATTGACTAATAAATGCGATGTAAATATTATATAAAATGACAAGAATAAATGGTAGTAAATCTATTCTGGAACCACCCTATTAGGGAAAAGGGTTTGTGATTTACAATGTTGCATCAAAGAAAGGGTTGGGATGTGTTATCACGTGTAATAAAATATGGATAGCCAATGCCTCACAGAAATTGATGGTTCTTGATAAAATTTAAGAAATTCAGGATATGGATCTAGAAGCGGTAATCATTGCAATAAATATTTGTAGGCAATAACATTATAGAGAAATTAGTGACATATATAGTGATTATAAAATTTTAAGGAAGATATTTACCCAGAAAGAGATTAATATAAGATAAAAAAATAATAGAAGTTGATTAAATATTATTATTTGAAAATATATTACCACCATAGGAAACTGAACTAGGTGGTTATGATTTGATTCAATAGGATATTTCTTTATCTTCTATTATAAGAAGAAACAATATATATTTTTTATGGAATTTGAAAGGATAAACCATAAAAATTGACGGAAGGGGGAAAATATTATATTTCTCAAAATAGTGTTTAACCATTTATCTATTTAAAAATTAAAGAGGCATAAAATTAGAATATTGGTTAGAAAAGAAATTTGAGATATATACCTATGTTCATTATTGATTTGTATAGAATGACAAGGTCTAGGAATCGAGTAGGTGTCTCTTCAATACTAGACCCGAAGAAGGAACTATTTATAGAATTTCATAGATCATTGTAATATATTCATCTTGGATGCAAGAAGATATATGGAGACATGAATGTGTATTTCTAGTGAAGGAACAATATGAGGAATATTGTAGAGTATGTGTCTCAATTCGTGGTATGTTAGTATTTTCCAGAGGAGAGAAAAAATTCTAATGGAATATTACAACAATTACCAAGAATAGAATATAAATTTTAAAACAACAACATATAATTAATCGTTGGACTCATAAAACCAGTTAAAGTATGTAATGATGTTTTTGTTATAATAAATCACCTAATAAAGTCCTTTCACTTAAAAACTATATGATATTATTTATATCATATTTAATTTTATTGTATATAAATTAATGCAGTGGTAATGTTATATGGGGTAAAAAATTCTATAATAAAAAACAAAAATCTAAAATGTACATCAATTTTTTGTGGATTATTCAGAAATATCAAAATACATATTTGGGTCTTATTACTTCTTATCATCCTCGGAAATATGATCTGTCTTAGTGTAACATTCCTACCCTTGAGGATATTTTGAAACTCCTCTCTCTAGATCTCAAAGGAGAATAGGATAAAAACCTTCTTGTACTCATGTTTTATTGAAACAACTGTTTCCACTAAAAGATTCATATGGTTCCTCATGAATCCATATATTTAAATAAATTCATAACTCATGTATGTCGAGATATAGTTAGAGAATTAAATTTTGTGGACATGATATAGAAAAGGAAATGGTAGAGAAGATTAGAGCCATTTTGTTTCACAATAAAGGAATCTCTCTGTGGACAGAGGTGTTATGTTGAAAATCACCAGTGTTATAAAAAATTAAATATTTGATTGAATTTTTTCTTTTGAATTTCTCTATGGAGGAAGGTTATGATATTACAAATAAGGGAAATAAGAGAAATATATATGTTGTCCCCTTTGATATTTGTTATCAAGTATGGACTATAATAACTAATCTCTTTATTACACATTAAATCATGATTTATTACATAAGATTACAAATAACAAAACCTATAAGATAGAGAATTATTATTTCTTTGAGATGTTGGTAAATTACATAATAAAATAAAATTTTAATTCCATCTGCTTTATTGAAAACATATATAACATGATCATACTCAAAACTGCATGAGATAACCTTGAGATATGCATAATAATGAGATGGGTAATAAGTCATATTAATGGAATACATATGAAATAAAATAAAGAAATTAATACACATTATCCAACAAAATATCAATTGGGAATAATAGGAGTGAGAATCAAAATCATAAAGAAATTAAGGAATGATATAACATTACATTTATAAAGGAAACATGGAAAATACAGAAACAATATAAAATAATGCATCAAAAACATAGGTCAAGGATAACATCAAAGACCTGATAATGAAAAAATACCGATAAAATAATCCTATCCATTCCATTTCCCATCATTATGTCTCGTGAAAATAAACATTACACAATGCATGATAACACTGTATAATTATAGTCATGCCCAATGTGTTTACTAAATTCCCATTCCTATGTGTGCACATAGATTATAAAACATGGATTCATTTAGTGTAAAATTTTATTACAAGATCAAGGAGTGTAAAATAAATACATGTAAGTAAAAAATAAATAAGTATAATTTCATAAATATGATTACCCTTGAAATAAAATTGGTATGGGTATTCATTACACAATTTTATGGTAAGTAAAATCATGATGGAATCTCTACAGCATAATTACGTCACTTAAAAATTCAAAAAAAGGGTTTATGAGATAGAAAGGGGCGTCCCATTTTTTTTATAGAAATTTTATATTAATATGGGAATGAAAAAAAGATTCCCAATATTAGTAATAATAAATTAAAATCATAATATAAAAAAGAAACATGAATACAGAAGAGATGTTGAGGATCCCTTACATTGAGAGTGTGACTCTAAATAGATAAGATAACCATATTTAAAGCATTGGGGATCATTGAGAGGACTCTAGAGAGGGGAGGGATGAGTAAGAAATTTATCCTGGTATTTTTATTGAAGACACATTGGATATTTGGTGGGTTTATATAGGAAATGAGTGGAGAATTCTTGATCGTTTTCCAAAAATATCTTTTGGACTCTATATTATAAAATAACCACAACAGAAAATATTTACATGGGTTTTGAACATGTTTTCTTCTACATAGGAGTGTTTTTAATTATTTTACAAGTCATTGGTCCAAATATATTAATTTATTAGACTTGGGGATGTGGAGCTGAGTCATACACTTAATGAAATGATGTTAAACCATTAAATTATATTTTTTTGTAGGGTTAATAAAATATTTAGAAAAGTATTCTTAAAAAAATAAAAACAATAATTTTAAAGGCAAAATATATATTTGGTCATGTATATGCTTTATACTATTTATTACATCACACATGGGTCATTTTGATGTCACAATATATACTGTATATTTTTATGTTATAAAATTTGTAACAAAAAATTTGAATGTATCATAAAATTATGTAAAATTCACCATTGGATAATTTAGACCCATTGATTCCAAAAATGATGTAGATTTTATCAAATAAAATTCCAAATATTTTATTTTTTACATTTAAATTAGGAATCAAAATTTATGGAGAAATTGTGGGTTTTTTTGAAAATAATAGTTTTTGAACGCTTATGAAAAATAGATATCAATTCATAAAAAATATATGATAAATTATATTTAATAGTAATAATTTTAGAATAATATTATCTGAAAAAGAAATTTATTTGAAAAATATATTAATTCATCAAAAATAGTTGTCTTAAATGAAATTTAATAATAACTCAAATTACAATTCTTGTTTTATTTTATAAAAATAAATATTATATATAAATTAGTCATATGAAGAAAATAAGAAAAATATTATATTAAAAATACAATCTAAATATTCATATTTATATATTCATTATACATATCCTTTTAATATGCCAACTAACTCGATAAGGGTAAGGTGAACGATAAAGAGACTTTCATGGGGTGGTTATATGTGCATGGTTTTGGAAGTGATATCGAGGATCTTGAATTTATTCCATAAATGGTTTCACTCATGATTAAGTTGTTGGATCATAGATTGTGGTTGGTCAAGGGTAAATCCCAAAGAAGATAACTCCCTTTGAAGCTTCAATAAATGGGCTTCACTGGGTTCCATCCCACTAGTTGATTCCATCACTCCCTTTGTGTGTGTAAATTTTATTTTCTACAACCTTATATTTATACTAATCATATTATCACTCTTAAAATGATATATTATCAGTGTTAATGATTCTTAATGATATTTTAGATCAATTAAGATATAAAAAAACATATATCTACATGTTTTTTCTCTAAACATAATATATAAGATGTAAATTAATTTACATAATGAAGGGAATTTTATTTATAAATGTATGGGTAGTTATAAACTACCCCCTTCTTGAAATTTCACCCTAGAAATTTCATTTTACCACATAAAAAATATGATTTTAATTATATTTCATTAAGTACTCTTTTCCCACACCACTTATTAAATCTTATAGTTTCTCCAAAACACCATTAATATGTGATTTGTATTATTTAATATTAATTTGTCTCCAATATCAATGATATTCACCAAATGATCCTCATATAAGAGATAACCCTAAAGTGGTACCACCTCTAGATTGAGTTAATGTGTGGGGTCTAGTGGTAATTCGATAAGAAGGATACACGGAACACATCATGTACTTGAGAGAGTTTAAATGGGAGTTACAGTACATAGTTTACCACTCTGATGTGATCAAGGACCTCAAAGGGGTATATGTATCTTGGAATACACATTCCTTTCTTTATAAATCTCATGAATTTCATCAATAGAGAGTTTTGGTGGAATACCATGAATGAAATATCGAACTACATGTCTCATTGATGATTGTAATCATTGCTCTTCTTTCGGCTCTGCCGATCCATGATTTGCTGCTGAATGGTCTTATCATTTTCCACCAACTCCTTGTAAATTTTATGACCTATTTGTATTTGTTTCCCAAATTCATAAAAGGATGAAAGTGTTCTACACTTTTTCCCCAAAAATGGCTTCATTGGGATCCATTTGGATGCTTATGTTGTAAATATTATTTTATGAAAACATGGCCAGTGGAATATGTTGATCCCATCTTCCATTGAAGTCAATTTATATTTCTATCAATATATCCTCATGTTTATAGTTTGTACACTCATATTTTCCATTATTTTAATGGTGATATGTCATGATAAATATACACTCATAATTTATAGAATGCTATATACTCTTCTATAGCATGATGGTAAATGTTAGACCTCGATCATATATAATTTATATTGGGGTTCCAGCAGCCTCACCACATCTCGAATGTATATCCTTTCTAGTTGATTGAGTGAGAAATCCTCTCGAATATAAAGAAAGTGTGTAGTATTTTTTTGAAAATCTAGTATAACCCAAATAACATAATTTCATATTTATGTATTCATAAGACTAGTAAATTTATTCATGGTGATGTTTTCTCAGTTTCAAGTCGGTATGGGTAATAGTTTCTTGATCCTATTGGATTTTATCCTTTCCTACATCACTTGATGAAATATATGAAATCTTGATGTATATTACATGATACACTTCTTCATATTTTCCCAATAATACTGATATTATAGTTCTTAGTACATCTGTTTGCATCGTGGATGGATTTAGAATTTCAAATATGTGAATCATCCAACAACTTATTTGTTTACACAGTATTTGATGGTGCATATAGTCGTAAACCAAATATGAAAACTCCTTCTTCATTAAAATATAACTTTGAGAATTTCCTCTTTATTATACCTTCCACATTATTCTCAATTCTTATATCATCTATTTGATAATCTTTTATCTTCTCCATAAGTCCTAGTTAATTAATCATATGTAGAAGGATTGATGATGATCCTTCCATCACAATTCCCAAGTCCATCTATTCCAAATACAATAATATCACATCCCTCTCAATTATCATCAATGTTAGAATTACTAGATCCTTTATAATAAGATAATTATTAACTTTATTCACTTTCCCATGATATTATTGAATTGTTAAATCATAGTCCTTAATCATCACTAACCATATTCATTAACACATATTCACCACTTTCTTTGTGAATATATACTTGAGGCTCTTTTGATCTGTATATATTTCATACATCTCACCAAAGTGAAAATTCCACAATATTTTTAATTAAAATATCACTGATTCTAGTTCCATACCATCCATTTTCTTATTTTGTCGGTGAACATTCACCATTCTTGATGCATATGCCATCACTTTGTTATACTTTATTAACACACTACTGATGCCCTTCTTCGAAGAATCATTGAATACTATGAAAATTTCATCAATTTTGGGTAGTGTTAGTACAAGTTCAGTGATATGACTATTTAAAACACCCCAAATAACTCTTTAAATTTATCGTTCCATGTAAACATGAATCCCTTCTAAGTGATATAGTATATAGGTTTTGACAATCACAAGAAATTTATCACAAATAAATGATGAACAAAACTATTCCCTCTATTATATGGATATATGTCAAATATTTTTCCCACACCCATCCTTTAATTATTTTTTTGTGGTTCCAAAGATACCCTATTTCTATTGCTTATATTCTACAAGAATGACACTTACATTAAAAAGAAATCACATTTTCTTTACTTTGCATAATGATTCTCCTTTTGTAATGTTTTCAACCTAGTACATAGATTCTTTTCATGATCCTCCTTTCTTTAAGATTATATTATAATATAATCCATAAAGACATCGAAAATTTTGTCAAGATAATCACTAAAAACTATATTCATCATTTTGAAGATGATTAATGGAGAATTAGTGAGTCCAAATGGGATCACTATGAAATTATTACACTCATACCTTGTATAAAATGTAGTATGGGGGATATCCTCATTCTTCATCTTAAGTTGGTAATAACCTAACTACATATCAACCATGAAGAAGTATTTTTCTCCACAAAGATGATCGAACATGTCATTAATCCATGGAAGAGGATACTCATTATTTATCATGATCTTCTTCAGCTCATGATAACCAATGAAAAGGCTCACTGGCCCATCCTTCTTGGAAAAGTGGACGGGTTCACCCCATGGTGATGCACTTGGCCATATGAAACATTAACCAATATTATCCCTTTAAAATTACCTTTTCTACTCATGTTCCACAACATATGTTCTATATAGAGTATTGGATAGTGGAAAGACCGTTGGTATATGATTGATTAATAAATCAACCTCTCAGCTAGGATAAAGGAAAGAAACTTATTTAAGAAACACATCTGTGTATTCCCTCACAATGTGCATGTATTCAAGGATGAATCATTCCTTGTAGTAAAAAATTTTAGATAGATATTATTTCTCATCATGATATAATATTCACGCTCAAGATTTTGATGATAAAGATGTTTCAGCCTCTTCCATACACTTATACAAAATTATAGGACAATTCTTAATAGAAAGAGTGATTAACTTCTCCTAAAAATTGATTTTTAGATCTTTAAAGGTAAATAAAATTCAAACCCACAATTGACTAAAATTAAACAAATGTGATTGTGAAAAGTTATACTGGGTAGTAGTTTCTTGGAAACCACTCGATCTATACATCACCAAAATTCATTCATATTTTCTTATACTTAGTCTTATACCTAGCATTTTTACAAATATTTTGTAGTCTTTATCCAAAAAAATCAAGGCTCTATGTTGAAAAAAAAATAGAAACCCAATCCTATTTGACATATTTATTAAATGATTCATAATCATAAATATACCATAAATATAACCAAAGGTCTGAAGTACCAAGTGTATTTTTAAGATTAGGTTCATAATAGATGAAAGTGAGACTAAAATAAAATGATTTTATTTTAATACATGTAATGAGATCCTAAATATATATGATCACCTAAAGATACATAGGAAAACATTGGGAATACATAAAATAAATGAGTGAAAAAAATTCCTAGTAAGGGATCAAACATGATAATGGATTATGAAATATGAGTAAAATGATATAAAATAAAATCATAAAAGAGAAGGCCCATGAATAATTTCATGAGTTTATAACAAAATAAAAATGGTAGGAAAAAATCCTAGAAATATAGGAATGTGGTTGAAACATAAAACATGAAAAAAATAAGTCAATGATAACCTCCAAGAAAACATCATAAGGTGGAAAAAGTCTAATAATGGATTAGATTCACCCCATAATACCATACATTATGTCCCATGAGATAAAAACAATATCCAAGAAATTGGAGAACCATATTTGATAAAACTTCATAAAATTTACAAGATAATGTGTTCCGCAAAATGAAATTAATCATAAGGTTTAAATATTACAATTCCCCACTGAAACAAATGGGATGCATAATCTTTCCTTATATCACAATTAAAGTTGTGTTCATAATGAATGTATTTGAGAAATTAACATAAGGTATTTATTACCCCATCAATGAATTAGAGGATAAGATAGGTTTATATATATGAGACATTAATATAGAATTTTATACTGATTCCATAACATTAAATAGAGATAAATAGTGAGTAAGAGAGAGAAAGGTCATAAAAATGAAAAAATGACGTTCAAAGTGATCCCTTACCATACGTTCAAGAATTATTTTGGGAATGAACTTAAAATCTAGGATAATAACATTAGATCCATTAATTATATAGTTTGTAACATTATCCATCAAAATATTATTTTATATAATTTTTTATGTCCAAATGTAAAAATTTCTGTGTGATGTACGATATAAATTCACTATTCTGAGGGCACCCATTTCATGGTTTCATGGTCTGGTCCATCATTGATAATTTATTGAAGTTCATGTAAAATTGGATATCAACTCTAGAGTGAGATTAAATTTAATTAATGAACTTAAATGATTTAACTGTTCCATGGTATACATATTTGTTCCAACACATGGAAAACTCATTGATTAAAATTGTTAATGAAATATTGTAAGTTAATTTATTCAATTTTATTGACTATCACAAACGAAGTTCATTTTAAATAATATTATATAATTTTATTCATTAAATAACACGAAATAATTTATAATATATTTATTATAATCATATTTTAAAAAAATAATATATTTTTGAACAACCATGAAAGTGGTGGAGGAAAATAGAATATTTTTTCATTAAGGTGGTGAACCAACCATATTGTAAAAAATGATTTCATTATAAATATTAAAATAAGGTAGGTTTGATATGGATATTGCACCATAATAAAATATAGTAATATATTTAAGATAATAATGCTACTAAATTGAGAATTATTGAGAATATATATGATGATTGAAAAGGAATAAAACTAAATGAGATTAATCAAGAATCGTACCTATTTCTTAAGTTTGATCCTCTTATGTATGGTGTTTTTGAACATTATATTGATTAGTTTATTGATTTGGATCAATTATATCATTAACATTGATTATTCTGAATATATAAAGTAAATGGATCATGTGAGTTAAAACTAATTAGTTCTTACATCATCTATAACTAAAAAACTAATGTATTTAGCATATTATTTTAAATACCATATTTTAACCCATTTCACTATTTTTTTAATATTTTAGAAAATTACCAACAAAAAACCAAATTTTTTTTTGATGTGTTTATTCTTAAATTAAATAAATTTTAGGAAATATATTTTTTATATATGATAAATATAATTTCATATTAAATCATTATTTATTCAAAAAATTCCATTTTTAATAATTTGATCAATTTTCATATTCATTGCAAAATTAATTTCTGTCACATAAAATTAAATTATCATTATAATAAAATATAATATTTATTTTGAGCCGATTTTTTTAAATCATTACATTTGTAATTAAAGTGTAATTAAAACATTTTTGATTTAAAAAAACAAGCACATAATTTATCTTTTTAATACATTTATTTACCAGTAAAATGAATTAAATATATCATATTTCCATTTTATATGATTCATAATATTATTTAATAGTTACATATGTGAGAATACTATTCTCATTGTTAGGATACTATTTAAAATAGAAATATTACTATTCTTACGACAAGGTTAATATTCCAATGGTAAGATTATAATTCCTAATGTCAAAACAATAATGGTCGAAAGAAATAACTAATTTATATAACTACCTAATGTTTCATTAATTATTCATTAACAAAAAATTTCTCTCAAGGTTATATATTTTTTCATTTTCATGAAAAATATTGAATTAATAACATTTTACATTATTTATAAATCATTGTTCCTTAGTTTGATTATTCTGGTTGATTGAGTTTATCCAAATTTTCGAATTTTCAAATTTGTTTTATTCCATTGTAATATTTTCAATTATAATAGTAATTTTTATACTTTAATTGTAATGTTTTTATTACTATAAAATGTTTGGTCTTATTTATCTTATGGAGAATCTTCATTATGCTACATTACTAAATATGAAACAATTATAAATGAGAAATTATATTTATAAAATTATGGGTCATTATAGAACTATGAAATCATAGAGTTAAATTATATAGAACAAGTCTACTTCACTAGTTAATGTTATTAGGGGGAATAATAAATATGAGGAAGCCACATGAGGGGTTGAGAATGTGAGAAATCATATATATTATCGTTTTTATGTACTAGATTGATGGAATTTTGATGTAAAAATTCGTTTTAAGAGTTTTATATTCTAGAAATCCAAGATTTAATATGTATTTCCATTTAAATAAATATTTTTGTACTCAATTGGTTACCTTATAAGAAACATGAGTCTATATGAATTGTGATATAGTAAACCATTATAACCTTGTTGTTGAATTGTAAGGAATGAATTATAATTACCAATTTATGAAAAATATATTAAAGATTTTTAATAATGAATATGTATTGGTTAATTCAATATAAATATGTACTAAATTTTTTGTAAAGTATTTTTACATTTAAAAAATATATTTTCTCGAAAAATCATTATTATTATGTTATTGGATGAAAAAATTATAATTAATTTTCTCTGAATTTCTGAAATTTTATTTTTGAAAGTTATTGTCCTTATTTAATCAACATTTCATTATTAACATAAGCTGAAATTTAATGATTTTTCTGAAAGAACATATTTTTTAGTGGATAGTAAAAAAATAATTTTTGTAAATATTTTAACTTATTTTTATGTAAATTTCATATTTGGATTTTAATTTGATCTTAATGTAACCTAAATATCCTTTAATTTTAGAAAAAAATAACTAATTACATAGGAATCATCATTATAAATTATTTTTGTATAATTAATATTTAGGCTTAAAAATATAATATTTCAAAAAATGATTTTATGCACACAATATGTTATTATTATAATAAATTAATTTAATCACTATTGATTAGTGTTTTTATTTGTATATGTATATTATATAATAACTATAGTATTTTGACATTCATTTTATGATTTTTATATGTAATGTAATGGAAATAAAATATGTTTTATTCTTAAGAATTCATTTTTTTAAAATATTATTTTTTTGTGGTATTCGCACCAAATTCAAATGGCCATTTTACACTTAATAAATCATACAAAAAATATTAAATTTAAAAAATTTAAAGGTTATTCATATTGAATTGAAAAAACTGTTATTTTTTTGTTTACCATAGTTATATTTTAAAGGGGTTTACAAGGGGTTAAACAGTGAGATAATTTTTTTTCTACAGATAGCTATAAAATTCATATTTTTGAAATATATTTAATTAATTTTTATCATATATTTTAATACCTATACATTTGGAGAAACATTACACTGAAAAGTAACATTAAATCATTGAAATCTAGTAAGAAATTATATGTCTGTCCCACGACTCACTTATAAAATAAACCATATTCTCCTATAATATTCAAACAATTTGATGATTATATATTAAAAATACATACCAAAAAATTTAATTTATTAATTCCATTCAACCAATATTTTTTTACTAATTCCAATACTTATTCAAGGCCTAAGCAGTATGTCCAATGAGGTATCTCAAAGATGATGTACAGATCTTGACAAAACAATTTCAGTTTTTTTCTTTTTAAACACACTATAGAATTTTTTATCAGTGAAATAATAATTAATCACGTGTAATAAATATATTTATATGTTGTTAATATTATTTCACAACCATTAACCACTTTTTGTCATCCTAATGGGCGATAAAAGTATCACCTGTGTGTACATGTGGACTACTGTCTCCATGCAACGATACAATTAATTATCCACGATGACCATTAATTTTTTGTTATTATGATATATTGAATGTTTATATATGATATTTATTCTAAGATAATGTTTGTGGAGTGGTGAGTTAATATTTATCATGATTTTTTGTCATCCATAAAAACTGCAACATCCCTTGTGTGTATGTACAGACAATCGTGTCTACATAGAGATGTAATTAATTTTTTATCATCTCATTATCTTGATGGTTAAAATTATATATATAATTAATATATTAATATATTATTTATATCATGATAATAATTCTAGATTATAATGATCAATTATCAATGAGCATGAAACATATCCAAAGAATCCAAACATACGTGGAAAACAATTATGTTAACACCCGAAAAAATGGCGAAAATGAAGGATTATAAATGAAAAGATAATTAGATATTATAAGAAATAAATATATGGTATTATAGGTATTATTATGGTTCTATTATTTTTTATTAATTAAATTAGTTTTATTATACCAGTGGTTAGATCACTTATGAAATTAGATGCACTTGAGGCTACTGTTTCCTTGTCTCAATTTCATTTTCATGGTACACATTTGATATTATTAACCATTATTTATTTTACATAGTGTGTTGAATACATAAATAATGTTTTATTAAATATTCTTGAAATTTATGGGGTTTTAACTACCATACTAGTATTATATTTGCATGGACTTCACTTTAAGAGATACTAATGATGTAATGGTTCTTAATATCAATATGGATTTATTAAGATATTTTTAATGTTATTATCAAATTTCTTATTTATATAATATATATACAATCTAATGAATTTATTTTTTATATTAAATTATTTTATTCAATTAATTTATTGATCTATATGATTTTCAATCTTCCGATTTCATTTTATTCCAAAAATAATAAAGTCATATGGGGTAATCACCTCAAATTATTTTCTCTAGGAAATGTGTTATATTATAAAACAAAATTATTTTATAAGGATTATCTAATACATGTTTTATATATTTTCTCCTGAATATCCATACAATAATTTCATTAACAAAAATTCTGATGTTATTTCTTTCATGCGGTTTATGAATTAAAAGTTAACAAACCAGGAAAGGATTTATGTTACAATACCATTTTTACCGAGATTTTTTATGATTAAATTTCAAAGATAACCAAATTTTATATATATATATCCAAATAATATTTATTTTTTTATCGTGTGGGTTCGCATTATATTTCTTGTTTTCATTTCATTTTCATCTCTTTAACCACTCAACGGAAAAAAATTAATTGAAAATTAAATTTATATCTATATTTGGCAGAGAATATTTTCATCAATTTGAATATTTTTATTAAAATTTTATCAGGAATGTTTTTATGAATATAAAAAATTATAAGGTAATTTTATCTATATTTAACTTTCTCTACCATGTTTTAAAAATAATTTCATTATAATTTTCATAAAAAGGTAATTTTTTCTGTTTATAAAACATGTGAAATGATTTTTTTTGGTTTTATGTGCAATGTATCAACAACAATACCATACATCATGAATAATAATTTATTTTATGATTAATAAATATGTTTATTATTTTCTTAACTAATATATTTTTATAATTAATTTATGAATAAACATTATTTTTTAAATAAGTGATTTCAAATACGAAGGGAATTTTTCTAAAGGAATGTACTATTCATATCATGAATGTGTTTTTATCTATTATGACATACATTGGGATTTATTATGATTTACTATAGATATTATCCAATGTTACAACCATTATTCAATAACTATATTATTTATGATTATTATGAAAAAATGTTTATTAATATGTATCATATTCACATGTTATGATAAGATTTAATTTTCATGATCTTATAACACACTTATGTATGGTTTTCATTATGTGAGGGGTAAATCCAAAATCGTATAGATATAAAATTCATCCACTAAATATGGAAATTTCATAATATAATAAGGATTGAAATTATGAGATAAAATAGTTCGATATGGGTGTTTTTTCAATAAGATAGTCATAGGAGTGAACCTAGACCATGGAAATAATAGAATGGGGAGTGAACCCAACTAGTCTGATAGTCTTGGAATTGAGGCTTAAAAAAATATGTTTTTAGTACTTATTTTATGAAAAAACATGGAATTATGTATACGATACATTTTCATAGACATTGATTTATTATTGAGGATTACATACTCGTATGTTTTATTTCATATTAATCATAAAACATTATTCCTTAATTTTTTTTATTATGGGGTTGGAGTTTATCTATATGAATATATAATTTTTAATTAATGGTCTCTAATAATTATTAATATATTATACTAATATATGAATATTTATTGATATATCTGTTGTTTACCCTTACTGGGAATAAGAGATCACACATTCTTATGTTTCTATTCAATAGGTTAAATAGAAAGGTTTTATGTATGTTATGTTTAAGAAGGTTGATAGTTACGAATTACTAATTGGGAAATTATTTAAATATTGAATGTAACAATTTTTTATGTATCTATTTTTTGAAGATAATTACTCTCTATAGTCCACAAGTGTGTATTATTTTTAAATGTATTTAATATTCTTCTAAAATGATGAAATGGTTTTTGTAAAAAATTGACATGATCTCTTTAGAAATAAATAGGATTTTGAGAGTGATGAGGAGATGGATTATTTAGATAAAATATTCAAAATATTCTAGAAAAATAAAAACATTTCATGTAATCTATATGGTCAAATTATGTATGAAATAATAAGAAACATAAAGAAATTTGGGAAGAAGGATAACTCCACCAGTGATATTACATGAAATGAATGTAAGAGTAAATTAAAAATTAATTTTTTTATCTAAGTTGATTTTTAAATATAAATATAATGATAAAGGAAAGATACAAAATAAATAAATTAGAAAAAACTCTAGCGAATTTGAGGAAATAACTTGTTACTCTAACTCGAGTAGAAATGATGATAATAAATAAGAAAATCTGTGATTTGTTCCTAGTGCACCTAAGGTGCATATTACATCTAATTTTATATTTTATAGAAACAATATATTAAAATATGAATAAATAATAGATAATAAAAAATTATTTGAATATTAATTTATGTTTGAGGAAACAATGAATGAGCATAATGGTTAATATAAGAATTAGTAAATGTCCCATGATTTATCTACTCATAATAGAACTAATAATTTAGTTGAAAATGTGAAAAGTGATGACTTATCAATGGATAAAAATGAATTAAAATGTTCAAATGAAAAAGTTAACAATGATATGGAAAATATTTTCAATCATACTAATACGTTGAATAAAATTTTAGGGTGATTTGATCCTCTCAAATTTAACACTAAATTAGTATATAATTATGTATATAAAAGGGATATGTTTAAAAATTAATCCATTCCAAACATAAAAATAAGACATTTATATATAAGACTACAGTTAATTTTATTTATTGAAGACAATAAAATCCTTTCATACCAAAGAATGTTTTTTTTAATTCTATTCATTCTATATTTAACAAACCAGTGAAAAATTTATTGATTGAAAAATAGTAATTTGTATATTTTGTTTAGAATATAGAAACTATAGTTTCCAAAAACATATATTTACTTATTTAAAATACATGAAATTCATGAATCGATCTAGAAAAAGACTAATATACCTGTATAGTTATTGTTATTGAAAAATAAATAGGAGTTACTCAAGTGTCTTGTGCCTTGTTAATGAGTATGAAGGAAATTTATTCATTGGGTTAAATGAAAAAGGGAAAATAAATTAATATGAAAAAATTGGTACCCCTAAAACTTATATTATTTAAAAATTTAATTTTATGATTGTTTAAAAAATTAAATTATTTTTATATATAAATTGTGTCATTATGGTTATAATATTAAAAAAATTTATTGAAGAATGTATTATCTCAACAAAGATTTATTATTTACTACTCTACGAAATGAAAATTTTTATGATAATAATTTTTTATTCCTAATTTTATGAAAAGTCTTAATTATTGGTATCCATTCATAAATAATAATGGATATGCAATAGAAGAATCGGAAACTATAATGTAAACTTGCATTGAAGGAAATTTATAAAAGGACTATTCGAGGATCTTCCAAAACATGAATTCCCAAAAGACAAAGTGTGTAATCCCTATTGAAACAAAAAGAATAAAAAATATATTTTAATACAAATATATTTGAAGTTACTTCTAAACCACTAGAAATGATTAACATGGATTTTGTTGGACCTTGTAGAGTTTCTAGTCTTTGTCGAATGAATTATTATTATGTGATTGAGTTTTATTATTCAAGATTCACATGTGCCTTTTTCTTATCTACAAAATGCGTACCTCTATTATATTTTTCTAAATATTAAAAATCTATAGAGAACCCAATCTAATTACCATAATAAACCTATTAAGTGACTATTTCATGGAATTTACATAAGAAAACAATAAATATTTATAATTATAACATGGATATAATCACAGTTTTTTTATACCTCAAAATCCTCAAAAAATGATGTTATTCAATGAATAAATAGAACTATCCCATATGTTTTTTGCACTATGATTAGTTAATAAGACATCCCTGTCTATTTTTGGGCTTATATTTCAAGAAAAACACGTTATTTTATTAATATATATGAAAAGATCCTTCACAATGCTTAATCCTTATGAATTTTGGAATGGTATAAATCAAAAAGTTATTGATTTAGAGTTTTTGAATATAAAGTCATTATTCTGAACACAAAATAGAATATGTAAAAATATTTAAAAATGAGTCATTATATAATTTTATTATGTTATTCTACATCAAGTGATGAATATAATATCTTTCAATAAGAATATAAAATGATATAATAATTTTTTCATGTCACTTTAGGGGAGATGAATCCACATGAACCAAAACCTTATGATGAAAATTTTTAGGATGATACATCAAAAAAGAATATCAATTGAACCTATATAACACAGAACCATGATATTTATTCAAATGATAAATATCCCAGAATGACCATATTGACCAACTTGACTATGGGTAGGAATATCCAAGAACATCAATCCCAATAACTATTATAACTCCTAAATATCTTCCGTTGGATAGAGATATAGGATATTCGGATTATTGAAGTGGATACTTTGCTTCGATTAAAAATGAGGTTGAACGGGAATCCATATATTCTCAAATAAAACATAATAAAATCATCGAATCAAGCAATAATTATGTCTAAGTAATAACTCTGCTTGATGTGTTGAACCAGATGGAAGGAAATACTTATTGATAATTTGTTTGAATACCTAATTTCTACCTAAAAATTGGCACTAAAATAGTAAATTAAAACAAGTTTTGATATATCTAGAACAATAGTTTGAAATAAATATAGATTTTTTTCACATGGTTATATAGAATAAGAATATATTTCTAATCAATTAACCATTTCAATAGTATTTAATCATGAAGCTATTAGAATAGATCTTGATTAAGAAGAATATCATAATTTCAAAAAATATAAAATGGATGTGAAGTGTTAATTATTAACTGATTATATCTTTGGAGATTATTTTATTGAAACATCACAAGATTTTAAAATCTTCATTTACCATATCTCATTTATAATATTTCAAAATCAACGTGTAGTTTAAAATATTCTATTAGATATGTGTATGATATAATCAAAATCATTCCAAATTTAAAATGAATTTTTAGAAGTTATATCTAATAATAAAATATTTCCTAAAATAATATATAATGAAATTGTTATTTATGAAATCTATGTTGATGATATTTTTTTCTGTTTATCTAAAACATAAACGTGGGTTGAATTTTATAAATTAATGCAATATGAACTTAAAACTGGTTTAATGGGTGAATTAAATTTTTTTACTGGATTTGATATTTTTTATAAAAATGGATTTATTTTATGTAATAGAAAACGTGTGAATTATAAATAAAAATATTTTTTAAATGATATCATTTTATGATGTGACACTCTAAGGAGTATAAAAAATAAACCGGATTGGGATAAAACTAGGAAACCAGTTGACAAAACATTTTAGAATGGTATGCTTGGGAGTTTACATTACTTAACTAATATCCCACTCATTATTATGTTTATTATGTGCATGTGTTGGAATTATCTAGTTTACCCAAAATTATAACATTTTTATATATTCAAAAGGATTTTAAATTCCCAAAAAATGATCAATTTTGAATAGTTTAACTCTATAGGTGAATAAATTGAGTTTTATAGTTATATTGATTCTCAATTTCACAATTGTAATTTATATTTAAAGATACTCACTATTAAAAATCACTTTATTGGAATGTCTAGAGGTTCTTGGTGTTTAAGAAAAATAATATAATTGTTTCATTATCTATTATAGATGATGAGAATGTATCTATAAGAAGTTGTTTTTCACATATTCTATTAATGAAACACACATTAATAGACAATTAATATTAATTCTGAAACTCACCTTTTAAATTTTGATAATGAATGTACTATGAATATTTATAAGACTACTATATCTAATTATAAGACATAACATAGTATAACAATTTATCAATTTTTGAGGATTCCATTTTAAAAAATTAGATACTACTCCAAATTACATTACCAATGAGAAAAATATGACTGATATTTTTACAAATCCTTTGAATATAAATTGAATTACTTATATTATGCAGGAATTGGTAATGATTAATTACATTTATTTCATAAAAAATTTATTTATATATTATGTTTTGAGTCGATTTAATTGTTTTTAAATTTTTTATCCCTTATGTTAAATTGATTATTCATATTATTGTTTTGTTATATATTTTTTTATTGGAAATCTTAATATAATGATTGGTAAAATGATTAATGTCACAAGTGATCATAATAATAACAATAATTTTGTGAATTTGTTTTCCATAATATATTTTTTATGTTGTCAATAGAATATCCATGATCATCTATCGATAACTTGATGATACTACATGTAAAATTACTGTATAACATAATGGTATCATGGAATTATACATTGAAATTTTTACATATTTTTGTGTGGTAGATAATGATACATTATTTTAACAAGATACTTCAGAGTGAACAGTTAGTCAACTTGCAATCTTTTCCCTGCTACAATGAAGGCCTTATTTTTTATTTTTATTATAGATAATCCCCCTTTTAAGGGTTGATGTGGAACCCGTACATGACCCGTAGGCCCAAGGCACAAGGCCTGACTAACCCGCAATATAAGACCTGAAGGCCTAGATGCATACAATGCCCAATACATGACATGTAGGCTCAACCCACTTGAACTTTCCCTCCCCAGCTTCTGCATCATTGATCACCTTGCTCCACACCATGCATTGATGGTCAGATTGCATTTCCCGCACAAAGCTGCACGGTGCTTGGTCCCAATGGCGGATGCCATACCCTCTAATTCTTCCAATTTGGTTAGCTCTACTTCTGTTGGCTTCTACTATTGTTGTTCTGATCCTATTCTAGGGACTATTTTATGTGAACTGGGATACTCCATGGTCCACATGGCCAGAAGGCCCTGCGGCCCAAGGGCCTTTGATATCTCGAAGGTCCTGGAGACCTATAGGCCCAAACCGTTGGCCCGAAGCCCCAAATCGAGTGACTTTTCTAGCTTCTACAGTACCGAACAGTAACATCTGCAACAACTACTATAGTAACTACTACAGTACTACTACATCAACTACTCCAATACTACTATAGTGCTGCTACAGTACCTTTGAATTTTGTCTCTACCCGGTTTTGAACCTGGGTCTCTTGGATGCCAAGCAAGAGCCCTTACCACTCGGGTATAAGCTTGTTTTCTTCAACCTGAAATATTTAATTTTTTACTTTTATCTTATATATATATAGTTCACTCAGGCTCCTTACTGTTTATAAATCCCAAACTGACTTTATAGAATCATAAATTATAATTTTAATCATCACCCTCTCTCTATAAACCCTAAACGGTCACAATTTTTAACAATCCAATCATGATCTTACTTATTCAATAAAACACTTCCTATTCATCTCTGAATATAAAAAGAATATGTTTATGATCAAGGCTTCATGTTAATTTTTATTTCATATAGAATTTCCTCCCATAGGAAAATGAAAATAATTATTCAATGAATTTATACAACATCTCATGATTTATTTAGCATATTTTATTGTTATTCATGAAATATAATAAGAATAAAATGGTTGAAATCAAGAACATATTTAGTGGGGAATTTTATTGTTCAACACTTATGGACTGATTTATTTAGTAATACTAACATTCCATTATATCCAATTTTAGTGAAATATTTTTATTTAAAAACTATGGTCCAAGATTTTGAAAATTCAATATAGAGGAGATAATGAGTACTAGTGAATAATTGCCTCTTTCACAATCATAAATTTGAGATTGATAAATATAATGTGAAGCTGATTGGAGATATAATACCTATAAAATAATTACAGAGATATAAATTGTGAGTATAGCCTTTTGAAAATAAATTATAAAATATTTATTATGTCCATGAAATGGGACCTATGGTATTTTTAGTCAAAAAGGCATATTATATATATATATTTTAATGATTAGTGTAAAGCCCATTCAATCTCGATATCTAATGAGGAATGTAATAGAGTTATATGATCCCCATTTCCTGTTTAACGCTTCTCCATATCCTAAGATTACATTTTATTTGTTATACTGAAATGAATTTTTTCATAAGGGGAATAGAAATATAAACCCTATAGTTGACTTTTTTTCGATCAAATAATTTTCTAAATAATATAGTAAAACTAGTAACCCTGAACGAAAATATTGGTTGAAGATAATGAAAAATAGAAAAATTATATAATCCAGTGAAGAACCCTGAAGGGACAAATGATAAAATAGATATTAGTGTGGATATGGATAATTTTTTTTAATATGCATCTAGTAAAAATGAGGATGATATGGATATTGATAGGGAAGAAGGTATATCATATTTGAATTAAGAATAAATTGGATATATTGAGGATTGATTATAATATTTATCTTGTGGACCTATTAATACTTAGTTGTTCATACATCATGAAGATCAAGAGTTTGATGATGTAGAAACTAAGGAATATTTTAATTATGTTTTTGAAACAATTTCAGAGGCTGGTGAGGATTTAGAATACTATGTGGATGATATTATTAATATAGTTCCCATGTCTTATAAATCTATATCTCATTGGTGTTCCACTACTTCTATTGGTGAATGGGATGAAATTCAATAGATAGGGAGTACTGGGAGGGATAATAAAGGGGGATTATATCCCATGGGGGAAAATATTGTTAATATAATTGTTATAAACATGATTGGGGTAGTCCAACTAGACATGTTGGGCCTAATATATATGTTTTATCATAGATATTATGTTATATATTGTATAATAGATATATTTTGAAGAAATACTTATTCCAGGTTCTCTTGGAACTATAATACCTAAAGGTGTAACCAATGTAATAATATATATATTTCTAGTCAATATTTTTTCTCTAAACACATGATATTTTTTATAGAAATGCACTACTTGTAGTAAACCATAATCATCAGTATCTATTGAGAATAAAAATATTCATACTAGAGAGTGAGAGAAATTTCATCTAAAAATATAATTTGATATAGAAGATGTTGAAGAGGCCAGTAGTTTATGTCATTCTAGAGAGGCAACATTTCTACTGGAAGAATAATTAGCTAGAATCACATCGCCTCTTAAACTATTAACACTATACCCACCCAATCAATATTCTAAAATTTTTAATAAAACATATTCTTGTTGACTCATATAAAATCTAATGTTTGGCGGAAGAGAATTATTTTTGGATTTAGAGATAATTTGGAACCTACCAGAGAATAATATATATGTCAGATTTCATATGTCGATATTTCTGAAATCGAAACTATCATATTTAATGTTGTTCATATAAATTATTATATTATGAATTAAAAGGGATAATCATGAGACCAAACAACTAAATTAATTAACATGGTCAATAAAGAAGACTAATAATACTTTAATTCAATGGTATAATATTCCCCTTCTAGTGAACATCCTGTTGCTACTACTACTCTTACTTCTTTTGATGAGACTTTTCTGAGGTGTATTTTATAAGAAAAATTCAAAGTGGCGTTCTAAGGGTTTTCAAACACTAGAGAAATTCTATTTCTTTTAGACTCGTAAAACTAAGTCCCTTCAAATAGTAATAGATAATGCCTAATATGCTATGTAATGTCCCACTTCCTTAGACCACTAAATGGACTATGAACTGGCAGTCACCATGTGACCTCAGACAAAACTCCCCTTACAGTAGAGGGTGCTGACTAGTAGTGCTGGAGAAATTTGGTTATTTTGGAGACTATACCACCATAGAAGAGTCCAAAACTGAAATTAAATCACCATATAACATCCACACCATCAAATTATAGTGACCCAATCTTCTCACACATAAATGATACATTATATATGAGGAATATTAATTATAAATCTATAAATCCTATTCTAGGATATAATGTTTTTCTATCTTTAGAAACATTGATATGTAAACAACTAGAACATATATGTTTTATTTCATTTCTCATTTATTTCATTATGACAAGAACCCATCTTATATAAATCATGAATAAAACATTTTTTTCTTTACATTGGAAGTGAAACATTAGAAGGGGTGATCTCAAATAAAAAGTTATGGTAAAAATAACAGATATCAATCAATGATCATAATATAAGAATAAAGTTATGTCAAAAGATATTAAAATAGAAAATAATACACATAAATTCATTTATCACAATTATGGGACATTAGTTTTTCTATTAATCATATAATATAATTCAAAAGAGTGTTGAATCATCAATAATCAATCAATCATGAGTATACATATAATAAAAATATATATATGTTTATAGAACACACATAGTCATTGAAAATCATTTCCTTAGTCAAGGATACCTACCAAGACTTTTACATTGGATTGGGTAGATTTCCAATTTCATCATTTCCTTAATCTATGTTCACTATAAGACAATATTATTGGAAACTGTTTTTTAATAAACTTGGTTCACTACCCTTTCTAGTTCTTACTAACGCATGGGATATCCATATTTACCTAATGAATTATAGGGATATATAATTTTGTTTCCACTCATCACATATTGAAAACCATAATTTTTTATTCCATGAGATCATAAAAAATTCCTCATATCATCGAATAACAACCCCTGGATAGGATAAAATTTTCATAAAAATTTCAACATCATAATAATCAATAATTTAAGAAAATAACTAATATGGTATCATAGGATCATATAAAAAGAAAATCTTAATAATAATAAAATGATGTCATTATATATAAACATACCTGTGCAATATCAGTAGACAATTTTTTCTAGAGAAATATCACTATCATTGTGAAATCCAATATTTAAAAACTAAAAATTTCTATAAAAAGTTTAGAAAGTGGTTTAAATTTAAAAGAAAATTTAATATAATAAATTATTTTTTTAAAATATTATTCTAGGTATCATGGAAATCTATTCTCCCTCAAATTCCCTTGGATGTGCTTTCTCATAGATTCTTCTTCTCCATCACTCAGTCCTCTCAGGGTTTCTTCATCTCGCATCACCTCCCTCCACCTCGAAGGTGCTTTATTTTTTTCCCAATCTGCCTCTACTATGCTTTGGCGTAGTGTTCTTAAATTCCCCTATAGGTTATATTTGGAGTGATAAATACTCTAAGGATTTGGGCAAGTGGTTTGGAAGACGTTGGATATTTAGGTTCTATCATAGTTAGTTCTTCTTACATGGGTTTCATTTGAGATTCCACCATTTCATTTTGGGGTTTCTTTCTAGGGTTGTTATCCCTTGTATTCATACTATTACACCCTACATTACTCAGAACTAACATTCCACCACTGTTAGATTCAGAGTGATGGATACATAGGGATTTTTTGGCATTGTGGTTTGGTAGTTGTGGAGAACCCATTTTATGCTTTCATCCCAGAAATACTTTAAGGGATCAGCCTCGTCTAGGATTCCATCAGGGTTTCCACTACTAGTGGTATTATTTCGGTTTCTTTTTTTTTGAATTACTACCATGGATTCAATTTATCTTATAGTTTCCTTCCTCACTGGAATTTCATGCTATACTATGTCAGTTTCATTTTCTAGTGTTCTAAATTGATGGTGAGATGACGAGATAGTGGTGATGGGCATCAACATTCTTGTGGTATGTATCAATAAAGATGATGATGTGGTAATATATCAAAGGTAGATATGATGTTCGGTGATTGGGGCGAATGTGTATGAAGTGGCTGATGGTGTTGGATCTATGTGATAACTGTGTTGGTGGAGAAAGTATATAGTTAGTGTTGGGATGATTTTTGAGATTCTCAGGCACTAGCTTTCATTGACGGTGATTATGAAGAATGGAGGAAGGGAGTGATAGGGAATGTCGAGATGGATGGAATGTGGCCCGAAATTGATGTTGTTTTCCTTTTGATATTTAAAATATAAACTATTTTTGGAAAGGTTCTTCTGTTTTTTCCATGGCAGGTTATGATGTTGTATGTAGTTGGATTTGTGTTGGGTTATCCCTTATCCTTTACAAGTGTCATATTAAAATACAATAATACTGATTATGGTCTTTAAGAAAATTTGTCTCATTTAATGTGTACATAAAGAGTAGGAAATGAAAAAAATATAGGATATATATAATTAAATCGAAAAATATACATAAATTTTTTGTTGAGATATATCCTATAATTTCATCATAATAAAATGTAACTACAAAAAAATCCTAAAAAATTGATATTGTAATATAAAACCATTATCATTATGGTAAATTTTTAATCAATACACCCATTAAGGATATAAAATCAAATAAAAACATAAATTAAAATAACATATGGAAATTATTTATAATAGATTCCAATGCTGATGTAGAAATTCCTCATTAAATAAGATTGCTTAAAAAATACCTATTTCCCACGGAGGGAAATTTGATATGTTAATCCTTTAACAATTTGTATCATATAAGTTACATCCACTCCGATGAAATAATTAGAACTGTAACATTTAATACCATGAATTAAAAGGATAACATGACAAATAAAATAAAAGGATTGGTATATACAACTCTTAATCAGATGTAGTTTAATAAAATCAAACATGTCATAGAATATCAAAATTTAGATAAAGAACCATTACAATATTATTAACTTTTCAATAATAATTCATATGAATCTATACAATCATATTTATCTATAAATAACTTGAAATAAATCATTTATTATAATAAAATACAATCTTTTAATGTATATAACCCAAATAAAAAAAATTTCATGACATTAAAGTATTCTTCAATCAAGAAATGATTAGATGAAACTCTTACCTCGAAGAAATTTACTTATTTTAGAGCTCTAACATTCAATATAATAAATTATAAGACATTATAATTATGTAAAATAAACACATTAATACATTTAATATCACATATTATCCCCTTATATAATTTTAAGAATAATTTATTAACAAATATCTTTTACAATTGTCATTTCAAGAAATAACCCCTTCACTTTCCATGTATGTTCAAGTATGACGAAAATGGTATTTGAAATTTGATCATGGTCCCTATATATATAGTTACAAAAATAATATATATTCATTATATAAATAATTTTACCCATTAATATTAAGCGGTGACAAAAATTGAATTACATTACTTCGTGGATACGGTAATCCGTACATACATAAGAGTCGTGTTTCAACTTTTTTGATGGATGGAACGAAAGAGTGGTAAATGACAACTCACCTTTATGAAATAATTATTAAAAAATCAAAATCACACATATTAACAAAACAATACTTTTTACCATCCAATTAAATTGGTAATTGTAAATAAATCGGATGTCTCTATTGACGTGTCGGTTGAGACGTACACACTAGTGTCATTATCACATTACAACAGATCAGATGGAAAGAAGGTGGATATGAAATAACAATTATAGATGTATAATTATGTCTGAAATATCATATATAATCATTAAATTCATCATAACAACCATCGATTATTGATGGTTATGGAAAATGGTTTGTATCATAATGTGGAGGTGGTTGTCCACATCTATGAAAGAGTGATAATTTCATCAACCATTTGATTGAGAAGAGGTGGTAATTCTATTGAAATAATAATAATTAAATTTAAATATATTTATGATACATATTTCATTAATATATATTGATACAACAAGAATATATAAGGTTTAATAAAAATTAATGTTTACGGATATTGGTCAATATTTATACAACAACTTTGAGACACATCATTTGGCCTAATCCATATGACAGCAATAATTCATCTTATGATAATATAAAAAGATATATGTTGAATTATAGGTTTTTTGAATAAAAGGGGCTTATATACCACGATATTGGGGTGAATTAGGGAATGTATATTCATTAAAAATATTTTTTCACCCTAAAAGATAATAAGCTCATTACTATAAGGGTCACTTATTTTTATATTTATAATTTATATTTATCTAATACATACGAAAAAATATATTATGATTATTAAAAAAATGTAAATCCATAAATATAGAATAGTTAAACATATATTTTTTGCTTGGTTCACCTCTATGGGCAAGTCTTGTGATCATTCATCCAACATTGTGTTGGTGCACCAAAATAACTAAGCTCACTGCTTTTTCATTTCGGATTGGTCACTAATTTCAAGGTTAATTCACTTACAATTTTTTTGTCTAGATTCACTATATTTCATGGATCTCATCACAGACACATTTATCTTATTCTCATTTCTTTATAATAAAAAAAATTTGAACGATAACCAAAGAACAATATTTTCTATTTTTGAGAGTTTCATGGAATGTATGATAGATTCCTATAAAATTCATGTACTCATTCACATCATTGATATGAATATAAATTCATTCATCACATTCTTATAAGACATTATGAAAACTCTTCAGGGCCTTTTATATACCTTCTACTGATTCTATGTCTTCATTTCTCTACCATTGTTGATTTAGTGAATAATCTTCTTTTGAATGTATTTTCAAATTGGGTAGCTCCTTTATCTTCTTATACATCTTCTGAATTCATATATCATAATTATATTTATCTTTGGACTATTCTGGTGTGTACCCCCTTTATAAATACCCTAGAGGGATTCCCTTATACAATAACATAGAATGTAACCCTTCGTATGATATCATGAAGCATAACGCATGTGTGAGATCCTGCTGTGAAACCACCCCGCAATACTTTGGCATGAGACCTGTCTATGAGACCCCTATAACAGCCCGTGTGGGATCCATTCATTACTATGGGGCAAAAAAAATTTAATATTATATAAATCATAGATTATGTATCTAAAAATATAGTACTTGAAATGTTCGAGTGTCGAACCAACAAAGATGATCTATATGTTTTAAATTAATTAAAGAAACTACAATTCAAATTGATATGTCTGATTAATGAAATAAATAAATAACAACAAAAAATATTGGATTTGAAATAAATATATTATATCTTCCATTTTTATTGTTTTTAGGTTTGTGTGCAAGGTATTTAGTTTATAATGTATTTATTCAGGTTTTTTGTTGGAATTGGGGAAGCATGGATCCTTACTCTGGGCACCACGAACTAATCATGTAATTGAACCATTGAAATGGTCATCCAATTTACAGAATCATAAAAATTAGAATCCCAAAATCTTATTTAAAAATATATAACAAAAATTTTACAATGGTTATACTGAAATTTTTTCAATTAATTGATTAAATAAAATAAACATCCTAAGAACGTAGAAATTTTCATCAACAATAATTTTAGACGAATTGAAATTTTAAAAAAGTTTTAGAAACCCAATACAATAATAGAAAATATAAATAATCTCTATGAAGGACCATCCCAAAAAAATCATGTCACCCAACACAAAGAAAACTAATCTCCCTTTCTGGGAATGATGAGGATGAGTAGTATAAGTATTTGAATAAGAATGGCTGTGAATAATGACAGTGAAGAATGGATCTTGATCATCACTCCTTGTGATGTAGTTGTATTTCTATGTCACTCAAACTCTTATGGTGATAGACGGTCTTGAAGGTCAAGTAGATGGGTTCATTTATAGGAAATATCATTAAACTATCAACAATATGACATTTTTTTTATTGTTTAATCTTACATTAAGTGTTATTTACTTCATGTCTTCTAATCATTTAATTTGCAGGCATCCAGAATTATTGTGAAACTCTTCAAAAAATATACCTCTATAATTATCACAATATAAAATTGGTAAACATGACATATAAATGCCTTAAAAAATTAGTAATCTCTCCACAACTTGTCCAAATCAGTGGAAAATCCAATTGAATCTCACATCATTTAAGGAGATACATGACATATAACTATTATGCTCTAGTTTCTAGCTTCGTGAAATCCTCAAAAATCTAGTGGCACACCATGATGAATGCTTTTGTAACAAAGTAATTTTATCTCATTAATTTCCTCTTTTCCTTACATTTTCAAAAATAAGTTTAATCCTTCCATAAAACATAAAAACAGTCAACACTCTCCAAAATTGATAAGATTATTCATTTAAATACACAAATAATCACATTAAAATAATATAAAATGAATGAAAAAAATTTATTTATCACCTTCCATGAGACACCATTCAGATCACATAGACTATGTGACTCCATTACTAGACTCCTTCTTTAGACATATACATGAAACTAAATTGCAATACCATGTTAATTTTATAAAACTAAAAAGACCATGTTAATTTCACATAGACCATGAGACTCTAGTTTGATAACTAGTTCAGTTTATGCAGGTCACGTGGTATCAATGGGTCTGACTATGTGAAAAAGGACACTACACTACTCATATTTGTAAGGTACAACCATTATTTACCTTAAAAAGAATTTTTTAATTACATGGATCACATGAATCTAGTGAAAGACAATATTCCAGTCATTTAAAATACTTATGCGATGTTTATCAGGTATACTACTTATCTTCACATGAAACCACATATTTGGTATTTGGTTCAGATAAATTTTTCTTGGAAATAGTTATCAAATATTATATATGGATTATTCGGTATTTGTATGATAAATTCAACGATCATAACTCTACAAATCATGGTCAACTATCCATTCCACCACCTTGACAATAGACATCACACACTTCTAATGATACTATAAATATATCTAGTTACATTTTTACAGTGTTCATGATCATTATCATTCCGCACGTCATGTGATCCCATATTGAGATCCATATAAAATCATGATTTCATAAAATGATCCCATCTCTAGATCCATTGATAATAATTCTGTCAATGACATTGTCTTCCAACTCTCCTTGATATCCCATAACCTAATCATAATACAATCATGCAGTCATGTGATTTTAAATTGATTCTTGATATCATTATAATTTATAACTTCTTTTTCTTTATGAACTTTATCTGATATCACCTCAAGATTGACGACTAATGATGTTCTTAACATTATTTTTAACAACTATGAGATATCTTTGTCATCACCATATACTTTTCAACCATTCACTTCATTTGATCTCTCTAGGAGATCATATGAGAATCATGTGATGTATTTAGGTGCATCATATTAACCCTTTCTGAGATTATAGGATAATATTGGGATATCTTAAGCAGATCAAAAGTACTCGAAGTTGGATCCTCTAACGATTATGTGGTGCTTCAAGTGATTATTTAAGATGACCTTTTGGAAGTCCGTAAACTACATAAAATACATTAAAACATCATGAAACAAAATTTTCCTTAGTGTGATAAGTTATAATGCTCATTATAAATATGATAAGTTCCAACATTCATGCTCTATGTGATCAGTTCTGACAATCATGCTATGTGAGACTAGTTCAGAAATTCATTCTCAGTGAGATCAGTTCACATATTCAGGCACTATAAGATCAGTTAGAACATTTTATCTCCCCATGATCAGTGAAGAAATTATTTCTCCACGATATCAATACATACAACTACACTCTTATAGGAATGTTTAGTATTTAATTCAAAATATTCATTCCAACTTTTTTGACCATAAATCTTTAATACGCACAAACCCTATAAACAAATAAAATTATCCAAAAACCACCATCGAGGATATTTTTACCAATAACATCCATCATTTAGTTTTTTGGAGTACTTCAAAACTTCTAGAACAAACTTGTAGACTAATTATGCACATGAGATCCCATTTTCCTTTTGATCCCCAAGAAAGCGATCATATGATTATTTAACACGTACTCTAATCCCACATGAGTCAATATCAACATGAGAAATTATAATAGCCTGAATCAATTATCGATATATAACTTCATTGTAATACATACATTTTGAAAACATATAAATACCAAATGATAGAACAAGATCAACTAGATCAACCTTCCTAAAAACTTATTCACCTACAACTGTCAAATACTTGAATTATAATCCAAAAGGACACACATTTTCATGATTCTATTAAATTGAAATATCGTCTATAGAATTTCCATAATTGAAGCTCCCCCTATTTTGATGCTCCCTCTATCAGCTTGACCCCTCTATTTTGATTAATACATTTTATCCCACTCTTAAAATGAACCCAAAAATCACTTCCTATTGTTATGAAACACAGTAATGAATAAATATCAGTATATATGGAATGAAAACCATACCAAGGGGAGAAGGGGGTTCCACATCCATTGTTTTCATGTGTGGTGAACCAGATGAACTCCATGAGAGTACTGATGCCATTCAAATTCTTTATTAGGTAAGGCCGTCATACGGTTGTATAAAACCTGATCTTCAGTAAGAACATACTTCTATCTTCACATTTCTAAGATATTATTTTACCAGTGATGTTATATTTTATAACAATTTTATTCTATATTTTTTCAACGATTTATAGAACTTGAATTATCATAATAGGTACTAATTAAGAAGTTCACATTAATATACCACATTCTCATAGAATATAATACATGTTTCCTTCATTTATGAATATAATCAAACATATAAAATAATCCCCATACATAAAATCTACAAAATCATGGGGGGAAACACATTGTTCTTTTATATCCTAAAATAAATAGAAATAGAAATTATATATCTTCTTTGGTCATGAATTATGTTTATCCTCTGAGACACCATTGGTTGACATATAAATACATCATAACTAAAACTACTATTTTTAATTTCACATTTGACTCCATTTTTCATCTTTATAGTTAATATTTTCATTCTTTTAAAACTAATCATGATCAGAGTCACATTATTCATTATATCCACACACTATTGAATGATTTTTATCAAATGAAATTTTTAGAACGCATTAATTCATTAAGAAATCCAATAATTATAATGAGAATAATATATTTATTGGGAAAAAATTTATTCCTCTAAATAGAAATAATTTCTATGTCACTCAATAAATGTCATGGATTCTAGAATATTGTGTTTTAATTCCTTTGAGGAATCTATTGACACATGAGGCTATATCACCAAGAGTTCTTGTTACCATTTATCCCTGAATGCCTCTATATTTAATAAAATATAAATCATTAATTATTATTATTTCACTAAAACCATATATTGAATCACTATTCATAATTTTGAGATGAATTTTGGGAATTACTATTGATTTTCTCTCACAGATCCTTGGTATCATTAAAATAGTAAACTGATCCCACAATATAAAAAATATATAAACATAAAATTCATTAGTGTTGTTTTTTATTCTATTATCTATCTTCTCTTAGTAAAAAAACCAAATTAATTAAGACCTCATACCAATGGTTGAATATTTAATGTTACTTAGAACCAAAGGATAATTTTTTTATAACAGTAATACATCTTCAATTTCACATCATTTTAACATCACATATTTTCATTTAGTTAGTAGTCATTTATTTTAAATTTTAATACATTTTTTAATCATTTTAAATGTAAAATAAAGAACATAGAAGATAACAAGAGTTTATGGGGCTTTTTCAGAGATTCATGTTCCAGAAAATGAGCTCAATAACTAGGTTGGATGGTTAGAGAAAACTACACTCCCCAGGATGCATATTTTTTTTACTATGCAAGGAATTTTATATGCGAATCAGGAGCCACATGTCTTGAATAGAACTATGTGACTATATGAGAATAGACATGTGTGAAATATAAGGTTATGAAAGTGTAATTTTTCATGAGTTGTGCATGGGTTTGGAATCCGTGCATTTTAAATATAAAGGTCAATTCATTACAAACAATATTAGACATGGTTTATGAAAAGATTAGTAAATTGTTCTCTTTAAACATGATCCCTTGTATTTTGAGGTGAAAATTACATTTAAGCTATATAATTCTGTTAACATTTTTAATTTTCAATATTCTTCCTCCAGCGGCTGAAATTGACTCCTTCCTTCGTTGATCTCAAAATCTCTATCTACTGTGGCATTTATGTATCTCCGAAATTTTTTATCAGATTAATAATTACTTGAAGGAATGGGATCCATAATGTGATATCTAAAATTTTCATCATGAAATATAACATTATATTTGAATAGATTGTGTTATTTAGTTGAATGCTAAATTTCCTTATTTTTAGGGAATTGGACTGTTTCTTAGATTTATTAGAACCTACTTTAAATATGAGGATTCCATTGGATGGGGAGTCTCATATGGCCTCAAGGTAGGTGTTCTCATCATTTTACACATGTTTTTTTATTTCTCGTACTTATGTTGATGTTCCACAGACTAGATTTGGTTGATCATTGTCTTTTTTCATTGGATTTCTTCATATGAAATTGATCATCACTGCATAATATACATCATTTGGTTCTTTTTTGGTAGTTTAGAAGATAAAGACCATAATTATAAACATTTCTTGTGGGTTAAAAATAAAATTTCACTATTATAAAAAAATTTTCAAATTGCCACATCGCCTCTCAAGCATTCAGTTTGTATCATTGATCGGATTTCCCTATTAAATAACTGATTAATGGATCCCATGACACCTCTTTAGTTCTTGGACAGCCTATACATGGATTTTTTGATATAGTAAATTTCCTTACGGAGCATTCAATCCTTTCTAAATGTATTTTGACCCCTACGAAGTGAATATCCATTTCTAAATGAATTAATTTGATTGACTAGGGGGAATGGATTATGCTTGATGTCACCCATCCTTAAATGAATTAATGTTTGTTAAATAAAATGGATTTAATGTATTGAATTATACATGATGGGTTTCATTTAATAAACAATATTCATCCTCTAAATGATTTTTAATGGGTGGTAGGGTCACACCATTTTTATCATTATTTTAATGATCACTGAGAATTGTAATTCCATGTATGTAATTGACCATGGATTTTGTTATACATGAGAGATAATAAATCCTTTAATATATTATATTTATGATTACACATTATTGAAGGATGTGGTATAGTGGTAAGGGAACTTTTTATCATGTTGGTATCATTCTCTTGTATGTAGGGTGTTGAGAATGACATCTCACACAATTAGCAGTAGTTTGACATTGGGCTAGACAAGCCACATTCTTTGTTCTATTTCTTGCATGATGGAACACTCACCAAATTGAGTGAAAAGCATGATTTATCCCACAAATTATGGGATACATTTAATGTAATTGATTTTAATAAGCTTATATTATCATTATACTAGTTATAGATGGCTGTGTTACACCTCAATCCAGCCAGTAACGAGTACTTCTATTATGTGGCCACCTACAAGATAACGTACAAGGTTTATATAGGATAAAGACTATATATAATCATATAACTATATATATATATATGTATTATTTTTATATATGTTTAGGGATTTATGATACTTTCCTCCCAACCATGAGCCTAAGAAGGTAGAGATGTTGGGGTTTTTACAAGAACCTGAGAGGGTTCATTATTTATTTCATCAATTATTTTGTATTCTTATTATATCTGCACACTATTTAATAACTAGAATTTATGGGATTTCATGTTGAGAGCATTGGTGGTGGCATGCTGAGATTTCATCTCATACATTTCTCTACCTGCATTTGTTACCTGATAAGATTAACGAACTTTTGGTTCTAAAAAAAGAAAGAGTTGTACTACTGAGCATTAATATGTTTACGTATATATAAATACTAGGAGTAGAAGATTGATCATTTTTTTGAGATCTTATTGGAGAATAATTTTTTCATTTTTAATTTTATGTATAATGGTTTTATATATGTCCACTATTTCCCATTTTTTTATATTATCAGGCCACATATTCTATATATTTCACCCTGCCTAGTGTATTTTGACATTATTATTAGTAGATCAGTTTTATTTAATCTCACACACCTGATGAATTTGTCCTCAATGTTTATTGAATGATTATTCTATTGTATGTTTATTGTCATATGATATGTTCCACTCTGATAAGACATTGTATTATCCCTACATTACCACCTTTACAAGCTCAATGCTAGTTTACAGCCTCTGGAATATGGGGATTCACACATGAGGGCATGTAAAAAATAATATTGGGGAACGAGTTAAGAAAACTACGACTCAAGACATTACAATGTGGTATCATAGGGTAATATTAATTTTTCATAATTTTTGGGTATTAGACTTGAGACTATAAGGTAAAAGGCGATTAAATTAAACCTATTCTTTTATGTTTCCATCCCATGTAAAGGGGAATCCCAAATTATCTAGGTTGGGTATTACAGTTATTGATTATTTAATTTATGGTTGATATGACTTCCCCGTTAGGTGATATACCTACCTTATAAGGTTATTGATATTTTTATGATTGAAATGATGATTTCATTACCATGTCTAAATGAAATGAGGGATTTTTATTGACCAAAAATAATTATTATAAACAATATTAATAATATTCAATTCATTTTTCCATTATATGAGTAAATTTCAATGTACATTTTCATATCTACATTGATAGTGAAATGAATATGTATTGAATTTTGATGATTCTTCTTGCAGGGATGGGAAAAATATTTGAAACTTAACGTGTCTTTCTTATCCTAACAATCATTTCCAAAATATGTTAACGAAATCATCATAAGTAATAAATCATGGAATATTGAGTAAACGAACATTGGCCGAATTGGCAGGAACATGTAATGGTGTGTGTTAATTGAATGTCATATATTGGTTCACAAGGAGTATGAGATTTTATGGATTTGAAATGATAATCCATTTAATTTAACCATTTTAAGGTGATTTAATTATTTTAATAATAACAATTTTAAAATGAATATGACATCTATAATGAAATTAATTATCATATCCTCGTGAATTAGAGACTTAGACCCAGAGCCAACATCAGAACATGGTAGTTGGATAACTCTTATGCTCTTATAGCCTTTCTGGTCTCTTCTACCACCTAGACATGGCTTTTTATGAAATAAAAAATTCATCAATGTTCTTATAATAATACCTATATCCCTATCCTATATTTTATTTCAATATTTTATGTTTCGGAAATATCTTTTGAATAATTAATTGGGTATTTTTGCTTCATGACACCACAATTTACTCTATTTTTCGCACCCTAGAGTCAATAATGACCATGAACCTATGGCGATGAGTCCTAATCCACATGTGATCACTCCTGTTGTGCCACCTATGTTACAACATTATATTCTTAATGTGGAATGTGAAGTCCAAATATTATGAAGTCTACATAAGGTGTCGTTCGACCTTCCCTATTCTTATAAGAGTTGACTCTAGAATTAAAGTACCAATATCCTCCCACCTTTTTAGGGGATTTTGGACCACATTATATTAATTCATAGATCGAAGCTATCTTATCCATATTCATTCATCCATAGATGCCTCCAAAGAATATGGTCAATAATGAGGTGTATATGTTATTTGATTATACTATGTAGTGTTGGGATGTTTTCAACAAGGTGGATTGACATAGTGAAATGCTCTTGAAATATTTCTATACAATATTCTATGACTACATCTTTCCCTAAAATCCTAGAATTGGTATAAATAGAAAATTCATTCACATATTTTTGGGGAGAATTTCCGTTATGATGTACTCTTCCAATTTTACTAAGCTACAATAGTTCTCTCCAACTCTAACTGAAGACGAACTTATGACCACCAGGTGATTTGAGAATGTACTGATATACACCATCCAATCATAGGTCATTGTTTTCTTGCTGACTACCATTCCTGGAATCATCTATGAAAGCTCTTAGTACTAAATTCAACATCAGGGAAGATAATGGTGTGAGTCCAGGTGGTTTTAAACTGAGATCTATCATTAATTATTCTTCTAGGTGTAAGAGATGTTAGGATGATAATCATGGACGTATTAGATTTCATACACCTCACATTGATAGATTTATGATATATCACTACTATTGGAATCTAGGGTATATGAAACCAAAATTATTTTAGGATCTCGTGGAGTTCATAGGCTATTTTAGGATGGTAAATTTCCTATACTTCTATATAATATTCCCATAAGTTCTTAGTGATAATGGATCTTTTCCTACTACATGAATTGGAACATATCCTATAAGAACATGTATGGATGGCGGCTAGAATACCACCAATCATTTAGGATGTGTTGTCAGCCAAGCCATAGGTAGTCATACTTTTGAATCATAGTTCTAGTAGAGTAGGAATGCTCAGGGTAGTCAGGAAATGACGTAGGTCCAACTTACATACCAATTTCTTGTAGTCCGACCTATGCTAGATTATCATGGCACCAGACCTTGTACTGTAGAAGGTATTATTCATGTATCCTACACTTTAGTTTCTTCTTTATTAGAAACAATCACATCTCAATAATTTTTATATGAGGAAATTATTGAGATTCAGGTCCTCTTCATCAAAAAATTTTATGGGGTTATGACCCCAGGTACCCCATTAGGTATCGACTCAATGGGTGTCTATAATTGTAAATATTTCCCACTTGAGATAGGTGATTACTTATTCATATGGAATTTTATCATCCTCAACATAATGAACTTTTATGTAATCATAGGTATGGATGGATTAGATCCATAACAAATATATTTTGGATACTATCATCAGAGTGTGATAGTTACATCCTTAAAGGATGTTAAGAACCTGCATTTGGGAGAATTGGATGTTAGTGTGACTCATGCTCGACCTAAGAAAAATAGGTTGTGTAGTGTAATAATTTAGATCACAAGTATTTTCCAAGATGACTAAGGGTTAAGACACCTAATTTATTCTATTGTAATAGAGAAATTTTGTGATGTCATTCTTGAAGACTTCTCTGGTCTACCTATGGTGTGAGAGACAGAGTATACCATTGACATTGTTCTAGGAGATGCACCAACGACCATTCCTCCTTATAAGATTGTAATTAAAGCGTTGGAAGAGTTGAAGAGATAGTTGGAGGAAATGAAAGAAAAAGTTTATATGACACAGAAAATATCCTTGGGTTTCACTAAATATTCATAATAATAAGGATGATGGAACCCTATGTCTCTTTATGGACTACCTTTGACAAAACCAAATCAATGATAATAATTGGTCCCCACTCCCCAGAATAGTTGACCTCTTTGAACAGTTCCATGGAGTGAGAGTGTTTTAATTGATAGACATGAGGTCGGATTATCACCAGGGGAATTTCATGTCATTATAAATACATCACACAAAATTTATGAGTAGGTATGGTCACTATTAGTAATTTTTCATGCCGTTTCGACTCATGAATGAACCAGTTTTTAAGCCCCTTATGAACCGGGTCGTCCACCCTTATCTAGGTTCATTCATCATTGTATTTTTTAACGATATATTAGTGTCTTCACACTCATAAAATGACCATGAAACCCATATTGAGATCATTCTAAATACAGTGAGAGAGAATCATATATATTCTATTGTTAGTAAATTTGACTTTTTGAACTATAAATTATTCTTCCTTGGTCAAATCATCTCGGATTTGAAGTATCATTACATAAAAAGAAATTGAGAGATGTTGTCTCCTAGGAGAATCCAAAGTGTATATATAACGTTAAAAATTTATTTTGGATAGAAAAATAATATTTAATCTTATACATTATTTATTACGACATACAATTCCATATATGGTCAAGATAAAGAGGGTGTAAAATTAATATAGCCAGAATCATGGGAGCCAAACATCCAGGAGTTGACTTTCTATTTTACATCATCAACAAAAAAGGTTTCTTCAATATCTTGGGAGGATATATATTGTATAATGTGACACATCATGTATTGATATTGGGTATGTTCTAATTTTGGATGAGTGAGTCTTAATGTATGGGTCTTGTCAGTTGGCCACACAAGTTGAATTACCCAACACATGAGATCAAGATCACTAATTCTATTCATGCCTTATGATATTAGATAAAATATCTACATCTAGAGAATTTTGTGGCATACAATGATCAGAAAAGGAACTTGTAGATTTTCATATATCAGGATCTCAATCAATGGCAGCATAGGTGGGTGGAGTACCTACAGTTGTTTGGTTTTGTGATTTCCTAAACACAAGGTAAAAGGAATTCTGTGGATTATTCTTTGAGCAGGAAGAATCAGACACATGTGATTCATGAATTTAGTGGTGAGTGGAATCACTGGGACTTATTGATAGAGATTCATATTGGGGTTAAGTATGGCCATATTCAGACTATCCTCTAATTATTATCATTGACCTATACTTATCTAGAATGGGTGAGGTTGAGAAAATGATATGTTTAAAAAGGCATTTTACTATAGGAATGTGTATGTGAAGATATTACATATTCATATTGGACCATGAATGGGGATGATACATCATAGTTTGTTGGATTATTATGGCTTCATGTAGACATCTGAGATAATCTAATGCAGGAATTCCATGCCTCAAATTGGGTGGTTCACCCTAGTGTCACCAAAATTTATCGAGACATACAACACTATTATCAGTTGCATGAAATAAAACATGATATGTCCATATTCATCAGAAGATGTCCCACCTATCAGTAAGTGAATGAAGAAAATCTACATATGGCCAGGATTTTATATTCATTGCCCATCACTGCATGCTAAACCCATTCTCCATACATTTCTTTAGATAAATCCTTAATAAAAAACAACATAAAATATTATGTATTTGTTAGTGGATATATATAGGAAAAACTCCACCACTTAAACTCCACATATCATAGTCTACCATACATCACACCACTATAACAATCTTTACCACACAAGTCTTGTGACATCACTGTGATATCTTGATACATTCTTATGGGGTCAATATCATTTTCAACTGATGCTTTGTGGGATCCCATTACATGATTCAAAGACAACCTTGAGTTATTCATTTGATCCCATCATGAGATCCAATGTAAACAAAGTGGTTAGTGACATTGTATTCTAATGACTCATTAGATCCCATCACATGATCTAAATAAAATAATATAGTGAGATGATTTCTAATGGTCATGTGATATCTCTATCTGTTCCAACTTCTTCTTATTATTTATCAATGTTTTATCTTACCACAATATCCATAGACATACATTCACTTTTTGTGTATTAAGATTACCAAAATAGATATCCATAATTACTATCTATTTTTCTTTCATGATATTCTTGTTGTTTCAATGTGGTAACCTCTAACAAATAAGTGATGGATTCAGGTTCTTTTTATGATCTATCGTGGAGATCCTTTGAAAATCATGAGGCATGTTCCTGTGTTTCACATGATCTCTCTGTGAGATATTCTGATAATAAATTTCTTCATTTCATGACCCAATCACATGATCTATTGTATCTTCATTCACTTTAAATGATATTATAAAAAATCATGAAATCATGTGATCCCTTTGTGTGAACAATTCTATAAATCAAATTTTGTGTGATCAATTTAAACATTTGTGCTCTATTGTATTCGTTCTGAAATTCATGATCTCTGATGTTATTATATACATCAGTGCACCATAAGATCATATTAGTCATTCATGATCTGTGATATCATTTTACCATTTAACTCTTCATGGTATCAATTCAGATATTTACACATCGCAAGATCAATTCAGATATTTATGCCCACTCTTTATGCCTCATTTGACAACCATATGTCACCAACATGATAAAATCTTGTCAACATACATAATGAACATAAAATCACCATAAAGAGGAATATTAACCCATATTATAATAAAAAAATTGGATTAGGTATTTACCAATCTAGAGGGATCAACATGTGTGAATATGGGATGAGGGGAGGTACCCTTTTATAAGTGAGGGGACATAAAAACATGAAATTTTGTAAAATATTTCAATTATAAAAGCTAAATTTCATTGGAATTTGGGTAATAATGAAAATTTATTAGAAGTATTTATAGGTTTTGGAATAAATATATTCATAAACTAATTCTTAGATTGGTGTGTTTGGAGACCCTAACCTTATCACTTCATTTATCACCACTGCCAAACTCGTTATGGCCTTTACTAAAGAAAAAATAATTTTCTATTTATGCTACCTACTATGAAAATAACAATATGTTGAACCTATTATATTATATTAATTTTTATGATTATTAATAGGATATACATTTTACTAGGTTCAATTTCTATATGTGCATGAATTAAATTTTAAATAAGTGTGAAAATCCCAATAAAAAACTATTTTAGAAATATGTATCTTTAAACATAAAATAAAATTATCTTGAATTAATTTCAATGTAATAAAAATAAAATGAATTTTAAAATTTATGATTGAATACAAAATCTTAATATTTTATTAAACCATTAAAAAATTGTTATTAATTTAACATTTAAATATGAAACCATTTTGTGGAAAAAATAATTTTAATGAAATTGTGTTTCAATACCATAAATGAAGTTATACCAAACCCGTGTATAATGATTATTATTTTGTAATTAATATGGTTATATATAATTAAATGATCATTTTTTAATATTATTATAAAATTGAAAATATTATTGTACAATTAATTGATAATAAATGATTATTTTTACAAAAATTAGTATTTTTCATTATTTATTAGAAATTTAATATTTTTATAAAAAAAGATACAAAATCACCATTATATAATATTTACGTGATGATTTCAATAATGATATTCATTTTTAAAAATAATATTACTATAAATTTTATAAATTAATTATTCTTTTAACTTTTAATAATGTAATAAAAAGGCTTTTTGAAGGAAAAATACTTTTCATGAATAATATAATTTTACTAATAATTGTATAGGAAAGAATTAAAAATTAATCAACAAATTTTAATTATATTAAAGAACTGTAAATATTTTTTATAATATGGTTATTACTATACGAACCATCCAATATAGAAACCACCATATAAGAATTTACAATATCATTGTAAATATGGTCATGAGGTTGCATGTAAAGAATGTTGCAAGCCACTTAAATTTTTATTAAAGAACAATATATTATAAATATTAGGGTGATACGTTCTATACCAAACCCTCCAAATAATATTTTCCATCCTAGTTATTACCTTAATAAAAAATTTGTTCAATATTTTAAAATACATTTTTTTAAAAACAATCCTTTAAACTGGAAAATAAAACATCCCTTAAAATGAGGAATTGGGAAACATTCATGTTACCAAATGTAACAGATAATCATGTTCCTATATAAGGAGAAGAATATTTATAAGTAAAAATATACATGGTGGAGAAAGATAATTTTTAATTAATAATAGAGTTTCAGAGAGTATGTGGTTATTAAAAAGTAAATAACCAAAACCCAAATATCAGTGATGGGGTAAAGAAGACCATCAATTATTTATAAATAATTGTAACAAGAAAAAAAATCGTTTTGAAGTCTATTTTACAGAGAGTTTATTAATTTTGTTGGAAGAATATATAAAATGTATTTACATTATTTATTTATATCCATTAACATAATTACATCCATTGGTTTTGTGTTTCAAGTGTCTACTATTCATTTTTATCCACATTTAAATGATTAATTAGAAATATAATTTTTTTCATTCTGGGGAACTAAAATAATTTTTTAATTGATTTTATGATCCATAAAAGAATGAAAATTCATTTTTTATATCTTTTTATATTTTCAAAAATTAAAATTAACAAAATAAGTTATTGAAAATTGTTAAATATTCATATAATAAAATAAGAAATTAATCTCCAAAACCTCAATGATAACATCAATATTTCATCCTAATTGACTCTATAACTAGTTAACCTTAATGACTTCCAAAATATGTCTTCCCAAATTCATATACTATGAATTTTGAAAAAAGTCAATGAACATCCCAAATCAACTTAACTCTATACCCATAATAACATATAGTAGCTCATAAGGTCAGAAACTAAATTACTAATTCTATGATTATAAATTCCCCAAAAACATGCTAATAATTCATAAAAATAAACCAAATCACTATAAAACCACAATTGTACATATATAAAAAAAATTAATAAAATATCCATTTATTATTGAAATTAAATAACATATTATTGAATATATTCCTTATAGTGAAAAATGAATTAAACTTCCCTATATATGATATAAATCAATTATTCAACAAATCACTAATCAAATTCACTATCAACAATACTATCAAATTTACTTAACTAAAATAAATAATAAAAATATCCCAAATTATTATTATTATATAAACCTCACACACATTTTAATGTTTATATATATAATTGAATAATTTGTTTTATAAAAAAATCACCTTAAAAATAAATACATTTTAATGGTTATTGGTACCATTGAACATGTACATGAAAACTATTAATGAAAAACTAACTCAATGAAATCCATAATTGTATCATGATTATTAAAATGAGATTATAATTAATAAATATCTTATATAATATAATATCAGAATATTGATCTATAAACACTTAAATTATTCCACTTTAATTATTGGTATATCAAATTACCATCCTTAGTCTAGGAGTTATCCCTTAGATTAGGGAATTATATTTGAGAACTCTCATGTTCACCAAGAATTTTAAATTGATTAATAATGGGTACATTAGGTTTTGATTTGTTTATTTCCATTGAAATAATAATTTTTCTCAGAAATTACATTTTCTATGTCCTTATTTTTCACACATAAAATATGTTCATCTTCCTTTGAGTCATTTCTATGAGTGCCTCTTTTTACATTCCCATCATGTTGGAAGATGAATTTTCTTTCCCCAATGATGTTGATGAATGTAAAATTTTCTTTTATAACTTAATTTATATAGTCAAATATTTCTAGGTTTTTAATCATATAATATGATATATAATTAGGTGTAATCACAAGGTCTCATAGTCCACCTCCCATATCATTTTCTTTCCCTTTAAAAAATCATTGTATCTTCCATAAAATTCAGTATTAACATGATTACTCCTATTTCCATCCATTAAATAAAAAATAGTTCTGTGTGCTTAAAAATAATGTGTAATCATCTAATCATGATAAATCCATCATATTATGTCTAATTTGTATCACATTATTTTGAACAAATTCCATCTTAGGATTAACCTTTTTTATATCAGGTATATATCTAATGGAATAATCTATAATGAAGAATAATGAAAATATTAATTAACCAAAGAATATCCCCATAAATTTTCAATATAGGGTAACAAAATGGTCTCACTAACCATTCACCTTTATCGTGGATGAGATATACCCAAGTAGATAATTAGTTTTTATTATCATTAGATGAATCTTTTCCAAAACCATACCCACCTTTGTAATCTAGATATTAGTGTTTTTGTAGAATAAAACCTTACATTATTTTATATAACGTAGGATGTTATCATATACTTAAGTTTATCATAAGGGTTAATATTAAGGTTTTAACATCGTAGATTTCTAAAATAATAAAACCTTGTATAGATACTGTAAGAACACCGAACTGAGCCACCTGAAGTCAATATCTTGTTTATAAATTTGGAATAAATAGAATGATTAAAATTAAAAAGTACCAATCAATTTATAATTTTTGAGAACAATATATATATATATATATATATAATTCAAATTAACATAGGTTATAGAAAGAAAAACATAATACATGAAAAAAGAAAATGATCTGATTCCTTGAGAATTCATTAAATGATATCTTCTTTATATACTAGTGAATGGAATGAAAATAAGGGTTATCTAAAATTATTAGTAAGTGTTACATATAATATAATCTACCAAGAATCAATAATAATAATTGAAATCTATTTTTTTTAACATAACACAAGTTCCATTAAATAACATGACTATCAAGACATGATATTGAATAATCAATATGGAATGAAAAAAAACTGAAAACACCTGACATTTAACAACAAACTAAGAATGAACCTCATCTAAAGATAATATCACAGTGAAAATTCAATTGATCATTATAGTAATTGATTTTTTGGCACATAATAACTCTAAAACTAAGACCATTCACAAGTTGGTTCAAAACTAAATGAAGAAATGTGATTAATTTGTCAAACTACACTGTCTCATGAGACCCCCTGATGTATTGATGAGCTATCTATAATAGGGCCCCACTCATATCAGCGTATGTAAAAAATTTAACATATATAAAATAAATAATTTAATTAATTAACAATGTGTATTATTATCAAATATTTGTTCTCACTAATGGATAAATATTTTTAACAATTTCCCCAATTAAAAAATTAACATTAAAAGTAAAAAACTATTAAAAAATGGTATTCAATTTAATAAATAATCATATCGATCATTGAAGAAAATTTATATATAATATAAATTAAATTATAAATAAAAAATTATTACAAAAAATGAATGTATCATAAAAATTTTAATAATCAAAAAAGAAAGTGAGATTTTTTAATAATATTTAGTCCTTGGAAATTTTCACATAAATTTTCTTTCGATGAAATTATTCAAAGAGAATCATATAAAATATGAATTATGAATGAATAATGATATTAAATTTAAATGGGTAATTATATAATTCACATAATAGTGAATCGGTTCATAATAACAAACAACCCTCAATGAAATGTTTATTAAGACGAAACCCCTTACCTCAAGCTTCCTTTTGGTAGAATGTGATTAAAAACCTGTATTGTGGCTGAAAAAATGTTATTAAATTATACTAGAGACATATTAATATTTATAAAATAATATATTATTATTTTATATTAAATTATTACTATTTATTTAATAGTATTTAATCATTTTCAATGATTCTGATGTCAATTTCGTTATTTCTGCATTTGGTTTTTGTTATAAAACTTATTATTCCTATTCTTATTAAATAGTATAATCATATCTTAAATTATAATAGTGAAATAAATATTATATTTTTACATCAGTTGAAAATTTAAATAAAATCATTAAATATTATTATGAAAAATTAACTATGTTACCATCTTGAAGATGGTTGGTCATACGTATGCATTAGTAATGTTGCTAGTTTTTAATGATCATTATGGAAATGAGGAAAGAAATATTTCAAAATGAAATAATTTTAATCATATCTTAAATAAAATAGTATACCTTTAAATATAATTATATATATCATGCATGTTTTGTGACGATGAAAATTGAGACACATCGCTTTATTAAGATGTTAGTCTGTACATACACAAATGATATTATCCTATTAAAGTGAGTGAAAAAGTGATAAAAAGATTATATTTGATTATATTTTAATAAATATAAATATTTCATTATTATCATAATAATATCATGTATTTCACATATTTTCATTAATTGTATACTTATAAATATCCACCTAATGATTTAATGAATGTTGAATCACATTGCTTTGTGAGTTGGTACTCTTCCGTATACACACGTGTCAATATTGAACCCGTACGGAATGAAAAATTTAAATAATTAAATATTTTATTTTTAATAAATAGATATAAATATTATAAAAAATATATTACCTATAATTTCTATCAATCATCATCCCAAACTTGGATATTTGGTAAATGAAAAACAAATGACATGTGTTTCATAGGCTGTAGTCAGTCGTACACACGAATGATGATTTCATAACCCATTAAATGAAAATAAAGATGGTTGAAGGTAATTACCATAAAATATAAAATATAAATATATTTATGAGACATAGTTAATTAAATCATCATATTTTAGTAATAAATGACTGATGAGGTGGAGGAAGAAGTAAAATAAAAACCATTATGGAAGAACATCACCTCTTCTTTGGGTAAGCTAATTAGGTTAGCACAAAAATAATTCATTGGTTGACTTTCTACCCAAAATAATGATTGCAATATGAGGTCAGCGTATTTAGTATGTTATTTGGGTGTTTTTTTGGCCGAATAAAAAGGGATTCAATATGCAAATAAGGGAATATATCGAGTGGAATTTTAAATGTTAGGAGAGTGGGACACTTGTAATTTTTTAAAATAGAAATTCATACCCAAGGTTTTTACATGGAAAGGGATCAAAAATAAATTATTATATAGAATATTAGATTATCTGTTCTATATGTGGATATAAAACATGTTTTTTCAATTTTTATGCCATTTTAATTGTTATCTCTTAAGATTAAACCCATAGTAAATCAATTGTTACCCTAACCATGGTAATGAATATTTACTATTTTCACTAATAACTTTTGTCATATTTTTTCCGTAATTATTTGATAAAATAAATTATGAACAATCGAAATATAAAATCTATTCTTCAAGTTCCATTCATAGAAGTTTTAATATATTATTTAAAATTAATTTCATGTAAGTGGCAATAATGAATGTTTTTAAAGAGAAATTGTCCAAAAGATTAAACGGTTTATATTTAAAAATTTAACATGAAAATAATTAATATAACCTTGGGATTAATTTATAAATAATTTAACTAATTTTACATTAAAAATAATTTAAAAAATATCATATCATTATATATAATTTAAATTGAAAATAAATTTTTAAAATCAAATTCAGTATTTTTCACTATTCTTCTAAAAATTAAATATGTCAGAATCATTCCCAAAATCTACCTCTACAATAATTTCATCGTGTAGTTTTAAAAAACAATTTTTATTATCATGTATTATTACTCAATAAATACAAAATAAATTATATGTTATGTGTGTAATTATTGACTAAAACACCATTTGGGAAATTATTATTTTTCAGAAAAGGTTTCATTTTATTTCAAATGATTCCACTTTTATATATTATAAATTGTTATCCACTTTATTTATTTTAAACTTGTGTAAAGAGTATAATTTTTATAATTTATTTTTTACTATTAATGGTGAGGTTATAATATTAATATAAAAATATTAATATTTTAATAGAGTATCACATTTCGTTCCAACATTTCATTGTGTGCATTGGAAGATATTGAAAATTATTATTTTATTTAAAAATTAATATACCATACTGTTTTAGGATGTAATATTCCATTCTACACTTATTCATTAGTGTCAAAAATGTTATATAATATAATGTTCACATTTTAAATCATCTGGGTATTGTATTCTATTCTATTAAATAAATTTTCTCCACACAATTTAGTCTTGATTTCAGTAATCTATGGTTTGAAATATGAAGACACATTTATGGTAAAACCATGTAATAAAAACAGTTAATAAAAAATAATCTTGATAAAATATAATGGGTTGTGTGATGGTAATCTGGAATAACACATACTTCATCTTCAAAAAAGATAACATAGGTGGGAAGTGAATATTTGGTCATGGAAGGAAATCACAATATCCATATAATGATGGGGAGTAACATAGAAAATTATTCAAAGAAAGGGACTAATATTTTATAAATAAACAACCAAGAAACCATAAACCAAATTTGTGTGAAAAAGTTCATTGATATAATCAAAAATTATAGTAATAGTATAAAATTTTAATTCAATATGATTTTCCTAAAGATTCTGAATTCCATGAGAAGATATACGTAATTAATTTCATTCAATTTTATAATCAAGTTCTCATACTTTGTTTGTTACATGATAAATTTAAGATTCACATCTTCCAATATGAAATGAAGATTAATTTTTTATTTCATAATTAGTAATATATCACACAAATGATATTTCATTCCATTGATATCTATTCATCATTAAACAAATGTTTATCACATATTATCCAATATTCATAGATATTCATATGGTGAAGTATTATATTAATCACTACAAATGCATCCAATGTTCATCATAAACCATTTAATAAATGGTTATAAATATGAAACTTCGAGAAGCTTAAGATCCAAACCTTTTGAAGTATGTTTACTGTATTTATAACATGAAATTATCATTAATAATATAAAAAACAAGAAGTCTCTTTAAATCGTCACATATCAAACAAGTGAATATTTTCATCACATATTATTTTGAAACTTGGTAATAAACTAAATTTCAATAAAAACTCATCTAAAACAACAATAATTTCTTATTCCTTAAATAAAACAAAAATAATTGGACATATTAAATATATTCAAAAGTGATGTCAAGTCCATCAATGATAGAATAATTTTTTTTTTCAACAAATCATCATTCGGATCCATGTTAGTTAGTACAATCAAATTTAAATTATCAATATAAATCATATATTCACCCCAAAATCTCTATATCAACATCAATAACATATTAAGGGTCATATTTCATTCAATAATTTGTTTTTTTAAATGATCAGTTTTCTACTAAATCATTTTTCTTGGTCATTGGTACCATCCAACATATGATATCAAACCCTTAATAATTAATTACTATAATACAATTACTATACATTTCATAATTCTTATATCTAGTATATAATTGATAAAATACTCAAATGGACTTATTATTGAATCCAAGGACAAGAATATTAATCATTTTTATTTTTTTATAGTAACATATTAAGCTTGACCATGATCCATTATATTATTTTGAGGTATATTTATTTCATGCTTAGGGAATTCATTCATGTAGTTCCCCATGTTCTTATAATCAAATAATTTCACATTGTAAATTTCATTATTTCCCTTGAACTCATGAGAATGGTGTAATTTCACTCCGCACATTGAAAAAAACTATGATTTACTTCATGTACATAAGATGGCATATAATTCCACAATTATCACTTGTTGAAAAATAATTTATTCAATTATTCTCATCATACATTTAATTATGAAATCATATTCTTCTAATGTTTCCCTTTGAATATATATGAGGTGGGAAGTTATTTCTGTACATTGATATCACATAATAATATATCATAATATGAATAAAAATATCGAGAACCGGTGCCCATCTGATACATGGATTAATACCTTCAAATAAATAAACAATATTTCACTATAAGATACATCTTTACTACCCTAGGTAAGTAATCCCTTCGAGATCTATACATACAAATGATAGATACAATGTCCTTGAACACCTCCTCAACAAATGTGCACATAGTAATTCATATACATTCATGGTGAGGTGATACTAATATTGCTTCTGAGAGAAAAGATGATATGAATACTCTTCCACTAGGAATAGATGTGAAGGCCCAATAACTTGATAAAGATTCCCAACCCATATGTATCCTCATCACTTTACTCGGTCATTAGGAAAATGGGGAATCTTCTAGAATGGATTTCTGTATGGGTGAAAAACCCTGTAGTTATTAGTGGGTTTCATATAGTTTCCAGTACCCCTATGTAGAGTCTCAATGTAATGTTTTCAGCTTCATTTCACTCCAACTTTGAATCATATTATCTAACAACCCAATACCACACCATAATCTTCCCATAGATTTCTCTTTGTGACGAGGGAAGATTTTAATATTTTTAAAATGATGGTCAACTAAAATACATTCACATGAGATTGTATGATGTATATGATCCCATCCTAAAAATGTATCAAATCCTCCAAATTGTCATGAGTAGGAGTTGGTGCGTATTACATTACATGAAATAACTAATAATAATATTACATTACAAACATAGTTCCATTATATAGATTCATAAATCTATATCTCAATACCCTATTAGTATCTAGGGAAATAAATTTTCATATAAGACTCCTTAAAATACCACCCAGGACATACACTGACGAAAACCAATATTATTGATATCATAACACAATAACACCGGTGAATCTTGAATGTCATACATATAGAGACTCACTGTACTTGTAAGAGGTTTCATTATTGAATCTATGATAGTCCAAAAGGTATGTACCCAGTACACCACAACCTCAGGGATTCCATTCCCAGAAAACTGCCGTAGATGATACTAGTAAATTTCTCATTTCTCCTCTGTCATAGTAGGGTAATATCATGGAGATCACTACATGGTCTTCATGAAACTTAGTAGTCCTCCTATAAATTGGTAATCAGCTCCCAATTAATTTATAATTAGAGCTTACCCATGTGGTAATACTTGTAGGATATGTCCCATAATCTCTCAAACATGTTCATCATCATTAACATGATCTCCATAAGCCTTAGTAACACCTCTAGAAATAAGGAATCAGTCCACAGTTTTGGTATTACTGGAGGGTCTGTAGATGGCTCTACTTTGGGGATAATACCCACCTCCTCCCATTCATGGTCATCACTACCTTTCTAGATCATGACATGAGGTAATTGTTGTACAATACCTCTACAATTTCTACACACATTCCATCTAACAAGATATGGTAATTTTATGAGCCATTGGTATAGGAAAAGAATATGTATAAAGCCTCTTTATCTAACAGGAACACCCCACTTCCTACTATAACTATGTCGATGAATCATACTAATCATAAGAAATGAAAGATACATTTCCTACTAACAACCATTGATGTCGAGGTAGGGTTAATTTATTTATAATAAGTTTTTGGGATCTTGAGATATAGAGTTTCAATTTCATAATATAGTGGAAAACATACTTTAATTTTCAATTACAATTCCAATTTAATCACGATCATTTCATTTAAAATTCAAATTATTTTACATTTGAACTCATTTATATTGTAAATATTTTTAATAGATTAATTCTATTGAAAAAAAATTTCAATTTATAAATTTACATCAACATTATAAATAAATTTTTAGATTTTATTTAATGAAAACAATAATCACATTACATCCCATGTGACGAATGGTCCAGGACTTAATGTGCCATAAATGACTAAATAAGGTGTCCACATCAGTAAATGATGGAAAAAACTACTAGTTTGATTCGAAAAAATTATATAACTCTCTTTTTTCTTTTCGTGGAACAAATTTTTTTCACAAATACATATATATAGTAGTTAATGCACTCATAGTGACTATAGTAAAAAAATTAATGCTATAAACCTGTATGGAATTGAATTATGCATTACTAGTGAATATTTTTCTACCTACAATGATGAATTTTTCAACAAATTCATTATATATTTATCCTAGGATAAAATGTAATTCATGATCAAAATAATAATATGCATCACGTATTAGGTGTGACACCTTATAATGATAAAAAAACTGTAATGAGTGAAATCCAAAAAATTGTAATTAACATTAATGGTAATTTTTATTTAATATATGCATGGGTTAGCTACTCCTAGGTATATTCTCATTACCAAATCCTTACACATCATAATATCTTTTATAATGACACAAACATTTAAAGAAAAGGTAATGAAATATCTAATAAATTTTTTTAACACCCCATACTTAGTTCACTCATAAGTAACTGAAGCCAGTTTGTCGTAAGGCCTTATAATTGTATCCTTTTACACTAGAGGATTTTAACAACAGAAAGGGTCCACTATGGTATAGTTATATGTCTAAAATCTTAAAATAAAAGTGTAACATGATTGATATAAATAAAAAATGGAGAAACATAATAATTAAAAATAGGATAGAAAATGTTAATCATCTAGATAGTAATAATACATCAAACAAAAAGTGAAACCACATAAAATTGAACAGTATGTCATGGAGCTATAAAACAAGTGGGTACATATAAATTTTTAAATAAAAGAATAAAATGTCCATCCAATAACTTCATTTTTCATGTATTTATCAAAAAATCCCAAAAACCCACTCTATAACCAATCAAGAGTATAAGATTTGGCATTTCCCCTTATCTCTAAGTACGACAATGATGTCAATATGGGTACCAAATGGCTTCTTGAATAGGGTTTGAAATATATTTAGTATGAAACTATGAAAAGTGTCTTTATGTATCCAATAAGTTCATATACTTTGAGTAATGTACATATAGAGTAATGGTAAATCAGTAATGTAAACTATAAAGGGTCAGATCTAGTTGTTAAAGGACACCAGGAAGACACTACCAGCTTCTTACGGTTCTGGGAAACCTATGAACATATTTCACCATGATCATTAATGTTTATATATAGATATTCAGGTATATATACACAATATATGTGTAATAATCAATAAATCCAAATATATATATATATGTAGTTATATCAATGACCCAAGGAATGACTCAGGCATCCATGTCATGTCACTAAAGTTATATTATGTAGTATGGGATACCATTCCTGAGTATCAAACATCATATGGTTTTTTTCCTAGGTATCAGAGGTATATGATATTACATGTATATGTATCATACGTATATCAGATTCCATTCCTAAGTATCATATCATTAAGTATTCCATTCTAGTACATCACATGTATATATAATTCCATTTATGAGTATCATATTAGTACTGAATCCATTCCTCAGTATCACATGTATGTGGGATTACATTCTAGAGTAACATCAAAATATGGGATTCCATGCCAGAGTATCATATCATTAAGGACTCCATGACAAGGTAACAGAAGAAATAAAAACTGAATTAGTCTTTAGAATAACTCAGTATATGGTTTATTATTCGTTTGTGTTCCACTTAATAAGTGTGTAACAATTTTTATATAAAATAATATGAGTTGGTAATACCACTGTACATTTAATTCATTATATTCCTTGCATATATATTTGATGAAAACACAACATAGGAGGTTGTTTTGAAATATAATAATTTATAACATGTAGTATAAATTCCATATTCACCCATCATGAGGTGAAATTAGTCTTTGGGAACTTTCCTACATGACAAGGAGTCATATGTTGATATTTATTGAGTATAAGAAATTGATTAAGGGGAAGAGTATTTTATGGAAACAAATATGAAATATGTTGTGCGACATCACAAGAAATAATATAAAGAATACATCACTTCTTTTTGGTATGAAACATGGTTAATATGTTGTGCGACATCACATTTTCTCACCGTTTTCCAATGAATCCAAAATTCACTTATTTTTGTATGAATCATGGAGAATAAAAAATATAAATATATTTGGAAAGAAAATAATACCATGAGGAGAAGGGGGTTACACATTTATACTTTTCATATGTTGGGAGTCAACTGAACACCAAGAGAGGATTAATTCCATTTGACGGTTTCATTAGGAAATCCCTTCCTAAAGATGTCTAAAACTAGTTGTTTAGTAGGAACATACTCCGAGATTCACATTCCAATGATATTATTATTTTTATCAATGATTTGTTATTTTATTTATATTTACATGTCATTGAAATATGGAGTATATTTATTCAATGATTTATAACATGTTAATGTTCATAATGAATACAAATTATGTAGTTAACTTTAATCTCCATCATTCTCATAGAATTTAATATGAGATTACTTCAATTATTAATATAACCCACCATATTAAATGATCCCAATGAAAAAAATATAAAAAATAATTAGGGGGAAACATGTTATTATGTTATATCCTAAAATCCATATGAAGAGAAAATACTCTTATACATTGGTCGTGATCTTCTATTTATCCCCTACGACATGATTGGTATACATATGAAGACCGTTTAATGATGTAAACTATTTATAATTTCACCTTTGACTTTATTTTTCATCATTAGATTTTATATTTTTACACACTTATCCTTTTTCATGATCATAATCACCGTCATCTTTATAGCTTCACACTATTGAAATATTTTTATCTTGTGAAATTACCACTAGGCACTAACTGAATAACAAATCCTATAATCGTAATGAGTCAAAAAAATTTATAGGGCCCAAAATTTTATGCCAATAAATACCAATGATTTCCTTGTCACTCACCTAATTATATTGATTCTAGAAGCATGAGGTTTTTAAATTCATTAGAGGAATCTATTGAAACATGAGGCTATATACCCTAATGTTCCGGTTACCATTAATCCCTGAAAACCTATCGATTTTGAGTAATATAGATCATTAATGATGATTAGTTTACTAAAAACATTTATTTAATTACTCTTTAGAATGGTGAGATTAATTTTAAGAAATACTATTTATTTTCACTCACTGGTCTTTCGTATACTGAAATTAGTAAAATGATCCCACATTTTAAAAAAACTCATAAACATGAAATTCATTTGTGTTGTTTATTCATCCCTAAACTATATTCTCTTGGTGTAAAATACCACTTGAACTAATAAATTTTACCAACAGTTGAATATTCAATATTACATGGAGCCAAAGGTTAATTTATGTATTGAATAAATAGATCTTCAACTTCACATCTTTTTTTATGACATTTCTTTTCATGAATGTATGATTGATTTGTTTTTAAATTTTAATCCATTTTTATTTATATTAAATTTAAAATAAAACACAAGGTACTAGGAGTGTATTGGTCCTTTTTTGAGCTCATATTTCATGAAAATAGGCTAAATAACCGGGCTACATTGTTAGAGGAAACTAAGATCCCCATACAACAAGGTTAATTTTAACCGTTCAATGAATTTCAGAGGTGAATTAGGAGACAAATAATTTTAATTAAATAGTGTGACTCCAGGCCCATGGTTGTGTGTGACCGTACAAGTTTTTTATAGTGGTATTTTTTATTATTTGTACAGGGGTTTGAAAATAATGAATTTGAACTATATAGGTCAATTATTTAAGGAGTGTATTACAAATGGTTTTAAATATATTATTAGACTCTTTTCCATAACCATTGACCCTTGTATTTTGAGGTGAAAATTTATTTTTACCCTATTTAATTCAATCAAAACAATAAATTTTATATCATATTCCTCTAGATACTGAAATGATCTCTCTTTTCCCATGAGCTGAAATTATCCATCATATAAAGAAACCTAGTATCCCCCACTCTTTGTGTCTGATTTACAGTTTGTCGAAGAAATGGGTCCATGAAGTGGGGATCCAAAATCTTCACTCTTATAATATAAATTTATCTTTGAACATTTTTTCCTATTTAGGTGAAAGGACATTTTCCTTTTTTAGGTCATTAGACTATTTCAATGATTTCTTCCATTATACTTTTAATCTAAGGCTTACATTGGATGTGTGGTCATATATGGCTTCGTTGTATATGTTCTCATCATTTTACCCATGAGTTTTGATTTCTCATAGCTATGTCAATGTTCTTCACACTGTCTTATGATGATCATCCACTTTTTATTGAGTTATACATATAAAATTGATCATCACACCATGATATGAATCATATGATTTGTTTTTGGTAGTTTAGTTGATTTATACCACGATTATCAACTTTTCATGTCTCTTCAAACCATAATTTACCTTATATAATTAAATGTTTAAATTCCCATATCGTTTCGAAACCATTCCGTTTGGTTCATTAGTCAAATTTCCCTTTTAAATATTTGATTAATGGATCCCAGGGAGGCTATTTAGTTCTTGGAAAACCTATACATGGATTTTCACATATAGCCAATTTCCTTAATTACTATGGAATCCATTCCAATTTACATTTTACCCTAATGAAGTGAATTTCCATTGCTAAATGATTTTAGGGGATTGACTAGAGGGAATTCATTATAAATGATATTGTCCTTCTTTAAATGAATTAAAATTGTTTAAAGTAAATGGATTGAATGTAATTACATCTTCAGGATTTGTGTTTTCCTTTAAGAAATTAATTGTATCCTCTTAATGACTTGTAAAGGGTGGTAGAACAATACCGTTTGTTATCTTTATTTAAATTCTTAGTGAGAATTGTAATGCCATGTATATAATTGGACAAGAATTTTGAGACACACAAGAGGAAAAGCAACATGTAATATATTATAAATATGATTACACATTAATAAATCATGTGGTACAATGCTAATGTATTTTTTTCATGATGGTATCACACTCCCTTACCTAGGGTGTTGAGAATGACAACTCACACAATTGAAACTAGTTTGACATTGTGTTTGGCATGCCAAATTCCAAATTCAAGTGATAACATGATGGAAAACATACCAACTTGAGTGACATGCATGGTGTATCCAACTCATTTTGAGATGTAGGGAATGTACTCAATTTTCTTAAGCTTATAGCATCATTATACTAGCTATGGATGTCTGAGTTACATCTTGATCTAGCCAGCAACTAGAACTCCTTATATGTTCCACTTAAAACATCACATACATTTTTCATATAAGAGGATTATATATATATATATATCACTATAAATATATATATTATTTTTATATATGTATAGATATTGATCAAAATTTTCTCCCAAAGATGAGGCAAAGAAGGTAGAACTGGTCCGTGTCCTATAAAAATTTGAGAGGGTTGATTGTTTATTTCATCATTAATTTCATATTCTTATTATATCTGTACACTATTTAAAAATGAGAAATGCTTTGATTCCATGTATATACCATTGGTGGTGGACTACTGAGATTTAATCTCACACATTTCTTGGGCTACCTTTGTTACTGGGGAAAAATATATATCTTTTGATTATATTAATGGAAAGTGCCTTGGTACTGGAATTTAATATGATTACTTATATATGGTATTTGGTGTAGAGGACTAAGCATTAATTTGAGATGTTAGTGGAGTATTATTTTTTTCTTTTTTGTTTTTGAATAGAATGATTTTAACCCTATCATCTATTTCCAAATTTTTTATATTAAAATTCCATGGATTCCATATATTTGACACTCCCTAGTGGATTTTGACATTTTTATCTGCTGATCAATTTTAGTAATTCTTCCACAAACACTTAATTTTTTCTAAACATTTGTTATATGATTATTATATGGTATTTTTATTGTATTATTTTTGTTCCACTTTGATAAGAGGGTATATAATCTCCATTGTACCATAATTTCACCCTCAATTCTAATCGATAGCCTCTAGTATATGGGGAGGTGCACTTGAGGACATGTGAACCATCAGATTGGGGATCCGATTATGTAAACCCAAGATCAAGATATTATAATGTGCTATGAGAGTATAATTTTCCTTTTTATTACTATTTCGATATTAAGAATGAGATTATGAGGTAAAATTACATTGAATTAACCTTGTTCTTGGACGTAGCTAACCCATGTAAAGGGGAATCCCAAATTAGCTTGAATGTGTATTTGAGGTTATTGATTAGGCTATTTATGGTTGATATGACTTCCCCATTTGGTGATACACATGGAATGTGATGTTTCTGATATTTGAATGATTGAAATGAGGATTTCATTATAATTTACAGATGAAATGATTGATTTTAATTAGACGAAACATCATTATTCAACATAATAGTGCTAAGATTAAATTCATTTTTTATTACATGTTTACATTTTAATTTACATTTTCTTACATATATTGGTAGTGTATTAAATATGTATTGAATTATGCTGATGCTTCATTTAGGGATAGTAAATACCAATTGACACTTAAAGTGTCTACATTATCCTAATAGTGTTTTCCAGAATATGTTAATGTAGATGTCATAAGAAATCAATTATTCCATTTTGAGTAGTAAAACATTTGTCCCATGTGATGAAATGTGTAATAGTTCATGTTAGTTGAATGTCATATATTGGTTCATATGTAGTATGTCATCTTATTGAATGTAAATGGTTATCGGTCCAATTCAACCATTTTAATGTGATTTAATTTTTTTAATGAAAATAATTTTAGAACGAATATGACATATATAGTGCAATTAACTATCATATACATGTGAAGAAGAGACATGGACCCAAATCTGACCTGAATAGTGGGTAGCGGGTCTACTTTTATGCCATTTTGGTGATTTTGGTCTTTTCTACCATCTATACATGGATTTTGATGAAAGAAGATATCCACAATCATTATTATAGGATTAACTTATACTTGTCGTAGTTTTATTAAAAAAAATTTCAATTTATAGACTCTCTTCCACGATATTAATTTCATATTTTAGCATTATGACACCCCGATTCTCCCAGTTTCACACCCTAGAGGTAGTGACAACTATCCACATAAGGTGACAGGTCCTAATCCACCTACGAATCCTCTATAAGTTCATCATCTGGTACCTATTATTATTCCTAGTGTGGGAACTAATGCACAATTTACATAGGGGTTACTACTAATTATGATGTCAACTAAAGGTTTCATTAAAACATCCACATTAATCGAAGAGTTGAATCTGGAATTACAATATCAACATCCTCCCACCATTTTAGGCGATGGAGGACCACACAGTGTTGATTCATGGCTCGAAGCTATTTTGACCATAGACAATCATCTAGATATTCCTTTAGAGCATATTTTCCTGATTTAGTTGTTTATTTTATGTTATTATGCTTTGCAGTGTTGTGATGTTATCACCTAAGTGGACCAAAAAAAGATACATAGTCTGTAATGATTTTCAAATGATCATATATGAATACTTATTTTCACTAAACATTGAGATCTTACAGAACTAGATAATTTATCAAACAGGCTCTTAGTAAAGAATGAAATTTGAGGGAACATGAGGGCGAGAGATAGGGATGGTTGGAACCAAGATCAATCATTAATTATTCATTGGGGGTGTAAGAGTTGTTTTGAGGATACTCATAGAGGTATAAGACAACTGACAACTCACACTGATAGTTTTCTGATTTGATAAAATTGTTGAAAGATGAGGTATACAAAACCAAAATTATTGTGGGATTGAGTAGAGTTTATAGGATTTGGTACTATTGTATATATCTATTACTTCTACAGAACATTTCCATTAGTTCATAGTGAGCATGGATCTAATCATACTCCATTAATAGAAATGGGTCTTTTAAGTTCATGTGAGGAAGGCAGTTGGAATACCACCAATCAATCAGGATGATTTGGATGTCAAGGCATTGGTTTTCATGCTTTTTATTCTTAGTTCTAGTAGATCTATATTTCTCAAGGTAGCCAAGAATCTACTTAGGGCCATGTTTCATTCCAGTTGCATGTGGTCTAGCCTGTTCCAATTTTGGAGGGCACCCAACCTTTTAATGTCAAAGTTAATATTCTTGTAGTCTACACAATACTTACTTGTTAATTTGATTCAATAAAAAATCAATAATTTATATATGAGTAAGTAATTATGAGTATGGAACTAAAGATCAAACAATTTTAAGGGGTTTTGAACCTAGATACCCATTAGGTATCCAATCAAAGTGTGTCTAGGATTATAATTTTTGTTCACTTCAGATAGTTGATTACTTATACTTATGGAATTTTTACATCTTCAACATAAAAAGTTATGATATAATAATTAGGATGGATGAGTTATTTCCATATAGAACCCATTCTATCTACTATATTCAGAGTGTGATAGTTACATCATTACAGGATGTCTAGAACATACATGAGAGAGAATGGGATGTTAGTGTGACGTGAACTGGACTTGAGCAGCAGAGGTTGTGTAGTGTGACAATGCAGATCACAAGTATTTTTGGAGATTACCAAGGGTTAAGAACCATTACCTTATATCACGTAATATGTAATTTCTAGGATGTATTTCTTGGTCACTTATTTGGTCAACATTTGCTGTGATAATTAGTGTTTACAATTGGGATCCAGTTAGGAGTAGGACTAGTTTCCATTCCTCCTTATAATATTGTTTCTACAGAGATTCTGGAGTTCAATATATAGTTTGATGATATGGATAATAAAGGTTTTATAAGACCCAAAAGTAATAATTAGGTTCTGCTAATTCTTTTATACAAGATGTCTGATGTTAAGCATAGGTTATTTTTTGATTTCCTTCGACTAAACCTACTCACAGCAAAGAATCAAAATGCACCACCAGAATAGATGACCTCTTTGATCATCTTCATGGAGTGAGAGCCTTTTAAATGATAGAATTGAGGTTGAGCTATCACCAATATCATTTTAGGTTCTTGTAAATACATAACAAATCTCTCAGAAGTTGGTATGGTCTCTATGGGTACCTTGTCAGGCTGATTGGACTCACAAATTCACCATTTTTTTTATAGATGATATGAATCAGGTCTTCCACACAAATCTAGATTTAGTCATGGTATACTTGGTTGATGATATATTAGTGTATTCACACTCCAAAAATGACCATGAATTCTATTTTGTGATCATGTTTAATACACTAAGATAAAATCATCTCTATTAAATGCTCATTAAATTCCACTTTTTTTATCAATAAAGTACACTTCTTGGGCCTTATCATATCAATTTCAAAAGTTTAGTAACATACAAATAAAGTGAGATATTTATCCTCCTTGGAGAATCCCAAATGCGTCTTTATTAGTCCAATTTTAATTGGTATAGCTTGATAATATAGACTCTTCATACATGATTTTTCACACCTTATAGTTCTACAAATAGGCATGACACAGAAGGGTGTGAAATTTATATAGTCATAATCATGGTAACTAACCTTTCCACAGTTTAATTTCTATTTGACATCAACAAAAATAATTATTCTTCTAGATATAGGTAGGATATATACTGTATAATGTGAAAAATCATGTTTCAATCTTATATGTATTCTAATTTCGGATGAGTGAGTCGTCACATAGGAGTCTCATCAATTGGAATCATGAGTGGAATTACCAAACATATGTGATTGGGCTCACTACTATTATTCATGACATATAAAATTAGATAAACAATCTACATGCAATGAATTTTTTTCATACACTGATCACCTAAGCCTCAGTTACATTTTCACATAGCGGGTTCTCAATCTATGAAAGCACATTTGGGTGGAGTACATAAAATCGGTTGATTTGTATATTTCCTAAACACATGTTAATGGAAATACGGTGGATAGTTATTTGAGACAGAAGAATAAAAAATAGAAGGATCATAAATTTAGTGACAAGTGGAATATTTTATCCTTTTTCCTAGAGATTTATATTTTGGTTAATGTGGACCAAGGTAATAATATCATTTTATCCTTTGTAGTGACCTTTAATCATTTGGAATGGGTGATGTTGAGACAGTGATATGATCCTAAGTGCCTTATCCTGAGGAAAAGTGTATGAGATGTTGATACATATTTAGGTTGGTCCATAAATGTGGATAATAACTCACAATTCCTTCAATGTTTATGGGTTTCTATAGAAATCATATGCGAACTAATGAGTTAATTTCATGCCCCATCTTAGGTGGTTCAACCCAGTGTCACCATAATGTATCAGGACATACAATTCCATAATTGTTAGCATAGTATAAAATATGATATGTCCAACTTCATTAGTTGATTCCACATCTATCAGATGGAGAAGAAAAAACATATACTACCATCCAGGCATTTACAATCATTTCCCATCAATTCATGCTAAACCCCTTCACAATATGTTTTATTAGATAAATTATTTAAAAAAGATATCACATATTATGTATGGGTAAGCTGGTATTCATATGAAAAACTCCACCACCATAACTCCACATATCATGGTCATTTGTCTATCCCACCACCATACAAATATTCCCCACATACTTAATTTGATATCATTGCGAGATCTAGATACATTCATGTGGTGGTTAATGTCATTTTCATATTATTATTTGTGTGATAGAATAAGTAGATCCAATGATAATGATGATTTATTCATGTGATCCCATAATGAGATCCAATAAAAATCATGCATTCCGTGACATTGTCTTCCAACAAATCATTAGAACCCATCGCATGACCTAAAGACAATAATTTGGTGACATGATTACAAGTGACTGTGTTATGTCTCCTTATTTTCCAACTTCCACTTCTTATTTTTCATTGTGTGATATTACCAAAAGATCCATAAAAAATAATAAACATCGATTGATTTTAATGACCATAATATTTCTCCATAATTACTAGATATTTTGGTTTCATGTAATTAGCATGTTCCCTTTGTGATGCCCTCTAATAGTCAGGCGATGCCTTCAAGTTCTGCACAAGATCTCTCTCCATGATCGTCTGAAAATCATGTGATGTGTTTAGGTGTTTCAAATGATCTATCTGTGAGGAATTTTAAAAATAATATGGTGTTTTGGTTAAATCAATCACATGATATATTAAATCTTCATGATCTTTTCATGATATTTTAAAAAATAATGTGACAATGTGTTCCTTTTGTGTGAGAAATTCTATCATTCATATATTGTGTGACTAGTTCAAACTTGTGTGCTCAACATGATTAGTTCTGACATTCAATATCTATTAGATCAATACAGAAATTTTTTCATGTTAAGATCAGTTCCGACATTAATCCTTTTTGAGATCAGTATAGCCTTTCACTCTCCTTGATATTGGATCAGATATTCACACATCGCAAGAACAATTCACACATTTGTGCTCACTCTTTCGACCTCATTTTACTAAAATCCTTCGCTAATAAGATGAAATATGATAAAGAAACATACCGAACACAAAAGCACTAGAAGGTGTAATTTTTAACAATTTTATTATAAAAAATTTATTATGGATTTACCAGTATTGGGTGTTAAACATGTGTTAATATTGGATTAGTGGAGGTACCCATTTATAAGTGAGGAGCCAAAACAATTGTAATTTCATAAAATATTTCAATTAAAATGTTCAATTTCATTTGATAGTGGATCCAAATGGACATGTATTTTTTGGTGTTATATGTTTAGGTATAATTTCATCAGAATAATAATTATATTGGTGTGTTTGGAAATCCTACATTTATCACTTCATTAAACACCATTATTAAACTCATTTTGACCTTAACCACTGAAACAATATTTTTCTATTTTTACTACTCACCAGGACCCAATATTATGTTGAAACTATTCGATTATATTAATAATAATTATTAATAATATGTAATCCTTTTTATAGTATTCATTTTATATATGTGGAAGAATTAAATTTTAAAGAAGTCTGCAACTCACAACGAAAAACTATATTAGAAAAATGTATCTTTAAACATAAAATAAAATTTTATTACATTAATAAAATGAATGTTAAAAAGTGTGATTGAAGATATAATTTACAAATTTTAGTAAAACCATCAATAAATTTAATTTAAATTAATATTTAAATATAAAACCATTTTGTTGGAAAAAATAGATTTTTGGAAAATGTGTTTTTGCACCATAAATGAACATATACAACAATCATGTATAATGATTCTTATAATGTAATTATTAAGGTTATGTATAATTAAATGATAATTTTTACTTTAAGGAAAATTTAAAATTTTTATTTTACTTTTAATTGTTAATAAATGATAGTATTTACAAAAAATAGTATTTTTTACCCTTTACTAAAGAATAAATCTTTTTAGAAAAATCATAAAACGTTACTATAAGATATTATGGTCATTATGATTTCAAAAATTGTATTCATTTTTTAAATTAAAATTTATAAAAATTGTATAAGGTAAATATAATTTTTACTTGTAATAATGTAATAAACATCGTTTTTTAAGAACAATATTTTTTAGGAATGAAATGATTTTACTACTAAATGTTTATTAATTAATTAAAAATTAATCATTAAATTTTAATTATATTAATAATTAATAAATATTTTTTATAATATTGATATTCCTATATAAACCACCCAATTTAGTAACAACAATATAACATATTACTATATCTTGATAGATATAGACTTGAGGTTGCATGTAATGAATGATACGAGACACATACATTTAAAAAAATTATATTCTATAATATCTGGGTGATACATTCTTCACTAACCCCACCAAATAAAAATGTCCCTCATATTTTTTATCTAATTGAAAAAATGATCTATATTTTAAAATACCACTTTTGAAAACCCATATTTCACAACTGGAAAATAAAACATTCCCTACCATTGGGAAGGGAGAAGCATACGTGTTTCCAGAAGTAACACATAATTTGGTTCATGTATAAGGATAACATCATTAGGAAGTAAAAATATAGATATTGTAGAGAAAGATAATTTCTAATTAATAATAGAGAGTGATAGAGTATGTGGTTATGAAAAAGTAAATGACTAAAACCCAAAATTCTGTGAGGGGGTGAAAAAGACAATCAATTCTAAAGATATTATTATAAATACAAAAATAGTCTATTTAAAGATCATTTTTTAGAGAGTTGAGGGTTTTTTATACAGAATACCAGAAAATATATTTAATTGATTCTACATATCAATGAAAATATTTATTACTTTGGTTGTGTGTTTCAAGTATCTAGTACCATTTTCTACCCTTATTCAAATGATAAATGAGAAAAATTATATTTTTATTCCAATGAACTAAAATTAAATTTTAACGTATTGTGAGATCCAAAAAATAATGAAAATTAATTCCTTATATTGTCTTATTTTTACAAAAAAAAAAATTAATAACACTAATTATTCAATATGTATAAATATTCATATAATAAAATAATAAATTATTATATGAAACCTTAATAATATCACCAAAATTTCAACTTAAACCATTCCAAAAACAATTTACCTTAAATGCCACCAAAATATTTCCTCCCAAATTAAAAAATTATGAATTTAGAAAAAAATCAATGAACATTCATAATTAACTGAACTCTCATCCCGTAATAACATATAGTACATGTTAGTGTCACATATTAATCAACTAATTCCATGGTCATTTATTGTCGTAAAACATTCTAATACATCACAAAAATAACCCAAATCACTATGAAACCATAATGAATACATATATAATTAATTAAACATAAAGCTTCCCGTATTACTAAAATAAAACCCATACTATTGAATAAATTCCATAAATACCAAAATGAAATAAAATTCACTAAATTTAACCTAAAATATTTTTTCATCAAATAACTATTAAATTTCACTATCAAGGATACAATAAAATTTACATTATCAAAATCAATAATCTAGATATCAAAAATAATAATTATTATCAACACCTCACACACGTATAAAGGTTTATATATATATATACATATCTTTGTATCATATGTTTTCAAAAAATATCACCATAATGATAAATAAATTATAATGGTTATTGGTACCATTGAAAATGTACTTGAAAACTATTGAAGAAAAACTAATTTAGTGAAATCCTTAAAAGTAACCTAATTATTATAACCATAATATAATTAATAAAAATATTATAAAATATAAATTTAAAATTTGAATTAATAAATACTTAAATACTTTAATTTTATCAATTGGTATAACATATGATCTTCCATATTCTAGGAGTTATCCCTTGGGTTCGGAAATTTTATTAGATAACTCTCATGTTCACCACATAAATGAAATTGAATATTAAATGGTAAATTATGTTGCAATTTATTAACATCCATTGAAATTAGTATTTTCCACAGAAATAACATTTTTAATGTCCTTATTTTGCACACATAAAATAACTTCTTTTTCCTTTGAGTCATTTCCTCGAGTTCCTGTTCCCACATTCTCAAAATGTTATAAGATGAATTTTCATTCCACCATAATATATAGGAATATAAAAATTTATATTATTGTTTCATTCATATAATCACCTATTTCCATGTTTTTAATCATATAATAAGATATATAATTAGGTACAATGACATTGTTTTTCGGTACATCTTTCATGCCATTGGGTTTCTTATGTGTACATCCAATATATCATCTATAACATTCAGTATTAGAATGAATACTCCTCGATCAACTGATAAACTAAAACCAATAGTATTCTGTGGTTAAAAGTACTTTGTAATCATATAATCACAAAAAAATCATTCATAGGATATCTAAACCATGATACATTCTTTTGAACCAATTCAACATTAGGTTTAACCTTGTCCTTCTACAGCAAATATCTATCCAAACCTTTATAATGACAGATAATAACAATTTGAATTTACCTAAGAATACCTCAATAGATTTTAAAACTAGGTGCACAATAAGGTCTCATTCACCATGCACATTTATCGTTGATGGGATATACCCAACAAGTTATTTTTGATTTATTATCACTATATGAACATTTTCCAAAACAACACCCCCTGTATTATCTAGACATTAATGTTTTTCTTGAAAAAACATTAAACTTTTTTTCAATGACATATGTTTTTATCATATACATATTTTTATCTTAAGGGTTCTTATTAATGTTTTAATATCCTAGTTTCAAAAATTTACAAAACCTTGTACTGATATCGTAAAAAACCTGTCATGAGAAACTAAAATATAGTGTCTAGTTTATAATACTGGAATAGGTACAAAGATTAAAAATAATAAGGACAAGTCAATTTAAATTGTTTGGATAACTATAAATATACATGATACCAATTCTTAATTGTTAAAAGAATGTAAAACATAATACATACCAAAATAAAATGAACATCATCCTTGAGAATTCATTCAAATATCTCATCTTCACATCTAAGTTAAAGGAATGAAAACAAGATTTATCATAAATTCTTATTAAGGGATACATTTAATAGAATCTACCATGAATCTGTAAACATAATCCTCATGGATTTTTATTAACATAAAAGAAGTCCCATTAAAAATAACTCAACCCTCATGATATGATATTGAATAATCAATACAAAAATGGTAAAAAATGAAAATACAATTCATTTAATCATCAATTGAGAATGAAATTATTATAAAGATAATATCATTGTAAAAATATCATATATAAAAACAACTAAATTCATACACATAATATTCCACTACAAGAATGACATTTCTCAACATGGTGAAAATTTAAAGGTACAAACATGATTAATTTTGACAAATATTTTGTATCATGAGACCCTGTAATGTATTGATGGGAAATCTATAACCAATAACCACACAAATTAGTATATAAACAACATTATATATATATATAAAATAATCATTTTCATTTATTCACTATGTTTCTTATTATATTCCTACTCAACAAAGGATATGTTTTTTTAAATATTTCTATAGATAATAAAATAGCATTAAAAGAAAAGAACAAATATATAAGTGGTATACAATTTATAAATTAATCATATTAAACATTCAAGAACATGTTGACTTGATATAAATTTAATTTTAATGGAATAACTATTACATGAAATTTATTGTTTCAAGATAAAGGTAAAAATTAAACAAGAAAGTGATATTTTACCAACTATTACACCCTTGAAAATTTTCATGTAAAATCACCTCCGATGAAATGATTGAAAGTCAGACATAAAAAAAATTATTAATTAATAATGAAATGAAATGTCAATGTGTAATTATATAATCCATATAAAATAGAATCAGTTCATAATAAAAAATGAGTCTCAATGGAATGTAAATTGAGATGAAATCCTTTAACTCGTGCTTTCTTTTGGTTGAATGTGATATACCTCTTGTATAGTGGTTTTTAAAATGTTATTAAATTATAATAGAACAATATTAATATTTATAATATAATATATTATTATTTTATAATGGATTATCATCAATTTTTTAATAATATTTCATCATTTTCATTGTTTCACATGTTAATTTCATTGTTTCCTCATTGGTTCATTATCATAAATGATCCAATTCTTCTGCTTATAAATTATTAAAATCATATACAAAATAATAATCATGACATGAATATAATATTTTTAAATCATTTATACTTTTACAATAAATCATTAATTATCGTTATGAAAAATTAACTATGTTATTGACATGTAGAAGGTAGATTATACATATGCATGAGTAATGATACCTTTTTTCAATGATTATTATTGAAATGAATTAAGTAAAAATTAAAAATTAAAAAAAGATGTTAATATCATTAATACTATATTATAACATTAAATATAATTTTATATATCATCCATGTGGTGTGATGACAAATATAGAGTCCCGTCGCTTTATAAAGATGGTAGTCCGCATGTACACAAATAATTGTATCATATTTAAGTGAGTAAAAAAGTGATCAAAAGAATATGATGGATTATATTTAAATAAAAATAAATATTTCCTGAATATCAACATAATATCATGTATATCACATATATTAATTAATTTTATACTTATCATATTCCACGTAAATAGTTAGTGAAATTTGAATCACATCGCTTTGCAAGTGATAGCCATCCATATCAATGTGTGAGATTATCGTATCTTGTACAAAATGAAAATTATAAAAAGTAATTATTGTAAAATTTAAAAATAGGTATTATTATTTTTTAAATATATTATATAAAATTTATATCAATAATCATACCCAACTATGATATTTGGAAATGTTAAAACAAATGACATCAGTTTCTGAGGTTGTAGTCACCCGTACACATCAATAATGATTTCATAACCCATTCGTTGGAAGTAAAGATGGTCGAAAGAAATTATCATGAAATTAAAAAATATAATTATATCTATGATACATATGTAATTAAATAATAATTTCTTAATTTAAATTAATGTAGAAGGTGGAGGAAGAAATAAATCAAAAATTCTCATGGTAGAATATTACCTTATATTCGGGTAACTTACATAGGTTGGACGAAAAAGAATTCATTGGTTGGATTTATACCCAAAATAAGTCTTCTCTTATGAGGTTAGGAAATTTAAGATGTTATTTTGTTATTTTTTGGGAAACAAATTATGGATTTAATGTGTGGACATGAGATGATAGAGGGTGACCTTTTATAAGTGAGGTGAGAGGCACACTTGTAATTTTTAAAAACAGAAATTCATACCCATGTTTTACATAGGTAAAAGGATAAAAATGGATTATAATAAATACTATTATAATATTGGTTATATATATGTATATAAGATATAATTTAGAAATGTTCTTATGTAATTTTAACAGTTATATGTTTAGTGTAACCCCATGGTAAATCAATTTTAACATTTATCACATTAATTAATTTTTACTATTTTTAGAAATCATTTTTTCCCAAATATTATGTTGAAATTATTTTATAAAATACATTATGATGATTCCAAATAGGGATTCTATTTTTCAAAATTCCATTCATATAAATTTAAAAATTTATATAAAATTAAATCTTCGGAAGCGACAAGTAGGCATGATTTAATGAGAAAATACCCAAAAGATTACATAGTTTTATATCAAAATTTAATATGAAAATAAATATAATAACCTGAATTAGATTAATTGATATATAATTTAAGTAATTTTACATTAATTATAATTTAAAATATAACTTATCATTATATAAAATTTAATTGAAAAGGTTTTTTTCAAATAAAATTTATTAATTGTCAGTATTCTTCAAAAAATGAAATATTTTAGATAAATTCCAACAAACCACCCTATGATAATTTCATCATGCAGATTTAATAAAATAATTTTATTTTTATAAATATATTTACTCAATATTTAAAAAATATATTATAAATTATTTGAGTAATGTGTCTGTAATCCGCCATTGGGAAAATTATAGTTTCTCATAAAAGGTATCTTTTTATATCAAACAGTTCCAAATTTATATATTATAAATTGATATATACATTATTAATTTTATACATGTGTAAACCATATATTTTTTAGAATTTAGTTATTACTATTAATAATTTCTAATTTTATAGTGATGTTATAATATTAATATTTAAATAATAATATTTTAATATATTATCACTCATCCTTCAAACTCAGTATTGCGTCCTTTGGAAGATCTTAATGATATTTAATTTATTTCAAAAAAATATCCGAAAATATTAGGGTGTTAGATTCAATTATACACGTATTCTTTAGTTTCACACATTCTATCAAATATCATGTTCATATTTTTGAATAAGATGGTGTTACACTATATCCCACTAAAGAAATATTTTCCACACAATTTAGTCTTACTTTCAGTAATCTAGGGTTTGAAATTTGAAGACATATTTAATGTAATCCAAACTGATAAAAAAGATTAAGAAAACATCATCTTGGTAATATATTAATGGTAGTTTGATGTTCATTTTGAGTAACACATACAAGGTTTCCACATATGAGAACATATGTTCGCAGTTAAGAATTGGTCATGAAAGAAATGAGAACTGTCTAAATAATGATCAACAAAGACATAGATATTTGGTTCAAGAATGTGAATAATATTTAAAAAATCAACAAACATGAAACCATATACCAAATTGGTGAAAAAGAGATCCTAGATATCATTAGAAATGATAAAAATATGATAAAATTTAATTTCAAAGCCCTTTTCCTTAAGATGATGAATTTAATGAGAAGATATACTTAATTTATTTCATTCCATTTTTTAAGCATAACTCATACTTTGGTTGCGACTTGATAAATTTACACTTTATCACTTCCTCTAATAAATGAATAGGAATTATTTATTCCAAAATTACTAATATATCACATGAAATATTTTTAATTCCTTCTATATCTATTAATCATTATAAAAAATCATTATCACCTATTATCAAATATCCAAAAATCTTCATATGATGAAGTAATACATTAACATCTAAAAACTCATCCAATGTTCTCCCTAAACCATTTAATAAATGGTTAACATTATGTACCATCCAAATGATTAAAATCAAATCCATAAGAAATTTGTTTACGATATTTATAAAATGAAATTATCATTAATCTTACAGACAACATGTTGTAGCTATTTACCAACACATAAAAAAATGTGAATATAGTCCCCACATATTCGTTTGAAACTTTTTAATAACCTAAAATACCATAAAAACTCATTAAAAACTACAATAATTGTTTATTACATAAATAAAAAAAATTCATTGGATATTCTCATTATAACCAAAATTGATGTTAATTCCATTAATTATATAATAAACAAATTTGTCAAAAATTCAATATTCAGTTCCTTGTTAGTTATTACTATCCATTTTACATTGTTAATATGAATCATATTTTTACCCCAACATCACTATATCAATATCAAGAAAATATTAAGGGTTATATTTCTATCAATCATGTATATTTTTAAATTTTAATATTCAACTAAATAAATTTTCATATTAATTGGTAACGTTCAACATATGCTTTCAAATACATAATGAGAATGTATTGTAGTAAAATCCATAAATATTTCATTTTTTTTATTTCTAGGATATCATAGATAAAATAATTAAATGACCTAATTTTTTAATCTGAACACAATAACATTAATCATTTCACTTTTTCACTGGTAATATCATATGCATGCACATGAGAAATTATATTTTTTAAGGAATATTCCACTAATTCATGTGGAACTCATTTATGTAGTTCTCCATATCCTAATTGTGGAATCATTTAACATTGTAAATTAAAAAATATAACTTAAACTCACGATTGTTGTGGACTTTCACTCCACACAATTAGCAAAACGGTGATTACCTTTTTGTACATACAAGGACGTTTATTTCTGAAATTTTCACATGTGTAAAAATGGTTCATTCTATTATTCTCATTTGACAATTTTTTTTCAGAAATAATCTTCTTGTCATGTTTTCCTTTGAATCCATATGACATGGAGAATTATTTTATTATATTGATATCACATATAAATATTTATGATATGATGATTTTTTTGAGAGAACAGTTCCCCTCAGATACTTGGATTAAGACAGTCTATAAAATGGTCAATATTTCACTCTAAGATACAACTATACATCTCAAGGTATGTCATACCTACTAGAACTATATATTTTACTGATGGATACCTTGTCTATGACCACATATTCATCTAATGCGACCCATAAGACTTCATATACTTTCATAGTGAGGTTCTAATAATCATTCTATTGAGGTAAGAGTTGATATTGACCCCCTCTAACTAGGTATAGATGGGATGTTCCAAAAAACTGATTAAGATTCCCCAACCATATGAAACCTCATCACTTTACTGGGTCGTTAAGACAATGGAGAATCACATGACTTGGATAAATGCACAAATAAAAACCCATGTAACTATTAGTATGTGTCATCTAGCTTCGAATACCATTGTGTACATTCACAATTTAATGTTTTCCACTTCTAATAAAATGAAAACCCTATCTTAGCTCATAACCATCCTAGCGTACCGTATCGTCTTCCCTCAACTTCCTCTCAATGATAAGGGAAGATTTTACTTTTTTAATGTGATGTTCAACTGAAATACATTCACTTGAGATCGGATGGCGTATATGATCCCATCCTAAAAAAGTAGCATTTTATCAAACTATTCACTAGTATGAGTTTTTGCATAGAACATCAGTTGAAATAAATAAAATGAATATTCCATCACTAATATAGTACCCTTCTGTAGATACATAAATCTATAGATTAGTCGACTATTACTATCCGGGGAAATAAATTTTTATAGAATACTGTCTAAAAGCCCACCCAAGACACACCCCAATGAAAGACAGCCTGATTGATACCGTCAAACCATATATACAGAAAATAAAGAATCATATACATATATAGTGTCATTATCATCATATAAGGTGTCTCAATGCCTATAAGATTGTTGTCAAGGCATCATGACATGAAACAATAGCCGAGGGATTCCATACCAAGAAATAATGGGTAGATGATTCTAATGGAATTCTCAGTTCAACTCTATCATAGTAGGGGATCATCATGGGGATCTCTACATGGTCTTCTGGAGCCATAGTAATCCTCATCGAAATTGAGAATCGGATCCCAATTCAGATATAACTAGAGTTTCCATAAGTGGTAGTAATAGTGGGACATGTCCCACCATCTATAGAACAAGGTCATATCCATATACATGATCTTCTTAAGATTTATGTATCCATATAAAAATTAGAAATCCATTCCCAATTCAGGTATAATTGGAGGTTCTATGGGTGACACTACTTATTGGGTAGGACCCACCATCTCTAGAACATGGTTATTAACACCTTCATAGAAACTGAACAGAGGACATCGTAGTGGAATACTTATAGAATATTAAAACACATTCCTTCTAACAAGATTTGGAAATGTCATAAGCCATGTGTAAATGAAAATAATAGTTATAAATCCTTTTTATCTGATATTAAAACATCTCTACCTTCTTTTAAACCTAGGTCATGAAAACACACAGATCATAATAAATTTAAGAGACATTTCTTATATACAAAAATTTATGTTGGCCTTGGTTTTATTTATTTACAATAAGTCAGGTGTCCCAATATACAGGGTTTCAATTTCATATTCTAGTTTAAAAAATCCCCATTAATTTTCAATTATACTCTCCATTTTACAATAATGACTTCATTTCAAAATTAAAAATCTTTTTTATTTCTACTCATTTATAATCTAAATAATTCATAATGGATGAATTATATAGATTAAAATATCCAATTTATAAATGCATGACCACAGTATGAATTGATATGTGGAGTTTATTTAGTCACAACCATAATCAAATTAAATCCAATATGACCAACGGTTCATGATTCAATGTGAAATAAATTAATACACGAGGTTTCCCCATCACGGTAAATTAGAAAAGACTATTAGGTTGATGCAATAACATTATGTAAACCGTTTTTTATCTTTTCCCTAATATAAAATTTTTCACAACTCAATATATATATTAGTCCATGCACTCATAGTAACAATAATAAATACCATAAATGGTATGAACTTGTATGAATGGAATAATTCCTAACATGAGAACATGTATCTAACTATGAAGATGAATTATTTAAAACATTATTTCAATATTGGCTCGTGGGAAAAATGGAATTCCCATTCATAATAATAATTAGAATCAAATATCACATGTGTCACCCAACAGTGAAATACGAATGAAACTATATAGAGTAGAATCCAAAAAACTATAATTACAATGAACGACAATTTGTATTTACTATGTACATGGGTTATATACTCCTAGGTACATTATCATTACCAAATCCTGACACAACCTCGCATCGTTAGTAATAACCCAAAGACACTGTGAAAAAGAAATTAAATATCTGATATAAATATTTAACATCCCTGAATTACGTCACTCATACGTAACTAAAACCAACAGGTTACAATTCCTTAAACATTCATCCTAATTCACTAGAGGATTTTAACAATAGCAAGGGTCCATGGTGGTATAGTTATGTGACTATACCCTCAAATCTATAGTGTAACATCGTTGATATAATGATTAAATGGAGGATTCTTAATAATGTAAAATAGAGCAGCAGAAGTAAATCATCTAGATAATAATAATACATAAATGATGAATTGAGACCACATAAAAAAATATTTCTATGAAATGGAGATATAGAAAAATGGGGATATATATATTTCTATAAAATGAAAAATTATAAAAAAAAGGCTATATAAGAACATCATGATTCAAGGACATGTCCCAGACTCCAAATATAAAATAATATAACAATCATCAATCAAAGATTGTGCATTTCTCTATATCACTATCTACAATAATAAAGCCTATCTGCGTAAAAAATGGATTCTATAATAGGGTTTTATATATACAGGACACTACCTAAAAATTCATGAAAAATATATCTGGTGCATATAATTTGAGCTATGTATAGATATAGTAATGATAAATAATTAATGTAAACTACAAAGTGTCAGATCAAGTTCTTAAAAGACAATTGGATGACACTACCTGGTTCAGACTATGCTGGGAATCCTCTAAACATATGTTAATATGATAATTAATGTATATATATAAATATTAATGTATAAATATAAATATATAACATATCTATATTGATATTTAAATCCATATATATATAGAGATTGTTTTGTCAAGGACCCAAGGAGTGACTCCGACATCCATGTCATGTAACTAATGTAATATAATGTTTTCGAGATACCATTCATGAGTATCATATATCACAAGGGTCTTTGTTCCTAGGTATCATAAGTATATGATAATCCATGTCCGAGTAACATAGGTATATGGGATTCTATGTCTGAGTATCATATCAGTAAGGATTCTATTCCTGTATATCATAGGTATATAGGATTCCATCCCTGGGAATCATATCAGTATGGAATCTATTCTAGAGTGTCACATGTTTGTTAGATTCCATTCTCACTTATTATTGGTATATGTGATTCCATGGTAGTGTATCATATCATTTGTGACTCTATGTCATTGTATCACTAGCATTAAGAAACAAAATATGTATTTGAACAAGCCAGTAGATGGTTTATAATTCATTAGTGTTCCACTTAACCAAGGAGTAACCATTGTTTATATATAATTAATTGAGGTGGTCATACCACACACTTTAAATTTTATTGTTTATATTAATTTCATCTATATTCAATGAATAAACGACATAGTTGGTGGTATGGAAACATAAAAATTTATAATATGATATATAAATTCCATAATCACACATAAAATGGTGACATTAGTTTATGGGATCCATTCAAATATGAACAAGGAGTCGCAATGTTATTTGTATCATGTATAATAACTTAATTAAGGGGAACTGTAATTTTTTGGCAACACATGGAAATTTTGGTGTGCGACATCAAAATGCATAATATAATGAAATAAGGGCCGAGGGATAATCCCTATATGATCTTCATAATTCATGTTGTAGATACCACATTATATAACGACCTTTATCGTGGCCTAGAATGATAGAATATAATGTAATATAAAAATTACATAAAAATAGGTAATATTAGCTCACTCCATAAATATAGAAGAATATGGACAGATTAAATGAGAAAATGTAACGTATCGAATCTGGGTGCCACCCAAGGGAGAATTGTGCCTGGTTGGTCACATGAAATCAAGAGAATTTCCCCAAATTCTACTGGCTTCCGACTAGCAGTAAGGACCATGGTGTGAAAATGGGGAAACTGTACACTCATTGGCAAAGTGAACACAACCGAAACCATATATTAGTAATTTCCAAAGCAGTAATACCCCAAAATTAAATAGAGTAAGAGATAATTAAATCCAATAAAATCCACAATAAATATATGATTCACGGAATATGTATCTAAGAAAATATACAAATATGTCACAATGTAAGAAAGAAATATAGAGACCAAAGTATAAATGAAATAAGAAAACTCTAGTAGCATCACAATCCTCAGCATGGGCCCTTTCTCTCCGGCTTCAAAAAAATCATGTACATGGAGAATAAGGGAGATTTATTATATCTATACCAGCATCCATATAATCTCTCTGGGACTAAATAATGACCCCAATATGGTGTGAGATGAATCATAGTAAGAAACTGGAAAATGAACTATGATTAACTGTTAGTGAATATATGTAGTAGGAAATATGAAAAAATGAGGCAAAAAACCAGGATTTACTCAAAGAAAACAATCCTATAGTTTAAAAAATAATCATTTAAATTTATTATTCATTACATTGAATCATGTAATCTTGGGTTCAAGACTAAGATCTATACCCCCTATGGATAGTGACAAAAAATATGCCTCGGAAAACCATCTTAATAATCAATTATGAACGAATCCAAGATCGTGATTTTTCATGGATGAAAATTCAAAATCATTCAATTATACAATAAGGACCATTTGGGAAAGATCTCAAAGTCTAATCCCTCTAGTCTAACATAAAAACAGTTCAGTTAATATCGAACCTCCGGTAAGCTCTCGCGGTCAAACCCCTTTGGTCTAAGTCATCACTATTAATTAAAAACGGACCACTTGAGAATCCATCATGTTCAGTACCCCTTAGTCAACATAGAATCAATACATTATAAACAACCACCTGGGTATCTCTTACGGTCTAAACCCCCAAGTCAATGACCCCCTTGCTGATCTCATGGTCAATACCCCTAGGTAAACATAATAGTAAAACATACATAAATGAACCTACCTCAGGAAGCTCTGATGGTCAAATTCCCCTTGATCAAACATCCACAATGCATATCATAGGAATAACGTATAATTACAAACTCCTTCCAAACAAAACAAGTCATGTAAAACAAGGCATCCCTAACAAGTATTCTAGACCAAATGACCATAAAAAATAAATCAAGGGAGACACACACATGGGGTATCCCATAAACAAGGTATCTAAACTTACACATATATAAGTACCATTTATCAATAAACAAAACCATAACAGGTAATAAACGTGGATTAATTCCAAATAAAATAATACCAAAATCATGGATATGCAACACTTTTAGAAGATATGACCCAATGTTGAATAATGAATCACATAAAACCACCAACCTCGATGTATTACGATCAATATACTTGAAAGTCAGCCCTTCAATCTGACTAGATCAGAATAGATCTACAAAAAGATGAAAAATGAACAACCATAAATAACATACATGATAAGGAGAATCAAGAAGAAAGACTATAGGGGTTTTGAGAACTCACCAGTTGGATCCCAATGCACCCAAAGACATCTTAATCAGAGATCAAACAGAGAATCAAGAGGGGATCGATGTTTATCGGCCATTACATTTCTCTCTTATACGATCCACGAGGAGAAGAATTCACATTAAAACATAAGATGTGACCCATCTCTGATATATCAAATAAAAAGAAAATTCCAGACAGTGTTCATTTAAACTACATGTTTGTAGTGGCCTTAACCAGACCCGACATAAGTGGTATGCTAGGTCTCCACATAACCATGAACATGGCTATTACATATCTAGTATGTGGTTGTACCTGGAAACTGGTTACATGACCTGTACTAAAAATTACATGGTGTGTTCTAAGAAAAACCTCATTTCTTCCTTTTTCCTGAAAACCAAATGAAATAAAAATACATACCTAAAATGAAGTTCCAGGTTCTTACAAACACCCCCACTTAAAGCAAATCATACCCAAATTTCTCTTCCTAGGGTGGTGAAGAATAATTTTTTAACAAATCTAGCCACTGTGATTGTACGTCAGCCTCCCTGTTTCAAGTATCCTTTTGTGCTCATCCATGCATCTGTAACACTTATGCCAGAGGAATAGAATAGCTAAAGAGAACCTTTTTAGCAATTTTACATAATCCGAATTGGATTCTCCCTAAAGGATAAATCCACTAAACACTCATCCTCATTAGGTTAAAAAAACACGAGGTAGGTCAGAAAAGTAATGTCGTAGCTGAGAATCATGAATGAATTCACACATAACATGGTACCTCCGAGGAAACTACAACTGATAGAAACCCAATATGACTCTCTTCAAAACATCAAACATGACGACGTATCTCAGTGAAAGATTCCCCTTTCTCATTATCCTCCTATGTAACAACCTCGGCGTGAAATTTAAGAAAACTTGACCTCCAACCATGAAATCTAGGGGTTATCTCTATCGATCAACATTTTTTCTGAGATAAAGTAATAGACATCCATTTATAAATCAACTACAATAGATCAGTGGTCTCCTAGATAAGGCTATGTTCTATCATAGTTTCTTCTTCTACCTCTAGACATTATAGGGTATATCAGCATGTCCTATCGTACAATTACATATATGGTTCTATCATTTTCAATTCCTAAAAACATTTATTATAGGAAAACTCTTCTAGGGGTATGTGTATCTCCGAAAATCCACCAAAATCCATGATGCATGATCGATGCATGTCCTCCAAACCAATATTGTGTTCTTGGACTGGCCAAGTTTCTGTGGATGGTAAGCAATACACAGAATTACATGTGTACCCAAATACCTCTATAGTCCCATCCAGAAAAAAAAGTAAACCTGTTGACCCTATTTGAAATGATATTGTGAAGAACCCCATGAAAACGTAAAATCTATCAGATGTAAACCTACATAGGCCCATCAACATTGAAGGTTTCCTTGATTTGAAGTAAATGTGAAACATTCATGAGTCTGTCGACAAAAAACCATAAAACATCATTTCCTCTAGCCAACCATGGTAAAAATATCACAAAATCTATCACGACCTCATTCCACATCCACTAAAGAATGGTTAATTATTGTAATAGCCCTACCAGTTGCTGATGATCTAACTTCACCTGCTGATAGGTGGAAAATCTCATAACAAAACAAGCTATATCCCTCTTCATTCCTGTCCACCAATACTAACGTTGTAGATCATGATACATCCTAATGACACCAGGATGAACTTCCCATATGGAGGCATGAAAATATCACAACATCTCTTCAAGTATGTCTGATGGCACACATACGTGCCAATGAAAAGGAAAAACCTCATCCATGCCTATGGTCCATCCAAGATTAGGGTCCTCACATGACACACTCCTCCTCAAGACTAGGACTTCAATATTTGATAACTTCCACATTCACACTCGATCTATTATAATAGAGGTAATAGATATTGAATTATGAAAGGTATTCCCCTATCTGTCATTAACCACCAAATTCATGTCAGAGAAGTGATCCATAAACTACCACTTAGTGTTGTCCTATTGAACAACCTTTATATGAGTCCACTTTCTCAATGTATCTTCCACGATGATTCCATTATGATGCGTGTAGGAATGATCAAAGTAAAAAGACTAAAGTTACTCAACCCGCATTCTCTGTATAAAATTAATATCTCACTATGTAAATATATACATGATTATTATGTGGTCACTATATACCAAAAAAGATCTCCCAAAAGATAATGTGACCAACAGTGCAATGAATGCACAACTATGGCCATCCCGAGATTTTGTATCAAGTAATTACTCTCATGTGACCTTCAATGACAAGAACTATATGCAACGTCTCCTTCCCCCTACATTAGCACTACTCTCAATCTAATACCTGATGCATCTCAATAAATGGTCTAACTTATTCTCAGATCTAGAAAATTAGAATTGCTGCTGAAGTCAGTATCCCTTTTGGCTCCTAAAATATTGAATTAAATGAATCTTTACAAAAGTACATTACACTCTTTATAGTTAGGCCCCTTTATGGTGCTGATAAGCATTAAAATCCTAGAATATTGTTTTTTAGTAACCATCCAGACCTAGAAAAATCCATTCCTCAAATACGTTCTTCGGATTCTCCTTGGAAACTACTACTCTCACTTTTTCTAGGCCTATTAATACAGCTTTCTCTAAGATAACATGACCCAGAAATGCATATAGTCCATCCGAAAGTGGAATTTTGAGATCATAGAATATAATTGATGATCTATAAGTGTACTCAATAAAATTTCGAGATGGAAGGCATGGTCATATTGATTGTGAGATTCAACTAAGAGATCAACCAAAAAGGCTACCACAAAATAAGATAAGTAGGGATGGAACACCTAGTTCATCAGTTCCATGAAAACATCAATCACATTCTTGAGACTAAATGGACTAACCAAATACTCATAAAGACCATACCTACTCTAAAATGATTTACGAGGTATATCAGATAGTCAAATGTGCAACTGATGATAGCCCGATCTCAATTCAATCTTCGAGAACACCATGACTCCTTGAATCTGATAAAAGAGATCATCAATCCTCAACAAGGGATATTTGATCTTGACCATCATTTGGTTCTGCATCTAATAATCCACACAAATCTAGAGGGTACCATATGAATTCTTCACAAAAAAGGACAGGCGAACCCCATGGATAAGCACTGTGTTAGCTGAAATCCTTCGCCTGTAACTACTCCAACTATTAATTCAGATCATGTAACTCTAGTTTAACTATCATATAATGAAGAATATACCCCAATTCCTCTCCTACTGCATGATAAAATGAGAAATCTACCTCTATATACATAGTTAAACCTTGAAATTCATCTATAACGAAATATCTGAAATGATCCACCACTACTGGTATAAGGCCCCAGCCTTAAACATTACTTAATATTGAATTAAATGAATAATTCACATTGATGATATTTTCAGGTTTTGAGTTTTAGAGAATTAGATCATAAATCATGAATTACATTCAACATTTAACAACTTGGTTACATAAAAGATAGTATTCACTTTTTTCCATCATCGGAAACATATTTAAAATAAAACATGGATTCTTTCTTGACACTTCCTTGACACTATCATCATATCATGAACCATTCCCTTGACCTGTGAAAAACATTTCAAAAACATGGGATGAGCATAAAAAGCTCAGTAAGGGATATAAAAATATGGAAAGGAAACATGAGTACATATATCCATAAGAATGAAATCATACATTACCCATAAAACATAAGCACTTTAACATACCTCATCAAATCATGAATAAATTATAGAAATCATAAGACATAAAGGTAACTTGAGGCATTCATAACATTCTTACGTAGGGAGTAACCCTATTGGTTACGTTTGGAATACCCATCATAGTATATTCCCTAAATTTCTTCGGAGAAACCTTAACGTTTAACCCCTTCGCATTACCCAATGCATTGGAGAGCTATATCGGGCTCACCCCCTTAGTTTATCACAGAACCACCCGTCTTCTTAACAATTCCTAAGAACCATAACATAATCATAGAACATAACTTAAGCATAAAGGAAAGATAACATTCCCACATTGCAATAACAATATAACATTTTAAGATATTGAAATAATGGATCCATTCAAAAAATCATTTTTCAAAACCATTTAAAACATTTAATAAAGAGATTTTTAAATCAAAGTGTCCCATACCACATTAAAGTTTTCAACATTTTAATCCATTAATATCCATAAAAAGTAATCCTTAAAACCATTTTGAAAACCTGGATATTAATGAGAATTATTTATATGAATAAACTATTAAAACATTTAAAACGTTATTTTAGGTAAAGTGTTTTTAACAAAATGAGAGACACTTGAATACAATAATTGAGGGATAACATTTAATCAAAACTTTATAATATCATGAGAATAATGGGATTCATGATATAACATTCCAATGGACTATATATACACCATATAAGAGTGAACTGGTGCATAACAACAATGAAGTCTCAATAGAAATGTAAAATGATATGAAATCCATTATAAAAAAGATATCCTTAAATTAAGGATAAATCAATCTCATAATTATGTGTGACAAATATAAATACACCCAATATACGTGGATATTAAGTGTAAATTAATCATAGGACATTCACACATATTCAAAGGATGACATATTCAATAAATACATGTTGAACCCAATGAAATCGAAATGGGTTTAAGAAGTTCCATTGACAGCCTAACGGCATCACATTAAATTTTAGAGAAAGAGTTGATGAGAGAGATAAAGGGTATCTCATCACATGGAAATAAAATTTATGGAAATAAGGATCTATAATAACATATCCCCACATAATAATATGAAAATTAAAAGACATAACAAAAGAAGTCTTTTAAAAAGTGGAGGGCGAAAGGTTCCCTTACCGATTTGGGTAACTTTCGAAACGTAAACCCCATGAAAGAAGGGTCATAAAATGAAGATGTAGATACCAATAAATGGGAGAATATGATACAAATAATATAATAATAGGCATTATATACACCACACCAAAGGAAATAGTGGGAAATGGATCATGAATCTCACGAGAATAAAAGGTGAGATGAAAGTCCCCTTATGAAAATTCGGTAGCCTAACGGCGCCACATAAAACATCCAAAAATGGATTGATGAGTTTAAATAGGGTATCTAATAATATGAACATAAAACTTATAGAATGATGAATATAAAATATCATCCCCAAACATAATAAATATGAGCTTAAATGAAATGACATAAATGGGAGTACTTAAAAAGAAAGAGAGAGGTAGGATCCCTTACCTCGTGTCCGACATGACTCAATCGTTCTTTAATCTCCTGAAAAATAAAATTTGGTCAACTTATAATTTCTTAAGGACATACTTTCAATATTATTATTCAGTTCATATCACATATTATAATGTTATAATAATTGGTTAATAAAGTGAGTTCATAACAGACATTTTTGTCGATGTTCGGTACATGAGTAAAAATTAAACTTGTTGGAAAAGAATTTTCCATGTAGTAATAGGTACATCATGTCCAGAATAGTATTTATGTTTTAAATATCATATATATCCATTATATATTCATTTTATACCATTCTATATCTTTTTTAGATAAAAAAATAAAAGCAACGTTCAAGGAGACGGTAGGTCGTACGTACGCATGAACGCTACTTTCATTTTTTGTCATATTAATGGAATTAAAACAAAATTAGAGATATATATATTATAATTCCAGAATTATATCCATAATTTAGATGTAATATATTACATATATATCCATTATATATATTTACTTATAATAGTACATAACATTTGGAGAAAAGAAATGAAATTTACCATTCTTGGAGACGGTAAGCCATACATACGCTTGAACGCTACTTTCATTTTTTTTGTATTAAATGAAATGAAATAATAATTATATAAAGGTATATTATAATTCCAGTAGGATATCATATGTAATACCATTAATTCCATCCTTTCTACATCCCACATATGACATTAACGAAACAAATCACTTTGAGGGGGCGGTAGTCCGCACTTCCTAAAATGAAGATATCGTGTTTACCCATAATAGAAACCAAAAAGGCATGACATAAAAGAAAAATAAAGAAGCTTAAGGAAAACATAAACATATTATATATCATATATAAATATAGTGACATCTTAATGGCCACCATTTATGGTGTTATAAGAATATTGAACAATCATCGTTTCGTGAGGCAGTAATTCACCATCCACAGAAACAGTATGTTCATTAACCATTAGATGAAGGTGTGTGTAAGTGTAGCTCGATTACTTCTTAGAACAACATCCAAGTATATTAAAGATACTAGAGTTGTTACAAACTAAAGTAATAAAAAGAGTTTAGGGGTTTGGAGAAGCAAAATAAATCAAAAGAACACAAGGGATGACATTACCTTTAAATCAGGTAACTCTCTATGATTTGAGCACAAAGGCCTCCATAGAAAGGATTCTACCCAAATTGAGGATTCTAGGAGTAATAGAGGGATGTGGAGAGACACAATGGGAAGGGGTTGGCCGAGCAAAAGGCTTGAGAGGTGTGTGTAATGTGGTAGAGGTGGGGACCTTTTATAAGAGGAGAGGAGGCACACTCTTCGAAAGTAAAGAAATGTTACTTTATTTTAAAATGAGTTTCGGATTTAAAAGTTCCCACATTGATATATTTCTAGGATAAGGTGATAAGGGTTCGAAATATACTCATCATATTGGTTTTTTGACATGTGTAGGTATTAGATTTTACATTTTCTTTTCATTTTATTTAAAGCGTTCATTAATGGGGCAATCACTGCATCATCATGATGTCATAAATAATTTACTTTATTTAGTGGCTAAAAATTATAAAATAATACTATGATGTAGGAAATATTTTTATCTTTCCAATTATTATTTATAGTCCGAGAGATCATTTATGTAGACAAAATTAATAATTATTTACTCAGGTGATACATTTTTTGTTATATTTAACATTCTTTAAAAATAAAAAGATAACAAGTCACTTTCACACAAAAGTGATTCCATGGGGTCCCCAAGTTTGTCAAAAGGCATCCCATGGTCTTCCATGAGACAACCAGTAGCATTAGGACACATGTTGTGGTCATTTTTTATTATTATTTTTTTATTTTATTATCGTTAACTACCCAATTACTCATTAATCAAGATAATTAAAGATAATTTCCGTCATTACTATTCATAATGTCAAAAAATAGAAGAGTATTAATTAAATAATTTGGACCTTCTGATTCCAAATATGGAATCCATTTTATCAAATACGAAATTCATAAATTCTAGTAATTAATTTAAAAGTAAATACCATTGTCAAAACAAAAGACGAGTTTTTAAGAAGTAAAATTTATCAAAAGATTAACTTGTTTTTACATACAATTGAAATGTGAAATTACATCCAATGTACAACATTTTTTTAAATGATAAACACATAATTCAATTATTATTTAAAAACAATTAAAATTACAATCAAAATATATAAATAAATTGGATGAAAAGGCAGTCTTGAATTAAAAACTGTATTTTTTACTATTAATGAAAAAAACATTATCATAAAAATACCAAAAATTAATCCTAAGATTTATTTGATATTTAAAATTTCGAAATGACGTCCATTTTACCAAATTCATAACATAGAAGTTTCATTAATAAATGATATAGTTAATTCCCGCTGTCATGTAACACCCGAGACGTTTATGTGAAATATTTTGTTTTTATGTTATATAAATCATCAAAGGAATCTTTCACTACACACAACACTAGCTTGGCTTGCTTTACACGCAACCACGACCTTCCTCGATAGCTTGTGTCATACGAAATACCGAGTTTCACTAAACAATGATATTCTATTAAAATATTATTAAAACTAGCCATTATGAATAGTAATAACCACTTTTTGAAATTTTATAAATTTTATTTTTCAAAATGGACTTCATTTTTTGGATTCGGAATATCGAAATTAGCCTAGGGTGAAATTTTGGTATTTTTCTGAAAACTTTCAATTTTTGATGAATAGTGAAACCACTAAGTTGTAGTAAAAAAACTGAATTTTTCATAAAACTAAATTTTACCGCTTCTGTGAGTAGAATTTCTAAAATCCGAGAGACACGGTTGATGTCAGTAAGTAAAATGTGGTTCAATAAGATGAAAATAATTTTTTGGTGAATAGTAACTTTTTACTTTTTTTACCACGGTTAAAAGTAAATAGGGTAATTAAGGGTAAAAAAGATATTTTTATTACCCTAACACATGTTCTAATTCTATTGGACAAGTTTAATTCGACCAAAAACAACCATAAGAATAACATATGACCATTTAGTCCCACTTGGATTAGATTAGGACATTAATTATTAATTTATTTAAAGAAGGGTTAAAATAGTTAAAATCAATGTTTAATAAGTAAATAATTTTTAATATGGTGTTATACATATGCTAAATTCGACTATAAATATTCATTAGAAAGATAATGAGATTTCCTAAGTAATGGTATTTTATTTGTAATTTTTAGACATTAAATAATTTAATTTATTTATGACACAATGATGATGAATTAATTATCTTATTAATGAAATATTTACATAATTGATGTTATAAATACCCAAATAAATTTAATTGGAGATTTCTTATGAATTAAAATAATTTTATAGGTTAACATGACATGTTATTATTGATTTAAGTAACTTGGTTCGAACTAATCATTCTTTTAGGATTTTCAGAAAAATCAATTACTAAATAGTGTCAAAATTGACATAAAATAGTTTTTAAAACAAATATTATCTTTTTACTTGTTATTTTATTACTAAAAAACTAAGGTTCGGCCAAATGACTTAGATAAAGTTATATATTTTAATAATAAACAACTTGGGGTTCGTTTGGCTTGATATAGTAAGTTTATTAACCTTATAGTGTAAGAAAACAAGAAGACACGGTAAAAGTTAAATTATCTAACTTAAAGTTAAATCTAAATGATAAGGTTATAATTGATACCCAAACTTGTCTAAATTCTATTGGATGCGATTATTTAGACCCCTACCCACATTATCTTCGAAATATATCAATTTGGAGCTATTAAAAACAAAATTTGACTTTATAATAAAATAATATTTTGAGTTATTCCAAAGGTGCCCCTCTCCTCCCTTATAAAAGGGCACCTCCTCCCCCTCTTCCTCACACCACTTTGAGCCTTTAATCTCGGCCAAACCCTGCCAAATTTTCCTCTCCACTTCCCTAGAAACATCTTAGAGGTTCTGGTATTCTTCAAAGACCTATTTTAGTGCCGTAAAAGGATGTCTCAAAGAAGCACTTCAAAGAAGAGGTAATGTCTGTTATCAATTCTTTCATCTTTATTTCTTCTTCCACTTATTCTACTTTAGTTGTTTCATTATGAAGTAATAAAATTAGTATCACTCATATACTGATATGTTATTATATGTATGAAACAACCCTATTTCACCGTCTATAGATCCTACGGAAAAAGAAATCACCGCGCGTGCGTACGTACGAAATACTGTCTCCACGCTGTGGTGTAATCTATTTTCCACCACCACCTTACTTCAATGGGTATAATGGTGTAAATAATGACTATATATGACTATTATAAAGTGATATTGATTCTTAAATATTATACATACACTCCAATACAATTCCACGATCATAGGAACGATATCATCACTCGTGCATACGTACGGAATACCGTCTATACGATGTGATGCGACTTGTTCTACATGATCTTCATTTCATAATGATTATATAAATGAATTGAATGAATGAATATGATATATATTACACTAATACCATTCTGGAAATGAGGTATCTATAATCTAAAGGGAAGAATAATAATTTATTCGACAAAACATGCATAAGAACAAAAAGTAATAAACACCCGAATAACAAGTAGTAATGAAATATTACTAATAAGAAGCTAAGAATATGACCATATATGATATAATAACAATAAGTATGATTCTGGAATAAGTCAATAACATTATTTAAATCATTATACAGGAGGTTCGGACACATACGAAGCAAATCAGACCTAATGTAAGTGAAATATCACAATCTCATTTTTATCGGAGATTGTTTATACTTTGGTATTTACTGGGGTGTATTTTATCATCCACATCCATGTTCCCTAAATATGTAATATTATTTCCATCCACCTACAATTTTTTAAATCCAATTTTACCCTTCGGTGAGTTTTTAGTAAAAGATATGAAAGGAATCTTTTGTCGTTTTTCGTACGAGGTACTTTTTGACTTTTCCGACAAAAGTACGAGAAGAATGTTTTTTAAATGTATACGGCATGAATGGATTTTTACAAAATTATTTACAAGAATCATCCTTTACATGTTTTCAAGTTTATTTTTAATCAACTTCTTTTTGTTTAAAATTTTATGACATGTTAAAGAAAGGAAAATATTTTTGATGTAGAAAGGATATTTTCCTCAAGAATGGAGTTCAAGTGATTTATCAAAGTTATTTTCCATCTAAGATAACATAGGGTTCTGTTTCTATCTCTGTTATTACATTGATTTGATTATGTTGTGATGGAATTATTTTTATGAATTCCTTTATTTTATATGAATTTTTTTATGAGGTCATATTGTTTAAGAATCCCATTTTTACTACATGGGTTATGCAATGATGTATGATTTATGATTTTGTGGCACACATAAGAATGGTATCATTATGAGATGGGTGGGACATATATCTCCCTCCAATGCATTGGGTAAAGATTTTATATCTCATGAGATAGACATGGCTGGAATGGTAGGTTATACCGGTTCAGTGAAATAGGACTGAAACGAGGAGTGAACTTGGTTCAGAAATGGACTTTGTCCACTAAGATAGTCTTGGAAATGAGTTTTGACTAATAAGAAATGATTCCCTATGATTATGTGTGTATGCCACAAATTTTCACGTTTCATGTTATGATTATTGGGATTCCATTTCACTACTATGATTTATCCCATGTTATGAAATTATGCTCTCTTTTGCAGGTTACGATTTCCAAAAGTTATGTTCTTATGAATATGATGTGATTGATATTTCTTTTGTTTACCCTTACTGGGAATTTGAGCTCACCCTTTTGTATGTTTTCTTTCCCCAGGTCAGGAAGAAGGTTATTAAGTATGATATGCCAAAAGGGACTATAGATATGATGAAATAAATGGGAGACAGTGTAGACGCTTTATGAACCAGTTGTTTATGTTTCCCAGTTTCTAAAGATACTATTCCTATACCGTCCTTTCGTGGTTTTGTTATACGTTGTAATAAGAATGCTTCAAATTTGAAGTATTAACAATGTATGTAAATTATGGTTCTTATAGTTGGTATCAGAGGAAAGGTATAGTCAACCTTTGGAAACTAGGATGTGAATGCCTTAGTAAGAACCCTAAGGAAAAGTATAAGCATAGAACACAATCTTAGTGTTTTAGAAATGGCCATGAATAACCTAGGATAAGACATTAAGTGTGAAATTTTATTCATGATTATGTGGTTTTCCTATTATAATTAGTGTTGCTCACACTCTTTTTCTTGGTTTTAGTCAATGGCTAGAACCCGAAGGAACCGTGTTAACACGGAATGTGACGGGCAATGCAATGATTATCCCCCTGAGCAACCAAATGTTATGGGAGATGGAATGCAAAATCTTGTAGCCATGCTCATACAACTTTCTCAAGCTATGAATCATGCAGGAATTCCAAATGAGAAAATGAAGGAGAAACATTATGTTGAATCCTTCATGAGACAGTGTCCACCTTCATTCAGTGGGTCTAGTGATCCATTAGTTGCTGGACAATGGATTAGTACTACTGAAAAGATATTTTCAGTTCTTCAATGTTCTGAGCATGATAAAGTCATCTTATCAGTGTATCGTTTGGAAGGTGATGCTGATCAATGGTGGAATCATATTAAGAATACAAGGCAAAGGGATGAAATTGAGTCCATGGAATGGGACGAGTTCAAGAACTTATTTTTCAATAAGTAATTCCCTCGTATTCTCTGAACAAAGATGGAGAAATAGTTTCTTGAATTGAAGCAAAAGGATGATGAATCTATTGGTACCTATGGAGCAAATTTTACAAGACATGCAAGGTACGCTTCTGGTATTATTATCCAACCTGAGAGCAAAATCGATCGATTATTTCGTGTCTTAAAACCAAGTCTTCGAAGGGACTTAGCCATAATGGACTTCAATAGCTATGAGGAAATCGTTCGATGTGCTCTCAAAGTTGAGATGGAGATTAGAGTAACCCATCAGTCATATGGGTTTAATAAGAAGAGGAAAATGGAATTCAAAGAAAAATCTAAAGAGCACACTGAAAAGAAGATGAGATTTCCCTTATGCTCAATGTGTGGAAAGAAACATGGAGGGAGTTGTCTTAAAGGGGCAAGTAAATGTTTCAAGTTTGGAAAAGAAGGACATCGGGCATTTGAATGCCGCGATGATGGGAAGAAGATTTATAATGATGCAAACAATGGAAGGGATACACAAAATTAACCTACTACACTTCAGTGTTTCAAGTGCAAGGAGATGGGACATTATGCAAATAAATGCCCTAATCCAAGGGTTGATGATGATGGTCGATGTCAACAAACTCTTAAGGCTAATGACAAAGGAATGTCACATGCAATTTCTATCAGCGATGTGGAGTACGATAACGATGTGGTGAAAGGTACACTTACCATCCACTCAAAAGTAGAAAATGTTTTATTTCATTCTAGATCCACCCACTCTTTTATTTCTGAAGAATTTTCTAAGGGTATCACCATATTACCTCAACAATTAGATATTGAGTTGGCTGTGGCAACACCTAATGGCGCAACAGTCGCATAAAAAGTTTATAATTATTCTCCGATTGAATTTTGTGGGAAAGTGCTTCCTGAAAATCTTGTGATCCTTCCTATAGTGGAATTTTATGTGATTCTTGGCATGGATTGGCTTTCTTTATATGGATCTCATATCAATTTCAAAAGAAGGGAAGTCACATTTCATATTCCAGATCAATCTATGATCGTCTATCAATGCAAGGATGAACATAACCTTCCCGTGGAAATTCTTTCTACCTTATGGTTCTTGATTCCACTAAATGAAGGTTATTTATCTCAAATGGTTGGTGAGAAACTCACGATTAAGAATATTCCCATTGTACGACAGTATGATGATGTCTTTCTGGAGGAATTACCGGGTCTTCCACCAAATCGTGAAGCTGAGTTTTCAATAGAACTCGTACCGGGTGCTTTGCCTATTTCAAAGACACCTTATAGAATGGCCCCAATTGAGTTGAAGGAATTGAAGAAACAACTCCAAGAGAATCTTGATAAGGGATTCATATACCCTAGTGCGTCACCTTGGGGAGCACCTGTTCTATTTGTTATGAAGAATGATGGATCAATGAGACTCTTCATTGATTATCGTGAACTTAACAAGATCACTATTAAGAACAAATATCCTCTCCCATGCATTGATGTCTTATTTGACCAACTACGCGGAGCTCAATACTTTTCCAAGATTGATCTTCGTTCAGGGTATCATCAATTAAGGGTAAAAAGGGAGGATATACCAAAGACGACTTTCCGTACAAGGTATGGACACTATGAATTTATAGTTATGCCATTTGGTCTTACTAATCCCCTTCTATCTTCATGGATCTGATGAATAGAGTCTTTAGAGACTATCTTGATCAATTTGTGGTAGTCATTATAGACGATATTCTTGTCTATTGAAAGATCAAGGAAGAACATGAAGATAACTGGAGAATTATATTGAAGTCCCTGAGAAAGGAGAAGCTTTATGCCAAATTTCCCAAGTGTGAATTTTGGCTTCAAAAAGTTTCATTTTTGGGTCACATAATCTCAAAATAGGGGATATCTGTGGATCCTGCAAAAACAGAGGTTATCGAAAGATGGTCGAGACCAACAACAGTAACTGAGATCCGATGTTTTCTTAGTTTGGCTGGATATTATTGACGTTTTGTGAATTATGTTTTACGATTATCTAATCCACTCACCATGTTGACTCGGAAAGGAGTTACGTTTTTTTGGACGGAAGAATGTGAAGAGAATTTCAAGGAGCTGAAAAGAAGGTTATCCAGTGCACCTGTGCTCACACTGCCTTGTAGTGGTGAAAGGTTTGTGATCTATAGTGATGCATCCAAGAAGGGATTGGGGTGTTTTCTTATGCAAAATGATATGGTGATAGCTTATGCCTCACGAAAGTTGAAAATCCATGAACAAAATTACCCAACACATGATTTGGAGTTAGCTGTGGTAATCTTTGCATTAAATATTTGGAGGCATTATCTTTATAGAGAAAGGTGTGACATTTATACTGATCATAAAAGTTTAAAGTATATTTTCACACAAAAGGAGATGAATATGTGTCAAAGAAGATGGTTGTAGCTGATTAAGGATTATGACTGCTCAATCCATTACCACCCTGGGAAAGAAAACAAGGTGGCAGATGCATTAAGTTGACAAGACCATGCCAGTTTATCCATGATGAGGATCAAAAAAGATCCAATATTTTTGGATTTACAAAGGATGGATCTTGGAATATTAATGGAAGGGGAAAAATCTTATCTTTCTCAAATGAATGTTCAACCATCTATACATGTGAAGATTAAAGAGGCACAAAAAGAAGATGTCGAGAAATGTTCCTGAATTCAACCTTGATTGTGATGGGATAATAAAGTTTAGGAATTGGGTTTTTGTTCCTCCCATCCCAGAATTAAAGAAGGAGCTGCTGGATGAGGATCATAGTTCTTCATTCTCTATTCATACTGGAAGCACGAAGATGTATAGGGACCTGAAAGAGTACTTCTGGTGGGATGGCATGAAAAGAGATGTTGTTGAATATGTCTCTCGATGCTTGGTTTATCAGCAAGTTAAAGCTGAGAGACAGAAGTCTAAGGAAATGTTACAACCATTACCCATACCCGAATGGAAATGGGAAAACATCACTATGGACTTTGTCACAGGACTACCTAAAACATCCAAAGGCAATAATGCTATCTGGGTCATAGTTGATCGTCTTACCAAGTCTGAACACTTCATTGCTATTAGAGAGGATTTATCTCTGGATCAGCTTGCCAGGATATATATGTAAAGGAAGTGGTAAGATTGCATGGAGTGCCACTTTCTATTATATCTGATCGGGATCCGAGATTTACCTCGAAGTTCTGGCGAAGTCTTCAGCATATTCTGGATACAGAGTTGAGTTTCAGCACTACTTATCATCCTCAGACAGACGGTCAGTCTGAGAGAACAATTTAAACTCTAGAAGATATGTTGAGAGCATGCTCTATGGATTTCAAAGGTGGTTGGGATCAAAAACTACCATTGGTGGAATTTTCTTATAATAATAGCTTTCACTACAGTATTCAGATGGCTCCTTATGAGGATCTCTATGGAATGAAATGCAGTACTCCAACTTGCTGGGATGATGTTGGGGAATAAAATCTATTAGGACCTGATCTCATTGATGAAATGGAAGAAAAGGTCAGATCTATTCAACAACACATAAGAGCAGCTCAGAGTCGACAGAAATGTTATACCGACAACTGAAGAAAAGACCTAGAGTTTGAAGTGGGTGATAAAGTGTTCTTACGAATATCTCCCTGGAAGAGAGTCATGAGATTTGGAAAGAAGGGGAAGTTGAGCCCTAGATATATCGGTCCTTTCAAAATACTGGATCGTGTCGGGAAGTTAGCTTACTGATTGGCGCTTCCACCGAATCTCTCTCAAGTACACGATGTGTTCCATGTATATCTCCTTAGAAAGTAAATACCTAATCCTTCACATGTACTCAGCTCAGAAGTTGTACCGCTGGAGAAAAATATTTCTTATGAAGAACAACCGATAGAGATTCTAGATCGTAGCAAAAAAGACCAACGAAACAAGACCACTCGCTTGGTGAATGTTTTATGGAGGAACCACCAATTAGAAGAAGCTACATGGGAGTTTGAGGATATGATGAGGGAGAGGTATCCTCATCTGTTTGTTACAAAGTGACGAATTGCGAGGGTGAAATTCATTTTAAGGGGGGTAGAATGTAACACCTGAGACTTTTATCTGAAATATTTTGTTTTTATGTTATATAAATCATCAAAGTAATCTTTCACTACACACAACACTATCTTGGCTTGCTTTACACGCAACCGCTGCCTTCCTCGATAGCTTGTGTCGTACGCAATACCGAGTTTCACTAAACAATGATATGCTATTAAAATATTATTAAAACTAGCCGTTATGAATAGTAATAACCACTTTTTGAAATTTTATAAATTTTATTTTTCAAAATGGACTTCATTTTTGGATTCGGAATATTGAAATTAGCCTAGGGTGAAATTTTGGTAATTTTATGAAAACTTTCAAATTTTGATGAATAGTGAAACTACTAAGTGGTAGTTAAAAAATTGAATTTTTCATAAAACTTAATTTTACCGCTTCTGTGAGTAGAATTTAGAAAATTCGAGAGACACGTTTGATGTCAGTATGTAAAATGTGGTTCAATACGATGAAAATAATTTTTTGGTGAATAGTAACTTTTTACTTTTTTTACCACGGTTAAAAGCAAATAGGGTAATTAAGTGTAAAAATGATATTATTATTACCCTAACACATGTCCTAATTCTATTGGACAAGTTAAATTCGACCCAAAACAACCATAGGAATAAAATATGACCATTTAGTCCCACTTGGATTAGATTAGGACATTTATTATTAATTTATTTAAAGAAGGGTTAAAATAGTTAAAATCAAAGTTTAATAAGTAAATCATTTTTAATATGGGGTTATACATAAGATGAATTCGACTATAAATATTCATTATAAATATAAAATTATTTCCTACATAATGGTATTTTATTTGTAATTTTTAGACATTAAATAATTTAATTTATTTTTGACACAATGATGATGCAGTAATTATCTTATTAATGAAATATTGACGTAATTGATGTTATAAATACCAAAATAAATGTAATTTGAGACTTTTTATGAATTACACTAATTTTCTAGGTTAATATGACATGTTAGTATTGATTTAAGTAACTTGGTTTGAAATAATCATTCTGTTATGATTTTCACAAAAATCAATTACTAAATAGTGTCAAAATTGACATAAAATAGTTTTTAAAACAAATATTATATTATTACTTGTTATTTTATTCGTTAAAATATAAGGTTCTTCCAAATTACTTAGATAAGGTTATATATTTTAATAATAAACAACTTGGGGCTCTTTTGTGTTCATATATTAAGTTTATTAACCATATAGTGGAAGAAAACAAGAAGACATGGTAAAAGTTAAATTATCTAACTTAAAGTTAAATCTAAATGATAAGGTTAAAATTGATACCCAAACTTGTCTAAATTCTATTGAATGAGCGTATTTAGACCCCTACCCACCTTAGCTTTGAAATATATCAATTTGGAGCTATTAATGACCGAATTTGACTTTATAATAAAATAATATTTTTAGTTATTCCAAAGGTGCCGCTCTCCTCCCTTATAAAAGGGAACCTCCTCCCCCTCTTCCTCACACCACTTTGAGCCTTCAAGCTCAGACAAAACCTGTCAATTTCTCCTCTCCAATTCCGTAGAAACATCCTAGAAGTACTTGTCTTCTTCAAAGACATATTTTGGTGCCCTAAAAGGAGGTCTCAAAGAAGCACTTCAAAGAAGAGGTAATGTCCGTTACCGATTCTTTCATCTTTATTTCTTCATCCACTTCTTCTTATTTATTTGTTTCATTATGAAGTAATAACATCAGTATCAATAATATACTGATATGTTATTATATGTATGAAACAACCCTATTTCACCATCTATCCATCCTACAGAAAAAGAAATCATCGCGCGTGCGTACGTACGGAATACCGTCTCCACTCCATGGTGTAATCTATTTTCCAACACCACCTTACTTTAATGGGTATAATGGTGTAAATAATGACTATATATGACTATTATAAAGTGATATTGATTCTGAAATAGTATATGTAAACTCCAATACAATTCCACAATCATAGGAACGATATCATCACTCGTGCGTACGTACGGAATATCGTCTCCACGATGTGATGCGACTCATTCTACATGATCTTCATTTCATAATGATTATATAAATGAATTGAATGAATGAATATGATATATATTACACTAATACCATTATTGAAATTAGGTATCTATAAACTAAAGAGAAGAATAAGAATTTATTCGACAAAACACGCATAAGAACAAAAAGTAATAAACACCCGAATAACAAGTAGTAATGAAATATTACTAATAAGAAGTTAAGAATATGACCATATATGATATCATAACAATAAGTATGATTCTGTAATAAGTCAAAAACATTATTTAAATCATTATACAGGAGGTTAGGACACTTACGAAGCAAATCAGACCTAAGGTAAGGGAAATATCACAATCTCATTTTTATCCGAGATTGTTTATACTTTGTTATTTACTGGGGTTTATTTTATCATCCACATACATGTTCCCTAAATATATAATATTATTTCCATCCAAGTAAAATTTTTTAAATCCAATTTTACCCTTCGGTGAGTTTTTAGTAAAAGATATGAAAGGAATCTCTTATCGTTTTTCGAACGAGGTACTTTTGGACTTTTCCAACAAAAGTACGAGAAGAATGTTTTTTAACTTATACAGCATGAATGGATTTTTAAAACATTATTTCCAAGAAGCTTCCTTTACAATTTTTCATGTTTATTTTTAATCAACTTCTTTTATTTTAAAATTGTATGACATGTTAAAGAAAGGAAAATGATTTTGAAGTAGAAAGGATATTTTTCTCAAAAATGGAGTTCAAGTGCTTTATCAAAATTATTTTTCATCTAAGAAAATATAGTGTTCTGTTTCTATCCCTATTATTACATTGATTTGATTATGTTGTGATGGAATTATTTTTATGAATTACTTTATTTTAAATGAATTGTTTTATGAGGTCATGTTGTTTAAGAATCCCATTTTTACTACATGGGTTATGCAATGATGTATGATTTATGATTTTGTGGCACACATAAGAATGGTATCATTATGAGATGGGTGGGACCTATATCTACCTCCAATGCATTGGGTAATGATTTTATATCTCATGAGATAGACATGGCTGGATCGGTAGGTTATACATGTTCAGTGAAACAGGACTGAAACGAGGAGTGAACTCGGTTCAGAAATAGACTTTGTCCACTAATATAGTCTTGGAAATGAGTGCTGACTAATAAGAAATTATTCTCTATGATTATGTGTGTATGACACAAATTTTCATGTTTTATGTTATGATTATTGGGATTCCACTTAACTACTATGATTTATCCCATGTAATGAAATTATGCTCTCTTTTGCAGGTTAAGATTTCCAAAATTTATGTTCTTATGAATATGATGTGATTGATATTTCTTTTGTTTACCCTTACCGAGCATTTGACCTCACCCTTTTGTATGTTTTCTTTCCCCAGGTCAGGAAGAAGGTTATTAAGTAAGATATTCCCAAAGGGACTATATATATTTGATGTAATAAATGGGAGACAGTATAGACGCTTTATGAACCAGTTGTTTATGTTTCCCAGTTTCTAAAGATACTATACCTATACGGTCCATTCATGGTTTTGTTATATGTTGTAATAAGTATTATTAAATTTTGAAGTATTAACAATGTATGTAAAGTATTCAAAACAAATAGCATAATTTTTGGAAGCAATTTCTATGAAATGTTTGGCACTTGTTTATGTCCATTTTCAAAGTGAAATTAATTCTATTGACCACCATTGAATTAAATTGTAAAAATATATTATAATTAAACTTTAAAACCAATTAAAAAGATAATATAACCATATATTTAAATTAGATGAAAAAGCTGTTTTGATGTAAAATGCAATATTTTTCACTATTCATTAAAAAAATGAACATTGTCAGAAACATACCAAAAATTTATCCAATGTAAATTTAAATGTCCCAATCATAAATAATAATATTATTTTGAAAAATAGATCTTATAAAATTTTCAAAAGTTATATTTAAGAAAAAAATCCATCAGAATGCGATAAAACAATCTTTTAAAATTATTAGAGTATTAATTCTTAAAATTAGATTCATTTGGATTTTAAGCCTCTAACATTTATTGGATAAATTTTAAAATATTAAACAAACATATGTAATAATTTTGTAGTTATTTATGTTTATTCCTTCCATTAAAACGGCTAGGCGTTAACTATTATAAAATTATTATATTATTAGTGTGCAACATAAGGTTTCAAAGAAACTCGTTGTTGCGTATTGGGTATGCTATCAATCATAGCATTCCCTTTAAAATAATATTAATATTTTATTCACAAATATGGATAAACATTAGAATGTAATATTATTTATTTACCTAGGATGTTACATCCTCCCCCCATTTTGGGAATTGCGTCCTCACAATTTGAAAATTGGGATTTTAAACATCATTGAAAGTCCCACATCAGAACAAGAGTCTGTAAAACTATCACTTTAAAAGAATGGTAGATATGTACAATGGTCACCCGAGTTAACACATAATATGATTACAAGTAGGAAAATATATATACGGAAGAAAAAAACAAAGGGTCATGTTTTGAGGGAGAGTGATAGTAAAAATGTCTAGGAGAAAGTTAACCATTAGAAAATCACAAACTTGTGATGGGTTAAACGGTATTCGATTCCCCAGTAGGGAAAGTTAACAGAACAAATTTTTGTATTAAGTTACTCTTAATTGAGGAATTAATTTTTTTTATCTTAACTAATTCATAATGAAACATACTTACTTGTCACGTAGACTTTCAACATTTACTAGATTCCTTAATCAAACTCATATTCTCTCCAAAAGACGAGAATTTAGGAAGGCTTGTTCGCATTAAGAGTACTATATTCAACTTCTTGAGAATCACCTATTCCAAAAAAGTGAACTATATATTTCCAATGTCTTTAGACCAAAAACCAAAACCAAAATTGTTAGTATGAGATCAGATAATCCACAAAATTATAATCCTTTATAAAAAGAAAATATATTCTTAATCTCCAAAATTTTCCCAAAAAAGCCAAAGTTCAACGAAGACCATTCGATAATAAATTGTCCATAAAATTCTTCAAAGTAAACCAAACTAAGATTGAAACCTAAATATTTGATGGATTTAATCACATAGTCTTCCAAGGTACAAATTAACTTTTATCTCCAAATAACATCAGTTGCTCTTAAATTCTCATATTGAAAAGTAATTAACCTAATCACATATCCTCCATGATAGATTAATCATTTCCATAGAAAACCCAAAATAAACTTACTCTTGATTCCTAAAATCATCTAACTAAAAAGAATTAGTCAAACTAACCAGGGACTTCACGTAGTCCAGTGGTAGATGATAAATACCAGTCGCACTTTGGTTGTGGGTTCGATTCCCGCAGCTTTGTCTGACGCGACGGGTTGTCACATGGTCTGTGTGTTGTTATTTTTCCAAAACTATATAATTATTAAAACATTCCCCAAAACGAGATAAAATATTCAAAAAAAAACCATAACATAATTTAACCTCAAGTATATCTCATGCCTTCCATTTTCCATCATAACATGTAATAACCCATAATTACCTCAAAATTAAAAACCATATAAAACCTAATGGTTACCTTTATTATCATTGCCTAAACTTCCACATTGATTTGGTCATCTCGTACATGATTCATTACAGAACATACCAAGGTTCAAGTGGTTGATCATGACTCATTGATAGTTGGCTTAGAACAACCACAAGTTTCCTCATTGAATCCCCAATTTCATCAAGTCTCTTAATCAGATAACCACAACAGTTTCCTTCAAACCTATTGTCACTTTGGTGACTGCTAGATCAATCCATTCACTAAAAACATAAATGTCAGTGTGAGTATATCAACAAAACCATCATGTACTAATGAGGAAGATAAACTCTAAGATATACTTACTCATTCACTTTATCTAAAACTAGGACTCTTTCTGAAACCATAACCATTATGGTAATGTCACTTATGCATAGAGAATACCCTAACCTCTAAAATTATCGAAACTGACCTCTGATACCAACTATAATGCCCCAGCCTTAAACCTTACTTAATATTGAATTAAATGAATAATTCACATTGAGGATATTTTTTAGGTTTAGAGTTTTTTAGAATTAGATCATAAATCATGAATTACATTCCACATTTAACAAACTGATTACATAAAAGATAGTATTCATTTTTTTCCATCAACGGAAACATATTAAAAATAAAACATGGATTCTTTCTTGACACTTCCTTGACACTATCATCATATCATGAACCTTTCACTTGACCTGTGAAAAACATTTAAAAAACATGGGATGAGCATAAAAAGGACAGTAAGGGATATAAAAATATGGAAAGGAAACATGAGTATATATATCCATATGAATGAAATCATACTTTACCCATAAAACATAACCACTTTAACATACCTCATAAAATCATGAATAAATCATAGAAATCATAAGACATAAAGGTAACTTGAGGAATTCTTAACATTCTTATTTAGTTAGTAACCCTATTGGTTACGTTTGGAATACCCATCACAATATATTCTCTAAATCTCTTTGGAGAACCATTAATGTTTAACCCCTTCGTGTTACCCAATGCATTGGAAAGCTATATCGGGCTCACCCACCCGTAGTTTATCACCGAACCACCTGTCTTCATAACAATTCCAAAGAACCATAACATAATCATATCATATAACTTAAGCATAAAGGAATGATAACATTCCTACATTAAAATAACAATATAACATTTTAAGATATTGAAATAATGAATCCATTCTAAAAACCATTTTGAAAACCATTTAAAACATTTAATAAAGGGATTTTTAAATCAAAGTGTCATATACCACATTGAAGCTTTTAATATTTTAAACCATTAATATCAATATAAATAAGTACTTAAAACCATTTTGAAATCATGGATATTAATGAGAAATATTTATAAGAATAAATCATTAAAACATTTAAAACGATATTTTAGTTAAATGGTTTTTAACAAAATAAGAGACACTTGAATAAAATAATTGAGGGATAACATTTAATCAAAACATTATAATATCATGAGAATAAAGGGATTCATGATATAATATTCCAATGGACAGTTTATACACCATATAAGAGTGAACTGGTGTATAACAACAATGAAGTCTCAATAGAAATGTAAAATGAGATGAAATCCATTATAAGGAAGATATCCTTAAATTAAGTATAAATCAATCTCACAATTATGTGTGAAAAATATTAATACACCCAATATACGTGGGTATTAAGTGTAAAATAATCAAATTTCATTCACAAATATTCAAAGGATGACATATTCAATAACTACATTTTGAACCCAAAGAAATAAAAATTGGGTCAAGAAGTTCCATTGACAGCCTAACGGCGTCACATCAAATTTTAGAGAAAGAGTTGATGAGAGAGATAAAGGGTATCTCATCACTTGGAAATGAAATTTACGGCAATAAGGATATATAAGAACATATCCCCACATGATAAGATGAAAATTAAAAGACATAACAAAATAAGTCTTTTAAAAAGAGGAGGGTGAAAGGTTCCCCTACCGATTTGGGTAAATTTCGAAGCGTACACCCCATGAAATAAGGATCATACAATGAAGATGTAGATACCCATAAATGGGATAATATTATAAAAATAGTATAATAATGGGTAGTACATACACCACACCAAAGGAAATAGTGGCAAATGGATCATGAATCTCATGGGAATAATAAGTGAGATGAAAGTCCCCTTATGAAAATTCGACAGCCTAACGGCGCCACATAAAACATCCAAAAATGAATTGATGAGATAAAATAGGGTCTCTCATAATATGAACATAAAAATAATATAATTAGGAATATAAAATAACATCCCCAAACATAAGAAAGATGAGGTTAAAAGAAATGACATAAAAGGGAGGACTTAAAAAGAAAGAGAGAGTTAGGATCCCTTACCTCGTGCCCTACATGACTCGATTGTTCTTTAATTTCCTGAATAATAAAATTTTGTCAATTTATAATTTCTCTAGGAAATAAATTAAATATTATTATTCAGTTCATATCACATATTATAATTTTATAATAATTGGTTAATAAATTGAGTTCATAATAGACGTTTTTGTCGATGTTCGGTACATGAGTAAAAATTAAACTTGTTGGAAAATAATTTTTCATGTAGTTATAGGTATATCATATAATGAATGGTATTTCTGTTTTAAATATCATATATATCCATTATATATTCATTTTATACTATTCCATAGAATTTGGAGATACAAAAATAAAAGTACCGTTCATGGAGACGGTAGGCCGTACGTACGCATGAACGCTACTTTCATTTTTTGTCATATTAATGGAATTAAAACAAAATTAGAGATATATATATTATAATTCAATATTTATATCCATAATTTAGATGTAATATATTACATATATATCCATTATATATATGTAATTATAATATTAAATAACATTTGGAGATAAGAAATGAAATGTACCGTTCATGGAGACGGTAAGCCGTACGTACGCATTAATGCTACTTTCATTTTTTTTGTATTAAATGAAATGAAATAATAATGATATAAATGTATATTATAATTACAGTAGGTTATCACATGTAATAACATTAATTACATCCTTTATATGTCCCACATATGGCATTAACGAATCAAATCACTTTGAGGGGGCGGTAGTCCGCACTTCCCAAAATGAAGATATCACGTTTACCCATAATGGAAACCATAAAGGTATGACATAAATGAAAAATACAGAAGCTCATGGAAAATATTAACATATTATATATCATATATAAATATAGTGACATCATAATGGCCACCGTTGATGGTGTTAAAAGAATATCGAACAATCATCGTTTCGTGAGGCAGTAATTTTCCATCCACAGAAACAGTATGTTTTTTAACAATTAGACGAAGTTGTATGTAAGTGTAGCTAGATTACATCTTATAACAACATCCTAGTGTATTAAAGATAATTTAGTGGTTACAAAAGAAAGTAATAAAAATAGTTTAGGGGTTTGGAGAAGCAAAATAAAACAAACGAACACAAGGGAAGACATTACCTTTAAATCGGGTAACTCTCTTTGATTTGAGCTCAAAGGATTCCTTGGAAAGGATTATGCTAAAAGTGAGGATTATATAAGTAATAGAGGGATGTGGAGAGACAAAATGGGCAGGGGTTGGCCGATCCAAAGGCTTGAGAGGTGTGTGTAAGGTGGTAGTGGTGGGGACCTTTTATAAGAGGAGAGGAGGGGCACTCTTGGAAAGTAAAGAAATGTTACTTTATTTTAAAATGAGTTTAGGATTTAAAAGGTCTCAAATTGATATATTTTGAGGATAATGTGATAAAGGTTCGAAATATACTCATCCAATAGGTTTTTGAAAAGTTTAGGTATTATATTTTACATTATCGTTTCATTTTATTTAAATCGTTCATTAATGGGGCAATCGCTGCATCATCATGATGTCATAAATAATTTAATTTATTTAGTGTCTAAAAAATATAAAAAAAATAATATGATGTAGGAAATATTTTTATATTTCCAATGATTATTTATATCCCAAGATATCATTTATGTAGACAAAATAAAAAATGTTTTACTCAGGTGATAAATTCATTGTTATATTTAACATTCTTTAAAAATAAAAAGATAACAAGTCACTTTCACAGAAAGGTGATTCCATGGGGTCCCCATGTTTGGCCCAAGGAATTCCATGGTCGTCCATGAGACAACTAGTATCATTAAGACACATTTTGTGGTCATTTTTTATTATTATGATATTATTTTATTATCTTTAACTACCAGATTAGTCATTAATCAAAATAATTAAAGATAATTACTGTCATTGCAATTCATAATGTCCAAAAACAAAAGAGTATTAATTAAATAATTTGGAACTTCTGATTAAAAATATGGAATCCATTTTATCAAATTAAAAACATATAAATTTTAGTAATTAATTTAAAAGTAAACCACGTTGTCAAAACAAATGACGGGTTTTTAAGAAGTAAAATTTATCAAAATATTGACTTGTTTTTACATCCAATTGAAAAGTGTAATTACATCCGATGAACAAAATTTTATTAAGTGATATACAAATAATTAAATTATGCTTTATTACAAATTAAAATTACAATCTAAATATATAAATAAATAGGATGAAAAGGCAGTTTTGAATTAAAAACTGTATTTTTCACTATTCATTAAAAAAACATTATCAGAAAAATACCAAAAATTTACCCTAAGATATATTTGATATTTAAAATTAAGAAATTATTTCCATTATACAAAATTAAAATCATAGAAGTTTCATTAATAAATCATATAGTTAATTACCGATGTCAAAACAAATAGCGTAATTTTTGGAAGCAATATCTATGAAATGTTTGGCACTTGTTTATGTCCATTTTCAAAGTGAAATTAATTCTAATGACAACCATTGAATTAAATTGTAAAAATATATTATAATTAAACTTTAAAACCAAATAATAAGATAATATCACAATATATTTAAATTATATTAAAAAGCAGTTTTGATGTAAAATGCAATATTTTTCACTATTCATAAAAAAATGAACATTGTCAGAAACATACAAAAAATTTATCCAAAGTAAATTTCAATTTCCCAATCATAAATAATAAATTTATTTTGACAAATATATCTTATAAAATTGTCAAAAGTTATATTTAAAAAAGGTTTTCCATCAGAAGGTGATAAAATAATCTTTTATAAATATTAGAGTATTTATTCATAAAATTAGATTCATTTGGATTTTAAACCTGTAAAATTTATTGGATAAATGTTAAAATTTTTAACAAAAATATGTAATCAATTTGTAGTTATTTATGATTATTCCCTCCATTAAATCGGCTAGGCGTTAACTATTGTAATATTACTATATTATTAGTGTGCAACGTAAGGTTTCAAAGAAACTCGTTGTTGGGTATTGGGTACGCTATCGAGCATAGCATTCCATTTAAAGTAATATTAATATTTTATTCACAAATTTGGAGAAACATTAGAATGTAATATTATTTATTAACCTGGGATGTTACATCCTTCCCCCCTTTTGGGAATTGCGTCCTCGCAAATTTAAAATTGGGATTGGAATCTTCATTGAAAGTCCCACATCGGAACAAGAGTCACTAAAACTATCACTTTAAAAGAAAGGGAGAGAAGTACAATGGTCGCCCGAGTTAACCCATACTAGGATTCCAAGTAGGAAAATATGGATATGGAAGAAAAAAAGGGTCATGTTCTGAGGGAGAGTGATAGTAAACATGTCTAGGAGAAAGTTAACCATATGAAAATCACAAACTTTTGATGGGTTAAACGGTATTCGATTCCCCAATAGGAAAAGTTAACAGACAAATTTTTTGTTTTAAGTTACTCTTCATTGAGTAATTCATTTTTTGAGATTCACTAAATCATAATGAAACATACTTACTTGTCACGTAGACTTTCAACTTTTACTATATTCCTTAATCAAACTCATATTCTTTCCAAAAAACGAGTATTTAGGAAGACTTGTTCGCATTAAGAGTACTATATTAGACTTCTTGAGAATCACCTAATCCACAAAAGTGAACTATAAATTTCCCATGTATTTAGACAAAAACCAAAACCAAAATTGTTAGTATGAGATCAGATAATTCACAAAAGTATAATCCTTTATAAAAAGAAAATCTATTCTTAATCTCCAAAATTTGTCCAAAACACCCAAAGTACAACGAAGACCATTCGATAAACAATTGTCCATAAAATTATTCTATGTAAACCAAACTAAGATTGAAAACCAAATATTTTAAGCATTTAATCACATAGTCTTCCATGGTACAAATTAACTTTTATCTCCAAATAACATCAGTTGCTCTTAAATTCTCATATTTAAAAGTAATTAACCTAATCACATATCCTCCATGATAGGTTAATGACTTCAATAGATAACCCAAAATAAAAATACCCTTGATTCCTAAAATCATCTAACTAAAAAGAATTAGTAAACTAACCAAGGACTTCACGTAGTCCAGTGGTAGGCGATAAATACCAGTCGCACTTTGGTTGTGGGTTCGATTCCCGCAACTTTGTCCGACGCGACCGGTTGTCACACGGTCTGTGTGTTGTCATTTTTCAAAAACTATATAATTCTTAAAACATTCCCCAAAAGGAGATAAAATATTCAAAAAAAAAACATTACATAATTTAACCTCAAGTCTATCTCATGCCTTCCATTTTCCATTATAACATGTAATAACCCATAATTAACTCAAAAGTAAGGACCATATAAAACCTAATTGTTACCTTTATAATCATTACCCAAGATTCCACATTGATTTGTTCATCTCATACATGATGCATTAATAAAATACCAAGGTTCAAGTGGTTGATCATGACTCCTTGATAGTTGGTTTAGAACAACCACAAGTTTCCTCATTGAATCTCCCATTTCATCCAGTCTCTTAATCAGAGAACCACCACAGTTTCCTTCAAACCTATTGTCACTTTGGTGCCTTCTAGATCAATCCATTCACTAAAAACAGAAATTTCAGTGTGAGTATATAAACAAAACCATCATGTACTAATGAGTAAGATAAACACTAAGATATACTTACTTATTCACTTTATCTAAATCTAGGACTCTTTCTGAAACCCTAACCATTATGGTAATGTCACTTGTGGTTAGAGAATACCCTAACCTCTAAAGTTATCTGAACCGTCCTCTTATACCAACTATAAGTCCCCAGCCTTAAACCTTACTTAATATTTAATTAAATGAATATTTCACATTGAGGAACTTTTCAGGTTTAGAGTTTTAGAGAATTAGATCATAAATCATGAATTACATTCCACATTTAACAAACTGGTTACATAAAAGATAGTATTAATTTTTTTCCATCAACGGAAACATATTAAAAATAAAACATGGATTATTTCTTGACACTTAGTTGACACTTTCATCATATCATGCACCTTTCCCTTGACCTGTGAAAAACATTTCAAAAACATGGGATGAGCATAAAAAGTTCAGTAAGGGATATAAAAATATGGAAAGGAAACATGAGTACATATATCCATAAGAATTAAATCATACTTTACCCATAAAACATAAGCACTTTAACATACCTTATCAAATCATGAATAAATCATAGAAATCATAAGACATAAAGGTAACTTGGGGAATTCATAACATTCTTACGTAGGGAGTAACCCTCAAGGTTACATTTGGAAAACACATCACAATATATTCCCTAAATTTCATTGGAGATCCCTTAACGTTTAACCCCTTCGCATTACCAAATGCATTGGAGAGCTATATCGGGCTCACCCGCCCTTAGTTTATCACAGAACCACCCGTCTTTATAACAATGCCAAAGAACCATAACATAATCATACCACATAACTTATGAATAAAGGAATTATAACATTCCCACATTGCAATAACAATATAACATTTTAAGATATTGAAATAATGAATCCATTCTAAAAACCATTTTCAAAACCATTTAAAACATTTAATAAAGATATTTTTAAATCAAAGTGTCCTATACCACATTGAAGCTTTTAACATTTTAAAACATTAATATCCAAATAAATATATCCTTAAAACCCTTTTTAAATCATGGATATTAATGAGAAATATTTATAAGAATAAATTATTAAAACATTTAAAACGATATTTTAGTTAAAGGGTTTTTAACAAAATGAGAGACACTTGAATACAATAATTGAGGGATAAAATGTAATCAAAACATTATAATATCATCAGAATAAAGGTATTCATGATATAATATTCCAATGGACAGTATATAAAACATATAATAGTGAACTGGTGCATAACAACAATGAAGTCTCAATAGAAATGTAAAATGAGATGAAATCCATTATAAAGAAGGTATCCTTAAATTAAGGATAAATGAATCTCATAATTATGCTTGAAAAATATAAATACACCCAATATACATGGATATTAAGTGTAAAATAATCAATGGTCATTCACAAATATTCAAAGGATGACATATTCAATAACTACATGTTGAACCCAAAGAAATCGAAATTGGGTTAAGAAGTTCCATTGACAGCCTAACAGCGTCACATAAAATTTTAGAAAAAGTGTTGATGAGAGAGATTAAGTGTATCTCATAACTTGGAAATAGAATTTATGGTAATAAGGATATATAAGAACATATCCCCAAATAATAAGATGAAAATTAAAAGACATAACAAAAGAAGACTTTTAAGAAGAGAAGGGTGAAATGTTCCCTTACCGATTTGGCTAACTTTCGAAGCGTACACCCCATGAAAGAAGGGTCATACAAAGAATATGTAGATATCCATAAATGGGATAATATTATACATATAGTATAATAATGGGAAGTACATACACCACACCAATGGAAATAGTGGCAAATGGATCATGAATCTCACGGGAATAAAAAGTGAGATGAAAGTCCCCTTATGAAAATTCGGCAGCCTAACGGCACCACATAAATCATCCAAAAATGGATTGATGAGATCAAATAGGGTCTCTCATAATATGAACATAAAAATTATATAATTAGGAATATAAAATAACATCCCCAAACATAAGAAATAAGAGCTTTAAAGAAATGACATAAAAGGGAGTACTTAAAAAGAAAGAGAGAGGTAGGATCCCTTACCTCGTGTCCGTCATGACTCGATCATTCTTTAATCTCTGAAATAATAAAATTTTGTCAATTTATAATTTCATAAGGAAATCCTTTAAATATTATTATTCAGTTAATATCACATATTATGATGTTATAATAATTGGTTAATAAAGTGAGTTCATAACAGACGTTTTTGTCGATGTTCGGTACATGAGTAAAAATTAAACTTGTTGGAAAAGATTTTTCTATGTAGTTATAGGTACATCATATCCAGAATATTATTTATGTTTTAAATATCATATATATCAATTATGTATTCATTTTATACTATTCCATAGAATTTGGAGATAAAAAAATAAATGCACCATTCATGGAGACGGTAGGCCGTACGTACGCATGAACACTACTTTCATTTTTTGTCATATTAATGGAATTAAAACAAAATGAGAGATATATATATATTATAATTACAGAATTATATCGATAATTTAGATGTAATATATTACATATATATCCATTATATATATGTACTTATAATAGTACATAACATTTGGAGATAAGAAATGAAATGTACCATTCATGGAGACGGTAAGCCGTACGTACCCATGAACACTACTTTTAATTTTTTTGTATTAAATGAAATGAAATAATAATGATATAAAGGTATATTATAATTCCATTAGGATATCATATGTAATCCCATTAATTACATCCTTTATATGTCCCACATATGGAATTAACGAATCAAATCACTTTGAGGGGGCAGTAGTCCGCACTTCCTAAAATGAAGATATCGCGTTTACCCATAATGGAAACCATAAAGGTACAACATAAATGAAAAATAAATAAGCTTAAGGAAAACATAAACATATTATATATCATATATAAATTTAGTGACATATTAATGGCCACCATTGAAGTTGTCAAAAGAATATTGAACAATCATCGTTTCGTAAGGCAGTAATTCGCCATCCACAGAAACAGTATGTTCTTTAACCATTAGACGAAGGTGTGTGCAAGTGTAAATCGATTAATTCTTATAAAAACATCCTATTATATTAAAGATACTGTATTTGTTACAAAAGAAATTAATAAAAATAGTTTAGGGGTTTGGAGAAGCAAAAAAAAAACAAAAGAACACATGGGTAGACATTACCTTTAAATCGGGTAACTCTCTTTGATATTAGCTAAAAGGATTCCTTGGAAAGGATTATTCCCAAAATGAGGATTCTAGAAGTAATAGAGGGATGTGGAGAGAAAAAATGGGTAGGGGTTGGACGAGAAAAAGGCTTGAGAGGTGTGTGTAAGGTGGTAGTGGTGGGGACCTTTTATAAGAGGAGACGAGGGGCACTCTTGGAAAGTAAAGAAATGATACTTTATTTTAAAATGAGTCTAGGATTTAAAAGGTCCAAAATTGAAATATTTCGAGGATAAGGTGATAAGGGTTATAAATATACCCATACAATATGTTTTTGGAATGTGTAGGTCTTATATTTTACATTATCGTTTCATTTTATTTAAATCGTTCCTTAATGAGGCAATCACTGCATCATCATGATGTCATAAATAATTTAATTTATTTAGTTCCTAAAAATTATAAAAAAATACTATAATGTAGGAAATATTTTTATATTTCAAATGATTATTTATAGTCCAAGAGATCATTTATTTAGACAAAAATTAAAAATGTTTTACTCAGTTGATACATTCTTTTTTATATTTATCATTCTTTAAAAATAAAAAGATACCAAGTCACTTTCACACAAACGTGATTCCATGGGGTCCCCAAGTTTGGCACAAGGCATCCCATGGTCATCCACGAGACAAACAATAGAATTAGGACACATTTTGTGGTCATTTTTATTTATTATGATATTATTTTATTATCTTTAACTACCCGAGTACTCATTAATCAAGATAATTAAAGATAATTACCGTCATTACTATTCATAATGTCCAAAAACAAAAGTTTCTTTATTAAATAATTTGGACCTTCTGATTACAAATATGGAATCCATTTTATCAAATTAAAAACACATAAATTTTAGTAATTAATTTAAAATTAAATCCCGTTGTCAAAACAAAAGACGAGTTTTTAAAAAGTAAAATTTATCAAAAGATTGACTTGTTTTTACATCCAATTGAAAAGTGAAATTACATCCAATGAACAAAATTGTATTAAGTGATAAAAAAATAATTCAAATATGCTTTTAAAAAAATTAAAATTACAATCTTAATATATAAATAAATTGGATGAATAGGCAGTTTTGAATTAAAAACTGTATTTTTCACTATTCATTAAAAAAACATTATCAGAAAAATACCAAAAATTAACCCTAAGCTATATTTGATATTTCAAATTCAGAAATTATGTCCATTTTTCCAAATTCAAAACATAGATGTTTCATTAATAAATCATATAGTTAATTACCGCTGTCAAAATAAATAGCGTAATTTTTGGAAGCAATATATATGAAATGTTTGGCACTTGTTTATGTCCATTTTCAAAGTGAAATTAATTATAATGACCACCATTGAATTAAATTGTAAAAATATATTATAAGTAAAATTTAAAAACAATTAATAAGATAATATAACCATATATTTAAATTATATGAAAAAGCATTTTTGATGTAAAATGCAATATTTTTCACTATTCATTAAAAAAATGAACATTGTCAGAAACATACCAAAAATTTATCCAAACTAAATTTAAATGTCCCAATCATAAATAATAAGTTTATTTTGAAAAGTATATCTTATAAAATTGTCAAAAGTAATATTTAAAAAAGTTTTTCCATCATAAGGTGATAAAACAATCTTTTATAAATATTAAAGTATTTATTCTTAAAATTAGATTCATTTGGATTTTAAGCCTCTAAAATTTATTGGATAAATGTTAAAATATTTAACAAACATATGTAATCATTTTGTAGTTATTTATGTTTATTCCTTACATTAAAACGGATAGGCGTTAACTATTATAATATTGTTATTTTATTAGTGTGCAACGTAAGGTTTCAAAAAAACTCGTTGTTACGTATTGGGTACGCTATCGAGCATATCATTCCCTTTAAATTAATATTAATATTTTATTCACGAATATGGATAAAATTAGAATGTAATATTATTTATTTACCTGGAATGTTACATCCTTCCCCCCTTCACGTAGACTTTCAACTTTTACAAGATTCCTTAATCAAACTCATATTCTCTCCAAAAGACGAGTATTTAAGAAGACTTGTTCGCATTAAGAGTACTATATTCATCTTAATGAGAATCACCTAGCCCACAAAAGTGAACTATATATTTCCCATGTAATTAGACAAAAATAAAAACCAAAATTTTTAGTCTGAGATCATATAATCCACAAAAGTATAATCCTTTATAAAAAGAAAGTATATTCTTAATCTCCAAAATTTTCCCAAAAAACCCAAAGTTCAACGAAGACCATTCGATAAACAATTGTCCATAAAATTTTTCAAAGTAAACCAAACTAATAATGAAACCCGAATATTTCAAGGATTTAATCACATAGTCTTCCAAGGTACAAAATAACTTTTATCTCCAAATAACACCAGTTGCTCTTAAATTATCATATTGAAAAGTAATTAACCTAATCACATATCCTCCATGATAGGTTAATCATATCCATAGATAACCCAAAATAAACTTACTCTTGATTCCTAAAATCATCTAACTAAAAAGAATTAGTAAAACTAACAAGGGACTTCACGTAGTCATGTGGTAGGCGATAAATACCAGTCACACTTTGGTTATGGGTTCGATTCCCATTACTTTGTCCGACGCGACGGGTTGTCACACGGTCTGCGTGTTGTCCTCTTTCCAAAACTATATAATTCTTAAAAAATTCCCCAAAACGAGATAAAATATTCAAATAAAACCATAACATAATTTAACCTCATGTATATCTCATGCCTTCCATTTTCCATAATAACATGTAATAACCCATAATTACCTCAAAAGTAAGGACCACATAAAACCTAATGGTTACCTTTATAATCATTACCTAAACTTCCACATTGATTTGGTCATCTCATAAATGATGCATTACAGAACATACCAAGGTTCAAGTGGTTGATCATGACTCCTTGATAGTTGGTTTAGAAAAACCACATGTTTCCTCATTGAATCCCCCATTTCATCCAGTATCTTAATTAGAGAACCACCATTGTTTCCTTCAAACCTATTGTCATTTTGGTGCCTGCTAGATCCATCCATTCACTAAAAACGGAAATGTAAGTGTGAGTATATCAACAAAAAAAAATGTACTAATGAGGAAGATAAACTCTAAGATATACTTACTCATTCACTTTATATAACACTAGGACTCTTTCTGAAACCCTAACCATTATGGTAATGTCACTTATGCTTAGAGAATACCCTAACCTATAAAGTTATCTAAACCGACCTCTGATACAAACTATAAGGCCCTAGCCTTACACATTACTTAATATTGAATTAAATGAATAATTCACATTGAGGATCTTTTCAAGTTTAGATTTTTAGAGAATTAGATCATAATTCATGAATTACATTCCACATTTAAGAAATTGGTTACATAAAAGATAGTATTCATTTTTTTTCCATCAACGGAAACATATTTAAAATAAAACATGGATTCTTTCTCGACACTTCCTTGACACTATCATCATATCATGAACCTTTCCCTTGACCTGTGAAAAACATTTCAAAAACATGGGAGGAGCATTAAAAGCTCAGTAAGGGATATACAAATATGGAAATGAAACATGAGTACATATATCCATTAAAATGAAATGATACTTTACCCATAAAACAAAATCACTTTAACATACCTCATCAAATCATGAATAAATCATAGAAATCATAAGACATAAAGGTAACTTGATGCATTCGTAACATTCTTACGTAGGGAGTAACCCTCTTGGTTATGTTTGGAATACCCATCACAGTATATTCCCTAAATCTCTTTAGAGAACCCTTAACGTTTAACCCCTTCATGTTACCCAATGCATTGGAGAGATATATCGGGCTCACCCACCCTTAGTTTATCACGGAACCACCCGTCTTCATAACAATGCCCAAGAACCCTAACATAATCCTAGAAAATAACTTAAGCATAAAGGAATGATAACATTCCCACATTTCAATAACAATATAACATTTTAATATATTGAAATATTGAATCCATTCTAAAAACCATTTTTAAAACCATTTAAAACATTTAATAAAGAGATTTTTAAATCAAAGCTTCCCATACCACATTGAATATTTTAACATTTCAAACCATTGATATCCATATAAATAAATCCTTAATACCATTTGGAAATCATGGATATTATTGAGAAATATTTATAAGAATAAATCATTAAAAAATTTAAAACGATATTTTAGTTAATGGGTTTTTAACAAAATGAGAGACACTTGAATACAATAATTGAGGGATAACATTTAATCAAAACTTTATAATATCCTAAGAATAAAGGGATTCATGAAATAATATTCCAATGGACAGTATATACACCATATAAGAGTTAAGTGGTGCATAATAACAATGAAGTCTCAATTGAAATATATAATGAGATTAAATCCATTATAAAGAAGGTATCCTTAAATTAAGGATAAAAAATATCATAATTATGTGTGAAAAATATAAATACACCCAATATACGTGGATATTATGTGTAAAATAAACAAAGGTCATTCAAAAATATTCAAATGATGACATATTCAATAACTACATGTTGAACCCAAAGAAATCGAAATTAGGTTAAGAAGTTCCATTGATAGCCTAACAGCGTCAAATCAAATTTTAGAGTAAGCGTTGATGAGAGAGATAAATGTTATCTCATCACCTGGAAATATAATTTATCACAATAAGGATATATAAGAAAATATACCCACATAATAAGATGAAAATTAAAAGACATAACAAAATATGTCTTTTAAAAAGAGGCTGGTGAAAGGTTCCCTTACCGATTTGGGTAACTTTCAAAGCGTACACCCCATGAAAGAAGGGTCATCCAATGAAGATGTAGATACCAATAAATGGGAGAATATTATAAAAATAGTATAATAATGGTCAGTACATACACCACACCAAATTAAATAGTGGCAAATGGATCATGAATCGCACGGGAATAAAAAGTGAGATGAAAGTCCCCTTATGAAAATTCGGCAGCCTAACGGCGCCACATAAAACCCAAAAATGGATTGATAAGATAAAATATGGTCTCTCATAATATGAACATAAATATTATATAATGATGAATATAAAATAACATCCCCAAACATAAGAAATATGAGCTTAAAAGAAATAACATAAAAGGGAGTACTTAAAAAGAAAGTGAGAGGTAGGATCTCATAACTCGTGTCTGACATGACTCGATCATTCTTTAATCTCATTAATAATAAAATTTGTTAAATTTATAATTTCCTAAGGACCTCCTTTAAATATTATTATTCATTTCATATCACATATTATATTGTTATAATAATTGGTTAATAAAGTGAGTTCATAACAGACGTTTTTGTCGATGTTCGGTACATGAGTAAAAATTAAACTTGTTGGAAAAGAATTTTCCATGTAGTTATAGGTACATCATATCCAGAATAGTATTGATGTTTTAAATATCATATATATCCAATATATATTCATTGTATACTATTCCAAAGCATTTGGAGATAAAAAAATAAACACACCTTTCATGGAGACTGTAGGCCTTACGTACGCATGAACGCTACTTTCATTTTTTGTCATATGAATGGAATTAAAAAAAATGAGAGATATATATATATATTATAATTCCAGAATTATATCCATAATTTATATGTAATATATTAAATATATATCCATTATATATATGTACTTATAATAGAACATAACATTTGGAGATAAGAAATGAAATGTACCGTTCATGGAGACGGTAAGCCGTACGTACGCATGAACACTACTTTCATTTTTTTGTATTAAATGAAATTAAATAATAATGATATAAAGGTATATTATAATTACAGTAGTATATCATTTGTAATACCATTAATTCCATCCTTTATATGTCCCACATATGGAATTAAAGAATCAAATCACTTTGAGGGGGCCGTAGTCTGCACTTCCTAAAATGAAGATATCACGTTTACCCATAATGGAAACCATAAAGGTATGACATAAATTAAAAATACTGAAGCTTAAGGAAAACATAAACATATTATATATCATATATAAATATAGTGACATCTTAATGGCCACCATTGGAGGTGATAAAATAATATTGAACAATCATCGTTTTGTAAGGCAGTAATTCGCCACCCACAGAAACAGTATGTTCTTTAACAATTAGACGAACGTGTGTGTAATTGTAGCTTGATTAATTCTTATAAAAACATCCTAGTATTTTTAAGATACTGGATTTGTTACAAAATAATGTAATAAAAAGAGTTTAGGGGTTTTAAGAAGAAAAATAAAACAAAAGAACACAATGGAAGACATTACCTTTAAATCAGGTAACTGTCTTTGATTTGAGCTCAAAGGATTCCATGGAAACGATTATGCCAAAAGTGAGGACTATAGAAGTAATATAGGGTTGTGGAGAGACAAAATGGTCATGGGTTGGACGAGCCAAAGGCTTCAGAGGTGTATGTAAGGTGGTAGAGGTGGGGACCTTTTATAAGAGGAGAGGAGGGGCACTCTTGGAAAGTAAAGAAATGTTACTTTTTTAAATTGATTCTAGGATTTAAAAGGACCCAAATTGATATATTTAGAATATAAGGTGATAAGGGTTCGAAATATACTCATAAAATAGGTTTTTTACATGTGTAGGTGTTATATTTTACATTATCATTTCATTTTATTTAAATCGTTCATTAATGAGGCAATCGCTGGATCATCAAGATGTCATAAATAATTTAATTTTTTTAGTGTCTAAAAAATATAAAAAAATAATATGATGTAGGAAATATTTTTATATTTCCAATGATTATTTATAGTCCAATAGATAATTTATTTAGACAAAATTAAAAATGTTTTACTCAGGTGATACATTGTTTGTTATATTTAACATTCTTTAAAAATAAAACGATACCAAGTCACTTTCACACAAAAGTGATTCCATGGGGTCCCCAAGTTTGGCACAATGAATACCATGGTCCGCCATGAGACAAACAGTAGAATTATGACACATATTGTGGTAATTCTTTATTATTATGATATTATTTTATTATCTTTAACTACCAGAGTACTCATTAATCAAGATAATTAAAGATAATTACCGTCATTACTATTCATAATGTCCAAAAAACAAAAGAGTCTTAATTAAATAATTTGGACCTTATGATTACAAATATGGAATCCATTTTATCAAATTCAAAACACATAAACTGCAGTAATTAATTTAAAATTAAATCCCATTGTCAAAACAAAAGACGAGTTTTTAAGAAGTAAAATTTATCAAAAGATTGACTTGTTTTTACATGCAATTGAAAAGTGAAATTACATCCAATGAACAAAATTGTATTAAGTGATAAAAACGTAATCCAATTATTCTTTAAAAACAATTAAAATTACAATCTAAATATATAACTAAATTGGATGAAAAGGTAGTTTTGAATTAAAAACTGTATTTTTCACTATTCACTAAAAACATTATCAAAAAAATACGAAATATTAACCCTAAGATATATTTGATATTTCAAATTTATAAATGATGTCCATTTTTCCAAATTAAAAACATAGAAGTTTCATTAATAAATCATATAGTTAATTCCCGCTGTCAAAACAAATAGCGTGATTTTTGGAAGCAATATCTATGAAAAGTTTGGCACTTGTTTATGTCCATTCTCAAAGTGAAATTAATTCTAATGTCCACCATTGAATTAAATATTAAAAATATATTATAATTAAGCTTTAAAAACAACTAAAAATATAATCTAACCATATATTTAAATTAGCTGAAAAAGCAGTTTTGATGTAAAATGCAATATTTCTCACTATTCATTAAAAAAATGAACATTGTTAGAAACAGACCAAAAATTTATCCAAAGTAAATTTTAATGTCCCAATCATAAATAATAAGTTTATTTTTACAAATAGAGCTTATAAAATTGTCAAATGTTATATTTAAAAAAGGTTTCCCATCAGATGGTGATAAAACAATCTTTTAAAAATCCTAGAGTATTTATTCTTAAAATTAGATTCATTTGGATTTTAAGCCTCTAACATTTATTGGATAAATGTTAAAATATTTAACAAACCTATGTAATAATTTTGTAGTTGTTTATTTTTATTCCCTCCATTAAAACGGCTAGGCATTAACTATTCTAATATTATTATATTATTAGTGTGCAACGTAAGGTCTCAAAGAAACTCGTTCATGCGTATTGGGTACGCTATCGAGCATAGAATTCCATTTAATGTAATATTAATATTTTATTCACAAATATGGATAAACATTATAATGTAATATTATAAATTTACCTGGGATGTTACAACTGGAAAAGTCCATATGTGATGTCCCCTTATAATCCAAATACAAACTAGAAATCTGTTTTGTAATTCCTCTCAACCAATGATGCTCGGGTCTCGGTCTTCTTTCCTAGACATTACATTCAACCCTTTTGTAAAAAATACCCACCCTCTATTGATATAAAACTCACCTTATGGTGATAGTAGTCAACAAAGGTCTTAAAGAGGACCAACCAATCCATTCTGAGAATTAAATCGAATCTACTCATCTATAAGACATAGAGGTCCCATAAGAAGTGACACCCACCAACATCAAGAGGGAACTTCTGGCCCTGACGTACACTAGCTGTCCTAATCCCCATCAGAGTGTCCAGTGTTGTAACAACATCAGATGTAAAGATACAAATCCCAACACACCATAAAATAGAAAAAAAATATAAAACATTGGGAATCCACTATATCAAAATGATTAGAAACCACAAATGAGGAAACTAGAATCGTACCTCTAACCATAGAGGGAACAAGATATTTTTCTTGATGGGTCTGTTCTATCTCAAAATTATACCATGTACCATGGTCCTACAAAACTTCCTAGGTACCCTCAGCTTGTCCACCATACTGTTGATAAATACCAAAAATCCAACTTGACATTCATGACCACCTCATTGGAATGATGAACCCCAATTCCTTGACTTTTGATAAACTAGTTATCCTACTACTGAATGTGAAGTCATAACAGATCCCATCTCACTCACTACTTGTGAGAAAATCCTACAACGATGTTGAATGTGGCCCATCCTACCACATTATCAGCACTTGTTAGGGTCATTCATGCAAGGTGGTCTCATATTCCAACTCTTACCGCACTGGTTGCAAACCACTTGGCTACCTGAAGAAACATCTCATGAAAGATTCATGTGTGATTTCCAACTATCGGTTGATGGAGTACCAACCCTGGATATTGAACCAACCTAGCTCACAGATCGTAACTCCGTTAGATTATGTTTGGAAATCAGATCCTAGCTTACTATTGTAGTCACTGAGGTCAGCCTGAAGACATTCACCCGCGATCAGATGTCGTACCTGTGAGCATCCTCAAATCACCTAGTAAGTGATAAATCGTCACCTCCAAAAACAGGTGTGAAGTGATGACTCTCTATAATGTGACAATAATAATCCATTACTGAAGGAATACCCTAATCTAAATTCATAAACTCCCATGTTCGACTATCCCTCAATGTATCAGGGTATAAGTAATCATATAAGGTTATATGAAACTCCACCCAAGGAATATACTGATGAAATCTCGCATGTGATATAAAATACCACCATCTCTTATAAGAATTACATATCATGTACATTGTGACCTTCAAACACCTCTTAATAGGCATCCCAATATGCTCAAAGATATAGATCATGGCCTCTAACCTTGACTATATAGTCTGTGGTCCTCCATATACTAAGAAAGTGGGAGGACGCTACTGCTGGAACACCCCCGTCAACTCTAACATAGTTGTGGAAGAATTTGGGGCTCCCTGAAAAGTTTAAATCAAACTCATTAAGACTTCATAGAACTGTACATCAACACCAACCTCCAATAAAGGAGTTGGTACAAAGAGCTACACAACATGGGGATCAGGAGTTGTCCCTAATTGACCACTTCTGATGTTTGATCATCACCATGTACCTGGAATACAATCAAAGGACGTCGTGTTGGCATGACTATGAAAGGTAAAGAACACACCTTTTTTCAATATTATCTATGATATCAACAAAATAGTTCATGTAAGAATCAAGATAATGTAAGCATTAATGTTTTACAAAAGAGGGTTACATGGCATATAGAACCACTACATGATGTGTTCCCTTATGCCTCAACATGGTCATGTACCTCTTCCAACCTAGTCGTGTAACACCCCATACACATGACATGTTCCTCCTGAGACATGAAATGTTCTTGAATATTCCATCTTGACCATGTACTTTTACACATCTCAAACAACATAGTTCTCTACTGGTGTAAAACTACAAAACTTGTTCCAACCAGACACGGTGTGCATAATGAAGGTTTCATCCACCCGTGTTGTTAGTCACACGGTTGGATACACAGATGATTACAAAATGGAATGTATAATCCAAAAACAACATGTAAAACCAATGTTTCATCCACCCATGTCATTATCCACACTACCGGATACATCTTCTTTTACAGCATGGCATGTACACACAGTACACAGTGTGTTCTACCTAACATTTATCAACCCTGTTTCTCTTCCCATATAGTCAGTTACATAGTCAAAAAATACAAGGCGTGTAAATAATTTACATGGTGTGTACATATGGTAAACGACGTGTAAATAATAAAATTTAGTTCTTATAGAACATAAGAACACTAGGCGTGTGTTCCTAACATTACATGCCATGTTGTCTATGTTACCAGACAGTAAGCCTCTGAAACATATCTAGAACACTTAAAAACATAAAATTTTCCCAAGACATGTGATTTTATGATCCATGAGAGTCCATACTCACCATGAATCAATGTTCTGAATCCTTAACCATATCCTATTTACAGAATACAATTATTGTTCAAACCTGATATACCTAATTCTGATCCAAGAGGGCCCATAACACCTCAGGGACCAATGATTGGCATCCATCCAAATAAATCATTAAATATATTAATACCCTTTAAAAATAGGATGTACTTATATATCGACATCTATCACTACATCATGCACATCTATGACAACATCGATCACAACAACATGCAATCATTAATGCACCCTAAAAGTCATGACAATAATACATGACATGTGATATATATGAAAATTACATTATGATTCATGTGATGCCACACCCTCACATCATTAGGATTAAACAATAAATTTATCCACGATGATATCAATCATAATATATCAAAACAAGTGGATCACCCAATGGTGAAATCAAATCAACTGTAACAATTAAAAAACCCAGAAAAAATCAGTATATTTGTGGTAACATGGATTTTCCTTCAAAAAATGGTAGAAACTCCCAGTGAAGTATTATTACCAACTAAATATTCCTTCTTATCCCCATCTATAAGATTTCAAATTGTAAGTGATGTTTTGAAAAAAATCCTTTGATACAACTTTGTAACATCATGGATCTTGGTGCTTCTCAAGGGTACCCCGTACCTAGTTGGTCACATGACCTCAAGTACATTTCCCAAAAAGCTAGAGGCTACTAACTAGTAGCTAGGGTTTAGGTGTGAAAATGGGGAAACTATTCCCTCATTCGAAGAGTGAACACAACAGAAAACATATAGTAGTAATAGCAGAAGCAGTAATATCACAAATTTAAACAAAGGAAGACTGAAATAAATCTAACAAAAGACACAATAAATATATGATGTATGACATATGTATCTATGAAAATATAAAAAAAATTCATAATGATGGATAGAAATATGGAAAGAAAATTACAAAAGGAACATGTATAGTCCTACAACATCACAAGACTCAGTTCGGTCGTATTCTCTCTAGCTCTAACAAGAATAAAGTACCTGATGAAGAAGGGCACATGAACTTATCTATATCTACAACCATATAATCTGTTTGACTCCAAATCATGACCAAAATAGGGTGTGAGACTAATCTAAATACGCAACCACCAAACAATATGTTTCTAACTGTCAGTGAATATATGTAGCTGACAATAAGAAGAAATGAAACCTTAATCTAGGATGTAATCAAAAGTAAATAATCCAATAAGTTTCAATTAAATTAATTTTACTTTTCTATTAAATCTTTTCAATCAGGTAATCTTAGGATCTAGACTATGTTCTATATCCCCCTATGGATAGTAACAAAACAAATGACTTAGAATACCATCGAAATAATCATTTATGAATGACTACAAGCTTGTGCTTTGTCTTTTAAGATGCTTTAAAATCATTCAATTTTTTAATAACGACCCTTTGGGAATGTTCTCACAGTCCAATACCCATGATCTAACATAAAAATAATTTAGTTAATTCCAAACCTCTCGGAAGCACTCATGGTCTAACAACTTTGGTCTTACATAGCACTAATCATTTACAAACAACCACCTCAGAAGCTCCCACAGTCAAAACCCCTTGATCAACATAGCATCAATAGATTATAAACAACAACATGGGAAACTCTTAGAGTCTAAAACCCCAGGTCGATGACCACATAGAATATCTCATGGTCAATTCCCTCTGTCAACATAATAGTAAACCATACATAAATAACCCTAACTTTGGTTGTTTTGACAGCCAAATTCCCCTTGGTCAAACTTCCACAATTCATATCACATGCATCATGTATAATTACTAATTCCAACATAAAAAAATAATAAATGGAAAATAGGTAATGCCTAACATGAATTCTAGAACAAACATTCATAAACAACTAATTAAGGGGAACACTCCCAAGGGGTACCCATATACAATGTATATGTCCTTATGTATATTTAAACACCATTTATCAATCCAAAAAACCATAAAAGGTAATAAATAATGTTTATTTCCAAATAAATCAATACCACAGTGATGGTTATGTGACACTATTATGATATAAGACATCAAGATGAATAAAAAGGAAAAAACAACCTACCTTGATGTATTACGATCGATATAATAAAACGTTGTCCATTGAATCATCTTGGATCAACATAGAACATAAAAAAGGATATCAACTACCAAACATGAACAAATCACAAGAGAGGAATAATCATGAAGAAAATACATAGGGGTTTTGAGAACTCATCAGTGGGATTTCAATGCACCTAAGGAAATTAGAATCAGAGCACAAATAAAGAATTGGGAGGGGTTCAAAGTTCATCGGCCATTCCATTGCTCTCCTGTATAAACCATGGGGAGAAGAAAACACATTTGGATATAAGACGCGACTCTGATATGATATTTTAAATAAAAATAAAATTATATGGAGTGTTCATTGAAACTACAAGCCGTGTAATGGACTTAACCGTCCTCTAACTCATGCGGTTTTCTAGGTCACCCCATGTCCATGGACATGGATATTATATGACTAGTACGCGGTTGTACGTGGAAACTAGGTACACATAGGTCACTCATAAGTACACATCATGTATATAGAAAAACCCCATTTATTCATTTATCATCAAAAAACATCCCAATATCAAGGTCCATAACTGAAATAATGATATGTGTTCTTATAGAAAAGAAGGAACTGGAGTGAGTCACATACCAATGTACATTCAACATGATAAATAATGCTTGATTCCATGTTTGATGAGGATGGAATAAATGTAATGGACAAAATAGGATGTACTCGACCAATATGTGTGGAAACTCGGGATGAAGAATAAAAAATAGGTTTTATGTTTATATGTATGAACTGAAAATAAGAAAATCAAACCAATATAAGAGGTCTCAGATTTTGGGTGGATGATTTGGATAACCATACGCTAACCATGAAAATGGAACTGTTGTAAGACACTATTCACGTGGAATAGAGAAAAGTTAGAGTAACCCTGACTAACGCATGTGAAACACCTCTCCAACCAAAGATATATCATTTTTATATCCATGTGGACAAGATAGAATATTTAGGATAGATATTGTGGACCCCTTCTCTACAATATAGAATCTTTAAGGTTAAAAAAATCTGAACTAGGAAACATTGTTCATACTAACCATGAGGCCCACTAGGGTCCTCCAAAACAAGATGCTCTAGTATCCTAACAATCCCCATACATCCCTAAAACCTTCACAACATGATTAGGCATCTACATTAATTCAATAATAAAGAATTAAACATAAAATAAAAATATTCATAACTCAAAAAAAAATAGTGATCATAAATAGGTAACTTAAAAGAGTTTTATATTCAGATAATAGTTTGTAGTTGTCCCATTGACATTACCAATATTCCATTAGTTTCTCATGAAGGAAGATGTTATTGATAGCATGATATCTCAAAATATATTTCTCTGGGAGGGTATTTTTTAGGACTCCCTAATGAGTAGATACATAAAAATAGTTTATCATTTTCCTAGTAATATAAAGTTATAGATAATAGGTTGTTGGATCAGACACTCTTTATCTCACTTAACTAGATCTAGCAGTTCATAGACGTTTATTGAGAGATTGGATGTGGTTTTCTTTTCTTACGGTGGATGGAGATATAAAATGATTCAGATATTTATCTTTATAAATAGTCAATGTAGAGTTGGTGGATCATTTCATGATCAATCATATTTGTTGTATCCTTTGAGATAAAAATATCAGTCATAGTAGGGTAGTCTGGGAACAGGTATGTCGAATTTTTATTAAGTAGGAAAAGGTACCCCCATGATTCCCCTTATCCTTATTGATAAATATAAGAGTGTAGACATGTAGTTAGATGACATTATGTCTAAACAATATATATAGTAGGATATGTTAATATGTTTTCATTAGATCATATAGTGCTAAGAGAGTTAGTTATCATTTTAGGTATAATGTATACATATATTATAAATCGGATTATGTTTTTTTTGATTTAGGATCTAAAATGTTATTCACTACACCCACACATGTTCTTGTTATAGAAATAAATATGGATAGTAAGATAGTTCCATTGTTTTTTACTTTGACACATATAGGTTGTTCTATGTTATATGATATATATTTAGATTTTGAGAGGATGTTAGGGAATAATCACACATAGGAATATTTACAATGTGTATGGATATAATCATATGATTCCATCCTCAATATAGATTTTTTTATTTGGTGTAAAATATCATTGATGAATTTATTAGACATGTTATATTTTTTGATGTTGATGGAGATCCCACCATATTCATTAGGGATTTGGATACATGGATGAGTTAGAGGAGTAGTGTATCATAATATTATATAATGGCCATGTGTATGTAATGTTTAGCCCCATGTTAATAAAAGAGTCACATAACATCCTTCTTTTGGAGGTTGTAAGACTATCACATGATATGAAATGAAGTTTACGATATAGTTTCTTTTAGTTTTCTCTATGAGATCAATATATCTATATAGAATGTAACATTCTGAGTTAGAGGAGATTCAAATTTATATTTTTGATAATATGTTGAGTGATTTTATTTGAATTAATGTTCCACCTTGGGTTCACATGTCTTGTTCATATAGATGGTGGGTTTAAATCAATTTCCAATTTTTGATAATCATTAATTAAAGTAGGTGATAATGATTCACTGATATCCACATCAAAATATTAATGATCTATTTGATATGACAAATAGAGTTAGTTGATACTTATAATTTAAATTTGGGATTTAGATATTATATGATACATGTGAAGGATATAGATATTCTAAAGAATTCCTACAAGAACCATTATGGAACTACGACTTCTTAGTAATTCCCTTCAATGTCTTCAATTCACTATCTATATTCTTAGTATGGATGAAATATGTGTTTCATGAGATTCTAGATCTATTTTTGGTTGTGTTAATTGATAACATCCTTGTATACTCTTATTCATTCGAAAATTTGGCAGAGTATCTATGATATGTTATAGAGGTACTATTACACAATTCATTCACAATAAAACTATAAAAGTGAATTTTTGGGCCAATGAGGTTAATTATTGTGTATCCCTCAAGAATGTGGTGTAAATTTGTAATTTCCATTATTTCATAACCAATTAGATATGGTATGTTTCATATTTATCTCAAATTATCAACCCTATGACTCCAATGATTAGGATGGACCTGGTATTCATATATAATGGTTATTATCAAGATGTTTTTTAATTTTTAAAAGGGAATTCGGTCATTTCTCTCTTTGTGAATTTTCATGATTATTGAATTATTTTTGAGATTTTATGTGAGGCCACACACCATGGTTATTGTTTTCTTATAATCATTCAATCATCATTATTCATCTATGGGTCTATTAAGATATTATATTATGAATGTAATAATAATATCTATGATCTTGATATTGGAAAAATATTGTATTATTTGACGCTTTTGTGACACTATCTCATCAATGGGTGATTTTTTATCATCGAAAATGATGAGGGATTTAGGTATATATTCTCTATGCATTATTTAAATTTATTATAGTGTTAGTGGATGTATTTATTAATTGATTAAACTGTTTATATTTACTATATACTAGGGAAATGGAATTTAACTCTAATGTGAGAAATAGAAAGTCATTGGAAATTACTATTTATGTGTGGTTGGATTCTTTGAGAGTCATGGGGGATCTTTTAAAATACAATTTTATATGGAATAAAATGATGATATAGGGTGTCACTACAATATGATGGTGTTTTCATACATAGTATATAAAGTGGAGGAATCTTAGTTTTATTATAATATAGAGAATGTTTTGTAGGATAATTTCATTTTTTGTGATTATACAGAAAAATGATTTGAAGAAGGCCCTTGTGTGTTGTTTTTCTAGAGATTTCACTTAATTTTCTTGATGATTCATGAGGTGAGCCTTTAGGTCAAATAGAAATCACCATTACTACTGAATCATCATATGGAAAGGATGTATCTTGAAATAAGGTGTTGATTATGGTGGTCTTGGATAAAGAGATCAACTTCAGAGTACATATTAATTTTATTGGTTTTACAATTGGTGAAGGCTATGTATCGTGTTCCTAGTGGGTTACATCAACTTCATTATATTATTTAGTGGACATGGGGGGAAATATTTATGGATATAAATACTAGTTTTCCTCATGGATAGGATGGATACAATTATATATAATTGATAGTGGATATTTTGATTAATGTTTATTAATTCTTTTTCAATTATGGATTTTTGTGAAGTGTATTTAATATTGTGGAATTATTTAGAGGATATGGTGTGGTTCCACATGGTTATGAGGAGGACCATATCTGATCATGATATTTGCGACACCTCCTGAGTGTGGAGAGGTCTCCAATTCTATTTTTTTCACAAATATAAAATATATAAAACCATTTCATCCATAGATTTATGTATAGATATTGTAGACTATTCATACCTCGAAATAAATATTACATGAATGGAATTTTTATTTTTTTTGTTCTTGGTTGAAACCCCATCACCAAATCGAGTTTTATTACAATAATATTTTGACAAATATATTTTTATAGATCTATTACTGGTATTCTATTGTTGAACAATAAGATATTCTTTATGTTATATTGAGGTTGGATAAAAAAAATTTGGACATGGATTACTGTAGAATATGGATAAGAAGGTGCTTGTGAATCAAGAGTTGATAAATTAATTTAGAATCATCAACAATCCAATTTTATTCATAATTGGAGGCCTATAAAATTATAAATCGGAGATCATGTATTCTTAATTGTATATACTGATAAATTATAGTGATTTTCATAGTGGGATTAATATTACCCCTTGACTTATTAAGCCTATAAATTTTATTTGGAGTGGAAATAGATGTTGTGTATGAATAAGTTCTACAAGTTTAGATTCATATTTTCCATGATATTTTTCCCTCTTTACAACTTTATCTTTATCATTATAATGAATCCCATGTCATTAAATGGGGGAGTGTTGGAATTTTATGATGAATCTATTTTCATGGCATGACCCATTGAGATGTATGACCAGTTAGAGATGATATTTTATGGACATGATATTCCTTTAATTTAATTTCATATGGTGTTATGAGGAGATTAGAAGAGTGTATCTAGAAACATCAGTCTCAAATGTAAACTCAATATATCATATTTTTCAATAACTAATTTTTTTAGATGATATGTATTTTCATTTTTTATCACTATTGAGATTTCTATATGATTTTAGGTTCTTTCCTGGTGGTGATATATTTAAGATTTATTTATAAAATGATCTGTATCGAGGAGGTATCTTGTGTATCTTTTATTTATTTTGTTACACCCTTATATTAATTTTTTCCCCAGTTTTGATTCACATGGATGAAATCCATTTGAGTGGAATCTGATTTAAGGGACCAGATATTTCAAAACATTTACTTTTTCATTTCATTGGAAATGATGGATTATTGGGAAGTCTTCTTGATGTTTTTTCATGGTGAATGGGGTGTTAATAATTTTTATCCTATTTTTTTAAAATTATATAATAACCTTTTCATGTTAGACTAGTCATATAATTTATCCTTATAATTTACTTTTTTATATAGGAAGACCCATAAGTATTTCAATTTTTATAGTAATTACCATTATATATATATATACTTTTTTCTCTAAATGACCATTATATATCATAGTAAAAACTATATACATTACCAATTTTTTAATAAAAAATATTATTTTTTAGTATATGTTTTAAATATATATATATATATAATATTATAACTTGATTGGTATGATTCATGTACCTGATCATAAGAATCATTTCCATAATACATAAAAGTATTTCCCTAGTACATAAAAGTATTTTTCATATACATAAGAGTCATTTTATTATAAAGTACGAGTAATTACTCTCAATACAAGACTTGTTTTACCATTTATGAAAACAATTTTCCACATGCATAAGAGATGTATCCTTTGATGAAAATATTAATTATTAATAGGACGGATAGTGTCATACTTTAAAATTGATATGGGTATTATCAATCATAATACATTATATCATGGAAGTTTTTCTATTTAATAAAAATCATCCACACCACTACATGACATGCAATATGATTTTTGTTAAGTCATATTTTAGGATATGGTGGTATTCAATGTACAATGTCATTTCATAATTATATCAATGTTAGAGAGTAGATTTATTTTTAAAATGGTAACAACCATGGAGAATATTTAATTTGTTCAATGCATTCAAAATAAAAAATTTGTTTTGTTCATACATTTATGGCTTGAATATTATTGTCTCTAAAACTATAGATTATAATAGAATCCATTTAGGTGTATTTTAGTGACATTGATATATTTTTACCAAATATTTAGAAGATCATCATCTTTTTTGTGATTATCTTTCACTCTATATTTCTAAAAAATTAATCATTTAATTTTTTCACTGATTTATGTGATTGGAGAAATATTCTATTTATAAATGTATATATGTGGGATTATCATGGTTTGAATTTATAGTGGGTTTATAGTTTTGTTGACCAAATAAAGAAAATAAATATGAATTAAATAATTTAACTTGGATGAAATATTAGATTCACATTTCATAATTATACTCTTTATGGTATTTCCTCATGATACAACTAAGATAGTTTTATATCCTATTTATAATATTATTTATTCATTTGCTAAAAATTTGGGATGATTAAAACTGGTAAAAACATAAATAGGGTATGGAAATAAAGATAATCAATTTGGTAGTCATTGAATTTATTATTTTTAACAAGAAATTCTTATCATGATATAGAATTACATTTGAATTTTTTTTATAATATATAATAGTGATATTAATTAGTTAAATATTAGGGTTACTTTCATAATGAAAACATCTCAAAATGTATTAATATATGAAGTTCTTTTAGAACGATTATGAATACCCAAATATTTTTTTTGTCAACAATGTCTAGACCTTGTTTGATATAATCGTTCATTCATTGAGTTGATGTATCATTGGTTTCTCGTTAAAATAAAATTCTATTAAAAATTTATTTAATTCAATACATATACAGTATTACATAATAACTTTTCAATTTTTTTATGAAAAACATTTTGGATGGTGATATGGTGAGAGATGAGATGACTAAATATAATTGTGGAGCCATTTTGATATAGTTGATGATGGATAGTGTGGAAATTGTGAAAAGGTGATGTGAATTATTTAAATGTTTTCTTAGTATGACTTCCTTGTTTGGGAACATTATTCATTACATTATTTTATTAATTTTCTTAATGATTTATATTTATTGATTATTTTATTTGGTTATATCCTTCATAGAGTATTATTAGTTGAGTCCTAGTTACTAGAATCATAGAAGGGTATTTATTAAAATCATAATAAAAAAATGAATGGGTGATTCATAAACCTTATAAATGATTATGATATGGTAATAAATTTAAAAAATATGTTTTGGATTATTATTAAAATACAATGGTTATTTGAACCATAGTTATAATACTGAAAGAATGAACCATGGGTTTAGGTGATTTATATGTTTATAAAAATTGATGATGGTATGTGATTAAATGATTTGTAATTGATTTATATTAAATGGTTAATGTTAGTATCGATCCATGATTCTTATGATCTTGGAAATTAAAACCTAACAAGTTTTTAGTAATAAATGATAGGTTATAACCTGGTACATTAATTATATATCATGTCTTAGTAATGATACATTTCTATATAATGTTTCTTTTCACTATTAACCATTATAATTTATTATTTATAACCAACCACCTAAGTTGGTTGGGGTGACTAAAATCATTATTTTTCCTTGGGTTCTGTTTATTTTTTAATAAATATATGTTTATGAAGTTGTAAATGGATAAATACCCCTTCCCCACCCTCTATTATAAATAAATCAATATATATAGGTATAACCATACTATAGGGAATTATAGTTATAAGGTATGTACTGATATGGACTGTAGTATCCTATAATTATGTCATAAATAAAGATGTAATCTAGGGTGGATTAAGGTTATAGTGTAAACATATATCTAGGATGTAGTGGATTGAGGTTATTATATTTCAACTTATTCATGCACTATAATTAATTGTGGATTATTGTGTATTTACATTGGTTGTAATAATTCATAGCCATACTGTGTTACTATGGGGATGTGATATTCGTGTTGACGTGATTATATAGTGATGGATGTGATGTGAATGCATGTATTTTCTATATGAAATATAGATGGTATGGGACCACCAAATCCTTAAACATTAGGTTTTAAGGTAACTTGTTTTGTGGGAAAGTGGATGTCAGAAAATATTATTTTATGAATTCATTTGATAATATGTTACCAATGACAATTCATTTTTTGATGAGCATACCATAGTGAGGTTGGGTGTCCTGAACCAGCCCTAGTCAACCCCTAACCAGGATCCCAAACTGATCTATGGAATGGCCCAAAGGGTGTTCCCAATCACCACAGGCAGAAAACTATTGTCAGGCATCATTAGAGTACTTAATAGAATTATTTTTCCCAAATATAGTCAAGAACTAAGTAGCATAATGAAATAGACATCCCAACACACAGTTAAATAATATTTAATAAACATTATTTATATAATTAACTGATTGTAAAACTAAAAAATAAAACCAAAAGTTCAATACATATGACCAAACTAACATCATGGGACCCCACATGACACTCTCCAACAGAAAAAATACTCATTTCCTAATGCTATAGAACTCTAGTTGAAACCCATAGAAGTGCTAAAAACAGAAAATAATAGAGGCATGAGTATTAAAATGTAGTTGGTGAGATCGATATTGTATTCCCAATTCACATAATTTAAAATGAAATTAACATCAATATCATGTATGAGATATAATATATAAATATATGTTTTCCAAATGTTTTTACATGCTATAAAAATTACTGTAAAATATCATGAAATTTTTATAAACAAGAATGCTAGATATAATTTTTAGAAGAGGAGAAACTTAAAAATTAAAATTGATTTCAAGAGGAATGATTTAAAGAATACAATAATTTTAAATAAAACACTCATGATTCTGAATTTACTATCTAAACACATCGTATACCGATGGTGAATACAAAATAGAAATTGATAAAATGTCACAGGAACACCCATGTGCACTAGTTCGTTTTGGGCCCAAGGTACCTAGTATCTCGATGTAAAAGTAACCATAAAAAAAAATATATTCTCATGAAAACAAGACACAAGTTAGAGAATAAATAATAACCTAGTTATACCTAATAACATTACCATCATAGTTTAGTTAGTGTTTTCATCATCAAACATGTTTCATGATACAAAGACAAAAACCCTCTAGATCACTACCAGACTAGTACAGATTCGATCAACTAGATTCTAAGGTTTTTCCTTTTTGTGATAAAAAATATACACACATATAAAATACAATGTTTTCATGAATATTCAATTTAAAAATAATAGACACATCAAATAGGACACACACATGTCTCACATTTCAATCATGAATCAATAAACAAATTAAATTTTCCTAAATTAATTTGTAGATGTATAACGAGGCCTTGCACGTAAAATCTAGTAAAAATGATCTTTTAAGAACCCAACACATCTAATACCATATGAAAATGTATTTTTATGCCCCAAATCCATTTAATAAATCAATTTCATGTACTATAATATGGCCTCAAATGGTACAACATGAAATACACCTGGAAACCATTTTTATAAGAACAATGTAAAATGGTCCTTTAAGAATTTCTCAAAACTAACATATTCCAAAGGTATACATATCAAATTTAATAAAGAGGTATATACAAATAGTTTAAATAATATAAAAAATTTCATAAATCCATTTAAAAATTTATGTATCACATTCAAGGAACAAACATTTTTATAAGGATTCCAAACATGTAATTTTCAGGAATCTCAAAAAAAATGTTTACCACAAAAAACCAATTTGTTTATAAAACCAAAAATACAACAGAAAGCCATAAAATGACCCGAAATAAAAATTTTTAGGATTAAATTCTATTTATAAATCAAAATAAATCATTTTTAATTTCACTGTACACAAAAAGCCAACCATGAAATTTACGGAGCACTTGGCATGAACTTTTAGACAAACAACCTCTTTTATGCACGTGAAAAGGGATAAAATAGGATCTTAATTCCATAAAATTATTCAAGATACTAAACCATGATAAAAATACCATTATAAAGGAGCTTAATCAAGTGGAACTTTTAAGTAAGAATGTAGTGTACACATTTATAACAAAACCACACTACTTTTCACAAAACATGGCTTCACCAACTATTTTTCACACCAAGAAAATTATCCAAAATATGGAAAAAAATAATAAACATATCTAACAGGCGATAAAAATAAAATAATTATGGACAATAAATTCTAAAGGTGTGTTATAGTGATATCCTACCTCAAAACCACAGTGGAAGGGAACCACAAACCCGATATCACGCATCGCGATACCCAACACTTTTAATCTATAAATACCTACCCTAAAAAAACAAAAAAAAACATAAAAATCATGGTATTACATAAAACTAGGTATTGAATCTCTAGGGGATATGGGGAAACCAAAATAATTTCTAATGAGAGGGAAAGGGAGGACAAGGGAGAAGGAATCTGAGCTTGGAAACTTGACAACTTTTCATCTTCCCATAGATATACACCAACAGAGGAATGTGAATGGTTTGGAACCATTTTTTGAGGCAACATAGGTTTGGAAAAATTATATAAAGACGATTTTGAGGGAAAATAGAAAAAAATGAATGATTCATGAAAGTAACAAATTAACTTACCAAATATGATTGATTCTAGAAGCCTTGAGAAATTTCTCCCCAATCCCTGAATATGATGAGCTGCAAAGAGAGAAAATAGAGCATGGGGGGTGCACCTCGAGATCTTAAGATGTAGTGAGAGTTAGAATCCGAGAAAAATAAAAAAATTAATAAGATATTAAAGAATGAAAATAATTTTTTAAAATTGGAAATGGGCTTATGGGATGGCCCAATACCTGAATAAATCACACAAATCCACCATGATTTTTAATTCATAAGGGGGTCCAAAAGGATTTTTTGGTTAGAATAAGTCAGTGGAGACCAAGTGGGAAGTAGAATTACTGAAAAATTATGAAATATTAAGGATTTATAAAAGATATAAATTTTAATTTTAAATCTGGAAATGGTCTCAGGTTGGCCCAAATATTGATGTGACCACCCTTTTCTACAAAACACCCATACAATATATGTGGAACACATTGTAGGATGATTATAAATATAGGGTATTTCAAAACTCAACATTCATATCAATCAAAACCCAATAAAATGATTTGTATTTTCATAGAAAATGATCTAAAACAAGACATGAAATAAAACCAGTTGTGACAATTTCCCCCACCATTAATGATTTCCACCCCCGGAAAGCCACAACACATTCTAGATAATTATTCAACACCTTATGATTACTTATCTACATTTTCCAAACATTTAATAAAAATAAAAATCATCTACTATTAATGGATCTTATGCCTCATAACTCAACAAAAACACCAAATCACAACTACTTTCGAAGAATCGATCAAAATATCGAGCCCATACCTCCTCAACCAAACCAAGAAGCATATTTTTTGGACTTATTCCAATGAACACAAAAATTACCCAAACCAAATAGGGATCATTAAAACCAATGATTTTGGGGGATTCTAGAATGTACTTCCCACCACTATGATTCAACTATCATTTGAAAAATTCATAGGAGGAAACTCTATGAGACCTGCGGTGTTTCTACCCACAATTAAGAACTGATGATCAAGGACCAAACACGACTTCAATATGAACTAGGAACATTTATATCCAATACAGGCCCCTAAAAACTCTCCCATAACAACCTACTGGCCCATGTTAATAGGAACACAATTTGAACATTTAAACACCCCACTTCCTAATAGTTGTAACACACTGACCTTAGTTATCCAGAGTTAGTTCATTATTACATAACATTTTCATGATCACAAGGAATCAAATCTCGAAATACCGATTAGTTTAGTAGCCTTGTAATTACTAGATACATACATAAGTTTTACATTAAATCCAAAAATAAAAAATAAAATTCTTCCCCCTTTGAACACACTCATATCCTTTATCATATCCTTGCAGGTTAATCATAATATACTTTTTCTCATTCTGAAAAAATAAACTATAGAAATGGGCGATATAAGATTCTTAAGAAGGATAACAATATAGTAGAAACTATCATAAATTAGAATAAAAAATTATGGTAATGTATAAAAAAACACAATTCTTTTAAACATAAACTTCATCATAATATGGCAAAGATAAATGAAATAATTAAATTTACTTATTTAAATTGATATTATACTAGTTGAAAAATAACATGAAATATCAATATCCAATTTGATAATAGTGGAATGCATAATATCGGAAATCATATCCACATAGTCATGGACTCGTTCCCAAAATAAAAAAAAATTTGAAGTCCTTGTGCCAAAAAAATAGTTTTCCCAATGATATGTATTGATGCATTGAGGAGCTATAACTCCACCATTCACTTACTATGTCCAATGCATTTCTCTTTTTTAAACAGTGGAAACATAACATAAAAATTTATTTTAAAACTAGCCTACAAAATTTTAATACTTTAACCATAAACTATGAATTGTATTAAAATAACACATCCAAATTCAAACATAACACAAAACACGAATACAATATTGAATATTGTATCATAATAAATCATCTTCAAACAACTGTAAAGTCCTTCAAAGGATGTTGAAATAGATGAAATCAAAACTATTTGGGAGAAAAATATCATTATATTTTGACATGATTTTAAAGTAACATAATCATGAAAGAAAACATTTAATTTGATAATATTCTTATAAGCCTATAAGGGATGATTTTAATCTATTATAATGGCGTAAAATAACCGCACTCATCGTATAAGTTAAAAAACTATTCTTTCCTTAATTTTGATGAAAAGGTCATAAAGGACCTTTTTTGGATGACGATAGAATGATTAATTTATAAAATTTTTATAAAAAGTGAAACAAGGGTAAAAATGACATTAAACTATATTCTAGGAAATATTAAAAATGTTTTGAAATACATTTTTATGAAACACAGATGTGGATGATAAGAAGGGCCCAATAGATACTAACATTTAAACAACATCAAATAATGAAGAGATTGTAGAATTAACCCTTACATTGTACTTTTACTTGGTAGAGGGTTTTTTCATCTCTATAATAATAGTTAAACAATTGTTATCAAATTATAAAAGAACCATATACATAAATATTATATAATATATGATCATCTAATAATATTTTAGTAGTATCGTTCTTTCAGGTGTTTACTGGTTAGTTTTCCTTTATATGTTTTGTTACGTAAGTCAGGATTGTTATGGACAAGATGTATTTTATTCATATCAAGAATTATATTAAGTTATTAAAAATAATTTTTAATCATAAAATGAAAAATATTATTCAATGGTTACGAGGGAAAATGAATCATATCACGTTTGTAAAGATTATAATCTATACGTACACACGAGAAAAAATATCATTTTAAGGTAAAATCGTATGTAATTATATAGTATATAATATATACAGAGTTATTAAAATGTTATATATATTATTAACATAAGATAAACACAATATTATATCCATCCTAACAATAAAGTGTTGAATAAAAAACTACACCATGAATTGGAGACATTAAGCCATACGTACCCACGTATGATGACATTCTCATTAATAGGATGGTCAATATTATTAATATAGTTGTTCTATATTTATAATAACTTCACAATACGTATAAGGTATAGGATTCATTATTTTATTATGAATAAAACCAATGAAGAATAAGTTGAAAAAGAAAATAATTTTGAAATAGGTGATGATATTATTACCTGTTTTTCAGGTGCTTCATGTTGATTTGATCAAAATAGATCTAGAAGCTAGATTTATGTTAAAAGTATGGCCTCTAGTATGAGGGTTGGGTAGTTAGGAGGATATTTGAATAGGGTTTGGTAGAGACAAATGGATTTGGAGGAGTGAAATTAAAAGAATGGGAAGTAACCTTTTTTAAGAGAGGTGAGGGTCACTTTAGGAAAGGATTGAACTATTATTATAATATAAAATAATATTCGGATTATAATAGATCCAAATGGATTTATTTCTAGGATATGTATGGGATGGGTTGAAATCCTCTCCACCGATTGGTTGTAGACATGTTTTTCTCACCATTTTAATCATATCATTAGGATTTAACTCTTAGTTAAGAAGTTTAACTTTTACACTATCTTCTTGTATTTTTACATTACTAGATTAACACAATTAATATAAAATCCTAGGATAACCACTAGTGGTTTATTAATGACATATATATCATTTTTTATGTCCTTTGGCTGAACCATATATATTTATAAAATATTATATCATTTAATAATATAGTATCTTTTTAAAACATCATTTATGAATATTTTGACACTATTATGTATTTGGTTTTTGTAAAAGTAGTAACAACTTAATCTCTTAAAAGGAAATATTTATTCAACCCTTTCATTTTTTCTTAACATTTGAAATTCATTGTATACATCAAATGTATCAATTTAAATTTATTTTAATATTTATAATATCAATTATTTTAACCTTTCATTAATAAGTAATTACTGCATAATCATTGTGTCATAAATAAATTTAATAATTTAATGTCTAAAAATTAAAAATAAAATACCATGATGTTGGATAGGTTTTTATATTTCTAATGAATATTTTCAGTCAAATTTATCTTATGTGTAACTCAATTTTAATGTTTTTTATTTATTAAAATGTGTGTTTAAAACTTTCAACTCTTCTATAAATAAAATAATAATTAATGTCCTAATCTAAAACAGGTTGATCAAAGAGGATCATATTTTATTACCAAGATATATTTTGGCCTAAATATATTTATCTAATAGTGTTATGAAATGTGTTAGGGTAATTTTAATATCATTGTTTCCTTTAAATACCCTATTTACTTTTATCTATGGAAAATAAAATTCAAAACTAACTATTCACCAAAAATTATTTTCACCCAATTGAAAAAAAATATTTATTGACGTAAACCTTGTCTATTGGATTTTTTAAATTCAATTATCATATGCGGTAAAATAACGTTTTATGTAACTTTGTAAATTTTCATAGAAGGTGGGGAAAAGAGGTTTAAAAAGTTCACTAAAAATATATTCATTTATTCTTATTAAGAAATGACTCTAATAATTTACATTGAACTAATATAGGTATTATATATCTATATTGGATTAAAATAAATTTAAAAAAAATAAATATATTTTTAAATAAAAATTTGGTTTTAAACAACAATGCAGTGTTTATCACTATTCATAAAAAAATGATTGTTTTCTGAAAAATAGAAAATATTCACCCTTAGTTTATTTTGATATTCCAAATCCAAAATTGAAGTCCATTTGTAAAAATAAAATATATGAAATTTCAAATAGTGGTTAATAATATTCATAATAGATAGTTGGATTGGTCGTGGTGTTCTAGAACTCGAAGTTGTGTAAAATGCAAGATGTTGTATTATTCAATGAAAAGATTATCGTGGATGCATGGGGGATTCCATTATTCCCTCATTCAAATAAATTATTCCAAGAAATTTCTAGAATATTACTACATAAAAATATTTGGTTGGTTCTTCATCCTATGTTTCTCAGGTTCCGAAATTATCTCTTCAATTTTATGGTTTCTCCATAGAACTTTTACTAGACGAGTCGCCCAGTTTCTCAACACTTGTTCTCTGGTATCAAGAATCTAGATTGGTTCATCACAATAAGACAGATCATGAACCAGTTCTATTTCTTTACATGTGATTACATGCATTGGGTTAGGCATGTATTTTCTCAATAGTGACTTGTGGAACACATCAAAAACATTGGAGAGACTCGGCATCATTTCCAAACAATAATTTATTACTCCAATTTGATCTAGAATTTAAAAAGTTACAATGCACTTGAGACATAATATACCCTTCTCACTGAATCGAATAATCTCTTTCCTAGAAGATACCATAAATAAAACATGATCTCTTACATGAAATTCCAAATCCTTCCTTCGGTAATTGACATAGCTCGTTTTCCTACTTTGACCTGCTTTGATGTGAGATTGGTAAATCTTCACCTTTTCTACTGTTACCCCAACAAGTTCTAGGCATATGAGTTCTCTTTCACCAACATCATCCCAACAAGTTGGTGTGAGACATCTCTTCCAATATAATTCTTTATATGGGTTCCATATGAATACTTGAATGGAATCTATTATTATAGTAATATTCAAAAAAATGTAAATACTGATCCCACATACCCTGAAAGTCAATTGAGAAATATCTCAAAATGTCTTCTTTGGCTTTAACTATTTGTTTTGATTGTCCATAAAATTGAGCATGGTAGGTAGTGTTAAAATAATGTTCAGTATCTAGGGGTTTCATTAATCTTTTACAGAATCTTGATATAATATGGGGTCATGATTAGAAGCAATCGATAGGGGTACACCATGATGTCTAAAACATCATTAATATATAGTCTTTCTAAACTTTCAAGTGGTAAATCCTATTTTATAGGATGTAAATGTGCTGACTTGGTAAGAAGATCAACAATGACCCATATTGCATCATTCCTTCGAGGAGTCTTTGGTATCCCCATGACAAAGTCCCTCGTAATATCATCATATATATACTAAGGTATGAGAAGAGGTTGCATGAATCGTCTAGGATGTTGTCTTCTAGCCTTCTCCTATACCATACATCATGACACATAATCAGTAGTCTCCATCTTTATTTTGTCCCACAAAAAATGTTCCTTCATGTATATATAAATCTTTTTTCTACCAGGGTGTATAGAAAAATTGGAGCTATGAGCATCATCCAAAAATTCCCTTTTTAAGAGTAGGTATATCAGGAATAATAATTCTCCTCCCAAATTTCAAAATTCAATCTTCATATATGATGTCGATCATCTCCAATCATTAAAATATTTAATTTTCTTTTGAAACTCTTCATCATCAGTCTGAGAACTTTTTATCTTTACTAATAATGATTGATCGACCACCATTTGAAAATGTATTGATGTTTCACCTTCCATGATTACTCCCATATCCATATTTACCAAATCCATGAACAAAAAAACCCATTCAACTGCCATATTGTTCAAAACTCCAAGATCATTTCTGATCAACGCCTCTACCACCTTATTTTCCTTCCCTCATGGCAGCGTATAGTGAAATCATAATCCTTGTGTAGTTTGATCCATATCATTTTCCTCATGTTGAGTTCGTTTTGGTTGAAAAAAATACTTCAAATTCTTTAGATTGGTATATATCTCACATTTTTCACCATTTAGATAGTGTCTCTATATCTTTTAAGATTATATTAAATCTTTTAACTAAATTTCATGAGTAGGATAGTTTTTTTCATGAATTTTTAGATGTCATTATGTATAGGAAATAGCTACATAATTATGCATAATGACACAACCAAGACCTTTCGTCGAAGCATCACTATGAATAAAAAACATGCCATTATCTGATGGTAGGTTCAATATATGATCATAGACTAATATTTTCATAAATTATTTAAATAATTATTCACACTATTATTTCAATCAAATTTAACCCCTTTATTTGTATTCGTTGTTAATGTTTTATCCAATCGGAAAAAATTCAGGACAAAGTTCATGTAATTTCCTACTAAACCAATAAAACAGCTTACCATAGTTATACTTTTCGGAGCTGGCCATTCATAGATTGAACTTATGTTAGAAGGATCAAAAAAATTCTATCCTTAGAGACAATATGGCCTTTGAAATAAATCTCTTGAATCGAGAATTCATACTTACTAAACTTCCCAAATAATTCATTTCTTCTAAGAGTCTTTAGAATATCGCACAAGTTATTTTAAAAATCGTCATATCTTCTTTAGTATACCATGATATCATCAATAAATACCACAAAAAATTAATAAAAATATTCCTAGAAAACCTTATTGATCAGATCCATGAAAATAGTGGGTGAGTTAGTCAGTCCAAAATGCATTACTATAAACTCGTAATGATCATACCTAGTTCAAAATGCTATCTTCAGAATGTCTTCTTTCTTCACACACAACTGATGATATCCAGATCGATGGTCAATCTTTGAAAAATATTGAGATCCATGATTTTGATCAAATAAATAATCAATGTGAGGTAGGTGATACTTGTACATTATTTTTATAGCATTGATAATCCTATAGTTAATGCACAACCTCATAGATACATCTTTCTTCATAACAAAAAGAAGAGGGGATCTGCATAGAAAAACACTAGGGAAAATATCTCATTTATTACTCAATTTTTCTAGTTGGTTCTTTAGTTCCTATAATTCAATAGTGTTCATTATTTAAGGGGTATTTGATATGGTCCTAGAACTATGAATTAGATCAATGGAAAACTCATCTTCTCATTCTAGTGGATGTCCAGGTAATTCTTCTGGAAACAAATCATCATATTCTTGCACAATATGTAAAACCTATATATGAACAATTCTTTCCACACACATATATATATATTATATTCTATTCCTACACAATAATTGAATTTAGTAGAGCTACTAGGGGTGGATCTATATAATATTTATATGTTGACATTTTTCCCCTAATGAAAAGGTACTCCTTATCATCATCAAATATTGTAACCTCATTCTTATTAAAATAAATATTTGCATAATGGTCTGAAATCAAATCTAATTTGAGGATTATATAACATTAAATCATTGGTATGATGATGAAATTACATGAAAAAGTTTATTTATATGACCTAAAGGGAACTGATTGACAAAACATTGTTGAAATGATACATCCTTTAGGAGTATTGAATGACAACTCCATTGCAAAATATAATTGGAAATATCTAATTTTCTTAGAAAACTAGAATGATATGAACTAATGAGTTGATAATGATTCAAAAAAAAAATCAATTTCTAAATCTGACAAAACCATTAAATTACATTCCACCATGTCATTAGATGATTGAACCTTAGACGTAGTGATCACATTAGCCTAGTTTTGCTCCCATGGCCTTTTTTGAGGTAAGTTTCCTTAGAACATAAGACATTCATTTGTATAATTCCCCATTTCTCTACAATTGTAGTATTCTACATTGATATCCTCTTTCATTCCCTTGGAATTACGAGCATGTTGTCCTTTTTCAACATACTTGTAATAGACTACCATTGACATCAAGAATATACCAAGGTGTGTCTTCCATCATCTACTATAGGATGGAAATTCAACTTTTACCTTCTTCCCCTTATTTACTTTTCTATATTTTTCATTAGATCTATTCTTCTCCTAATTTAGTATTATTTCATAAGACATAGAGATTTATTTTTCTCTCTTTACAGCTCATGATACTATATCTTTTTATGTTGAGAAGTATTGTGAAACTAATGATCGATAGAGAAATTGTTTTAACCAATTAAAGAATCGATCAATCTTACTCATTGGGATACATATATAATACGCATCATGCATTACTATCCTAGTAATTTTAGTCCCATTGAATGTTGGTGGCCGTTTCCTTATGAATTATTCTTACATTTAATTTTCTCATTGTGGATCAGGGTAATACATACGGGTAATGTTATTATTCATAACCTGAGTGAGTTGTCTGAGTATGGCTATAATATGATCAACACCAGTTTCATCCCCAGCTCCACAATACTTATCTTGAGTAGGATGTAAATCCCTACATGGATGACATACGATGATATAGTTTCCATTCCTTCCACTAGGCTCTATTTATATACCATGGAATATACTAGACTAGTTTGTGAATTGAAATACATAATTCCAAACTTTCAAAACACTTAACATATATTTAACAGTTTATGGATATATTCCATAACCATAAAATTGTGTTCTTTGAGAAAATATTTACTCATAAATTCATCATAATGGTTTGTAATGAAAATGTGAATTATTCTAAGCATATCTCATGGGTGTGTCGTAACTAAGAGTGTGGAAAGGACCGTTGTCGTGTAGCAGGATACCCTAGGTCAAGACTGAAACTCTTTGTCAATGTTTTCACACCTAGGTCCATATGTGCTAGATTCACCTCTACCTACTTGTATCTAGACATAGATTTATTTCATGGAAAATACACAAAATCACTACATTACAAAAAATTCTAGGTTGTTCATCTATAGTAATCCTCAATGTATATCGTAGGGAAATGTTCTCTAATCAGAGTTTTTCTAAATATAGTTTCCATGGTTTAAACTAAACTTTCTCTGATACCAATTGTAATACCCCAACCCTAGTTACCCAGTGTCGGTGCATTATTTCATAACATTGTCATTATCACCAGGAATAAATTCCGAAAGACCAATTAGATTATTAGACTTGGAAGTACTTGATGCATACAAGAGTTTTAAATTACATCATGAAATAAAAAAATATTCTGTCACCTTTCAGACCCCTCATATCCATTATCCTATCCCTAGTAGTTAATCATAATATATTTATTCATATCCTAGGAAAAATAAAACATAGAAAGGGGGTATCTCAGATGTTCAGTAAAGATAACAATATTTTGGAAACAATCATAAATAAGAATAAACATTTAATGAGATGTATAATACTAAAACACAATCCTTTTAAACATAACCTTCAACATAATATGGAAAAGATAAATCAAATAATTACATACACATATTCACATGGATATTTTACTAGTTTAATAATCAAATTCAATATCACTAGACACTTTCATAATGATGGAATGCATAATTTTGTACATCATAAGCATCAAGTAAGGGCCTCATGACAGCATTACAAATAATATTATTACAAGGACTTGTTCCAAGACACTATTTTGTTTCATGAAACACAATGATGCATCGAGGATCTAAAGAGGGATCCACCGTAACTTACTATGCCTAATTTATTCCCCATATTAAAAGGTTGAAATATAACATAAATAGTCGTATTTAAAATATCATACAAAATGTTAATACATTAAACATAAACCCTGAATGGTATAAAAATAACACATTTATAGTCAGTCATATCACCAAACCTTCAATTAAATATTGAATACTGTATCCTAATAAATCAACTTCATACAATTGTATAATCCTTCAAAGGAAGTTGACATAGATGAAATAAAAACTATTTTATAAAAATATCTCCTTCTATTGTGAAATAATTTAAAATTCAGATAATTATAAAAGAAAAAGTTGATTATGAAAATATTTTTATAAACTTATAAGGGATGATTCTAAGGTGTTATAACAATAGAAAATAGAAGCACTCTCCGAATAAGTTAAAAACCATTCTTTCCTTAATTTTATTGAAAAGGACATAACGACCTTGTTAGGAAAATGACGGAAAGATTACTTTATATAATTTTTATAAATATTAAAACAAGGGTATAAATAAATTTAACTCATAGTCCAGGAAATAGTTTAAAAAATTTCATACATTTTGTTACGTAATTCATTTTTACTCTTGATAGGATGTATTTGATTCCTATACATAAAGATACGAAGTTATTAAAAATTATTTTTAATCATTAAATGAAAATTATTCTTAAATGGTTATGATGGATAAATGAATCTTATCACGGTCGTGGAGACTGTAATCCATACACATGTACGAGTGATAATGTCATTCTTTTATTTGTAAAATAATATGTAATTGGATGGTATATAATATATAAAGAATTATTAAATGTTATATTTATTATTAATATCATATATACAAATTCTTATTCCCATCGAAATAATGATGTGCTGAATAACAAATCACACCACGATGTGGAGATGGTAAGCCGTACGTATGCACGTATGGTGACACTGTCATTCATATAATGTATAGAATAATGAATATAGTTGTAACATATTTATAATAACATCACAATATGTATAATTTTCTGGATTTATTATTTTGGTTTGGATACAATAGAGACAGAGGATATGGAAGAAGAAAAGAATTTTTTAAGAGGTGATGAAATAATTACCTCTTTTTGGGTATTTCCTTTTGGTTTGATCAAAAGGACACCATAGGTTGGCATCCTGATCAACTTAAAGCCTATATATTTAAGTGAGGTTAGGTGGGATGATATTTTAGATGTGATTATATGAGAAAAATAGATTTGTATGTGTAAAATTATGATAAGGGGATGTAGCCTTTCATAAGATTTTTGAGGGTCACTTTTGAAGATGCTTGAAATATTATTTTATTATAAAATATTATTCAGTTTATAATGGCTCAAAACCATTTATTTATTGTATAAGGTCGGGATGGGTATAAATCCTCTCATCCAACTATTTTAGACAAGCTTAGATCACCATTTTAACCTTATCTTTTAGATTTAACTCATAGTTAAATAGTATAACTTTTATAATGTATTCTTGTATTTTATTATTACATGGTTAATAAACAAACATTAAAATTTTAAGATACCCAAAAGTGGTTTATTAATTACATATGTTTCATTATGTATTTACTTTGGAAAAACCATATATTTTTAGGAATATTATATCATTTAATAATATAGTATTTTTATAAAAAAATGATTTATGTCAATTTTCACACTATTTAGTATTTGGATTTTTTGAAAGACCTAAAATCATTATAACTTATAATAAAATTTATTTAATAAACCCTAACATGCTATATTAACATATATATTTTGTGTAATTTATAAAAAGTATCAATTTGCATTCATTTTTATATTAATAATAACAATTATTTTAACCTTTCGTTAATAAGGTAGTTACTATATCATCATTATGTCTTAAATAAATTAAATAATTTAATGTTTAAAAATTATATATAAAATACCATGATGTATGAAATATTTTTATCTTTCTAATGAATCTTTATCGTCAAATATATCTTCTGTATAACCCTATATTAATTTTATTTTATTTATTATCATTTGAATTTAGAAATTTTATGTGTTCTTTAGATAAAATTAAAATAAATGTCCTAATATAATCCAAGTGGACCAAAGAGGATCATATTTATTTTCTTAATATTGAATTGTTTTCAATAAACTTATCCAATTGAATTATTACTTGTGTTAGGGTAATTATAATATCATTTTTACCTATAATTAATGTATTTACATTTAACCATGCTAAATAAAATTCAATAGTAAATATTCACAAAAAAATATTTTCACCATATTGAGCCACATTTTTTCTATTGATGTCAACCGTGTCTCTCAGATTTTTGAAATTCAATTCAAATAAGCAGATAAATTATGTTTTATAATATTTTGTAAATGTGCCGAGAAGGTGGGTAAAAGACGCTAAAAAGTTTAATAAAATTTTATACATCTAATCTTATTATAAAATGACTCTAAGTAATTACATTGAACTAATATAGGTATTATGTATATATTTTGGCTTAAAATAATTTACAATAAAATAATGAATTATTTAAATAAAAATTCATTTATAATCAATAACGCAAAGTTCTTCACTATTCATCAAAAATTGAATGTTTACCTAAAAACAAAAAAAAATAACCCTAACCTAATTTTGATATTCCAAAACCAAAAATGAAGTCCAGTTTGAAAAATAAAATTTATAAAATTTTAAAAAGTGTGTATTACTATTTATAAGGGCTGGTTTAATTGGTCAGGGTGTGTTAGAAATCAATGTTGCATATAGCAAAAGCTATTGTATTATTAAAAGAGAAGCATACCATGGATGTCTGGGGTGTTATAACAGAGGGAACAAGAACTGGGACAATATTCTCTACAAAAATCCAAACCCCCACCAATTGAGGTATGGAGGGAAGGGGACCCAATCATTTGGCCACTAAAACATTGAAAAAATAAAGGAACTACCTCACTACAATGGTAGAGGCATGAACTTATAAATAATACACATAGTCTTGGGACTCATGACTACCCACCGGCTTCACGCCGATACCCATTTCGTGAGCTCTGATGCATGAAGAATCTCCTGCCTCATAGTCAAGATTTGATAATCCCTAACATGAACTCTTACCCTTAGTTCTACATAGTGACAGATAAGGCTCCCAGTCCGAAACAAAAGATCAAGGGACACCATGAAACTCTCTTCGTCAAGCCACACAATTTTTCCCAAACAAAAACATAGTGATACACAACACACCTTTTTATCACTCTGATGGAGGAGGATAATGAACATGGTACATGGAGAAACACATCAAACTCACCAGGAACTACTACCCCAATTGAGTGGGACACCAAAACAGAATGTCACTTTAAATCGATCCTTAAATGATCTCAATTCCAATAAATGAGTGGGGGAATCATTTGAAAAGGTGGATTTAGCATTTGAAACGAGTCCTTATGTTAAACACCTAGAAATAATACAAACAGATAACCATTTTGGGCTATGTCAAAACATCGAACACATATTTAAAAACCCATTGAATAATGCTCCAAAACTGAGCCACCAACGAGTCCCCATATTATGACACAGTAAGAGTATGACTTCCATATCGTAAGGAATAAAGAAGAATAAAAAACAATTCTATTATATATGAAATACTAGCTGCATAACCATCATTTTATACAAAATATTACTATTTTTTGGCTCAAAATAAATTTGGAAAAAATCAATATGTTGTATTTTCATATTCACCAATGGTATTTCATGAAGTCTTACTCATATGAACATTTCGGTGAAACCCCGGGAACCCAAAAACCATGAAATAGTAGCCATTGATCCATATATCCATAAAACCATGCATTTGAGAACCCATTAAAACACCAAGGAAAAAATAAAAAAACATAATTAAAAAAGAATCATATACCTTCCAAATTCACATTAATCACCATATCAAAAAACATTTTAGATTTCACAAATCAAAACACACTTCATGAAGAACCATTTGATGAAAAAACCCAATCCATTTCAATTAATACAACTTCAATAAAAACCACTATATTCCAATGACAAGATTCCCATTTTAAAAAAATTTAGTAATGACCCTTTTTATAATCTAATAACCACAAAGGCCATAACCCCTTTCCAGAAAATGAGCGGCCACTAAAAACTAAATTTATAAAAACAATTGATCAGATTAAATCTATTTTAAACATCCCAAAAAACTCTATTTATAAAAAATTTCATAATAACATTAAAATAATCCTTGTTTTCAAAACAATTCATTTAATGAAACCAGATATTTATATTATGGAAATGAAATCATGTCAAATAATTACCTCTTTATTTGAAGGATTTGTTTCATAAAACCCAACATTCCAAAAACCATTTTCATAATGAATTTTGAAAACCCAATTTCCACTTTTTAACAACCAACCATTTCATTAAAACCAATTTTCATAATTCTCACACAAGTATTTTAAAAAAATTGAATTTAATAGAAGTCTGAGATACACACAAAAGAGAACTAGTGTCAGTGGGAGAATTGACCATATAGTTGGCGGCCATATTTCAAACACACCATGAACATAGAGGGATTTCATTGGACCGTGACCTAGCTCCAAATGGATTTCCATGACCGATGAGATAATAGAAGAAATTATTATAACTCCCCTTATCATATAACAAGACCAAACCATCAATAAAATCCAAATAAACTAATAAAACAAGACATACTTTGGACATCTGAGAGATAGAGTGAGTAATAGTTCATGACACCAATCATGAACATACCCATATTGTCCAAACAATCATACTCCATCTACCATGAAATTCAAAAATAACAATCGAAAGTCTAAAAAAAGGTCTTATAGGATCCAAAATCCTCTGATACAATTTTGTGATGAACTATCCTGGGTCGACCCCGAACCGTGCACCCAACCCATTATGTGGCATGGCCCGAAGGGTGTTCCTAATCCCCACGAGCTGGAAAATAGTGCCAAGAATCAACATAGTTCTCAAGGGAATTATTTCTCTCAAATATAATCATAAACTATGATGTAGTATGAAATTTACATCCCAACATACATTATTATAAAATTGAAATGAACATTATTTATACAAAAAACTAAATTCCCAATTAAAAAATTCAACGAAATGACCAAACCTGATGACCAAACTAACACCATTTTAACCCACTGGTCACTCTCCAATAAAATAAATACGAATCTCCCAAAGTGACCAAACTCAAGTTGAAACCTTCAGAAGGGATAAAAACATAAGAAAACTATAGGCATGAGAATTAAAACTCAGAAGGTTATCCCAATATTTTATTCACAATACACATCCATTAATAAAAATAATCCTAAATTTAATGTTTGAGATACATTATATAAAAATATGTTTTCCAAATGAGGTTCCATGGTATAAAGATATCCTCAAAGAAACAAACAAGTTTTATAAACAAGAATTGCAGGTAACAATTTTTCAATGAGGTGGAACTTGGTAATGAAAATAATTTTCAGGAGGGATAATTTAAAGAATTAAAACATATAAATAAAAAACCCACTCTACTAAATTTACTAACTAAACACCCTCTTTTCTGATGGTTAGTTCCAACTATCCAATGAGTACAATTCACGGGAACACCCATATGTAGTAGTTCGTTGTGGGCCACATGTACCTTGTATCTCGGTGTAAAAGTAACCATAGAAAATATACATTATTGTGCACATAATACACTTTTATGAGAATAGTACATAACCTAGTAGTCCCTAACATAATCATCATCATATTTTAGTTTTTGTTTTTATCATCAAAATATCTATTTGAAACAGGAACATAACCCCTCCCAATCATTTGCATAATAGTACACATACTTTCACCTAGATACCCATGTTTTCCCTTTTTGTGCTAAAAAACACACAAATATATAATGTAATATTTTATCATAAAGATAATATTTACAAATAATTCACACATCATACATCAAACACACATGTCTCACATTTTTTCACAGATTAATAAACAACTTTAATTTTCCAAAAACAATTTCAAGAAGTATAACAAGGACTTGCACATAAATTCCAATAAAATTGATCATTTAAGGAGAAAAAACCCACAAGAATATATCAAAACATATTTGGATGCGCCAAAAAAAATTAATAAATCAATTTCATGGACCATAATATGGCCCCAAATGATAAACCAAGAAACACACAAGGCATCCATTTTTTTCGATAAAAATGCCAAACATGCCTTTAAAAATTTAAAAAAACTAAACTTTTAAGAGGTGAAAATTTCAATTTTAATAAATAGGGGGTATAAAAAACATTTATAGAAGAAAACCACTTTCATAAATATCTTAAAACATTTAGGTTACACATCCCAAGTAAGACAAATTTTTTAAGGATGCCTAATGGGCCATTTTTCAGCAACTCTGGCCAAAACATGTTTAGCACCAAAAACCATTTGTTTATAAAAAAAATAATTTTTAAATCTATAAAAGGCCCCCATAATACCATTTTAGTTCCTTAAAATCTGTTTATTTATCCAAAAAAATCATTTTAATTCAAACTATTCACATAAAAACCAATCGGGCAATTTATCGAAACATAGGGAATGTACTTTTAAACAAACTAATTATTTTAAGAACTTAAAAAGGGATAAAAAATTATTTTAATAACGTAATTTTTTTGAAGCTAATTAAACATGTTCAATATAAAATAAAACAATTTAGTAAGATAATAAACATTTATGTAGGCAAGGGGTGTTCACTTTTATTACAAAACAACATAACTTTTAACAAAATAAGGCTTAATCATCCATTTTTCACACCAAGAAAAGTTTAAAAATGCCTAAGAACAATACTAAACATAGATATAATGTGATAAAATCAAGAAAATTGTTATTATTAAATGATAAAGGTAGGTTCAAAGGATACCCTACCTCAAAACCGTGGCATAAAGAAACCGCACATCAAATATCACCCACTACGGTTCCCAACAGTCTAGATCTACGAATACCATCCCTAAATGACCCAAAAACCAATAAAAATTATATGATCACATAAAAATTTGACATTCATGACCAGGGAGAATATGAAACCAAAAGAAGGTTGATGTAAAAGGGAGAGTGAGGGGAAAAGTGAAGGAATCCCACCTTGACAACTAGAGAGCTCTTTATCTCCCCTTAGATCTACACCAATAGAAGAAAGGGAAAGGTTTGTAACTTCATAGAGAGGATCCTACGGTCTGTAAAATCCAAGGAAAAAATAATTTAGGGTAATAGGGAAAAATACGATATATTAATGAAAGAAACAAATTATAATACAACAGTTGGATGTTTTCTGAATCCTTGAGAAATTTCTCTCCAATCTATGACTAAGATGAGCTCAAAAGAGGGAATCTGGAACATGGGGTCCAAACTAGAGTTATTGGGGTTGATTTAGAGTTGTAATAACTGAAATATATAAAATAAATTAATATGATATAAAGGATACTATTTTTTTTAAATATTGGAAAGGGGATCATGGGTTGTCCCAATACCTAAATAAATAAGCAAAACGCCCCATGATTATGAATTACTATGGAGTCCAAAATGATATGGTGGTTTGAATAGGTAAGGGTATTCCAATTTTTATATAGAATGAGTGAAATATGATTAAAATGAAGGATTTACAACAGAAAAAAATTTCATTTTAAAATATTGAAATGGGATCCTGGTTTTCCCAAATCATTAAGTAATAACCCATTTTTGAAAAACTCCAAATAATGTTATGGGGAACCTATGGGAGGATTATTATAGATAAGTTGTTGTTAAAATAAAACATTCATCTCACCAAAAACCCATAAAAGGATCAGGATTTCAAACCAATAATATCAAAGCCAAGACATGAAAAAAACCGAGTGTGACATCAAGTATATAGTTCAAATATTATATGTAATGAGTTGGTTTCATTATTGATTCACTATGGATTTATTATGATTTTTTAAATTTATATGGGATTTTCGATGGAGTATCCTAATAATTATAAATGTATACTCACATCAAACACAAATTATATATATATCTATCTTTTTTTAAGTGATATGCTGATTTATCTAGGCCTTACTAATTCATTAATGTTGATTGAGGGATTTATGGTGTTAATTATAACAAATATAGTTTTTTTCATGGTATTTTCTATGATAGTATTTTCATTCCTGATATTGTTTTCTTTAGTATTTTTAAATTATTATTATATATTTTCTTGGGTGTTTCATAATCAATTATTGTGATATTTAGTCTAATTCCACCCATTTTAGTGTGTTTATACCCATGATATATGTCCAAAACCTATGGAATAATAGAATAATTCATCAATGGTACCGATCCTATTTAATAATATCTTAGGAGGATACTAGTGGGTGTGGGTTGTGATAGAAATATTCAATATATATTTCAAGATTATTTTAACGACTTGTTAAATTTAATGTATAAAATCTATATTTAAGATTATTTATATTCTATTAAATGAAGTCATAAATTATTGTTAAATTATTTAATAAAAAATTACAAAATAATTCTTTTAATTATTGACCACACATTGAAAATAAAAAACTAAAAATTTTGGTCAATTTACTTAACCAGATGACCCCTAACTGGAATATTCATCCATATAATTTGGATTGGTTCTTAAATTTTAATAACATAATAATATTTCTTAGTGTGTAATTTTTATAATATTAATGTTTTATATAAATTCCATTATACCTATTATTAATCTTTAGAAAATGTATATTTACAATCATATATATTTTACACCAAATCCTAAAAATACTAATAAAAAATGAAAATTTTCTATTCATGTCACCGATGGAGTAGGTTACCTACAACCAAATTTCATATTATTTGATTATACATTTTTAAGAACTTTTCATATAATAATAATAATATTATTATGTACAATATTTTTTACATTATAATTTTTTAATAAAATATGTTTCACTAAAATGTTATAGTACCTCCACACTATAATTATAAACTAGAGGTGATAAAGAAATAATCTTAAATAGAATCCTATTGGAGGATGATATTTTCTAATGGGATATAGAAGATACTAGATATTACGAATATGAGTCTCATAAGATATTGAAACACATTCTCGTGGTGTTTACCCTAGGAAATATTCATGATAATAAGAGATGACAAAAAAATCATTAATAGAAAAACCCATTTCTATGTGTCATTATATGTTTATATATATGCGTGTGTATTGATACTTAAACATGAATATAATCATTAATATATATAATTAAATATATTCTTTGATGTATTGATGAAAAATGTGGCAACATATGATTATAAAGAGTTATAATGTGTTGGGCATGTCACGAGAGGTATTCCATCAATGGGTAATGTGAGAAAGGATTTAAACATTACATCTCTTGAGAAACGTTGATATCTAAGACCCTTTGATTGCAATGGAACATCATTCAAAATTCCATTGACAAAGTGTTCAGGGAGATATTTCATTTAAATAAATTCAAATAATGAGACATCAATCATATAGTTCGATGGAACAGATGTGTAGGATGCTTTATTTGAGATATCACATTAAAGGGAATATATTACACAATTAGAATTCATAAGAGTTTTGATGTCATTATTACATTTTCTTCATTCTATATGGGATAACTGGTGTGTTTTTAGGTGTTAACCTTGTAATTCTAGTGTTTATGGATAATTACACTATGAAAAGGGACTATAGGGCCACAAAATAATTCTATCCACAATCTTAGATAAATTCAAGTGATGAACTTTCCACAGTAGAATAAATAATATTTATTCTATTATGGTTGACTGCCATAATTTCATCACATGTTATTCCAAAAAATAAATGAATTAAATAATAATAATAAATATTTATTTACATGATTGGTTAATATTAAATATATTATATTTTTTGATGAATATTTTAGTAACATTTATATATAAAATAGCCAATATTGAAGGATTTTTAAATATCAAGGAAGGAATGTGGGATGATATTAATGTGATAATTGGAAATGTTATAAATTATATTTAATGCACTGAACATGTAATGTGATTGATAAAAATGATATTATTGTTATTGGACATGAGGTTATCTATGAATTTTTAATATGTTAAATCTATTTTGTGAGATTTTCCAAACATAAACCTTCTATAGAAATTATATAAAAATATAACTTTTTATACATCTCTTTTTGTGTGAACAACATATATAGAGAGACTACCTCATGATATAGAAAGATAGAGGGTGGGATTATTGATATGTATCACACACACTCTTCCCACTCCATCAATCATTTTAAAGAGAATCATGTATTTACCCCACATTTAGAAGAATACAACTATGATAAACCTAATATGATGTTGCTAATCATGATAAGATATTCTAGAAACTAATGATTCTATAATGTTGTTTAGAGATTGTTGTAGACATGTAGATTAGTGCAAGAGGGATTCTACACATGGAACCTATAGAAAAACTACGTAATGAAAATATCCATTCAACTAAATAGTCAATGTAGAGACAAATATGAGTTAGGTTAATTATATATTTTATTATTAATAAATTATAAAAAATATGTGATGATACCCCACATATAGTTCTATTATTTTCATGTAGTGAATTTTTTTACAATATTCATTGGAGATGGAATTTTAATCATGTTCATAAAAAATAACATAAAAATTATATCTAATATTGAATTACTTCATACCATTATAGGAATCATCTAATGAACCCATAACCTACTAGTGGGTTTGGAGGGATTACATGATTCATTTGAAATTATTTATTACTCATTGACTGGAAAAATGTTCTAGCATTCTATTTTACTTATGTGGATTAATTTTTATATTCAACATCATTTTCACTTCCCTTTATTCATTATACATAACATAAATAATAAATAGTTAATGAATTAAAATGAAGAATAAATCAGAGAATAACATTTATAGGTTTCAAAGGCCTTGATTGGACAACATCCCAAAACATGTTGTGTATTGTTGGCATACATTCCATAGATTTTGGTTTTCATGTCCTAATATCATGATAATATCATATAGATCTAAGGTAATTGGATATAGGAAATGATAAAAATAGACTGGTGTGTATATCCATATAGACTGGAACATAGATTACAGAAGTACAAGCCTTGTTACAACATTAATTGATGTGTAGTCCCAATTTTTTCATGGTTGAGGGCACATGGTGTCCCATCATACCATATATTAGATGTGTGAAATGTAGATTATTAGCACTGAAATTCTTAAGACACATGTTTTATATCATTTTTACACACCATGTACCTCTATTAAATCCATGTAAGGCAGTATTCAATGTCCAAAGGCATGTGATTCATACATTGGGAGATAGCAATACATGTTGCGTGCTACTGTACATTCTAGGTAGTCTTCTCTAGTAAACATTCTAGTTTTATATAGACAAAAATAGATTATATAGTCAAATCTATACACATGTATTCCGTGTGTAATTTATTTTAAAAATTAAATACCATAGTATATGATTTAGCATTATATATCAATCATTTTTGTATTAAAATTTGGATAAGCACAAAATGTTATTTCCAAGTACACATTTGTACTTCAATATTTTTAAATAAAATAAATTTTGTTAAAAAATGATTTATGATGGTGAGTTAAGGATTATTGTATGAATTAAAATAAAATAAAATTAATGGTATTAATCTGTGGAAAATTGTCTTAATTGAAGAATAAATATATGTATTTGATGACAATATTAAAAAGATTATTATTGTTTTTTATTGTGTGGATGATCATCATATTATACTATTCAATTGTATGTGGTGAGTTTCTTTTAATTTACGGTTTTTAAATTGAAATTATGTCCTTAATGTCGTATAATTCCTTTTATTAATTTATGGTTCTACAATCATATAGTTTATATTATATTAACCCCATTTATCCAAAAAAAATCAACACCCCACATTCATGTGATTAAAATCTTATGTATTGTTGGATATCCCAGTTGAGGGGATGTCGTATGAGGCAAACAGTCAAAGGAAAACCAATCAATGAAATACTAGGGGGAAAATTTTAAATTAAACAACATGAACAATTTTTTGTATCAAGGTGTTTATTCCCTTTGGTTGAGGGTTATTTTATCACTTGATAAAAAAACAAACCATTAAATAATATCATTATAATGTAACCTATATTTTAATTTTTTCAAATTAATGGTTAGTTATTTATGTTATTGAATGATAAGATACCAACTAATATATTAATTAATAATTATGTATGATGGAATAAAATATAAAAAGATTATATGTAAATATTTTATCAAATATGGTTAATCACTTAAGGTAAATTCAATTGATATTGAGAAGGAAATTTAAAATATAAAATGGGAATGGAACATATGGATAAAAATTACTCCAAAGAAAACATTGTGTCATTATAGCCTTCCTCTTATTATGTTTTGAATGAAATCATAGTTTAATGTTCTCTACCAACCAATGTGGGGATTATTTTGATTATCGTGGAACTTATAGATTGATGTTTCGGATTGACATTACATTATTTACATCAAGGGGTTACTTTACATGTAGGTTATGGTGTAATTTAGAGAAAATAGTTGATTAAATATTTCAAATCAGATTTCTACTTTGGGATGTATACACAATAGAAAATGTAACTATGATTTAGTTAATTTTTAAAGTTATTCCTACTAAAAACCATTAAAATAGGTTATCATACTCAGGTTAGGGTTATAATAAGTGGAATGTATAACTTCTCAACGTGATTTTCTATGATAAATGATATTCCAAAAATGATCATATGTGATATTATGATTCAAAAAATTAGAAGATATTAGTGGTATTAAATATCTTTTAAATTTATTAGTATATTTTTAAATGAAAACAAGTGCTAATTATCATCTTTTATTTAATAAAAAATGAACAAAATAATTACTTCAACAATATCACTATGAACCATAGTAAAGAAGAATAAAAATCCCACTAGCATCAATTTTCTAAAAATGTATATTTAATTTTTCATTATAAAACAATAGAAATTGAAATTATATATGATAGAGACACCACTTCCAGAGATTATTTCCCATAAGGATATTGAAAAAGAAGGATATATCTTTTTGTGTATGAAGATGATGCAAAAAATGTCCAAAATTTCTTGTTATCTTCCAAATCTATTGAAATTTAAAATAAATATGAGGATATGTATTCATATGTAATCATTTATTAAATTAAGGATCTACTTTAATATAATGAATGATTAAGGAGATATGAGATCTCCAATGAATTGTTCATGTGAAATCATATAGATTAAGTTCTAGGTGGGTATCATGTAGTCAATGTGATTAGATATTTTGAGATCCTTTACATATTTGGTTTTAAGATGCTTGATGAGCCCCAAATAGATTTTATTTTTTCCTCACTACCAAAAAACATCTCTGGTTTTATTGGTAATTATAATATGAAAAGTAGTTACAAGACAGTTTCAAGAACATTTTAAACGTATTTGAAAAGTTGATATTGACATCGGGTGTGATAAACCCATTGTTGATATGTCAAATAAGAAGAGTAAGAACAAGAAAAATTCACCAAATACTCATTACAATCTGGAGGATTTGAAGCACCACCATTTCATAAGAAGAAGATACAAAAAAAAGAAACACGATACAATATGCTTTTCATTTGGCATTAAGGGCCATGGGAAATGGAATTTTAGCCTCCTAAAGAATAAAAGATAATATTTAGGTGGATTAATTGTTGAGTGTAATTTGTCCCTATATAAAAGATGGGTATTATATACTAACCATGTGGCTCACATTTTTTCTGAAATACTAGAACCATGTATATATTAGAAAATTACACGAGATAAGGATGATCTATGGAATGATAATCGAGCGATGAAGGTTTCTATATCGATTGGAGACTAACATCTCACATTTCTATTTGGATTTATTTTTATCTTAAATAATATTTGTCGTTTTCATAATGTTACCATAAAAAAATTATATTTATTTTTGAGATATCTATGTATTTATTTTCCCCGTTAGAAATAATATTTTTTACATTTATAATTATGTAATATTTTATATTATGAAATGATTAAATATAACTATATATGAATAAATATATAAAATCAAAATATTATATATTTATAATGAAACAAATATATGTGACTCGTACAACACCAAACATTGGATACATTTTACGGGTCATGTAAATGAGAGGTGTTTGAGAAAAAACAATCTTGATGGTTACGTAGAATTTTTTGATCTTAAGACACATAAAATATGTAACACATGATTTAAAGGTAAAATGGAAAAAAACTAAATTCAGTTGTGAAGTTGAATGGAAAATAGTGCTTCTTTATTTAGTGCATAATAATTTTCACATACTTTTTCAAGTATATAACAGTGGTGGATTCTCACAGATTGTAACTTTTACTAATAATTTGCGATATGTTGGTTAAATATAAAAGATGAGATAAAAGATTCAATCATTTTAGAATTTAAAAGTGTTCTAAATTGAGGTTGAAAATCATCTTGGTAATAAGATAAATAAACATCGATCGGAACATGGTGGTGATAGAATAATTAAGGCATCACTATATTTCTATGGGAGTATGAAATGTTATCTCAACTCACTCCACCATATACACCATAGTGGAATAATGTTAGTTAAAGGAGGCCCCATACACTATTCAACAAAGTGAGGTCAATAAATAGACATTCAAGCCTTCTATTATCCTTTTAATGAAATCCATTATAGAGAATATCATACTTACTAAACAGATTAAAAACTAATGTGGCCTATGATATTATGTTTTAGTTAGGGATGGGAATAATGTTTTTTTCCACATGTTCATTCATGTGATTGTGAGGATTTTTTTAAATCTACATAAAGAAACAAACTAGAACCATGAGGCATGAATGTATTCTTATATGATATCCCATTGAAGCAATGACATATTATCTACACAACCATTTAGAAAATAATGTAACTATCATAACATAGGATATCCTTGTTGATAGGGAGAAAATCCTCAAATAGACCAATGGGAGAAATATTTACTTCAATTTAGTTGATACTCAAGATAAAAATGAGATAAAATAGAACGGAATCCACAGTTACCAATGGTAGAAGTTGTTCACGAAACAAAACTACATTGTAGATGTTCTAAAGAGTAAAGAGAACCAGAGAGATGTATTTTTATAGTAACTAATAATGGTGAGTCATTGTTTTTTTAAATTAATAACCCTCTCTCACACTAAGAGATTATAGAGATCAAAGAATCTATATGGTGGAAAAAAGCCATGGATTCTAATATAGATTCAATTTATCAAAATCATGATTAGGTTCTGATTGATTATCCATTTTTTGTAAATAATATTAGATTTAAATGAGAATTATATATATAGTTTTGGAATGGATGGTAATATAAATACCTATTAATCATGACTATTGGATAAATGTATTTTTCAAATTCATGGTATTGACTATGATAAATTATTTTCTAAAATTTCCAAGTTTAAATGACCATAAAATCTGTTTCCATAAAATATTACCATAACATTAAAATTGGGAAATAAATATAAAAAACACACTCCATAACATGGAACGTAAAAGGGATATCTATATCACAATAAAAGATGTTTTTTTCACTCCATGAAATGACAAAAATATATGAAATTTTTAGAGATAAATCTATGGATTAAAGAAATTATATAGGTTATGGAACAGTCTATTTAATGAAGACATTGATGAATTTTATTTTATTATAATTTAATGATAGAATAGTGTTTACAAATGAATTGTTGGGATTATGACATTTTTTATAGTAGTACATGTCGATAACATATTACTAATTAGAAACGATACAATATCCTTATAAGTGGTTAAGGAATGGTTGAGCATGTCCTTATCCATGATGTAAATAGGTGAAAAAATTATATTATAGTAGTCGAATCAAACATGATATATCTAAGGGGATTATCAAGAAAAAATCATGGCATATACATTATCTTGTGAAATATGTGATTCGGTATGAGAAAATACATCAGAGGATTGGTTCTATTGTTACATAGTATATATATTTCTATGAAAATGTGTCCAAATAGATAAGAGGAATGGTAGAGAATGTGTAAGATCCCACAAGATTATATCATTGGATCTATTATGTATTCTAGTTTATATATGAGTCTTGATGTTTCATATTTTTTAATCATTGTAGAAATATATCAAGAAGATATATGGAATCAACATGACACTATGGTTATGAATATCCTTAAGAATATGATCCAAACTAAAGTTATATTCCAAATGTATTGAGGAGATAATGTGCTATTAAATATGGGTTATACATAGGTTATCTTTTATAATGATGAGAAATATCTAATTTCATAGTATAGATATATCTTTTGTATCAATTTTGGATCAATGATTTTGAATAGATTAATGCATAAATTTTTCATGTGATTTTACATTAGAATCATAGAATATTATGGTTTCTGATACAGAGATTGAAATAGTCTTGATTTTAAATTTTTTCTTTGAGAATGATGCAATGCCTAAAATTAATGAATCTATCATAATTTTCTATGAAAACATAGTAGTGGTGTCTCACTCCTTTGAGGCATGGTCACACTAAAGGGAAAACCAAAAAATTATATGTTTCATGTATGAGGAGATTATTCTAAATGTGCTAAAGTTGTGGTGAAAATAGTATACATGGAGGAAAACATAGTGGAACCATTGACCACAGAATCTTCCCAAAAGAGGAATGAGTACATTCTGAGACCTAGTTTATTAAATGTTGTTGTCAGTTAGTTGTAGTGAAAGTGTGAGTATTTTGGTGTTAGTTCCCTATAAATAAAATTATTAATAACTAAGTACATGTTATATTGAATTATTCAAATAACACTATTATTAGTCCACTAAGTGATAATTGTATGTGATAGTGTCTTAAGAATATATGTAGCACCAAAAATGATATAAAATTTCTCCTATATAATAATAAATAGGTGGTCCCATGAAAATATTATTGAATAAAACTCAATGAATGAATGATATTATCTGATGTGAAATAGACTATATATGATATCAATTTTATGAGGATCATAATACATTAATACACCTTCTCATTGTGTTATCAAATGGTTATCTCTATTACATGGGGCTAGGAAAACATACTCACTAATAGGAAATACACCTTTCCATTTGTAAACAGATGTTTCTATATATGGATGTTTTTATTGACAATTATAAATTAATGTTATTATTAATGAATATAATGACATTTTTTATTTAATGTATTTAAAAACCCATGATGACATATGCTCATAGAAAGCAATGATGCTTTGGTGTTGCGATAAATGATATTGTATTAATACATATAGAGAGGAAAGATATATAACATTCATCTCTTGATGAATGTTTACAAAAAAGACATTTAATGTGATTGGAAGTACCATCATAAATCTATGTCCACTGTGTCTAGTGGAAAATTAATTTAAAAAAAGCAATAAAAGAAGAATCAAGAATATATGTTGATGACACTTTAATGCCACATTATTTATTTTTGATGTCAATATTAAGGGATGATATTACATAGTTATAATATATAGGAGGATGGATTGGATTGAGAAATAAAAAATATTATCTACATGTTATTTTTCATGTTTCTAGATACTGGACTATGTCTTTTCGTAGTGTTTCATAATGCCAATTAAAACGTTTCCAAGTTGGGAAATGATGAATTGTATTCATAATATTAGTTAAATTCAAGTAATGAATTTGACATGTTTGAAAGAATTGTAATTATTCATGTTTAGTTAATCTCTAAAATTTAATTACTAGTAATTTAACAAATATGTGATATATATAATTATAACAAATATTTATTTTAAATAATGAAGTAAATTATTTTAATTAAATTTACTTTAGAATAATATTTTCACATTTATTATTTATATGTTAATTATTTTAGGATCAATGAAGGTTACAGATAAAAATAATAAGAAGAAGAATCATCCAATTTGAAATGGAACAAATGATACTTAATAATATTGATATTATTATTATTTTATATGGGGTTGTCTATGAATTATATTTTAATTAAAGGTCTTGTTTGTTATTTAATAACCACAAACCCACCATAATAAATATATAATTACATTACTTTCTATAACTCACTTTTTTTGTGCATGGGGGATAGAGAGAGTATCTCACACCCCAGATAGATAGAGAGAGATATATAGATCTACTGGTCCCTATCTCTTCCTTCGATCTTAATCGAACATCAAGAGTTATTACTCCATCTAGATTATTATACTTTTGATAAATTAGAAAAAAATTTTATCATGATCCTCTGATCAAGAAGATGATGTTTCTATTTAGAATATTAGAAATTGTGGTGCATGTGTGGATCGCCTCTAGAGGGACTCTTCACATGGATAGTATAGTAAAATGACTGTGTGAGGAGATATATTACCCTAGAACATCAATTTATAATTAATTACACGTTAAGGTATATCTATATCAGTTTATAAATTATTTTTAAAATACTTTTGGTGATCAATTTCTTGGGGTCCAATAATTTTTCTCTAGTCATGTAGTCAGTGATATTAATTAGAAATTTCATGTTAATAATGTAAGATAGTGATTTAATGTAAATTAAAAGTAAAAAATGATTAGTTCATACCATCAAAGGTCTCTTCAATTATGCTTAATAACAAAATTTATAAATCTATACAAAATCATTAGGTCCTTTCGTATACCTTGGGTCCTCTATAAAGAAGAGGTATAGGTCTTAGCTATGTGTTGTCATTTTATTTCTTCTTCAACCTCCAAAATATGTTCTTAAACTATGATTATATAATTAAATAATTATATCCCATATATATTTATGTTTTTATTTTAGTGTGATAACATATATCCATCCCCACTTCCATACAGTGGTAAATAAAATGGTTGATCTTATTTACAGTGGTATACCATCTCACAAAATGATGTAATTATTTTTTCATCACCTACTATAATGGATGTATATAATGATGTATTGAAAATAATTATATGATATTTATGGAATGATTAATAATATATAATTATAATATCACATATATCTTCTTACATTTCAATCTGTTAGAAAATGATATGGTTGCTCGTCCGTATATATGAACTACCACCTCCACGAAGCGATGTGAATCATTTTTTATTTTATTTTATGATATATGTGTTTGAAAATATATTTAATTAATATATTTGATTCAATTTGAAAAAATGTATTCTATAAAGGAGATATATTAGTTACATTAATTTCGTTCCATCCATCAATAAAATTGAAGCAGCATTCATGCATAAGTACGACCGATTGTCTCCATGAATAGTGTAATTCATTTTCAATATAAAACATTAATGAATTGATATAATTAAATATAAAAAGAATATATATATATCATTTATATCATTTTTAAAATTATAGATATGATGGATCCATGATAAATTCAAAATTATTCAATCTACCAAATAAGAACATACTTGAAAAGTGAAGTAGTAATTTCCCGAAACATGATTTTAACAAGATATTATTATTTAATGGATAATAAAAGTTCATAAGTAAAAAATATATGTTATTAAATATATTAGTATGTTTTTTTAATATATTTATAATTAACATATTTTTATTATACTGGAATATTGAATGTGTTTGTAGGATTTCGATACTTATGGCAAGGGAATTGCATCTCAAATTGTCTTCTTTGGGACATAGTTTATGTTTTACCCCTATATTATATTATATGGTTTATATAAAACTCTATTAACATGTTATATAATGAATTTATTTATTCTAATGATATTTAATATCTTATTCAATATTATTATTTCATGAGGTTTATGATTCTGAAAAAACCAATGTGGAAAATGTTTTATCTGACAATCCCATTGTTTATCAAGATTGTTTATGATTAAGTATTATAGGATAAAATAATATGATACAACACCCATTAAACTAATTTTTTTCCTATCCTATGGTTATTTGCTGATAATAAATATTTTTCTTTCATTTTTCCATCATTAAATATTATATATATCAATTTATGTTTTTTTTTGAAAAATCAATGTTATTTCTATCTTCGGTCGAATATACATTTTTTTCCATTTGAATGATTTATAAATTTTTTAAAAAATGTTTCTAATATTTCATAATGATTGATAAAATAATTTTTTTCATGTTTTAATTTTTACAATGTTATTTCAATGTAATCTCATTTTAATTTTCTGAATAAATGCCATATGACATTTTACCAACAAATGTGAAAGTAATATTCTTTTTAAAGTATATGACATGAAATGAATTTTATACCTTCATGATGTCTCAATTATTTAAATAATAATTGATAAATATTCATGTTTATTTTCAATGAAAACAATTTCACTAATTTTTTCTAAATAATTATATTTTAATGAAATCATTGACAAAATTATATGTTATTTTCCAAAAAGATTATTTTTTTGATATTTTTATGGAATATATAGTCAGAAATAAAAATAAAATGTTTTTGTTTTCTAATGTTTTATTAGGCATATAGACTAATGGTACTATCATGATTATTTCACTTGATGGATTAGGTTTATTTTTATAAGAACGATATATTTATAAAACTGATTCTATTTCCATGAGTTATTCTGTGATGTAATGATGAAACATTTATGGAACCCATTTATTTTCCATGGGATATGCCATTGTGATATATTTATTGGACCCATTTCATTTCATGGGTTCTGATATGATAAATTTTGTATGATCTTATTGAATAAATATGTATGGTTTTCATTATGTGATGATGGATACAATATTATGAAGGGAGGTTGTTACGTTATAAACAAGGACAGTGGTTATGTTATACAAAAGGATGAGTGGGACATGCATTTCCTCAGAATGCTTTGGGAAAAGATTTATTTCCCAAGAGATAAAAAATTCATGAATAGGGAGTGATCTTAGATTAGTATAGAAAACTTTATGTAGTGTTACTCTAGGCATTGGACCTTTACTACTATGGTGGTTTGGGGATTGACCATAAACCACTATGATAGTATTGGGAGTGAACCATAACTACTATGATGGTTTCTAGAGTAAACCCAATAAACTCTAAAAATATTGTCAATGATTTCTAAAATCTAAAGAAATTATTTTTTATTCCTATGGATACACTAAATTTTTTGTCTTATAAAAATGTCATGATCAAATGGATTATTTTATTTTATTCCATTATGATTAATTTCTTATAACTGCAATGATTTAATCCATATATCATGTTTAAGATCTATAATATATAGGGTATTGTTTTCAAATGTTATTCTCATGTTTCCATACCCTTATGTTCATGTTATGTTGATATATCCATTTTTTATGATTATTGAGTATATAAGGTTTCCCATTAATATATTTTTGTTCCTCAGGTTATGAAGAATGGCATTAAGTATTATATATCTATAATGTTTTCTAGTTTTGATGAACTTAGTGAGAGATAATGTAGTTCACTTATAAACCACCTGTTTATGTATCTTAGTTTCCAATGGATCTATCATTATATGATTCTGGCATGAATAGTTTTTAACGAATATGAATCTATTAATATGTTATATATATGTATGATAAGTTTGGTTTGTTAAATTTTTTATCAGAGTATAGTCTCGTTATCCTTTGAAAAATTGGATGAGAACAATTTAGTGAGATCCATAGGGATATGTATAAGGATATGTATATGGATAAATCTATTAAAATTTAAAATTATTGGAAAATATCAACAAATTTTGGGTAAGGATAATGCGAGTGGTTTTACACAATTAAATCTCTTACTGGATACAATAAGTGGATGTTTATTCTCTACTAATGTTCTGAGGGGTAATTCCTCCAAAATGTATGCATTTTTCTTAACTTGATCATCACCTGGTGGAAGAAAATTGGATTTTGTGCACACATACTTTCACACATTATGGGAAAAGATTAAAAATCTTCCGAACTCTATATGGACCATCACAATGGATTTGAATAGATGATGATTATGAATGACCAATGTTAAATCAATATTTTTATAGAATGATAATAATTTTTCATTATTTAAATGTCCTATAAATGATATTACATGATTATGTGGTACCCCACTAAGATTATTTTTTCTCACCCGATATTTTTGATTTTATTTAATGGTTATAACCTGATATGACAATGTCAATACTGAATGTGATGGAAAATGTAAGGAATGACCTCCCGAGAGACCCAATGATTTGGGAAATGGAAAAAAAATATTGTTTCCATTCCAATAAAAATTCTAGACCAATAAATCACACTAACATTATAAATGGGAAAAGGAAGGACAAATATTCTGTTGACTCTTTCATGTGTTAATGAACAACATTTTAGTGTTTCTTCTAATCGACTCATTTCTAAAAAATGGATTTGTACTACTTAAAAGGTAGTATAATCTATCTAATGTCTGGAAGATGAAAAGTTTTTTTTGGAGGTATATTTTTTGGACGGAGAAATGAATAAATTGAATTATAACATCCTGAATAAAATACAATATGAAATAAGTAAAGACCCAAAAATTTGAAGGAATTTTTTTTCTTAATTTCTTTTTAATTTTACGAGTATAGTGTTTCAGACAGACCCTGATTTTGAGGCCCGGTGTGCCCGAAATTAATTTCCAATGTTTAGCTCAGGTACGTTCAGTAAATAGACGAGTGGGTTTTTCTATCCTTTGAATCAGTGCTCGGAATTGAAATCAGAGAGCATCGATAAACTCACATCACCAGTAATTTCTTAAGGGGACCTTTACTGCAGTTGCGTTTGAAGCAGGTTGAAAATTTTTATTTTGGAGTTTAGATAAGAAGTTAAATGAATTTTTCAAAAAAAATATTTATCTAAGGATGTTAAATCTTCCGATGTGTGGATATATGAGAGGTGGGCCCACACGAGCCCCAACCTCTCATCTTCCCATAAACCTCTCCGACCCCCTTTAACACCCCTTCAATTTAATGTGACAACTCTTTAAATAAAGAGACCATCTCTCTCCCACATTAATGGTGCCAAGAACTTTAATTTATTAAGTGATTTGAATTTGAAAAGGGCATGGCATGTTTATTAATAGGGGAAGCCTCTATTTAATATGGGATGGAAAATATTTTGGAGAACCTTGAGGAACCTTTGTAGGATTGGAAAGAAATGTGTTTTTCACCCAAAGAAGAACCCTTTAGACGAAGAACGCTCTATGATTCGAAGAACACGAATTCACCAAGGATGTGCCTTTCCTTCTTCTTCCACCACGTCAAAGAAGAAGACACTACTGCCGGGGAACATCTCCAACGACAACGTGCTTTCTTCCTCCGATGTGGATGATATTGATACCGTTCTTCCATGACACCGTTCTATTGTGATGCATGCCTCTTTTTATGGCCCTACAGCGTGCAATGTCATGATCGTGGTAGGGGTTTATTTTCTTGTTCAAGAATTTATCATCGATATTCATTGCATAAGGAATTTTCCATATGATATCATCGTAATGGAAGGATATCGGACCGCACGAACACGACCGATTCTCCTCCCCTTTTCTTTGTTGATCTTCTTTGAAGTTGGAAGCGGAGGCGCACGATGCCGTTTCACCGTACGGTGATCGACATGGAACCATGACCATGCAAGGCCATGGTGAAGGCAGCGCGAATCCATTGCACCTCACAGAGATGAAGAGGACCACGACTAGAGCGGTGGTGCGCGGTGCCATCACGTCGCGTAAGTGAGGCCGAAGAAGGCCACTGCCAAAAGTGGGCTGCGACGGCGGGGGGTGGCGCCGTCGCGCCGTGCCGGTGAGACAATCCACGACCTAAGGTCGTGGCAGACAAACAGGGGTGGATGGAAACTCCAGAAGGTGGGACCCCCTCTTGGTCCTGCAGTGCCTCACAAACTGGCCGACCGTTACCTGGAAAACCGGGCGATGTAACCACCCCCCGGACCTACTACTAGGGTGGACCCCACTGGGTCCGCCGTTTCCTGAAAAAGGGGTCATGCACCATGCGTCTCACTTGTCCAGCACCGAGCCACGACCGGCTTCCGAGCCTGGCCACACCGGTGGGGCCGGCCATAGCCGGCTGAGACGGGTCGCGCCCAGACCCTCTATTTTTGGAAATTTTTCAGTTAAACGGTAAAATCGTAAGATACAGACCTCCTATCGACGCACCTTCTATTGGGTGGGATTCCTTGGATCAAGACGGCCATTTTGTTATATTATACTCAAGGTATCGGCAATGTTTGGGTATGGTCGGGTTGGTTCGAACTCGAAACACACTGGGCCCTCCGAGTGGAAACGCTTATAACATGAGCTCTGGACGTCCGATTGACGTGTTGTCGACTTTGTTAGATTCCTCTTGGTGAGATGGTTAATTTGATACACTTCACCTGAGTTTTGGATGCAGTTGGAGTTTGGAGGGGTTGGATTGTACCTGAAATCCAACCGGGCCCCTGGAATAGAAAAGCCAATAACTCTCAGACCGGACGTCCGTTTGACGAACCGTCAGCGGCGTCGGTAATATCAATGAGTAAATGTCCCTTGAGTATACCCCATGGGAGTTCGTGGTAAATTTCAGATACGGTCGTGTTGGTTCGTACACGAAACCAACCAGCCCCCTAGGACTAAAAAGCTAATAACACACAGACCAGGAATTCGATAGACCTGCTGTTTTTTTCATTGTGACCCCTTTGACGAATAGGTCCTTTTATATACTTCATTATGAGAATTCATGAAATTTTATGTATCGATCCCTTGTCTTGTAGGGCAGACCCTCCCGAAATGGAGCGTGATGTGTGCGGGAAACCAAGAGCTGGCTGCGACTGCGATGATGATGGCGACTGTACATGGATCCTCCATGCGTTCGGCAGTGAGGATGAATGTACATGGATTTCTTGTGGGTTCGGCAGTGATGGAGACTGTACATGGATCCTACTTGGGTTCGGCATCGATGATGACAATACTCAGATCCTCTGTGGGTTCGGAAGTGATGACGACTGTACTTGGATCATCCGTGGGTTCGACAACGATGATGACTGTACTTGGATCCTCTGTGGGTTCGGCATCGATGACGAATCTACTTGGATCCTACGTGGGTTCAGAAGTGATGGTTATTGTACTGGGGTCTTACGTGGGTTTGGCAGTGACAACTTCTGTACTTGGATTCTACGTGGGTTCGGCAAAGGAGATGATTCAGAGGCTACATCTAATCATCTCCACCCCTCTTCATTAGTAGTATACCTGTGTGAGATGAGTCTTGACATTCAATCATTATCATCGATGTGAGTGACATGATTTCTTTTTTGTACTAGATGTGTATTCCTGTGTGGACTGGGTTGTGATTTCCTATGTGGAATGGTTGTGTTTTCCTATGTGGACTAGGTTGTGAATTCCTCTGTGGACTGGTTGTGATTTCCTGTGTGGACTGGGTTGTGATTTCTTGTGTGGACTGGTTGTGTTTACCTGTGTGGATTGGGTTGTGATTTTCTATGTGGGCTGGTTGTGTTTTCTTGTGTGAACTGGGTTGTGATTTTCGGTGTGGACTGGTTGTGTTTTCTTGTGTGGACTGGGTTGTCATTTCCTATGTGGACTGGTTGTGCTTTCCTGTGTGGACTGGGTTTTACTTGGGAACGTGAGTTGGAGCCGAACTGGAAATGATGACTTAGGTATATGTACGGCCATATACCTAAGTGGAGATGGTTAGTACTTCTTGTTTGTATCTTTTCATTGAGGTTATCCTTGTTGGATTTAGTGAGACCTAGAGGGTTTTGGGGTCCCTGCTGAGTGTCGTTATACTCACCCCTGCACGGGCTATGCCCGCACGTCGTTGTGTTGGATGCAGACGACTGACAGCACTGACAGAGACTGAGTGTACGAGGACTGGATGGTACCCGGAGGAGGACCTCATGACGAGTCAGTACCTGGAGATGGACTTCATGAAGAGAGGGTACTTGAAGGAGGTTGGTGGGCGAGAGCGTTGAGAAGCCTATTTGTACCTATCCTTCAGGTAGGATTCGAGGTGGTTGACCCAAAAGCTGCTCCTATCTTCCAGCTATTTGTCTTTTCTGTTGTACTTTCATTCTGTTGTAGCTGTACTTTTCATTTTGGGTTTCTATTCTGGCCCATTTACTTTCCAGCACTTAATTTTGTACTCATTTTACGTACTGTTTACTTTAGCTTGCATACTCTGTTGTTTTTGTTTACTTATATAAAGTCAATGCCTTCCCTTTTATCGGGATTTACACCTTTGGTTCTAGTCACCAGCCCCTGGACTATGGAAGGCTGGCTTGAGGTATTCACGGCACAGGCCCTAAGGATGGGTCTTGAAAGTTGGTATCAAAGCAATTGGTTCTACAGCAGAACTTAGGACTCTGATAATTCATTCCTATGAAGAAATGGTGTTAATATTACCGAGTGTGGTCTTCAGTTCATGGAGTCCAGTGTTGGTGTAGTGGCCGACGTATCCATACACCAGGACCATGCCTACTGATTTACGACTTAGTGCATGAAAACACTGATCACGTGTGTGTTTCCAAAAGTTTTAATGTTAGCTCAAACCAGGTCAGCTCACCAGGTATAAATCGATTGATCGTGTCACATCTATTCAGGATGCCTCCACACAGACTGTCAGTTGGAGTTTTGAGATAGCACACGATGACGGCCCACTGAGCGATGAGGATATGGTGTGGGGCTGTTTTTCTATGTTGGCACCTTCAGGTGCTGTACTAGAATCACCACCACCCATTAGTAAGTAGATGCCACCAGCCATACTAGCGAACGGTGCACACTGACATAGCGTGTTGCATGAGTTCCAGCAGCATAGGCCTATGAGGTTACATGGCGAGACAGATTCCCAGGCAGTAGTGGGATGGATGGAGGTGATTACTAGAGTTCTAGATCCAGTTTAGACACAAGTGAAGAATATGGTGATCTTAGATACTGGTTTTTCTCAGTGAGTGACCATGAGGATGGTCGGAATAGTGATGAGGCTTTGGTACGTGGACCGATGCCTGAGATAGTACCTTCGGGTAGTGAGCTAGCTATATCACTACCTATTGGACAGCAGTTACAACCGGTAGTACCAGTAGATTAAATATGTAGGTTCAGTGACTTACACGTGTTTCAACATCATATACGCTCAGGTTCCAAGGTGAGCCTGACTCACTGTCGGCTAAGGACTGGCTTGAGGAGGTGGCTGAGAGTTTTATAGTGCTATACAACTTCGACAGGACGACATGTCGGTAGCTGATTAGTCATCGAGGCGTATCCATCATTCTTGGTATGTGATGAATAAGATTCGATTAGTTGTTTAGAGAACTAACCTCTGAGCAAGGTGTGTTTAAAGGATATCAATGCTATCAACCTTTCCTCTACGAATTCCTACTTATGTTAGGGTGCTAGAGAGAACCTTTGTGGTTGAATGTTCTTTGGTTGAACGAATATAGCCAATGAATGTTAGCAGTGGGAAGATGTGAACTGGCACCAGTCTTAGATACATGGGCGTGTAAAATGTTTCATGAAGATATAGTGTTAATGATAGATGAATCTGCAGAGCAGCAGATGTGGAAGCAGACCTGGGAGAGCAACATATGGTGGTGTACATTTCGACATGTTACAACCACCCGCCTTTGTAGACACCGATAGGATCATGGAGCTGGAGGGCATAGGTAGATAGTAGCATCATGCGGTCAAGGAGTGCGACCAAAAGGCTCTATGGATGATTCGAGGAACAATCTGAGTCAACTACTAGATGTCGTAACAACAGACATTGATATGAATCATTCCTACCTTCCACGAATCTTGTTTGAAACCTAGAGTTTCTGGATAAGCCGTTGACTTGATCCTCACGTCTGGAGTTACCTAGAGAGGATACTCGATGATCACACTTATGTTGACGGTGTGATATGACCCTATAGGTGAGTGTTTTGGTTGGAACCTCTTGGTGGTAGCGTCGAGGCCTTACGACGTTAGTTTGGGTATGGAATGGGCAACCACAGTTCATACAGGGATTGACGGTATTAGGCAAAAAGGTTGAATATTATCTACAACATTTGGATAGTGTTTTACTTGGTCGGGAAGAGGAAAACCCATGCATTACAGGATTATCTCATGCATAGGAGGGTGCGACCGATCACTCTTGAGTCGGCCAAACTTACCCTCGTGGAAGCATGAGTTTTGAGTTTTTCAGGTCCATATAGGGAATGGAGGCCTATAGAGTTTGAGGATGGAAACCACGTCTTTATGTAATTCTCACCTCGATAAGGTCTAAGTATATTTTTCCGAGACAACAAGTAATCTCAGAGGTTCATCGGACCTTTCCAGGTCCCTAGCAGGGTAGGCAAGGTGGCTTACCTTTTGCCCTTTCCACCTCAGTTGCACTGGGTCAACGATGTCATCCAGGTATCACTTCTATGGTGATACATGCACTAACCTTCACACATCGTCGACCATAGGGAGATGGACATCGATGACGGGGTGAAATTCATGGAGGTTCCAGTAGATATCGCGGACCGACAAGAGCGGGTCCTATGTGGACAACCGATTCCTCAGATTCTCTTTCACTGGCATCACGGGAACATCCAAGAGAGCACATGGGAGAGAAAGGCTCAGATACATGCACAATACCCTCATTTTTTCCCTAGTTTATGATGTATCTTTACGGGGAAAAAAAATCATGAGTTGGGAGTAATGTATAGGCTCGTAAATTTCAAAGAATTGTTTTTCATAATTTATTTATAATTTTACGAGTACGCAATTTCTGACGGCACATGATTCCGTGGCCTGGTGTACCCGGAATCAATTTTCGATGTTTAGCTTGGGTATATTCAGTAAACGAACAAGTGGGTTTTTCTATCATTTGAATCGGTGCATGAAATTGAAATCTGAGGGCACCGATGAACTCGCAATGCCGGTAAATTCTTAAGGGGACCTTTACATTAGTTGTTTTTTAAGCGGGTTGAGAATTTTTTTTTGGAGTTTAGCTATGAAGTTAAATAAATTTGTTAAAAAAAATTTATCTAAGGAAGATAAATTCTTTCATGTGTGGATATATGAGAGGTGGGTCCCACACGATCCCGAACCTCTCATCTTCCCATTACTCTTTCCGACCCCCTTTTACACCACTTCAATTTAATGTGACAACTCTTTAAATAATGATACCATCTCTCTCCCACATTAATGGTGCCAAATCATTAATTTATTAAGTTTTTTGAATTTGAAAAGGGAGTGGCATGTTTATTAATAAGGGAAGCCTCTCTTTAATATGGGTTGGAAAATATTTTGGAGAACCTTGAGGAACCTATGGAGGATTGGAACGAAATGTGTTATTCTCCTGATGAAGAATTCGTTCGATGAAAAACATTCTACAATTCGAAGAACGAGAAGTCACCGATGATGTGCCTTTTCCTTCTTCTTCCACCGCGTCAAAGAATAAGACACCGCCGTGGGGGAACATCACCAACGACAATGTTCTTTCTTCCTCTGATGTCGATGGGATTGATATCGTTCTTCTGCGACGTCTTTCTAAGGCGACACTTTCCTCTTTTTGTGGCCCGACAATGTGCTATGCCCTGATCAAGGTAGGGGTTTATTTTCTTGTTCAAGACATTATCATCATTCTTCGTTGCATAAGGAATTGGATGCATTATATTGTCATAACGGGAGGAGACTGAACCGCACGAACATGATTGATTATCCTCCCCTCTTCTTTGTTGATCTTCGTTGAAGTTGGAAGAGGAGGTGCACGATGTCGTTGCACCGTATGGTAATCGGCAGGGAACCACGACTATGCAAGGCCACGGTGAAGGCGGTGCAGAGCTGTTGCAACACGCAGAGATGAAGAGGACCGCGGCTGGAGCGGTGGTGTGCGGGGTAGTCGTGCCGCGCTGGTGAGGCTGAAGAAGGCCACAGCCCGGAGCGGTTTGTGGCGGAGGGGCACCCCGCCGGTGAGACAAGACACGACCTAAGGCCATAGAGGACCAACAGGGCTTGCCGGCCGAGTCAGCCGACGACGACTCCAGGAGACGGGACCCCCTCTAGGTCCCGTGACACCTCACAAACCGGCCGGCCGTAGTGGCTGACCGTTACATGGAAAACTAGGGGGGTGTGACCCCCCCCCCCCCCGACCTGCTACTAGGGGGGACCCCACTGGGTCCGCCATTTTCACAAAAGGGGGCTGCCTCCCTTGTGTCCCGCTCGGCCAGCGCCGAGCTGCGGCCGGCTTCCAAGCCAGGCCGCAGGCCGCACGGGCTGGGCTGGGCCTCGCCATCGTCGGGCCGAGCTGTTTCAGCTGGGCAGGGCCACGCCCAACTGGGCCGGACCTGGACCTGAGTTGGGTTGTCCCAGATTGGGTCGACCCAAGGGGTGTTGGGCCAGGCCAGACCAGGCCCAGACCCCCTATTTTCGGAACATTTTCGGTTAACAATCATATCTTGAGCTATGGAACTCCAATCGACGCAATATTAGTTGCGTGGGATTCCATGGATCAATAGGTTTGTTTTGGTATATTATACTCAAGGTATCAACAATGTTAGTGTATGGCCGAGTTGGTTCGAACTCGAAACCAACCAAGCCCTCGGAGCAGAAATGCTTATATCATGATCTCTGGACGTCCGATTGACGTTCTGTCAACTTTTTTGGATTCCTCTAGGTGAGATGGTTCTTTTGGTGAACATCACATGAGGTTCAGACGCAGTTGGAGTATGGTCGGCTCGGATTGTACCTGAAATCCAACCGGGCCCCTAGAACGGAAAAGCCAATAACTCTCAGACCATACGTCTGTTTGACGAACCGTCAATAGTGTTGGTAATCTCATTGAGTTATGGTCCATTGAGTATACCCCGTGAGAGTTCGTGGTACAGTTGATATACCATCGGGTTGGTTCATACACGAAACCAACCGGGTCCCCAGGACTAAAAGTCTAACAACACACAGACCAGGCGTCCGATAGACGTGTCGTTGTTCCGTTGTGACCCCTTTGATGAGGCGTTCCTTTGAGATACATATTTGTGGGACGTCAGGACAGTTGATGTATCGACCCCTTGCTTTGTGGAGCGTACCCTCTCGTAATTGAGTGTGCTATGTGCGGGAACCCTAGAGCTGGCTATGACTGCGACGACGATGACGACTATACATGGATCCTCCGTGGGTTCGGCAGTGAGGACGACTATACTTGGATCCTCCGTGGGTTCGACAGTGATGATGACTCTAATTGGATCCTACATGGGTTCGGCAGCGATGACGACTATACTTGGATCCTCTGTGGGTTCGGCAGTGATGAACAGTGTACTTGGATCCTTCGTGGGTTTGGCAGCGATGACGACTGTAGTTGGATCCTTCGTCTGATCGGCAGTGATGACGACTGTACTTGGATCCTACGTGGGTTCGGCAGTGATGGGTATTGTACATGGATCCTACGTGGTTTTGGAATTGACGACTTCTGTAATAAGATCCTACATGGGTTCAAGAAAGGAGATGATTCAAATGATACATCTAATCATCTCCAGCCCTTTTCGCGAGTAGTATACATGTGTAAACTGAGTCTTGACTTTAAATCTTTATCATCGATGTGATTGACGTGATTTCCTATGTGGACTGGTTGTGTTTTCCTATGTAGACTGGGATGTGATTTCCTGTGTGGACTGGTTTTGTTTTTCTTGTGTGGCATGGGTTGTGAATTTCTGTGTGGACTAGTTGTGATTTTATGTGTAGACTGGGTTATGATTTCTTGTGTAGACTGGTTGTGTTTTCCTGTGTGGACTGGGTTATGATTTATTATGTGGACTGGTTCTGTTTTCCTGTGTGGACTGTGTTATGATTTCATGTGGGGACTGGTTGTGATTTCTTGTGTGGACTGAGTTGTGATTTTTATGTAGACTGGTTGTGCATTCCTCTGTGGACTGGGTTGTTCATGGGCACATAGATTGGAGCCGAACTGGAAATGATGAATTAGGTATATGTATGGAAATATTCCAAAGTAGAGTTGGTTGATACTTCGTGTTTGTATCTTTTCTTTGTGGTTATCCTTGTTGGATTTAGTTAGACATTTAGGGTTTTGGGGTCCCTACTGAGTATCGTTATACTCACCCCTACACGAGCTATGCCATCATCTCATTGTGTTGGATGAAGATGATACATAGTGCTGACAGAGGCTGAGTGTTCGAGGACTGGACGAGACTCGGTGGAGGACCTCACGACGAGTCAGTACCCAGAGGTGGAATTCACAACGAGATGGTACTCAGAGAAGTGGCGGGGGAGATCGTTGAGAAGGCTATATGTACCTACCCTTCAGGTCGGATCTGAGGTGGACGACCCATGAGCTGATCTTATCTTCCATCTATTGGTCTTTTCTGTTGTACTTTCGTTTATTTGTAGCTGTACTTTTCAGTTGGGTTTTTATTCTGGCTCATTTTCATTCCAGTACTTACCTTTGGACTCAGTTTACTTAGTGTTTACTTTATATTGTGTACTCTATTGTTTTTGTTTACTTATATAATTGAAATTCCTTCCCTTTTAACGGGATTTACCCATTTAGTGCTAGTCGCATGCCCCTGTTCTATGGATGGCGGGCTTAGGGTAGTCACAACACGGGCCCCAGGGACGGGTTGTGACAATGAAATTTACTCCATGGAGTGCGATGAGTATAACATATTAATTTTCAACAAGTAAATTACTAATATTCATTATATGAAGTTTGAGAAGGAATTCCTTGAGTTAAATCCAATGGATGAAAAATCCATCGTTAACTATGAATAAATCATTTTATGTGATATTAATGTTCATATGGTGAATGGAGTTACAAATAAATGTCATGGTTTTGATAAGAATGGAATGATGGAATTAAAATGAAACTCTAAAAAATATAAAGATAATAAGATGATCATTCATTTCTTCATGATGAGTGGAATGAAATATGGTGGATATGATCATGAAAGGGATGTGGAATGTTTTATGTATATATAATATGGTCATTGAGAAATATTGTGTTGAAGTGATGAAAAAAGTTAGATAATGATGTAAATATAGAGAAAGCTCCTCAAAACACACCAGCCACACTCCAATCATTCATATTCTAGGATTATGGGAATTATTCGAAATAGTTCCCGAATATGAAGGTTAATGTGGATGATTGATGTAGATAAAACTCTATGTTTAGAGACAAATAAAAATATCTTATTATAACTATTTTTAGGAGTGGTATGATTAGGACATGGAAAATGGTACACTTAACATCCCCTCTAGTGATACAATGGTATCAGTTGATTCTAGATCTATCCATGATTATATGTCTAAATAATTTGATAAGGGTATGAAAATTCCACACCAGTGATTAGATATTGAATTAGAAATGAAAAACACCAATAGAATGATGGTCACAAATAAATTATATGATTTATAACTTGTTGATGTTTTTGGAAATGTGATTTATATAAATTTCATTATAACCCCTCTAGTTGAATTTGACATATACGTATTTATGGTTGGACAGAAACTATATAATGACCGTAATAATTCTCATGGATGGCATAATACATTTGACATTCCAAATGAACATTTGATCGACAATTAGTGTGATGATAAATATAAACTCTTAATAGAAATTGCACCTATTTTATGGGTCCTGATTATCATTGGAATGTGGTGTTTCTACCATATGGATGGTAAGAAACTCAACAAAAATGATATTCCTCCTGTGTGGGAGTTTTGTGATGTCTTTCTAAAAGTGTTTCCTCGACATCTATCGAAACATGATGTTGAGTTCTCAATAGAACTCATTCCTTGTGTTAAAACTATTTCAATGAATCCCTTTAGAATTTCCCTAATTGAGTTTCAGTAATTGTAGAAGAAACTATACTGGATTTAGTTTTTTTAAAAATCATTTATCTATGTTTTTTACCCAGGGGTGCACATGTTATTTTTGTTATGAATACAGATGGATTGATGCGACTCTACATGGATTATCCAGATCTGAATAAGATCACAATGAAGATAATGTATCTTATACCCATTATTGATGACTTTTTTAAAAAATTGTGAGGATATCTATACATTTTAAAAAAAAGAACTTCATTTTGGATATCATCATTTTATTGTCAAGAATGTGGACATATCCAAGAAAAATTTCTATATATGTTTTTGAAACTATCAGTATATAGTAAATCATGTTTTTCTTACTAATGTCTTCTTTATCCTCATGAAATTAATTTATATAGTCTTTATATATTACCTTGATTGGGTTTTGGTAGTATTTATAGATGATATTCTTATATATTCAAAGAGAAAGGAAAATCATAAAAATCATTTTAGGATTATACTGAACTCTCAAAGGAATGATAAGTTGAATGAAAAACGTACTATGTGTGAAATTTTGTTTTAACATGTTTCGTTTTTGGGTCATATATTCTCAATTGAGGGTATATTATTAGATCTGTCAAAAACAAGTTATTGATTATTGTCCTAAAAAAACACTATGACTGAGATCCAATGTTGTTTCTAGTTAAAATGGATATTATTGATGGATTTTGAATAATTTCTCACAACTATATAGTCTAATAACCATGTTAACATGAATGGGAGTCAAGTTCTTTTTTATAGATGAATTTGAGTAAAATTTGATGGAACTAACGAGATGGTTAGTCATAAGAACCTAGGCATACATTAACTTGTAGTGTAAAAGAGAATTTAATATATAACGATTTATTAAATAAGGGGTTGATATGAAATTTTATGAAGGATCATTAAGGGATAGATTACTCCTCAAAATAATTAATGGATCCTGAGAAAAAATTACCCAACTCATGATTTGGAGTTAGATGTGCAAATTTATTCATTAAAAATATAGTTATGTTATCTTAATAGTGAATATTGGGATACAAATATTGATCATAAATGTTTACAGTTTATATTGACAAAGAAGGAGTTGAATATGTTCCATAGAAGATGGTTGGAGTTGTCTATGGATTGTGACTACCCAAGACTACACCACATGGGGAATGTGAACATGGTGGCCTATGATTTGAGTCAAAAGGATCACACTCTCTAATATATGATGAGGATAAAAAATATCTAATACTTTTTGTTTTATAAAGGATGGATAAGGAATTTATTAATGAAATGGAAAAACATTTTCCTTTTACAACGAGTTTTAAACCATCTAGATAAGAGACGAATAAGGAGGTGTAGAAGGATGATATATAGATGAACCAGAAGATTATAAATATTCCTATGTTTAAACATGATCATGATGGAATGATATGTTTTATATACCATATATGTGTTCCATCCATCCCATATTTTATGAAATATTTATTTTATGATTCTCATATTCACCATTACCTTTTATTCCTAGAAGTATAAATATGTGAAGTAATGTGAAAGAGTGTTATTCGTGGGATGGAATGAATATAGATACTTAAAATTTTATATTTTAGTTTATGGTATTTCTATAAGATAAGGATAATATATAAAATTACAAGTTAATGTTACACTCAATAAACATACCAAATGGAAATCTGAAAATATCACCATGGATTTAGTCATAAGAATCCCTAAAACATCTAATTGGAAAAATAATATATGGTTTGTCGTTAATATCCATAAAATATTATCACACATTCTTGAAGTCAAAAATGATTTCACACTAGATATAATATCTGGGATTTAAATTAATTATACGGTTTGATTTGAAGTATTACCACATATAAATATGTTTAATTAAGGTCTAAGGATTACATCAAAGTTATGAAGGTGTATTCATCAGGTCATAAATATAATGTTTTGTTTTATCACTGTGTGTAATCATAAAAAATGGAAAATATAAGGGAAATCTTAAAACACAAGAGTATTTTATTAGATATTTTTCTATGTATTTAAAATGTGGATAAACTCAACATATTTTATAGTTTATTTTTCTTACTATAATAGATTTTACTAGAGCAGTCTGATGGATCCTTATAAATACCTCTTTGGAAGGAAGTATTGAACACTAAATTTAATTGGATAATGTTAGATAAAGAAATATATATGAACATGAGATGACTATATAAATAATAATAAATTTTATATTCATTCAATATAAAAAAAGGAAATCCAAAAATTTCCTCGAAATTTTATGTTGACAATCAACGTTGGGATCGTGGATTAATTATTCTGGAAAAGGTGTTTCTAAAAATTTAACTATGAATTAAGTTAATGATATTTTAAATAAGGGATTACTATAACCATGTATTGTAGTTTCATTTGAAATTCATGATTTTTTAGGAACAATTTATTATCAATTGGAACTATCACCGAACCTCAATCAGTTTAATGAGGTGTTCTATGTATTTACCCTATGAAAGTATAAACAAGATCTATAACATTTAATAAAATCAGAGTTCATACCATAATAACAAGTTATTTACATTGAATAATAACTGGTGGATATTATAGATCATAATGTAAAATTGTGACGATACAAGACCACTCACTTGGTCAATGTTTTGTGGAATAAACACAAATTTAACAAAACTATGGTGTATCTTGAGGTTATAATTTAGAAAATTTATCCTAATTTGTTGGTATCATAGTGAAACATTTTGAAATAAATTTTAATTTTATTGGGGTTATAATATATCACATTGAATTATTACGATATAATATTTTTTGAAATAAATTTTTTTATTTTTGATTGCATGGGTTACACACAACACCTAATATTAACTAACTGTGAGAGATTAGTAAAAATGACTATTATAACCTAGATATTAATTTTTCTATAAATAAAATAAACAATAAATTTTTTTAAATTACTTATAATGGATTGATATTAGTATAACATATTGATAAAAAAATTACGTAATTATTATTAAAGTCATTATATGTAAAAAAATATATTTTTCATGAAATTTTTTTACTTATTTTTCTGAATAAATAATAAAATTAATTTTTAAACTTTCAAAAAATTTATATTTCAAAATTAAAAAAAAATTTGAAATCAAAATTTGAATATTCAAATATGGTGAATTTTAAGGATTTTTTAGTAATTAACTTTTCTAATGAAATGTGAAAAATACTAATATTTATTCAAAATAAATAATTTCATTTAATGAATTTCTAATGAGGATCATTAAATTTTTGGTTACACAGGAGGTCTAACGCCCCATTTAATGATCTTTAATTATGTAGAAAGCTTAACTCAACATAAAGTGGTAATTATGTCTTTATGAGTTATCTTAGGGGGGAAACATCATTCGTGGTAAAAAATGTGAGAATTTTTGGAAAGGCTTGGTTGACGATGAACAATTCTCCAACGACGGTTCCCCAAATGATGAATGATCTTTTGACTGAGATCAGATTCAGATGAATATCTGACGCATGAACTAGGATCTGAAGTGTGAGGCGGACACGATGATCAACGTCAACCCCACCTTCTTCCCACAGCATCGTTAATAAACAACGAACGAGTTAAGGGGATTTACGTACCTCGTGATTTACATTATTCATTCTTATTTATAAATGATGAATGTGGACCAGTCAACATAGAGACTGAACTGTGGTTCGATCTTTTATGAGGGTACGGGAACAAATGTATCAGGGTTTAGATCTGGGTTATATCAGGATTTGCAATTGCAGCACTTTATAGATCTGTCATAAACTAATAAAGTGGAGGGTGCGGGCCAACCCGATCAAGTCCTGACCCACTCCATAGATCATCTTTGTTTCGTTCTTAATAAGAGATTGGCCAAAGTGGAGGCATTGAAATTCGGATGGTCCAGCGTTGAAGGCGGGATCCCGAGAGGACCCTCGGCGTAGATGGATCCAACTTCTGACCACCAGAGAGAATCCGGTGGTTCGGAGAAGGTGGGTCGACAGGTGGCGGCGACGGCGACCGGAGTCGGTGGCGCATGGGCAGCCGATCGCCGGCTGCATGGAGGGAACGACGGCGTCTTGGGCCACTCAGTCCGTGGGACAACTGGACGGCCGAGCCAGCTAGCCCGTGGAGGAATGAGGCACAAAAGGCACCCAATAGTGGAGGTTGCAGCCCGTGTCCGCAGGCTGCTCGGCTGGGTGAACCAACCGGCAGTGTGCTGACCGGGCTGGAGAACCACGGCACCTGCAGGCGCTGCGTGAGGAAAACCGCAGCCCGCGTTCGCGGGCCGCGTGTGCTGGATTGAACCTGCCCCCGACGGCCGGCCGGGCTGAGGAGGAGGAGGCACCGACGGGCGTGCCGAACTAGACCAGCCCGTGCGCATGGGACAAGTTTGTGGGTTGGTCATGCCCCATCGGGCCGGGTGGACCCCCAGCCGGGTTAGACCTGTCTGACTTGATCGGGCCGACCCGCCAGCCCACTATGCCTGACGGGTCGGGCCCTGTCTTTTCTTAAAGGCAAATATATCCTAGAACGCACGTCTGATTGACACACCATCTACAAAACTATGACCCTCGTGACGAGGAGGTCCTTTTTCAATAATATAAGTGAGTTTTGGAAAATTTGGAATATGGCAGGGTTGGATCGAGTGTAAAATCCATCTGAGTCCCTAGAACGGAAATGCCAATAACTCTCAAACTGGGCGTCTGATTGACACGCCATTTGTCACATTGGGTTCCTTATGATGATATGGATCTATGGGATACATCAAAATGAGATTTCGTGGTTGCTGATGTATTGCCACTTGGCATGAGGATCGGACCCTCCTGGAATCGAACGTGCTGTGTGTGGGAACCCTAGGGCTGGTTGCGACTGAGATGAAGGAATGCTCCGTGGGTTCGACAGTAATGACTACTGTACTGGAATCCACTGTGGTTTCGACAGTGATGACTACTATACTGGAATCCTCTATGGGTTCGATGCTAATGACTACTATACCAGAATCCTCTGTGGGATCGACATCGATGACTACTGTACCAGGATCATCAGTGGGTCCGACAGTTCTGACTTCTGTTCCTGTATCATGTGTGGGTCAGACAGAATAGTTCGTCCTATATCCTGGGTGGGTCTGACAACTTAGATGAATCAGTTACTACTTTTTATCATCTCTATCACTCTAGAATAGTTGTTTCTTTAACCTGTGTGGGTACGACATCTTATCTAGTCCTGTATCCTCTGTGGGTTTGACAACATAGATGAATCTGTAACTACATCTGATCATCTCTATAACTTTAGAATAGCTAGTCATGTATCCTGTGTGGGTACAACATCATAGCTGGTTCTGTATCTTGTGTGGGTTCGACAGCATAGATGAATCAGTGACTACATCTGATCATCTCTATCACTCAACCAAGGATGTATACATGTGTGAGGTGAGTCATGACTTTCAAGCATTATTATTGTGGTGATTGACTCTACTTCCTTTGTGGAATGGTTTTTTCTTATGCTGGAGAGTTAGAGCTAGACTATGATTGATAGCTTAGGTATATGTATGGGCATATATATATGTAGAGTTGGTTGATACTTCATCATTGTATCTTTCTACTGTGGTTTATCCTATGTGGATTCTGGGAGACATTTGGGGGTCTCGAGTCCCCTACTCAGTATTGTTATACTCAAACCTGCACGGGCTTCACCCACAACATGTTGTGTTCTATTCAGATGACAGTCATCAGTGATTGAGGCTGAGGGTGATGGACGGGAGGCTGCTCAGAGCTGGACTAGATGGGATGTACCACAAGGATGAGTTGTTCAAGTTATGTACCTACCCTTTAGGTTGGATTCCCTGGTGGATGATCACGAAGTTTTTTTTCCTTTTAACTTATTCTTGTTGTTATGTTGGGTTTGTATACTAGCCCACATACATTCATCCCACGTTTATTTTCTATTTTAGAACATTATGCTTCTACAGTTTCTGTTCAGATTGTGTGTGTTACAGGTTTAAAGACAATGACTTCACTTTTTATCAGGATTATGCCTTTGGTGCTAGTCGCCTTCCTCTTTCCTATGAAAGGCAGGCTTGGGGTAGCCATAGAACAGGCCCCAAGGACTGGTCATGACAAATAGGTATAAGAGGAGTCGGTTCTACCACAGAACATAGGACTCTGATCTGTCTTACTGTGAAGCAATAGTGTTAAGAGTATTGAGTGTGTTTTTCAGTCTAGGGAGTCAAGTGTTGGTGCGGCGGCCGACTTATCCATATAACAGGACCCTGAATTCTGATTTCCCACTTAGTGCAAAAAAAAAACTGATTACAAGTGTGTTTTAAAGAGTCTTTTTTGTGAACTCTTTGAGTTAGCTCACTAGTTATAACATATAGATTGTGGTGCATCTATTCTTTATCAGGATGTCGCTGCATAAACAGCTGGCTAGGGTTTCTGAGAGAGTACATGACAACGGCCCACCGAGAGACGAGGCTCCGTTTTAGGTTGCTCTTACTATGTTGTCACCTTCAGATGGTGTACCTGCACCACCACCACCCATTGGGCAGCAAGTGCCACCAGCTGCATTGGAGGACCGTGCACTCTGACTGAGCACATTGCAAGAGTTCCAACGACAGATTATTCTAAGGTTTTGAGGCATGGCAGATTCCTAGGCAGTAGAGGATTGAAAAGAGGTGATTACTGGAGTATTTCACCTAGTTGAGACACTAGTAGAAAAGATGATGTTCATAGCTACTAATCATTTTTAGTGAGTTACCCTGAGGAAGTTCCTCATAGTGATGAGGTTTTGGTACTTGTATCGTTTTCCGAGATGGTACCTTCGGGCATTGTGACAAATATATCAATACCAGTTCGTCAGCAGACACTACCGGCGGTACCGGTATAGGACTCTTGTAGGATTAGTGACTTACATGTGTTTTAGCACCATATATCCCTCATGTTTCATGGTGAGGCCGACCCACATGTGTCTGAGGAATGACTTGAAGAGGTGGATTAGAGTTTTCTAGAGCTTATACAGCTTTGACAGGATGACATGTCGGTAGCTGAGTATTCATCAAGGAATACTGATCTTTCCTGGTACTCGATGAATATGATATGATTAGTTCTTTAGAGCTCGGACCTCTGAGGGAGGTGTGTTTAAGGACATCTGAGCCCGAAAATTTTCCTCTATGCATTCCTACTTATGTTAGGGTGCTAGAGAGAACCTCTGTGGTTGAATGTTCATTGGATGAGAGGATACATCCAGTGATTGTAAGCAGTTGGAAATCACTAAAGTGTCACTAGTCTTAGAGACATGAGCATGTAAAATGTTTCATGAAGAGGAACTATTATGGACATGTGAATCTGTATGGTAGAGGATGTTGAAGGAGGGATAGGAGAGCAGCATGAGTTGGTGAACAGTTTGACATCTTGCAACCACCCATCTTTGTAGTCCCCTGTAGGCTCAGGGAGCTGGAGGGCTGGGAAAGAGTGTAGCTGCATGCGGTCAAGGAGTGTGACCCAAGGTCTCTAAGAATGATTTGAAGTACGGTATGTGCCGACTACTATATTCCATATAGACATATGTACCAATCATTACATCCATCCACAAATATTGTCCCAGAACTAGAGTTTCTGGTCAAACCGTTGACATGACCCTCATGTCTAGAGATACCTTTGGGAGGAGACTCGACAATCACACTTAGGTCGATGGTGTGATCTGATCCTTTAGGTGAGAGTTTCTGTTGGAACCAATTGATGACACTGCCGAGGCCTTACAACATTAGTTTCGGTATGGACTGGGCAATCACAGTTCATACACAGATTGACTGTATTAGGAAAGAGGTTGTGGTTTATCTACAACATTGTGAGGGGGTTTTCCTTGGTCAGTGAAAATGAAAACCCATGTAGCATAGGATGGAATCATGCATAAGAGGGTGTAGTCGATCATTCGTGAGTTGGGCAGACTTACCTTTGTGCCAGACTTCTCCAGAGTTGCAGAACCACTATCATCTTTGGAGAAGAAGGGGAAACACTCTTTGTGGTCATAGCGATCCTAGAAGAGATTTCAAGAGCTAGGATAGAGGCTGACTTGTTCCCCAATCCTTGAGGCTTCCCGAGGAAGGTGTTGAGTACGTAGTCTATTGCGATGCATCATAGACCAGACATGGGTGTTTCCTGATGCAGGAGCTAGCAGTGATCGCTTATAGTTCTCGGTATTTGAGAGATCATGAGTTTATACCCAGTACCTGGAGTTAGCAAAAGTGGTCTTTTCCTTGAAAATGTTGTTACACTATCTTATGTGCAAACGTATTGCAGTCTACTCTGACCACTAGATTTTTTGGTACATCTTCTCGTAGAAGGACCTGAACTTAAGACAGTGACGATGGCTTGAGTTCTACCGGGATTATGACTTCGAGATATCCTATACTCCTAGGAAGTGGAACGTTTTAGTAGATGCTCTAAGTAGAAGATCATGAATTTAGCTACTAGGAGTGACGACAAAGAAGTTGGCCTCATTGCATATATCCTTTGTGGATAGAGATAGAGAAGATTTTCTGCAGTCTCTCACAGTCACCCCTCCACTTCATTAGTGATTCAGGGAGGCACAACATGGGGACCTTTACTGTGAGACACAATGTGCTAAGATATCCATAGGACATGCACCTGATGGATTTACTGAAGGTGGGGAGCATGTCATTCTTTTTAGAGGACGTTGCATGGTACCCATTTCACTTCAAGAGGATGTGTTGTGGCAGTTCCACACATCTCCATTAGCGGTACATATAGGAATTGTCAAGATGCATCAGGAACTCCGATGATATAACTGGTGGCGAGGCATGAAGAAGGAAGTAGTAGATTTTGTCTCACGATGCCTCACTTGTCAGCAAGTGAAGGTGGAGCACCAGGTTCTAGCAGTCTTGGTTCAGCCCATAGAGGTCCAAGAGTGGAAGTGGGACAGGATATCCATGGATTTCATGATGGGACATTGTCATACATCCAGATGGCACAAATCTATCTAAGTGATCATAGATCAACTCACCAAGTAGGCCCACTTCCTACCGATTAGAGAGCATGGCTCAATAGAGAGCTTGGGATGCCTCTACGTACATGAGATCCTACGGCTTCATGGTGTACCATCGAAAATCATCTCTGATTGAGATGCTCGACTCACTTATCGTCTATGGAAGGGGTTTCATGATGCTTTCAAGACGTAGATTCACCTGAGAACCACCTTCCATACTCATAGGGATGGTTAGACTAAGAGGACCATTCAAACTCTGGAGGACATGCTCCGTGCTTGCATCCTTGACTTCGGTTGTACCTGGGAGGATCACTTACCCTTGGTAGAGTTTGTGTATAACAACTTCTACCACTCCACCATCGAGACATCACCTTATGAGGCAATGTATGACCGAACTTGTAGATCGCCTCTATGCTGGAATGACCCAGGGGAGTCAACACTTATAGGAACAGAGATGGTGCAGGATACGATGGAGAAGGTGAAGATTGTCTAGGAGCGGATGAAGAATACACAGAGTAGGAAAAATTACTATGCTAATAGGATACAAATACCACTGGAGTTCAAGGATGGAAACCACATCCTTATATGGTTATCATCTAGAGGAGGTCTACGGAGATTTGGCAGAGGCATCAAGTTATCTTCGTAATTCATCAGAACTTTCTAGGTCTTCATCAAGGTAGGTGAGGTGTCGTACTGCTTGGACCTTCCACCTCAGTTGCATCGGGTGCAAGAATTATTCCACGTATCTCAGCTGAGGAGATGCTTGGACGACCTTTACCACATCATCAATCATGGGGAGCTGGATATCGATGACGGGACGACATTAACGGAGGTTCCAATGGAGGTTGAGGATCGACAAGATGAGGTCCTATGTGGATGATTGATTTCTCTAGTGTGAATTCACTGGCAGAATGGTAACCTCCAGGAGAGGACATGGGAGCTGGAGACTCAGATGCATGATCAGTAAACCCATTTGTTTCCCTAGTGTGTGTTGTAGCTTACAGGGATGTAAAGCCCTTAGGTGGGGAGAATTTAAAGACCTGATAATTCTGTGGAAAATTGCTTTTAAATACATGGGAATTTTACGAGTCCGCAGGTTATGATGGTGCTTGATTCCGAGAACGGTGTGACTGGAATCAATTAATGAAGTTTTGTTCGGGTACATTCAGTAAACATATGAGCGGGATTTTATATCTTTTGAACCGATGCTGGGAATTGAAATTTTAGGACACCATTGAACTCATAGCACCGGTATTCGCTTTAGGAGACCTTCTCCACGATTGTAGTTTAGTCGGGGTGAAAGTTGGTTTTTTCGAGGATTCATAGGATAAAAATTAAATAAACATATTATTTTATTTTTAATTTGAATTTTGAATTTCAAAACTCCAATGGGGTGGGGAACACACGATAGTTGAAACTATTCATATAAATAGGAGCATTAAATGGGTGGTTACACAAGAGGTGTAACCACCCATTTAATTATCTTTAATTAATCTAAAAGATTTACTAAACATAACGTGGTAATTATGTATTTGGGAGTTAAGTTGGGGGGATCATCATTCATGGGAGAAAATGAGAGAAATGTTGGAAAGGCTGGGTTGACGAATAACGGTTCTCCAATGACGGTTCCCCCTAGCGAAGAATGATCCTTTGACGGAGATCGGATCCCAACAAATCTCCAATGCACAAAGTCGGATGTGAAGTGCGAGGCGGACATGACGAAAGACATCAACTCCACCTTCTTCCCACGACGTCGTCAATGAAAAATGGACGAGTTAGAGGGATTTACCTACCTTAACATTGGCATTCTTCGTTATTATTTCTAAACGATGAATGCGGACCAACCAACGAACAGGTTGACCTGCGGTTCGATCATTCTTGCGGGTAAGGGAAGAAATGTATCAGGGTTTATATTCGGGTTAGATCTGGCTAAGCAATTGCAACCCTTTTTAGATCTGTCATAACCTACTAATGCGGAGGGCGTGGGCCAACCCAAACAAGGCCTGACCCCCTCCACAGATCTTTTTTGTTTTGTTCTTCGAGAGTGATGGGTCAAAATGGCAGCAACAAAATCTGGAGGATTCTGTGCTGAGGGCGGCATCCTGAGAGGACCCCCGGCACAGACGAATCCAAAATTAGACCACTAATGCGAATCCGGTGGTCCGTAGAATGTGGGTTGTCGTATGGCGGCACCATCTACTAGAGGTGGCAGTGGAGGAGGCAGTCGTGCGCCGGCCGAATGGAGGGAAAGGTGGCCACTTGGGATACTTGGTCCAGGGGACGACCGACCGGCCGATCCAGCTAGCTCATTGGAGGAATGAGGCGCAAAAGGCACACTGTGGAAAAGGACGTGACCCGCGTCTGTGTTCCGCTCGGCTGGGCAAACTTCTCGATCGTGTGTCGGTTGGGCTAGAGAACTGCGGCGCCCGCAAGCTTTGTGTGAGGAGAACCGTGGTGCCCAAAAGCACTGCATGAGGAGAACCGTGGTCCGCATCTGCGGGCCGCATGCACTAGGCTGAATCGGCCGGCTACGGCCGGCCGGGCAGAGGAGGAGGCAGCACCGCAGGGCCGCCAGGCGAGCCAAATTGGACCATCTTACACGCTTGAGCCAGGTCTGTGGGTGGGTCATGCCCCACCAGGCCGGGCTGACCACCATCATGGTCGGACCCACTAGACCGGATCGGGCTACCCTGCCAGCCCACTAGTCATGACGAGCGGGCACCATATTTTATTAAAGGAAAATATCTCCTAGGCCGCGCGTCCGATTGATGGTCTGTTTATGGAACTGGGACCCTCGCAATGAGTCGGGCCTTTTGAAAAACTCTATGTGAGTTTTGGAACAATTTGGAAAATGGCTAGGTTGGATCGAGTGTAAAATCCAACTTGGCCCGTAGAACAGAATTTCCAAAAACACTCAGACCGGGTGTCTGATTGACGCGCTGTCTGTCGTGTTGGGTTCCTTATGATGAGACAAAACTACGAGATACATCAACTCTATATTTCATTGTAGTTGATTTATAGTCACTTGGATCGAGGAGAAGACCCTCCCGAAATCGAGTGTGCTATGTCCGAGAACCCTAGGGCTAGCTGCGACTGAGATGGCATAATCCGTCATTGGTTTGACAGCAATGACTAATGTACGGGAATCCTACATGGGTTCGATAGTAATGACTACTTTACCAGAATCCTCTGTGGGTTCGAAAAAATGACTACTATATCGGAATCCTCCCTGGTTTCGACAACAATGACTACTGTACCCGGATCAACCATGGGTCCGATAGTTCTAACTTTTGTTCCGGTATCCTATGTGGGTCTGACAGAATAGTTGGTCTTCTATACTATCTGGGTTTGAAAACATATCTGGCCCTGTATCCTATGTGGATCCGACAACATAGAGGAATTAGTTACTACATCTGATAATCTATATCACCTTAGAATACCTGGTACTGTATCATGTGTGGGTACGACAACTTAGCTATTCCTGTATCCTGTGTGGGTCTGACAAGTTAGATGAATCAGTGACTACATCTGGTCGGCTATATCACTCTAGAATAGTTGGTCATGTATCCTATGTGGGTATGACATCTTACCTGGTTATATATCTTTTGTGGGTCTGAAAAATTATTTGAATCTATGACTATATCTGATCATCTCTATCAATCAACCAAAGATGTATACCCGTGTGAGACAAGTCATGTATTTCAACCATTTTCATCATGCTGATTGACATTACTTCCTTTGTGGAATAGTGTGCGCTTGGGATTGAGTGTTGGAGCTATACTGTGATTGATAACATATGTATATATGTGGGAATATACCTAAGTAGGGTGGGTTGATAATTCTTCATTGTATCTTTCTACTATTGATTATCCTTTGTAGATTCTGGTAGACCTTCGGGGGTCTTGGGGTCCCCTACTGAGTATTGTTATACTCACCCCTACATTGGCTTCGCCTGTACCTTGTTGTGTTCTATGCAGACAATAGTTAGCAGTGATCGAGGCTGAGGGTACGGATGGGAGGCTACTTGGAGCTGTACTAGACGGGACGTACCACATGGACGAGTTGTTCATGTTCTATACCTACCCTTCAGGTAGGATTCCCCGGTGGATGATCCAAGATTTGTTTTCCTTTTTTACTTGTTCTTGTTGTTCATTTGGGTTTTTATAATGGCCTACATACATTCATCATATTTTTCTTTTCTATTTTAGTAATTATTGCTTCTACAGCTTCTGTTCAGACAATGTCTATTAAAGGTTTAAAAGAAATGCCTTCTCTTTTTATCGGGATCTTGCCTTTGGTGCTAGTCTCCATCCCCTGGCCTATCGAAGGCAGACTTGGGGTAGTCATAGAACGGGCCCCGAGGATGGGTCGTGACAGACCATAAGACAACCACCCCTTGATAAATGAGATTATATGAGCTGGGAATCACCTCTAGAAATTTAAATAATCTTTTTTTAGGAAACTAGGATCCCTAGACCATTGATCAGCTATGTGAGGAATCTTGATGAATCCGCCCCATGATGATCCAATTCTGTAAAATGTCTGATCAATGAGCTTTGATCAATCCAACACCTCATAATACATCAACATCATAACATAGGGAAATGTAGTGCTAGATATCTACATGAAAAGCCTCCTTGAAATCCCCCTCCCAGACCTCATCATATATAAATAAGTCTAATACATAATGTATGAAAGTCCATAAATAGATACTAAACTCGAAAATGATTGAAATCCCTTGTATAAGGGTCATATTATTTTGTTAACTATCCAACATAAAAAGTAAATAACAAAACTCAAATCATAAAACGTATAAAAACTTATCTTATGAGACAACTGACTCCTTATGATCCCTAAGGAATAAGAAACACCACTTATGTATTTCCCAATGTAGTATCATCACTATTAATGAAACATGGGGATCTATATAAGAATAAATTAAAATTAAGGATGTTTCCAACTATTCCCAAAATTCTAGTATCCCTAATGTTGAAATGGGTCCCTCATAATTTTGAAAACTATATGGAAGATATTATCACAATGTCCTCTTCCAAGTTTCTCCATTGTTGACCTCAACTCTGTGATGACCTGAAACAACATCTTATAGAACATATTAAACATGAATCGGAATAGTACATTGACATAGAGCCATACCATAAAAAGAAAAAAATATTTTAGACTCCAAAAACTAGAATATGAAATATTTATAATAAAACTAATTAATTAATTATTCATTTGATTAACATTGTACCATTCTTTACTCATTTAAATCATATGTGAAATGAATAATAATTAGTGATAAATTCTAATATCACTACCCTAATACCAATATCTATTCCATTAGTAAGGCTGGTATAATAAAAGGTTCATTAATTAGATCACATGGGTGCCTTAATTCACTTGTTTAAGCTAATCTACCTTTTTTAAATTTCAAATTAAACTTAGTTTAAACCATTTCCGAATATATATATGTATTCCTTGCCTATATTGATCTCCAAACTGAATATTATCCCCCAACCTAAACCATTTATACATCTCATTCATGACCCCTCCCCAAAAAGGTACCCCTAATGTGGAAAAGATGAGACAAGGTAGATAATGATTCCTGATGCCTACCAAAAATAGGGCATGGGTTGGTGACATGTAATGAAGGTACCAAACAGAGGTGAGTGGGAGACATTACCCTATATGATATGGAAAACGAGGGATGTGATAGAAATACTCAATAAATCCTTCTCAAAATAAAATTAATGGATGATCCCACATATATTCATGTTATGTCATAAAACTAAAAAATAGGTAGGAAAACTACATGTAACAAATGATAACCTCAATAGTGACCACATGAACACAAAGAGATATTTGGTAAGCTATGATAATGGAATGTCTATCTCGATAACTAACCATCTATTTTGGTATTAAAAAAATAGTGTGTATATATGTAGGGTGAGTATACCATTTATACATAGTTGGATCATCATGAGATACCCAAATTAAATAGATAAATCCAACATGATAAAGAAGGAACCCTACTACCTCTTTCCTAATACATTTTCAGTATTCCCCAAAATTTCATACCCCAATGCATCTACCTCCATTAGAATTCATATTGATGAATCTTAGTTTAATGTATCAAACTATACACAAAATAAACGAAATCATATCATCAGATACTGTGAACCCTATGCATTGCATCATCTCATTATCCCATTCAATATTTCTAGATAACAACCGATTATATTATGAGTGGCACAAAAAATTGTATTTCATTTATCATACCTCATGTCATCACATCCTATTCATGTTATACTGATAATAATCCATAATATTCAATATTTGGAGATACTTGTGTGTGTGGAATACCCACAATACATTATAACCCTCTACAACCACATATAGGGATACACAAGCACCATGAATACCAGCATATATTACTACTAGGAGGAGTGAGAGGGGCTAGGTGGGGTAGTCAACCATCTATTCATCGCCATCCTAGATGATTTGGAATACACCCTCCCAGAAACTACTCGGCTGCAGTATCCCTATCGATATGAGTTGGTTAGTGTGTGGAATCACAAAACATAAATGATTTAATATATCTCACCACCACACTATAGAGTTTAACATAGTATGAGGATCAATTATATAAATAATCTTTTGGATAGTCATCTACCACCTCTAAGAGATAGATAAATTATACACATATATCATTTTAAGAAAATACATTTAATTAATTATATCCTTTAAAAATTCCACATTACATAAATTAATTAATTAGAATATAATTAACTTTATTAAATTATTATTTCATTAACCACTAAGTGATATCCATTCAATAGAAGAATAACCCAATAAATTCCATGGTTCCAAAAGATAATCATCATTCACATTCCATCCAAGAACCAAACCCATAAAAATAAAAGTTTTCTAATTATTATCATTTTTAACTCATGTACATTCAAAAACATCATTATATACAATAAAATAGATGCATAAACATAAACAACCGGCTGACTCATGTTGTGGAGATTGGAATAATGGTAAAAACCCCAAAAAGGTAGCCTTTTAATAAGAAAATTATCCTGAAATAATCCATATTTCTTCCCAAAAATTAGAAATCCTTGCTTCAAACAATTCTATCAATCCCAATGCAATCCCAAGAAAATCCATTAATATAATAATCCATCCCTCAATCACAGAATTCAATGCTACCATAAAGTCAAGACTCATCACATATATGTCACCAATCTATCACTATAATAAACTCATATAACATTTCATGACAATTATCACATATAAAAAAGTTAGTGAATAATAAATAGAGTCAACATGGCATCGAACCCCTAAAACCAAGGCATTGATCCTTTGTAAGAAAAATTCCATTCTCATCCCTATCACCCATCTTCCTTAAAGAAAAATTTTATTACCATATTGGATTAACCCATTATATTATCATACGATATAATCATAGGAAAACAAAACCATAAAATATTGAATGATATATCTATTTGAACATCATTCCTTGAATAACACCCAATTTTAATAAACAATAAATATGAAAAAATCATTTAACACACCTGTATATTATTATAAATAATATTCACTTTCATGTTAATTTAAATTATGTAATTCCATTATTATAAATAAGAATAATTTCCATTAAACATGAATCAAGAATCATTTTATTATAACAAAATTAAATGAATCTATAGATTTAACAAACATGCCACTATAATTATTTATCTAACCAATTATTATGAGTGTTATATTATTTAACCATTTTAAGGAAAATAATAATTCTAATATATTGTATAGAAAAATTTATAAATAGGGACTAAACATAGATAAGAAAAAATATTTATAGAAAATAAATAAACAATTATCATAGTGAGAAAACATGAATTCACAAAATTCATAAATTATTTCGTTCATTAATCTGGTTTAATGTTTATTTTTTCTAATTCCACCATCATAAAAAGATCTAAATCCTAATAAATTTACGATTTCCTATAAAAAATTGGGATATGAAATGAATACCATTCCATAAGTATTTAAATGTTTTTTATTCAGAACCAAAAACAGTATATATCTCCAATCATGTTTAATATAGTGAAAATCAAGCCCACAACAGATGTTACACCACAAAAGTTACCCAAAACATCGAAATAGATCTATAAGAATGATGTAGATAAACCGATATAGCTTTGAATGAACTAAAAGGAGATGAAATGACAAAAAAATGAAATAACATGATAATTGAAATAATCACCTCAGATTGTGATGGACTGAACAAAAAAATATGGGTATTAATCTCACTCAAAATGGTGTTTAAATGACATGAGATAACATCTTTATCCACCTATAGATGGGAAAAATCATTGGGAATGATAAAATTTAATGGTGAAAGAGGCATTAGAGGAGTTCCACAAGATTATATTTAATGGTGTGAATGATCATTCATGATGTGAATCTCTTGGGATTCAAATCCACCAACAAACACATAACCAAAATCAATCCATCCAAGAATTAATTTTAATCATGAATTTTATTTTCATTGCATAAGTTGTTGAAAATATATTCATAAGGGTTAAATATCAATCTACTAAAATTGTAAATATACCATGCACATCGTGAATGACACCCCAAAAACATCTCTTATCATGTCATGATTTACTGTTCATTTCATGATCCAAACTACCATATGATGAACTACAATTTTAATAATGGGATTATGTTTGTACTAGTTTCCATCTCCCAAAATTTACCAATACTACTCTAGGATTCCTCCACAAAACACAGACCTAAGAAACATTAAAAAAAATTTATATATAGATCTAAGACATTATATTATAACCAATAAATATGAATAGATAGAATATATTTAGTCTGATAATATCAATGTGTTCCCATGGATCGATGTGGTACATAATTTTCAACTATAGAACAATGGATTACTATTTTCTTATTACATCACCCACGGTCATTATAATCAAATGTCTTTAATAGATATTCTTAATATATGAGTTTAAGACATTGTTATATCACATCCAAATTTAGTTCATGTGATTAATGATATTTTTACTTATTTATAATTGATAAATTGAACACCGAATATACATAAAAATGAATCGATGGAAGCTACAACTAATAAGATACAACTACTATATGATTAAGAAATCAAAAGGGATTGATGTCCCTTTGTATTATCATTCCATGATTTGTAAACCTCATATCAAACATATTTGTAAAAATTTAATAGAATAATTTATCTATAACATTAAATATTTGGAATAATTTTTAACTCTTAGTATAACTCTTATATTCACTATTACCTAATATTATATTTTTCTAAATAGATACGACCTTCTATGAACATTATTTGGATTTTTTTCCCAATTTCATCCATTATCTTACTTCATCCTGTTATGTCATATTTTTTCATCTCTTATCATAAAAAAATTATATAGAGAATTTTTATTTATTAAAGAATATTATTTTATTAGAAATTGAAAAAATAATGGGGATAATATCAACATGAAATTTAGTCTAACAGGTATGATTTATAATAGTATTTTAAGTTTCAAGAAGGTTATTTTGGATAGACCATTTGTTTGAGGGTGATATGTTTCGCTGGTGTTTAATTATGAGTTAGTACTCATAGAAAAATCCAATAATTTTTTGGTATTCCCTATATATATACTAGGTGGAATTGAATGATATTATCTACTCACCCATTAATATTATTTCATATATATCAACAAAAAGTTATTTTGATAAATCATAATGAATTAAAATAATAGGAGGAAAGTATTTTCATTATAATTACCTACGAAATTAGGTGTTGGTGGAACTATAATAAGTTATAAACTCAAGTAAACTGCGGCTAGGTTGGTCTTGAAATTTGGTAATTTGGTTATATTTATAATCATTATGTATTGAATAGAGTATTATTTAAGTTAAATTAGTAGGTTTAGAGAAACATATAAGATATTGGTGTACTATGTAGAAGGTGGTTGTATAACTAACAAATATATAAAATACAATTGGGAACCTAGTGAGGGTGTATGAATTACCTATTATTTCTTTGATGTCCACTGAAACTATGTTATGAACAAATGGTTACCTTGTATTGTTGTATTTATTAATTAGTCACTCTAAATATGGGGATGAAAAATCCCTAAGATAGTTATAGGGTACCAAGGGTCCATCCACAAGATTCCCTATTTTACCTTAATGAGATAATGTTATATGGGTAAAATAAGGGTTTCCGTAATGTAATTAAAACCTTTTATCATCAATCCTTTATTCTAGAATAATTATTATAGAGTTAATATTCACTACTCCCTTTCTCTTTCACTACTTATTCTACTTTTTATCAATGGTAAATAAACATTTTTTTTCTTATAGAGGTATGCTTTCTCCATTTTCCCTATCAACCTTCTTTAAACTATTTTTTATATAATTTTTAGGTGATTTGTTTTGGGATGAAATAACTATTATATTGGATAATAGAAACATCATACAATAAGGATTAACGTTTTTTGTATGATAGGAAAAAATGTATTGGGGGTGGTGAAAACATATGGATTCATATCATTTCATAATATTTATATTGGTTTTTTTAATTCTTGTAATTCCATCAGTTTTAATGAAATTGAAGGATTAATTTGAGTAATGATTTAAGGGTTATTCTTAAAGAGTGACTTATAGTCATCTATGATCTCTTTTCCATTCATTACATGATATTTTGAAAAGGATATATAATTTGGCCTGTTTTTCCTTAAATATTACTTTATATATAATCTATGTAAATTAATCATAACTGTTTTATAAATAATTAGTGGAGTCCATATATAATATAGGGCCTCTATGGTGGAGAGAATGATTGATGCATCCTTGATCATGGAACAAAATTTCCATGAAATAGGATTACTTCAGTTAAATTTATATTTTCATTAATTTTCTAGTTCATTTAAATTCATGCACATGAAAAAAATTATATATGTATTATTTGGATGAGTGTGCCAAGTTGGATAAAATATATTTTATTATATTTTAGTTTTAATTAAATTACTAGGCTCGAATGGGATAGGGCTGTGTTCCACAAATTATCCTAATTCACGACTAATACGAAAATGATATAGAGAGTTTGATTTAGATATAAAACTAGAAAAAAATACTCAACTTGGTTTCTATGTAAGGAAATCATTAAGAGAAACCCTATTAGTGGAATTGGGTTTTACGTGGTGATATTTTTTTTATATGAGTTTTATGATTCTTATATAACAAATTTTCTCTATGAATACAAATTTTTTGGGTGACTATCAACTTAGGAGACTAGATAATTAAGGGAAAGTTGTAATATGGATATGATAGAGTAGGTACATGGGATAATAATTTAAAATAGATACTATATTAGGTGGTAAGAGTAACAAAAAATTAGTGGGATCCATGGTCGGTCCCCAATATTGGGAAAAGAAAAATATCTCTTATAAAAAATGTTTATTCAAAAAATAACTATAATGAAAAGAGAATTACATGATTTATATATTAGTTATCCAAAGGGATATATTTTTTTTATTGTTGTTGAGTTCAATAATATATTTTTCCTTGGTGGATGAACATGACATTGGAAGTATAAGAATGAAACATCAAAAAGATTTGGGACCCATCTGTTCTCAAGGATATTATGTGTGTTTTTAGTGCATTTATTTTATTTCCTCATATGAATAATGAGTCAAGGGGTAATGATGGGACAAATAATATTGGTTTATATATTACATTGGAAGATATTTTTTGTAGTCCAATCATCATCGGAGATGGAAATGTGTGATATATATTGTTCATGGGAGGGGATTCATACTAGGTAATGGAAGAAAAGTATTATGGATTATATGATACAATATATGTGATTTTGACTAATTGGATTCATATTTAATTATATTAATACATGTGATAATGAGGTTTTTATTGGTATATATCTGAGGGATGGGTGTGGGTAGGATGATTCTTATGTTTTATTTGTTTACAAAAATATTATGTTTTAGTGTTTTGTTTATTCCTTTTTTAAGATTCATCAGAGAATTGGGTCCATTTGTGAGTCCCAAGGATCCTATGATCTGTATTTTTTTTATTTTTCCATATTATATGAAACATGAACTATATAATCATGATACCCCATAGTATATTTTTTATTCACTTGATATGTCTATATTACTACACTTCTATAATTTAGATTTACTCTCAATAAACATATCATATGATATAGAATGGGATAAAAGGTGTTTTTTCTCTAATTATAACAATTTTATTATAAAAAGGTTGACTGTTTTATTTCCATCTCATGATTAAGATAATAATTCTTATCCTCACTAATGATAGAGGTCAATATGAATATTATATCCCACAGTTTAGATGTTAATTCCCATGTGATGGGATATGTGATACCAATATCAAAAATCAAATACATTAATTATGATATGTATAGAAATTTTTATGTTATGTTCTCTCAGTGGGGTATTTTCCTTGGGGTTTCCATTAGTTCATTATGATAGTCTCCAAAATAATTTCCTAAATCAGGTGTGTTTGAGGTTCATGGTGTCTTTTTTAGTGCACAATTACCCCACACAAAATTTTTCATCAATACTTGATTATTATTTATATATTACAGGAAATCCCATCTCTTATAAGACTTATATAATGGTGAATTTGGTGGTTTCTTAATTTTCATTGTACTCACACCCAACACATGCAACTCAATAGACATGCATAATTCAATATTTGAAATACAAATAATTAGAGTACCCCTATAGAAAGTGGAATACCTAGGATGACATAATGGGGATATTGCGGTTGTATCAAGAATTATTCTCGACCAATGGTAGTTATTCCATGGATTTTTGTATATTTTGTATTTTTTCACTACACAGTCAACCACTTGGGCCGATATCAATTTGAATAATGATTTTCGATCGATGCATGAAATGTTATTTTCATATCGCATTGTTGTATTATATTCATGGTTAATTTTTTTATTTTAATCCATATTATGATATGGTATAGATTATGTTTTATATAACATTTATTGCTTGATAGGCATGATATAAGGTGTATTATAACACCATATGTTTTATGACCCAGGTCATTTACATAAAATACATGTATATAATTTTGATATATGTTTTAGAATTCAATAAAAATAAGAACAATTTATTGGTAGATAATTCATAAAATATACGAATCATGCTATTAATAATTTTATCATCAATAATGGGACATTATAATAAAATTACAATAAAATAGTATTATATACCATGGATTAATGCATTCCATGGATGATTATATTTAATTAATGTAACTAAATTAAATGAGGATAATAAATAGTTAAGAATTATATCTATAAAACTAGTAAATTTTCTAGTTCATTTTATCCCACAAGAATCATCATTATTATAATTAAACCAACAATGAAAAAAGACTCATGAAAGGAAAATCATTTCAAAAACCCAAAATTAAACCTAGAGGAATGAGAACCATTCTTTGAGAAGATATAATGAACATAAATCATCGGATGTAATGGGTGTAATAAAGTTATTATATATTATTATAAAGGTGTACATAACCATTTGTTAAAACATGAGTAAACATAATCAAAATTTGGAATTATTTGTATATAAATAATGTTTTTATATATATATATATAATATAAATTTTCATTATAGATTATTTATCTTAAAAAATTATTATTTTCATAGAATTAATGGATACAAATTCATATGTGAAAAAAAAATTATTCAGAATTAAATTTATATTATGAAATCTGAATTTTAATTATGCCTAATACTATCATGGAGATATTTACATAAAATGGAGTTTGAAAAAATATACATAAATAAATAACATATGATAAAAAATACGTTACTATAGTTATAATCAATTTAATTACTCCTAGATAGTTTTTTTTTCAGTTTTAAAGTATTTTATTTATTATATATTTTATTTTATTTTAGAAGATGAATTATATCATTTGGAATATTATATGAGATTTCTTGATTATATATGCGAGTAAGTAACTAATCATTCATAAATTTATTATTAGATAGTTAAAAATAATGATATAATATTTTTATGGTAAAAGTAATTTTTTTCCATAGAGTTGTTGTTTTGTGTAAAATCTATTTTAATCATAATAAAAAAACATTATCCATTACTAAAGAAATTTGTTTTATCATATTTATCGATAAAATAAAAAATAACAATAATATAATATTTTTTAATTGAAATAATTAATAATAAATTCATTTTATCCTAAAATATATATTTTTCAAACAATTATTTTATATGTTCTATATTCTTATATTAAAATAAATTATTATCACATTTACAAACTGTATCATATAAAATTGATTTCATATTTGAAATAATAATTTAAAAATTTGATAATAATACAAATATTAATTATAAACATAAAAATATGTTACTAATTTAAAATTTAATTATTACTATAGATATAAAAGGATTATTTTGATAGAATTATTTATAAATTATAATGTCTTTTTATCTTAAAAAATTAAATTCATAAATTTTTAATGATGAAAAAATATAATTATTCTCAATATAAATTAATTTATTAACACTAATTTAAAATATTTATTTATATGAAATTAAAATAAGAAAAATTATAAGATTAATTAATATTTTTTTCTACAAAATAGATTTTCTATTCAATTGATTTGTTAAATTAGACATTAGTTATCTATTATCAATAAATTTAATTATATTAAATGAATTACGAATTTCAAAAAATTAAATAAATTATTATTAATGTGTGTTATCTAATATTACATTTATATAAATAAACACAATAGTTAAAAATTACAGAAGTTATAAATGTTTCAAAAGAAAAAGTATAGAGTTGTTCAAATATTGTTTAATTAATATGATATTTATTTTTTTAAATTCTATTTTGATGGTGTTTTATTCAATCCTAAATGAATCTAAAAAAACTTCACATCTAACATACATAACAACCTTGTTTTTCCACCTGTACCGTATACATAACTTAATTTTCATTAGAAATTTCATTTATTGTCAGTTATGAATGGAACTCTCCTATACCATTTCGAAAAAAATATTAGATTTAATTTGTCCTTAATAATTATATTTATTATTCTCTTACTATCCTCTCTCATGTTGATAATACTTTTCTAACAAAAATAAGTTAGAAGACATTCATTTATGGGGAATCTATAATGATAAGGAGTGGTAAAGAAAGATGTTTTATTACCCCAATCTCAATTTATTTAGTTGTATTAATTTTTATTTGACCTAAATATTCTAATTTTTCTATAATAGATACTATGAATATGTTTTAATATATTTCCTCATAATAATTTAGGTATTTATATTTATTTAACTTAATAGTATTTTCAAATGATTCTTACTTTAAACATTATGATGATTATAATGTTTTCTGAGTCTCAAATTCTCTTCTTTGTGACATGTTTTAATTATACATGTCTTTGTATTTAAATGTCTTCTATTCAACATGGTGGTCATATTATATCATTATTAAATTTTTATTGAGTGTATTTAAAGATCTACTCAATGATATATCTTTAAATGGACATGAATTCAAAATCAACCTAAATTTTTTAGGTTTTTTATTGTAATAAAATTTTAAATTTGATATTATTATGTCTATATTTCCATCCTTCAGAAATAAATGATCATTCCCTAAAATAAAAATATATTTTTATCTCATATGACTTTCTATGAATTTTACATATCCTAAGAGAATTTTTCTTCCCTTTGGATAGTAATTCTCTCGAAGTGATGCTTGTAAGAAATGTTAACCTTTCCCCTTCTTTAGATTGGGAGTCTTTTTCTCAATGCCAATATTCTCCTTTTTTATCAATACCATTATTTCTATTTATATGAATGATTAAGGGATTTTTCATTGTAGTTGAATTTATTTAACAATTGAATCATCTTTTAAAATTTTGTGTGTGACTATTTTCAATCAATATTGAACATCTTAAAAATGTGAATGGAATATTCTTTTCTATCATCCTCTATACTAACACATTTTTTGGACATCTTTATTAAATTCCATTAATAGAATACCCTTAAAAGTAGATATTGTTTTCTAAATAATTTTCAATTTATTTTGTTTTATAAATTATATTGAAATAAAATGTATCTAAAATGTTATATCACATAATTTTTTTAAAGAATTCTATTCTCAGTAGCTTTCTTAACATGAATCACCATGCTCTTAGATAACTGCGATATTTTATAAAAATATTAATATATAAATGTGACCATTATAACATATGAATTAAATTTGTGATATCAGTATCAATAAAAATATTATATTAAATATATAGGTCGGTTTTATATAATAAATTTTTTTTATTAATTCATAATAAATCTTTACCCAATTTTGAGTTAAGCTATTTTATATTCAAAATAATAATTTTTTCAAAATTATTTTTAATGATTTATTTAATTTTAAATTTTTAGGGATTTTATATTATATTATGAATATTATTTTTAAAATAATGATGTGAATATTATCCAAGTGTGAATTATTTTATTTTTTCTAAAAAGAATAGTTTTTTTGAATAGTGAAAAAAATATCTTATCAAACCGTAATTTATTTTCAATAAATAAAGTATTTTAAAATTAACTATTCTATTATAGAATTGGTTTAAAATAACTCAATATACATTTTAATAAATATAATATATTTAATTATACATGAATTTATATTATATTTTATATTTTTCTGTATAAGTTCATTTTATGCTAGAAAAAAAATATATCTAAATAATTTTTTTATCGTGTTGTATAAATTTATATTTAAAATGACTGATGATAATTCTATAAATCTATTATTGAAAATTTATTCGATATTTTGAATCATGAGGTTCAAACTTAGTAAATAGGACCCTTAATTTTTTTGTCATTATGAATAGTAACCCTCATGTAAAAATTCACCACGGTAATGGGTATGTTGGGAAATTATAGATAACATAATATGATAATGTTTTTAAACTATTTTAGTCCATTTTAATTATTTAATTATATTATTACAATTCAAAAATATAATCAGTAAATATTAATATGTGGAATTTTGGTTCAACAACCCTTTGAGAATGACATTTATATTAATTTATTCTAGAAAATTACAAAATGTTACTCGCATTCTTTAGATAACTCTAATATATTTTCAATAAGATAAGATGAAGCCATGTTATATTAACTTTTTTTATTTTTAATATATTTTTTTTTAAAATTTTAATAATGATTTTATTACATTTTATTCATACGTAACGCTGATAAAATACTTTTTTATGTAGTATCAAAATCCTGATAAATGATTTGATAAATCATAAAATTAATTTATTTTGAATAAACTGTGGAATTGTTTTTATTTAATTGGTAATTATAATTAAAAAATAAGGTTATGTTTTTTTACAAATTAAATTCTAATTCATTTTTGTTTTCATTGATGTCAACCTAACCGAATAGTTCCAAATATGAACGTAATGATATTTTATAATAAAAAAATTATTTTTTTATCTAAAAATAAAAAAATTATTTAATGAGAAAAATAAGGATATTTAATGGGAAAAATATTTATCCATGTACCATATTTTGAAAACTTTCTACTTTATAATTTAATTTATGACCATTATATTCTAAAAATTATGTTACCGAGATTATGGTTAAAATAGTTAGTGAGGTGTGTAAAGATAAAAATTAGGTTTAAAATGTTACGTATAAATGTAAAAATGTATGGGGTGAAGGTATTTCAGACTTATAAATTTTAAATTTTAAATTATGGATATTATATATGACATGAAATTATTATGATATAACTTATATATAAATGTTATATTTAATTCCATGGGAGTAATTTCCCACGATTATTAAATGGAACCCCCTATACTTGTTTATTTAAAAAAATTTAGCAATTTATCTTAACCAGTCCAGGAACTATTAATTTCTTAGAATCATTATACACTTCTTATTGATTCTTTTATTCTATTTACTGTATATTATTATTTATTAATGTGTAGTCTCGAGGAGGTCTATGAAGGAATAATTAATCAATCCACCAGACACTTTAAATATTTATTTCTTCCTATACATTATATAAATATTCTATATCCATCCTAAAATAATGAATGAAATATTAAAAATTCCATTATATTATATTAGGTTTATAGAAACATGTTTTCCACCTATGTTCCATCAAATGGGAAATGGAAGTGTTGCTTGTGAAATTGTGAGGACTACCACCTCCACATAGCGATCTGCTTCATTTTATATCACCATATTTCCTGGATGGTTATTAGTATAGATTTTAAGAATATATATGTCATTCATGATGAAATTTCAATTTTATTAGTATAAAAAATTACTTATCTTCATACCCTTCTACTAGTTAAAAAAATGATGAAACCACACATTCGTTATTGTTGACTACCACCACCATAAGGTTATGTGATTAGTTATTCATAATATATATTTATTTATGATTATATAATTAGTAAAATTTATGAAAAATATATTTATGTAATTATTAAAATTATTAAGACTATGTATCCATGAATCCCTTTTCAATATAAAACCTAACAATATTTTATGTTGTTATGGGTCAAACATCCTCAAAACATGTAACATGAACTTACATGAGGTAATAAATATATATGAAATTGTAAAAAATGAAAAAAGGTACAATTATAAGGTAATATAGTTTAATATTTTCCTTAAACATGTATACAATTAATATATATTAATCTTACTGGATTTAAATTACTTACGTGTCGAGTCAGACTCAGGGTAATGTTTCTCCTAACTAAATTTATTTTTATTAAGTTAAATAACTTATTCAATATATATATATATATATATATTATTCCATTATTATATGAGAAATTAACTATAATTATTTTATATTTTATTTATAATTTCATTATGGGGATTTATATTTATTACAAGTATTAATTTCATTGACTAATTCTCACTTGAATGTTATGGTCAATGTAAGGGCTCTTTATCACAACAATGTTTCATTGAGACATGATTGTTGTTATACACATATTTTTGCCTATGATGTGTATATATTTCCATTTACCTTTTTATATCATGAATGATTCCTAATTCATTGTATTTAATGTGACATTTAATATTAATTCATCAAATGGGTTTTGATTTGAATGTTAATAAAGTGGTAGAGGTTTATTTCACAACCTCATCCATATTTAGGATTGTTAATATTCAAAATTATATTGTGGAAATTATATGGTATTGATATATTAAAATCCATATAATTTAATATAATTTTCTTTTTGTGTATAAATTAAAATAAATATTTACATTTTACTCTCTTAATGTACACAAAACTGTGAAAGAGTATTTTTAATGAAAAGTATCCCTTTTTCTATTTAATTGGTAATATTATTTAGTCAATTATTTTGTTTCATTTAAAAAGCACATAAATATATTTTTAATGTTATATAATGATTAATTCAAATAATTTTCATCAATTTTTAACATTTCATAAAAATTATTTATAAGTCATATTCTTTTAATTTACCGAACGACCCGCTTTTAAATGAATATGTGAATAAAATAGTTATTTTAACAAATGACACATGAATTAATTTTCAAGACATTGTGACATTTAATTTCATTGAATATTGCATGAAATTATTACATATTTATTTTTAATGAAATATTTTCTGAATATTATTGAAATTTTTATATATAAATTAGAGATTTAAAAATGAAAATGTTATTTCCCACAATAAATGATTCATTTATATTTTAAAAAATTATTCTCATCTATATTAATAAACTTATTTGATAACTATTATTTACATTGGATATACTCTGATGATAACATATCATAGTTTTTATAGATGAATTATGATCAATTTGACTGGGAAATATATTGAGATTCTATATAATAGTTCTTCAAATATTGAAAGTCATTATGTTTTAATGAATATTTATTATGTTGTAATATTTATTCATATGATAAATTAATTTTAATTATAATGTTATGTGTGGAGCCTAGTTATATATATCCCCTCAATCAATTGATTTTTCTCATGAGACAAAAATATGTTGGGTATTTTTATATTTCTTACCCATTAATTTATGATGTATTGGCACAAGACATTGAAGGTAAATTTACAATGCTTGAAATTATGCATCAAATCATTATGAAATTTTTCATTAATCATCATGTGATTATTGTAATAGTTATGATATCAATAGAAACTTTTCACTCTCATGTGACTATTTATATTTTATTATAAGTTAATTATTTAATCATTATATATAATTAATTAATTATTATATATTCGATTGTTTCCAATTTATGAATTCACATAGTGTTTAAGTGAACTGTCCCATTTTATTTTCCATTCCCAAGGATACCATGAAGTGTACTAAGATTGATATGAAATTATATTGTAGAGGGAATGATAATGATCTCAAATAAAATAGTATTCTTTATTTTTATTTTTAAACGATATATGATATTTAAGAATGCATAGAGTTTTATAAGTCTACTAAACTGTTGGATCCTTTATGATCTGATACCATATAGCTTGTTCCAATGTTGTAAAATTACCACGTGATATTGGTTTCTAGATTTGGTGTGTCACAATTTTATTCAAAATATGTTTTTTAGGAACCATTAGAAATTGATTTAAGAAAATATATATTAGATAACATAACTCTATGATAGGTTCTCGGCATAAGTCTATGTATATAATAAAATAATAAATCGTGGAAATAGTAGATATTTTACAGTTTCCCAAGAAAATATGTCCCTGTATTGATTTATACTATTTTATATATTTGTGTCATATTTCAACATATGTTTAAAAAATCTAAAATTAATGTATTTTTTATTGACTAGATCATCACCAAACAAACGATGTGTAATGGCTCAGACCTCTCGGGTCTTTTAATTTGTGAAAATCTTGTGTCTGAGGTGTTTTGGGAGGTCGAGGTGACTTATCCCAAACACATTTCTAAATTTCTAGTTTAGTGAACATAACAATGGTGACTTTATGTGAACATTGGCATCGGTAACCTTAGGTGAATAGTTCAACGATGACCTTATCGGAACAGTGTCTTCGGTAACCATGGGTGGACAGTGCAGCGATGACCTTAGGGGAACAGTGCCATAGGTAACCTTGGGTGAACAACGCTACGGTGACCTTATGATACAGTGTCCTTGGTAACCTTTTGTGAATAGTACAATGGTGACCTTATTTGATCAGTGTCATCGATAACCTTATGTGAATAGTCAAATGATGAGGTTCTTATGGTTAGGTTCCAACAGTGTCCTCTTTCCTTTACCAAATTTTGAGTTCATGAATAGTGTTTCCAGAATGGCGAGGTTCCAATGGTGACCTCTTTCCTTTTCCAAATTTAGATTTCATGAACAGTGTTCCTAGAATGGTGAGGTTCCAACGGTGACCTCTTTCCTTTGATAATTTTTATGTTCATGAAAAATATTTCTGGAACAGTGAGGTCCCAACGTTGACCTCATTCCTTTTCCAAATTTTGAGTTCATGAAAAGTGTTTCTAGAAAGGTGAGGTTCAAATGATAACCACTTTCTTTTTACAAATTTGGTGTTCATAAAAAGTGTTTCTAGATTAGTGAGGTTCCAACAATGACCTCTTTCCTTTTCTAAATTTTGATTTCATGAATAATGTTTCTAGAATGGCGAAATTTTGAGTTCATGAACTATGTTTCCAGAATAGTGAGGTTCCAGCGGTGACCTCTTAACTTTTCAAAATATTGTGTTCATGAATAGTGTTTTCAAAACAGTGAGGTTCCAACGGTGACCTCTTTCCTTTTCCAAATTTTGAGTTCATGAATAGTGTTTCCAGCATCTTACAGTTTCACCCCTTTGACGTTTGCATCGATGTAAAATGCATTTAAAGATTCATTTTAAGGAATCTAAGGCCGATTCAAAGGTCGTAACTCCAATAATAACTTTTCCTAAGGTTGGGAATGTAATCACTTGGTCAAAACTATGTGGTTTAATGCGATCCGCTTTTAATGGGAAATTCAACGTATCATAATTCGCTTCCCTGTTAAGTCTTCTAAAGGGAAGAGATATCTTCCTCCCTAATTCTTCCACCTTGTTCTCAGCTGTGAGATGCTCGAACCATTCATTCCTTCCAATAGGATTTGCATAATCAAACATTACTCCTAGGATTTCTTCCTCTCTATTTTGATGCAACCAAGCAATATTGATCAATCTCTTATATAAGGTATGATCTATCTTCATTATTTCAGGTTCATATCCTTCATTATTTTTTCCATTTTTACAGAATTTTACCCCAACATTCGTACTAGGTTTTTCATGGGTGTTGTCTATTGTGGTGGTGTCACTGCATCCTCGGGTGGATGCAGGTTTCATGGGGGGTAGAGATCATAACCCACCATGTGGCTCATTCTCGTATAAATAATGTCAAGAACCATTTGAGGTAGGTTATTCATTGCTTCTATTTTCATTTATGTGCAACTGTATAATTAGCATGTTTTATCCCAATGTATCATAATGGAATTGAAATAATAAATATTTGAACCAGATAAATAAATTGATATCAATCGTATATTATTATCTCTTGTTTTGATAGGTAGTGTTATATCTATGATTACTTTGTTTAGAATTTCATTCTTGATAGAAATTGGAATGGTACTTAAAGCCATAATTAATTTGTAATTGTTTGGCTAAACATGAAGAGGCATGTAAATGAATCTGGTTCATCTTGTTTAAATTTGATGTTAATAAAATTTGTGCAGTAAGAATGTTTAATTATATGAGATAGATTACTGGTTAGGTTTCTCGAATTTGGAACCTATGAATAACAAATTGGTTAATCCATGATGGATTAAAGAGCTGGTTGTTTGACAAAAGCTAATTCACTGTATGGTTCTGAGTTACCCTTTTGATTATTTAAGGGCCAAGATCCCATTTGATATGAATTTTGTTTTCTTATACCTGTGTTGTGGTGTGAGCCTGGATGGGTGTTGTGATATGTTGGGTAGGGAGGCCTATTGGTTGTGGCAGCAGTTGACGCATAGAGTCGCAGGTTGTGTTAGTTTATGCATGTGGGTGTTAGGGAGGACACAAGGGATGATGGGATGGGTTGGATGTTAATGTTTTTATGTTTGCTGATTCTTTGATTGGTTATCTGATTCACATTCCATAGTACACAATGCAGCTGGTCTAGCTTACCCTCCTTCTAAAAGCGGTGAAGTTACGCAGGGTATGCCACATTCATTCTGTTTCTATAATTTTAAGGAATGATGGATCTACGCTCTTTCTATAGGTGGGAAAAAAATCTCCGGGTGGTTGATCTACTCACCGTGTTGAGCCCCTTGTGTTTAGTATCATATAATGTTTTTCTAGAATTCATTGGAATATGGGAATGTAATTTTGTAAATAAATAATTGAAAAATGATGTTAACCCATGGGGTTAGATTTTGCAGGGGCATAATGTTGTGGATGTAATTTAAAGGTATAATGAACTTTGTGTGTGGAGCTAATGAAATATAATGTGGAACTGTTAATGCTTAATAAATGATTAAATAAATAATTAACGTAATGTGAAACTGATAAATGGGTAATGAAGTAATTTAATAAAGATCTTTAAATGGTTGTGTTCTAATAGGATACATAGTCTTATAGGTGGAGACTGGGAGTCCGAGAAATGTTAGCTATAGTTGAGACTAAGACTAGGTTATTCCCATAGTGTGGTTGTGAGCTATAATATATTATTTACGTTTTGTGTTTGTATACACTAATCCACCTCGTCTGTAAGGGAAACTAACACCTTGGGGATTCTAGATCTGGGGGCTGTTTTACCCAACATTCCAGTGGGAGGATGGATGATTGACTACCCCCTTTGGCCCCACTATATTCTCTTGGTAGTTACATGTGATGGTATGCATATTGGTTAGTTTCCCCTATATATGTTTTTAGAGCATGTAATGGACTATAGTTAGTCAACAACATATATTCTAGATATAGTTTCCTATGGACTACTATAGGTGTAACATATATATGATTGGATGGCTTTAGGTTACTTACTCGGTGTATGGGCTACAATGGATTGTGGTTTAATACCCGATGTATGATACATGTTATACGAGCTATGGTGGCTCCAAAAACTACCTAGTTACTTTTCATACATGGAATTGGTGGTTTTTTTTGGAATGAGGTGCACGTAGTGGTGGATCGCCCAAGTTTTTGCGGGGAAGACTTTTTGTAGAGAGATGCATAGGACCTGCGATGTTGGGGAAAAGTAGCAAAACAATGGGGTAGTAGTAGCAGGGTACCCTAGATATTTTTTATTATATTATATACTCTTGTATGTGTTACTTTGTGAGAGTATCCATGGTGAGGCTGGGAACATAGTATACATGTTTAGGTGATGAGTTAGTTTCACTTGTTGATCACTCTCCTTTAGCGTGACTTCATTACTTATTCACAAGAGGTTTCGGGGATGATCTTACTAAGTATACTGTTATAATCACCCTATGTATATATAAAATATTTTTTTGGTCACATAGAGATGGTTGGAGATCAAGCTGGTTTCTATTACGTGGGGTTGTAATAGTTGTTTCGGTTTGTGGTTGTTGCTGTTTTTACATTCATTTGTGTACATGTAGTTTTCCCCTTTCAGTTGTAGTAGTATTTCATGACATTACATATGAGAAATTGGGTTTTCATTTATATTTAAGTCTGAGACAGATTTGGTTGTTTTCTATCTTATCTCTCTCTTTTGCATCTGTACTCATAGAGGGTAATGAATCCCATGTGTGTTTACTATACCCTCGGTGCTAGTCGCCAACATAGGGCCTACTAGAGGCAGGAATTGGGGGTCACTATCTCCCTTCTCACATTGCTGGCCCAGGATGGGTACACATTGTGGGGAGGGGGTCATGGCATAGTGGTATAAGAGGCCATGGTTGAGAGATATGATAGACTTTGATGGTAGGAACATGTGAGGTTTCATTGGTTGCTAAGGAAACAATGTATGTGAAGTTTAGTATGTGATGTAAATAATGCAGACCGGCTAATACATAGTTTTTTAGAGCCCACTAAGATTTGATGTACGGAACATTATGTTATAATGTCTACTAAAAGAGGTGATACTTGTATTAGGGTAGAGACCTTGGAAACAACCATGAACTATTCTTTCTTGTGCATGTGTTTGAATGGATAGACCATGGGTTAGGGTATCCAAAAATGAATAAAAGTAAACAATTAATTAATTAATACCGAGTCTTCTATATTGCATGTTTAGGACCTCAAACATTTTTTAATTTTACAGGTGTGGATCCAGTTTGAAGTCCTTGTCAGGATCGCATAGAATATGTCTAGTAGGATGTTCCTGCAGATCAACACAGGGTAGAGGTTGACAATGAAGACACTTGGAGGAGGACACTCCAAGAGTTTCAGTGCTAGAGTCTGCAGAAGTATGATGGATCCATTTCAGATTCAGTCAGGGAAGAATAGTTGTAGAAGGTCGTGATAGGTTTCAGTTTGATCTGTGCTCTATTAAAAACCATGGGTGTCCTTGGTTGTGATGAATCTGCGTGGAGCAGTGAGGCAATAGAGGTTTTTATTTCTCAAGGGTCGTGAGGAGTCATAAATTTCATGGGAGGAGTTCCCATAAAAGTTTAGTGTTGAGTTGCATTCTTCAACAGTGAATTAATCTAGTCTCCAAGAGCTTCATAACCTTTGATAGGGGAGCCCCATTGTGCGAGAGTTTGGAATCCATTTTAGGAAACTTTTATGATATGCTTCAGACCTATTTCCAGATGAGGAGGCCAGGGAAAGACATTTTGAGTAGGCTTTGTATCCAGAGTTCCAGCGGCAGGTCACTCCATTTATGATAAAGAAATATATTGAGGTGCTATAAAGGGACGAGGTCATTGAGAGTATATTGGCCAGTACTGGATCATCATAATAGGGGATTCGTAGTGATTCCTCATGAAGAAAAGCTATGGTCCGGGGTTCTTGGTTTTCAGGGAAGAAGAGTTTCTGTTCGGCAGGGGTCGGTCCCTGCCCTCTTCATCTCATTTCTCTAGGGGAGATGACTCTTATGCCTATCCAATGGGATAAAGATCTTGTTTTTATTGGGGTGGTCATGTTCATCAATAGAGAGAGTTCATGACCAATCAATTTAGTCATCGTGCACTAGGTGTTCAGATCTAGGTTCCTCCGTTGATACAGTTCTAGCCGAGTCAGTAGCATTAGGTTGCACCAGATTTAGATCAACAATGGGTAGATGGTGCTGGCAGAGGAGAATCATGTGATTCTCCCAATCCTCCAGGATTAGAGCACTTCCATGGTGGTGGTCCTCATCAATGACAAAGAGGATATGAAGGAGTTTGTGGTCAGCTTCATGCTTTAGCGTTTCCACCTCCAAGCGAGCTGGACGTTATTAGAGGTACCCATTCGTTATTTTATACATTCGTATATGCATTCTTTGATTCAAGAGCAACACACTCCTTCATTTCACCTACCCTTGTCAATGATTTGGGACTTGGGGTAGATAGTCTTTCAATGCCCTTGGCATTGAATATGCCTGTTGGAGGATGAGATGACTTGTTTGAAGTATTTTGAGACTTTTAGATAGTGTTGGGGAATCACCTCTCTCGGGGAGATTTCCTATATTTTCGGATAAAACCATATGATGTCATCCTAGACATGGATTTTTTGTATTTGGTGTAAGCTACCATGAAATTCTTCAAGAGTAAGGTTGTGTTCTTCGATGCAGATGGAGAGACGATGGTGTTCGTTGGTGAGAGAGACCCTAATATAGGCCAGAGGCGTGTTATGTCCTTATCAACCATGATGGCTGAGCTGATGCTGAGTTCTTCAGAGGTTCAGTAGTTGGTTTTTCCTAGGGTCATAAAAGTGTACCTTGATGTCTTTCCATAAGAGGGTGTAGCCATAGACCCATGACGAGAGATTGATCTTGGGATCAAGATACATACAAGTTTTTCTCATATTTCTATGTCTCCCTATATTATGGGACCTAATGAGTAACGAGAGCTATATATACAACATTATGGTTTGTTATAGTGTGGTTTTGTTCGGGTGAGTGTGTCACTGTGGGTGCACCATTTTTGTTCGTGAAGAAGGCTGGCAACAGTTTTCTATTGAGTGTCCATTATCGTCACCTAAAAAAGTGACAGTGAAGAATCTCAATTGTCTTCCATGTATTGATGAACTATTCTATCAACTTATGGGTGAAAGTGGGTTATCAATGATCGAATCGTTGTTAGGATATTATCTGATGCATGTGAAGGATGAATATATCCCAAAGACCACATTTTTTTGACATCATGGGAATTACGAGTTCATTGTAATGTGGATCAGCATGACAATGCTCTAGCTGTGTTCATGAAATTGATGAATGTTGTATTCTGTGTGTTCCTGAGCAATTTTTGGGTGGTATTCATTGATGAAATCATTGTGTAATCCACATCATAGGAGGATAAACACATTTACATGTCGTTTTGTGAGTTCTTCGTCAACATCAGCTATTTGGGAAGTTATCTAAGTGTGAATTTTGGGTTCGAGAAGTCAGTTTCATGGGGCATATTGTGTCACGCCGATAGTAGTTATGGATCCATTGAAGATAGAAGTAGTGTTTTCTTGGGTATACCCCAAGAGAGTGTTAGAGGTGCGATGTTTCCTTGGTCTCAAAGTCTACTACAAGAGGTTCATAGACAATATCTCTTGAGTTGTGACTTCTATGAAATCTTTGATCATGTAGAACCAGGCATTCATATGAACTAATAAGTGCCACTTAGCATTGTAGTAACTAAAGGAGAAGTTAGTAAGTGCTCTAGTTCTTTGTCTTCTAGTTGAGAGAGTTCATTTTGATTTTTCTCTCCAATGATTCACCTATGGGGTTAGGCTGTGTTCTGATGCCACAAAAATCAGTTTTTTATTAACGTTCTTGGTAGTTGCATCCTCATGAACGTAAATATGCCACCCATGATCTTGAGTTGGCAACCGTGGTGTTTACTCTTATGTTGTGGAGACATTACCTCATTGGTGATCGCTTTTTGGTTTTCACCGATCATAAAATCATGTGGTATGTTTTCTCCTTGTGTGACTTGACCTTATGACATCGTAGGAGGATGGATTTCATATAAGAATACGACTTTGAAATATCATATAGACCTATAAAAGGAATGTTGAAGTTGATGCATTGATTCGAAAGTCACGTAGTTATGAAAAACTTGAATATGGTGACACCTGGAGAGTAATGGAAGAACTTTCACCATTACATATTGACATGGGAGATGTTGGGTGAAGAGGTTGTCTTTTCAGGTGATGGTACTGTCATATCTGGTGCAGATGGTGGAAGAGTCCCATTTGGGGGATCTAGAGGTGGATGTATGGGGAGACTGAGTTGTTTGTGTCAAGGCCCCTAATGGTTGGATTGAGGATGAAAAACACCAAGTATTCTGTCATGGAAGGATATTTGATCCTTAATGATAAGAGTGATGGTTTTAAGAGAGTTATATAGTTCTCCTTTAGAGGTGAAACCTAGCGTGACAAAGATGTACCGAGCCTTTAGAAGATAATTTTGGTGGCCTAGGATGAAGCGTGCAATTGGGGAGTTTGTGTCCCGATTTTTGGTCTTCAAGAAGGTGAAGGATAAACATCATGTTCCTAGTTGTATTCTCCAGCCATTAGATGTTACTCGGTGGAAGTGTGAGGAAATCTCAATGGACTATTTTACTTGTTGCCTCTAGTATTGGGAGGAATTGATGCTATTTGGGTGGTAGTGGAGGATTTTACAAAATCATCCCACTTCATTAGAATCAAGGTGTCAAACTCAGTGGATGTTTTTTCAAGGCAGTATCTGGAAGAGGTGTTGAGACTTCACGGAGTCCCGAGGATGATCATTTCTGATCAAGATTCTCATTTTACCTCTATGGTGTTGAGAGGTCTCCATCATGATTTTGGTTCTCAGCTACACCATAGAAATTCTTTTCATCCTCAAGAAGGACAATCAGACATAACAGATCATCAAGACTCTTGAAGACATGTTATGCTCTTGTGTCTTGGATTTTGGAGGTTTCTGGATGATGAACTTGCCCTTGGTAGAGTTCCATTACAATATTAGTTTTCACTCAACCTGTGGTATGGCACCGTTTGAAGCCTCGTATGGTTGGCCTTTCCCTTCTCCATTGTACTGGACTGGGGTCAGAGAGTATGCAATTCTCAGAACAGAACAAGTACAGAATACAATAGTGATTGTTCAGGTGATTCATGACAGAATAGAGATAGCACATTATCATCAGAAATCATATGCTGATCAATGTAAGAGACCCTTAGAGTTTGATTTTTGGGATCACCTGTTTCTGAAGGTGACTCCCCATCGTGGGAGGAGAAGGATTGGTCATAAGAGTAATCTTTCTCCGCAGTTTGTCAGGATTTTAGAGGTGTTAGCTCATGTTGGAGCTATGGCATATTGAGTATCACTTCCCCCATAGATGATCCAGATACACGATGATTTTCATGTATCAAAGCTCCATCATTATCTTCATGATGACTCTCACGTCATCGATTGCCTATAAATCAATGATGATGATGAGGCTACCGTTGAGGAGCAACCTATGGAGATCCAAGATCGCAAAGAGATGGTGGTGGGTGGGAATTCTATCCTCTTGGTTTGTGTCTTATAGCGACACAATGTCATGGAGGAGAGTAAATGGGTACGTTAGTAATAGATATGTGGTCAATACATAGAGTTTTTTTATGTTTAAATCTTTTCATGGAACAATGTCCCCTTTGTGGTTATAGACATTTTGAGTTTATTGGATGGCTTTCCTTGGTTTCTTCTTGTGACATGCTCTCTTTTGAGTGGTATCTCGATGGGTAGTTGTTCACACCTTCTTTCTGTTCCCTTTTTGGTTGGATTTGAAATCTCGAGGAAAAAAATGTTGTGAGAGGTATCTGATGTAATGGCTCGGACCTCTCTTGTCCATTCCATTGAGAAAATATGGTGTCTGAGGAGTTCTGGGAGGTCAAGGTGACATATCCCCAACACTTTTCTTTGTTTATAGTTATGTGAAAATAGCAATGATGACCTTATGTTAACACTATCATTGATATTCTTAATGGAATAGTGCAACAGTGACCTTATGTTAATAGTGACATCAGTAACCTTAGGTGAACAGTGTAATGGTGACCTTATTTGTACAGTGTTATTGTTAACCTTGGGTGAATAGTGAAACGATGACCTTATGTGAATAATGTCATCTGAAAACTTAGGTGAATAGTGCAACAGTGACCTTATGTGAACAGTGTCATTGGTGACCTTTGGTGAAAAGTGCAATGGTGACCTTATTTGAATAGTGTCATCGGTAGCCTTATGTGAACAGTGCAATAGTGAGGTTCCAACAGTGAAGTTCCAATAATGATCTCTTTCCCCTGCCAAATTTTGAGTTCATGAACTGTATTTCTAGAATAGAGAGGTTCCAACGGTGACCTCTTTCCATGTCTAAATTTTGAGTTCATGAATACTGTTTCCAAAATTATGATGTTCCAATGGTGTCCTATTTCCTTAGCAAAACTTTGAGTTCATGAATCATGATTTCAGAACAGTGAGGTTCTAACTGTGACCTCTTTCATTTTCCAAATTTTGAGTTCATGAACAGTGTTCTCAGAATGGTGAGGTTCCAACAGTGACATCTTTCTTTTGCAAAATTTTGAGTTCATGAATAGTGTTTTTAGAACAGTGAGGTTCTAACTATGACCTATTTCCTTTTCCAAATATTGAGTTCAGGAATAGTGTTTCCAAAATGGTGAGGTTCCAAAGGTGAAAACATTCCATTTCAAAATTTTGTGTTAATGAATAGTTTTCTTTAATGGTGAGGTTCCAACGGTGACCTCCTTCCTTTTCCAAATATTGAGTTCACGAACAGTGTTTACAACTTCTTATAGTTTCAACCCTTTGATGTATATTTTGATGTAAAATGCATATAATTCTTTAATTAAGGACTCTAAGGCCAATCCAAAGGTCGTAACTCCTATATTAATTTCTCCTAAGGTATATAATTTTTTTACATGGTCAAAACTGTGTAGTTTAATGCGATCTGCATTGAATGGGAAATTCACCATATCATAAATCGTCACTCTCTTAAGCCTTCTAAAGAGACAAGATATATTCCTCCCCAATTATTTCTCTGTGTTCTATGATGTGAGACACTTCATCCTTTCTTTACTTTCTGTAGGAGGTCCACAACAAAAAATTTCTCCTAGGATTGGTTCTACTCTGTTTTGATGAAACCAAGCTATATCGATCAATCTTTGATATAAACTATGATATATCTTCCTTATTTCTGGTTCATCTCCGTATTTCTACTTGCCCATTTATGGAATTTTACCCCCATATTCATAAGGTGGTTTTCTTGGTTATTGACAGCTGTGGTGGTGTCTCTGCATTCTCGAGTTGATACAGTAGTCATATGGTGAGGAGATCATAACCCGTTGTGTGTCTCTTTCTTAAATAAAGAATGGGAATAACCGTTTGAGGTAGGGGATTTGTTTCTTTTATTTTCTTTTATGTAAAAATATATAGTCAGATGTTTTATCCCACTCGATCACAATGGAATTGAGATAATAAATATTTGATCCAGATTAATAAATTGATAATGATCATTTGTTATTGACTATTTTTTTTCTAGATAGTGTGATATCTATGCTTGATTTTTTTTTATATTTTTATTCTTGATGGAAATTAGTATGGAATGTATCGCCGGAATTAATCAGTAATTGTTTGGATAATGATAAAGAGGCATGCAATTGGATCTAGTTCTTCTTATTGAAATTTTATGTTAATCAAATTGGTGCAGTAAGCATGTTTAGTTATTTTTGATAGCTTACTGGTTAGGTTTCCTGAATTTGGAACCTACAAATAATAAATCAGTTAATCCATGATGGATTAAAGAATTGGTTGTTTGATAAAAGATAACTCCCTGTATGGTTTTCATTTACCCTCTAGTTTGTTTAAGGGCCAAGAGGCCAATGAATATGATGTTTGTTTTCCTAATTCTTGTGTTGTAATGTGATCTTGGATGGATGTTGTGATATGTGGGGGAAGGGAGGCCTATTTTTTGTGGTAGTAGTTGATGCCTAGAGTAGAGGGATGAATTAGTTTATGCATGTCAGTGTTGGGGAGGACAACAGGGATGATGAAACATGTTGGATGAGAAAGTTCCGATGCTTGCTAATTCATTTATTGTTTATCTGTTTTTACTTTCGCCACTGCTCAAGGTAGCTAGTCTTACATTCCCTCCTTCCGAAAGGGGGGATGATGCATGGGGTATGCGACATGATTTTTGGGTATAGCTTCTCAAGGTAAAATTGGTCTACACACTTTCTATAAGTGGAAATGGCATGACTGATAGTTCATCAACTCACCATGTTGAGCCACCTTGTTTTTAGTAGAATAGAATGTTTTTCTAGAATTCCTGGAAATATGGAAAATTAATGCAGTAAATAAATAATTGAATAAATGATGTTAACCCATGGGGAGAGATTTTGCAAGGGTTCAATGCTGAGGTTTTAATTTAAAGGAACATTGAACATTGGGTGTGTTTATAATGAAATATAATGTTCAATTGTCAATGGTTAATTAATTATTAAATAAATAATTAATGTAAATGAAACTGAAAAAAGGGGAATGAACTAATGTAATAATTCTTTTTAAATGGTTCGGTGCATATAGGATACTGAGTTTTAGATGTTGCAGTTAGGAGTCTGAGAGACGTTAGCTGCAGTTGAGTATAAGACTAGGTTATGCCCATAGTGTGGTTGTGGGCTATAGTATATTCTCTACATTTTTATTTTTAAATGCTACTCCACCCTATCAGTAAGAGAAAATGACAACCCAGAGATTCTGAGCCCTAGGGGATATTTTCCCCCACATTCTTCTGGGAGAATCGATGGATGAATCCCCCCTTTGGCCCCGCTCTCTTCTATTGGTAGTTACTTGTGCTGGTAGTCACAATGGTTAGTTTTCCCCATATATCTGTGTAGAGGGATGCAAAGTCTTGTGGTCATTCACTCAAAAATATTCTAGATATAGTTTCATATGGACTACTATAGATGTAATGTGTATAGCGTATGATGGATTTAGGATCTTTACTCAGTGTATGGGGAATAATGGCTTTAGGATTATTACGTGACGTAAGATACACATTATGAATGATGTGGTGGGTCCCAAAAACTACATGGTTACTGTGCTTACCTAGAAATAGTGGTTTTTTTCTCGAGGTACATATTGTGGTGCATCGCCTAGGTTTCCGTTGGAAAACCTTTTTGGAGAGAGAAGCTTAGGATGAACGACCATGGGGAAAAGCGAAAAACTAGTGGGGAAGTAGTAGTGGGGTACCCTTGATATTTTTTATTATATTATATACTATTTTATGCATTAATTGGTGAGAGTAGCGATGGTGAGGATGGGAACCTATTATACATATTTAGGTGACGAGCTAGTTTCACGTATTGTTCAATGTTCTTTAACACAATTTCGTTAATTTTGCCTGAGAGGCTTCAGGGAGGATCCTACTCAGTATACTATTATACTCACCCTATGTATATATAAATTGTTTTTCTAGTCAATTTGACCAGGTTGGAGATCAAGATGGTTTATACTAGCTTGGTGTTGCTGGAACTGTTCAGGATTTTGGTTGCTGTTGTTTTTACTTTCTTTTGGGTACATGTAGTTTTCCCCTATCAATTGTAGTAGAATTACATGAAATTACATTTATGCACTTGGGTATTATTTTATTTTTCAGTCTGAGAAAGATTTGGTTGGTGTCTGTCTTATCTCTCTCTTTCACATGTGTACTCTTAGAGGGTAATCCCACCCATATTTTTGCTTAATATACCATTAGTGCTAGTCACCAACCTAGGGCCTACTAGAGGCGAGACTCGTGTGTCATTATATCCCTTCTCACATTACTAACCCTAGAGGGGTACACTTTAGGGGTAGGGGGTCATGACACGATGAGTGGGCCTAAAACTACACACATGGAGAGACACTCCTGAGGGATATTCTTATGATAGTTTAAATTTCCATTAAGAACCATTAATGCGAATAATAGGATGGAAACTAGGGAAACCTATGATATTATATAATGATATGGTATAAACGTAATGTGTAATATCCATCCAAGGACATAAAGGCCATAAAATTTATTTATTATGAGAAAGCCCACTTTATGGGAAGAAGGTGGATAACACAAGACCTCAAGACTTTCACAACAAACCAAACCCCAACAGACCAAAAATCAAGATAAAAAACAACTCTCACTATAAGAGATCCGCTCCTCCCAACAACATAAACATAAAAACAAGCTTCCATTCTCTCATCATAACATGGTAAACATTCACATGAAAAGGATCATGAGATCGGTCTCGATATAGAAATACATAACATTTCAAACATCCAATTCTATAAATCGAGGAAATAGTGAGAAACTATTGCCCATAACCTAATCTGGAGAAGCTTCTTGTAGACAAACAGTTGCAGAATCCCTTGATCCATAAGCCACTAAGTCCAAAACCATCCTCCATTATAGAATTATAAAGATACCTATCCATCTTATATACATCATTTCCATAGAGGTGCGAATAAGCACGTCCCAAGAGGTTCAAATCTTCATTGACCTCTTTTCATCCAAAACAAAAAAATTAGTGCAATAAAAAGTGATTAACCAACCAAACAGCAAATCAACCAGTTCCAAAAAACATAAACTCATATAACAGACATAGAAAAAACTAATGTATCCCATATGGAAACTAAAATACACATAAATACTAAAGAAAAAGGATGATCCAGAAGCAACCGTCCACACCGTCGCCACAACCAAACCGAAGCCGCCAACAGTAGAGACTATCACAACATCCATAGATAATTGTAGCCAGCATCGTGCTAGAGGAACCAACCCAAAGAAGTCACCAGCACGAACAAACCACAACCACAGCACACCCATATTTGGGAAAACAAAATAAATCAAAAACACCCAGAGCATCACTTTCGCCAAACCACACCCACAGTAGACCCGATCGCAAGACACAATCCTATCACCACCTTTAGATCGATACGGAGACCACAAAAACCCTCCCACCACAATCATAACTGACGATGAAATGAGGCCCCACCCCTCTGTTCATTGAGGCATGATTCACGACCTAGACTACACCGCTACCTAGAGAATCCCTAGCTAGTTCAAAGACTAGGGAAAAGAACAGGCTAGCTGCAAGAAACATCGAGGATCATGCCCATACGGAGATTCCTCTATGAAAGGGGATCTGAATGCCATGAATGTGCCCACAGTGGAGCTGAGGAAGTAGTTTCATTGTCCTTGAACCAGAAGAGGTTTTTCGATAGGGGAGAAACATAGAGAGGTGGATAAGTTAATAAATCAATGGATAATTAAAATATAATTTCTTAGATATTGTTTCGATTTTTTAAAGATATGAGTGTTTAGTATTATTAATGATATTATTCAAGGAATTTAAGGTATACAGACCTTTTTATTAGAATGTGTTTAAGTGAAATGCTTTTTTTAAGAATAATGATTTTTTATTTTGGGAAAATAGGATGAAATTTATTGGTAACATTTAGGTTTAATATTTTATTTCTTGTAAATTTAGTTTATTGGGATAACATATTAATCAAATTTTTGGAACAAAAGTTTTATAATATATATAACTATATAATTGATATTTGTTTTATAGATTATGATATAAATGTTATTTTAGATGAAGTAAACTATATTTTTGGTAAATATTATATTGATTTAAGTAACCCAAATATTATTTTCTAGGACAATATTTCATTTGAGTAAAAACGATTGAGTTATCATGTGGAATCATATATATATAGTTATTTTTTTAATTCATGTAATTTATTTTAAATAATAGTTAATTTTAGAGACTATATTATAAGGGTATAGAATGTGAATAATGTTTTTCAAAGATAAATGTCATGGTAATCATGGAGTAATATGTGATCAAATCATTATAATATTTGGTTTTAAAATTGGTATAGTGGATTTTGAAGACTTATAAGGTTAGTTATTTATGGAATGATTTATCTTGAACTAAGGGTGATATTACTTTGTGTGTGTAGATTATTGTAGTGTTTCTCTATAAGAGGGTTTATTCATATTATATATTATCAAATCTTATGATAACTACTTTTGGTTTTTCTAGATATTGTATAAATTACTTATTATCCTTTAATGGATATCATAATTCATAGAAATCTATTTTTGTTCTTTAGTCATGGAAAATGTATTTTTAAAATTCATTTCATGGAGTAGTAGATGAGATATAAGTAAAAATTGATAGAAAAAAATAATAGATGAATTTATATATATGAATTAGAAATTAGTCAAGTATATTCTTTAATGTTATCTTATTTAATGAAAATATAACACCTCAAACCCGAGAAAAGAATCGTGAAATATAAAATTTATCCTATTACCTTCATTTTTGATGAATAGGTGGTATTCTTAATCCCATAATGATATAATTTTTTATGGATATTAACATTATGATGACCATATTATCTTTCACTCTTTAATATTGTTGAAAATTACACTTCTTCTCCATGTCCATATTTTCACTTCTCAATATAGTTATACTCATCTGGGAACCCGATTAAGTGTTATTTTCAATAACATTAATGTTACCCACATTACCTATTCCAATGAAATTTATCTATACCATTACATGATGTGGGTTTTCAAAAATGTAATTTCATAGTATTGATCCATGGATTTCTGATTTAAAAATTTTAAGGATTAAATTTAATTAATCGGTAGAATATAACTGCATAACATTTTAAAATAATAGTTTACATGATAACTTGATTAATATTAAGCACCGATATTTAAGTGAAAAATGATACACTATGACAATATTATTATTTAAATATGAAAATTATAACCAACAAGTAATATATTTATATGACTATTAAATAGAATTATAATGAAGTGTATTAGGGTATCATATATATAATATTTATGTATTAATTATTAATTAATATTTACATAATTTTTATAAAATCCATTTTATAATTCTATGATATGTTTTATTAAAAATTGTTCTTATTGGATTTTAAAAAATATCATCCATTTTAATAAATTTATTTTATGTAATGTATATATTTTTTAAAAATAAAATATTCATTTTTATCTTTGGGTTAAATATTCTTATTTTTTTTGAAACCATTATTTTTCAGTGAACGGAAATAATACTAATATTTGAAAAACTATGGTTTATTTTTTATAATAATACGAAATATAGACTAATTTTTTATTTGATTTTAATATTACATACTATCCATTATATAAAAAAAATAATTTAATTTGGATTAATATTATATTTTATTATGGTATTAGTTTATTTTTATGCTAAAAAAAACATTTTTCAAAAATCATTTTTGGTTAAATTATAACCATTTAGATTAAAATTTCATTCTAGAAATAATTGAAATTGAATAACTAAAATAGAATATTTATATCAATCCATGAGGTTCAAATTTTGTTGACATGTCCTTTTAATTTTTTTCATTAAGAATATTATTCATGGTAAATAGGTTTTCACTGTTGTAAAGGGTAAATGAGTCAATTAATGATAAAAATAATGTGACAAGGATTTAAAAATATATCAAAAAACTAAATTTATTATATTAAATGAGAGATAATTTACCATATTAGTCCCAAATTATAATATTTTTCATCTTGGTGAACATTTCCTTTGATAATGACATTTATATTATTTTATTTACATAAAATTAACAAATATCACTCTCTAGATTTTAATATCTCTAATATATTTTAATTAGTATAATAAGAAGTTATTAATTGATTTAAATTTATATATTTTTTTAATTTTAACAATTTTTTATGATATAAATTTATTTTTTGTTTTTATTGGTTATATAATTACCTTAAAATCTTATGCAATATCGATATAGAACTTGTGCACGAAGTTGAAAAATCTAGGTAAATGGTTAAAAACAATATAATAATATTATGTTTTTGATGAGATACAATATTATAAGAATTTAATTGTTAATTATAAATAATTATTATCGGTAAACTTAATTATATTAATATTATATTTCTAAAATGATATATTTTACATCAAAATAAAATAGATTTCATAAAAATTACATTGAAAATATTTTTTAAATTAAATAATTTTAAATTCAAGAAAAAACTGAATTAAGAGATGTTAGATGAATAAATTTTTAGACATTCATACATGGACAATTTCGGATAATCTTGGCACATTAAAAGTAAATTCATGATTATTTAAGGCTAAAATATTTATTTCATGGTTAAGGATAAAATGGGTAATTAATGGGGTAAAACAAAAATATAATTGTTAAGTTGTAACATTAACATGTTAAGAATATATGTTAAAGGGGGTATTTAGACCTTATCATGTCCTAAAAATGGAATTATTTTAATTTTTGTGCCACTTGTCATGATTATGGTAGATATTATATGTAAATATTTTCTGTAATGCATAATGTGTCCTTTCACTCAGATATATAAGGTTTAATTCTATTCTCCTTTATAGAAAATATATTCATAATATATTTTTTAAAATCATCACCCTGGTTTCTTTCTAAAATCCTTTTAAAATTCTTTTATATTTTATTCCTCTCTTAATACCACTCTACGAAGGCTTAAGGTGTAAGCTACAAGATGAATATCAAAGAATATGTAGTTGACTTTACTAACTCTTTCAAAGAATAATTCTTCATATAATTACTATAAATATATTGTATCAACCCTAAAATAATTAATCATATATCTTCAGTATACTTATATTTTATTTTTTTTAGGTGAAAATTGTATTCCACCTCAATTCCATCATATATGAAATGAAGGAATTTCTTGTGGGTATGTCTGGACAACTAGCTCCTTGTAGTAGAATGAAAAATTTTATCGTAAAAATAAAATTTTGGGTATTATTATTGATTTAATGAATATATTTTATACTCATAACAATATTATAATTATCAAAATACAATTTATTACATACATCTATATCCTTCCACCAGTTAAAATAATAATAACGTCGCTCGTACTTTCAAATGTACTACCACTACTATGAGATGACGATATTAATTATTCATAATATTAATTTATGTATTATTATAAAATGGTATTTCATTTATTAAAATAATAAATATTTCATTGTTAATATTATATATATAGTATAACCAACAACTATTGGGCCATGGGAAACCTATCATTCTTGACCTATAATTATGAACTGAAGATCCAAAAAACATATAACATGAAATAAACTAATTTGAATATATATTTATTATTAATAAATGAAATAAATGTATAATAAACCTTTTATATACCTAAAAATATTGTAATGTAATTATAAATTAGATATATAGTAATTATATACGAGATTATATACATATGTGGTGAGTTAGACTCTAGGAAAGGGGTTTTATACCTCAATTTCGTTACATAGAGTTCTGTAAAATTCATTAAATATTTTATTAATAGATTATGTGTATATTGAGAAATAATTATTTTATATTTCATTTTCAATTTTTAATTTGTATTTACATACGTTACACGTATTAAAATTATTGATACATTCTCACTTTAATGTTATAATGTTTTTCAGTTTATTTCAACAAAATATTGCTTCATTGAGGCATGTTTGATATCATAAACCTATTTATATTTATTATATCTATAATATTTCACTTTTTACATAATTTATAACATACAATTATTAAATTATTTTATTTAATAATATGTTTTTACTTACTTCATCCAAGGGGGTAATGATTTGAATGTTTCCAATGTGGTAAAAGATTATTTTTCAATCACATCCTTAATATGGATTGTTTATATTTAGGTCTCCATTGAGGGGAAAATATATTATTTTTATATATTATGACTTTTTTGACTCTTTATCCATATATTATTATAGTAATTTAATATTTCTTTGGTTTATTTCCCACTATTAATGTAATCAACGGTCTAAATAAATTAGTTAAGGAAAAATTATAATGTTCATCAATTTTGTTATCAATAGTTTTCCACCATCTTCATATTTTCTTTATAATGATTCAATAATTTCTTTACCATTCCCTAATGATTGATTAAATTCATATGTATTCATGTTTTACATTCATTAATTTTTTTCAAAGGAATATTTTTAGCATTTAATGGGGTTAATTATTATCGAATATGTGAATCTAATCACTATTTTAATGCTTTCCACATGAATGGATTTTCCCACCATCATGACTATTTTTTACATAAACATTATATGAAACGTTTACAAGTTTCTTTTCATTATTTTTTTCATAATATTATAGATATATTCCCTTTTTAAATAAGTGATTTCAAAATTAAATGCATATTTTCTTCAATAACTGTTCCAGTGATATTTTAAAGTGATAGCATTAAGTCCCCATAGTTTATAATTATTAGGAATTTTTTTTAAAATAAAATATATTTTCCAAATATATTGATAACATTGATGCTAGTTCTTTTCAATAATTTTTTTAGTAGATTTCTAGGTTACCCAGTATTTGGGAATTTTTATTAATTTTGATGATATAGTATTTTAATTTTAGTATAAATGTTTTTTTATATTGTTATTTTTTATTAACTCAAATTATATCACATGAATAAGAAATAAATTCACATATCTAATTTATCATATATGTTCACATGATATTTTTATGTTTATGTGTCTTTGGAAAATCAATTTTTTAAAAATTATATTAATTTATTAAATTCTATTAAAACATTATTCACTATTGTAAAATGAATTACTAGTTTCATCCGGATTTATTAGATCCTATGGTGATTAATTCTACAAATTTTTTTACTTTTATTTAACTATGATTTGAACTTGTGATTTTGATTTTTGTGAGAATCCATGAACATGGGATTGTTTTTAACTCTATACAAGTATTTTAAATGATATTTATTATTGCTTATTAGTAAAAAATGAATAATAAATTTTGTATGTGTGATCAATGGGTTGGGTGTGTGGACCCACTGATATCGAGGTACAGTGGTAAATGTAATTTTGTTAGAATTATCATTAGATACCTAGTAGAATAATAAAACAAGATATGAGGGATAAAGGATGTTCTTATTCCATTGGTATATATATTAATTAAATTAAGGATTTATCATTAACAAATATGTGATTATATGAATTTTAGGATTGATCATGTCATTCTAGAATAAACATATGATTGATGGAATACAACTCCTGGAAGCATGAGTTGTGTCGAGTAGTATGGAATATGAGGGATCAATCATACACATGAATGATATATTTTAGATAAATAATGTTTTGTTACACCATTTGGAGAGTGGTATTCATAATATATATTATTTTGTGGAAAATGGATAGGGATAACATATAAAATTAATTATATATGAGATTTAATGAGAAAAAAGTTTGGGGTCATAAAAATGATATTTATAATTGTTATGACATGATAGGACCTGAATAAAATGCGAGTCTTGAAATTTAGGGGTTTATAATGAATATAATTATATGTATGACCATTATAGATTTGTTAAAACTTAAATTTTCATGGTTATCTAGAAAAAAAGTTATGTAATTCTTGGGACATTTGATGGAAGACCATATTGGGTGGTGATTGACTATGTGATGGTCATAGATTTGTGTGAAAAATCACTTCATTGTTAGAAATGGTATTCCCATATATTCCTTACAATTATACATCGTTAGTTGCTATAATAAGTTTAATACTATAGGATGGTCAAATGTTGATTTACCAGGGAGAACATGTGAATTAGTATATAATCAATGAAATATATGTGATCTTTTAATAATCATTATGTCCGATGAAAATATTACTGAGGTTAGAATAACATCATGGAGATGTGTGGGTGAATACAATACTGAAAAATCTATAGTGTCACCACTATGGGGAGTTATATTCTTGTGAAATTGTTGTTGTTATAATAGGATGGGGTGTAGTCCAGATCATGTAGGACTATGATAGTCAGTAAAATCGAGTAAGGTTGATGACCTTGGGATATCTCTATCTTGATTTAGATGGCGTTTTAAAGTATCAGTATTAAAACTAGCTTATGATATCATTTATAATTATTCTTGTAATTTCATCTATAGTAAAGCTCATAGGATCTGTTGTTTATAATGAAATTAGTGTATACCATAAGAGATGATGTTTATGAAATTGAGGTTAATGTAGTACCCCTTTTGGGGAGAAAGTTTTCAATGGTTAGATGTTATGATTATTAATAGGGGAATATGGATGTCGGATTTGAGTAATGTGTATTGAAAACCTAGACCATTTGTGGAAGTAGTTTCATGTCCATGCATCGAGGAAAGTATCCTAAAAATTTTAATTTGATAATGAACCCCTATATTTGGTCATTTTTCTATACAAATATTATAAAAATAGTTCTTTATTTATCTAAAAATTGTAGTTTTAGATAATGTATTCAAATGTTGACAACGATTTCGGAGAAATGTAATATTCCTCTGGTGTATAAAGTTATTAATAGTTGATTCGGTGTTTAAAAGATTTTTTGAGTCTTTTATAAAATACTATAAATATTGGGGAAAATATTTAAGTGGTGATTGAGTAAAAGTTTGAGTGTCAATTTTTGTTCATAGGGAAATTAAATAAACTATTTAAGGATTACATTGGTGTTTAAAAATTTAATAAATTTGATTTTATTTATTATACATTAATAAGGCATTGAATCTATCCAATTTCATGATGGGTAGGTTATAATGTTCTTTGAGGGTGTCCAAGAAAAATTGTACCCATTGGATCCGTTTGTGGATGGTTGATGGTATTTAGGGGAATTTTAACATTGGGAAGATATTAAATGAAATATATGGAAATGCGATGGATGATTAGAAGAAATTTTTGAGACATTGAATAGATTTACTAGTATGGGGTCCTATACCAACATGGTCATTAATTATAGTATAAAATGCGATTAGATATCTTAATTGGATAACACTAAGGAATGAAGTTCATTAGAGATACAAAAGGTGGTTTACCTTGGATGAAATGTTTTACAATGGAGTGTTTTTAGTGATCCACAACATCGAGTGATAGTTTCACAAGAGGAACAATTCGACTCTAATGAAACTAGATTCATGTTGGGGTTTGCAGGATTAGATTTTGAATAGAATAATGGCTGCTCATGTATTGAAAAAATTATTTTAAAAATTATTTTTTTGTTTTACGTAAATTAATAGCTATTGGTGAAGTGGTATGGGATGGTTTTACCTCTAACGATAGAATTCCAAATTATGTAAATGATTTTGGTGTATTGGGTACCTACTGTATCTTCATCGCATGATGAAACAATGTTTGGACCCACTATCTAACTTACTATGGTGTACTAGGTAACTTGTGGAATGATTGGTAAGGAATAAAAAAACTAGTACGATTTCCAATTACTCAATTTCCATCCACCAAAAACCCGCTTATACACAGTAGGTCTTTTATGGATATATAAATTAGTGTTTCAACTATTTTTATAAAAACCTACAGTCATGTGGAAGTTTATTATAAATGTTCAATGGGATGGGTGAGAGTTAATCCTCCCTTACACGTTTCCCCATCCTTCACCCTATGGTTTGTAACATTCAAGAGGGTTTTATTTTTTTTCATAGGTATGAAGTATTCCCTTTCATCCACATCCAATTTCTATCTATTTTTATTTAATTCTAGGATCCATATATTTAATTTATTAATTATGATTCCAATAGATCACTATGTAATTAAATCAAAATGATGTGTATTTTTTGGGGGATAACTATAAGAGATTCTGAAGAGATAAAAAGATGATTCCTCAAATAATTTATCTAGATATAAGATGTTGTATTATTAATTCATAAATAATTTTTGTTACGTGTAAAATTGATCGATGAATTGGAGTAAAGACTTGGATGTTTTTTTATATAAGGACAAAAGTCCATCTATGAAATGACATCATTTTGTTGTATAAGATTATATCAAGGTTACATTTTACTATGGGGTATATCACGAATATAACATTGTTAATTGACTATGTAAATTAATAAACATTACTTTATAATTAAATAGAAGGGTCCTTTGAGAAGATATAATATTAGGGGAATGTATAATAATAAGTATTAGTTTTTATTAGGAGAATAAGCTCCATATATAGGATTAACCAAAACTAAAGGTTGGTGTACCTCATTAATCACCATTATTTATATTTTGTACTTTGACCACCTTGTGTTTTTGGTCTGTGAAAGGGATTATGTCAATTTTAATTACTACTATATGATGATTTTATCATGTTTTATAAATTAGTTTCAGAATTATGTCTGGGATATGGGATTGTTTCACCGTTTACAATGGTATGGTGTGGTAGGATGTTGATTTAGTTAGTTGGATTTCACTCTGAAGGAAGAATATACACAATGAAATGTTTTCTAATATGGTTAATATTAATGGAAATTATAATAGTGCTTTGGGTATTGTGTTGTGATATTTTAAAAATGCAAGGGTGGTGAGTCTTATAATATGACATAGTTGTCCTAAAATGTGAAATTTAATGGTGACTAAAATCATAATTTGTCCCTTAATGGATGAAAATATCATATAAATATTACTGAGACGGTACATGGTCTAGGAATTGAAATTACACACCATGTTAGATGTCCATGTGTAAAAATAACTGTGTGAGGACCAATGTTTGTCTGTATTCTTGTAAACTAACTATTGTAACATGTGATATACGTTGATATAAAATGGAATAATAGTTTCTTATGATATATGTGTGTGGTATTTGAATTTTCCTAAGTGTGTGAATAGTTTTATAAAGGGTAAATACTATTGTAGGTCATTTATTGAGCATTCTATCTTGATGATGTGTGACTGGGAGTGGAACACCATGGATATATAAAAATTATTAGTTTCCCAAAGAAGGATTTACTGGTTCATGAGTTCCTAGATTATTTTTGTGTGTGTAATCATGTGAGTACATAGTCAAGGAGGAGAATCTTGGGTGATGGTGTATGGGATAGTTTTTTAATAATTGATAACATTGAGTTGGAAAAGTTGAGTTTTAGATGGTCCAGTTTTAAATATATGGTTCATAAATGGGGATAATTACTAGAAGGGGATAAAAAGGTATTATGGACCCTATGGTAATGAAATGTGATTTTCACTATCCATATTCTGGTTTGAGTGTGCCGAGACATGAGAAAAAAAAAATAAATATTTCATTATATATCTATGGTATATGTATGAGAATTTTGTTTCCTAGTTTTTTTCTCTATGAATATTGAGTCATGGTACTAGAATGTTTTATTATTTTCACTCGCCTCCAATTATAGTGGATGTGAGTTATTCTTATGGGGCCCAAAATATCAATTTGGTTTCCAATAGAATTAGATACTTAGGATATCAAGGTTGTAACACCCCAAGGTTCCACGGTATGCTTCCCTTTGAATAATACAATAGCGTGTGTTGTATGCAACTTCGAGTTCTAACACACACACCACAACCAATCAAACTTGCCGTTACGAATAGTAATACTCACTTTTTGAAATTTTATAAATTTTATATTTCAAAATGGACTTCATTTTTGGATTTAGAATATCAAAATTATCCTAGGGTGAAATTTTGATATTTTTATGAAAACTTTCAATTTTTGATGAATAGTGAAAAAACACTAGGATATAGTTTAAAACAGAATTTTTATTTAAATAATTATTTATTTTATTTAAATTTAATTATGGTCAAAATAGATACATAATACCTATATAAGTTCAATGTAATTCATTTGAGTTAGTTTAGAATGATTATAGATATATAAAAATTTTATTGAACTTTTCACCGTCTTTTACCCACCTCATAGGAGAATATGGAAATTCAGATAAAACATAATTTTACGGCTTCTGTGAGTGGAATTTCGAAAATCCGAGAGACACGGTTAATATCAAGGAGTAAGATGTGGTTCATTGAGATGAGAATAATTTTGGGTGAATAGTAACTTTTTACATTTATTTACCACAGTTAAAAGTAAATAGGGTAATTGAGGGTAAAAATGATATTAATATTACCCTAACACATGTCCTAATTCTATTGGAAAAGTTTATCATGACCAAAAACAACCATAGGAATAAAATATTATCATTTATTTCCAATTGGATTAGATTAGGACATTTACTATTATTTAAATCAATTAGAGTTAAAAGAGTTAAAATCAAATTTTATTTACTAAAACATTTGTTTATATAAGGTTATACATAAGATAAATTCGATTATAAATATTCATTAGAAAGATAAAACGATTTCCTACATAAATGTATTTTATTTAAAAATTGTAGACATTATATTTTAATTCATTTATGACACAATGATGATGCAGTAATTACATAATAAATGAAATATTAAAACAACTGATATTATAAATATCAAAATAAATGAAATTTAAAATTTTTTATGAATTCCACTAATTTTATAGGTTATTATGACATATTAGGATAGATTATATAAATTTTTTCGATGTAATAATGCTGTTATGAATATATCAAAAACAAAATACCCAATATTGTCAAAATTGACATTAAAGAGTTTTTAAAACAAATATTATATTATTAATTTATATTCAATTCTTAAAAATCTATGGTTAGGCCAAGAGACTTATATAATGATAGGTACACCATTAATGGAACACTTGGGGGTAGCTTGGAGGTATATATAGTGTTTATTAACTATATATTATAGAAATACAAAGTTACATGGTAAGTGTCAAACTAATTAACTAAGACTTAAAACTAAAATATAAGGTTGATATAATGACCCAAACCTATATAAATTATATTGGTTTTGTAGTTTTAGACCTATACCCACCTTAAACTTTAAATAATCCACTTTGGAGATAGTAGAAACAGAATATGAATTTATTATAAAATAATATTTCTATCTTTTCCAAAGGTGCCCCTCAACCCTATTATAAAAGGGCACCCCCCCTTCTCACTAATTAACAACATAAAATCCTTTTGGCTCTGCCAACCCCGGCCCAAATACTCTTTCAACTTCCCTCACATCAACCTAGAGGCCCTAGTTTGATCAGAAAGCCATCTTAAGGAGCCCTTTTGATCAAATAAAAAGGAAGAACCCGAAGAAGAGTTAATGTTTTCACCACCCTCTATCAAGTTCCTTTCTTCTTCAACTTCTTCATTATTTGTTATTACCATTTTAAAATAATAACTCCAGAATCTTATATATACTATGATGTTATTATAAATATTATACAACCATATTCAGTATTCTATCCATCCTTTGAATGACATGTCACCATACGTGCGTACGTACGACTTACCGTCTCCACATCGTAGTGTAATTGTTATTCAATAAATTATTATTTGGATGGGTATAATAATGATATGTAATTCATGTAAATAATAAATATTATATGATAATTATTCTGTATATATGATATACCATTCAATTATATATTATTTTAATATCAAAAGAATGATATTGTTGCTCGTGCGTACGTACGGACTACCGTCTCCATGAACGTGACGAGATTCATTATCCATCACATCCATTCATGTATAATTATCATTTGATGATTAATAATAGTATTTAAGGACTTGATATCATTATGGATATGAATAATATACAACCTATCCATAACAAACATGACTTATGTTACAAAACATATAAAATAAAATGAGTATGTTAACACCCGAAACGACGATAATACTAAGATATTATTAACAAATCAATTTTAAAAGATCATATATGATATCATATTAATGTATATGATTATAGTATAATTTAATAAAAATTATTTCACCATTATACAGGAGGTTAACCTACCCTCAACCAAGGAAATTTACTAGGTAAGGGTTTATTTCGCAATCTCTTCATTATCCAAGGTTGTTTATATGTAATAATCTACTGGGACTTCTTTATCATCCACATCCATGTTTCTTAAAAATGTATTTCAAAACATTTTTACTATTTACTATAATATTGGTTAAAGTCATGTATACCTTTGTTTTACTTTTTATAAGAGGATTATAAAGGAATCCTTCCGTCGTTTTCCAAACAAGGTCCTTTTTAACCTTTTCGACAGAATTAAGGTAAGAATGTTTTTTTTACATAGACGGCGGGTGCGGCTATTTTCCGCCGTTATAAATTTTTCGAAGCTTCCCTTACAAGAGTATAAGAATATTTTCAAATTAAAATATTTATTTAATAATTATGGGACTTATAAATGATTTCAAAAAGGAGATGTTTCTCTAAAATAGTTTTGATTTCATCTATGTCAACATCCTTTGATGAATTTTAAGCTTATTTGAAATATATTTATTATGATACAAAACTTCGATATTTTATTGATGGTTTTGTTATATGTATGACTGCGGATGTGTTTTTTTATACCATTCATGGTTTATGAAGAAATTATTGACATTTCATATTCCAGTTTTAATATGAATGTTTATGTTATGTTTAAACCTGTAAATATGAGGAATGCATTGGAATTAATAAGTGACGGGTGGAGCCCGCTGTAGCGCCTCGATGCATCGGTAGGTGTCATGAGACAAACTAGTGTCTTGGCACATGGAATTGACAAAATATTATCTGTAGTCTTGGCATGAGGCCTTGGCTATGTGGTTATGATAGTCTGGAATTATGCATTCCATCATTATGAAAGTTGTTATTTATATTTCATGTGATTATTCGGTTAGTAAAATATCCATGTGAATAAGGAAATGGAATTAAGTCATCTTATTTCTGCTATATTATGTTTATGTTCATGTTTAAAAGGATTTTGTTTTATTTATACATTTCCTTAAATGTTTATTCTTATTTAAGAATATTTCCTCTATATTATTATCGTTACTGGGCATTTGAGCTCACCCCTTTCTATATTTTATTTTTCCCATGATGTGAAGAAGTATTTTATGAATGACCTGCAGGGATAATATGAAGGGATAAGAGTGTGGACTATGGAGACTGTATTGTTGTAGTTTTTCATTTTATGATGTAATGTAAACTTTATGAATGTATCTAGTAATATCAAGGATACTAAATTAATCTCTCTTTCGAGACATGCTATTTCTTGTGATCATGCCAATGTTATGTAATAATTCACTAACTCTAGGTAACTAGAGTTGGGGAATTACAGCTGGTATCAGAAGAAGTTTAGTACAAACCATGGAAGCTAGATTTAGTTAAAATCTTATTAGAGAACATAGGACTAAGATGGAAATTGAGGATTAGTATAGAATAACTTCCTAGAATTTTGGTATTGGAGAGATTTTGTGAGTTTTCTGAGCAATACATCCCTATCTTGATACGAGCAGGTAGAGGTGGCTCTGGCACATATGTACCTAGGGGTAAAACCCGAAAACACCGCGTTGAGCTAGACTCGAACGGGAACTGGTGCTCGAAAACAGGCCTTGCTGCACTCTTGGGTACGACACTCCCATGGGATATTCCTAGGATAACTCTCATTTTCTTTACAAATCATTATGAAGTGTTTATGAATATATACTTCCTCAAAGAAAACATTTTTATGATTATGGATTATATCGATAAATAGTTCAATTTATGTTAAGTGTTTTATAAGTATGGAATTATGTATTTTGATTCATAAACTGATCTAGTTTATGCCATTGTTTATAAATGGTGCCTAGTGGAACAAATAGAGACTATACCAATGCACGCACTCCATGTAGGGATTGGCCACCTGGTCAAGATAATTATAGTGGAGATGGTGATACAACTGGTGCTGATCAGCTTATCACCATACTGGGACAACTCATTCATGTTATGAATAATAACCTTACCCGTATGGAGCACCCTGATCCACAGCGTGGAGGATCAATGTTAGATCGCTTCAAGAGGAAACAACCACCAACATACAATGGGAGTACAAATCCATTGGTATCTGAGAAATTGATAAGTTCCTTAGAAAAAATATTTCAGGCTTTGGGGATTAGTGAAAGAGAAAAAGTTATCATGGTAGTTTACCGCCTCACCGGATATGCTGATCAATGGTGGTCATTGAGTCAAAACATGAAGGAAGATGATGAAGTATCAAATATTGAATGTAGGGAGTTCAAAGATCCATTTTTAGAAAAATACCTTTCTCGTGACCATCGAGCAGATATGGAAAGGCAATTTCTGAGTCTGAGACAAAAGGAGGATCAGAATGTCATAATGTATGAGGCTAACTTTTCAAGGTTAGAAAGGTATGCTGGAGATTATATACATAACCCAAAAAGTAAGATTGATTGTTTTTTTGATGGGTTAAAACTGTTTCTATGTCGAGCACTAGTCTCACAATCCTTCTCTTCGTACGAAGACATTGTCTCATGTGCTATCAAGACAAAAAAGGAATTCTCTAAGTATCATGACTTTAAAGCAAAGCAAGAGAAGAAGAGATCATCTGATCAATCTATGAATGGAAATAAGGGGAAGAAGGGAAAGGTAGAATATCCATCCTGTGGTAAATGTTGGAAGAAACACCCCATTACTTTCTTAAAAGGAATGTGAGTCTGTTACAAGTGTGGTGAAAAATACCACCAAGCTCATGATTGCAAGGGGAAGAAGGAAGCTACCGATGTCCAATGCTAAGATTTCTGGGATATTGGACATTATGGAAATGAATGTCCTATGCGTCAGGGTAACTTACTACAGAAAAGGCCAAGGGATGAAGGCCAATCTTATGTTATCACTACTACTGAGGTAGAAGCTCCGAAAGACGTGGTGGCAGATAATTTAATGGTTTACTCATGTTTAGAAAATGCATTATTTGACTCTGGATCATTGCATTGTTTCATATATTACCAGTATTCTAAGAAAATTAGATATTTCCAATTTGATTTAACAAAGGATTTGTCAGTTAAAACTCCTAAGAGAAGTATCATTGCAAAAAAAATTTGTGAACCAGTCCCCATTAGAGCACATAAATGTTCTTTATCCGCTAAGCTCATCTTAATACCTATGGTTGAGTTTGATATAATCCTCAGTATGGATTGGCTTTTGTAATATGATGTGATGATTTATTGTAAGAAGAAGGAGGTTACAATTTTTGATGATAATGATAAGAAACACCTTATCTTTAGAGCAGAATTGTCACCACCTAATTCTTATCTTGATCCACCCCCAGTAGCTCCACTAAATTCAATTATTGGGGAGGAAGAGAATGAAATGAATGTGGGTGAGGAAAAGAAGGTTCAAATAGAGGATGTACCTATTGTGAAAGAATATGTAGTTGTGTTTCCGGAATATTTACCTGGACATCCTCCAGAATGAGAAGTTGAGTTTTCCATTGATTTAATTCCTGGATCAAGGCCTATATCGAAGACCCCATATAAAATGGCAACTATGGAATTAGTTGAACTAAAAAAAACTAGAGGAATTTAGTAATAATGGAATTATTCACCCTAGTGTTTCTCCATGGGGAGCCCATGTTCTATTTGTTAAAAAGAAAGATGGATCTATGAGGTTATGTATCGACTACAGGGAGATCATTGCTATAACAATAAAAAAACATGTATCACCTACCTCGCATTGATGATTTATTTGACCAACTACATGGAGATCAATAATTTTCAAAGATTGACCTTTGATCTGGATACCATCAGTTGTGTGTGATGAATGAATACATTCTGAAGATGGTATTTCGAACAAGGTATGGGCATTACAAGTTTACGGTAATACCTTTTGGGCTGACTAATGAACCCTATGTATTCATGGATATAATGAACAGATTTTTCAAGGAATATCTTGATGATTTTGCGGTGGTATTTATTGATGATTTCCTGGTATACTCCAACAGCTTCGAAGATCATGAAAATCACTTGCGCATTATCCTGAAAACACTGAGAAGACATGAATTATATGGGATGTTTAGAAAGTGTGAATTCTGGATTCAATAGATTTCTTTTCTTGGCCATATTTCCTCTAAAGATGGAATCTCTGTTGATCCTTCTAAGACCAAGGAAATCCAAGACTAGTCAGAACCTATGAGTATAACTGAGGTACACATTTTTATTGGTTTAGCAGGTTATTATCAACTTTTCGTCCAGAATTTTGCCCGATTGGCTAACCCATTAACAAAGCTCACACGTAAGGGGGTTAAATGTGTTTGGAAAAAAGAGTCTGTAGAATTTTTTGAACAACTGAAGTGAATATTAGTAAATGCTCTTATATTGACTCTACCATCGGGGAATGATGGGTTCATTATTTATTGTGATTCATCGAAGAAAGGACTTGGTTGTGTCCTTATGCAGAATGATAGGGTTATTTCCTTTGCATCATGATAGTTGAAAATTCATGAGAAAAACTATCCTACACATGATCTAGAGTTAGAAGCTATGATATTTTCTTTGAAGATATGGAGACACTACCTCTATTGTGAAAAAATGTTAGATTTATACTGATAAAAAAAATATTGAAGTATATTTTCTCCCAAAAAGAACTCAACATGAGGAAAATGGGATGTCTTGAACTACTCAAGGATTATGAATGCACGATACACTACCACCTGGGGAAGGAGAATAAGGTGGCAGATAATTTGACCAGAAAAGATCATGGAGTTTTGAACATGATGAGAATTTATAGGGATCCTATTTTCATGGATCTAGTGAAGATGGACATGGGAATAACCATGGAAGGTGAAACATGAAATATTTTTCAAATTATTTCCAAAACCATCTTTACTAGAAAGGATAAAGAGTTCTCATACCGATGATGAAGAGATTAAGAAGAAGATTATAGATGTGAATGATTGGATATTGAGAGACATTGTGTATGAATAAGGAACTTTAAAATTTTGGAAGAGACTTTGTGTTCCCAATATACCTGATCTAAAAAGGGAATTGTTGTATGATGCTCATAGTTACAATTTCTCTATACACCATGGGAGCACCAAAATATATAGAGATTTAAAAGAACATTTTTTGCGGGACAACATGAAGAGGGAGATTGCTGATTTTTTGTCAAGATGTATGGTTTGTAAACAAGTGAAAGATGGAAGGCAATAGCCTAGAAGAGTATTTCGATCTCTTCCCATACCTGAGTGAAAATGGGATAATATTATGATGGAATTCGTCATGGGTCTACAAAAGACTCATAGAAAGAACGATGCAATATGGGTCATTGTTGATCGTCTTACCATGTCATCACATTTTCTTACTATAAGGGAAGACTTACCACTTGAACGGCTAGAATGAATATATATTAATGAAGTGGTGAGACTTCATGGAGTACCCCTATTGATTGTTTCTGATCATGATCCCCGTTTTACTTCATGATTCTGGAAGTGTATTCAGAAATCCCTGGATACTGAACTTTAATTGAGCACTGCCTACCACCCTCAAACAGATAGACAATCAGAACGGACTATTCAAACATTAGAAGACATGTTGAGATCCTGCTCACTTGACTTCAGGGTATGTGGGATCAATATTTACCTATGGTAGAATTTTCCTATAAAAATAGCTTACATTCAAGTATTTAGTTTGCACCATATGAAACGTTATACGGAAAGAGATGTCACACACCAACCTGTTGGGATGACGTTGGTGGACGAAAACATGTAGGCCCTGAACTGGTGGTGGAAACAATGGAAAAGGTAAAGGTATTCCAAAACCACATCAATGTAGCTCAAAGTAGGCAGAAGAGCTATGCCGATATCCAAAGGAAGGATTTGGAAATTCTGGTAAGAAATCATGTTTTCTTGAAGGTATCTCCAGGGAAGGGAGTTATACGTTTCGGTAAGAAGGGTAAATTGAGTCCCAAGTACATCAAACCTTTTGAAATTCTAGAATGAATTGGGGCTGTAGATTGCCGTTTGGCAATGCCTCCAAGTCTCTCCAAAGTTTACGATCTGTTCCACGTATCACCATTGAGGAAATACATTATTGACCTAATGCCTGTACTCACCTATGAGGAATTAGAACTGGAACCCAATCTGTCTTATTGAGAAGATCCCGTTAGGATTCTCGATATGAGATAACAAGTACTGAGAAACCAGACGACTCGTCTGGTAAAGGTTTTGTGAAGAAACCATATGATGGAAGAGGAAATGTGGGATCTCGAGGAACTTGTGATGAAGAACCACCCAAATATTTTCAAGTGGTAGTATTCTAGAAATTTTGAGGGAGAAATTATTTTAAGGAGGGATAATTAACACCCCACGCATCCACGGTATGCTTCCCTTTGAATAATACAGTAGCATGTGTTGTACGTAAATTTGAGTTCTAACACACACACCACAACCAATCAAACTAGCCATTATGAATAGTAATACCCACTTTTTAAAATTTTATAAATTTTATCTTTCAAAATGGACTCTATTTTTTTGATTCAGAATATCGAAATTAGCCTACGGTGAAATTTTGGTATTTTTCTGAAAACCATCAATTTTTTATGAATAGTGAAAAAACACTAAGTTGTAGTTTAAAACCAAATTTTTATTTAAGTAATTATTTATTTTATTTGTATTTAATTAAGGTAAAAATGGATACATAATACCTATATATGTTCAATGTAATTCGTTGGAGTTAGTTTAGAATGATTATAGATATATAAAAATTTTATTAAACTTTTCACTATCTTTTACCCACCTTCTAGGAGAATTTGGAAATTCACATAAAACTTAATTTTACCACTTTTGTGAGTGGAATTTCAAAAATCCGAGAGACACGGTTCATATCAAGGAGTTAAATTTTGTTCATTGATATGAAAATAATTTTTGTTGAATAGTAACTTTTTTACTTTTATTTACCACAGTTAAAAGTATATAGGGAAATTAAGGGTAAAAATTATATTAATATTACCCTAAAACATGTCCTAATTCTATTGGAAAAGTTTATCTCGACCAAAATGAACCTTAGGAATAAAATATTATCATTTAGGTCCACTTATATTAGATTAGGACATTTATTATTATTTAAATCAAAGAAGAGTTAAAAGAGTTAAAATCAAATTTTATTAACGAAATCATTCTTTATATAGGGTTGTACATAAGATAAATTAGATTGTAAATATTATTTAGAAAGATAAACATATTTCCTACATAATGTATTTTTATTTATAATTTTTATACATTAAATAATTTAATATATTTATGACACAATGGTGATACACTAATTACCTAATTAATGAAATATTAAAATAATTGATATTATAAATATCAAAATAAATGTAATTTCAGACTTTTTATTAATTAAACTAATTTTATAGGTTAATATGTCATATTATTATAGATTATATAAATTTTTTAGAAGTAATAATGCTGTTATAAATTTATCAAAAACAAAATAACCAATAGTGTCAAAATTGGAATACAAGAGTTTTTAAAACAAATATTATATTATTAATTTATATTCAATTCCTATAAATCTGAGGTTCGGCCAAATGACATATATAATTATAGGTGTATCATTAATGGACCACTTGGGGGTCTCTTGGAGGTATATAGTATGTTTATTAACTACATAATATAAAAATATAAAGTGACATGGTAAGTGTCAAACTAATTAACTAAGAGTTAAAACTAAAAGATAAGGTTAATATAATGACCCAAACATGTATAAATTCTATTGGTTGAGTGGTTTTTGACTCATCCCCACCTCAACCTTTAAATAATACACTTTGGAACCATTATAAAAGGAATATAAATTTATTATAAAATAATATTTCTAGATTTTCCAAAGGTTCCCCTCACCCCTCTTATAAAATGGAACTCCCCCTTCTCACTAATTCACACATTCAATGCCATTGGGCTCAGGATAACCCTTCTGAACTACTCTCTCAACTTCCCTCACTTCAACCTAAAGGCCTTATTTTGATAATAAGACCATCCTAAAGAACCCTTTTGGTCAAATCAAATGGAAGAACCCGAAGAAGAGGTAATGTTTTCACCACCCTCATTCATGTTCTTTTCTTCTTCAAATTATTCTGTCATTGTTATTCCAATTCTAAAAAAATAACTCCAGTATATTATATATACTTTGATGTTATTATAAATATGGTACGACCATATTCAGTATTCTATCCATCCTTTGAATGACATGTCACCATACGTGCGTACGCACGGCTTACCGTCTCCACGTCATGGTGTAATTGTTATTCAATAAATTATTATTTGTATGGGTATAATAATGATTTTTATTTCATGAAAATAATAAATATAAAATGATAATGATTCATTATATTTGTTATACCATCCAATTATATATTATTTTAATATCAAAATAATTATATTGTCGCACGTGCATACGTACGGACTACCGTCTCCACAAACGTGATGAGATTCATTCTCCATCGTATCCATTCAAGTATAATTATCATTTGATGATTAATAATAGTATTTTAGGACTTGATATCATTTTGGATATGAATAAGATACAACCTAGCCATAACAAACACGGCTTATGTAACAAAAAATATTAAATAAAATGAGTATGTTAACACCCGAAATGACGATAATACTAAGATATTATTAACAAATCAATGTTAAAAGATCATATATGATATCATATTAATGTATATGATTCTTTTATAATTTAATATCAATTATTTCACCATTATACATGAGGTTAAACTACCCTAAAACAAGGAAAATTACATGTTAAGGGTTTATTTCGAAATCTCTTTATTATCCGAGGTTGTTTATATGTAATAATCTACTGGAACTTCTTTACCATCCACATCCATGTTTCTTAAAAATGTATTTCAAAATTTTTTTTACTATTTACTAGAATGTGGGTTAATGTAATTTATACCCTTGTTTGAATTTTTATAAGTGGTTTATAAAGGAATAATTCCATCATTTTCCAAATAGGGTCTCTTTTAACCTTTTGAACATAATTATGGTAAGAATGATTTTTTTTAACTTATACGGTGGGTGCAGCTATTTTCCACCATTATAATATTTTAGAAGCTTCCCTTACAATCTTATAAGAATATTTTCAAAGTAAATTTTTTATTTAATAATTATGGGACTTTTAAATGATTTCGAAAAAAGAGATATTTCTCTCAAATAGTTTTGATTTCATCTATGTCAACGTCCTTTGATGGATTTTAATCTTATTTGAAGTCTATTTATTATGATACAAAACTTCCATACTGTATTGATGGTTTTGAGATATGTTTGACTGTGGATGTGTTATTTTTATACCATTCATGTTTTATGAATAAAGTATTGACATTTTATATGCTAGTTTTAATACAAATGTTTATGTTATATTTAAACCTGTTCATATGAGGAATTAATTGGACTTAATAAGTTACGGGTAGAGCCCGCTATACCTCCTCGATGCATCGGTAGGTTTCATTAGAAAAACTACTGTCTTGGCATTAGGCCTTGACAAAATCTTATTTTTAGTCTTGGAATGAGGCCTTGGCTATGTGGTTCTGATAGCCTGGCATTATGCATTCCATCATTATGAAAGTGGTTATTGATATTGCATGTGATTATTCGGTTAGTAGAATATCCATGTGAATAAGTAAATGGCATTATTTCATTTTATTTCTTCCATATTATGTTGAAGTTAATGTTTAAAAGGGTTTTGTTTTAGTTATACATTGCCTTAAATGTTTATGCCTATTTATGAATGTTTCTGCTATATTATTATCCTTACTGGGCATTTAAGCTCGCCCCTTTCTATGTTTTATTTTTTCCAGGATGTGAAGAAGTATTTTATGAATGACCTGCAGGGATAGTATGAGGGGATAAGAGTGTGGTCTACGGAGACTGTATTGTTTTAGTTTTTCATTTTATGATGTAATGTAAACTTTATGAATGTATCTAGAAATTCCAAGGCTACTAAACTAATAGATCTTTAGAGACTTGATCTTTCTTGTGATCATGCCAATGTTATGTAATAATTCACTGACTCTGGGTAACTAGGGTCGGGGCATTACAAAGGTCAATTCTCATAATATCGTATTTTGATAAACATTCACATGATAACTAACTATGTTATGATTATCCTATGATTTAAATGAATTGAAAGTTAAATATTTGATAAAGGTAAATATTATATAATTTAACATTCCCCTTTTAGTGAATTATTTTTTATGGAGTGTTCCTATGTGACACAATCCACATGAAATGATTGAAAAACCTTGTTCATTCAGGTAACATGGGAAAACATACGTGTTATATCCCATTACATGTATGTTATTTCTTCAGAGGATTACTATGTTACAAACTACTTATTTGGACCACAAACTTATAATTGAAGGTGTAGGATGATATGCCTTTTTTTCACCCCAATTCATTTTCCTAGGGGTTTTATGATGTACATGATGATGATGTCCACCAACATTTTTTAATGTATATAGTTTTAGGGTTGATGGAAAAAATTTAGAGAATGATTAAAAAAATTATGTTTCCATTCATTCTTATTTATTATTTATTAACTGCATCCACTCACAAATATTCTCCAACTTATGAAATGGGCCTAATGGTGGGTCCATACTTAGTTTTTTTCTCACACCCTTGATGTGAATATTGGTGGATAGGATAAATTACGCTACGAGATTCGTGATAGAGAAATATCCCTATGATACATGTGTAATATTGGATAAATTAATAGGGAGATGAAGGTTATATATGTGAATATTGTTAGAATGTATTGGATTTGACTCAATTGTTTTTATATTTCTTATATTTTTATCTATATCACTGACCAATATAACGATCACTTTTCTTAATAATTATGTTTTATCATTTCAGATATTATATATGTTTTTCTTAGATTATGATATTTCTTATGGATATCAATTTTTTTTCTTATTCTATATTATATTTTCATGTGGTTTAGATTTTATATAAATTTTATTATTGTATGAGTATGGTATAAAATTTATCAGCTTCCAAATATATTTAAAAAATTATAATTGGTATTTTCAAACAAATGGCATATAGGGATGCTATATTGAGAAAACGTTATAATCAGATAGACACTAGAAAATAAAATCTAGGGAACTACACAATTTGATCATCCATATAAAAAATATATTTATTCTCTCAAAAAGAACATAGAAAAACTAAAAATAATATTGTATATTTATTCCATATAAATTTTTTTATAGCTAATGGTTACATTGTCCCCTTGATCTAAGTACATTAAAAAACAATATAATATCTATTTTTATATTTTTCTATGGAAAATTATCAAGAAGGGTTGTATAAATATTAGTGTTTTTTGTGTCACTATAGAATAATGGGTCATACTAAATATATAATTAATCATTATTTATCATTAACACTAATGGAACGCATAATTATAATATAAAATTTATAGATTTATCTTCAGTAGTATAGAGCATTCAGATGATTCCCTTCGTTTTCCATCAATATCTTTGTGTATGTATAAAGAAACAAAAATCTCCCACACTGTTGTATATGAATGATGGTTTATCAATCAATTGGAAAAAATAAAATCATTTCACTGTAATTATGATTTCAATGGATATAATTTGTGTAAAAAATATTACATTCCAAACAGTGTTCCTCTAAAATGTTGACCCACACTGATTGTTTACCAGGACTTAAGAGTGAATCCAAATACTCTAGAAGTAATCGACTAGAAGCGGGGACAATGGTGTGGTAGTGAGGTAAATATTCAATCATAATTGATTAAAAAAACAATATAAATAATGAAATATCTTATATAATAGTAAAAAATCAGAGTTGAGAACCAGTAAAAAATGAAACAGAACATGTTGAAATAAGAAATTAAAATTCCATAATTACCTAAACAACTATTCCATACATACAACACTGGTAATGCAGTGGGATGAACATACAGATTCAAGAGTAAAAAAGAAACTAAAATAAAGGTACATGACTCTATAACTAACTCACATCCATGCAACATAACTAGTGTCCATGAATCTTTGTAACTACACCATCTCGATTAGAAGAACCAACACGAGGATCTCCACTGTAACTTGAAAATATGTTCATCATCCTAATGCACCATGAAAACCATCATTAACCTAAACGGAAAAAATAAGGTCTACAAATACACCGTGGTGTATGTTTTAGGGGTATGAAATCATCTTATTATTCCATTCATTGGAAAAACTAAAAAATATTAAATAAGTGAATGAAAAAACAAAAATCTTATCCTAGACGAGACACAACTAAAATGATAAGTAAATGCTATAGGCGTGAGGCCATTTTGGAACCCTAGGTCTGTAATCTCAGTTAAGTGAGAATGTGACACCATGGATTCCCATATCTATATGTGTATACATTTATAGTCCCATACATATACACATATGCATAAATATGAATGTTCGTGATTAAGATCAATGAAATAACAAATAACCTATCAGTCAGTTGTTCACTGTGTTCGTAATCCTGAACTCTTAGACATCTTATGAAATGGAATTAATCATGAAATCATGCCACTAAATCCATGTATATATATGTTTATCTTGTGGACTATAATCCAAATCAACATATACATTTTGTAGCGAATGCCATAAATGTCTCTAAACATGCTACGCCACCATAGGGGGATACTCTACCTACACTTGGGTTCAACCATACTCCTCTCCAATCATAGTAAAAAGTTATTCTAGAGAATTACATCGCAACATCCTATATATTGACAATATATAGCCTCCATAATGCTTAGGCTATGTAAATCATGCCCAATTTTTAAGCCCTAGGTATCAGTTCTTAGACGGGCTTGAAATTGCAACTTGAATAAACCCTAAGGTTCTTACCCTTGGGTGAACTATAAAGAGAGTTCACTAGGGATACCTTATTCCCAACCCTTAATATCCAAATTTGAATTTCAAACATAGGTTTTGGATTCCATGCTCAACCACCCTAAGAAAGAAATGTCTTATAAGCTCGATCACAGAGAACATGTCTAGAGATCCCCATCATATGAATAATCAAGGAGAGAATATTCATCCTTTACAAGAATCTTTTCACGGATAGAATAATCATACTCTATATATCATAAGTATAAGAGATTGTAATCAAACACCAACAACCACATGTTGAGGAGAGAATAATCATCCTCATTTAAGTGGAGATACTAATCATCCTTATCAATCGGGAGAGATAAATGATTCACAAGTATCATTACTAGGGATACCATACCCATATATTATAATCGTAGTCTCAATAGCTAGATACCAAGAAATAAACCTGAACTTAAAAATAATATAATAATCAAATATATAGGCTCAATAGCTAGATAATAGATGGTACCTTTATGTATATTGTTAAATATCATAAATAAAAAGGGTCCAAAGATGGATCTCAGGATGAACTTTTGGGAATCCCAAAGAGAATAAAATAACACTTACATCAGTATCAAAAAACATGAACAAGGGATAACCTATGGTAATAATTTCAATATTAAAAATAACCATGTGAAAGAATTAAAAATATAGTGAATGTGGCTGAATTCTTGAACCCAACAATACTGCCACATTCCTAAGGGATTAAGAGTACGTTAAAGGTTATAAGGTGATGAAATCATTAAAAACTACCCAAACCCAATATACTAGCTCAGGGTTGGTCAAACAATATGGCATCAAACGGGTCCCTCTAGTCAAACACTAAGAGGAAACCTACATGGGATCATCAAAAAAATGTAAAAGTGGAACCATAAAAGGGATCTTTAATGACCCTGCATAGTGAAGAAATCCTACTTGGGATACCTAGATAAAATGTAATATGATGAATCCTACATGATATACTCAAAAGGTATGAAAAATTTTTCAATATACACGGGATACTCACAACCTTCAATATTTAAGGGATCTTACAAGAGACACTCTATGTTGGAATGGGGGAAATAGAATCCCACATGGTATCCTTATAATACAAATAATATATAAGAATCTTATTGGGAATCCTCTTGGTTGAATCATAATATGAAGACCTCTAAAAGGGGTGATTGGTAACAACTAGTCTCAATACCTCGTTGACTACAAGGGAACATATGAAAAGGGAGACATACTCAAATGGAAAATCTATAATAGTATCCAGTCCTTGGAGATAGCTCATTGCACATCTCAGAACAGTTATCACTCTCAGGAGATATAGAATATGATTACAGGTGGAAGAACATTTGGTTAAGAATAGCACAAAATACAACCTTGGAATCCCGAAAAAAACACATGGGTATCACTATTGAGACCAATATGTATTTCTACATATAATGGGATACTAATTTTTCAAATAATTAATAATGGGTAAAATGAAATGAAAACACTCAATGGGTTGAAAAGGAGGAGTAAATTAACTGTATACCATGGTATATAATGTTTTCTCACAAGGCCCCAACTGGGCATGTAATTATGCACGCACATGGTGTTTAAAGTCAATGTACATATCCTATACCATACCTAGGGTACTTTTCTATGTCCCTCAAATGATATGGTCATCCACTTACCCAGACTATTTACTTCTACACGATGTGCGACCCACATGGTGTATATCTATATACTCTAAAAGACCATGTACCCATAAACATGTAGCATGGCCGAGTACTTAGCTACGTGGATGATTACTAGTAGATGTTGTGTACCACTTTTTACAAAAAAATCTTTGAAAACATTTTCTTCCCCAAAATGGATTAATAGAGGATGTGTTATCCCTGTTCCACACACTATGTGGATGGGTTATACAGAATAGAAATCCCCAAATTTCCACAAACCCATATTTTCAAACAAAAAAAAAGTATATCAGGACATACAAGTCCATAAGAAATATTATAGCGTGAAAAACCAATAAATAATTAAAAAATGGGTGTTTATGGAAAAATTTTACAAAAATCCCACCTTTAAGAAGAATATACTAATGCTTCTCCCATTTCCACTGTCCGTGGTTACCGCACAGTGATCTAGCGTATCCCAAGCTCCGCAGCGGTCCCTCTAGTAAACTAATTATATTTTTTATTATCACCCTTTATTGTTCTCTATCATGGACTTGTGTTAAGGGAGAGAAAAATGGATATTAATAAGAATCCATAGGAGAAATAGATAAACAGAATAAAAAGGAGGAAAAGAAATAAATCCAAAAGAGATTAAAAGGGGGACTCGACCATCCTAAGAACACAACTTTTTTTTATGATGTACCTAGGAGATCATTAATATTCCAAACGCCACAAAGGGGAAATAATATAAATCCTATGCACTTTTGAAATGATATGAATGAACAAACCCACATTAATATACTATTTATTAATTTATTAAGTATAAAACAATATTTAAACTATAAAAATTCAAATCACTATGTATCCCACTAAATTCTTTTGTAGTCTAGAAACCCATTATAGGTACAAAAATGTGTCAAAAAATATATCTATGATCATATTCTAGTGTAAAATGACCATTTTATACCTTTAAAAAATTTTAAATCCACAATTCAAACTTTATGTGGAAATTTAGTCTTAAAAACAAGTGTCCTTACAATATCCCAACCATAAACCCTCTCATCCCAAAGATGAATAGTGGAAATACTAACAGCCATGCTCTCTCCCTGAGCATCTTCAAAAAAAATTATATGGACTTTCCATAAACCATAATCATAGTGTCAACAAATGTCTCCAACACAAAAGGTATTTATCATTAAACAATACGGTTGTCCCCACCATTTGAATACCATTTTAATAATGTTAAACCAAAATCTGATCTCAATGACCCAAACAAACACCATATTTAAATAGAAGATCAAGGTCTCCTCCCCCAAATGGCCAATAGTGCTCTCACCACCATAAGGCTTAACAGAAAATGATTCTCTAGTGAAAACTCAACCAGTTTCCTTCTTAAACTACAAGATAACATATCAAAAGAAAATGTGGTAGGTGTGGCACTAATTCTCTTTCATAATACTCAAAAAGATGTAATGATACATGATTATTGTATCTAATCATGTGTACATTGAGATTACAAAATGGGTGTGTACATATTTTTCAATCCATACTCACAACAAATTGGGTAAATCACCATCAAAGAATTCCTGGAAACACATTCCCCGATAATTCCTATCTAGGTTCAACCAAGTTCAACCATATTGCAGAACCTAAATAACTCTCGATGTCACCTCTAACAAAGAGTTAAATTCATCATTTTACCACAACAACTAGGTATCCAATCCTATGGAAAATATGAGTCCACGTCTCTCACTTGGCCACTCACCAATTTAAAACTTATCGACATCAAACACAAACAATTTATAACATTATCACCTAAATCATACTCCATAGAGTCATCTATTAATGGCATAAAATGACCATGATACATAAAAAACCAGTTTCATTAAGCCAGATGCTTTCTTTTAACTCCTATAGGAAATCTAAAACATCTCCAATTCGAATATTTATTCCATGAGTGTCAATCACACAACATCGTTACATCCATGAGCATCTAATTGTGCTCAAACACATTATTAATAGAGAATGAACTAGTCAACTAGGTCAGGAACCTGAATAGTCATACTCTTCGATGTTAGTATTTATACCAAAGTAGCCATTTTTTATCAAATGAGGAAGACATAAAGATGTATATAATGAAAAAACTAGAGAACCTACCATGAATTTATACCAAAGTAATCATAAAACCAATATCCATTCCTAAAAATAAATTAATGAACTTGAGATAGCCTCTTTTTTAGTTTTCCTATATCAAAATGAAATGGAAATCATCCAACAAGGTTGTGAATCATAACTAAGGGTCTCTTTATATCCCACCTAGACCCATATATATTGTTTCACATTAGGGTCACTGGGTCTAACCACCTATCCTGAAATATCAAATGTCTCCAAAGATGGTATATATAACAACATCCTAAACATGTAAAAACATAAAGAATGACCTTTAGGTTCCTTCCAAACAACAAGTATCCTTGCAATGAAATTCTCCTTGGAGCTCACAAAACCAACATAGAAGAGATAATGAACTAACAGTGACATGGAATCCATAAATGATATTTCCTTTAGAGGTTCTTCTCACATGAAAAATCTTAGTATCCATTATCATTATACTCAGTGATCTGAAAAGAGAATCATTACATGAGAAATAACACTCTATATAGGGTAAAATAAAAAGGGATCATGTACCATATCGACCCACTAGGGTCAATAGAAATCCCATGCATGAGGACATAGTCACCATCCTTACTCCCATGCTTCAACATGGATCGACCTGACCAACCATGAGAATGAAATATATATATATATATATATATATTATTTATTACCAATTAATAGAAATCAGTCATCTGTAAAAATAAAACACTAGAAGGCATATATTAGGGTTCTCTTATGTGCCAAATATGATTCATGATACACCTCTTTACTTTTATATACATGATTAAATATTCACCACTAGACTCTTGCCAATGGAGATGATCTGATGATCCATAGTAAACAATAACATCCATAAAACATATTAATATTTCAAGGAAAAATAATATATTACATTAATATCACAAATTTTAATAACAATTCCTAAACCACACAACAATGAATTCATACTAGAATATGTTCTCTTAAGGCAAAAGTCCAATACCCATCAAATGTTCTGACACATTTCTCATACTCTTCAATACCATATCCCAGATAGTAAATACTAAGAAAATAAATCCACTGATACCACTTTGTATCATCCTGACATTATTGACACTAAAATGATTCTCAGAGATGGTTTTTTTCATGGCCTCAAGCACCCTACCCAGATGTTAGAGGCTGGAAAGTAGAAGTTGAGGTCTATGGTGTGACTGTGAGGAGACTATTCTCTTATGTCAATATAATAAAACAATATAAATAACAATGTATCATATGAAATCATAAATAATTATATCACATATATAACTCCCCAAACATTACATACAATGACATTAATTCAAAATTTAAGTATATTCATTAAAACATATAATAAATGCATGATATGACCATATAGGTATAGTGTCATTAGAATTTGGTAATCATAAAAAACTGGTTTATAAAACATCTACATTACCTCCCATTTATTTCTTGATAAATAGATTAATTTTTGGAATATATTACTTAATTCCATTCTTAATGACATGGGAAAAAGAAATATATGAAGTGGTGCCCTAAAATTCTCTATAGTGATAAACGATGGAAAATATCAACCATATCACAATCATAAGACATAATAACATATCATTTTTATGTCCTATCCGACATATGAAAGATTGTGATATAATGTAATAGGATAAAAGTTAAAAAAGAATTAATGGAAATAATCCATAAATTCAAAACAAAATAATTGACGTTTTTTGGAATACACATAAGCATAAGAAATCATTTCATATTAGTAAATTCTCATTTCCAAGACCACCATAACACACAAAGACCATTATTGAAACAGGTTTACTTGTTGTTCCATCACAATATTACGGAAATAGATTTACTTTCCTTTCAATTAATGTATATATCATGAGATGTGAATATTTAACTATTTAATTAGAGGGAGATATAGGTCCCACCAATCACATAATAAAATCATTCTTACATGTGCCACAAAAACAAAAACCATTCATCACAGCATAACCCATGGAACACGAAATAAATTTCTTAAAAATAATTCCATCATAATCCATATAATATAAATGGATTTAATAAAATAATTTTATTAAAAACTAGATAAAATAAAATTAATAATAGAGATACAAAAATAACCCTATGTCATCTTATATGGATAATAATTTTGATAAAATACCTAAAATTAATTGTTGAGAAAAATATCCTTTTTCTCAGAAATGTTTTGTTTTATCAAAATGGTACACAATTTTAAAAGAAAATAATTTAATTTAAAATAAAATTAAATATTATAAATTAATATTAATTGAAATAAGGAATTAGGAATGTGTAATAATCCATTCATGATGTATAAGTTAAATAAAAATCTCCTCATACTTTTTTAGGAAATGACAAAAAATAACTCATATCAAAAAAACCACAAAAAATTCCTTTCATACTGTTTAGTAAAAATTCCGTAATGGGTAAAATTGAATTATATAATATGTTAAAAGAATGTAAATGTTATCACATATATAGGGAAAATGTATGGGATGATAAATATAATCGCAAAAATAATTACGTATAAACAATCTCGGATAATAATAAGAATGAAAAATAATCCTTACCATAGGTATGATATCTTTAGTATGTGTCTGAAACTCATTTATAATGATTTAGATAATGTTATTTACTTTTTCTGGAATGGTAACATTTTTTATGATATCATATATGATTATATTATCATCTATTTCATTGAAACATTTCATTGTCACAGGTTGTTCAGATATTTAATGCATTAGGTTTTTATGCATGTTTTTTCAGATTTGATTATGTTACACATCTATGGTTATACATATATCATTTAAAAAACTATAATAGTATAATATATATCATATTTATTCATTCCAATCATGCATATAATAGTTCCTTAATGACAATCATGTTGACTGAATCTCATCACATCGTGGAGACAGTTTACTGTAAGTATGCACAAGTGGCGATATCATTCACTTAATGGTTAAATGCTATGGAATTGAATTTTATATATATTATAAAAAATAATTATGATTTTTTATTTTTTTCTTAAATCCAATACACTCCTCATTATACCAATGAATATTATGTATTTTTGAATAATAAATTACACCACAATGTGGAGATGGTAAGTTGTATGCACACACGCATAATGATAGTGTTATTCCTAGGATGGATAAAAAGTGGTATATGGTTTTCTCATAATTATAATAACATATCAGAAAATAGATGATATTGTATTTATTATTTTATAATAGAAGAAACATAAGAAGATGATCTATGATAAGAAAACATTTTTGAAAGAGGTGATAAAACAATTAATTAATTTTGAGTATCTTCATTTGATTTACACAAAGAAAATATATTTAGGATATATTTCTGCATAATGTGTGGCCTCTATGATAAAGTTTTTTAATTTTATAGAGAAAATGTGTAGTTTTTTTATGGAAAAAATGGCTTCAGTGGTGTGATTAAAAGATAAAAATAGGTTCCCTTTTATAAGAGAGGGGAGGGGAACCTTTGGAAATACAAAAACTATTATGTTAATATAAATTCATTTTTAAATTAAAATGATGCCAATGTAGATTATTTATGAGATAATATTTGTATGGGACAAAATATTCTCAGACAATAAACATTAAACACGTTTTTCATCTAATTAAAACTTGAAATTTGATTTATCCTTATTTAATCTATTAAATTTTAATTATCTAAATAACATTAGAAATAATTAATGATTATAAATATTTACATATATGGTGTTAATTGACCATAAATGGATATTTTATGACATTATAATCCTTATAAATATCACTTTGAAATTTTTGAATGTTTTTATGTTTTATAAATAATTTTATAAAATTTTATATTTATAAAAGATCAATAGTGACAATTTTGAGACTATTCATTTCATTGATTATTATTAAAATCCACAAAGAATATAACATTGAATTTTTTATAATATACTTCAAAAACGTCATTATAAGATATAAAATTCTTGTATATCAGTAATTATTTTAAATTATATATCTTTTAATAATTTTAAAATCATTTATTAGTAATTTCTATTAACAAATTATTTTTTTCGCGTCACTGTTGTGTCGTCCATAATTGTATTTATTTTTTTATAAAAATTATAAATATATTTAATTGATTTTGGTAATTATCTTATATTTCCATATACAACCTATAATCGATGTTATCTCTTACGAATCCATATATTCGAATTAATATACTTATATAAAATGAGAGTGTGACATGTTGTCAAATTCATTGATTCTAATAATAATAATGTCATATTCAAGGGAATGTGTTCATTATGTGATTCCAGTTAAAACCATAGATAATAAGGATTTAATTTAATCATCCAATCATATTTTTATAGTATTAATGGAATATTTATAATATTATTTTTACCATTAATTATCTGATTTATCCTTAAACACGAGAATAAAAAAATTACTAAAGTTATTATTCATAATTTCCACAAAAATAAAAGTATCCTATTAGCATAATTTAGACCCAGTAATTCCTAATATGGAATCCAAATTTAAAATTTTTAATCATAGAAGATTTTGTAATTAAATTAAAATATATTCCGATGTTTGAAATAGAGATTTATATTTAAAAGCTTAAACATTGCAAAAGATTGAAATGTTTTTAAATCTAGATTTTAGGTGAAATTAATTCTAATGAAATAAATTATTTTGAATGATAAAAATATATTATATTTATACTTTAAAAGACCTCAATATTATAATTTGACAATATAATATATATTTTTCTGAAAAAAGTTGTTCCCACATTAAATTTTGTATATTTTTACTATTCATCAAAACTCGAATGTTATGAGAAAAATATCTGAAATGCTTCCAAAGTAAATTTTTAAATCCAAAATTAAAATAAAATAATTATGTTGTAATAAACATTATTAATTTTTCAAAATAATAATTTAAATGGTGTTATCCATTCAATGGAAAAAATTATCATTTTTAAAAAATATAGGTTTTTGTATATCAAAAAGAGTTTACTCATACTGACTAAAATATCCATAAGATGAATATTAACAAAAATTAGCACATATCATATATATATATATCATTAATTTAATTACCAATAGTAATGGACACAAAATTCAAATATCTAATTGATATATATTTTTTATAAATAATAGATAGCATGTGAATTCATAATGCATTTTCAAACGTTAGTTATATTTATTCCCACTAAAGTAACAACTAGGCTATAATGGTAATTTTATTCTATGGGAATCTCAGGAATAGTGTAAACTGTATAATTCGGTCAATATCAGATACTGAATAATTAAAACTTTTTAATGAAAATATTTCATAAAAACATCCAGGTGTTACATTCTACCCCCATAAACTAAATTCCGTTATCTAAATTCATCACATGGAAACAAACAGATAAGGAAAACTCTCCCTCTTCATACCCTAATGTTACCACAAATATTCTTCAAATTGGTTGTTCTATAGTAAAACATTAACCAAGAAAGTAGTCGTGTTTTTTAGTATTTTTTCGGTATGATCCAGAATCACTATCGGTTGTTCTTCCTAAGAACGATATTGCTCAAATGGTAAAAATTATATGTTATATACATGAAAATTATTAGATATTTAATTTCATAAGAGAGATTCAAGGAACACATCCTGAACATGAGAGGGTTTTGGTGGATTCATCTATCTGTATGCTACCTTCCAAATATAATCCAAAATTTCAAAAGGACTGATATATGTAAGGAAAAACTTTCCCTTATTTCAAAATCACCTAAATATCCTCCAAGGAGATATTATTAGAAATACCATATCACCCACTTCATATAAAAGGCTTTTTCATTAGCTGTGATGATAATGTTTTGTTGACTATATGCTGCTCTTATGTGTTGTTAAATAGATCATACCTTTTCTTCTATTTCATCAACAATATCACGTCCTAATAGATTTACTTTTCCCAAAATTATCTCAATAAGTTATAGTTATACACTTATTTATATAGAAGTATTTATTAGGATCCATCTAAACACTAGATTGAATGTTATTTATGTAAGAAAATTACACCAAAGATAGGCGTTGATCCCAATCACCTTGGAAATTCACAGAACCTGATCTCAAAATGTCTTCAAGTGTACGAATTGTCCTCTCAGACTGACCATCTTTCTGAGGATGATATGAAGTGCTAAAACATAACTGTATATCCAGATCATGATGAAAAATCATCAAAACATAGATGTAATTCTTGGATCCGGATAAGATATAATGGAAAGTTATAATCAAGGTAATCTAACCACATCTTTTATATATATCATGGAAGGCTAATCAATGGAGAAATCATCTCTAATAGCACTGATTTTTGATGAAATTTTATGGAGAAAAAACATAACCCAGATAGAATTATTTCCTTCAGATATTTGTGGATGTCTGATGAAAAGGCCCATATTAATGTTTTCCATTTAAATTTTTTATGGTTAATGGCTATAAAATCCCCTTAGACTTCTATCTCTCAGCCTTAACATGCAGAAAACCCAAGCATCAAGAGATATATTCGTCGACATCTCTTTCCATGCCATTCAACTAGAAATACACTTTTCAATCCCTTTACATATTTTTTGCTTCCAAATTGAATAGAGAATTAATATCTATGAGCCTCGTCCAATATCTCCTTTTTTTAATTCAGGCATTGGAGGAATATAAACCTATTTCTTGATCATTATTATTTCATCATATTCATGGTTTATATTACAACACTGATTTTTATTACAACTTAAACATGATTTATTACATAAAACTTCACTTGATACAAAAAAGAAGATAGAGAGTTTTAGTGTCTTTGGGACTTAGGATCATTATATTAAAACTTGAAACATGAAATACAAAACATCATTGTTGGAAACATCATTTACATGACCACTACACTCCCTCATACTTAGCATTGCATGGGATAACCTAAGGACATGCATAAGAAAAGGGTGAGCTATAAGGCCTAGTAAGAGAATACACATTGAATAACATGTGGAGTACGATACATGTTAGAAATTAGGCATATCAATATACCACAGGAAAAACATGAACATAAAGTCATGATAAAGCATGATAATCATAACATGGAAATGTGGAAACAACACTTAACACGGAATTAGCATAAGCCAAGACCCATTGCACATAGAGCATGAGTAAATCCTCATTGAACATGAAGCACGTGTAAACCCTCTTTGCACCTGAATTAGCATGATTCAACACTCATTGCACATGATGTATCATGATACTATACTTTACCCAATGCATTGAAGCGATATAAGGGCGCACCCTTCTTAAACATTTCATTTCACGCATAAGTGTGCCACATGGATCATAAAACATGGATTCATAAACCGTAATCATTTATTCCATGATAAAGGAATGTGGAATTCATACATGAAACATTATAATCAATGAGTAAATGTTCATAAAGGTGAATACCATTGATGGAGAAATGGTCATGGTATTCACTACACAATGGCATTGGCTTAGAAAATCGGTGCGATTTTGGTAGTGTAACGACGTGACATAAGATTTCATAGAAATGGTTGATGAGAGATAAAGGGGCTCCTAGTCATATTTAAATGTAATGGACAGTAAATAGGTCATATGGATAAATTTCCTAACAATTTTAATGTAATTTAGATTCATGATACAAAGTATTTCTTGAATGTAAATGAGGAGAGAGAAGTTCCTTTCGGAATTTCAGCATAGTAACGGGTGTACATGGGAGTAATTTAATGAGAGAGAAAGGGGTATCCCATCATTCAAACATAAATAGGGTAGTATGAGGGAGGTTTGAAACCATACCCCAACATTCATAATTGAAATTAAAAGGGAAAAACAACATAAAGAAAATTTGACAAAAATGTTAAAGGAATAAAAATCCTTTACATGGAAGTGTGCTTCCAAAGGCTAGAGAGAGGATTCTTGGGAGCTTGAGGCACCTTGTTTGGATTCTAGAGAGATTAGGGAGGAGGTTTTACGATCTAAAAAGGCTTTGAGCGAGGAGGAAGTGGGAGCATGGGTAGGTTTATATAGGAATGGTGAGGGAATTCTTTATTATTTAGGTTTGGGAACCCTTATATTAAATTAATACAAACCACAAACCATCCCATGGTTTTTTCCAATGGTTTTTGGAAATGGAAGAGGAAAAAAATATTTTATAAGGCCAATTTATGAAATTCTTAAAATAATAGGTTTGCTTATGTGGAGGTGAGTCACACTCACATGAAAATTAATTTAAAAAGAAAAGGTGTTTAATAAGTCTTCAGGGGTCCATTAATGCTTTGAAAAGTAAGTCAAACAAACCCAAAATCACATTATTTTAATGGTAAAATATATATTATCCAAACATAAATATTATAGTATTTTATTACATCACTATTGGGTCATTATGATGTAGTAAAACACATTATATATTGAAATGATATTTAATTTTTACCCCAAAATTTGACTGGCTCAGAAAATTATGAAAAATTTACCGTTAGATAATTTCGATGTCCTAATTCCATAAATAACAATTATTTTAACTGAATAATTTTCTAAATATGTTAATTTTCACTTTTAAAACAAAAATTGACATTTATCGAAAATTCATGGGTTTTGACAAAAATGGATTTCAAACCTTAATAAGAATTAAAATTGCATTCATAAAATTATAAGATCATTTATATTTAATAAAAATAAATTTTACTAATAATAATATTTTATTAAAATAATATTTAATTAAAAAATCCTTAATTTAATAAAATAGAATTCTTAATTAAATAATAACTAAAAACATTATTTGTAGTTTATAAACTATTTACAATGTATAAATAATGACAAGAAGATATACTCATTATTATATAAAAATAATAATTTACATGAACATAGTACTATTTATATGTTACATAACCCCTTAAAATAGCCGCATAAGACCTAAGGGTAAGGTGTGCGATGGTGACCGACTCTTGGGTGGCTCAGATAACATCGATCGAGTGGTAATTTCTATCAACTTCCACTTCTCCCGTAGTCGGTCCCGTTCAAGCTTGATATGATGAAGCTCAACTTGGGTTTGGTCAAGAGCAAAGCTCAAGGATGCCACCCCTTTTTGGAGCTTCGAAAAATGGGCTTCGTATGGAGAAATTCAACTGGACGAGGCCATCACTTCTTTTGTCTAAGTAAATTGGATTTGTTAAAGCCCTGAATTTATACTAATCATGTGATCACTGTTCGACGACTATATTAGCAACGGTAAAAATTCATAACATAAAACAAAAGTAGTTGACATTTTATATTAACAGAAAGAGACATTTAATTAAGTCAAGAGTTATTTCCATTAATGAAACTTTGGGTCGTTAAAATATTCCCCCCTTAAGAAATTTCTCTCTCAAAATTTTCCTTTTCCCACACTAAAACAAATTTGGGTAACTCAGCTTCATCATTTCCTCTGATTCCCTAGTCTCTTCTTCAAACTTGTGGTTTCTCAACAACACCATGACGAATAACATTGTCTTATTTCGTAGAACTTTTTCTCTATGATCTAATATCATCACTGGTATCTCCTCATAAGATAGATCATATTCCAATTGTTCCACCTCAAAATAGAGTACATGTGAAGGGTCAGGTATGTACTACCTTAAGAGGGATACATGAAAGACATCATGTACTTTGGCCATAGTAGGTGGAAGTGCTAGTCGATAGGCCATAACCACGACATGATCAAGAATCTCGAAGGGGCCGTTGTACTTTGGACTTAACTTAACTTTCTTTCCAAACCCCATGACATTCTTCCACAATGATATTCATAGAAAAACCATGTATCCAACTTTAAACTCAAGGTCTCGTCAACGATTATCTGCATAACTCTTCTATCGACTCTGGGATGCCTTGATATGCTACTGAATGGTTTTCACCTTCTCCACAATATCCTCGACCATTTCTGGTCCAAGCTACTTATGTTCACCAACCTCATCCCAACATGCCGGTGTTCTGCACCTTTTCCCATACATGGCATCATATGGTGCCATTTAGAATGATCGATTGGAAACTGTTATTATAAGAGAACAAAAACAGAAGAAGATGTTGATCCCATACTCCTTTAAAGTCCATTGATCACGCTCTCAACATATCCTCAAGTGTTTGGATAGTCTGCTCAGATTGGCCATCAGGTTGAGGATGATAGGCCGTACTGATGTTCAGTTCAGTATTCAGAGCATGTTGAAGTCTTTTCCAAAACATAGAGGTGAATCTTGGATCTCGGTCAGACACCATAGATGGTGGTGCTCCATGCAGCTTTACCACTTCCCTAATATATATCCATGCTAGTTGATCCAAAAAGAAATCATCCCGAATAGCAATGAAGTGTGCAGACTTTGTAAGACGATCCAAAACAACCCAGATTGATTTTTCTCCTTTGGATGTCTTTGGATGTCCAGTGACAATGTCCATGGTGATGTTCTCCCATTTCCATTCTGGTATGGGTAATGGTTGCATCATCCCCTTAGACTTCTACCTCTCTGCCATCACTTGCTGACACACCAGACACATTGATGTATATTCTGCAATCTCCTTCTTCATATTATCCCACAAAATGTTTTCTCGGAGATCTCGATACATCTTTGTGCTGTCTAGGTGAATAGAGAAATTTGAACTATATGCATCATCCAAAAGTTCCTCCATCAACTCCGGACTTGATAGAACACATAATCTTTTCCCAAACCGCAAAATTCCTTCTTCAATAACAACAAACTCAGAGGATTTTTCTTTTTTCGATAGCTTCCACTTTTTCTTGAATTCCAACATCATCCTTTTGAGAATCCTTTATCCTTTCCAATATTGACGGTTGAGAAATATTTTGTGAAAGGATTGATGATGTCCCCTTCTCTATGATTCCCATGTCCATCGTTATAAAGTCTAAGAAGATTGGATCCTTCTCAATTCTCATCATTGATAGAATCGTTGGATCCTTTCAACATAGGGCATCTACCACCTTGTTTGCATTTCCAGGGTGGTAATGTATTGTATAGTCATAATCCTTGATGAGATCTATCCATCTTTTCTGGTTCATATTAATCTCTTTCTGTGTGAATATATATTTCAGACTCTTGTGATCAGTATATATCTCACATTTCTCCCCATAAAGATAATGCCGCCAGATTTTCAAGGAAAATATCACCGCCGCCAACGAGAGATCATGCATTGGATAGTTTCTCTGATGGATTTTCAACTAACTTAAGGCATAGGATATCACTTTATCATTCGGCATAAGCACATAGCCTAATCCCTTCTTTGAAGCATCATTGAATACCAAAAATATTTCCCCACTTGTGGGTAAAGTGAGCACGGGTGCAGTGATAAGCCTCCTTTTCAACTATATGAAACTTTTTTCACATTAATCACTCCAAGAAAACATTACTCTCTTCTAAGTTAGCTTGGTATGAGGGTTGGTCAATAGTGAGAAATTTATCACAAATTGTCGATAATATCCAGCTAACGCCACCAAGCTACAGATATCTGTTACCGATGTTGGCCTCATCCATCCATCAATTGCATCTGTTTTGGAGGGATCCATAGATATCTCATTGCTTGTGATGATATGGCTGAAGAATGAAACTTCCTTCGACCAAAACTCACACTTTCTATACTTTTCATAGAGCTTCTCTTTGCGCAATGTCTCCAGTACAGTTTTTAAATGATCCTCATGATCCCGCTTGGTTTTTGAGTATATTAGAATATCGTCTATAAAGACTACAAAATATTTGTCTAGGTAATATCTAAAGACACTATTAATTTTGTCCATGAAGACTGATAGAGAATTAGTGAATCCGAAAGGCATTACTATGAATTCATAGTGCCCGTATCTTGTGCGAAGAGCAGTCTTGGGGATATCTTCCTTCTTCACCCGTACTTGATAATATCCCATCTGCAAGTCCACCTTGGAGAAGTATTGTGCTCCACACAGCTGATCGAAAAAGTCATCAATTCATAGAATAGGATACTTGTTATTTATCTTGATTTTGTTAAGATTATGGTAATCGATGCAAAGACGCATTAACCCATCCTTCTTCTTGACGAAGAGGACTGGTGCACCCCATGGGGAAGCACTTGGGCATAAAAACCCTTTATCCAGATTTCCTATAGTTGTTTCTTTAGGTCTTCAAGCACTACAAATTCCATTCTATATAGAGTCTTGGATATTGGTAAAGCCTTGGGTATAAGTTCAATTGAGAATTCAACATCTCTTCTAGGAGGAAGACCAGTTAGATCCTTGGGAAACACTTCTGCGAATTCCGTCACAATAGGCATTTCTTCAAGGATGGTTTTTCCTTGGACTCAATCATCTGAGCCAGATATGCGTGCTCATAAGGATGTAATATCCATTCTTGAGATGATGGATCTAAAGGAGGTTCATCTTCCACCTTACACTTGTAAAGAATCGGGGGTCGATTCCCCATATAGAATGTGATTTCCCTCTCCCGAAAATTTGTGTTGGCTCTATATAAGGAAAGCCAATCCATGCCAAGAATTAAATAAAATTCCACCAGAGGGAGTATGACGAGGTTTTCCGAGAAATTCAATCCACAGATTATAATTGAAGAGGTCTTATATTCATGGTATAAAATGATTGCCCCATTTTCCATACTCACTGACATCTTCACTTCCATGATTTGTGGTGGTGGTGGGATTGTTCTACTAAACATTCAAGATATAAAATAATGCATAGAACCTGAAAAAAGTACATTAACTATTATTGAATGAATGACTAGCGTACCTATCACCACTTCATTTTCAGGGTTCACTTTAGCGGAAGTGATGGCAATAGCTGTTCCTTGCTACCTTGGAGGTTGTTGGTTGCCTTCTAAAACCCTAGGATTGGGGCACTGATTTGCAACACGACCCAGTTCTTTGCATTTGTAGCATTAAACAATGTGTTTCAGTTCGAATGGATTGTTCCTCTCCTCTGTCATGGCTGCGGGTCTTTCTTGCCAACAGTTAACAACTAGGTGCCCTTGTCTTCCACACCTGAAGCATTTCCTCGTCCCCTTAAGGCAATTTCTAGGGTGCTTCATTCCACACTTTTGGCAAGTGGGGTGCTGGATCTTCTTGGCACCGTTGGATTTATCCATTGGGACACTAGCATTGATGTCCACCTTATGCTTCTTATCCCCATGATACCCATGTGATTCCACAATCTCCATTTCGACCTTGAGGGCACATCAGACAATTTCCTCATAGCTGTCAAAGTCACGGATTGCCAATGCTTTCTGCAGGCTAGGCTTCAACCCACCAAAGAAGCGGTCAACTTTGCATTCGGGGGTAACGACAAAGCCAGATGCATATCGTGCAAGCCTAGTGATGTTTTCCTCGTACGCTCCAACAGATTATTCATTTTTTTTCTTGAGGTAAAGGAATTCCCTTTCCATCTTATGCCGGAGGGTTCGTGGAAAATATTTATCAAAAAACATCTTCTGAAAATCCTTCCATTCCAATGCCTCGATCTCCTCCTCAGGCTTCATATTTTTTATCAACATCAACCATTGATCAGCTTCACCTCCATACGATAATCCTTCAAGAGAAACTTCTCTTGTTAAGAATATTAAAGGATGGAGAAGATCTTTTCAATAGAGTTGATCCATTGTTCAGCGATCGTGGGATCAGATGATCCACTAAAAGTATGAGGCCCTTGTCTCATGAAGATCTTGATAACGACTTGTTCTTTCATGGGGGGGGGGGTTGAACATTCCTATTGACCCGTGTTTCTATTAAAAACTTGAGTTATCTAAGAGATAATCATGACAATGTTTTCTATTACCGCTCCCATTGGATTGGGAATCTCATTAGTATAGTCATCACACTGATTTTCACAACGGTTGTTTGCTCGAGTCCTCCTATTACAGGCCATTGGCTGGAATAAAAGGAAAGCTCGGGGTAAAACATAAAGGGTAATACAAAGACAAAAATTGATGACTTATAAACAATCTTTTATTTCCATAACTCATGAGTCTATAGGCTTCAATCTAGTATTTTGATGATCTACTTTCTAACATATATATTAGGGGAATTTTTTTTAATTCCATTAATAAGGGTTCATACTAAGCTTGTGAATTTATCAAAACATATCCCTCAGGAGTGTCGTAACCAAGACTGTAGCAAGGCCCGTTGTTGTGCACTAGTTCCAATTTGAGTCTAGCTCAAAGCGTTGTTTTCGGGTTTTACCCCTAGGATATATCTGTGGTAGAACTGCCTCTACCTGCTCGTATCCAGACAGGGATGTATTTTCTTGATAACCCACTTACTCAATAATCACCAAAACATAGGTATGTTTTTATTATACTTAGTCTTGTCTGTAAGGCTTTACTAGGGTTTTCTAACCCTAATCACAAAAATAACTAAACATATCCTTTGATACTAACTATGACAACCCTTCTTTTTACTACAACATAAATAGGATTTATTACATAAAACATCACATGATACAACAAATAAGATTGAGTGGTTTAGTGTCTTTAGGGCTTAGGATCGTTATATAAACACTTGAAACATGAAATACAAAACATCTTTATTGAAGACATCTTTTACATGACCACTACATTCTCTCATACTTATCATTTCATGGGATAACCTGAGGACATGCATAAGAAAAAGGTGAGCTATAAAGCCTAGTAAAGGAATACACATGGAATAACATGAGGAGTACAATACATGTTAGACATTAGGCATATCAATATATAACAAGAGAGACATTATCATAAAGGCATGATAAATCATGATAATCATAACATGGAAATGTGGCAACAACACTTAACATGGAGTTAGCATGAGACAAGGCCCATTTCACATAGAGCATGAGTAAATATTAATTGCACATGAAGCACAAGTAAACCCTTGTTGAACCTGAATTATCATGAGTCAACAATAATTTCACATTATGTATCATGATACTATACATTACCCAATTCATTGGAGCGCAATAAGGGCACACCTTTTTTAACATTTCATTTCATGCATAAGTGTGCCACATTGATTAGAAAACATGGATTCATAAAACATAATCATTTATTCCATGATAAATTAATGTTTAATTCATACATGAAACATTATAATCAATAAGTAAATGTGTATAAAGGTGATTACCCTTGATGGAGAAATGGGCATGGTATTCCCTACACAATGGCATTGGCTTAGAAAATCTGTGCGATTTCGATAGCATAACAGCGTGACATAAGAATTCATAAAAATGGTTGATAAGAGAGAAAGGGGTTCCTCATCATATTTACATGTAATGTAAAGTAAGGATGTCATATGGAATCATGTCCCAGCAATTTTAATGGAATTTAGATTCATGATACAAGTATTTCATGAATGTAAATGAAGAGAGAGAAGTTCATTTCAGAATTTTGGCATAATAATAGGTGTACATGGGAGGAATTTAATGAGAGATAAAGGGGTATCCCATCATTCAATCATAAAGAGGGAAGTATGAGGGAGGTGCTAAAACATACCCCAAAATTCATAATTGAAATTAAAATGGAAAAACAACATAAAGAAAATTGGACAACAATGAGAAAGGAAGAAAAAACCTTACTTGGAAGTGTGCTTCCAAAGGCTAGAGAGAGGCTTGTGAGAGGCTTATTGGGAGCTTGGGGCACCTTGGGAGGATTATAAATAGAGTAGGGTAGATGTTGGACGAACTCCAAAGGCTTTGAGTTAGGATGAAGTGGGAGCTTGGGTGGGTTTATATAGGAAAGGTGAGGGAATTCTTTATTATTTAGGTTTGGGAACCCTTACATTAAATTAATCCATACCACAAACCATCCAATGGTTTTTGCCACTGATTTTTCGAAAAGGGAAGAGGAAAAATATATTATATATGTCCAATGTCCGAACTTCTTAAAATATTAGGGTTGCTTATGTGGAGGTGAGTAACACTCCCATGAAAATTAATTTAAAAAGACAAGGTGTTTAATTATTCTTGAGGGGTCCATTAATGCTTTGAAAAATAATTCAAACAAATCCAAAATCAAATTATTTTAATTTTAAAACATATATTGGCCGAACATAATGATTATAGTATTTTATTAAATCACTATTGGGTTATTATTATGTCATTAAACACATTATATATTTAAAAGGTATTTAATTTTTACCCAAAAATTTGACTGTCTCAGAAAATTATGAATAATTAACCGTTGGATAATTTCAACGTCATAATTACATAAATAACATTTATTTTATCTAAATAATTTTATAAATATGTTAATTTTTACTTTTAAAATAAAAACCGACATTTATCAAAAATCCATGGGATTTGACAAAAATGGCTTTCAAAACTTAATAAAAATTACAATTGTATTCATAAAATTATAAGATCATTTATATTTAAAAAAAATTAATTTAATAATAATAAAAATATTTTATTAACATATTATTTAATTTATAATCCTTAATTTAATAAAATATAATTCGTAATTAAATAATAACTGAAAACATTATTTTTAGTTTAAAAACTATTTTAAAATGTATCAATAATGACAAGAAAGTATATTCATTATTATATACAAAAAATAATGTACATGAACATAGTACTATGTAATTATTACATAACCCTCTTAAAACATTCACATAAGACCTAAGGGTAAGTTGTGCAATGGTGACAGACTCTTGAGGTGGCTCGGATAACATCGCTTGAGTGGTAATTTCTATCAACTTCCACTTCTCCCGTAATTGGTCTCGTTCGAGCTTGACATGATGAATTTCGGCATGGGATTGGTCAAGAGAGAAGCCCAAGGATGACACCTCTTTTCTGTGCTCCGACAAATGGGCTTTGTATGGAGCAATTTTACTAGACGAGGCCATCTCTTCTTTTATCCGAGTATATTGGATTTGTTAATTCCCTACATTTATACTAATCATGTGATCACTGTTCAATGACTATATTAGCAATGGTCAAAACTCTTAACATAAAACCAAAAAAGTTGACATTTTATTTTAACATATAGAGAAATTTATTTAGATCAAGAGGTATTTCAATTAATGAAACTTTGGGTCGTTAAAATATTCCCCCTTAAGAAATTTCTCCCTCGAAATTTTCCTTTTCCCACACGAAAACAAATGTGGGTAACTCAGCTTCATCATGTGATCAACGTCTATATTAGAAATGGTAAAAATTCTTAAAGTAAAATTAAATAAGTTGACATTTTATATAAACATAAAGAGACATTTAATTAGATCAAGAGAGATTTCCATTAATGAAACTTTGGGTCATACTGTTTAATTCAGGAACATTACAAGAATTATTATACAGATCTACATATTTATTATATTCCCCCATCATATTATCTTATATTTATGGTTGAACATTAAATCTAGAAAGATAATATTTATCCCCTACATTAAATATTTCAAGGCACATCCATTGAAAATCCATAAATAATGGATCATTTGTGATTATCATCATAGATATGCAGGCATGGTCCTGTCAACACAATGCATCTGCCAACTTGTTTGCTTTCCAAGGGTGGTAATGTATTATGCAGTCATAATCATTAATCAACTCCAATAATCTTATTTAGTGAATATTCAGCCCCTTTATGTGAAAATATTCCTTAAATTTTGATGATTATAATAAATATCTCACCTTTTACCATGATGGTAATGCCTCTAAATCATTTATTTAATGATTACAATATCTAACCCAAATCATGAGTTTGGTAATTTTTTATCATGGATTTTCAACTACCATGAGGCATAAGCTATCACCACGTCATTTTTTAATATAACACATCCCAAACCCCTCTCGTAATCATAACTATAGATAAACAACAATTCTCCAATACAAGGAACAGTGAGCACAGATGCACTGACTAACCTTCTTTTTAGAACATTGAAATTCTCTTCACATTCATTCATCTATATGAACATAACTCTTTTCTAAGTCAATATGGGGAGAATGTTATATAACCGTGAAAAAAAAATTCATAAATTGTAGATAATATTCTTCTAAACCCTGAAAGCATTAAAACTCAGTTACCATTTTTGATCTCATCCAACATTCAACAACTTCTATTTCTGATGGATCCACAGATATCCATTCTCTTGAGATTATGTGACCAAAAATGAATCATTCTGATGAAAAAACTCCAACATTGTAATTTCTCTATAAAACATCCCTTTATAAATGTCTTTAGTAAAATTCTCAAGTAGTTTTCATGTTCTTCCTTTATCTTTTAATTGACAATAATATTTCTTATAAAGACTACCGAAGACTAATCTATATTGACTCTAAAGGTTGTTGTCAAAAGATCTATGAAGATAGAGGGGGAATTAGTAATACCAAAAGGCATCACTATAAATTCATAGTGTCCATCCCTCGTACATAATGAAATCATTGGTATATCTTTATTTTTGACCCTTAATTAATGGTATCTGGAACAAAGATCAATCATTAAAATGTATTGAGATCGATGTAGTTAGTCCAAGAATTCATCAATGCGGGGAAGATGATATCTATTCATGATAGTGATCTAGTTAAGTTATCGATAATAAATACAGAGTCTCATTGATCAATATTTATTCATAAAAAATATAACAGTTCCTCCCCAAGGTGATTCTCTAGGTCATATGAATCCCTTATCAAAATTATCTTAGAGTATCTTCTTTAATTCCAACAACTCTATTAGGTCCATAATATAATGTGTCTTTTAAATAGGCATAGCTCCCATAATGATTTCAATTGAAAACTCAACATCAAGATTTTCTATGAGACATATAAATTCTTCCAGGGATACATCATCAAACTCCCATATAATTGTTGTATTATTAATTATGAGTTTCTCCCCAACCATTTGAGAAAAATAACAATAATTTAGAAGAATCAAGTTCCTTAAAATGGAATTAATTTATAAAAGATGTTTATATTCATCCTTGCATCGATTGATGATCATATATTGAAGTGGAATATGAAATTTGATGTCCCGTCATTGGAAATTGTTATGACCTCTATATAGAGAAAGCAAATCAATGATAAGAATCACATCAAATTCCACAACAGGATGTTTCAACAAATTTGAAGGATGCAATTTCACAGAAAAATAAATCGAAGAAGAATTATAATATTTTTATGCAATCCTTGTTCCATTTGGAGATGTCACAGCTAACTCAACTTCTAATTGTTGAGGTAAATGTAGATACCTTTAGAAAATTATTCAGGAATTAATGATTTGGTGTATCCTAAATCAAATATATATTTTTTAATTTAGAATGGATGTTATGTGTACCTTTCACCAATTCATTATCATACTCCACATCACCGAGAGTGATTTCATGTGACATTACTCTTTCTTTGGCCTTAATAGTCTACTAAAATAAATAATTATCAATAACCCTTGGATTAGGTCATTTATTGGCATAATTCCCCATTTCCATTCACTTATAGAAATGAAGTGTAGGAGGTTAATTCTATGTAGCCTTTTCTCTATTCACCTGATTGAACAACTCTTTACAATTACTTCACCATTCAACTGGACAATGATATTATTTTCCACACATAAAACATATATTAGTCCATTTAAAAAAAATTCAACCATGATTCTTTCCACAATACGATCATAAGGAAAAACTCATACTCTTTTTATGGTGGCCTTTAGATTTTCCATTGAATTGCATTTTTCTCTTCATATCAAATCCATAGGACTGATGGGTTAGTCCAATATCCTTCTCAACCATAAGTGCACATAAAATTATTTCCTCATATCTATTAAATTCTTCTCTGGCTAATTCCCTTTAGTGAATTGGTTTTTAAGCCACTAAGCAATCGATCAAATTTACTCTCTTGTGGGATAACAATTCCAGAACCCTTCCTAGTTTGTCTTGTAAAATTTTCGTTGTAGGTACAAAAGGATTCATAATTCCTTTGATTAAGTACAATTAACTCTTTATCTATATTTTTACAAAGAATATGAGGAATGTAATTACTAAAAAATATGTTCTCGAACTCATCCCATTTCATTGACTCATTTTTATCTCCTTGCCTTCTATTATTGATAATATTTCACTACTAATCAGATTCACCTTTTTAATGATAGACTACTAAAATAACCATAACATGTTCAGAAAATTATTGAACTAAAAATATATTTTTTGTGGTACTGATCCATTGTTAATTAACTAATGGATCAAAAGACATACTTTACGATGGTGGACACTTTCTCATGAAGGACTCAATAGAATGTAGCTACACCCTTTTCTTGTTTGGATGTCCTCAATGATTAACAGCTTCAAATTTTTGAGTGATAATAGCCACAAGATTTTTCATTCCATCTCTGGTGAAATTTGGTTTCTCAGGAAGAAAGTAATTACAATGCTCGTCGTATTTATCATTAATGTGGTTCCTTCAGGTTCCATCCATTGACTAAAACAAAGAAGAATATTGTGAGAAACACTAATCATAATGAGAACCAACATAATCAAAAATAAAATTACAATTTTGGATACTTTATGTTCTATATTAAGTTATTCATGGCCATTTCTAAAACACTGTTATTATAACCTACACTTAGACATATCCTTTGTGTTTTTACTAAGGATTTCACATCCTAGTTTCAAAAGGATAACTATTCATTTCCTCTAATACCATATATATTGACCCATACATTACATAAATTGAAATTAATTAAAAATTGAAGTATATTCATAAAAACATATAATAAATCCATTATATTACTATATAGTTTAGTGTTTATAGAAACATGGAAACATAATCAATTGGTTCATAAAACATCTATATTGTCTCCCACTTATTTCATCCTAACTAGTCTCATTGTTGACATATATTACATAATGTTACTTCTTGACCCGGGGAAGAGAAACATATGAGTGGGAGATCCCTAATACTTAGTAAGGGTGAAAAAGGGAAATATAAATCATATCATAATCATAATGTATTGGAACATAACATTTTGAAGACATATAATACATATGAAATATGGTGATAACTTTTCATGAAATAAAATATCCTAATAATCAATGTAAATAATCCATAAAGTCAAAACATAAGACATGTTGTTTTATGGAATAACCATAAGCACATAAAATCATTTCATGTCAGTAAAGGCTCATTTCCAAGACCATCATTGAAGAAAAAGTCCATTAATGAACATGGATTACTTGTTGTTCGTACCATGTATTACTGAACTGGATATACTTGTTGTCCTAGTCATGTCTTTCACATGAGATATAAATATTTAACCAATGAATTGGAGGGAGATATATCCTTGACCCATAATATAATTCAATTATTCATACATGTTCCACAAAATCATTAACCATTCATCATAGCATAACATAAGGAAGAAGAAATGGGATCCTTAAACATCATTTCATCATAATCCATATAAAATAAATGGACATCATTAAAATAATTCCACCATAAACCAAATCAATTAAATATAATAAAAGGTATAGAAAAAAAACCTTATGTCAGCTTTTACAGAATTAAATTTTCATAAATTACTTGAAAATAATTTTTTATGAAAATATCATATCTTCATTGAAAATTTTTTCTTTTCTCAAAATGCCATGAAAATATAAAAGAAAAGAATTAAATTGAAAATATACCTGAAATATTATAAAGGTAACTTCATGGAAATAAGGTGTTATGAAGGATTAATAATTTATTCATGGTATTTATGCTAAAAAACATTCTACTCATACTTTTTCTGTAAATGAAAAAAATACATCATATTGAAATAACAAAAAAAATTTCCTTTCATAACGTTTAGTAAAAATTCCCCAATTGTTAAAATTGAAATTATAAAATATTATATGAATAGAAATAGTATTATATATTTATCAGACAAGGATATGGATTATAAGTATACCCCAGGTAATAATTTATTATAAACAATCTCTACCATGATAATGAGATTCCCACTTTATACATTACATTATGTTTGATATCCTTAGTATCTATCCAAAACACATATATAATGATTTAATTAATTTTATTTCTGTTTTACAAAATCATAATCATTTTTATGATATCATATATGATTATATTTCCATATTATTTGTTACTAACATTTCATTGTCACTCGTTATTTGTTAATTAACAGTTTTATGATCTTATACTAATTTTTTCAGTCATGTTCTTGTTCCACTTCTTAGGTTAGAGAATTATAATTTTTAGAATTATATTTGTATAATATATATCATATTTATTCCTACTATTCATTTTTATAATCCTGGTTTATTGAATGTCATGTATAATGAATTGTATCACATCGTGGAGACAGTAGGCCGTATGTACTCACGAGCAACGATGTCATTCCCTTAATGGATAAATAGTATAGAATTGGATGGTATATTAGTTATACCGAATAATTATCATGTTATATTCATTATTCAACTCCATTATACTCATAATTATAAACATACAAATTATGTATTGTTGAATAAAGAATTATGCAATGGTGTGGATACGACAAGCCAAATATATGCATGCATAGTGTTATTATTATTCCTAGGATGGGTAAAAGGGGGTATATGTTTGTCACATAATTATAATAATATATCCGCATGTATAATATACTAAATTTATTACTTTATTATGGAATCCATATAAGAAGAGGATGTTGAAGAAGAAATGAATTTTAAAAATGGTGATAAAACAATTACCTCTTTTTCAAGTATTTTCTTTCGATTTGCAAAAAATTTCTCATTAAAATGGATATATGCCCAAAGTGTGGTCTCTAAATTGATGAAAGTGATGTTCAAAGATTAAATGGGTAGTGTTTTTTATGAGAAACAAATATTTAAAGGTGTGATAAAAAGAGAAGGAGAGGTTACCTTCTATAAGAGAGGGGAGGGGAACCTTTGGAAATGCAAAAACTATTAAATTGATAGAAATTATTTTGTAATTTAAAATGGATCCAAAGTGGATAATATAGGATATCATATGAGGATGGGTATATGTCCTCTCAACCAAGGAACATTAGATGGTTTTTTATTTTATTTTAAATAATATAATTTTGATTTATCATTCTTTTATCTATTTAATATTTGAGAAACAAGTACAGAAAGAAGGTAAGATTTTGACCATTTATTAAAATAAAACAAAAAATTATAGAGGGGGTGAAAATTTACCACTCAGATTGGGACATATCCTTATGGAAGGTCTCTAGAATATCTGGATTGATATTTCCCAACAACATAGAAGATGATATAGTAGTAAAAATTTGTGTTTTGTTATAATAGTCATTACATGGCCTTCTATTCAATGAAATAAAATTTAATACCTCACATTCACCCGTCTTCCCCTTTCCGGTTAAATGTGCATCCTTAAACAAAGCATGATAACCATTGTTCATTGCCTTCAACGGGGTGAAATCATCCATCCCTTCTACATCAAAGATGTCACCCCACTTATAAAAAATCCCAGATTAATTCAAATGTGTTTCGATATCTTGATGAAAATAAACATTATGATGATCTTCATTATTTCCATCTACAACAGATGATGAATTAATAGTCCAATATCATTAAGGGCCTCCACCAGGACTAGGATTCATGTGAGAATTCATAGGGTCAGTGCAAATATGAGACACAAAAACTATGAGATGATAGGTCTCTTCTCCACTTTCAATTAATCTGAGTGGAGATAAAGCATAACCATCATTGAAGGTAACCTCCATAGAAAATTCAACCCAAGAATGATTGGGACCACTTTTATCTCTCATCGTGGACTTATCCACCATCGGTCCATTTCTTATTAAATTAGGCACTTGAGAATCAAAAAAAATCAGAGGACAACATATCATCCATTGTGAATAATGGATATTTAGCTAATATTCATTATGATCAGGGGGCATTGACATAGCCTCACTCTTCCTCTCTTTATTCCATCTATAGTGATTAGTTTGATGACCCTTTATCCATCATCTATCATATGAGATCATCCTCTTACATAAATCCAATAAATATCCAACATCCATATATTCATTATAGAAAATGGAACATCCTTCATAATTAACATAAATTGGGATATAATCAGTTTGATTGGATAAGGTCACATTATCAATCATGGTGGAGCTAAGATTTTCTCCATAAGCATTCTAACAAATTGTCCTAACTTAAAAACATCAGTTTCCTTATCGAGGCGTATAGGAGTCCAAATTTCAGTGATGATATCCTGAAAAATCATTAGACACCATAGGACCCAGTTAACCCTATGCAGACGAACCAAAACATGAGAGAAAACATTCTATTAACATGAAGTATTGATATCCATGGATTATTCATGAAGATGAAGCCATCCAGATTTCAGGGACATAAATATGATACTCCACGCATGAATTTTGAATGAATACAATAGAAAGATTAAATGAACGAATCCTTGACCAAGGGAGATGCACCACCGATTAGAGAATCCCAACAAGAATTAGATTTTCCAGACCAAATCATCAATCCTCCAGGACTTCTCAATCTTTGGTAAAACAATATGCGCAATCAAAGAATTTTTCCCAATTGAAATTCAAATAGAAATTTCCTCAGGATTAGCTCCAACATTGGCCAATGATCCCTTTTAGAGAATTCTTCCATAACAAGAGACAATAAAAGATACTAATGAACATGTCTAAGTAGGTCCCTACATTGAATTCAAGCTACCATTAAGGGTATTCACATTCAATATTTCATTCAGGACCTTCAATACAACATTAAATTTCTTCCTCCATTGATTTGAATACACAAGGGAAGAAGAATATGAAATAGGCTTCTTCAGCGAAAATCACAGATCCAGTCTAGAATAATCATCTTCACATAAACCTCTATCATCTTGTAGAACACCATTAATATTAGTGTCATGATCGAATGCAGAAGTGGCCAAAATCATGAATCTAGAAGCATTACGAACAACAACTACAACCATCAGTGGTAGTTATAATCATCCTTTATCTATAAGAGCATCCCTAATTTGTAAAAACACCTATGAGATCAAATTTTTCACCTACACATCACAAAAAATGACTTGTGATGCCATTAGATGGGAATAATCACTTTTATGCAGTGCACCATTGTTCCACGTTAATCTATTTTTTCAAGACACTAGAAAATTTCTATAATAATAAGGAATAGGCATAGAAAACCGTATAGAAGAACCAGGTCACCATCGAGATAGAGGGGTTTCACCACCCGGATTTCCATCTCATTTATTTATTTCTTCATCTCTATTTAAATTTAATTTTCTTAATAATATTCTATGTATTTAATGGTATTAATATTTGCATATATGCTGTAAATTGAAAATAAATGGATATTTTATGACTTTTGACAACATATAATTATCACGTTTTAATTTATAATTTTTTTTATGATTAGTAAATAATATAATAAAAAGTTATTTTTAAAAAATATCAATATTATCAATTTTGACCCTATTCATTTCATTGATTTTAAATAAAATTCATATAGAAGATTACTTCAAAAAAATTATTAAATATACTCCCAAAATGTAATAACAACATATAGAATTCGTTGTAAATTATAATTAATTAAAATAATATTTCATTTAATATTTTTAAAATCATATATTATATATTTCAATTAAATAATTATTTTTCACGCCAATATTGTGTCATCATTAATGATAGATAATTAATTTTAGAAAATTATAAATAAATTTCTATGATTTAGATATATATTTTAACATTATAGATACTATGTATTGTCAATGTTATATCTTTCTAATCCATATAATATAATTAATATTATTATATAAAATGATAGTGTGACGATTTGTAACATTCCATGAATTTTATAAAATTAATGTCATATTCATTGGAATGTGTCCATTAAGTGAATCCATTTCATACAATGGATTATAAGTGTAGAATTTAATCATTCAATATGATTTTTACAATTTTTATGATAAATTTATAATATTATTTTTACCATTAAATACATGATTTACCCTTAACCATACTAATAAAAAAATTATTAAAGTTACTATTTATAATGTCCAAAAAATTATCCTTTTAACATAATTTTTACCCACTGATTTCTAATATGGATTTAGTTTATAAAATTTTGAGTAGAAAAATATGTACTAATTAAAATAAAATTAATCCCATTTTCAGAAAGGGGAAAAGGTTTTAAAAGATAAAACATTGCCAAATATTCAAATATTTTTACATCCAGATTCGATGTAAATTTAATGCTAAAGACATTATATATATTGAATTATAATAATTAATTATATTTTTAATTTAAAAACATTCTATATTATAATTTAACTATATATTTTATTATGACGAAAAAAGATGTTTCAAATAAAATTTAGTGTTTTTTTACTTTTAATCAAAACATGAAAGTTATCTGAAATATACAAGAAATTCCTCTAATTTATTTTTTTATATTCCACTTCCAAAGAACATGTTTCTTTTTGTCATATAAAAATTATTATTATTTCAAAATAAAAAGTTATTAGGGGTTCTCTATTCAATGATATAAAATTACACTTTTTAAAAAATATTGGGCTTTATTCATCAAATCAGGTTTTTATACCCTATGACTAAAATATCCAGTGGATAAATGTCAAAAATATTTTATTAAGTATATAATATATATCTCCTTAATATCATTATCAATAGTAATTCACTTAAAATATAAAAATATCTCATTCATTTAAATTTTCTATAAATAATTGATAACCAATGAATTTTCATTCCATCTCAATATGTTAGTCATACATATCCACGATATCCTAATTAAAAATCTATAATGGTAATTTTATTATAAGGGAATATTGTGGTTTGATTAAAATATCGATAGTGTGTAATGGATGCTAGTAAAAAAATAAATTTTTTAAAGACAATTTTTATTAAAAACATGCTGGTGTTATTGGAGAAGTAGTAAATAAATTATATAGAACATGCTGAATATATAAATAAAAATTTTATAAAATCCCAAAAAACTACGCTATACAAACAATTTTTTTCACCCACTAGTTTGACCATAAAGACAGAAGAGTACAAAAGAAAATATAATAATAGTTCAAGGCTCTACTACTAACTCTATGCTAGACCATGTAACTGGTCTCTGAGACACTATCAAACTACTCTATCCGGATGAGAAGAACCATCATGAGATGATCTGCATGAACAAGCATCTTTTGGACTCATTCATATCCACCATGCCCATCTTTCTCAACCTTAAAATGTAGGATTAGGGTCTAGACATAAAATGTGTTGTACAAGATCGAGTTAGAAATAATCTCATTTCTCCACCCGAAAAGTGAAAAAATAAATGATATTATAAATGCAGGAAAAATAAAAAAGAATATACTAGCCTAGATATGAATGAAAAGATAACAAAATCCAATTGACAAGAAGGCACAATCGAACAATAGGACCATAATCATAGACAGATTGGAAATTTTCATTATGGATTCCCATATTTATTTTTGTATACATGAATAATATCATATCTTTACATGTATACATAAATATTAATATACATAGTAAGTAGAATGAAATTACAAAGAAGCCAATATGTATTTGATCATTCGTTATGTAATCCTAATATACTTGATATCCTGTTCCAAGGAATTGATATATAAATCATTTCACTCATGTTGTGTAAAATGAAGTAGATCTGTAGGTCTATAATCCTATTATACATATTATTATTTCCTAAAATTTGAGAAATTCCTCTGAGAAAGAAATGTCACTATAGGGGGATAGTCTACCTACACCCTAGTTCACCTGTATGCACATACCACCACAATAAAGAAAGATTCTAGTGTGGTAAATCTGTAAATATAATAAATGTCCCAGAGCTAGATGCCATAATACTCATTCCAGGTATATACAATCTAATGCATGATCCCTTGGTTGTGGTCCATATGTGGTCATGACATTGTGAATCAAATGAACTCCAAGGGAATGAACCTCTGAAGATCTATAAGGAGATATCACCAGTGAGATGACATTTCCACCCCTTAAGATCCAAATTTTATTTTCAAATATATGTGTGTGACTCCATGGTCAGACATCCGGACATTGTAAAAACAGATAATCATGATCCCAGATAGCACATTTGGAGATCATCATCATCTGAAATAACGAGGTGAGTATAGACATCCTCCATAATCAACAGGTTGAGGATAATGTAATAAAACACTATAAAAACAAGTAATGGATAGTATAATAATCCACTAAAACCCATCGGTTGAGGTGAGTGTAATCATCATAAAGTATCCCAATAGGTAGAGGAGAGAATAATCATCCCCATCACATTGTAGTGATGGAAAATCCAAAGGTATCATTACTAGTTATTCAGGGAAATTATATCATAATAATAGGCTCAATAAAAGGATACTAGAATACACCTATAGAAATGACAATAATATAATAATTAAACATACCTGCTGAAGAGGTAGATCCAAGACAATAACACTAGTAATAGTAGTTATTATTCTAAATAACAATATAAATAGCTGAATCCCAGTATGAACATTCAGACATCCCAACGAAAAAAATATTCTTCACATCAGGATTGACAACCACCAATTAGGAAGATCCTCAGCTAGTCACCACTATATCAAGAATATACAAGTGAACGTGTGTAAACAAAATAGAGAACGTATTTGAACACCAAAAACCCAACACTACTACAATATCCCCAATGAAATTATAGTTTGGATCAGGTTCTATGGCAACCCCAACTATCATATCTACCTAATAATTACATAGTATCTCAAGGCTAGACAAACATCAGGGAGCCTGATAGATCCCTATAGTCAAACACTATGTGGAATACTACATGAAATTTTCACCAAAATAGTAAAGGGGGAATCTTACATGGGATCCACAATGTCCATGTATAGTAATAGAATCCTACACAAGATCCTCCATTGGAGTGTAAAGTAAGGAATCTTACAAGCAATCCTTAAATGATAATCAACTCGAGGAATCTTACATGGGATCCTTGGAACGGTCAAATAGTAATGGATTTTATAAGTAATTTCCTATATAGACGGAATGAAATGGAATCCCATAAGGGATATATATAGTAATAATGGAAGATGTAGGCATACTTCATGTGATCCCCTAGGTCAAAAGATACGTAGTGTAATAATACATTGGATCCTCCGTAACAACTAATCTTATCGGCACATAGACCACATTGGTACATATCATAAGGGATACATCCTTAATGGAAAATATATGAAAGAATAAAGTCAAGGAAGATATATAATTGATTTTCTCAAAATATGTATTTCATTCAAGAGACAGTGGATATGATTATTATAGGATGAACCTATCTGTTTCAAATATGATCAAAACACCTACTAGAAATCCTTAAAGAATTACAAGGGTATCACTATTGTGATCTATGTGGAATTATACATAGAATAGAATAATCATGGGTGATATTAAAAATACTAGGAAAAACAGAGGAAACCATATCATAGGGTATAAAATGAGTATTACAGAAAATGTTTTCCCCAGTAGAAGGCGTATTCAACAGTACATAGTGTGTTCCCTCAAGGCCCCACCTAGGTGTGTACTTCCTCCAATACATGGAGTGTATATCCCAAATACATTATGTGTTATATGGGTACAATATGTGTACCAAAAATAAGGTACCTTCATGTGTACCTCAAATGTAATAGACATGTATATGGCTTGGACATGTAATTCTAAATGATGTGTGACTTATATGGGGTCTGTTCATGTACTCTACCTGACTATGTACCCCTATATAGGTAGAATGGTAGTGTAAAATGATATATAGATGAGTACAAGTACATAGTGTGTGGACCATTTTATATAACCTTTACTTCAAAAAATTATACATCTCCATACCAGAAGACTAGACAACATGTATTCCCTAAACTACATGCTGTGTAGATGAGTTTTCTAGAATGGAATCCAACGAATCGCCCCAGAACCACCATTTTTACCCCAAAAGAAATATATCAGGAAACAAGGGGACTCAAAAATATGAACTGGGAATAAAAAATTTAAAATTATTAATATTATTGGATTTATTGTAAAATATTTGAATGAACCACCTTTTGTAATCCTTTAAAGATTCTCCCATTTACGTGGTCCATGGTTTCCACATGATGATCCAACACATCCCGAGCTCCACATAGGAACCTATATTCTTCTGTATTTATTTCTTTCTCACTCCCCTCAATCATTTTATTTCACTAATTCACGATGAGGTAGATTATATTGGGTAGTGTGAAAAAATCATGATAAGAATATTTTAAAATAATTGGAAATAAATAAAAGGATGAAAAGAAAAAAGGGGTGCTTGGGTCAGCTCTGACACCCAACATGAGTTTATTCCTCAAATACTATATTCTCCAAAATCTAGACTCAAATGTCGAGGGATATTATCAATATAACACATCATTCAAAATATATGACGAAATAGACCGTTGCGAATAAAAAAAAATTCAATTTTTTAAATATGAAACATTAATTATTCTTCTAAAATTAGAACAACTAAGAATCCCACCAACATCATATCCTAGAATAAACACCCTATTCTGTTATGAAAAGTGAAGTAAAGAATTTTTGACATCATTTTCTAGATGAAAATGACCATTATACCCCATACAATAATCTGAATGAAAAAAATCAATTTTTTTTTCTCAAAATATGGTCTAGAAAAACAGGGTTCCTTATAATAATGAATATTTTTTGTGGGTAAATATTAATTATTGATGAGGCTGTATGATCCTATTTTTTAGTATTATTTCAAATTCATGTTAATTTTTAGGAATATTATAAATTTAATAATAATTCATAGGTAAATTTAAGAATATTTTTTAGAATATGTTCAACTCCATCTATGTGAAAATAATGTTTACAAATAAATGGTTTTTTTAATATGAATCCATCTATATGGATAATTCCTTTAAATATTTAACACAATGATCACTATTTCATACTCCAAATCGAGATTAATGTAATATTTCTCAATGATCATCAATTGGTATGAATTATAGTCTGTCACTATGTCATTTTCTACCAAAATGAATCCCAATAATTTTATTGTATAATTATATTATATTAAAATTTCTTCTAAACTTAATGATACTATGATTATAGTTAAAATAACAAAATAATTCTTAGTTGTATTGATATTAAATCTAAATTCATTACTTAATAATAATACTCCCATTTATTAAAACATGATAGTGTATTTTAATTTATATATTTAGTTCAAAAATAATGTTAATAGTACCAATTTAATATATAAAAATATGGATCTCTATCACAGGCGGTAGAATATACACTAAAATAAAACCATGATATAGTGGTTTAAACTATGACATGGTTTGTGTATTTGGAAACAAAGTCATATTATCCATCATTATGTTCTGGTTTAGTGTATGTATATATACATCTATTGAGATAATGGTTATATATTCTAGTTCCATCCACCTAATAAATCATATTAAATTTTATCATCAAGTGATGATGGTTTTATAAGTTTAAATGTATTAATAAATTCATTAAATTTTAAATGATTAATAATAATGGTAAATTGAAATATATAAGGAATTGTAACCTTTGAAACATTTAAATAATCATAATGGTTTGGGTCAAGACCTTTTATTAAAATAGAAAAGAAAGTAGGAGTTCCTTTTGAAGGGGTAAAAGAAGACCCGATACAAGTCTGTAGGACTAGAGACACAAATTTGTAACCCAAGCACCCAGAGGATCAAAGCCCAATTAAAGACACACAACCAAAGTCAAGAGGCTAAAAGTACAGTGGAACAATGTCCATAATAAGTGAGAGAAAAATACTCCAAAAATACCAAACACAACCCAAGACCTAGCAGACTATGTCCAAAAGCCCAAAGCCCCCTCACCACCGCAACCCACACTGTCTGGAAGATTCTGGAACTGCAGCTTCCATTCCGATGACCAGGGAACCCACCAGATCACCATCGCACCACCGGCCGTCCAACCAATCCACACTTCTGCCATCGGAGTGCCACACAACAATCACCGCCCTCTGCATCCTTGCGAGAATCCGTCGGCCAGAAAGCCCATTCTAACCAAATTTGGTCTAAATCTAGATTCGGACCAGATCTGAAACCATCAAGCTCATTGTTATAATCCCATACCTCCTACTAGATCCCATACCATCCACATCCCCAACCACACCTCCGTCGTAGTTCGAATGCCGCCCTCCGAAGCCACGCCGACCGAATCAATCCCACTCCTCTGTCACAGCTCGAAGACCATCGTTTGCGGCCCCACTGACCGAAGCAAGCCCGCACCTCCATCGTAGCTCGATGACCCACCGTGACAGCTCATCGCCAAAAAATAATTCACATGATTTTATAATTGGTATTATTTATGAATAATTAATATAAGTAATTTATTTTAAATTATATATATAATGAAAAGATTTATTTTTCTCTTGTTTTCATCAATCATTAATCCAAATGTTTAGAGGGACATATCATAAATGAGATCCTTATCAATAATTTAGTGATTTATAAATCCTTCCATAAAAGGAATATTTTCCATACACGGGTTTCATATACCATTTAAATTTAATTTTATTGGGTATGAAAAAATATAATTAGCTTTTATTTTTTTCAATGTATCAAAAATTATGAGTGGTATAAGGTAGTATATGTTAATATATTTTGACCATATTAATTTGATAAAAATATTTAATAATTTAAATATATAGTTATTTTAATTATCACATAAAATTAATACATGATACAATATGATTTTATTTTAAATCCCAATATATTGTTGTGTTTTATATTCCTTACAAAGTAAGAACATTTCATGAACAAGATTGTTCAAATGGGCAATTTCTCCGAAATCAAGATAACCATAGATCATATTATATAATTAATGTAAGATATGGGGGACCCCAATATGATTAGGGTATTTTATTTTGTGTGTTATTTGGATTATACTAAAATATGGAACTCTAAATGTTAGTATATAAGAGGAATATAGTCAGATTAATCTATAATATGTATCGAGGAATGAATTTTTTAATCCACTATCCATGAGTTATATACGATTGTTTTGACAATGGTTTCCACTCATGTAGCTAATTTATGTGAGAAACACAATATAAGACTCAAATATTTAATGAACTATATATCTTGACACATAAAATATGATTTAATTTAAAATGGGTAATCATTTTATTGGGATAATATTAAATAAAAGAACGTACTCAATAATTATAATTCATTATATTCATATAATAAAAAAATTATGTTTTCAATAAAATGATATCATTTTCATAAAATTTGACATTGATAGATATTATCATGAATTAAAAGATTAATGGGTATATCTTTCTTACTTATAGATGCATTTAATAGTTTTTCCTTAAATATTAAAAATAAATTCTCTTTTCTTAGATAAAGATATTTTTCTTAAATCCATTAAAGATAAATATATCCATGATGATGAAGATGGTTATTATAATAATATTAATGATTTTAAATGAATCTTCTATTGATTCATATATCAATTTATACTAATATTAATAAAATAGAATATATATGATTTGGGAAAAAATATATCTTAAAAAGGATTTATCAATAACAAATTAGACCAGGGAGAAATAAAATTTCAATAAGAAAATAGTTTGGTTTAATATGTCCACGGTTATTTCTATACAATATACATTTAAATATATTTATAAAAAACAATTTACATTGAGTAATAACCATTAAAACCAAATTTTAAATGGTTTGGAAGGAAGACCCTACCTACCACTGACCAACTATGATATCGAAGTTGAAAAAATAGAAAGAAAACAAGGAAAATATAGAGTTGATCCAAGTATAACACATCAATTCGAAAATGATACCATAAATCACACCTCCTTAGTAAGGGAACCCCACAGAAATTTTAGACCTCATAGTTGAAAATTGAATCAAACTTCTGTCATGGCCACCCCGACACCACACAATGTTGTATCCACATTGATAAAACATCTCTGACCATAAATGTCCATCACCATGGGAATAACACAACCAATAAAACTATCATCTAATCTCTTATATTCACATAACCAATATAAAAAATTGGTTGCGTTCCTTCGATGAAATTAATAGACCATTAATATTCATGAGTTTTATGAAATACCCCACAAAATGGTACTATAACCATACGAGCCACAATTACCATCTGAAACCACAATGGAAACCGATGAGATGACTAAATGGGGTCAAGTATACTGGAGAACAATATATTTATAGTGAAGGACCAGGGAAATGTGAAAATACTAGGAATAAAAAAATCTATTAATTTTTTTTAATTATGTATTTATGTTTTTATCAAATGGGTTGCAACATTAAATAGTTTTCTAAAATGTTTTATTTCAAATATCTAGTTGTTATGAGTTAGGAATGTGAATTTTCAAACTTTTCCCATATTTATTAGTATACACTATGTTTAAAAAATTAATTTCATGTTTAATATATGATGGGGTTTTTTATTTCAAATGGTTTTGATTGATCCAATTCTATAACATGTTTGAAGTGAATAAAATGATAATTTTTTTTATAAAATATAAATGAGATTATCCAACTTATTGTTTTATAGTATGAGATATATTAAATTTTCTATTTAGTGGAATATTTTAAAAAAATGATAATGAATTACCTTCATAATATTAAACTAAACACATATAATACCCTATAATATATGAATAATAACATTTATTTCAAACATTCGTATAAAATAATTTTTTTTATTTTGTATTGTAATGGATTTTTCCACATAAAATTATACATACCTGAAATAATTCTTTGAGGATTATGGGAGTAATTTTCCAATTTGAGATATTAAGAACATAAAAATTAAAATATTAAATTTTTATAATTAGATGAAATTTTGTGTTTATAACCTAAAATAAATATTTATATGTTGATAAATAATTATATTAATATAAATTATTATTTTTAAACTTATTACCAAAACATTCACAAATAAAATTTCCAATAGAGGATACCCAAAAAAGATGATGATATATATGGAAACTATTGTTATACATTATATGTAATTTAAATTATACAATTTTATGATGTAAATTAAATATTTTTGAATATTATGTTCAAATATATCAATATGTTGATTTTTAATCCTCATCGCACCATTATTATGTAAAACGATAACCCTTTTAAAAAGTAAGTATCCTTTTATTTTTTCATGGATCATGTGCATTGTTTTTGTACTATGTGGGTTATAGTGGATAGGAATATCACAAAATAATTATAGATACAATATGTTGTTATACATCTAAATGAAAAAAATTGTAGAATATTCATATTGTGTTTCACAACGTCATGGAATGGGAATGAATGGGATTGTATGCGATCCACCATCCATGAAAACTCAAAACATGAACAAATATTTCACACTACAAAACATTTAAAGTTATGTTTTTAATGTTTTTATAAATAAATTAGCTATGTAGGGTTCTTAAATATAAGTGAATATTTTTTATGTGAGTTTCAAATGATTAATCCACCAAAATTTGGTTTTAATCCCCATTGAAAAGTACATCACTGTCATTCAATAACAAACTCACAAGTTGTTTGTAATGATTTGAAGATGGTTGTTTAGATAACCATTCATATATTTTTTCTGGGTTTCTTCAATTATTAACCATTATCAAACCATTATTATATAATATTTTATATTTATAATGTTTCAATCTATTATTTTAATTTCTATAGGTTGGATTAAATCAGAGTCTGATACCGGGAGCATAAACATCTCCAAGTATAAGGTATGTGGTTTATAATAATTTCCCTAAATGTGATTCCTTTTCAAATATTCATATTACGTGAATCCTTGTACTAATTAGACATTTTAGACCTAAAAATAAAATTAAAATTTTATTGGACCTAAAATATGAATTCAGAATCCAAATGGTATAAAAATAGCATTCTAGGGAGTATATTTTGTTTTAGAAACAATTTAAGGGGTACAAAAATGAGACATTTAATAGTAAAATTAATTTGGTGGACTTATGGGCTATATAGAAATAATATATGATTGTGTGTTCATGTGTTATAGGAACATTTTCCACCACTTTTATTGTACGTGACTTGGGGAATAATATAAGAAATTGATGGGGTGACACTAAGTGTTCTATGGATTATGAAATTGATTATGGATGTGGTACTAAGGATATATGGTATTTTATATATGAGTGATTATTATTTTTTTATTATTATATTCCAAATTTAATTTATCATAATGAAATTATTAATGTTTTTCCTATTTATTTTAAATTTAATGCTTTTTAGAATTCATTGTGCTGACCTCTCTTGGATATAAAAATGACACCTGATACTTGTAATGTCTTCAAATACTCTACAAATATTCATGTTGATATTGTACTATAATAACATGGGGATATTTACCATTCAATTCAAATCAATAAACTAGTTGTAATTTCATGTGGAAACCAATATTGGATTCATATTGATATAAAGATTTAAATTCCATCGAGAAATTCCCCTTGTATTCAGATGTACTTTTTGGATATAATTTCTTGGGGTAGCCCCCCTTAGATTTATATTCACATACTAATTAATAATTCCTTAGGGAATACAACCATGGAATGACATTTACATACTAGTTTAGAATTCAATGGGCTATATCCCCTTTTATTAAAAAGGAGTAGTAGATTGGGATCCATTGGAATGTTCCTGATTGGATAAACAATGATTATAGGATTTTAATTCTATGTATAAACTAAATGGTTTTTTTGTCTATAATGGTTACTATGGGTTGTGAAATATATCATAGGTGATGATTGTATGGGCATTAATGATTGTTACTTTGGAACCTGATAATCAGTGTTGGTTTTAATTATTAATTTTTATTTCTTTATTCTACTATGCACATCATTATACACTAATTTAGGATGTTGGGTATTCTTATAACCAACATTGTTGGTGTATTATTGAGTTAAACTATCACCCCCATCGGGAAACTATTTAGTATCCCTGGTTAAAAACCTGAGCAGTTGAATAGATCATCCAGAGGTTAAATAAACCCTCTTTTACTGTGTAAAAATTGAGTGTGAATTTTGTTTAACCAATATAGTAGTTGGGGTTGTACAACCTAATATTAGTAATGTGAAGGTAATTATGATGTCAGAATTAATCATTTTAACATTGGATGGTTTGTGGAACTTGTTAGTGGGTAGTTTTCAATAAATCAATAGGATGAAGAAATTGAGTTAAAAATATTTTGTGAATCATGAAGTTATTTCATGATAAAATATTATAATGTTATTTGGTTACATTAAATTCGTCATTAGCGTGTATGGAGTATTTTATGATGTGTGTGATTGGTCCATATGTATCTATTGGGGTTAAAACCTTATGAGATGTCAGTGTGTATTTGTGTAATCTAGGATTTTGTTGTATCCCAAACCGTATAAAATGAGGCTATGGTTTTTGATAGGATTAGTAGATGATCTGTTAGGAATATATAATTTAAGTCTATGGGACACATTTTTTGGTTGGAAAAAGGACGCTAGTGTAGACCCTTGATGTTAGAATTTTTTTGGTGTGATTAAGAGGGTATCTTGGGTGATAAGGTTTAGTTAATTATCAATGTTAATGAATTTTTGTAAGTCCAATGTGCGAGATAAGTTATCTATCATAAATTATAACAAGAATATAGGGTTATTAAGGATGTAAATATTTCATGATTATCTATAATCATATGAAAATATTAGATTTCTTTTTATAAGTGGTGTGTGAAATAATTATCATTCCATATAGTGAAATGATGATGTGTTGAGAGACATACTATAATCTCAATGTAATTTGGAGAGTACCTCGTGCATGATGATTATTGCTATTATAAAAAAATTTGTTGCTAGTGTGCCTAGTTATGTCCAATTGTGGGTTATAATGTGAGATTCTCTTGGGGTTGTGTATGGTTGTGGACCTTAAATGGGAATCCTAAAGACCTTGATTACAATGAATTTTTGTTCATAGGGATGGAAAATAGTTCTATGGGGAACTAAAATGATAACAATTTATTGATTTGATTACTTATTCAGGTGATATGAGTGGTATATTTACCCATTCATAACATACATGGATATTATGAGATTCTAGATAAATATTAATTATAATACAAAAATATATGCATTAGGACCATAATAGTTTCATGTTGATAGAATATTGGAACACATTACTTGAATTTAGTTAAATACCATCAACATCTCTAATATATATCTCCCTCTTTATTTATCCAACATAAAACCTTTATTCATAAACATGGAATTGAAACATAAGAAAGTGTGAGCTTAGATGCACAGTAAGGGTAAATAATGGAGATATATGTATAATATGATAATATGGGTATGAGAACATGATAATAACTTCTTATGATCATACCCTACATATTAAAGATAATATAAATTAGTCATGTAATTAATATTTATTGATTATAAGACATGAATCAAAATTAAAACATGAGCACAATCCAAGAGAGAATAAAATATGAAAAAAACATTAAATTTTTTGCTGACATATAGAAATATAAAACATATTTCCATAGTAGTCAAAGCTTATTGTTTATAATATCTTAGTAGAATGGTTTCAATACCCAATCCATATTAGTTGTCATGTTTCACTCCAATGACTATCTTAGTAGTTAAGGTTCACTCCAAATATAATCTTATAGGAAAAATTTGTTTTCTGAAACGAGTTCACTCCCCATTCCATCCATATATATTTAATGAGATATAAGTCATTACAAAATATATTAGAGGGTCATATAGGTTCTACCATCTCATAATGAAAACAAATATATATGTTTCACTAGATCATAAAAATTTATCTTTCCATAACCCAAGAAATGAGATTTTTATCATAAATTTGTAATCATATCATAACTTGTCTAAAAAATAAAGGTTTCATAATTATATCATCATTTTTAATCCCCCAAACATAATTGGGTTTCATATAAATAGTAAACATGACTGAGAAATGTGATCCATTAATACAAAACATATTAAAGAGAAATGGGTTTAATAATAATATATTATTTTAATGGTAAATTAGATTCATAAACATATGACCCATGAAAGATAAATAGTTTTCATAATCATATATCTCATTAAATAGGAATGTGTTTCATAAATATAACACAATAAAAACATAATCCATTCATAGAAATAATATTAATGCAACCCTAGGATCATATACCAATTAAATAAAAAGTCTTATTGATAATTTTCATCTCAGGTATAAAATAATTTTGAGAAATCATTTAATATCATTTTTTGAGGAATATATAATTTGAACATCTAAAAAATTAATTTTTAAAACATAATAACTTTTGACAAATATTTTTTTTAAAATAACCTTGAATCATTATATTGGATTATTTATAACATTTTAGAAAAAATTATATTATTGAAAACATAAAACTAAATCATGAAAACATTTTTAAAGAAAATTTCCTTCAAAACATACAAAAGAACTATAACGCCCCGACCCCAGTTACCCAGAGTCAGTGCATTATTACATAACATTGTAATGATCATAAAAGATCATGTCTTGAAAGACCGATTAGTCTAGTAGTCTTAGAAACACTAGATATATTCATAACTCTAACATTACATCATAAAGTAAAAAAACTACAATAACATCTTTTCTTCATATCCCCTCATACTATCCCTTCATGTCATTCATAAATTACTTCTTCATACCCTGGAAAAAATAAAACATTAAACTCGGTGTGCTCAGATGCTCAGTAAGGATAACAATATAGTGGAAACTTTCATAAATAAGCATAAACATTTAAGGCAATGTATAACAAAAACAAAAGCCTTTTATACATGAAATTAACCATAATATGGAAAAGATAAAATTAAATAATTCCATTTACTGATTCACATGGATATTCTACTAGTCAAATAACCACATGCAATATCAATAACAACTTTCATAATGATGGAATGCATAAATCCAGACTATCATAACCACATAGTCAAGGCCTCGTGCCAACACTACAAATACGATTTTTTCAAGGCCTCATGTGAAGACAATAGTTTTTATAATGAGACCTACCGATGCATCGAGGAGATATAGAGGGATCCACCTATCACTTACTAATTCCAATGCATTCCTCATATGAATAGGTTTAAACATAACATAAACATTCGTATTAAAACTATCATACGAAATGTAAATACTTTCTCCATAAACCATGAATGGTATAAAAATAACAAATCAACAGTAAAACATATCACAAAACCTTAAATAAAATATGGATGTTTTGTATCATAATAAATCAACATCAAATAAGCTTAAAATTCATCAAAAGATGTTGACATTGAAGAAATCAAAACTATTTGAGAGAAATATTTCTTTTTTAGAAATCATTTAAAAGTCACATAATAATAAAATAAAACATTTACTTTGAAAATATTCTTATAATATTTTAAGGTAATGTTCGAAAATCTTACAACGGTGGAAAATAGCCGCACCCACCTTATAAGTTAAAAAAAGACATCCGTACCTTAATTTGTCGAAAAGGATAAAAAGGTCCTTGTTTGGAAAATGATGTAAATATTCCTTTATAAACAACTTATAAAAAGTCAAACAACGGTATAAATGATTTTAACCCATATTCTATAAAATAGTAAGAATGTTTTGAAATATATTTTTAAGAAACATTGATGTTGATGATAAAGAGGTCATAGAAGATAATTATGTATCAACAACCTCCGATAATGAAGAGATTGTGAAATAAACCCTTAACTCATTGAAGTCAATCAAGTCGTATGAAAAATATTCAATAACCACCAAATTAATCACATAATTTCATGAATATAAATAAAATCTAGATAATATATATATATATATATATCAAATGGCATTTCAAAATACAGCACATGAAATAAATAAGTGGTGAACAATTGAAATCTCACGGAATTAAAAGTGAGATAAGAAACCCCTTACTTTGTACTTTTTCATTGGTAGAGGGTAGGGTAGCCCCCTGTATAATGGTGAAATAATTTTTATTTAATTATACAAGAATTATATGCATTAATATGATATCGTATATGATATCTGAAAATTTCTTTGTTAATAATATCTTAGTATTATCGTCGTTTCGGGTGTTAACTTACTCTTTTTCTTTTATATATTTTGGTAAATAAGTAGTTTTTGGTATGAAAAGGTTGTATATTATTCATATAAAGAATGATATAAAGTCCTTAAACCTTATTTTTAATCATAAAATGAGAATTATACTTGTATGGATATGATGGGGAATGAATCATATCGCGTTCGTGGAGACGGTATTCCGTATGTACACACGAGCGATAATATCACTCTTTTGATATTAAAATAATATATAATTGGATGGTATATCATATATATAGAATCATTATCATGTTATAATTATTATTTACCATAATTACACATCATTATTATAACCATCCAAATAATCATGTATTAAATATCAATTACAGCATGATGTGGAGACGGTAGGTCGTACGTACGCACGTATGGTGACATGCCATTCAAAGGATGGATAGAATACTAAATATGGTTGTACCACATTTATAATATTATCACAGTATATAAAAGATACTGGAGTTATTATTTTAGAATTTAAATAACCAAGAAAGAAGAAGTTGAAGAAGAAAGGAACATGCAAGAGGGTTGTGAAAACATTACCTCTTCTACGGGTTCTTCCTTTTGATTTGATAAAAAATGGCTCCATAGGATGGATTTCTGATAAGTCTAACTCATCTAGGTTGAAGTTAGGGATGTTGAGAGAATATTTTTGTAGTGTTTGGCCGAGCCAAATGACTTTGAAGGTGTAAATTAGAGAGAAGGGAGAGTCCCTTTTATAAGAGGGGTGAGGGGCACCTTTGGAAAAGCTAGAAATATTATTTTATAATAAATTCATATTCAGATTAAAATGTCTCAAAGTATATTATTTAATGTTTATGGTGGTTATGGGTTTATATCTATTCAAACAATAGATTTTAGATAGGTTTGGGTCACTATATTAACCGTATCATTTATATTTAACTCTTAGTGAAATAGTTTGACATTTACCATGTATCTTTGTATTTTTATATTATATAGCTAATAAACATACTATATACCTCCAAGAGGCCCCCAAGTGGTCAATTAATGATACACCTATCATTATATAAGTCCTTTGGCCGAACATTAGATTCTTAGGAATAGAATATCAATTAATAATATAATATTTGTTTGAAAAACTCTACTATGTAAATTTTGACACTATTGAGTATTTTATTTTTGATAATATAATAATAAAATTATTACTTATAAAAAAATTTATATAACCAATCATAATATGTCATATTATCCTATAAAATTAGTGGAATTCATAAAACCTCTCAAATTACATTTATTTTGATATTTATAATATCAATTATTTTAATATTTCATTAATTGGGAAATTTCTGCATCCCCATTGTGTCATAAATAAATTAAAAAATATAATTCCTAAAAATTATAAATAAAATAACATTACATAGGAAATATTTTTATCTTTATAATTAATATTTATAGTCGAATTTATCATATGTATAACCCTATATTAAAAAGGTTTTAGCTATTAAACATTGATTTTTTCTCTTAACTCTTCATTGAATTAGACAATAATAAATGTCATAATCTAATCCATGTGAACCTAAATAAAAATATTATATTCCTAAGGTTGTTTTTGGTCGAGATACACTTGTCCAATATAATTAGGACAAGTGTTAGGGTAATGTTAATTTCATTTTTACCCTTAATTGCCGTATTTACTTTTAACGGTGGTAAATAAAATTAAAAAGTTACTATTCACAAAAAAAAATATTTTCATCACATTGAACCACATTTTACTCCTCGATATTAACCGTGTCTCTAGGATTTTTGAAATTACACTCACAGAAGTGGTAAAATTAGGTTTTATGTGATTTTCCAAATTCTCTTAGGAGGTTGGTAAAAGACGATTAAAGGTTCAATATAATTTTTATATATCTAAAATTATTCTAAACTAACTCCATTTAATTACATTGAAATTATATAGGTATTATGTATCTATTTTGGTCTTAATTAAATTTCAATAAAATAAATAATTATTTAAATAAACATTTGGTCTTAAACTATAACTTAGTGTTTTTCACTATTGATCAAAACTCGAATGATTTAAGAAAAATACAAAAAATTTACCCTAAGCTAATTTCGATATTCCGAATCCAAATATGAAGTCCATTTTGAAAGATAAAATTTATAAAATTTCAAAAAGTGGGTATTACTATTCATACTGGCTAGTTTGATTGGTTGTGGTGTGTGTCAGAACTCGAAGTTGCGTACAACACACGCTACTATATTATTCAAAGAGAAACGTACCATGGAAGCATGGGGTGTTACATTCTCCCCTCCTTCAAATAATTTCATCCTCAAAATTTTTTTAAAATTGGTCTTGGAAATATAATAGAAAGTCCCACATCAGATAAATATTTAATAAAACTATCACCTTAAAATATAGAAAGAGATGTACAAAGGTCACCCAAGAGAACTCATAAGAGGATTCCATGTAGGAAAACATGTATATGGAAGATAAACAATGTGTCATGTTCTGATGTAGAGGGATACAAAACATGATCAGGAGAAAGTTAACAATAAGGAGCCACCAACTTGTGATGTAACACCCTAGGTAAATAAATAATATGACATTTTTATATTTATCCATATTTGTGAAAGAAAATATTAATATTACTTTAAAGGGAACTCTATGCTCGATGGCTTACCCAATACACAACAACGAGATCCTTTGAAATCTTACGTTGCACTCTAATAATAAAATAATATTATTTTAAATGGTAGTTAAAGCCTAGCCGTTGTAATGGACAGAATGAACATAACTAACTAAAAAATGATTATATATGTTTGTCAAATATTTTTACTTTTTACAATAAATGTTAGATGATTAAAAATGCGAATGAATCCAATTTTAAGCATAAACATTCTAATATTCTTTAAAAGGTCGATTAACCACCTTTTGATGGCGAACCTCTTTTAAATCCAATTTTTGACAATTTTATGTGTTATATTTTACAAAATAAAATTCTTCTTTAGAATCAGGACAACAAAATTTACTTTGTGAAAATTTTTGGTATTTTTCCGATGAAGTTCAATTTTGAATGAATAGTGAAAAATATTGTATTTTAATTCAAAAAATCTTTTTAATATAATTTATTTATATGATTAGATTATCTTTTTAATTGGTTTTAAAGTGAAATTAGAATATATTTTTACTATTTAATCCAATAGTGTTCGTTGGAATTAATTTCACTTTGAAATCGGACTTAAATAAGCGTCAATCTTTTGATACATTTTGTTTCATAAAAACACGCTATTTGTTTTGATAGTGGGAATTAATTATTAAATTAATTAATTAAACTTATATGTTTTGAATTTTTTAAAATAGACATCATTTTTTAATTCAGAATATCAAATATAGCTTAGGGTGAAGTTTTGGTATTTTTCTGAAAAACTTCAATTTTTGAAGAATAGTGAAACCTCTAAGTGGTACTTATAAAAACTGATTTTCCGTTTAAATGAAATTTTTAAATCATTGTGTGTTGAATTTCAAAAATCATACATACATGGTTTTCATTAATAAGAAAAATGTGGTTCAATGTGATTAAAATAATTTTTTGTTGAATAGTAACTTATTATTTTTTTAATCGCGATTAGAGGTAGTTAGTGTAGTTTAAGGTAAGAATAATGTTTTGAATAAAATTAAATGACCTAGACACATGTCGTACCCTCATTGGATGTGTCAGTGCCAACCAAGAAAATCCATTGGTCAACTTGGGGACCCCATGGAGCCACTTTGGTTGGAAAATGACATAAATACCTTTTTATTTAATTTTTAAGTAAAAATGACACACACATGAGATGTTTTACTAAAACAATTTTCACATGGGGTTATAAAAGTCGGATTTTTCACTATAAATAGTCATTGGAAAGCTACAAAGATTTAATACACCATAGTATTTTTTTTTATAATTTTTAGACATTAAATAAATTAAATTATTTATGACATCAGGATGATGTAGCGATAACCTCATTATTTAACGATTTAAATAAAATGGAATGATAATGTAATATCTAAGACCTACACATGTCCAAAACCTATTGGATGAGTGGATTTAGAACCCTAATCACCTTATCCTCTAAATACATCAATATGGGACCTTTAAAATATGAAAACTTATTGAAAATATAGTAACATTTTGTAACTTTACAAGAGTGCCCCTCCTCTCCATTTATAAAAGCCCCCACCTCTACCTCTTTACCCACACAACCAAAGCCTTTGGCTCGGCCAACCCCAGCCTATTTCATCTCTAAAAATCCCTCTCTAACTCCTTGAAGCCTAACTTTGGGCAGAATCTTTTCAAAGGAAGCCTTTGAGCTCAAATCAAAAGAAGTTACCCGATTTAAAGGTAATGTCTTCACTTGTGTCCTTTTTTTTATTTTGCCTCTCCAACCCCCTAAAATCTTTTTATTAATTTAATTTATAACAAATACAGTATCTTAAATATACTAGGATGTATTTATAATAATTATTAGAGCTACACTTACACACAACTACATCAAATGGTTAAAGAACATACAGTTTCCGTGGATGGCGAATTTCTGCCTCCCGAAATGATGATTGTTCAACATTCTTTTAACACCTTCAAAGGAGGACATTAAGATGTCACTATATTTATATATGGTATATAATATGTTTATGTTTTCCTTAATCTTCTGTATTTTTCATTTATGTCATACCTTTATGGTTTCCATTATGGGTAAACGCGATATCTTCATTTTAGGAAATGCGGACTACAACCCCCTCAAAGTGATTTGATTCGTTAATGCCATATGTGGGACGTATAAAGGATGGAATTAATGGTATTACATATTTTATCCCACTTTAATTATAGTATAACTTTTTATATTTATTACTTCATTCAATTGAATATAAAAATAAATAAATGAAAGTAGCGTTCATGCGTACGTACGGCTTACCGTCTCCATGAACGGTACATTTCATTTCTTATCTCCAAATGTTATTACTATTATAAGTACATATATATAATGGATATATATGTAATATATTACATCTAAATGATGGGTATCATTCTGGAATTATAATATATATATCTCTCATTTTGTTTTAATTCCATTAATATGGAAAAAAATTAAAGTAGTGTTAATGCGTACGTACGACCTACCGTCTCCATGAACGGTGCTTTTAATTTTTTATCTCCAAATGCTATGGAATAGTATAAAATGAATATATAGTGGATATATATGATATTTAAAACATAAATACTATTCTGGTGATGATGTACCTATAACTACGTGGAAAAATCTTTTCCAACAAGTTCAATTTTTACTCATGTACTGAACATCGACAAAAACATCTGATACTAACTCACTTTATTAACCAATTATTATAACATTATAATATGTGATATGAACTGAATAATAATATTTAAAGGATATCCTTATGCAATTATAAATTGACCAAATTTTATTATTTTGGAGATTAAAGAACGATCGAGTCATGTCGGACACGAGGTAAGGGATCCTACTCCTCTTTGTCTTTTTAAGTACACTCTTTTATGTCATTCCTTCTAAGATTATCTTTCTTGTGATTGGGATGTTCTTTTATATTACTCTTAATGTAATTTTTATGTTCATATGATGAGAGACCCTATTCTCTCTCATCAATCCATTTTGGAAGTTTTGAGTGGCGCTGTTAGGCTGCCGAATTTTCGTAAGAGATCTAACATCCCTCTTTCTCTTCAAGTACTCTCCTTTATGTCACTTATTTTAAACTCCTCTTTGTTATGATGGGGGATGTTCGTTTATATTCCTCTTTCTATACATTTTATTGTAATGTGATGAGATACCCTATTTGATCTCATCAATCCATTTTTGGATGTTTTAAGTGGCGCCGTTAGGCTGCCGAGTTTTTGTAAGGGATTTTTCATCTCACTCTTATTCCTGTGAGATTTATGCTACATTTGCCACAATTTCCTTTGAGTGGTGTATGTACTGCCCATTAATTTACTCATTGTGTATAATACTTTCATTTATGAGAATTTACATAAATTTTTTATTGTCCTTCTTTCACGGGGTGAATGTCTCGAAAGATACCCATGTCGGTAAGGGAACCTTTCACCCTCCTCATTTTAAAAGACTTCTTTTGTTCGGTATTTTAATTTAAATATTGTTATGTTGGGATACGTTCTCATATAACCTTATTGATGTAAATTTTATGTCCAAGTGATGATATACCCTTTTTATCTCTCATCAACTCATTTTCTGAATTTTGTAGTGACGCCGTTAGGCTGGGATATTTTTGCAAGGGAACTTCTTAACCAGAATTTGATTCTTTGGGATAATCTTGTACTCCTTGAATATGTCATTCTATGAATATGTGTGAATAACCTCTGATTGTTTTACAATTAATATCTACTTATATTGGGTGTATTCATTTGTCACACAAAATTATGAAATTTATTTATCCTTAAACCAAGGATACCGTCTTTGTAAGGGACTTCATCTCAATCTCCTTCCATTGAGGAATATTTCGTTTTATTCACAACTATCTTTTATACGGTGTATAAACCCCCTTTACTTTTACTTTTATACTAAAGAAATATTATTCTACGAATCGTTTTACTAAACGACAAAATGGAATGTTTCTTTTAACGTACATGGTGACAAAGACCTTTTCTGCCGCCGCGAGTATTATTTGATCTTTGGCTTCCTCAAAGAGCCGTAATGTTTTTAAAATAAAATAAATACAATATACTCTTTCATGTACATTGGTATTGAAAATGGTTTTGATAAATGATTCTATTATGTCAATATATTTAAATGATATATTGTGATTGAAATGTGGAAATGTTATCATTCCTTTATATTGGTTTTATGTGTTATAATTTTATAATGGTACTTGGACATTTTACGGGTGGTTACGTGATAAACCATAAGATGGGTGGTGCCATGAATACCAGGACGGGTGGTTACGTTATAACCTCCAATGCATTAGGTATGGAAGTCGGCCATATGGATATTCCATTAAGTATGTATGGATGTTGGCCGAATGGCTATTCCATTAAGTGATATGTGTGGAATTCGACCTTATGGTTATTCCACATAAGTATGTTTATGTCCCAAGTTACCTTTATATGTTATGTGATCTTTATATGGGTTTTATGGTAATCTTTTGGTTACAGAAGGGTATGTAATGAACTTATATTCAGTGAAGAGTTTTTACTACTTCGAAAAGGTGAAAAGTATTACTTTGTTTCAGTATACATGGTTTACTTGTTGTTTTGAAAAACTAATAGTTTTCATTCTTTGTGTATCCCTTACTGATCTTATTATGCTCATCCCAAGTTTTTGAAATGTTTTCTACAGGACTTAACGTGGAATAGGGTCAAGGATGGGATCAAGGGAAATTCATGCTACCTAAAACATGGAACTAGACATGTTTATTTTTAAGAGTTTTTATTTTTTGGAAACTTAGTAGAAGTGTCTACTATGTAATCTTTTGAGATGTAATAGTTTTGACCTAATTCTCTAAAACTCTAAACCCGAAATGATCCTCAATGTGAATTATTCATTTAAATCAATAATTAAGTAAGGTTTAAGGATGGGGCCTTATATGTGATGGGTCAAATGATTATTATATTCCCAGTACGAAAAGTATACGGACTCCATTTTTTAAGTTAAATTATATAATGATGAGGAATTCATTTACGAGATTGACTAAGAAAATAAAGAGATATAATTACTTTTTATGTAGAGTTTCATTCTTCAATAAATTTCCACCACTAACTCATTTTTTTAAATGATGATTATTCAAGAAGACATGGTAAAATAGAAAGAGATAGAATAAAATTTTATAGAATCACATGATCCACAAAGGATAAATTATATATTTACATTGTATTTAGAGATTATTCAAAAACAAAATGGTTATTACATGATCTAATGATCCCCCAAAAGGATATTTTTTTATAGAAAGAAACACTAATCTTAATTCCTAAATTTAAACCAAAAATACCCCAAAGTTAAATAAATACAATTCAATAAACAATTGTCCATAAAAACTTTCAATATAAACCAAACTAATATTGAAACCCAAAACATAGATGAATTTGGTTATGTAATCTTCCATGTAAAATTGTATCTCAAAATGACATCAACTACTCTTAAAGTCACATACATAAAAGTAATTAACCTAATCAAATATTCTCTATTATAGGTTTATCATTTCCATAAATAACCCAAATCCCTATAAATCCACAATACAAATGTAGCTAAAAATCCACTATTACTCCTTAAATGATATCCCATATTATTCTAGTTTCTTTGGGCATATAGTGTTCTGAAAAAATAGAACATCTTCCAAAATAACATTTATCACTTAATAATCGAATAAATTTCATATAATAAGGGTATTAATTTGATATGACATAAGAACAGAAATCAACTTATTCTTGATCATTAATATCATTTAACTAAAAATAATTTGTCACACTAACTACAGACTTCACATAGTCCAGTGGTAAGTAATAAATCCCAGCCGCACTTTGGTTGTAGGTTTAATTCCCACGGCTTTGTCCGACACGACGGGTTGTCACACGGTCTGCATGTTGCCCTTTTTCAAAAACTATATTTTATAACATTACCAAAATGAGAATAATTCCTCAAAATAACCATAACGTAATTTTAACCAGAAATGTTATCTTATACCATGCATTTTCATCCAAAAATATAATAACTTGTAATTTCCTCCAACCCAATGATCATATAAAACCAAATGGTTATTTATAACTACATCCACAAGGGAAAAGATAATTATTCCTCACATATCATTCTCACATGGAATATTTCGGGGTTACAAATACAAGGGAAGATTATTCCAAAGTAATCCCATCAACAAGGAGCACTAATACATTTAAACATTTCTCCAACCATTTATTTCCACATATATTTTTCTTTGAAAAAGAAAATATCCTATATAATAGGGCATTCACTCAGGTAATGGCCAGGTCCCCTTAATTTAGAGAAAATGACTGTAAATGGATTTTTGCGACCATTTTTATTTTCATCCATAGTACTCTTAATTTTTCCTCGACAATTATTCACTTTATATCCTTCTTTCCCACACGTAAAGAATTTCTTTGTTCTATTGAGACACTTTCCTGGGTGTCTCCTTCCACATTTCCTGTATGATGGAAATTTAAGATTCTTTTCTCCATGGTCTCCACTGCTGGAGCTCTTATCATTCATCACCTTTCTCTTCTTTGTTGAGTCTGGGAGTTGGTTAATATATATTTTGTTGATCATATTTCCGGAAAACTGATTTGGCATGAACAAGATATCTTTTATGCCTATCAAAATTCCATTTTGTTTCTCATTTCTACAACCATTCCCACCTTGTACATCATTCTCAAAGTTACTATAACTTTCTTGGACTCCATCCATTGACTAAAACCAGAAATCATTGTGTGAGTAACAATATTCATAAAATAATTTAGAGAATATCATGACACGATATTCTCAATTTGAAACACCTTAGGATTAACCAAGGTCATTTATTCTCATCTTATATTAAAATAGTTCAAATTGGTCTGTAAAAAAAATATATATTATGCTAAGAATATCCTCCGGGAGTGTCGTAACTAAGAGTGCAGTAAGGCCCATTGTCGTACACCAGTTCCCATTCGAGTCTAGCTCAATGCGGTGTTTTTGGGTTTTACCCCTAGGTACATATGTGCCGGAGCCACCTCTACCGGCTCGTATCCAGACAAGGATGTATTGTTTGGAAAACTCACAAAATCTATACAATACCAACATTCTAGGAAGATCATATATACTAATCAACAAAGTCTATCTTATGTCTGTGTTCTCAAATTAGTGTTTATATAAATCTAGTTTCTAAGGTTTTTACTAAAATTCCTCTGATACCAACTGTAATATTCCAACCCTGGTTACCCAGAGTCGGTGCATTATTACATAACATTGGCATGATCATAAAATGTCATGTCTCGAAAGAACAATTAGTTTAGTAGTCTTGGAAACAATAGTTATATTCATAAGTGTGTCATTACATCATAAAGTAAAAAAACTACAACAACATCTTGTCTTCATATCCCCTCATACTAACCCTGCAGGTCATTCATAAATTAATTCTTCACACCCTGGAAAAAATAAAACATTGAAAGGGGTGAGCTCAGATGCTCAGTAAGGATAACAATATAGCGGAAACATTCATAAATAATCATAAACATTTAAGGAAATGTATAACTAAAACAAAAGCCTTTTAAAAATGAAATTAAGTATAATATATAAAAGATAAAATGAAATAATTCCATTTACTTAATCACATGAATATTCTACTAGTCGAATAACCAAATGCAATATCAATAACCACTTTCATAATGATGGAATGCATTATTCCAGACTATCTTAACCACATAGTCAAGGCCTCATGCGAAGACTACAAAAATGATTTTGTAAAGGCATCGTGACAAGACTGTAGTTTGTCTCATGAGACCTACCGATGCATCGAGGAGCTATATCGGGCTCCACACGTCACTTACTAAGTCCAATGCAATCCTCATATGAACAGGTTTAAACATAACATAAATATTCGTATTAAAACAAGTATATGAAATGTTAATACATTCTCCATAAACCATGAATGGTATAAAAAAACACATCCATAGTCAAAAAAATCCCAAAACCTTCAATACCATATCGATGTTTTGTATCATAATAAATCAACATCAAATAATCTTAAAATCCATAAAAGGATGTTGACATAGATGAAATCAAAACAATTTGAGGGAAATATATCTTTTTTTAAATCATTTATAAGTCACGTAATTATAAAATAAAACATTTACTTTGAAAATATTCTTATAATATTGTAATGGAATCTTCAAAGATTTTACAATGTTGGAAAATAGCCGCACCCGCCGTATAAATTTAAAAAAAAGACATTCTTACCTTAATTTGTCAAATAGGTTAAATAGGTCATTGTTTGGAAAATTCCGTAAAGATTCCTTTATAAACATACTATAAAAAGTCAAACAAGTGTATACATGAATTTAACCCATATTATGTAAAATAGTAAGAATGTTTAGAAATTCATTTTTAAGAAACATGTATGTAGATGATAAAGAGGTCCCAGTAGATAATTATGTATAAACAACCTTTGATAATTAAGAGATTGTGAAATAAACCCTTACGTCATTGTAATCAATCCAGTATTATGAACAATAGTAAATAACCACCAAATGAATCACATAATATCATGAATATAAATAGAATCATGATAATATATATATCAAATGGCATTACAAAATACACCACATGAAATAAATATGTGGTGAACAATGAAAATCTCACATAATTAAAAGTGATATAAGAAACCCCTTACATTGTACTTCTTCAATGGTCGAGGGTAGGTCATCCTCTTATATAATGGTGAAATAATTTTTATTTAATTATAAAATAATCATATAGATTAATATGATATCATATATGTTCTTTTAACATTGCTATAATAATAATATCTTTGTATTATCGTCGTTTCGGGTGTTAACTTACTCGTTTTCTTTTATATGTTTTGTTACATAAGTCGTGTTTGTGATGGATAGGTTGTATCATATTCATATACAAAATGATATAATGTCCTTAAACATTATTTTTAATCATAATATGAGAATTAGACTTGTATGGATACGGTGTGGAATTAATCTCAACGCGTTCATGGAGACGGTAGTCCGTACGTACGCACGAGTGATAATAACCTTCTTTTGATATTAAAATCATATATATTTGGATAGTATATCATATATACAGAATCATTATCATGTTATACTCATTATTTACATGAATTATACATCATTATTATATCCATCCAAATAATAATATATTGAAAAACAATTACACCACGACGTGGAGACGGTACGTCGTAGGTATGCACGTATGATGACATGTCATTCAAAGGATGGATAAAATTATGAATATGGTTGTACCATATTTATAATAATATAAAAGTATATAAAATATATTGTAGATATTATTTTATAATTGAAATAACCAAGAAAGGAGAAGATGAAGAAGAAAGGAACTTGAAAAGGGGTTGTGAAAACATTACCTCTTCTTCGGGTTCATCCTTTTGATTTTATCAAAAGGGCTCCTTAGGTTGTCTTTCTGAACAAAATTAGTCATCTATGTTGAAGTTTGGGATGTATAGAGAATATTTTCGTAGGGTTTGGCTGAGCCAAAATTATTTGAAGGTGTAAATTAGAGAGAAGGGGGAGTACCCTTTTATAAGAGGGGTGACGGGCACCTTGGGAAAAGCTAGAAATATTATTTTATAATAAATTTATATTCGGTTTCTAATGGCTAAAAAGTGTATTATTTAAATGTTAAGGTGTTTATGGGTTGAAATCCTTTCAACCAATATATTTTATACAGGATTGGATCACTATATTAACCTTATTATTTATATTTAACTCTTAGATAAATAGTTTGACATTTACCATGACTCTTTTTAATTTTATATTATACAGTTAATAAACATACTATATACCTCCAAAAGACCCCTGAGTGGTCCATTAATAATACACCTATCATTATATAAGTCCTCTGGCCGAACCATATATTTTTATGAATAGAATATAAATTAATCATATAATATTTTTTTTAAAAACTCTTTTATGTCAAATTTGACACTATTGGGTATTTTGTTTTTGATAATTTCATAAAAGAATTATTACTTAGAAAAAAATTTATATAACAAATCCTAATATGTCATATTATCCTATAAAATTAGTGGAAATCATAAAAAGTCTCAAATTACATTTATTTTGATATTTATAATATCAATTATTTTAATATTTCATTAATTAGGTAATTACTGCATCACCATTGTGTCATAAATAAATTAAAATATTTAATGTCTAAAAATTATAAATAAAATACCATTATTTAGGAAATATATTTAACTTTCTAATAAGAATTTATAATAGATTTTATCTTATGTATAACCCTATATTAAAAAATTTTCAGTTATTAATCATTGATTTTATCTCTTTTAACTTTTCTTTGAATTAAATAATAATAAATGTCCTAATCTAATCCAAGTGGACCTAAATGAAAATATTTTATTCCTAACGTTGTTTTTGGTCGAGATACACATGTCCAATTGAATTAGGACATGTTTTAGGGTAATATTAATATCATTTTTACCCTTAATTACCATATTTACTTTTAACCGTGGTAAATAAAAGAAAAAATTTACTATTCACAAAAAATTATTTTCATCTAATTGAACCAAATTTAACTCCTTGATATTAACTGTGTGTCTCAGATTTTTGAAATTCCCCTCAGAGAAGCAGTAAAATTATGTTTTATGTGAATTTCCAAATTCTCCTAGGAGGTGGGTAAAAGACGATGAAAACCTCAATAAAATTATTATACATCTAAAATTATTCTAAACTAACTCCAATAAATTAAATTGAACATATATAGGCATTATGTATCTATTTTGATCATAATTAGATTTAAATAAAATAAATAACTATTTAAATAAAAATTCGGTTTTAAACTACAACTCAGTGTTTTTTCACTATTCATCAAAAATTGAATGTTTTTATAAAAATACCCAAAATTCACCCTAAGATAATTTCGATATTCCAAATCCAAAAATCAAGTACATTTTGAAAGATAAAATTTATAAAATTTAAAAAAGTGGGTATTACTATTCATAACAGCTAGTTTGATTGGTTGTGGTGTGTGTTAGAACTCAAAGTTGGATACAACAGATGCTACTGTATTATTCAAAGAGAAGCATATCGTGGATGATTGGGGTGTTACAGGAACATTTCATACTATTTTAAACAATTTTTTATGAAAAATTATATAGGATACTTGTAAAAAAATTTAAATCAATATTACTTAATATCATATAAATGATTGTAGAAGTGATTTAGAAAAACGTTTTACTTGAAAACATATAATGGAATGTTGATAATATTAAGAAAAACATTTTCATTGAAAACATTTAAACCAATCATGAAAACATTTTGAATTTTTTTTCCTTCAATAATTACTATATAATAATGAATTCATTTTGAATAAATATTTTTTAAAAAAGGTATCTTGAGATCCTAAGATATGTTTGAAATACTTTTTCATTGAAAACTTATATGGGAATCATGATATTATTTAAAAAATACCTACAAATAAGTCATTTTTGAAAACCTTTTTATTTGAAACCTTTTTTGAAAAAATTAAAATCATGTTTTGAACATCAATTAAAAAATAATATTGATAAAAGATTGTTAATTTTTTTAGAAAATATAGTTTTTATAGGACACAAATTTCTGACCAAAGTGAGAGACAAAGTCAGATTCTCATAGAGGCACATTCTTATTTTTCTTAATAAAAAAATAGTAAAAAATGATAGAATCAAATTAATATACCCTAAATAAAAATATCAGGAGAACATTAAATATTGTTTCTGAAGATATTGATCATAATATTAGATTAATTGAATCATAATCATAAAAAATCTGAATAAATGATGAGATTGAAGCTATAAACTATTACCTCTTTGGAAACATTGAATCCTAATCACCAAGAAATGAAAAAAAGTTAAATTGGCATTAAAATAACATGAAAATAATTATATTAATTATATAACATGTTAAAGGGAAATTTATATACAAAATTGTAGAATGTTGGTTCCTAACATGGCACGTTTCACAAAGAAAGAAAAATTAAGACAAAATCACTTTAATGATTCGGGAACTTTTCATGCATAAATACCATGAATGTGTCATCATAAAATAGATATGTAAATACCCATAAATTTAAGTATAATAATCACAAAATATATTCATTATAATTACATATACCACACAAAAAAGAGTGTTGAATAAGGAATAAATATCAAATAAATAAAACATAGACTAGAAACCCCTTAACATAAGAATAAAATTTATTAATACATGTTAAAAACAATTATATAATATACATAATTTAATTATAAATATTCCAATGAACCATTTTATTATATATAATAAAATATATGATATAATTATTACCTTATATTAGCCTTTTATTAAAAATTTCATGTTTAGGATGCATTTTAGGTATGAACTACTTTGTTTGTTGTACTTGAATTGGATTGTTATTTTTGTTCATATAACATAGATCATAATTAAAATATTTAAAGAATGTAAATTATGGAATAAATATTATATATACTTATTATATATTTTTTATAATTATATATAAAATATATAAATAATAAATAATATACAATGTTCACGTATACTGTAGACCGTACATACACATGAACATTATTTATTTATATGGTCATATTTTTATATAAATAAAAGTAAATTATATATATAAATATATAATATTTTTAAAATATAATTATTATGTCATACTGTCATATAAATTCATTAAGACCATCCATAATATATTCCTTGTAATGGGTGAACGGATCACGTAGCTTTGAGGTAGTGGTAGTCCACAAGTCTACCAACAGAGTTATCATATTAAAAAAAGGAAATCATATAGGAAAATAGTATATAATAATTACAAAAATCATAAAGACATCATTAATTTATTATATATCCTATAGAAACATAATTTCCTTCATAATTCTCAACAATGATAGTTGGTAAAGTAAAAACTAATGACATTGTTTCGTGAGTTAGTAATCTATCATACACAGGAATTGTAAGTTCATTACCCATTTATTGGATGTTTGTATAAGTGTTGGTATAAAACATATATTGAAAATAATTAATTATAGTTATTATACAACGTTAATTATATTTCCATAGAATAATAAGTGATTAGTGGGTTGATAATAAAAATAAAACAAAAGAGCTTGTGGAAGCATATTCTCTCTTCTTTGGGAAAATCGTTTTTGTTTTCTGAATAGGGATTCCGTAATAGGATTTATCTACATGTTGAGGACTCTAGAATAATGTTATGGTTTTTTAGAGAATATTTGGAAAGGTTTTGGACGATCCAATGTGGTTTTAGAGGTGTGAGGATGTGTGGGTTTATTACCCTTTTATAGTGGTAGAGGAGTGTAATTCATGTAAATATAAAAAGGTAAACACAATTGAGAGGTATCCATTACATCAACCACCTCCAATGACATTAAATTTTCAAAAAAATATTGTTATATAATGATATATTTCCATACAATTTTTTTATATAGGTTTATGTTATATTTTATTTTAACATCAAAGTAAAAACATTAAATAAACGTTTTTTCCTTAATAAGTAAAAATAATTTTAATTACAATCACTAGTATTTTTTTAAAAAACTAATTTGAACTTTTTGTTAAATTTAAATTATGTTTTTTAAAATTATCAAATAAAATTTTCCTTATTAAAATAAAAAAATTAAAATAAATTTATTTAAAAATAATTTTTTAGACGAGTTATGATGACTATTTTAAAAGCGAAAGACATAAAAAGATTTAACTATTTTTATATGAAATTTTAATGTGAAATTGATGCTAATAAAATAAATTGTATTAATACGTTTATGATTTATATAATTATTCATTACAAAAATTAAAATATAAATTTTATAATAAATATATTAAATTAAAACGAATTTTTGAATTAAAATTCATTGTTTCTCAGTATGAATCGAAATCATAAACTTCTCTAGAAAATAATATTTATCACAAAGTTAAATTTTATATACCTATATAAAAAATTATGTTTATTAAGTCAAATTGAAATAAAAAAATGATTCTATATTTTGGATTTAAAATTGGATCTCCATTTAAATGTGGTAAAATTACCTTTTAGAATAATACATATTTTTATCAAAAAATTTTGATTTATAGATATATTATTCATATAAAACCTATTGCATGAATGTGAAGAATTTTATAGAATATGAAAAATAAAAATTTGTTTAAAAATTTATTAAATATTTATTTTTTTAATTTCATTAGATAAAAGTTTTTATACATCAAAAATAGTTTTATTAAAAATCATATTTCTTCATTCTAAAATATTTGTAACATTTATTTATTACTAATTAATAACAAAAGGATTAATTTTACATACATGTGTAGTTATTTTTTACAAAAGTTAGTTAATAATATTCATAACATCAATTCCAATGTCTAGATGGTGACTATAATAATATTTTAATAACAATATTAATAGTATACTATAGTTTTATAAAACTCAGGCTTGTGTGTAACGAAAGGTATCGAAGAAAATCGTAATTGTATCACATAAAAGCAAAAAAATAGGGGTGAGTGAATCAAAATCTTGAATAATTTTTTCATTTAGTTCAATATTATTTTGGTGTTTCATATAAGGCATGAAAAACAAAGTTTTTTGGTATAACAAAAACTATATTCAGTGTTTTGTGTAAAGAAAAATATTTAAAATATTAAATTAATTTGAAAAAAATCAACAATATCATTGTGGGTAACATTTTACCCCACATAAAATAAATTCTCCCTCAAAATTTATCAATGATATAAAATTTTTAGTACTTCAAAGTTCTTTTCATAGAAACCCACATCATAAAAATGAATACTAAATCTTCCTTTAAAAAATAAAGCTGGAACCATAATAGTTACCCAAAATATATCATAACTATGTTTATAAATATGAGAAAATTTCTTGAGAATGAATATTGGACATGGAAGAAAATCACAAATAACTATATAGAGTAATAAATATCATTTATCATTAGTAGAAAAATGGTCGATGAAATTTTAAGGTCATGAAGACCATAAATAAGAGAAGATTTATAAGACCATCATTCAATAAGAAGAAAAGGTATTAAGATAAATAATTTTAAATATCATTTTCATTGAGTGGAGGAATTATTTTAGTGTATAGATAGATAAAAAATATAATTAATTGTTTTTATTACTTTTGATATTTCCAATCCCATACTTTTAATGTGCCCATATTTATTTTCACATGATATCTTACTCCAAGAAATGAAGGTGATATTTTTTACATAGAGCTCTGACAGATCATAAGATCCCTAGCTAGAATGATAAGTCAATCCATATATCATTAGTTATTAATTTAAAATGGTTACAAATTGATATCCAATACTAATAAATCCACATATGGAGACATAATACTTGAATCTATAAATCCTATTAAGATGTTTAACATAAGCATTCCATAAATGGTTAACCTAATGACCCTTAAAAAAATCCAAAAATATACATCAATTAACAAAAGGTAACATTAGGTAGCTCTTTTTTCATACAAGAAACATAATAATACCTTAAATAATTACTCCCTTAAAACATTCTAATGATTCTAAATCCCTTTTGAAAACATTGATGTTTACTTCTTAAAAAATTTATATGATATCATTTTTAAATCCAAAAGGTCAATAAGGTTCATCTATGGTAGCATAATACACTTGTCAAAAAGTACAAAATTAGATCCATGTTAATCAGTATCATCTAATTTACTCATTAATACCAAATATATATTTACCACAACATCATTATCTTACCATAAGGAACATATTATGGGATATATTCCCTTATTTTAAATGTCACCATTATATTAAATCAAATTTCTTGTCCATATAGTCCATTAAATATATTCTTTTAAATACTTAGAGAGAAAACATAAACTAAAAAACCCTTACATAATTCACCATTAATAATTCCTGAATTGAAATACCGAAATAGTTCAATTTTTATACTTCAACCTTAATACATAGAAAGTTTACATTATCCTAGTATTTAATACCTATTTCCTTTCACATTTCAGCTAATGGACAATAATAATCTATTATATAACCACTACTCATACCAAATTTCAAATTCTCTTCAGGATATTTCCATTTAGGACACCGATTTTCCTAATTCCCAATCATTCCACTTTTATAGAATTCATCTATTAATTGTACCTTTGTGCAGAAAATACTACCATTAATTTAGTTACCTAAAGATTATGTATTCAATTTAATTTCAAAATAATTCTTTCTTTCTTTTCCATAGTTAAAAGATCTTCATTTTCCTCTAATACATTAAGATTGACGCTTCATCCCACATTATTGACATATAGGATACTAAATCATCATTCCCCTATGGTATTAATTACCATAATTCTCAGTAATCCATTTCTCAATCCTATATGGTGACCTTGTTTGTTTTCTAGGATACGAATTGTTAATCATCTTCCTTAAAAACATATTAGGCATTATCACAACATCCTTTACTCTAGTGATCGTCATATTTGATCGCTCATCATCAAATTTTCATTCACATTCAATGTTGTCCTAGTTTCTTATGGTTCATTCTATTCACTAATACTATGAAGAATTCGGTGAGTAGTTCTTATCATAGAATAAAACCACATAATCAAGAAAAATCACTTATTGGATTCCTAAATCATGGCACATACTATTAAATCTAAACATCATGTGATTTTCCTCAAAGACATCCGTTGACACATCATTATAAATATCCATTAAGGTATCACCAATATTTTATTATCCATTATTACAAAGGATTAATCAGCCATTATATTGATACTGAATAAAATTACTCAAGCTAAAAATACATTGATAATACATCCTTTTGGATAAATATTATGAACATTAATGAAATACCATCTCGAGGACCATAATAGTTTAGTTTCTTTGGTAACATGGAGCACAATATTTTAAATTGATGAAATATATTAAACATGTCCCTTAAATATGTTACCCATTTATAGAACTACTTAAAACCATTCTTCATAACTGGGGAAATGACATATAAAAAAGGGTTACCTAATATGCATTGTAAGGGTATATAATGGAGATTTGTAAGCATAAATTGAGCATACAGATACCAGAACATGAAAATAACATTTTAATACCATACATTGAAAATAAAAGATCTTATACATGCGTCATAGAATAAATATTAGTAGTTCATAAGACTTGAATAACAATGAAATCAAGAATTTAATATACAAGAGGATCATATATGAATAATTCATAAAATTTTTGGCAGACACATCAGCATAAAAAAATTATTTTTATAAAATTCAAGGATTAATTCCATGTCCATTTGTGTGGAATGAGTTCACTCCCCAAACCATATTGGTAGTCATGTTTCTGAACCATGTCCATCTTAGTAGTCAATGGGCACCAGAGTGACCATGTTACAAGAAAAATTATATTAAGGAACAGAGATTGATCCCCATTTAGGGAATGTCTATATCAAAATATATAAATCATTAACCTATTCTATTTTTGGAGATATATTACACACTGATATTATAATCAAATATAACATATGTGTGCTAATAGATCCTAGAAATTCATATATCAGGACCAATGAAATGAAATCAGTATTATAACAATGTAATCATATCATAATATGTAGAAAGGTGACAGTCTTCATAGTCATTTTATATAAGAATATCCAATTAAAAAAATTAGGTTTAATAAGAATATGACACATTAATGAGAAACAAGTCTCATAAATATATAACATGTGAAAGATGAATGGGTTTCATAAAAAAATAAAAAATAAAGATAAATAAGTTTCATAAACATATAACTTATGAATGAGAAACATGTTTCATAAACAAACAACCCGTGAAAGAGAAAAGCATCTCATAAACATCGTAACAAAAAAAATTAAAAAATTGAGATACAGTAAATGAATATAACCCTAGGATTATTGTAACAACCCAAAGTTTTTCAATGGAAAATTCCCTTCTTATATTTATGTCATAAAATAACATGAAATCAAAACATAATGATCTACTAAGTGATAAGTGACTTTTAAACCTAAGTTTGTCACTTTAGTGTTTGGATTTTTGAAAATATGACATACATAGTTGTGTTCAAGGTGATTTTTGATGTCTAATGAAACAAAAATAAATTGTGGTGAATAGTGACCCACCCTTATTAATAGTAACATAAACTTATGAATATTAATATGAACCTTTTTAATATTAAATCATCCAACATAAGAGTAACATTACCTATGAATAATAAAATAAAATTTAGACATCTTAGAAAGTGACAATCTGACCTTAGTACATGTTTTTTTATTTTATAAGTCATAAATAATTATTTATAATTAAATAATTAATTTTAATGAATATTTAATTCCCTTAAATTTATTCACAAATTATTGAATCAATGTCTAATAGTTTTTGGATAATTTTATAAGACCCTACGTAATTTTTGAAAGAATTATAAAATCAGTTTTAATCTTAAAAACTGTTTTTTTAAGTAAATTATGATTTTAATTAAATATTAAATTATTAATATTTATAATATTATTTTTTAAAAATGGAATTAATTTTTTTATTCTACACGTAGAAAAATGTTTGGGGTAAATTTTTGGGAATTTTCTGAGATACTTGAATTTTTGATGAATAGTAGAATCCGATAATTCACAATAAATGCTAAATAATGTATTAATTGAATCATCGATGATGCTCTACTGATGTAAGCCCACATGGTTCTGTATTACATTATAAAATTAATATTCTTGGTCGTTCAATACTCTCTATTCATTGTCTTGTGGGGAAATAATAAACAAATGAATTTTATATTAAGGAAACCCCTCTCCCCACCACTATAAAACCCACCCTTCACTCCCTCATTTACTCACCCCTCTCAAGATCCAAGAATTCACTAAACTCTGCCAAAAAACCTTCCCTATCCCTTCCCCCACGTCAAAATCCTTCTGGTCTCATAAAAAGACCATGACTAGCTTCCTTAAGGAGGATCTCAAGAGGAAGATTTAAGAGGTAATTTCTCTCCCTCTTCTCCTTTAATTTCCTTTCAAGTTCAAGTTCCTTTCTTGATCTCTCCCCACCTATAATCAACCAAATTTTTTTTAACTCCATTATTAGAAATATAATGTAATTATATGAGTCCAATGGGATATTATATCACCCCACACCCTTTACCTCTTCCTTTTATTTTATTAAAGAGAACGTTGTTCCTGAGGTGTTAATTTATCACCTTCAAAAATGACATGCCCTCTTCTTCCATTTCTAACTTCAGATATGGTCATGAATACATTTTTATGGTTGAAACAAAATATGTTATATGTATTATGTTCTGTTTTATGTTCTGGAAATAAACTATGGACATATTACTAAGTGAAAATTAAAAACAAGTTCATTGTGATCCAAAAACCACCCAAATTGACACAAATATCAATCATTTAAATTATTATATGATTATTCTTCCAAATGGATATAATATAATTCATTATAAAATCATTCGAGATCCAATAATATCATTAATAACATGTAATATAAGTTCTGTATGTTTACCCATGTTCTACCCAAACCTCAATTTAAGAATACAAGTTAACCACTCAAGAACACCATGAAAACGAACATCCCAGAACAATGTTTTTAAAATCTATAAGACATCCAAAGGAACATAGTATGACATAATGAAACCAGAATAAACACTATTAATATAAACATGGTTTTTTATTTCTAATTAATGAATATAATGTCATTATACAGGACATTAAAGAGAATGAGGCATTCAAGTACAAGGTAATGGGAAATTCTCAAACCCAACGTTCATCCTTCGGGTTCTACCTCTTTCACTCCATTTTTGATATGGTCACTCCATAAAGATCATTTTTTCATCATTTTATTTCCTTTTCTGGGATATAAATGTTTTCTAATGAAGTTTATGTCCATCCAAATTTATTTCAAAAGAACTCTTTTCTTAAGAACTCAACTTTTACCTCTCATTCATGGTTGATGGTTTTTGTATCAAGTATGTTGTTCCCTCTTTCTTTTGAGAACCCAATGTTTATGAATATTTTCTTATGATATGAAACCCATTCCTTTTCATGGGTTATTAATGTTCATTTATGTTATATGTTCATTGTGTCATGCATGATAAATGATAATGTTATGATGTGACGGGTGCGCCTGGAATTATATAGCGCAATATGAATGTTTAAATGTGACGGTTGCACCTGTAATTATATAGCACTCCAATGAATTGGGTAAAGTGATGAATCTCATGAGTAAATGTGAAAGGATGTGTGAACAATATTTTAGCTTGGTTCACAAGTATGTGTGGTAGTTATCCACAAAGACATGATGTTTCATTTTTATGCATTGCCACATTTCAAGTTTTTTATTTATGCTCCTACCATGTTAAGGATCTTTTGCCTATGTTATGATTATGCTCACCCCAGTCTATATTGTTATTATCTATCCTCTTACCGGGATTATAGCTCACCCCTTTTGATATGTATCCTCAGGTGGCTACATGTACTAAGGAGAGGACAAGTGCCACTAAGAAGCTAGTGAAGAAGAAAATTAAATGATTGTTTATGCTAGATGTTGTATTTATTATGTACGATCCTAGTTTTCCAAAGACACTAAGACTATGAATCCTATATGTGTAATACTATTATTTTTTTATCTTTTAAACGATGTAATGGTAATGTAAGAAAAGTCCTGGATGTTATAGTTGGTATCAGAGGCATGGTTTAGTTAATTTTGGAATTAGGATTAGTGAACCCTAGAGAAAACCTCTAGTATGAGACTAAGTACAAAAATGCACACAAGAATATTTACCTAGGGATACTATATGTTATGTTTTGGGTATAAATTTTTTAAATGAATAAGTTATTCATGACTTGTTTAGTTATGTTTTGTTCTATCCTTTTTTATTTTAGAAAATGGTGGGAACCAGGAGAAATTAGGCCAACAACTCTTGTGAGGACCAATGAAACGATTTCCCGAACAACATCCCCAATGATTTGGGAGGTGGATTTCAAAACAACATTGAAATTATTACCCAATTATCTCAGGTTATGAACAATAACCATAATAATGGGGAATTTCTTCCTTCACCAAAGAGGGAGAAACTGTCAATCAAATGTTTTATGTGGAAATGACCACCGACGTTTTGTGGATATTCCGATCCACTAGTTGCGGAATAGTGGGTCAACTCCATGGAGAAGATATTTTCTCTTCTTCACTGTTCTAATATAGAGAAGGTGACTCTAGTGGTTTATCATCTAGATGGAGAAGCTGATCAATGGTGGGATTTGATTAAGAACACCAAGCCAAGGGAGGAAATTGAAGAGATGGAATGGGAAGACTTTAAGATAATGTTTATTAATAAGTACTTCCCACGAACTCTTTACACGAAGATGGAGAGAGAATTCATAGAGCTCAAGAAAAAAGAAGGATAATCTATCACAACCAATGATGCGAATTTCACAAGGATTGCAAGGTAAGCTTCAGGTTTTGTTATCAACAATGATAAAAAAATTGATAGATTCTTTAGTGGATTAAAACCACTCCATCGAAAGACTCTTGCTATTTGAGACTTTAGGATATATGAATAATTTGTTCGGTGTGCTCTCAAAGTGGAGGTGGAGTTTGGAGAATGGTCTCAAGGCTATGGTGATAAGAATAGAAATATGGAGTTTCAAGCTGGTGGATCTAATGATAAAGGCGGGAAGAAAAATCAAAAACCCACATGCCAAAAATGTGGGAAGTTGCACCATGGGAACTTCTTCAAATGGATGGGGAAATGCTTCAAGTGTGGGAAAGAAAGACACAATAATCAAGAGTGTCGAAAAGACACGAAAAGGAAGGAGAATGTAGACGATGAATGGAGAGAACCACCCATGGTTCAATGCTACAACTGTAGGGAGCTAGGTCACTATGCAAACCAGTGCACTAAACCTCATGCTCTCGAGGGTAATCAGCATTAGCAGCCACCATATCCAAAGGAACATGGGAAGGATTATTCCATCACTACTACGGAGGTGAATCTTTATAATGAAGTCATACAAGGTATTCTTCATATTCACTCAATAATGGAAAAAGTCTTATTTTATTCTGGTTCTATGCATTCCATTATATCTTTCATGTTTGCTAGAACTATAGAATCGAAGCCCCGAAACATTGAAGTAGAGATATCTGTAAAAAACCCAAGTGGTGTAATCATTTCAACCCAAGTGTTTGACTCATCTCCCATTGGTGTATGTGGGAAGATTCTTCCAACAAATCTCATAATACTTCCCTTACTGGAATTCGACACTATAATGGGAATGGACTGGCTCTCGTTATATAGAGCACATATCAACTGTCGGGAAAAGGAAATATCTTATCATATTTTGAACCATCCCATGATCCTCTACACATGCAATGAAGATCCGGAATGTTCTTTGAAAAATGCTTCAATGGTGTGGGTGTTGATTCCCTATGAAGAATCATACCTTGCACAAATTGTTGAGTCAAAGGAAAGTTCCAACCTTGATGAAATGCCCATCGTGAGTGAATACGACAATGTATTTCAAGAAGAGTTACCCGGAATACCCCCGGATCATGATGTAGAGTTCTCAATTGAACTCATAGATTGAGCTACTCATATCTCAAAGTGCCCCTATAGGATGGCTCCTATCGAACTGGAGGAGTTAAAGAAGTAGCTGCAAGAGAATCTAGACAAAGGGTCCATACGCCCTAGTGCATCACCTAGGGGTGCCCCAATTCTCTTTGCGAAGAAGAAGGATGGAACCATGTGGATGTGTATCAATTGTCAGGAACACAAAAATACCACCATAAATAACAAGAATCCTATCCCATGGATTGATGACTTGTTCGACTAGTTAAGAGGAGCTCAATACTGCTCAAAGGCAGATCTTCGTTCTTGATATCATCAGGTAAAGGTGAAGAAGGAAGATATTCAGAAGACTGCCTTCCATACAAGGTATGGGCACTATGAGTTATTGGTGATGCCCTTTGGACTTACTAATTCCCCTACAATATTCATGGATTTGATAAATAGAGTCTTTAGACGTTACCTTGAAAAATTTGTTGTAGTGTTTATCGACGATATTCTCATCTACTCCAAGAGTATGGAGGAACATGAAGAACATATAAGACTTGTGTTGGAGACATTTAGAAAGGAGAAGTTGTACGCTAAGTTCAGAAACTGTGACTTTTGGATGAATCAACTCATGTTCATGGGACATGTGATTACAAGTGAGGGAATTTCTGTGGATCCTTCAAAGACAAAGGTGATTACGGAATGGCTCAGGCCCTCTAGTGTCATAGAAATATGTAGTTTTCTTGGATTAGCTAGGTACTACCGATGTTTTGTGATAATCTTCTCACTATTGCCATGCCCAACAACTATGTTAACAAGTAAAGGGGTATAGTATGTCTGGACGGTAGAATGTGTGGGTAGCTTCAAGGAGCTAAAGAGAAGGCTGATCACTGCACCTGTACTCATACTACAGAAAAGTAGAGAAAGTTTTGTGATATACTGTGATACTTCAAAGAAAGTATTGTGTTGTGTACTCATGAAAAATGATAATGTGATAGCCAACGTCGCGCGACAGTTGAAGATCCATGAGAAGAACTACCCGATGCAAGATCTAAAGTTGGAAGCCGTGATTTTTTCCATGAAAATCATGTGGCACTAACTTAATGGTGATAAGTGTGACATATACACCGACCACAAGATCCTAAATTATATATTCACAAAAAATGATCTCAACATGCATCAAATGAGATTGTTAGAGGTAATCAAGGATTATGATTTCTCTATTCACTGTCATCCTGGAAAGGCGAATAAGGTAGCTGATGCTCTAAGCAGAAAAGATCATGCTACTCTATCCATGTTGCGGATGGAGAAAGACCATATCTTTTTAGATATGGAAAGAATGGATTGGGAAATCATAAGGGCAGGAGATACATCCTACCTTTCCCAAATGATTGTGCAACCATCCATCCAGAAGAAGATTAAGGAGGCATCAAGGGATGATGTGGAGATACAAAAGAGGGTGAATGTAGTAAAGGAAGGAAAGATGAAAGAGTTACATATCGATGATGATGGTGTAATTCGGTTTGGAACGCGGCTTTGTGTACCATCATCACCCGAGATAAAGAAGGATCCATTGGATAATACCCATAGCTCAACCTTATCTATCAATCCTGGGAGTACCAAGATGTATCATGATCTCCAAGAACACTTCTGGTGTGGTAATATGAAGAAGGAGATTGTAGAATTTATATCAAGGTGCATGGTATGTATGCAATTGAATGCTAAGCGACAATAGTCCAAGGGTATGATGCATACATTACCTATACCCATGTGGAAATGGGAAAATGTTACTATGGAATTTGTCACGGGTCTCCCGAAGACGTTAAAGAGAAATAATGTGATATGGGTTGTGGTTGATCGACTCACCAAGAATACCCATTTTATCGCTATTTTGGAAGACCTCTCGCTTGAACAACAATCAATGATACATGTGAAAGAAGTGGTGATACTGCACAGTGTTCCACTCTCAGTTGTCTCTGACCATGATCCAAGGTTCACATATATGTTCTAGAGGAGCCTTCAACATGCTTTGAGTACTGAATTAAATTTTAGCACGGCCTATCACCCCCAAAATGGTGGCCAGTCTGAAAAGACTATTCATATTCTTTAAGACATGCTGACATCCTGCTCTCTAGAATTCAAAGGTGGATGGGATCAGCATCTCCCATTGGTTGAGTTATCATACAAGAATAGCTTCCACTCGAGTATTCAGATAGATTCATATGAATCTCATTAGGGGAAGCGATGTAGAACTCCAACCTGTTGGGATGAAGATGGAGGAAGAAAGCTACTTGGTCCTGATCTTGTTCAAGAGATGACAGAGAAGGTTCAAGTCATCTAGAAACACATCAAAGCTTCTCAAAGTTGGAAAAAGATCTATGGTGAATACCGTCGAAGGCAATTGGAGTTCGACATTGGAGATAAAGTCTTCCGTCAAATATCACAATGGAAGGGAGTCATGTGATTCGGGATGAAAGGGATTCTAAGCCCAAGGTATTTTGGCCCCTTTTAGATCCTTGACTGCTTATGATCCGTGTCCTATCATCTAGAACTTCCACAAAAAATGGATCATGTTCATGATGTGTTTCATGTATCATTACTGAGAAAGTATATACCAGACCCCTCACATGTACTAAACTCAGAGGTGGTGTAGCTGGAAGATGATCTCTCCTATGAGGAGAAACAGGTATTGATTTTGGATCGGAGAGATAAGGTTCTAGGAAACAAGACAACCCATATTGTCAATGTGTTTTGGAGGAACCCTAAGCTTGAGGAAGAAACTTGTGAACCAGAAGAGGTAATGAAGGAGAAGTACCCTCACCTGTTTGTGTAAAGTGAAATTTCAGGGGCGAAATTTCTTAAGGGGGAAGAATGTAACAAACCAACGTTTTTCAATGGAAAATTACCATCTTATATTTATGTCATAAAATAACATGAAATCACAAAATAATGAACTACTTATTGAAAAGTGACCTTTAAACATAATTTTGTCACTTCAGTGTTTTGATTTTGGAAAATCTGACATACATTGTTGTGTTTAAGGTGATTTTTGGAGTCTAATGAAACAAAAATAATTTCTGGTGAATAGTGACCTACCCTTATGAATAGTAACATACCCTTATGAATAGTAATATGACCCTTATGAATAGTAAATCATCCAAAATAAGAGTAACATTACATATGAATAATAAAATAAAATTTGGACATCTTAGAAAGTGACAATTTTACCTTAGTAAATGTTTTTGTATTTTAGAAGTCATAAATAATTTATTATAATTAATTAATTAATTTAAAAGAATATTTATTTCCCTGAATTGTATTCATAATTTATTGAATCAATGTCTAATAGTTTTTAGATAATTTTATAAGACCCTACGTAATTTTTGAATGAACTATAAAATCAGTTTTAATCATAAAAACTGTTTTTTAAGTAAAATATGATTTTAATTAAATATTAAATTAATAATATTTAGAAAACTATTTTTAAAAAATGGACTACATTTTTGTATTCTACATGTAGAAAAATGGTTGGGGTAAATTTTGGGGATTTTTCTGAGATACATGAATTTTTGATGAATAGTAGATACCGATAATTCACAATAAATGCTATATAATGTATAAATTGAGTAACTGATGATTCTATACTAATGTAAGCCCACATGGTTCGTTATTACATTATATAATTACTATTATTGGTCGTTCAAGACTCACTATTCCATTTCTTGTGGGGAAATGATAAAATAATGAATTTTATACTAAGAAAACCCCTCTCCCCTCCACTATAAAAGCCACCCTTCACTCCCTCATTTCCTCACACCTCTCATGCTCCAAGAAATCTCTAAACTCTGCCCAAAAACCATCCCAAGCCCCTTCCCCACTTACAAAATCTTCTGGTCTCATCAAAAGACCAAGACTATCTTCCTTAAGGAGCATCTCAAGAGGAAGATTTAAGAGGTAATTTCTTTCCCTCTTGTCCTTTAATTTCCTTTCAAGTTCAAGTGCCTTTATGGATCTCTCCCCACCTATAATCAACCAAATTGTTTTGTAACTCCAGTATTATACATATACTGTAATTGTTTTGAATCTAATGTGATATTATATCACCCACACCCTTTCCCTCTTCCTTTTAATTTATTAAAGAGAACGTTGTTCATGAGGTGTTAATTTATCACCTTCAAAAATGACATGCTCTCTTATTCCATTTCAACCTTAATATATGGTCATGAAACAATTTTTATGGTTGAACCATAATATTTTATATGTATTATTTTCTATTTAATTTTTTGTAAATAACCTATGGCCATATTACTAAGTGAAAAGTTAAAACTAGTTCGTTGTGATCCAAAAACCGCCCAAATTGACCCAAATAACCATCATTTAAATGCTTATCAAATGATTCGTCCACATGGATCTAATATAATTCATTATAAAATAATTCAATCTCCTTTAATATCATTAGTAACATGTAATATAAGTTCTATATGTTTACCCATGTTCTACCCAAACTTCAATTTTAGAATACAAGTGAACCACTCCAAAAAAACCATGAATATGAACATCACCGAACAATGTTTTTAAACTCTATAAGTCATCTAAAGGATCATAATATGAAATAATGAAACCAGAATGAACCCTATTATTATACACATGGTTATGGATTTCTAATTAATGAATATAATGTCATTATATATGACATTAAAGAGAAGGAGGCATTCGAGTACAAGGTAAGGGGAGATTCTCAAACCCAACTTTCATCCTTCGGGTTCTACCTGTTTCACTCCATATTTGATATGGTCACTCCATAAAGATCATTTTTTCATAATTTTATTTATTTTTCTGGGATATACTTGTTTTCTAATTAAGTTTATGTCAATCCAAATGTTTTCTGAAAGAACTCTTATCTTAAGAACTAAACTTTTACCTCCCATTCATGGTTGATGGTTCTTGTATCAAGTATGTTGTTCCCTCTTTCTTTTGGGATCCCAATTTTTATGAATGTGTTCTTTTTAGATGAAACCAATTCCTTTTCATGGGTTAGTTATGTTCATTTATGTTATATGTTCATTGTGGCATGCATGATAAATGATAATGTTATGATGTGACGGGTGCACCTAGAATTATATAGCGCAATATGAATGTTTAAATGTTACGGGTGCACCCGGAATTATATATCCCTCCAATGCATTGGGTAAAGTGATGAATCTCATGAGTAAACGTGAAATTATGTGTGAAAAAGATTATATATTGGTAAAAAAGTATGTGTTTTAGTTAACCACTAATACATGATGTTTCATTTTTATGCATTTCCACATTTCAAGTATTTTATTTATGCTCCTCTCATGTTCATGATATTTTGCCTATGTTATGATTATGCTCACCCCATTCTATATTATTCGTATCTATTATCTTAATGGGCTTCTATATCACCCCTTTTTTATATCTATCCTCAGGTGGCTATATGTACTAAGGAGAGGACATGTGCCACTAAGAAGCTAGTGAAAAAGTAAATTAAATGAATGATTATGCTTGATATTTTATTTATTATGTATGGTCCTAGTTTTCCTAATACACTAAACCTATGGATCCTCTATGTGTAATAATATTATGTTGTTTATCTTTGAAATGATGTAATAGTAATGTAAGAAAATTCCGGGATTCTATAGTTGGTATCATAATAATTGTTTAGTTAATTTGGGAATTATGATTAGTGAACCCTAGAGAAAACCTCTAGTATGAGACTAAGTACAAAAATTCACACAAGAATATTTACCAAGGGATCCCATATGTTATGTTTTCGGTATAAATATTTTAATTGAATACATTATTCATGACTTGTTTAGTTATGTTTTGGTCTATCCTTTTCTATTTTAGAAAATGGTGGGAACCATGAGAAATCATGCCAACAACTCTTGTGAGGGCCAATGCAACAATTTCCCGAAAAACACCCCCAATGATTTGGGATGTTGAGTTCAAAACATCATGGAAATTCTTACCCAATTATCTATGGTTATTAACAATAACCATAATAATTAAGAACGTCCTCCTACACCAAAGAGGGAGCAACTGGCAATCGAATGTTTTATTCGACAACGACCACCGATGTTTTGTGGATCTTATGATCCACTAATTGTGGAACAGTGGGTCAACTCCATGTAGAAGATATTTTTTTTCTTCACTGTTCCAAGATGGATAAGGTGACTCTAGTCATTTATTGTCTAGATAGAGAAGCTGATCAATGGTGGGCTTTGATTAAGAACACCAAGCCTTAGGAGGAAATTGAAGAGATGGAATGAGAAGACTTTAAGATAATGTTTCATAATAAGTACATCCCATGAACTCTTTACACGAAGATGGAGAGAGAATCCATAGAGCTCAAGAAAAAAGAAGGATAATATGTCACAACCTATGAAGAAAATTTCATAAGGCTTGAAATGTACGCATCGAGTTTTTTTATCAACTATGATAGAAAAATTGATTGATTCTATAGTGGATTAAAACCACACCTTCAAAAGGATCATGCAATTCGAGACTCTGGGAGTTATGAAGAAGTAGTTTGGTGTGCTCTCAAAGTGGATATGGAGTTTGGAGAATGGTCTCATGGATATGGTGATAATAAAATAAAGATGGAGTTTTAAATTGGTGGATATAATGATAAATGCGAGAAGAAAAATCAAGAACCCACATGCCAAAAATGTGGGAAGTTGCACCATGGGAACTACCTCAAAGGGTCGGGGAAATGCTTCAAGTGTGGGAAAGAAGGACACCATGATCAAGAGTGTCAAAAAGACACGAAAAGGAAGGATAATGTAGCCGATGAAATGAGAGAACCACCCATGGTTCAATGCTACAACTTTAGGGAGCTAGGGCAGTATGAAAACTAGTGCACTAAAGCTCGATCTCTCGAGGTTAATCAACGTCAGTAGCCACCCAAAACAAAGGAACAAGGGAAGGCTTATTCCATCACTACTATAGAGGTGGATCATGATAATGAAGTCATACAAGGTACACATCCTATTCAATCAAGAATGGAAAAAGTCTTATTTGATTCTGGTTCTACGCATTCCTTTATATCTTGCAAGTTTGCTAGAACTATAGATTCGAAGCCCCGAAACCTTTAAGTAAAGATATCTGTAAAAACACCAAGTGGTGCAATCATTATAACCCAAGTGTTTGACTCTTCTCCCATTGGCATATGTGGGAAGATTCTTCTGGAAAATCTCGTTATACTTCCCTTTGTGGAATTCGACGCTATAATGGGAACAGATTGGCTCTCGTTATATAGAGCACATATCAACTGTCGGGAAAAGGAATTATCTTTTCATATTCCGAACCATCCCATGCTCCTCTACAAATAAATGGAAGATCCTGAATGTTCCTTGAGAAATGCTTCAATGTTGTGGGTGTTGATTTCCTATGAAGAAGCATACCTCGCCCAAATGGTTGAGTCAAAGGAATGTTCCATCCTTGTGTAAATTCCCATCATTAGTGAATACAACAATGTATTTCCTGAAGAGTTACCCGGAATTATGCTGGATCATGAGTTAGAGTTCTCAATTGAACTCATACCCGAAGCTAATCCTATCTCAATGTGCCCCTTTATGATGGCTCCTATTGAACTGGAGGAGTTAAAGAAGCAGCTGCAAGAGCATGTAGACAAAGGGTTCATACGCCCTAGTGCATCACCTTGGGGTGCGCCAGTGCTCTTTGTGATGAAGAAGGATGGAACCATGCGGATGTGTATCTATTATTAGGAACTCATCAAAATTACCATAAAGAAGAAGTATCCTCTCCCAAGGATTGATGGCATGTTTGACCAGTTAAGAGGAGCTCAATACTTCTCAAAGGTGGATCTTCGTTCTTGATATCATCAGGTAAAGGTGAAGAAGGAAGATTTTCAAAAGACTGCCTTCCGTACAAGGTATGGGCACTATGAGTTTTTGGTGATGCCCATTGGACTTACTAATTCCCCTGAAATCTTATTGGATTTGATGAATTGAGTCTTTAGACCTTACTGCGACAAATTGTTGGTAGTGTTTATCGATAATTTTATCATTTACTCTAAAAGAAATTAGGAACATGAAGAACATATAAGACTTGTGTTGGGGACAATAAGAAAGGAGAATTTTTTCTCTAAGTTCAGAAAGTGTGAATTTTGGATGAATCATGTCACATTCTTGGGACATGTGATTACAAGTGAGGGAATTTTTGTGGATCCTTCAAAGACAAAGGCAATTGAGGAATGGGCCAGGCCCTCTAGTGTCATATAAATCCATAGTTTTCTTGGATTAGATGGGTACTACTGAAATTTTTTGATAAACTTCTCACGATTGTCAAGACCGCTAACTATGTTAACAAGGAAAGGGGTAATGTAAGTCTGGACGGAAGAATGAGAGGGTAGCGTCAAGGAGCTAAAGAGAAGGCTGATCACCGCACCTTTACTCACACTACCAAAAAGTGGAGAATGTTTTGTGACATACTGTGATGCTTCAATGAAAGGATTGGGTTGTGTACTCCTGAAAATTGATAATGTGATAGCCTACACCTCACGAAAGTTGAAGATCCATGAGCAGAACTACCCGACGTATGATCTAGAGCTGGAAACCGTGATTGTTTCCGTGAAAATCTGGTGGCACTACCATTATGGTGAGAAGTGTGACATATACACTGAACACAAGATCATAAAGTATATATTCACACAAAAGGAGCTCAAAATTCATCAAAGGATATGTTTAGAGATAATAAAAGATTACGATTGCTCTATTCACTATAATCCTGGAAAGGAGAACTAGGTAGCTGATGCTCTAATTAGAAAAGAACCTGATACTCTATCCATGTTGTGGATTGAGACAGACCATATCTTCCTGGATATGAAAATAATGGATTTGTAAATCATAAGGGCATGGGATACATCCAACCTTGCACAAATGATTGCGCAACCATCCATCCAGAAGAATATTAAGGAAACACAAAGGGATGATGTGGAGATACAAAAGAGGTTGAATGTAGTAAAGGAAGGAAAGCTGCAAGAGTTTTATATCGATGGTGATGGTGTAATTCGGTTTGGAACGCGACTTTGTGTACCTTCATCACTCAAGATAAAGAAGAAGCTATTGGATAATTCTCATAGCTCAACCTTCCCTATCCATCCTGGGAGAACCAAGATGTAGCGTGATCTCCGAGAACACTTCTGGTGGGATAATATGATGAAGAAGATTATGGAATATATATCAAGGTGCTTGGTATGTCAGCAAGTTAAAGCTGAGAAAAAAAAGTCCAAGTGAATAAATCATCCATTACCTATACCCATGTGGAAATGGGAAGATGATACTATGGACTTTGTCATGAGTCTCTAGAAGACATCAAAGGGAAATAATGTGATATGGGTTGTGGTTGATCGACTCACCAAGACTGCCCATTTTATCGCTATTTCAGAAGACCTATCACTTAAACATCTTGCAAAGATATTTGTGAAGGAAATGGTAAGACTGAATGGTGTTCCACTCTAAATTTTCACTGACCATGATCCATGGTTCACATCTATGTTCTATAGGAGCCTTTGGCATGCTTTGAGTGCTGAATTAAATTTCAGCATGGCCTATCACCCCCAAACTGATGGCCAGTCTGAAAGGAATATTCAGATGCTTGAAGACATGCTGAGATCCTGCTCTCTAGAATTCAATGGTTGATGGGATCATCATCTCCCATTGGTTGAGTTCTCATTCAACAATAGATTCCGCTCGAGTATTCAGATGGCTCTGTATGAAGCTATTTATGGGAAGCGATGTAGAACTCCAACCTGTTGGGATGGTGTTGGAGAAAGAATGCAACTTGGGACTGATCTTATTGAAGAGATGATAGAGAAGGTTCAAGTCATCCAGAAACACATCAAAGCTGCTCAAAGACAACAAAAGTTCTATGCTGACAATCGTCTAAGAGACTTGGAGTTCGATGTTGGAGATAAAGTCTTCCTTTGAATATCTCCAAGGAAGGGAGTCATGCAATTTTGGACGAAAGGGAAGTAAAGCCCATGATATATTGGCCCCTTTGAGATCCTTGACAGTATAGGATTCGTGGCCTATCATCTAGAACTTCCACCGAATATGGGTCATGTTCATGATGTGTTTCATGTATTACTACTGAGGTGGTACATACCATACCCTCACATGTACTAAACTCAGAGGTGGTGCACCTGGAAGATGATCTCTCTTGTGAGGAGTAGCCAGTAAATATTTAAGATCGGAGAGATAAGGTTCTACACAACAAGACAACCCATCTTGTCAAAGTGTTGTGGATGAACTATAGATTTAAGGAAGAAACTTGGGAACTAAAAAAGGCAATGAAGGAGAAGTACCCTCACCTGTTTGTGTAAAGTGAAATTTCAGGGGTGAAATTTCATTCGGGGGGAATAATGTAATAACCCAAATTTTTTCAATGGAAAAATCCATTCTTATGTTTATGTTATAAAATAACATGAAATCACAAAATAATGAACTTATAAGTGATAAGTGACATTTAAACATATGTTTTTCACTTCAGTGATTGGATTTTTGAAAATCTGGCATACACTGTTGTGTTCAAGGTGATTTTTGGAGTCTAATGAAACAAAAAAAAATTTGTGATTAGTGACCTACCCTTATGAATAGTAACATACCCTTATAAATAGTAATATGACCCTTATGAATAGTAAATCATCCAACATCAGTGTAAAATTACCTATGAATAATAAAATAATATTTAGACATCTTAGAAAGTGACAATTTGACCTTAGTAAACCTTTTTTGTATTTTATAATCAATAAATAATTAATTATAAATTATTAATAAATTTAAAAGAATATTTATGTCCCTAAAATGTATTCATAAATAATTGAATCAATTTATAATAGTTTTTATATAATTTTTTAAGACCCTACGTAATTTTTGAAAGAACTATAAAATCAGTTTTAATCTTAAAAACTGTTTTTAAGTAAATTATAATTTTAATTAAATATTAAATATAATAATATTTTGAAAATTATTTTTGCAAAATTGAATTCAGTTTTGTATTCTACATGTAGAAAAATAGTTGGGGTAAATGTTTGTCATTTTTATGAGATACTTGAATTTTATATGAATAGTAGAAGTCGATAATTCACAATAAATGCTAAATAATGTATTAATTGAGTCATCGATGATGCTCTGCTGATGTAAGCCCACTTGGTTCTGGATTAAATTATAAAATAACTATTATTTACCGTTAAAGACTCACTATTACTTGTATTGTACGAAAATAATAATCTAATGAATTTTATATTAAGGAAACCCGTCTCCCCTCCACTATAAAATCCACCCTTCACTCTATCATTTCTTCACACCTCTCAAGCTCCAAGCCTTCTCTAAACACTGGAAAAACACCATCCCTATCCCATCCCCCACGTCCGAAAGCTTCTGGTCTCATCAAAAGACCAATACTAGCTTCATTAAGGTGGATCTCAAGAGGAAGATTTAAGAGGTAATTTCATTCCCTCTTCTCCTTTAATTTCCTTTCAAGTTCAAGTTACATTCTTGATCTCTCCCCACCTATATTCAACCAAATTGTTTTTTTACTCTAGTATTATACATATAATTTAATTTTACGAATCCAATGTGATATTATATCACCCCAAACACTTTCCCTCTTCCTTTTATTTTATTAAAGAGAACACTGTTCATGAGGTGTTAATTTATCACCTTCAAAAACGACATGCTCTCTTCTTCCATTTCTACCTTCAGTTATGGTCATGAAACCATTTTTATGGTTGTTCCAGAATATGATATATGTATTATGTTCTATTTTAAGTTCTGTAAATATTATATGGCCATATTACTAGGTGAATAGTTAAAACAAGTTTGTTGTGATTCAAAAACCGCCCAAATTGACCGAAATAACCATCATTTAAATTATTATCAAATTATTCATCCACGTGGATCTAATATAATTCATTATTAAATACTTCAAGCTCCTGTTATATCATTAATAACATTTGTTATTAGTTTTGGATGTTTACCCATGTTCTACCTGAACATAAATTTAAGAATACAAGTGAACCACTCAAGAAAACCATGAAAACGAACATCCCCAAACAATGTGTTTAAACTCTACAAGTCATCCAAAGGAACATAATATGACATAATGAAACCAGAATGAACCCTATTAATATACACATGGTTCTGGATTTCTAATTAATGAATATAATGTCACTATAAAGAACATTAAAGAGAAGGAGGCATTCGAGTACAAGGTAAGGGGAAATTCTCAAACCCAACTTTCATCCTTCGGGTTCTACCACTTTCACTCCATTTTTGATATGGTCACTCCTTAAAGATCATTTTTTCATCATTTTATTTCCTTTTCTCGGATATAAATGTTTTTTGAATAAGTGTATGTGTATCCAAATGTTTTCTAAAAGAACTCTTCTCTTAAGAACTCAACTTTTACCTCTCATTCATGGTTGATGCTTCTTGTATCAAGTATGTCATTCCCTATTTCTTTTGGGAACCCAAATTTTATTAATGTGTTCTTATGAGATGAAACAAATTCCTTTTCATGGGTTAGTTATGTTCATTTATGTTATATGTTCATTGTTTCATGCATGATAAATGATAATGTTATGTTGTGACTGGTGCGCATGGAATTATATAGCGCAATATTAATGTTTAAATGTGACGGGTCCGCCCGAAATTACATAGCGCTCCAATGAATTGGGTAATGTGATGAATCTCATGAGTAAATGTGAAATGATGTGTGAACAAGATTCTATCTTGGTTAATAAGTATGTGTGGTATTTAACCACTAATACATGATGTGTCATTTTTATGCATTGCCACATTTCAAGTCTTTTATTTATGCTCCTTTCGTGTTCATGATCTTTTGACTATGTTATGATTATGCTCACCCCATTCTATATTGTACTTATCTATATTCTTACTAGGCTTCTAGCTCACCCCTTTTGATGTTAATCCTCATGTGGCTATATGTACTAATGAGAGGAAAAGTGCCACTAAGAAGCTAGTGAAGAAGAAAATTAAATGAATTTTTATGATTGATGTTGTATTTATTATGTATGGTCCTAGTTTTCCCAAGACACTAAACCTATATATCCTCTATGTGTAATACTATTATGTTGTTTATCTTTGAAACGATGTAATAGTAATGTAAGAAAAGGTCGGGATGCTATAATGATCTCCCCAATAATTCATGGGTAACATCTAAAGATTTGATCTTGTAAAGAACCTAATTTGTTTTTAAAATCATATTAAATCATATCATGAGGAAAATAAATTATATTCTCTAAAACAATGATTATTTAAACCCAATAACTCATTAATACCAATTTCATTAAAAATATCATTTATAACTTATAAAGATATATTTAAATAATTTTGGAAACTATATTTTCATTGAATTTTTTTAGAGGAAGCATAAAAAAATTGAAAACATTTTTACTTGAAAACATATAAATTAATCATGGAGAGATTTTGAAAATATTTTTCTATGATAACATATAATTTATGATTGAAAATATTTTAAACATCAATATTTATCGAAGAAATATAATTTATGTTTCAAAAAAAAACTATCATTAAAAACATATAATGTAATCATGAAAACCAAAAGAAACCCTTTTTCATTGAAAATGTATAAAAGAAGCTAGAAAACATTTTTTGAAATATTTTATTTGAGAAATTATAAATTAATAATGAATTTATTTTGAAAATAAATTTCTTTCAAAACATATAACATAATCAGGAAAAACATATTGATAACCTTTTTAATTTAAAAAAATATACTACAATATTGATACAATTTTGAATACCATTTTTTAAAACATATTCAGGAAGCATGAAAACAATTAAAAAACATTTTAAAAATATATTTTTGAAAAATATTTTATTTGAAATCATATTTGAAAGATGTTAAAAAAAATTGAAATATTTTCAAAAAACAGCATGAACATAATACATTATTTAATTTTTTTTAGAAAACATTGTTTTGAATAAACAATGATTTTCGAATGAATAGATAGATAATGTTGGATTTTCTAAATTGACCATTCTAAATCGTATTTAGAAATAAAGAGTATAAAAATGTTACAATCAAATTAATATATGATGAATAAGATAATTATACTAAAATTAATTTTTTTCTTTAGTTATATATCATATTCTTTCATCAGTGGAATCATAATAATAAACAATCCTAATAATTGTTTAGATTGTAGAAATAAATTTTTAACCCTTTATAAAAAATGAATATGATTACCCATGAATGAATAAAATTCATAAAGCATAAAATAACATTAACAATATGGTTTTCATGATATAACAATAAAAATTTCACACTATACACCATGTAGAAAAATATTGACGAATAATATAAAATGTGTCACCATGAAGGAAAATTGATACAAAATTACATTACTCATTCAGTGAAATTGTAACCATAATAACCATGAATGTTATAAGAAAAAATTGATATATAAATACACATAAATTTATTTATAATAAATATAGAGTATATTCATGGGATGTGTAGACACCAAAAAAGGTATGGTGAATAAGACATAAATCCCAAATAAATAAAATTAAGATGGGAAAAATCATACCTAAGACTTTAGTTTCTTTGTGAACATTCAAAAATCATATATAATAAAAATAATTTTACTATAAATGTAACATACAATCATATTAATATATATAAATCCATAGATTATTTCATTATTGGATTATATTACACTTTTATAAAAAATACCAATATTTGGTTACGTTTTGTGTAATAAATGTTTTTTAATACTTGATTTGACTCATTATTCTAGTCCACTTATTTAGATCATAAGTAAATTATTTATTGAATTTAATACATGGTATAAATATCATATATATTATATGTATATATATGTATTTATAACATTCTTGAAAAAATCAAAATAATATATGAGATACACCGGTCATGGAGACGACATGCCCTTTATAAGCACGAACAATGTTTCCATTTTCACGTTTTATTTGTAACGAAGTAAAATTAAATGATAAATAAATAAATAAATAAATAAATAATTAATAATAGAATTATTATTTCATATAAATAATTGAAATGCACTAAAAAAATTCTCGAAACATTCTACGTATATGGCGAATTAATCGCATAACTTTTACGAGGTGTTTGTCCACCCATCAACAAATGAAGTTATTGTATTAACAAAAAATAAACATCATGAAGGTATATTTTATAGAAAAACTAAAAAGAAATAATAAATTATTAATATCATACATATAATACAAAATAATTTATTTTTATCATATTTCCAAACCCTGATAAGTGGTAAAGGGAAAACAAATGACATTGTTTCGTGAGTCGATAGTCCACCGTACACACAAATTGTTAGTTCTTTACCCATTTCATAGAAGTGTGTGTAAGTGAATGATTAAACCTTAGAATAAAACAAATTAGTATGTTAAGGATATTGAGGTTATTATAGAATAAATGAATTATAAGAGTTTAGGTTTTGGAAAACAATAACCAAACAAAATAGATTTTCGAAGGATGTTACCTATACTTGGTGTAACTCCTTTTTGATTTCACCAACGGGACTCCATGATTGGATTTATTACAAACGTTATGCTCTCGTATAAAGGGGGGAATATTATGAGGTTATTTTTTAAAGTGTTGGATGAGTACAAGTGTCTTTATATATGTGAGGAGGTGAGGGCTGTGAGTGCCCTTTTATAGTGGAGGTGAAGTGGTATTGTTGAAATATAAATATATATACACTATTGAGAGATTTACCTTACATAATGTGCCTCAAAATTTTTTAAATATTTTATCCAATAGATTAATTGGTAGAAATATTTCCATCGTTTTTCTTTATGAAACTTGTGTATATTATTTGGTCTTTTACGATTAATTTTATACAATTAAGTAAACATAGATTATCGTTTATCACTATAATAATGTTTTGTTACTTTCACTAATAATTTTTTATCAAAAAGTAATATTACATTTTTCGAAATTAAAAATTATTAATATTAAAAACATGGAATAAAAATTTCAAAATTATAATCACATATTTGGTAGATATTCATTTAAAATTTTTCCTACAGACGTGTCACAATAATGGGTTTTGATGTGAAAAAGTTCAGAAGATTCAACTATATTTATATCCAATGTCATTGTGAAATTGGTTCCAATAAACAAAACTAGATTATATTTATATATTTTATCTACTTATACACTGAAAAAATATTATTATATAATATAAATACATAAAAAAACAAGCAGATTAAGCAGTTTTTAATTAAAATTTTTTATTTTTCACTATTAACAAAAATTTTAATCTTCTCTAATCATTACCAAAAATTTTCCGAAAGTAAATTTTTATATTATGATTTAAAAAATTATGTTTATTTAGTCAAATTTAAGATATAAATATTAAAAAAAGATGATTTAAAATGTTTTCTCTATTTAAAAGTTGTAAAATTACATATTTGTAAAATACATCTTTCTGATCATTATTTTGGATTTATTCTTATATTATTCTTATCAAACCTATTGAATGAGTTTCTAAAAATTTAATTTAATATATAATATATAAATATTATTAAAAAACAAATCAATAGTGTTTTGTTTTAAATTTATAGAGATAAATGGTGTTTATATATCAGAAATAATTTTATAAGAATGGAAATGTATGCATTCCAAAATATTTTTTAATTTAATTATAATTAATGAATTAAAAAATTATTAGTTTTATATACTTTTGAAGATAATTTTTTTATAACTAAATTAATATTATTGATATCATCTATTCCAAATTAATGATGGTAACAATAATATTATTTTAATAATTATATTAATAGTATATTATAAACTGATAAAACTCGGACTTGCATGTATGGAATGAAATTGAAAGAAATCTATATGTAGTGTGGCACAAAAAAACTAATGTTTCATGCACCGAATTATAATCTAATTTTTTATGCAGTTAAAGATTAACATGTATTTTCATACAAATAAAGAGAACCATATGTATTTTTTATAACAAAAGATATATTCATTCTTGTGTGTAATAAAAAATATTGAAAATATTAAATTAATATGAAAAAAAATTCACAAAATATCGGTGTGTTACATGTCAGGATCAATCATGATTTATTTTATGATGGATATTAGGATTTAGTATGATCTTAGACAAGAAATTATTATATCCTTTAGTCGGGAGGTTACCATGGATAGAATATGGAAAAAAAATAATTTGATAAAATTTTAGTTACTGTTATGAGTGACATTGTGATAAAACCAACCTAGTGGGGGTAACAGTTTGTGATGATGGTTGGGTAAAAACATCCATGTTAGGACTAAATGATGTAATGTACTCAAGTATTTGTAAGAGTTTATGAACATTTTGGGGTGTCAGTATAGTTAATTTTTGTAAATTACTAATTATTGTATAATAGTATGATTTCATGATAGGGATTGAATATATTAAAAGAATATTGTAGGTTGATTAGGTTTTTTGGACCTCAGTTATGAAAAATAACATGTTGATATTGGTATGGTGGTATGATAGTATGTTATATGTATTCTTGGGGGTTAAACTTTGAGTTGTAATATTTTATATTTTGTGATAAATTTTATAGATTTTACTAGTAGTTTTAAATAATGATTCATGATGTTGGAATTGTTTATTGGAGTTCATGAATTCCAATAGAAGATTGGAATAACAGTGGATTTGGATGAAATAATTAGTTGTATAGTGTGTGGTCTGATGTGGTGTTGGATAGTGGATCTATTGTTGATATAAATTATTTCAGGACCATGTACTATGGGAGGCTAGATAATGTGTAATTATATAAACATGTATCATAAAAGGTACATCAAAACATTCATAACTAATCCATAAGTGGATTGTGATAGCATAGAGTATGAATAAATATTACGAATATTGGTGTTTTTGAACATAGGAATGTGGTTAGTGGGATTATGTTGGAATCCATTGGATGTTAGTTAATTCAAATAATTATTATTTGGGTGAACCATGATTCATGACAAGATTCAACGGGTTAACCACAATTGGTAATTTGATCCAGGGGATGAACCAGATATATAACATGATTTAGGGGGATATCATGTAATTTATCACAGAAGAAACATTAATTCAGGGAATTAACAATCATGTAACATATGAATTTTGTGTCATGCATTGTGGGTTTGAGCGAGAAGATATGTGTGGGGGAATTAATAAAATATTGAACATTAGGATAATGTGTCCTTTCAAGAGTATCTGGATCATATAATTTATTGAAGTCAAAAAACTCTCATTGATGCGAATTTTATTCCTATACATGTGTAGTGGACCAATAGATATGTCTACGAGGTGAAATGGGAGTGGAGGTCTTGTATGTGGGACCCAAATCCAAAGTTTTTTTTGCCACCAATGCATGGTGTTGTTTGATGTAGAATATTAGGGATAAACAACTCTATTGAGTGGATAATGTAAAACCCTAACAACTTACCAGATTATAGATCCATTTTATTTTTGTTAGATCTAGTTCATGTTTTGGTATGTTATGAGGGTTATGGTGATGGGAGTGGCCCAAAAATGACTGTGGTGAAGAATAGCTAGTTTTTAAGTATATTGATATCATGAAACATTGATTCACATCCATAAAATGGTGGGAAGAGTAGAGATTACCATATCAAAAAACCTCAGAGCATTAAAAAATAGCTCATGCGGTTAAACATATTATGTTCATCTGTTGGGTTTTTTAATTATAGAGTTTAAATGTTTCAAAAAATTATAGAGGCTCTTCCACCTTCGATGTACATGTTCTAGATCCCCCTCCCCATGGGATTCTCCCTACATCAAATAGATATCAAACTTATTTGTCAAACAAAAAATGTGTCTTATATTGTGTTTGGAGGCTAGAGACGAGGATAACCTTTTTATCATATTTTTTAATGGTTCTTTCAATGTTATGATTTCTCGTTAAATTTATTTCTAACAATAAATATAGGTAGTAATTATTTCTAGTTATCATATTTCTACCAATTTAGTAAAAATTAGATGATGATACATTGAGAGTGGATGACTATGAGTATAATTTAGGTGGTTTCATAGAATTTCGGAAAAAATATTGTTGTTTCTATTTTGTCTATGATGTGATATCTTCCCAAAATATATAACTCTTGTTATAAAAATATTATTTAATTCTTTAAAATTTAAAAGGTTCAAATTGTAAATAAATATAGGACGTGAAAAGTCCATTGATGAGTATATAATATTTTATCCACCCTTTGGTGGGTTAAAATATTTATAAATTAATTGAAAAATTATTAAGGTGACACAAGGGGTGACATAGACTAAATTTGGGCTTCTGTCTGTATTTGTAGACTTGGTCTATAAAAAATTCTATCAGTTCCCTTGTCTTGGGACATAATCTTTGGGATTAAATGGTTCATCCAAGGGGTGTTTGGACTTATGTAATTGACTATGGATGAGTTAATAGGCATTCTTATAGAATGTCTTGGGATCTAGTGGACATATTTATTATAGGAGACCCAGAATAATTAAACAAAAAATATATATAGTGATGAGAATCTTATATATAAATTTATTGATAATTTTAGGAATTTTTCGTAGTGAAATTCATTGGATTATGGGATGGATCCTAATACAAGGGATCACTTTGGGAATGTCCCTTTGATTCCGGATAATATAGTTTTAAAATTCTTTGGGGTTATAATCATTGGATTTGGAGAATAATATTTGATGGAATGACATGTGTCAACCCCCTTGGTTTAACATTTATATAATAGATGGAATTCCTTGGGGGATATTCCCCTTGGGTTTTGATTGATTTATGATTTGAAATTCCTTATTCAATTACCCTTTGGACTCATATTGAAATAATGGGTTTGAATTCCTTGAGGTAGTCCCCTGTTATTTCAGAATGATTACATGTTTTAAAAGCCATGAAATAATTCCCTTTAGATTCACAATTATTACGTGTTTCAAATTTTATGAATATGATGCATCGAATTTTTGGGCTAATTAAATTTACTGTAAATAAATATATATAGACAAGTCAAATATTGGTTTGCTAATTTCAGTATTCCACTTTAGAATATGATAATCGAAAATGGATTTATTTATTCATATCATGATATTATTGTACTATGAACAAAAAAATACTCTACTTTCATTATCTGGATATACTGATATATATTTATATTTATAGCCTACTGAGTCATACTCGCATCCGAATTGAGCTACCAGTTGGTACCCAAGTGGACTTCATTGATATAAGACAATTCATGGGTGTATTCTTTATGGATGATGGTATGTTTTTTCTAAATTGATAGATTTTAGGATTATGGGACTATGCTAGCTATTGGAGAAAAATTAATATTATTTTCCTAATTTATCTTGATCTTCCTTTTGGATTTCGAATACATAATATACTACTGATGTGTTGGTTCCTTACATGTATGATATAGTCTCATTTTTGTGTAGTAACTGTTATGTATTATTATTTTCTCAATTTATTGAGATGTTTTTTAATATAGTTATTTAAATTTTTTATATGAGTGTTATTATTTCTTCTATAATTTATTGTTTGATAAGTTGTTATATTCTTCCCATTGTACATATATATATCCTTGCAACTAGTTGGAAGACTCTAGCACACAAGGAGGCATGCCCAAGGCCTTTGGAAACTCCCCTGGTTCAAGAACAATATAGTGTGTTGTGAAAGAGGAGTGGAATATTAATATTTAGGAAATATATTCATATATTTTAAATTTTTACATGAATTTATTTGTGTGTTTTATTAAATAACATCTAATAGAAGTGGTATAAATTATATTTTGATATAATGAGTTTTAGAAATCATATAATATGGGATTCCAAAGGTCTATTTACCACTCGATCACATGCGATATTATTATAATGTAAATTATATATTGTTCTGTAATAATATTAAAAGAGATCATGAATATAAAATGTTTCGTGTTATACAAATGTTTGTATCCACTATCACTATTTAATTTTCATGTAGATATTATATTATCCAATCCAAGTATGAATTTTATTTATCTCTAGATGATGTTCACCAAAGTATATAATTGGTCACAATTAATAACACAAATATCATGGGCATTAACAGAATTGTTATATTGGTTTTTTATTATATATATTGTTTTTGCGGATTTATGGGTTGTCTCCAGATGGATGAAATATTTTTTCTTAAATAAATTATGGGGTTTTTAGTGGATTCAATTTTTATAGGATTTTAAAACATCCTAAGTGATTATAGTTTAATTTTTCATGGTGAAAAGTGAGGATTTAGGGTTTCATAAGAAATTTCAACGATATCCCTATATTTGAAATACTACACTTTATTCCTATTAAAATATTAATTAAATAATTCATAATATCTTCATAATTCAACCATGGATGATATATGTGGTGAGGATTGATCATCCAACAATCATTAATTTATCATCCATCCTTTATACAGTTGTTTCGGTGTGTCAATGAAACTGAAATAGTATATAAGTCCTAAATAATATAAGAAAATTGTCACCCTGTTTTATTGTTCCTGTGAATTTTAATGTCAATTACCTATCATCCACATATGTATAAAAAACCTATAGATACTCACCACTAATCGAATAATATCCAATAATATATAAGATAAATTTAGTGATGGCTTAGAAATTATCATCACCCAAAGAAATATATAATTCATAGAAATAAAAACAATAATATAATCAAATTGAATGTAATATTCTTCCACTCAATCGAAAAATCTGTCAACTAATGATAATTTTTATTATATAATGCATATAATCAAGTATAAAAAATTATTTCTCCATTATATTCCTAATAATTCCAATGCTTTCACCTATATTGAGAGGTTGGAAAAATATGAGAATGGAAATAGACTAGAATTATTGTAGCATTAAAAAATATATGTCAAAAAAAGTATCTGATTAGAAGTACGAGTGATCCACATAAATCCTTAACCTCCATCCCATTTATTTATTAAATATTCTATATTTCTATTTAACACCTATGATATTATCTATAGATATAATGTGAATATACTCTTTTATATTTATAATTTACCTCCATGAAGCCTACATATCTGAATTCATCCATTGAATAATTAATCCAAATTTGTACCCAAGGATTTAGATTTTTTAGATCTTATCACATCATATAATATAATAAAATTTAGGGAACATACATAAATGTATAAATATCTCAAAATGGATTCCCTATTGTTTCATCACTTTTAATATATTTCATGCGGTAATAGGGTATTGGTTACAATATGGTTCTTAATAACAACCTATAATGATGTCTTCTATTCCTTTTGGGTGTGACTAATATTCTTATGGAATTTAATTTTAATATTTTATTCCCATTTTGTTTTAACTAAGAGATACCATGATGTATATTCATCTACTATGACATAATAATTTTCTATTAATTTATAAAAGTATAAAAATTATCAAAGGACCATAAATGATATTTTAAAACATTATAAAACCTAATCGCACGCTCTAACACTTTAAAATTATTGTATGCATATTATTGGATAAAATTTCACAATGTATAATAATATATTGATTTTCGTACACATTAATGATATATTATATATAGAAACAATCATTTGAATGTCCCTTAAACGATGTATTTATAATCTAAAATAAAAATGATAAAATGTTATGAGTATTAGGAGACCTTAATATGAAATATTATGTATCTTCTCAAATAATTATTTATGAAATTATAATTTTATCAAAAATATGTATTTTTTAAATTATTGATGTGATATATGTTATAATATTATGTAGTAAAAAAATATTATGCATGACACATCACTCAATAAATGAACGTTTCTTATTTTTCATCTAATTATATTTCCTATCACTTATAGAGCCATGAATTTTATATCATTCCACTACTCACTAAAATATATTACATATGAGTAATATTATATTTTTCATATAATGTACTAGTCATTTCTACGACTTTTATCATCATATATCATACGTATTGAGATCCATTTTAAAAATAACCTTCAACATATTTAACATGTTTATTTAACATTAAAATAAAAATAGATTTTTATCAATAACATACATAAATTTCATTTTAGATATTAAATAAATCAGTTTTATCCATCATTTTTTACAATTTAAGAAATATTCTCTAAATAAATGGAAATTCCACTATAACACAAAAATAATAATAAAAAAATCAATTATTAAGTAAATGTAAGGGAATAAAATGAATTTCATATAAATGATATATAATCAAATTATTTCATATTTTAAATCTGCCACTACTAAAACCTTGAGTCCCTAACATATGGTATGGAAATATATCCCCTAACAAAATCTTGATTACTGGCTAATGTTTGTTTGATTTTCGACGCCATTTTACTCATTTTTATCATGCCACCATAATTTACATAATTTTATTTTATAAATGAAGTAAATTTAATTAATTTATAAATTTCCATCCTATCACTCCCCTATAATCCTACCTACGATGAATTTTTTCATTCATTAATCAATATATTATTTTTATTATTTTTTTCTTATTCTATTCTCCTATAGGGGATCACTATATGATTCAAAAATTCAGAATCAACACCAAATTAGTAATTTAATTTTTTTATCAATAGAATATTGTTGGGAAGTTATGCGAATAAAGATCAGTATTTCCTAGAGTTAAAATATTACAATCCCAAATAAAGAGTTATGGTTTTTTCAATTAAAATCCATTATTCCTAGTTAACACCAAAATTGGACATATTTAGTCACTCTTCATTGTCATGATTTTCCTCCATAAATATTTAAATTGAAAATATATATCACCAATATATAAATTTAGTATAAATAAATTTCCTTTTACCAATTTAACTCAATTTTTTTATTTTTTTGTTCTACTAGTTTTTGTGTTCTAAATGTAGGAAGAATCACTAATTTTCATGACATGGTGTGAACTTCCATACCCAAATATGAAATATATTTTTCTTCAATTTACTTTATAATTCATTATTTTTATTTACATTATAAAAAACCCAGATATTCTGAATGAAAAATTTCCATACAATCCCATAAACAAAAATAATAATAATGCTAACATGACTTTAGTTAGGATAATTCATGTTTTCCCCAGTAATTCACTTCAAAAATGATTGTCCATTAACATATATATATAGGATTTTTTATTAATTATTGTAATAAAGCTTTCAAAAAATAAAATTCATTAATTCATGGTGACATAATAATTAGATATCATTGTATGTAATAATAAATATTCATTTTAATGGGTCTATTAGTTTAAAAGAATTCCTTAATATTTTTCAACACTAATTCTTCAATGTTATGAAGACTTGAATATATTAATAAATTAATTTTTGTTATTTGGACATGTTTTAATTCTATAAATAAATGAATGTATTTGGATGAATATGTAAAATAATTAGATCATATCATTTATGTGATATCAATTAATGAAATTATTTAATGGAATGTGATACAGAAATTAATGGACATTCCATAAACATCCCACATTTTGAATTTGAATTATGGTTTCTTAGAAATAATCTATGTCGAGTTAATGGGTAAAATCAACCTCTCTATATTAGAAATGGTTTAATATTTTTAAGGGTATTCAGTTTCAGATCACCAATCAGGAACACACACAAAAATTAATAAAATATTTTTTTTTGAAAAATAATGAATACCAAATTTTAAAATTCCCATAAATAAATGTTTCCCTCACCCATAAAAGAATTTTGGAACACCATTAGTGCATTCTAACAGATATATTAGTTTTATTATGTTGGAAACAATGGGAAAAAATGAATTTTATAGGAGATAAAAAATTATTGTATTATTGGTTGACAATTATGAGGAGTGTGATATTATCCACTAGTGATTTTGGATGATTTCAATGTTACTAATTTCATTGTCATATATCTAAGGGATTTATGCATAAAATATTCTCATAAATGTAAAATATAAATTTTATGTGTGCATGATTAGTGGGGTGGTGGAATTAAACTTTAATCATAGAAATATTTACTATAATAATTATCAAAAGTAAATTAGACATCATTTAATTATAATTTGGATAGTGGTAGAGTAATCTTAATAAAATATCTGATAATTTTTCTATATAATCTTGTATTATCTAGGAAATATAATACATGTTTTACATAAACATGATATATAGATTAATATATAAATATAATATAAGATTTAGCGTCCTCTATCCATTATTTTGAAATCATATTTCCCACACTATATATTTTACCCCATAAAACACCACATTATAAAAATCAGAACTAGGTTATTTTCAATGAAATAATTTAAAACAATGATCATATTTCCCAAAATGTTATCAAAATAATTTCTAAAAATAGTATATTCAATTATTTATACATGAATGAAACCCAAAATAAGGTTATATAAAATTCCCACCATTCTTATTTGAAAGGAACCTGATACATTTCATAATAAAAATGTCTTATATTATTGGAATAGGTTCCCCAATGACAATTGAATATATATTTTTATTTATTTTCATAGTATAATGAGAAGCTAAAAGTTACATGAAAATCTATCTAGAAAAAAGTATTATGTATAAAATAAAATTAGTTATAATAACTTATAAACAAAGATAATGAGAAAATTATCATGTCTAGTGCTATGATTCAATTTCTTGTATTTTATATAGACTCTTCCATTGTTTTAGAATCTAATGAGTATTAGTTAATTCATAAAAATTTGACTAAATTCCTTATAATTTTATCAGGATCTATGTGAATGTGGTAGAACAATTGTAATTTAGACAATTAGTAATATTATCTCCTTTTATTTTTTTAAAATCAAATACTTACCTACCTCCAATATGGATGGGTAATGTTCTATATAAGAATATATAGTAGTATATGTGTACTATTATAAAAAATTCTATTCTTACATATTTTAAAACATATTATATGAATATCTCTTAAACTCCATCATGTTTCGTCCTAATTTTATGTTGATATTTATACTAGTTTTTTTCTTGTTTAGGGAATAATTTTTTGTAAATTATCATTAAAGTATTGTTCCCTAAAATTTTGTACTAATATTTTAATGTTTTTAACGATATGTTAGGGGTTTGTCCTATTGTTTAAATAATATTTATCATAATTATTTCCAGGTATTGAACATTCATCATAAATAATGAAATATCAACTTTTTTTATAATTAAAAATATAATCATGTTTATATAAGAATTTAATGTTTCCTATTCTTTGAATGGTTTAAAAGATTTTTGAAATTCATTAAAACCTATTTTCATTAAACATTAAACTGTTAGTTTTTTTAAATGAAACAATTTGTTGAAAAATTGTTTATTCTTTTGTATGATTATCATCATCAGTGTGTGAATGTTTGAATGTTTAATGATCTTTCTTTTGGAACATCATTGAATAAAAAATGTTAATGTGGACAATGATCATGAAAATATCTATAGTTAGTGTTCCATTATGTAAATTTATTATGGTAATTTTATTCATCAATAATGGTCTATCAAAGATGGTTGATTACTATAATATGGTCTTATAATAGAACATGTTTATAACACGACAGTCAACCAAAAAGATTGTATTCATTACTCAAAATGAAATATCATACTAGAATCCTATAGGGAATCTAGGGGACCTATTAATTTTTCTAACAACCACTCTTTTTTTCATATCGCATATGTGAATTTTAACATCCCAACTCAAAAGCCACTAAACTGGTGATCCAAGCCGGTTCGCCACAAGGCCTCAACCACGCCTCCTAGTACGCTAGAGGCTGCCAACTAGCAACGAGGGCCCTGGGTGTGATAGTAGAGAGACTATTCCCTCATACGAGAGTAAGAAAATAGCAGAAAAAACTAATTATAATACACAACGAAACGTAAACAGAGTGCATAAGTAGTAAACAACTAAAATATAACAAGCTGTAATAGTAAAATGCTGTAAAATCTTGAATAGCTATGCAATACAATACAACACTAGTCACCCACCGGGCCGACCATAAAATACAAGTACAAATGAAACTGAATGTAAAAGTAATTGGCTCTACTACTAACTTCGATCCAATACACGTATCCAGTCACAAGCCACTATCAAACTAAAGAAACCCAATCAGTAGAACCACTCGATCAGGTCTACTCGATCATGCAACATTGGGACTCAAATCAATTAATTATGCAACTTGTGCTCAACCTGAAAAGCAGTCATAAGGTCTACACGTACACCAAGGTGCACGTACAGGGGTGAGAAATAATATTAGTGGGTCACCCTGACAAGCAACCTACAACTATGCTGCTAAAAGTGTATGCAAAAACAATCTGCTCATCATAGATGGAACACAATAAAAAGAAGTAAACCAAATGTGCAACCACAGTTGAACTCAGGTTATGTAATCCCTGTCAACTGGGAAAGTTCCACCATGGATGTACATATCTATATATGTACACATGTATAGTACCAAACTTATACACATATACATAAATATGAATATTCATGAAGAAGTGATTCAGATAATAAGAAACAACATCAGTAGTCGATCCTTGCGACCATAAGCCCGATATCTTTGAAATACTATTTAAGGGAATTGAGTTGGTCGTAGTGCCAATCATGTCGTATATCCAATAAGTCAATATGTGGGTCCATAATCTCATCAACATGTACCTGCTTTGGAAAACACCAGAGATATTCCTCTAAAACAGCTAAACAAAGAAAATCTATCCACTCGTTCAACCAATCAATCACAAGCAAGAAGATAACACAATAGGTAACCCTCAGTGAAGTACTCGCAGCCAACCCCCAGGTTCAATCCAAGCTGTACCAACAACCATCTGAGCAGTGCAATCAGCCTAACCCCTCTGGTTTGGTCATACAAAATTATAAGACTCTCTGGGGAATCTCTCTCGGTCAATTCCCCTTATAAGACTCTCCGTTTATACTGGGTTTTCCAACAGGAAATCCCTAAAAACGCCTAATTCACCCGTTTTCTCCCCCGAAACAATAGATCGATCCCCAAGGCCATACAAGCAAGAAATATACGGCTTTAAGGACATAAAAACACATTTTTAATGAAAATTAATGGACAGATCATAAACGGACCAACCTTCAGGCAGAAACTGCCGATTCTTCGGTTGATTTCACGGCTCACGGTTGCCACATGCCAACTAAGCGCGTCGAGAGCATTAAATCGGTACCACTCTCGCCTTCCTTATCTCCCATTTTCTAGATATCGAAATTATCTCATAGGTCACGACCAAGGAAGAGAGGCATACCAGACATGCACAAGGAGGAGGAAGAAATAAGTGTGATGAAAATAAATGTAATGAAGAAAAGAAAAGGAAGAAAAAGAGGCCCATGCCGGTCCCGGCACCCGACATGAGTTTATGCCTTCCCTAGGTTAAACTCCCCATTCTGGAATCTATAGCGTAGATGGAATCTCAATCCGACACTCCATTTAAATTTTTTTTTCCAAATGAACCTACATGAATAATTTAATATTTAATTTAATAATATTAAATATTAAACATTCCACCAAAATTCGAACATATCAAATTTCCTCCAAACATTTTCCCTACGGTAAAATCCATATTCTGGGACCAATGGAGTTGTCAGAAAAATTATCTGAGATTTTATGGTAGTGGAAAATGATATTTTTACTCCTCATGAGCATCCAACAGCAAAAATTCAAATTTCTGCTCAAAAAATGGTCTGGAGAAACACGAGTTCTTACAAACTCCCCACCATATACCTTCTCGTCCCCGAGAAGCCCAGAAAAAGGACTCGTAGTAAGACCAGTAGCCATACCCCCAACCCGAGCATCTGCACAACCAATCTTCATGGACCTTCCAACGACCAACCTTAGTATTTTCAACCACCTTTGACATAGAAGATATTCAACTACAACCAAATGTTACTCCCCACCATAGGAATACTCTTGTCATCATCTTAAAAGAAAACTATGAGCTCAAAAGCACCTAGAAACATATATTTTTAACCAAAACAAGGAAAAACACACTAAAAAGGCAAAAGATGCACTCCCCACCATATGGATTTCCTTACACTACTCTGAGAGCAGAACCAGAATACGATCCATCCACCACAAGTACTGACATAAGAATGAAAAAGAAGATCGATTTACGGTCGAAGCTCTCTCAGCATACTCATGACGAATCAAGATATCGCATGATCATATCTTATAGGAGTATACTATGATTTCACCGATGGCGTGTCTAGATCCCTCTGATCCATGGTAGCATCCTTCCAAAACCTGACCTGGATTCAAGCACGGGTCATCCATTTCAAGGTAACCTAAAATGTCACAAATCCAGCTCTGCAACAGCAACATCAAAAACACTGGTCGACCATGCCAGACACCCAAACATGCCTTCTTGTCAAAACCAGTCAAAAAAAAACACATCCAAAAGGCATTGGAAAACGCTTTCCAACCTTCTCACCTAGGTTTCCATAAAAGGGAATAGACATCGATCGATAAGTGTTCGAGTCAAAACCTAGGGTCTCTAGGTCTTCCACCTAGACCTATAGAAAAGCCTCACAACTGGGTCGCAAGGTCTAACCACCTAGCCCAAAAGATCCCAAACCACTCATAGGATGGTAAAGATCACAACAACCCAAGAAGGTCAAAACCAAAACACAACCTAAAAGGGCCCCGATCCTCTCCGAGCATCCTCAAAAGTAATGACTCTTTGGAGGTCACAAACAAAATAGAAGAGACAAGCTGAGTTAACTCCCATTGGGCATCTATATACAGAAATTCCACAAGGAGGTACAGTTCATAAGATATGCCTTGGGATCTATTGAGATCGTTCTCAATGATCTGACTAGATAACCATAGACTCAAGAAACAACACCCAATAAGGGGTTAAACAAAAATCCATCATGTGCCACATAGACCCAATAGGGTCACTTGACCACCTGTGAAAAAGGACTAAGTCATCAGCCTCATCAATATGCCTTAATGTATTTCCACATAACCTTACATCAGTGTAAAAAGTATGTTTAATATGACCCAAAGGTCACAGTCGTCAATAAAAACACACACTAGCATGCCTATATGCTATGAATCCTACGTTCCTAGAATGATGCGTGAGACGCCTCTTGCCTTTACCAGGGAAGAGTCAAAATATATCCCTGGAATCTTACAAATGGCCAAGATATAAGGATTCACATTAAATCAAAACACCACACAACATGTGAGTCACTCAAGGAAAAAATCATATAAAACCATAACATCACATAATCAGAACAACAATCCCAAACCCTAGAAACCAGGACTTCTTACCGGAACAAGTTTTCGTGACGTACCAGCCCGATATCCATCACAGGTTCCGACACATTCCTAATAATCATGCCTACCATGTCCCAAATAGTAAATACCATGGAGGAAAACACCTATGAGAACACTATGTAACGTCCTGACCTAGAAGCCACTAAACCGATGCTCCGATGTGGTTCCCCAAAATGCCTCAAGTGCGCCTCCCCGTATGCCAGAGGCTGCCGACTAGCAGCAAGGGCCTAGGGTGTGATAGTAGGGATACTATTCCCTCATAAAAAAGTAAGAAAATAGAGGAAATAACTAAGTATCATACATCGTTAAAGGTAAATAGAGTCCGGAAGCAGTAAACAATTGAAATAGAACAAGCTGTAATTTTTAATTGATGTAAAGGCCCGTACAGCTATGCAATATAGTACAACACTCTTCACCCACCTGGATGACCATAAAAATACATGTACAATATAATTTGAAAGTAAATGTATTGGGTTCTACTAATAACTCCGAGCCAATCCATGTACCCGATCTCCAGACACTGTCAAACTGCAACAACCCGATTTGTAGAACCACTCGAGTAGATTTGATTGATCATTCAACATAGGGCCTCAGCTCTATACATTTTGAAACCTATGCTCTAACTAAAAATCATACATAATGTCTACACGTACACTGAGGTGCACAATCAGGGGTGAGAAATAATCTCCGTAGGCACCCTAACAAGCAACATACAACTGTGCTGCTAAATGTGTGTGCAACAACAATTTGCTTAGCCTAGATGGAACACAACAAAAGGAAGTAAACCAAATGTGCAACCACAGTTGAACTCAAGGTATGTAATCCATATCAACTGGGCAAGTTCCACCAAGGATTTCCAAATCTATATATGTACATATGTATAGTACCATACTTATACACATATACCTTGATAACACGATGGAGAACCCCTCCGTTTTGTTAAAAAACTCAAAAAAGTTATTTTATGAACTTTAAATGTTAAAAGTATTGTTTCATTGTGATCTAAGTGAAAAAACACCCAGAATTGACTACTCACACGCCAAATTCTGACTTCTAGAGCCCATGATATCTCAAAATTACTAAATTGAAGTAGTACAAGGACAAAGTACATGGCCAAAGCACAATGGGCATGCCTCTATAATAGTACACAATGTGTAAATTACAGTACATGGAGTGTACTATTCACAAGAAGTTACACCATGTCCATTTTCACCTGAACACATGCCCATGTACCACAACACCGCGTGTACTCCTTAAAAACCACTATTTTGTGTTCTATTTCACACGGCCTGCCACACAGCTTCCCACTACGCGGTGTGTACTCAAATTACATGGCGTGTACTTAAAAAAACTTTGTCTGCCCCAAACGAGATGAACTCACGGAGTGTTCCCCTAGATCACACACCGTGTATACTAGGTTTTCCAACGGGAAATCTCTAAAAACGCATGATTCGCCTGTTTTCGCCCCCGAAACATTAGATCGAGCCCTATGGGCATACAAGCAATAAATATACATCTTTAAAGACATAAAAAAAAATTTAATGTGAATATGTGGAAAAATCATAAATGGCCCTACCTTTGGGATGAAACCGCTGAAGCTTCGGTTAATTTCACAGCTCACGGTTGTCGCATGCCGACTCAGTGCATTAAGAGCTTCGAATCAGTACCAATCTCACCTTCTTTCTCTCTAGTTTTCTAGATCTCCAAATTCTCCAATAGGTCACATCCATGGAGGAGCGTCATAAGAGATGTGTGCAAGGAGTAGGAGGAAATATGTGAGAGGAAAACAAAATGAATGAAGAAAAAAAGGACGAAAAAGGGGTACGGGCTGGCCCCAACACCCGACATGAGTTTATTCCTTCCCTAGGAAAAAATCCCCATCCCGTACTCAATAGTGCAGACAGATTCCAAATTCAACACTCCATTTAAATGTAATTTTTAAACGAACCTATGTGAATAAATTAATATTTAATTTAATAATATTAAATATTAAATATTCTACCAAAATTTGAACAGCTCAGATTCCCCCCAAACTCCTGTCCTAAAGTAAAATACCTATTCCAGGACCAAAAAAGTTTTCAGAATAATTATCCGAGATTTTATGGTAGGGGAAAATTAATGTTTTACCCCTCACGAGCATCTAATAGAAAAAAAATCAAATTTATGCTCAAAACAACTATCCAGAGAAACACGGGTACTTACATGAATAACTAAAAAATAATTGTTAAATTACATTTATTTAAGATCAAAAAAATATAATAAAATATTAAAATACATAGAACCAATTATAAATGGGATAAAAATATATGATAAACTTGGCATTTAGTTGAAATATAATGTCAGATGAAGATTTAGACAATTATTCATATGTTTACTAAAACATACACATATTGTTTCATATTTTTAGTGAATAGTTCTTTAAGGATATTATAATATTTTGAAATATATTTTAGATATTCAATTTAGGGAATAAAAATTGTAACATTTTGTAAGGTTTCGAAAATATCATTTTCAATTTCAACTTCATGCATCTTTATTGATTAGAACATTGAAAAAGTTAATGGTTGTGAACGGTCTATATTACACATAAACAAATTATTTTTCATTAATTACATAATAAAACCATTAAATATCATAAAATAATCTCACAATCCCAACAATGATTTTTTTCATAGATTTCTAGTTACATTAGAAAATTATTTTACAAAACATTCAAAAAATTTCATTATAATTGAATCATACTAGACTCTCTTTTGTACTTCTCAAAAGATATCCTCGTATCCATAAAATAGAGAAGGAAATCATAAGAAATAGATGTACTCAAATTATTAGTAAGAAACATCTTATAAATATATCATAATAATTTATATAATAACTGTATGTGATAACATGAGTAGAAAATAAATATGTTATTAAAAAGAACAAGGAATAGTTAGTGACTTTCTTAATTCATGATGTAAATGAATGAAATCTCTAACGAAACAGAATAAACCATTAAAAAAGAGTGTGAAAATATGATTTAATAAACACTTCCCATTGATTATGACTTTATAATATGACATAAAATTATATACTTTTCATAAACACTGGTATTAACAACATCATGATGATTGATAACCACATTGATTTCATTCATATTATAACCAATGTAGATAATAAAAATCATGTTGATAGTTTATCGTGAAAACATATCTTATAAGAATAATTCATAAACATAATATTGTGATTATAAAAAATCCACATCATAGTCATGATTAATATTGTGAACATAACTAATTTTCTTCTTGTTTACACTCAACATCATTACATAATATTGTATAAAACCTTAACTATTGCATGAGAGGGCGATAGGGGAACCAAACCTTCTTTATCCGTACATACAAGTGAAATTAAATCTTATTTATCAAGTATTTCATGAAAATAAATTGGAATGTAAAATTATTTTATAATTAATTTTTTACAAAACCCTGGAAAAAAGTCTTTCAGAACACTTTATAATGGCCTTTTTGAAATTGACAAATATTTTTAAAAGAGGTTAAACCAAAAATTCAGCCACCAAAATAGAGTTTTTCATAAGGAATTATATAATGTGTTTCATCCAAAATGATTCAAAAAAAAATAAAACTATTATATATAAATATTAAAATTTTGTGAAATTGTAAAAGAGCTTTTAGAAAAAAACAAATATACTTATTATAAACAAACATGTTTTGGTTACTTTGAATTTTTTTAAAGGTGAAATGAAAAAAAAATTAAAAAATTCATATAAAAATAAAAATCAATAATAGATATTTGAAAAGATATAATGGTTAAAAAAGGATGTGGAGTCCACGATTAAATCACTTATTTTTAAAGGATGGAAATATCATTTTGAATATTTTGGAATAATATTATTGGGAATCTGACATTGTAAAAATAGAATCCAAAATATTATTTTGAAATGTAGAGAAGGGTTATAGAGTGTTTAAATGAGATAAATGATAATTCTTTTCCAATATAAAATGAGGACATTTGTGGGATGTAAAAATGAGGATATAGTGAAAAATACATTAAAAGATATTAGAACTATTCAAAACAAAGATAAATTATTTATGAGATAATAGATTCGAAAAAATAGGAATTCATTGGAAAAAACCGATTTCCATGGATAATATGTTGAAAATATAACATAAGAGCATCATTGTGTAAGATAATTCCACCTTTATATATTATAATCAAAATGGAGTGATTATGACTCAACAAATTGGGTTTTAGTTTGGAAAAATAATTACCTTCATTCCTATATAGTTATAAGTGATATAATCTTATGTAAACCAAACATGATTATGTTTATAAGACATTTAAGAAAAAATTATCTTTTAAATACTAATATTATAAACATTTATTATGAATATATTATTTTATTTCACATTGTTATCATCAGGGATTAGTAAGTTTAATTGTTTCAAACAATATTTATGTTTTCTATATTGGTACAATTATTTTATATAATTCATATCCATCCTACATTATATATTCTACTAAAATTTATTTATAACAATTAAATATAATGTTATAATCCCATTATATAATATTTTATTCGTTCTTCCTAAAAAAGAAATTATAAATGATCCAGTTTTTGGTTATTAATTGATATTGGTTTTAACTAGATAATGATGATTATATTATGTGTTATCGATAGAGATAATTAATAAAATTATTTATTACCCAAATATATCATATATAAATATTAATTATACTTCAGAACCACCAATTTATGTGGTATTTAAAAACTGAACATTCCATTCAATGGTGATGATAATCCACACAAACACATGAATGATGATTTCATTTATCATATAATAATAAAAAAATAAAAAAAAATTTTTATTAATTTATGAACCATAAACATTTCATATGTACAAATATCATATATATTAATTTTTTAAATAAGACCATCATTATAATGTGGTGATGGATTGAAAAACATGTAATGTCGTGGAGGTGGTAGTGCTCAAAAACACATGATTTCTATTTTAACTTTTCATACGTCAATATGTAGAGGTGGTTAGTGATTATTACCATATTATAAAATTATTTACTATTCTACAAATATCTAATCTAAGATATAGCACTTTTAAAAATAAATTTTAAATATAAAGATAAAAGAAAAAATGATAGTGAAATGATTGAACTTATGTTGACAACATTGGGATTATCATAGATGATTCTAGGAATGTACGGGCGTCAAATAATCTCTTATGAATAGATGACTATGAGACCAAAATAGTATTCTATTATATTTAAATTGAGTTAGGTAACATAATGAAACAATAATATTGTATTGTTAATGGTGGGTTGACGAGAGACCCCCTGGTGAGATTTTTAATTTAATATAATTAGAGAACGTGTAAAACATATACAGTGCATTAAAAATATAAAATAATTTATTTTATGGTTATATAAGTTCTATTATGTCTGAAAAAATAAATTATAAATTTTGTTAACATGTTTTAATTGGTTTAACCCTTGAATCATTAATTTTTTCATTTATTCCTTTACGACAGCTACTAGTTTTTATCTAAGACAACATAATTATAATGCATAAAAATTTATTCCTAATTATAATTGAAATGACCCAGACCTCTCTGGTGTATTACATTGAGAAAATATTGTGTCTAAGGTGTTCCTGGAGGTCAAGGTGACTTATCCCAAACACCTTTCGAAGTTCTTATTTATGTGAACAATGAAATGGTGACCTTTTGTGAATAGTGTCATTGGTTGCCATAGGTGAATAGTGAAATGGAAACCTTATGTGAACAGTAACATCAGTAACCATAGGTGAATAGTGAAATGGTAACCTTATGTGTACAATGTCATCGGTTGGCTTTTGTGAACAATGCCAATGCTGAGGTCCAACAATAACCTATCTTTGCTTTCCGAAATTTCATGTTTATGAATAGTGTATTCCGAATGGTGAGATTCCCATGGTAGCCTCATTCCTTTTCAAAATTTTTATTTCATGAACAGTGCATCCAGAATGGTGATGTTCCAATGGTGAGGTTTCAACGATGAGATTCATGAACAATGTTTTTTTCCTTTTCCAAATTTCGAGATCGTGAAAAGTGTTTCTAGCTTCAAACAGTTTCGCCCCATTAACATTTCCATTGAAGTAAAATACATTTAAAGCCTCATTTTATGGACTCTAAGGTAGATACAAAGGCCATATCTCCTATATTAGTTTTTACTAAGGCTCGATTTACTTTTACTTGGTCAAACCACATGGGTTAATTCGATCCTCATTTAATGGAAAATTCATCGTATCCTAAACTGTTGTTCTGTTAAATATTCTAAAAATACATATATATTCATCCATATTTCTTCCCCCAAATACTTGGCTATGACCTGCTCGATCTTTCCATTCCATCCCATAGGATTTTAACAATCAAACATTCCTCTTTGGATTGGTTCCACTCTATTTTGATGTAAAGAAGAAGTATCGATCAATCTTTGATATAAGGTATTATCTATCATCATTATTTTGGGTTTATCTCTTTCTGTTTATCCTTGACTATTTATGGAAAGATATCTTCATGTTCCTAATAAAACATTCTTGGGTGTCGACTGGTGTGGTGGTTTCTTGGCATCCTCGGGTGGATACAGTTGTCACCGGGGGAAAAGATCATACCCCGTTGTGTGGCTCGTTCTCTTATAAAGAAAACTAAGAACCGTTTGAGGTAGGGGATTTGTTGATTCTATTTTCATTTTCATGCTACATTATAGGTATTATTTTGTATCCCAATAGATCACTATGGAATTGAAATATTATATATTTGAACTGGATAAATAAATTTATATCGATCATATATTATTGCCTATATATTTTTCTAGATAGTGTAATATCTATGCTTTATTTCGTTATCCTTTACATATTGATGTAAATTTGTAATGAAACTAAAGATAGAATTAATCCAATAATGTTTGGCTAATCATAAAAAGGCATGTAAATGTATCTGGTACTATTTTTTGTAATTTGATGTTAATAAAATTGGTGCATTAAGAATGTTTAATTATTTATTATAAATTACTGGATAGGTTATCCGAATTTTTAACCTACAAATAATAAATAGGTCAATTAAATATGGATTAATGAACTAGTTGTTTGATAAAATATAATTCCTAGTAGGGTTCAGAGTGACCCTTTTTCTTGTTTAAGGCCCAGGATACCAATTGATATGATATTTGTTTACCTACTACCTGTGTTGTGATGTAGTCCTGGATGGATGTTACGATATGTGAGGGCATAGAGGCCAACTGTTTGTGGTATTATTTGACACCTAGAGTGGTGAGATGCATCGGTTTATGCATTTGGGGGTCAGGGAGGAAACCCGAGTTGATGAAATGGGTTGGATGTGAAGGTTTTGATTCTTATTGATTCTATTTTGGTTATTTATCTGTTTTAATTTCCCAACTACTCAAGGAATCCGGTCTTGCTTACCCTTCTCCCAAAAAGGGTCGATGATGCATATGGTATGCCACATGATTTCTGTATTTATCTTCTCAAGGGAGGATGGTCTACGCTCTTTCTATAGGCAGAAAAGACTCAATATGTAGTTCATCTACTCACCGTGTTGATCCCCCTTGCTTTTAGTAGCATCAATTTTTCTTCTAGAATGCCTATGAATATGGAAATGTAATGATGTGAATGAATAATTGAATAAATGATGTTAACCCCTAGGATTAGGGCTAGCTAGAACAAAATACTAATGATATAAATTTAAATGGATTGTGGAATATGGGTGTGTTTATAATGAAATTTAATGTTAAATTTTTAATGTTTAATTAATGTGTAAAGAATTAATTAACATAAAGTGGAACTGATAAAAAGGGAATGAAGTAATTTAATAAATCTATTTAAATGGTTGGGTACTTATAAGATAACTAGTCATAGAAGTGGCTATAGGGAGTATGAGAGATGTTAGCTCCAACTGAGTCTACGACTAGGTTATGCCCATAGTGTGGTTGAGAGCTTTAAAATATTATGTAATTTTTGTGTCTCTATACACTTAATTACCTCATCAGTTTAGGAAACTGACAACTTGGGGACGATGAGACTCTGGGGGTGGGTTTTCCCAACATATCGGTGGGAGGATGGAAGGCTTACTACCACCTTTTCCCCACTCTCTTTTTTTGGTATTTACTTGTGCTGGTAGGCGCAGTGGTTATTTTCCCCATATATGTGTGTAGATGGATATATTGGCTTGTGGTTATTCACACAAAAATATTCTGGATATAGTTTCCTATGAACTACTACAGGTGAAATGAGTATAGGATTTGATGTATTGAGGTTCTTTACTCGTGTATGGGATATAATGGCATGAATTTTAATTCTTGAAGTATGATATACATTATGCGAGCTATGGTGGCTCTCAAAATCTACCTGGTCACATTGCTTACTTGGACATGATGGTTTTGTTACATGAGGTTCATGTTGTTGTGCTTCACCCAAGATTCTACGAGGAAGCCTTTTTGGAGAGATATTCATAGGACATGCGATGTTGGGGTAAAGTGGCAAACCAGTTCTGATGTTGGAGCAAGGTACCCATGATATTATTTATTATATTATATAATCTTATATGAATTACATGGTGAAAGTATCCATGTTGATTTTGGGAACATGGTATAACTATTTAGGTAATGAGTTAGTTTCACTTGTTGTTCATTGTGCGTTAGCATGTTTTCGTTAACTTTTAACGATAGGCTTCGAAAAGGATCTGACTATGTATACTGTTATACTCACCCTATAGATATATAAACTATTTTCAGGTCACTTAGAGAAGGTCGGAGATCAGGAAGGTTTCTATTAGCTTTGGGTTGTAGGAGCTGTTCATGCTTCATGGTCGCTGCTATTTTTACTTTATTTTAGGTACTTGTAGTTTTCCCCTTTCAGTTGTAGTAGTTTTTCAGGGAATTACATATGTAGACATGGGATTTATTTTATATTGTTTAGTAACTGGGGCCTGGTTGGAGTCTATCTTATCTCTATCATTATCATATGTCCTCTTACAGGGTAATTCCACCCATTTTGATGTTTACTATACCCTCAGTGCTAGTCACCAACCCAGGGCCTACTAGTGGTGGGACTTTGGGGTCATTATCTCTCTTATCACATTCTCGGCCTATGAGGTGTACTAATTTTTGTAGGGGTCATGAAACAGTGGTATTAGAGGACTGTTTGATTGATAGGATGGAGTTTTGTGTTAGGAATATGTGTGGCTGCATGGGTTTGTAGGGAAATAGTGTCAGTCATTTTTAGAATGTACGGTAAACACTGGGGACCAGCTAAGACATAAGAATTTAGGACCCCCTATGTAATGATGTACAAACCTTTCTATTTAAAATGGCTTCTAAATGATGTGATATTAGTTGCAGGGTGGAGACCTAGGAAAGGATAATTCATCATTATTATTTTTTCCTATCTATGAATGTGTAGACCATGGGATTGGTTAACCTAAAATGTATAAAAGAAGAAAAAATTAATTAATTAATGTCGAGTCTCCCATATTCTAGTATTTGGTGCCCTAAATGTTTTTTATTTTTTTGGTATGGCTCCAGGTCGATTTCTTCATCAGGAACAAAAAGAAGATGTACAACATGATGTTCCAGAAGATCGTCAATATGTAGAGGTTTATTATGACAACACATATAGGAGGAAACTTACAGAGTTTCATTGCTAATGTATGTTGAAGTAAGAGGTCTCCATTTCAGATGCATTCATGAAGAACTGGTAGGAGGAGGTCGAGATAGGCATCAGTCTGATCTGTTCTTAGATAGAGCACTAGGTGTCCTTGGTTGTGATGATGCGGCTTGGAGCAGCGAGGTAGTGGTGGTTCTTGATCCACATGGATTGCGAGGAGATAGTGGTCTTATGGGTGGAGTGCTGAGAAAAGTTTAGAGTCAAGTTTGTTTCTTCAACTATGAAGGTGTCCAGTCGCCAGGAGCTTCTTTCCCTTTGACACATGATCTCTAGTGTGTGAGTGTTTGGAATCCATTTTAGTAAACTTTTACGATATTCTTTAGACCTATTGCAAGATGAGGTGGCAAGGGAGATGCATTTTGAGGAAGATTTTCATCTAGATATCCAGCGCCCAGTCAACCCATTTATGCTAAAGACATCTATTGAGATGATGGAAAGGGTAGAGGTCATCGAGAGGTCTTTGGACAGAACTGGATCATCACAAGAGGAGAGTTGTCATGATTCCTCAAGAAGCAGAGCTATTGTCTGGGGTTCCCAGTTTTTAGGGCAGAAGAGTTTCGGTTCGGCCTGGGGTGGGTCCTATCCCTCTGCATATCTTTTTGCTAGTGGAAACAAATATTAGGACAATTCCAAAGCATTAGGTGCTTGTTTTTCTTTTAGTGGTCAAGGTCACCAGCAGCGAGAGTGATAGACCTTTTAGATTAGTCATCTTGCACAACATGTTCTGCTCATGGTTCCTTCATTGATGCAGTTACTGCTCAGGTAGCTGCAGCATGTTGCACTAACTTTAGATCAGTAGGGGGTAGATGGGGTAGGCAGAGGACATCCCCATGACACACCCCATCCCCAAAGAGAAGAGCATGACTATGGTGTTGTCATCATCAGGGTTAGAGAGGCCATGGAGGAGGTCATGGCCGATTTCATGCTTTAGTGTTGCCGGAACCAACGATGACTCACGTCGTTCGAGGTAGCCTTTGCCTGTTGTCTACCATGGTTTATGCCCTGTTTGATTCAAGAGTGACAAACTCCTTTGTATTACCTACCCTTTACCATGCTTTGGTTCTTGAGGTAGAGAGGATTCTAGTTCCCTTGTCATTGACAACACCAGTTGGAGGTCAAGATGACTTGTTTTATATATGTAAATATTGTGAGCTAGTGTTATGACATCACTGCTCATGGGGAGATTCCATATGTTTACTAATTTAACCATATTATTTCATCCTCTACATGGATTGGTTATATTCGGTGCTGGATATCATGGATTCTTTCAAGAGGTAGGTTTTGTTCATCGATGCAGATGGTGATCCAGTGGTGTTCGTTAGCGAGTTAGACCTTCAGAAGGGTCACAGTTCTATTCTGTCCTTATCATTCTTGATGTATGAGCTAATGCTGAGTTATTCAGAGGTTCAACAGTGGGAATTTCCTAGGGTTGTATAAGTGTTCCCTTATGTATTTCTAATATGGGTTTTACCCTTACCCCCGCGATGAGAGATTGATTTTGGGATCGATCTTAAACTAACAACATATTGTATCTCTATGTCTCCATAGAGGATGGCCCCTCCTACGTTATGAGAGATACATATATATATTATTGGACTATTAAAGTGCGTTTTTTTTAGTTCTGTGGGTCATCGGGGGGTGCACAAGTTTTGTTTGTGAAGAAGGCTGACAGATGTTTAAGGGTTTGTGTTGATTATAGTCGCTTAAATAAATTGAAAGTGAATATTTGCTATCCTCCTAGGCAGATTGATGATTTATTCTATCAACTGAAGGGTGAAAGTTGGTTCTCAATGATCGACATGCGGTCAGGATATCATCAGATGCATGTGAAGGGTGAGGATTTCCCGAAGATTACTTTTCATTGTCGTCGTGGTCATTATGAGTTTGTTATAATGTCATTTGGTGTGAGGAATTCTCCATCTGTGTGCATGGGATTGATGAACGTTGTGTTCCTCCAGTTCTAAGAAAATTTCATGTTGGTTTTCATCGACGAAATACTTATGTACTCCACGTCTTAAGAGGATTATATAGAGCATCTACACTCTATTTTGGAAGTTCTTTAGCAACATCAGCTGTTTGGGAATTTTTCAATGTGTGATTTTTGGGATTGAGAAGTCTGTTTCGTGGGGCATTTTGTGTCCCAGTAGGGAGTAGCTATGGATCCATTGAAAATAGAAGCAGTTGTGTCTTGGGCTGCACCCAAGAAAATTTCAAAGGTGCAAAATTTCCTTTGTCTCGCATGCTACTATATGAGGTTCGTAACCGATTTATCTTGAGTTGAGACTCCTCTAACATATTTTACCAGGAAGGATATGGAATTCATATGGACCAATTAGTGTCAGGTAGCATTCAAGTATCTAAAAAAGAAGTTATTAAGTGCTTCAGTTTGTTGTCTTCCATCAGAGAGAGTTCAGTTTGATGTTTTAGGCGATGCTTCGCACTTGTGGTTAGGATGTGTTTTGGGGAAGCATTGATCAATTGTTTCTTATGGTCCGTGCTAGTTGCGTCCCCATGAATGTAACTATTACACTCATGATCTTGAATTGGCATCAGTGGTGTTTTCTCTAATGTTGTGCAAACATTATCTTATTGGAGAACGCTTTCCAATTTTCACTGATCATAAAATCTCGAGGTATGATTTCTCCAACCGTGACTTAATAATATGACAACGTAGGTGGATGGAGTTCTTATAGGAAGAAGACATTGAAATAATGTATAAAACATGAACGGGGGATGTTGTAGCAGATGCGTTATGCCAGAAGTCATGAAGTGATTTCATGTGTGAATCTGGTGACTCATGGAGAGTAATGGATAAAGTATAAACATTATATCCTGATATGGGAGAAGTTTAGGGAAGATGTTTCATTTTTTCGATGATGGTGTAGTATTCATTGGTGTAGTAGGTGGAAGAGTCCCAATTGAGGGATCTAGAGGAAGAGGTCTAGAGATACTGTGTTGTTTGTAGCGAGGCCCCTGATGGATGGTTTGAATATGAACACAATCGAGTGTTGTATCATGGAAATATATTAGTTCCTTTTCATGATGCGAGAGATGGTTTTCAAATAGTTCCATAGTTTTCCATTAGCAGTAGATCCTTTATTGTCAAAGATGCACCGAGCCTTGAGAAGCTGATTTGGGTGGCATGGGATGAAGTGTGCATTTGCAGAGTTTGTGTCTCGATGTTTGGTTTACCATAAGGTGAAGGTCGAACACCGTGTTCCTGGTGGTCCTATCCAGGGTGTGAAGAGGTCTCCAGCATGATTTTGGATCTCTAATATTCCTTATCACTGCTTTCCATCATCATATAGATGGTCAGACAGAGCAGACCATCCGGTATCTTGAAGACATGTTATGCTCTTGTGTCATGGGTTTGCAGGTTCGTGGATGGGGAACATACCCTTGGTGGATTTCGTTTCGAAAAATAGTTTTCACTCCACCATTGGTATGCTGCCATTTGATGCCTTGAATGCCTGGCCTTTCCAATAAATATTGTGATGGACAGGGTTTAGAGAGTCAAAAATTATCGGACCGGAACTTTTGCAGAATACAACAGAAATGGTTTAGGTTATTCATGAGAAAATAAAGACTACACATGATCATCAGAATTCATATACCGATCAAAGGGGGAGAACCTAAGAGTTTGATGTTGGGTTCATGTGTTTATGAAGGTGACTCCATGTCATTTCAATTGAAGGATAGGCTATGGGAGTAATGTTTCTCCCTAGTTTGTTGGGCCATTCAAGGTGTTAGATCATGATGGAGATGAGGCGTAGGGAGTATCACTTCCCCAGTAGATGAACTGGATACACGATTATTTTCATGTATCATAGCTCCTTCATTATCTTCATGATGAATCTCACGTCATCAATTGTGGAGAGATCGATGTTGATGATGATGCAGCCTCTCCAGAGTAACCTGTGGAGATCAAAGATTTCAAATAGAAGGTGTTGTGCGGGCTTCTATTCCCTTAGTTCATGTCTTTTGGAGACACAATGTCATGGAGGAGACTACCAAGGAATGTGAGTCACATATACGTGCTCAAGACCCAGAGTTGTTTGATTTTTATCTCTTTCCATGTAACGATTTCCACTTTTCGAGTATAGACCATTCATGTTTATGAGAAATCTTAATTTGGTTGCTTCTTGTGGCTTGCTCTCTTTTGAGAGGTATCTCGATGGGTGGTTGTAAAGAATTAATTTTTGTTTCCTTTTATGGTTGTTTGGAATTCTCATGGAAAATAATGTTTTCAGATGTATCTGATGTAATGGGATGGACCTCTATGGTCCATTCCATAGTGGAAATCCATTTTTTGAGGTGTTCCATGAGGTCAAGGTGACTTATCCCCAACACTATTCCAAATTTCCAGTTCTGTGAATAGTGAAACAGTGACCTTATGGGAATAGTGTCATCAATAGCCTTAGGTGAATAGTGAAATGGTAACCTTATGTAAATTGTGACATTGATAACATTTGATGAATTGTGAAATGGTAACCATATATGAATAGTGTCATTGTTAGTCTTACATGAAAAATGTCAATGGTGAAGTTCAACGGTAACCTCACTTTCCTTCTCCAAATTTTATGTTCATGATTAGTGTTTCCTGAATGGTGAGGTTCCAACGTTGAGGATCATGAATAGTGCTTCTGGAATGGTGAGTATCCAATGGTGACGATCATAAACACTGTTTCTATAATGGTGAGCTTCCAATGGTGAGTTTTTAATGTTGAGGTTTATGAACAATGTTTTTTCCCTTTTCCAAATTTTGAGGTCATTAACTGTTTTTCCAGATTCCTACATTTTCTCCCAATTAATGTTTTCTTTTATGTAAAATGAATTTAATTCCTCAATTTAAGGACTCTGAGGCCGATTCTATGGTGATAACTCCTATATTAATTATTCCTCATGCTCGAGAAGCTTTTACATGGTAAATCTGCATGGGTTAATGCGATAATCTTTAAATGAAAAAATCCATTGTATCATAAACTGATGCTCCATTAAATCTTATAAAGGGACAAGATACATTCCTCTATAGTTCTTCCTCCATGTTCTTGGCTTTGAGAGGCTTGAACCTTTCATTCCATCTCATAGGAGTTGCATAATAAAACCTATATCCTTGGATTGGATCTACTCTGTTTTGATGAAAACAAAGAATATTGATGAGAAATAGATATATGGTATGATCTATTATAACACCCCAAAATTTCATAGTACGTTATTTATTCAATGTAATGCAATAACTTGCACTACACGCCACACCGAGATCTAGCGCACCACGACATAACAAAATAGTCGTTCAAAAGAGGTTATGAAAGGTATTAACTGAATTTTAAACTTTATATAATCCTTATAATTTTATAATCCATATTATGAGTTTCTTAGACATAATGTAAGAAAAAATTCAATTTTTCGGATAAAAGACGTATTTTTAAAAAAATTCAATTTTGATGCCTTTTAATGGAATTTTTTTAAATCTAATATTTGAAACTATTTTATATTCAATTTGAAAAAATAAAATTATTCTTTATAATCTGGTCATAAGAGTTTAATTTCAATAAATTTTTGGTGTTTTCCTGATAACTTTCATATTTGGGCGAATAGTGAAAAATACTATATTTTAACTAAAAACAACTTTTTAATAAAAATAATTTATATTTTTAAATTATAAATTTTAATGGTTTGTAATAATTTATAGATATTATTTTTACCACTTAATCAAATTCTGGTGATTGTAAGTAATTTCACATTGAAATTTGACATAAACAAGTATCAATATTTTGATAGTTAATATTTCTTAAAAATACATTTTTTGGTTTCTACAACATGAATTAATTTTTAATTAATAAAAGGAATTTATTTGTTTTTAATTTGGTAGAATATACTACATTTTTGGATTCGGAGTATCAAAATTATCATAGGGTGAAGTTTTTGTAATTTTCGGATAACTTTCATATTTTGATGGATAGTGAAAATTACAAAATTTTAATTAAGATTAACTTTTTTAATCGAAATAATTAATAATGAAAAATTTAGAATTTGGGTTTTTTTAGAGTATAATTAGATTATATTTTTAACATTTAATAAAATGTTGTTTATTGGATATAATTTTACATTTAAACTAGACATATGAAAGTTCCTATCTTTTGACATTTATTATTTCTTAAAAACATGCTTTTTTGATTTGACAACGGGAATTAATATTAAATTAATTTCTTCCACTTATGTTAATTGAATTTAGAAAAATGGATTCCATATTTAGAATCATGATTTATAAATTTTGTAAATAGTTAACTTTTATTTTTATATATTTAGGAATAATTACTTCGTTTATATTTTATTTACCATGGTTAAAGGATGAATCCGGTAAATAAGGGTAAAGAAATAATATTATAATAATATTTAATTACCCTAAAACGTGTCCTAACCCTATTGGTTGATACATTCCCAACCATGGTCATATTTGGGTCGATTTTGGGACAAAATGGAGCCACTTATAAGTGATAATGACACTTTATATTAATTTAGTTAAAGTAAATAAAAAATAACATAAGCATATATCTTTAAGAATTTTTTTTAACATAGGGTGATATAGGTTATATTTTCTAATATAAATAATAATTAGAAATCTAAAAATATCTCATACATAATTGGATTTTATTTATAATTTTTAGACATTGAATAATTAAATTTATTAATGACATAATAATGATAAAGTATTTTCTTCATTAAGAATAGAATCAAATAATTGTTATTATAAATGTCAAATTGAATATAATTTAAAATTTTTGATGACATACACAACTTTAATTAGTTAATATGACATGTTAGGATTATATAAATGAATTTGGTTCGAATTAATAAATATTTTAAGACTTTAAAAAAAAATTATTCAATAGTGTCAAAATGGACATAATGGTGTTTTTAAAACAAACATTATATTATTAATTGATATTCTATTTCTAAAAATCTCAGAAACAGACAAAAGACTTATATAATGATAAGTGTATCATTAATGGACCACATGGGGCCTCTTTGAAGTATATTGTAAGTTTATTAACTATATAATATAAAAATACAAAGAGCCATGATAAATGTCAAACTATTTAACTAAGAGTTAAATAAAAAAGATAAAGTTAATATAGTGACCCAAACCTATCTACAATCTATTGGCTGAAATTATTTCGTCCCATACTTATCTTATTGTAGAAATAAGTCACTTTAGAGACATTATAATCCAAATATGAATTTATTATAAACTAATATTTTATGTTATACATAAGGTGCCCCTCACCCCTCTTATAAAAGGGAACTCCCACTTCTCTAAAATTCATACCATAAAAGCCTTTTGGTTCGGCCAAATCCTACCCAAATATCTTCTAATATTCCCTCACTTCAACCTAGTGGTATTATTTTGATCATAAATCCATCCTATAAAGCACTTTTGATCAAATAAAAAAGAAGAACCCGTAGAAGTGGTAAATATTTCATCACCTCTATCAAGTTCATTTCTTCTTAAACTTCCTTTTTCATTGTTGATTCGATTATAAAATAATAAATACAATATATTATAAATTATGTGATGTTATTATAAATATAAAACACCCAAATTCATTATTCTATCCATCCATTTAATGATATGTCACCATACGCACGTACGTACGACTTACCGTCTCCACGTCGTGGTGTAATTGTTATTCAATACATTATTTTTTGGATGGTTATAATAATGATATGTAATTGATGTAAATAATAAATATAACATTATGATTATTCTATATATATTATATACCATCCAATTATATATTTTTTTAATATCAAAATAATGATATTTTTGCTCGTGCGTACGTATGAATTACCGTATGCAAAAATATGATGACATTCATTCCACGTCGTATCCATTCAAGAATTACAATCATTAGATGATTAAAATTAATGTTTAATGAATTGATATCATTCTGGATATTAATATTATACATCCCATCCATGAAAAATATTAGTCACATAACAATATGTTGTTTTAGTATTTCAATTTTTGATGTAATGGAAACATTATGAATGTATCTAGTGATTCCAAGGCAACTAAACTAATCTGTCCTAAGAGACATCATCTTTTGTGATCATGCCAATTTTATGTAATAATGCACCGACTTAGGGTAACAGGGGTTGGGGCGTTATAGTTGGTATCATCGGGAGGTTTAGTACTAACTATGAAAGCTATATTTAGACATTCTCTGATTAGAGCACATAGACCTAAGATGGACTTTGAGGAATAATATAGAAAAACTCCCTATAATTTTGGTATTGTAGAGATTTTGTGAGTTTTATGATCAATACATCCCAATATAGATATGAGAAGGTAGAGGCGGCTCTGGCACATATGTACCTAGGGGTAAAACCTGAAAACACATATTTGAGCTAGAATCGAACGTGAACTCGTGCACGACAACAGGCCTTGCTCCACTCTTGGTTACGACACTCCCGGGGGATATGCTTAGGATAATTCTAATTTTCATTACAAACCATTATGAAGGTTTTATGAGTATATACTTCCTCAATGAAAACATTTTTTATGATTATGGATTATATCCATAAATTATTCAATCAATGTTAAGTGTTTTTCAAGTTTTTATTTTTGTATTACGATTCATAAACTAATCAGGTGTATGCCATTGTATAGAAATGGCGCCTAGTAGAAGGAATATGAACTCCAGAAATATGTATGATCCAAAGAGTAATAAGGATCATATCCTTTATGGTATTAAGCCAACATTTAGAAGGGAAATAATCTCCCATGTATTCCCAAAATATGAAGAAATAGTATCATGTGTTAATAAGATAATAAATAATTCTCTGAGTCATATGGCTTTGAAGGGAAGCAAGAGAAGAAAAGGATGGAAGAGAGAAATATGGATAAAGGGATGAGAGAAAAGTTGAATTTTCCCATATGTGATAACTGTGGGAATAAACACCTAGGAACTTGCCTGAAGGGAATGAGAGTTTGTAATAATTGTGGAGAAAAAGGCCACCAAGTACGTGACTGCAAGGGTAAGAAAATGGTTTCAAATGTACAGTGATTCAACTACAATGAGTTGGGACACTACGCGAACTAATGTCCAAATCATCATATTATGCCCCAAATGATGCTATTGGATAACAATCATGTTAATATTCTACCATAGATGATGAGGAATGATTAGAGTTCTTATGTTGTAATTAAAGAATTATTTCATTTGAGTGTTGTATCAACGATGTACTTGTTATAATAATTATGATGTATATAAGGATTATACTACATTAATATTTCCTTAAGGACTTGGGATTTTGTGGAACCAAGAAAAGAGAGTCAATAGTAGTTTAAATTTTTGGAAAATATATGGTTGAGAGAAATATAAACCATAATATGGTTATGATAATGAGGTAGTAATTTTGGAATAATACATGTTTGATTTGGATATTCTTGAATACCTTGATATTGATTAATGATTAGTATATTACGCCATTGTTGGAGTTTACAACATTTTTGGATAGAAGTAGTATATCCAATATTCTATAAGGAACAAGGGAGCATGAATGTAATGAATAATTTTTTATGGTAATTCAGGGTGTTGCCATGTTTTAAAATAATACATGATGATGGTGTTCACATGATATTACATGGAAAAATGATCTTCATTGTGTTTAACTTATTTATAAATTTTGGACAGTGAGTTTGGATAGAAGTATTTTGGATAAGTCTAAAGGTTGGAATGGATTATGTTTGAATGGTAATTTTTGGATTTTTATAAATAGACAACACATAGACCATGTGACAACCCTTCGTGTCCGAAAAAGTTGTGGGAATCGAACCCTGAACCATAGTGCGATTTGGATTTATCGCCTACTACTTGAATATGTGAACTCCATGGATTGTAAAACATAGTTTCTTTTCTTAAAGGGTCTGATATGTGAATTATAAATTCATTATTTTTGGAACACTATATGATTAAGATAAATAGAATATTTTTTCTGATAGCTTTTGGAGTGAAAGATGAGTTTGTTGTAGGATTTAGTTGAAGGATGAAACTCTACTTTTCAATTATATATATATATATATATATATAATTTTTCCAAATTATTATATGGTTAAATTAATTCTTAAACAATATAAAAGTGATCTTAAAACCAAAAATGTGTTATCATAATAGGTTATGTTTTGTGGAACCAATGATATTTTAAATCATCATCGATTGATGGAATTGAGGCCCTCAATTATATAATAGTTTGTGACTGATGTCCTCAATCACAACCTATAAATATTTACATTTTTCCTCAAATTATGTGTCTCAAATTTCCACCAATGTTCTCTTAATCAAGATCATAATTTGGTGGTGACTTTTTCATTCCCCTTTTTCTTTTATTAAGACTAAATTTTATTAACCCGGTTTATGATGTGGTTTTTTCCACAATTGTATTTTCTATTTTCAAACTTTTATTTTCGAAAAACAATATCATATTTCTAGGATGAAATTTATTGAACGATGGAAGAATGTAACACCCCAAGATTTTATTGTACGTTATTTCTTCAAACTAATCCAATAACTTGAACTACACATAACACTGAGTTATAGCGCACCACTACTTACCTAAATAGCCATTCAAATGCAGTTATGAATAGTATTAAAAAATTTGAAAATTATATAATCCTACTAATTTTATAATCCATATTATGAGTTTCATATACATAATGTAAGAACAATTGTTTTTAAATTAAAAGTTGTATTTCTCATTAAATGAAATTTTACCGCCTTTTAATGGAGATCATTTATTAAATCCAATATTTTAATATTTAATCTATTCAATTTTAAAAAATAAAATTCATCTTTAGAATCTGGATATATGTGTTTAGTTTCAATAAATTTCTTTTGTTTTTCTAATAACTTTCATATTTGGGTAAATAGTGAAAAATACTGTATTTTAACTGAAAAAAACTTTTTTAATAAAAATGATTTATAGTGTCAAATTATAATTATAATGCTTTATAATTATAAATAGATCACATTTTTACCATTTAATCCAATTATGGAGATTTTAAGTAATTTCACATTGAAATTGCACATAAATAAGTATCAATCTTTTGATAATTATATTTCTTAAAAATATGCTTTTTGGTTTTAACAACATGAATTAATTTTAAATTAATAAATGAAATTTATATTTTTTTAATTTGGTAAAATAGAATTAATATTTGGATTTATATTATCGAAATTATCTTAGGGTTAATTTTTGGTACTTTTCTGATAACTTTCTTATTTTGAGGGATAGTGAAAATTAGTAAATTTTAATTAAAAATAACTTTTCTAATAAAAATAATTAATAGTGATAAATTATGACTTTTAGAGGTTTTAAAGTATAATTAGATTATATTTTTACCATTTAATGAAATTTTGGACATTGGACATAATTTCACTTTTAAACTGGACATAAACAAGTCCCAATCTTTTGATAGTTATTATTTCTTAAAAACACACTTTTTGTTTTTACAACAGAAATTAATTTCAAATTAATTTATGCCACTTATGAGTTTTTAATTTCAAAAAATTGATTCTATATTTATTATAATTAGATCCAAAGTTTGTAAAAAGGTAACTTTTATTTTTATACCTTTTTTAATAATTACTTTGGTAAATATTTTATTTACTATGGTTAAAGGGTATATTCGGTAAATAAGGGTAACAAAATAATATTATAATAATATTAAATTATCCAAAAACGTGTCCTAACCATCTTGGTTGATACATGTACGACCATGGGAATATTTGGGTCGATTTTGGGACTCCATTTATCCACTTTTAAGTGATAATGACACATTATATTAATTAAGTTAAAGTAAATTCAAAAATGACATAAGAATATATCTTTTAGAAAAACAATTTTTACCTAGGGTGATATAGGTTATATTTTCTAATATAAATATTATTTAGAAATTTAAAAATATTTCCCACCTAATTTTATTTTATTTATAATTTTTTGACATTTAATAATTTAATTTATTTATGACATAGTAATGATACAATCTTTTCTTTATTAATAAAAGAATCAAATAATTCGTATTATAAATGATAAAATAAATATAATTTAAAATTTTTATGACATCCACAAATTTTATTAGTTAATATGACATGTTAGGATTATATTAATGAATTTTTTTCGAATTAATAAATTTTTTTATGAATTTAAAAAAATCAATTATTAAATAGTGTCAAAATTGACATAATGGGGTTTTTAAAACAAATATTATATTATTAATTGATATTCAGTTCCTAAAAATCTAAGGATCAAACAAAGGACTTATATAATTATAATTGAATAATTAATGGACCACTTGGGGGCCACTTGTAAGTACATAGTATGTTTATTAACTATATAATATAAAAATACAAAGAGACATGATAAATGTCAAACTCTTTAACTAAGAGTTAAATAAAAAAGTTAAAGTTGATATAGTGACACAATCCTTTCTCAAATCTATTGGCTGAAAGGAATTCGACCCATAACCATATTACCCTATAAATAAGTCACTTTTGAGCCATTATAATCCGAATATGAATTTATTATAAAATAAAAATTTAAGTTTTTCTTAAGGTGCCCCTCACACCTCTTATAAAAGGGCACTCCCACTTCTCTCAAATTAATACCATAAAAGCCTTTTGGTTCGGCAGAATCCTAAAAATATATCTTAAAATATTCCCTCAAATAAATCTAGAGGTATTATTTTGATCATAAAGACAACCTATAAATCCCTTTTGATAAAATCAAAATGAAGAACCCGAAGAAGAGGTAAATATTTCATCACCTCTTTCATGTTACATTATTCTTCCACTTCCCTTTTCTTTGTTGTTTCCATTATAAAATACTAAATTTAGTATATTATATATTCTATGATGTTATTAAAAACATTGAACAACCAAATTAATTGTTCTATCCATCCTTTGAATGACATGTCACCAAACGCGCGTACGTACGGCTTACCGTCTCCACGTAGTGGTGTAATTGTTATTAAATACATTATTATTTGGATGGTTATAATAATGATGTGTAATTGATGTAAATAATAAATATAAACTGATTATTATTCTGTATATATGATATATCATCAAATTATATATTATTTTAATATTAGAAGAATGATATTGTCGCTCCTGCGTACGTACGGATTACCGTCTCCACGAATGCGATGAGATTCATTCCCCGTCGTATCCATTCATGAATAACATTCATTAGATGATTAAAAGTAATGTTTAAAGACTTGAAATAATTATGTATATGAATAAGATAAATCCCATCCATGAAAAATATGTCTCACATAATAAAGAATACAAAGGAAAATGAATCTGTTAACACTCGAAACGATGATAATACTAATATATTATTAACAAAGCAATGTTAAAAGATCATATATGATATCATATTAATATATATGATTCTTTTATAATTTAATGAATATTTTTTCAACATTACACAGGATGTTAACCAACCCTCCACCATGTAAAAGTGAAAGGTAAGGGTTTATTTAACAATCTATTCATTATCCGATGTTGTTTATACGCAATTATCTACTGGGACCTCTTTATCATCCACATCCATGTTTCATTAAAATGTATTTCAATTTTTTTACTATTTAATAGAAAATGGGTTAAATTCATTTATACCCTTATGTGTTTTGACAAAAATCTTTCCATCTTTTTCCAAAAAAGGTACTTTTTAACATTTTCGACAAATTTAAGGTAAGAATGTTTTTTAACTTATACGACGAGTGACGTTATTTTACGCCATTATAAAATCATCAAAGATTCCCTTACAAGCATATAATAATCTTTTCAAATTAAATATTTTCATTTATAATTATGTGACTTTTAAATGATTTAAAAAAAATATTTCTCTCAAAAAGTTTAGATTTCATTTATGTCGACATCCTTTGATTGATTTTAAGCTTATTTGATGTTGATTTATTATGATAAAGAACTAACATATGATATTAAATGTTTTGTGATATGTTTGACTGTGGATGTACAATTTTTATACCATTCATGGTTTATGGTTAAGGTATTGAATTTTCATATTCTAGTTTTTATATGATTGGTTATGATATGTTTAAACATTTTCAAATGAGGAATGTATTAAACTTAGTAAGTGATGGGTGGATACCGCAATAGATCCTCGATGCTTCGGTATGTCTCATGAGACAACTAGAGATGGAATTGGCCGAGTCCCTTTCCCAATTTGACCTGTGGTTTTGGCAGAGGCCTAAATCATTTTTAGATGTTTTGGTCGAGGAATTGACAAAATGTTTCAGAATGTTCGGCATTATACAATCCCTCCTTATGAAAATAATATTGATGGTTCATGTGGTCATTCGACTGTAGAATACCCATGATTATGTTATATTATTCCATTATTTACTCATTTCATATTCCTTCCATAAATGTATTCTTTTTTATTATTGGTAAAGCCACGTGGTTTCAATAATTAACCATTCTTAATATTTATGTTATCCTCCACTGTATTGCTTACCCTTACTGAGCGTTTGAGCTCACCCCTTTCAATGTTTTATTTTTCCCAGGATGGGAAGAAGTATTTTATGAATGACCTACTGGGATAGTATGAGGGGATATGAGGGTGAGATATGGACAGAAGATGTTGTTGTAGTTTTTTATTTTATTATTTAATGTAAACATTATGAATGTCTCTAGCGATTCCAAGGCTACTAAACTAATCGGTCTTTCGAGACTTGATCTTTTGTGATCATGCCAATGTTATGTAATAATTCACCGACTCTGGGTAACTGGGGTCGTGGCGTTACATCTATCATAATTATTTTGGGTTCATCTAATTTTGTTTCTCTTTTCCATTTTATGGAAAGGTATCTCCATGTTCTTAATAGAGGTTTCTTGGGTTTTGACCGATGTGGTTGTGTCTCTGCATCATCGGGTGGATATAGTTTTGACGGGGGGAAGAGATCGTAACTCATTGTGTGGTTCGTTCTCATATAATGAATGTCAAGAATAACTTGAGGTAGGGGATTCATTTCTTCTCTTTACATTTATGTGATATTGTATAGTTAGAATGTTTTATCCCACTAGATCATAATAGAATTAACATAATAAATATTCAAACTTGATAAATAAATTGATATCGATCAAATGTTATTGCATCTTGTTTTTCTAGATAGTGTTATATATATTATTTCTATGTTTATATTTTCCTTCTTGATGGAAATTGGAAAAGAATGTAATGTAGGAATTAATCAACAATTTTTTTCCAATAGATAAGGAGGCATGTGAATGAATCTGGTTCTTTTTTTTAGTAATTTGATGTTAATTCAATTTGTGCAGTAAGAATGTATAATTATTTGTGAAAGCTTACCGGTTAGGTTTCCCGAATTTGGAACCTACAAATAATAAATTTTTTAATCCAAGATGCATTAACAAACTGGTTGTTTGATATAAGATAATTCTTTTTAGGGTTCTGAGTTACCCTTTTTCTTATTTAAGGGCTAATAGGCCAATTGATATGATATTTTTTTTCAACAGCTTGTGACGTGATGTATGCATGGATGGTTTTTGTGATATTTGGGGGCATAGAGGACTACTGGTTGTGGTAAAATTTGATGCCTAGAGTGGAATGATGCCTCAGTTTATGAATGTGGGTGTCGGGAAGGACACCATTGATGAAGAGATGGAATGGATATGAATTTTTGGATTTTTATTGATTCTTTTTGGATTCTTATTGATTATTTTTGGATTTTTATCTACTTTACATTCCCCAATTCTCAAGGTATTAGGTCTTGCTAACCCTTTTTCCAAAATGGGCGACGACACGGGGGTGTGACACGTTCTTTCTGTGTTTAGAATCTCAAGGGAGGATTGGTCTATGCTCTTGCTATAGGCAGAACATACTAGACGGGTAGTTCACCTACTCACCATGTTGAACCCCCTTGTGTTTAGTAGCATATAATATTTTATACAATACCTGAGAATACATGAAAGTAATGCTAAAAATAAATAATTTAATAAATGATGATAACCCATGGGGTTGTAGCTTGCATGAACAAAATGATGAGTTTTCAGTTTTAAAGGGATAGTTGACTTTGGGTGTGTTGATAATGAAATTTAATGTGGAATTGTTAAAGGTTAATTAATGATTAAAAATTTAATTAATGTAAAGTGTAAATGATAAAAAGTGAATAAAGTAATGTATTAATCTTATTTAAATGGTTGTGTGCTTATAGGATACGTAGTCATAGAATTGGAAGCCGCATGTCTGAGAGACATTAGCTTCAGTTGATTCTACGACTTGGTTAGGCCCATAGTGTGGTAGTGAGCTATATTATATTTTGTACATTTTGTGTTTCTATTTGCTAATCCACCCAATCAGTTCGGTAAACTGACTCCTTGGAGATTCTATTCCTTTGGGGTGTTTTTCCCATTATCCTGGTGGGAGGATGGATGGATGACTACCCCCTTTGGTCTCTCTCTATTATCTTGGTAGTTACTTGTGATGGTATACATAGAGGATAGTTTTCTACATGTATGTGTGCGGTGAGCTGTAATGGCTTGTGGATATTCATGCACATATATTCTGGATATAGTTTCCTATGGAGTACTATATGAGTAACGTGTATAGGCTATGATGGATTGAGGTTCTTTACTCAGGTATGGGATATAATGGTTTGAGGTCTAATACCAGACGTATGATACACGTTATTCGAGCTATGGTGGCTCGAAAAAACTACATGGTTACTTTGATTAAATGGAAGTGGTGGTTTTGTTGCATTAGGAACATGTTGTGGTGCTTCTCCCAGGTGTTTGTGGGAAATCCTTTTTGGAGAGAGGTTCATAAGACATGTGACGTTAAGGAAAAGCAGAAAACCAGTGGGGAAGTAGTAGCGTGATACCCTAGATAATATTTATTATATTATATACTCTTGTATTTGTTACTTAGTGAGAATAGCCATGGTGAGGCTGAGAACTTAGTATACATGATTAGGTGAAGAGTTAATTTAACTTGTTGTTCATGGTGCTTTAGCATGCTTTCGTTACCTTTCAACGAGAGTCATCAGGGAGGATCCTACTGAGTATACTTTTATAATCACCCTAATTCTATATAAACTATTTTTCCGGTCATGTAGAGAAGGTTGGAGATCAGGCTGGTTACTACTAGCTTGGTGTTGAAGGAGTTGTTCAAGCTTTGTGGTCACTGTTCTTTTTACATTATTTTGGGTACATGCTATTTTACCCTTTTAGTTGTAGAAGTTCTTCATGAAATTATATATATGTACTTGGGAGTTCATTTATATTGTTCTCTAAAAACGATTCGATTTGTGTCTGTCTTATCCCTCTCTTTAGAATGTGTTCTCTGAGAGGGTAATGTTTCCCATTTGTGTGTTTATTATACCCTTAGTGCTAGTAACCAACCCGGGGCCTTCTAGAGGTGGGACTCGTGGGAAATTATCTCCCTTCTCATATTACCGCCCTTGAGGGGTACACTTTGTGGGAAGGGGTCAAGAAAATTATATATATTCTACCCACTAATTATAAATTTAAAATATATTCCATATGATTCAATTTATAATATTGATGGAATTTAATTTTAGGATATGTAATCTATAATATAATGAAATACATTACCAGAAAATTATTACATCAGTTTAAAAAATAAAATATATGTTTTAAAATTTTAATCATACTTTAAAATATAATAATTCAATTTTCAAAAAAAAAATTACAATAAAATGATTTAATAATTTTTATGTCATAATTATATACTGACAATGGAATAACAGTCACAATATTGATATATTACTATATTCTCCTAAAAACCATTTTATAAATATATACAATTCATTATAAGTTAATATTATTATTATAAAATAAAAAAAATTGATTTATTTTAATATAATTTTGAACCTAAATTTTATATATTTATTTTTTAAATCCAAAAACAAAATACAAATAATAAAATTTTTTATTGAAAGATGAAATTTTTAATCATTTATTATTCTTAATATTATTTCATGTAAATTTATAATTTATAGTTTATTAATATATTAGTTGATATATTAAAATAAATTAAAATGTTTTAAATTTTATTTTATGGATAATGGATACAATAATTAATAAAACTATTATTTGTATTAAAATATTTCATTTATTATAAATAAAACTTAACAAAAACCATTAAAATTAATTATTTAAATTATAAAATTTAATTATAATACTCAATTTATATGAAAATATTTCATTTTGGACTTTGTATATACATCATATCACATGAAAAATTAATATTTATACATAATTTATATATATTTATTATATTTTAATATTTTTTATTGTGTGTCATATTATTTTAAATTTACTAGTTAACAATACATAAATTCATAATACCTGTTGAATATGTGACCAACCACTATATAAACCCTAAACATATTTGAAATGATAATATTTTCAATGATTGTATTTTAAATTACCAGATTCCATTCATATATATATATATATATATATATTTACTAAAATTATTTTGTTCACATTTCCCATTGAAATTGTTTTTTTAGATACCATAATAAGATTTCTCTTTGGTTGATATTATTTCTCACTGAATGTTATGATATAAAAACAATGATATTTAAATGTGACTATGGTCTGTGTGAGTTTTTATTTATAAATATATCATTATTTAAAATTTATAATCCCATTTAAAATTTTTCTATTTTCATGGATGTAATCATTCATTATTTATAATACATAGTTTCGTGTGATTTTTTGGTAACATTTATAATTGAAATCAAAAATATTAATTTTTTAATCCTTATATTTTATGACTTTTATTATAATATATATCAATTCCATTCATAAAATATAATGAATATATTGTAAAATTATAATAATATATTTTATTGAATGAATATTCTCTCTAAAAACCAATTAAATTACTATAATAAATCCTAATATAATGAATAGACAATGTCTATATTAAATCCCACTAAACTAAACATACATACATATATTGGGGACTTTTAGTGAGAATAAAATACTCAAAATTTTCCATTAATAAAGAGTGAATTCTAATCATGCCAAAAATATATTTCATTCTTCCTTCTTTGCCTCAAAGGAATGAATTGATGATGAATCAGTGTTGACCGAGACACTGTATTCTATGGGAGAACACAAAACTGTGACAGACATAATTCAAAAATTCCTTATAACGAAAAGCAGACTAATAGAGGCCACCAACTCACTTTCCCTTCCATTATATTAGAATAACGATAACCTTGTAGTTTATTGACAATCATTGAAATGAATTGAGACCCCACCATTAAATCCATATTTTTCTAATAATCCCAGTAATTATAAAGAAGGGTGATTGGAAAGTTTGTTCACATCACCTAATCACCGGTATTATAAGACTATGATCATGAAAGATATCCTACCCAAACAATGGAATAACCCCTAGTTTCATATGATCTTGAAAATACCACATTTTAAAATTATATATATATAAGGATTTTTGTAATATAATCATGAAAGAAAATAACTAGGGATTAAAACTATATAGGATTCAATAATATATAATCATTTCCCACCATCATATATATTCACTTGTGAAGGGACATTGATTTTACCAGCTCAAGAAAAGTGTCTTTTGGGGAATGTTAAGGTAAATTCTGATCTCATCGATGCAATGAGATTGAACATTATATTCAATGACAGATTTGAAGACTGGGATATTATTAAAAGGATGTATAATACCTAGATATCAAATATAATAATCATCAATTTTTTTAAACACATCTTCAATTGGAGTAAACCAACCATTAAAATAGAAGTTTGATTTGATTATCTCAGTGTCATAACTCAAATTACCAATATTGGATGACAACTAATTATAAAATCTTATAATGAAATAATTTCTCTTGGTTTGTATACTAACTACCGATGAGGATGAAAACCCCCTAACTAAATTTTCAAACTAGTAGAATACCCCCATAGGAGTAATATCAAAAAAAATATGATATTATTTTTTAATTATATATATAGTGTATTTCATGGAATTCCAATGGTAATAAGAAAATGTCAGAGATCATTTTCTACATGATGACACCCTTTAATAGAGTACGATAGTTGTATCTATTTGGATTTCTATTAATGGTGTCAAATTTTAAAGATACATGGGAATATAAGTGGAACAAGACTCATTTAGCATGACTTCCTATGATGATGGAGTCCCCTAAACTGTTACACCTATCCGAACATGTGTTGGTAGAATCAATCCTCCACTCAAAGCATAAAATGAAATTGATACCCTATAAAGTAATGTATTTTCATGCTTCTCTAACCCTGTGAGGAATTAAACCATTAGAACTATATATATATATATATATATGAAATTTCATTGTTTTTATATTATAATCATAATTATGGATTGGTTTGAGTATGTGGATCTATGGTGGTGGTGATTTGATAGAATGTTTAAGGGAAATCATTGATCATGTATCTTACCACAATTATGAAAAAATAGTGGTATTGCATTATTATATTTGTTTATTTATCATTGATGTATTGTCCAATATGTTTTAAGTTTTGTTTTGAGGGAGTATGATCTTGTAAAGACATAATCACACATCATTTTGATAGTGTAATGATAGCTAACATATATTTATTTTTGAATAATTTTTTTACCAACAAATGGATTTAATACTGGTCAAAAAATTGTTCTAAAATATTTTTCTTGATAATATATGGGCTAAAAAGATGATTCAAAAACATTATTTTACTAATTAATTATAATAATATTTGTAAATTTGACGAAAAAATTATTAATTTTTATAGGAAATACTATTTCTCTATTATGATAATGTCAATCTCTCAATATTTATTTTAAAGCTACATTAAACAACACCTCTTCTTGAAAAATAGGGACTCATTCACCTCAAGATGAAAATCTAGAAAACATAATTCCCCTTTCTATTTGATCATATAGTAAATTCATTAATTTCATCAATTTTAGTGGGTATATTCACAAGGGATTATTATATATATGTATTTCACAAGTTATATGTTCTATTAGTAACTATAACTCATTATTATAATGTATACTAGAAATCTCATACATGATTATATTATAATAACCCTTCAAAAAACTTATCCTTTCAAGGATGATATTTTACCTTTTCTCAACAATTTTTTCATATGAATTGTACATTATTTTTTCCCATAATAATAACATTCAATGATGTATAAAACAATATTTATAATTATCCTTAAATTAATATAATAGTATATGTATAATGATATAAAAACCATAAAAAATAAAATATCAAATTATACTAAAAAAATTATTACAATATTTTCAAAGAGAATATTTCTATAAATTATATTTATATGAATGATACATAATTGAGATACAATAAAAATGGTAGGTTTCAGTATATTAAATATATATTCCTAAATGTATAGGTCACAAAGATTACTGATAGGTTTAGTTTATTAGGAAATTTTTATCTTTTTAAGGAATACATTATTTTATATCTCATTGTAAGATACCAAATTATTTATAATTTACTAGGTATACTCAAAAATAATGTCAAACGAATTTAGGATATTATTATTCCCACTAAAAAATATATTCATTTAAAAAGTATTTTATCCATGATAATCCACTCATATTTAATGATATATTGGGTTTTCTTGAGGAAAATTTATGATGAGTTTACTTTGGGATATGTTATTTATATGGAGTGATTGGATAAATAACTTCAAAATTTTTTTTGGTAAAATAAATTGATCCATCTCTAATATAAATATTCATCTTCTATCACTCATATAGAATATAAATCTCATCAACATTCTGATTTAATATAATCCCTTATAATGGTTTCCTTTCATCCATTCTCTAAAAGCATTCATTAGGTGCGTTGAAAAATATATGCATACATATTTATGGGAATATCTTCTAAAATGGTAAAGTTAATTATTGATTAGGGCCAGGATAGTAAATTAATATTAGGAGGCTTCAATCAATATAACTATATCTAGAAATTCATATCAAACATCCATCATATGTTTTCTAATGATGTAAAATATGGAAAATCATTATGGCAATGCTACATTAGTAGTATCTAAGGGATTAGTCCTATAATAGTTGGATAAGGGAGACATGAAAGGTCAAATTTGTGGAATGGGATTATGAGGGATTCATTTCATTAAAAAGAACTAAAAATCTAGAATAGTGTAACATCCATCGTTTTATAAAAAAATAAGGACTATATTTTAATGCATAAATGATATGTAGCACAATGGTTAAACAAAGAAAGACATATTATCATTAAAATGTGACTATTAAAAACTTAAAATTAAAATTACAGGAACAAATAGTAGTAAACAAATAATTAAATATTTAATTATCCCATAGAATTATAATATAGTAATTAGATATTTTTAAATATTTACTATATTTTTAGTAAACTGATCTTATTCATAAAAAATAACTATTCTTAAGAATTTTTTTTATTTAATTTTATGGGTAAATATTATACCTAAATTTATGAAATTCTAGAAAATATTTTTGAGAAAAATAATTTAATTTTTACACTTTTCATGTAAAAATTAACATTGGATAAATTCTGTAACACTTTTCAAAAATAATTAATTTTCCAGGAATATTGGAGAATACAATTTTTTTTTTGAAAACTAAATTTTATATTAATTTAATTACAATGTAACATTATGTTGTTGAATACTATTAAATTTTGGTGAGTTTAATTTATTTTAAAATAACTCTGTTATTGTTTTTTGATGAATTTTATTCTTAAATTTATTATAATAATATTTTATTATCAAAATGGTCATATTTCATAACTATTGTTTTTCATTGCATTTTCCTATTTAATTTTGAATTATATTATATATATTATGTGATTTAATTATTGAGATATGGATTATAAATATTTAATAAATTGGTCCAAATTTTGTAAATAAGTCTCTTTTATTTCTGCTCAATATAAATAGTGAACTAGGTAATTTTTGTTAGGAGGTTAATGGGTAAATTGTGTAATTAACAGTTATAAATAAAATGATAAGGAATACTAAACTACCTTAATACTTTTATAAATTTTATTTTAGGACTCTATCTAGGCCATAATAATACAAAAATAAAATTTCAGAACTTTGGGTGCCATTTGTATGATATTATTACAATTATTGTATTTTAATTAAAGAAATGACAAACATGGACACTCTTGTTTTTAGTAAGTTTTAAATTTTAAATATGATTTCATCTGGAGGATATGTTTCATGGTAAATATTATAATGGATTATAGAATATTTATCATCATTATGGTAATTTTGTTTGGGAATAAATAATTACCTTAAATTCTTTCACAATACTGATGTAGTAATGATTTAATTCATTGTAAAATACAAAAATGATATTAATGATATTAAAATAAATATAAAATGTTTTAATTAATATAATAAAAGAATAATATACATTAAAATTATATGTTTGGGAAACAATAAAATATATTTTTTTGAATTATAAGTCTAATACTGATATTATTGGAGTCAATGTAATGAAATGTTTTAAAAATGATATTACTAATATCTTATTGTAAAAAATATTTTATTAAATGATATTATATTCATTAAAACCATAAATTCCAACAAGAGAATAGTATAATGCATAAAATATCTTAAATGTTCCATTAATGAGTATTTTATAAAGAAAAAGTAACTATATAGACCCATAATGTGTAAAACATAATGTTGTCACAATAATAGTTAAAGAGGTTATGTCAGAGTTAGAAATAAAATATAATTGTAGAAATATATTAAATGAATTATAAATATATATTTTATGAGAATATTTTAACCCTTAATTATCATATATTGTTAGTAACTTACTTTGGATCTATTTCTAATTGAAACATAATTTATAATATAATAATATTTTGAATAAATCCTAGTGTACCCCACCCCAATCAAATAATAGGGAACATCATCCCCTATTTTATTCCCAAATAGAAAAAAAAATTCTTCTAAAACCTAATAACATCCTTCCTGAGGACCTTACCAAAATTAAATATGTATTTCCTTTTGCATAACATTATCTTTATGGTCCTAAGGTGTTAGTCAAAAGTGATTGTCCAAGGAAGAGGTACAATTTTTCATCAGGCTTTTATATTTTATTTATTCATCCTACTCCATAAATATTCTAACCAATTATTATGTTATTAAACCATTATATTATATATAATATGGGTTTTATGTTAATTTTACATCATGATTCAATATATGCTTCCATCAAATGGGATTTGATATCATCATTCATGTGTACGGCCGACAACCTCCTTCCAAACTGATGTAATTCATTTTACATAACTATCACAAAATAAAATTTATAATTATGGAATTAATTTTCACCTATGACATTAATTAAATATCCATCATTATTAAAAGATAATATATCATATGAATTATTACCATCCAATCCATAGAAAAAATAAAACATCAATTGTGTGTACTTGTGAACTACCACCTCCTTTAGGCGATATTAATTTTTTTTCATCACCACATCACATGGATTATATATATTATTATAATTAAATAAATAAAATTATATACATAATTATATTATAAAAATATAATGAAAAAATTATTTTCAAGCATTCCATATTGACCGTAGAAAAAGGGAAATGTCACTCAAGCGTACGTACGCCATATCATCTCCATTATTATAACAGAGTTTATTTTTCATAATCATATACACTGGTTGAATTTAAAATTATAATTTATTCTTAAAAATTTTATTATTTTATTTAATATTATTATGGAAATTAATTACTAATGACTAATATTACAACAATCAGCACTCTAACCTCATTTTGGACGGAAGTACCAAAAATCGCCAAAACATCCGACGCAGACATCATTTATTATGTAATTGTATATAATAAGGAAATGTCTGATACAAAAGGGATAATAAAAATAAAATTTTTTATAATAAATTAAATAATTTATATTTGTTTATTATTCATGAACATGAATAACTTAAGTGAAAAGCCTGACATAAGGAAAGGGAATTTCTTTTGAAAATCCTTTTTTGAAGCTCAATTTTCAAATATTTTTAAAAACATTTAAAGTTGTATATTTAACTAATATGGAATTAATTGAATTTAACTTTTTAATGACGAATTAACTGATTTAATATTAATTTTTATGTTTACATAGATATATCTAAATGAAACATTTTTCATTGTATGTGCATGGTATTTCTTAATATAAGACATTTAAAAATAAGAGGTTTATTTTCAATAATATTATTTCTATAATTAAATAATTATTGATTTATGTTTATAATATTGTTCTTAGGAATTATTTATGATGATTATTGGTTATATTATTAAATAATGAATTTTTGTTCCCTGATAAACCAATGATGAGTGGTTTTGTGATAATATCCAATGCATTGGGTACTCTATAGATGGATGTTGACCATATTTATTATTCCGTTTGTAAGAGTGATTTTAAGAGTTTTATGATAACTTTTATCACTAGATACATAAATAAATTATATATTATTGATAACTAGTTTTCATGGATATATTTTGATTTAAAATATTTAAGTTAATGATACTTTTTAAAATATAATTCTTTTTTCTTATAAAAATGAATTTTTTTATGAATTTTTTTATGGGCATTCCCTAGAATAATAATTTAATTTTTTCACCTTATTGAGATTTTTTCACTCCTAGTAAATTTAAAAAATATATTCATAGGGATTAAGGGATATTATGTACAATAATGATGTCATGAATAAAAAATTGACCATTTTTCATCAAAATAACACATGTTTTTTACAATAGTATTGTTTGGTTAAATATGGATTCTATTTATATGTGTCCACTTGTAATGTATGGGTTGAAAATGAAAAATTTTATCATAATTCAATAAAACTAGAAATAGAAATTATCAGTGGGATTATAATAAATTTAATTCTAATTAAAATAAACTAAAATATAAAATGCATATGCTTAATTCATTGAGTTTTTATCATATTATGGTTTAGAAAACTATGGAGGAAAAGATGGTTTCCTGAGAAATTATCTTAATTATTATGGATATAATCATAGGGGTAAAATTTTAATATCGATCATAATTTAAAGGTCTTTCAACCCACATTAAATTTTTTTTGTTAGAAAATTTTAGTGTGATTGTTGATATTATTGGAGACATTTATTTTTGAGGTAATTATGGGTTATTACATTTTATGAGGAAGAATGAATGGTATGAAATAAAATTTCAGGTCAGAACACATCATTAATTAAGAATATATTAATTTTATTATGAAGATTTTATCCTATTTAATATATGACATTGAATTAGAGATTTCAAATTTCCAATGAGCTTCATACGCACTCATAACTCCATGTATAATAAATGTATATTAATTATAAATATATAATATACCATATTCAAATTTATAATACCATATAATATTCACTCACAACATTATATCATAATTTTATTAACAATTCTTTAAAAAAGTACACAATGAATTAAATGAAAATCATTAATGGAGGAAACTCTTTGAAAATAATTCCATCATATATGGAAATTATTTATTCATACATTTTTTTAGTATTAAATGTGATCATTTAAAATGTGTTATACAACGTTTTTGATTAATTTTTTGGTGATTTATGATACAACATAGGATTTGAGCACATAGAGTGAGCTTCTACCGTAGGGAAATTCAAGGATGTCTGGAATTATATTTGAAATATCCAATATTCTCATTATTCTATTATTAAGGATCCTAAAATCCCTTATCATCACCCAAATTTGTCCAACCATGAAATATGATGGGTTTAGGTAAACACTTCAGATTCTATTAAATCCCCAAAAATATAAAATCTGTAAAAACCTATAAGCACTAAAAAACCTAAAAATTCATAATAATCATAAAAACCCCAAAAATCAAAAAAAAATCCCCAAAAATCCCTAAAAATGAGTAAAATGATTATTATGAAATTATTTATTTTATGTGGATGTAAGATCATATGTTGAATATTATGGATGGTCATTAAAAGTGATTTAGAGGAATGTTGATCTTTATGGGGGAATAACCCTGTAAAAAACGACCCTCAATTGGGATTTTCCTCCCCCTCCGCCTTGGCGATCCCAAATATCCACTCGCCTTACATTCCCTACCATTCCTTCCCCACCTTATTATTACTCATCATCAATGTGTACTCCCAACCATCTCTTAGATTCAGAGGTAAAATGAGTGGGTTCTTCTTGTCTACTAAGTTATAGGTCATGTAAGAGTCCCCCGTAATTGATGGAGGTTAAGTCCCTATAACACAGTTATAGGTAGAAGGGACAATTCTACATGGAACACCTAGTAATCTATATCATCATTTAATTGTAACTCCATTACTTTTTAGATTTTACTAGTGTAAAGGGGAATGAAGCATGTATCTGTTTAACATCATAAAACTCGGAATTATGTTGGTGTGAAACTAAAGATGTTATCGCTATAATAGGTATCAACCTTGAGAAATAATTTTTATTTAATTTATGTTTCCGCATCCTCAAAATATTATTATATTATTATGATGGGTTGGGTCACTTGGTTCATGATTTACTAACCAAAAACACTATATATGTCGTAGCAAAGTTAAAATAAATCAATAATATATGTATTTTTGATATCGAGTATCTTCTAGGGGTGGTAACAATCTTGAAGATGATGTATATAAACTAGAAAATAAATCAAAATATTTTAATCTTGTATTTAATCAATTTTTAAAAGCATCTAGTTCTAAAAGTCTACTAGATTCTAGTCACGATGAGCCCGAACAATTTTTTTTCAATTTTAATAATAATTTCAATTATATATCTACTTTACAGAGACAAATAAACTATTCGGTCCATACAGATTTAATTCTATTTATATTATAGAAATTTAATAAAGAATATACCAAACTCCCTTCAGAAATTGTTATTTTTTCATCTAGAGTGAATCATCATTAACCAAGACTTGGATGTGTCTTGATGATAAATGAAAAGGTATTTGCTTATTCTTCACATCAGTTGGAAGGGTTTCTAAAGACTATCAAAGAAAGTGAAAATACCTCACCACCTTAATAGGTATACAAAATTCTATACCTCGCCAACGATATCTCCCAACAAATAACAGATACAAGATACCATATTTTATTATAAATGTAATAGTTTCATATCAACATGTTGATGTGGGGTACATATTTCATGTCATTAAAAATAACTGTCTAGGACCACTATAGGGTCGATTCAATGGTATTTAGTCAAATAGGGGTTCTTCAGGTAGTCCAGAGGTATTTTTGTTTAGGAAATCCGGATCATATTGCTTATGGTTTGGTGAACTACTATTTTGTTTTTAAAATTTAACTGCAATGTTGGACTTGAAATTCATAAAATTAATTTTGAATGATGAAGTGATATGAAATGAATTTTTTCTAATGATAGATTAATTTAATGAATGAAAATTCATTAAAATGATTGAATCTTCTCAAATTTATTGATATTTATGAGATTCATAAATCATTTTCATCCTTCTATTTCTGGTTCTCAAGAATGATTCATGTGATGCGTCATGATCTAGTGATAAAATCATCTCAAAAAATAGATTTGAAGTGTGCATGAACTATATTGATAGTGAACTTGGGGTTATTGAAAAATTATTCATCCTCGAGGCAGATGTTACAGACATGGTTCCAATTCTTTTCTTTTAGACATGCTTGGAAAATATTGAGGATTGGTGAAAACAATGACCTCTATTCATTGTCAATGGTTGATCGAACCATGAGGTTGTATGTTGATTCTATTTTTTATTTTCATTCCTTATTAGTTTGAAATGATGAACATGGACCAACCCATGAACAGGTTTATCACAAAATAAAGAAATTATATATTATAACTTATCGTAATAGAAAACAATAGACTTAATAAAAATAAAATAAAAAAAATATTTTCAAAAGGTTTTGAATTAATTAATTATTTAAAATAATTCGATTAACAAAGAAATTAATTATCCATTTCAAAATAATGAAAAAAATTTAGTTCCACTATTTCACAAATCAAACCATTCCGTCTTTATTAAAAAATCATTTCACAAAAACATTAGGACTCTTAAAACCATTTCATTTTTTCATTAAGCCACTGAACATGTATGTAAAACAACGAGGCATATCAGTGTGCCCTTTTGAGTTTATATAAACATTGTAAGCAGGTATGTGTGGATAATCCCTGCAATATTTGGGTACACTGGAATGTCCATAGGTTTATAATCTAATATATAAAGGATATGGTTATGCTTCATGGGGATCAACATTCGATCTTCTATGATCGTGATCCATGGATAACATATAAATTATGGATAAGTATTCAATATTATTTGCGTGATGAATTCAATAGTTTACAATATTTATCCTTACATAAAATTTCTAATAATTGATTTACATGAAAAAATTAAAATTTAATATGTTAAATACAATAAAATTTCTAATAGTATATTAAAAAATGTATTCAATTTTTTGTAAATAATGATTTTTTTAAACATTCATATTAAATTCCATATTTAGTTGAAAACATGTTTTTTATTCTAAAATAACTATTTATTAAAAATATTTCCAAGTTGATTGTAACATTTCCAAGATTAATTATTTAATAGTAAAAATCTAATTTTTGTGATAAAACAGGTGAAGTTTTTTGAAGTAAAAACCTATCACATAACTCACGAAAAAAATAGATATAAGAAAGAATTTCATTCAGTTTCCCACACTTCCAAACAATTTCAAAATTATTTCCTATTATACATCCTATAAATAAATTTTATCAATTAAAAAATAATTAATCAAAACACTTGTATATTCTGAATATTTATTATGAAAATGGAACAACCATTATCCTATATCTTCCCTTAAATTTCAACTTTTATGAAAAATCTATTGTAACTATGAAATTCATGCCATACGCTTTTTCATAGAATCCATAACATGTTCATCACTCAGAAAACACATGTAAAGTTTTATTAGAAATGTATCACAAAGCCTAAATAAGAAGATAATGTCTAAAATAACCTAGAAAGATCATTTAAAGGTATATATCTAAATTAAAACACATAATTAAATTCTATAATGATCAAGAACAGTAATATCACAATCAAATATTATAACAAGGAAAACTAAACAAAGCTTAAAAAACAATATCATTCTCCTTTGATCTTTGAGAAATTCTAATTGAATTCTAGGAGTTATCAATGAAAAAAATTCTTTTATTTTTCATCTTGAATACTCATTTATACTTTGAAAAAAACATACTGATTCCTTTCCCAAATCCAACATATAGATATGACTCTTTATGTAAGGATGATTCTTGAGTGATTTATACTAGTTATGAGTCATGTGACCCTTCACCTTGTCCATCATTTTCATATTCACCATAAGGATCAAGAAAATTAGGGTGGAGTATCACATTGTTGGAGATTTGGTTTAGAAAGGATGTGAGGACATGAAGAAAAGTTATAATGAAGAAAATCTAGAATATTTCAATATGAAGGTGATTGAATCTGATAATTTCATCTTTTTTATGACTATTCATAGATGTGAGGGTCCATTTCCATTGGTAATGTTTTATTATAACAAAATCTGTCACATTAAAATTATTATGGTACCATTAGAAGAAATATATAAGAGACTCATCATATAAAAATTCTGGTGGACTATTATATATGAGTTTTTTGAAGTCCTATTTTTTCATTAATCAATTATTTCTTAGGTGAATTTTATGAAATTAGTATCAATTAAATTATGTAATAATATTATTTGGGGAAATGAATATGGGTTTAGGGGTCTGGGATAATATATGGTGTAACATATAAGGGAACATTTTCAATAAAAAAACCATTGTATTTGAGGGATACATTGGCCCCACTTGTCTCATAATTAAATCCATAATTATGTGTGCCAATATATCATAAAAAATCATTATACCATCACATCATACCCATGTAAATAGTATATTGTTGTTGTTAATTTATAAATTACAAAAATTTGTGGAATATAATAATTTTTTACTTAGAATTCATTCAGCTACTTCCTTATCTTTCACTGTAAGATACATGACATTTTTTTATTTATAAAATCTCTAAAAAATATAAAAAAATTCAATGATTATGGAAATATTTTTATATTTAATATTAATATTTTTAGTTGAAGGTATTAATTATATAACCCCATATAAAAATAAACCATGGTGTGTGTTTTCATGATATGCTGAGAATAAGTGGTTATTTTATATCCTCTAGTGAATTAGGTACTCAGGAGACATAAGTTGACCATACTGGTTATTCCATTTATAAGTGAGAATTTATGTGCGATATAGAAAATTATTTACAAGGTTACCTACATTACATTTATATGATTTCTAATTAGTTTTAATAAAAAATAATTGTATTTCCAAAAGGAATGATAATAACCTTTCTGAAAAGAGAATTATTTTTCCGGATTAAAAAGGCATGTTTCTTAGAAAACGTTTTTTGGGGTTTCACTAGAGTAATGATTTTCCTCCTTTTAGATAATTTAATAATATTTTTTTTCACATATCAAATTTTTTAATTTTTTTTCATAGGGTTTAAGGGATAGGAGGTCTAGGATGTGATCTAAATGAAAATATTGTAGTGTAATCTGGAAAAGAAACAATGTTTTTGAACAAAATTATTTGGGTGAAATAATGGAGATTGAATGAATGTTTTACCTTATAATGTATGGATTTAAAATGAATGAGTTTATCCAAATTCACTAATATTATGAACTAAAACATTCTTCATGATTATAACAATTTGAAATATTGTTAAAAACACTATAATATGTAATTTTTATGGCGGAGTCCTTAGATATAGTGTAAGGAAGTATTTAATTTTATTGTGAAAAAATTGGCTGAACAAGCATTTTTCCTTGTTTTAAAAAATTTAGTTTAATTATTAGGATTTTAGATAATATTTATGTTTTATTTAACATAATGATATTTGACTGACAAAAATGTATTAATTACACATAATAATAAATAATAAGGCGCAATTCAACAATTTCTCCCTTTCATGAACATGTAAATTTCTCATTCATACCATTCATAATCTCAATAATATCCTTCAAATCATGGTCCCATAGTAAAAACCATTTGGGGATAATTTATTCCAACTAATATTTGATTTTTGGTGTGCTGCATCAAGTATCAAGCCATCCCTACCAAGGAAATAATCCAACAAAGAGGTGCTAATACGTACAAAAACAATTTTTGTTATAAGAAATATAAAATTAAAACCATGTATTAACTATTTAGGAAATGTAAATGGACTACGTTCAAGTTAAATTTTCATTATAGATGAAAGGGAATAACTGTTATTCTAAATAGTATTGAATATATACATATAACATCGATAAATAGTATGTAGAAAAATACCATTCATCTAAGACATGTATAATGGTTATCATTTTTGGATATTGGTTCATCTTGGAGTCATATAACAATGACAATAATCCAAGCTCATGATTGGAAAATGGGTGCTTAAAAATCAAAGAGTTACACCTGATTTTTTAGGTAAACCTCAAAATAAATATCAATATAACTTTCCATTTATTCTAAATTTTCCTATGTCTTAGTATATTTTTTATAATATCCATTTAAAATGGTTTCCAAGCCCTCTAGGTGTCATGTATGGTTCTGTGTATTGGAATTAAATTTAATATGGAATGATATTACACTATTGTAAGTATTAGAGGATGTGAACTAATCCTAGGAGAGGTAAAGTATATCATTTTTATATTTAAGATCTTTTCATGTACAGTGAAATATACTTATTTTTTAAGAATATGAATTTATGATAAATATTCAAATTTTACAGACATTAAAATATTTCACATTCTGATGTCAGAATAATTTCATCCAATAATTTTTATTTTCTAAATGAAACTAAACATGCTAACTGGTCTGTGAACAACTTTTTTATGAACTATATATAATTAATTGATAATGGAGTAGTGATCCATCAAAAATGAAATGTTGGTGAAAAATATACAAATATTTTTTCCTCTAATGGATGGTGAGATGATTGTATTTAATGTTTTGATAGAAAAATTCCACATCCTCATTATTGTAATGCTATTATTTATGGTGATTCCATTGGGATATTTATTTAAGAATCCATAAAAAATTTCATAATTAATATATATTTATACTAATAGGGAAATATAGTAATTACACGATACTATATTTTCATTGGTACACCATCATCGATTTTTCATATGGTGATCAAATTTATTTAAGGAACATTATTGATATTAATAAATCAATTAAATCAATAATAAATAAATAATATATAATACTGAGTGGTAAATAAATGTATAAGTTTCCACCTTTTATTTTTATGACCATAATTATGGTGATAATGTAATTATTCATATTCACTCTTTGATTTAGTTGTCTTTGGAAACAATAATTACCAAGAAGTTTGAATTTTTTTAGGTATGTATAATTCATAAGTAATATAACATTAAATAACTGTTTAAATAATGTTTAATTTACTAGATAAATAATTTAATTATTAATATAAATATAATATTCATATCTAATCGAAAATCATAATATTGGTTCCTCCCTTTGGAATGATTAAATAATCTTATAAATCCTTTGTGGTAAACTTTTTTTGGAGATCACTGAGTTAATGAATCAGTTTTTATTTATTATAAAAATAAAAATAAAATTTATATGGATGTGAATTATCTTGAGATTTTTATTTATGATGTAATTGATAGAAATAATTAAAATTAAATAACTGAAACAACAGAGAATTAATTTTTTTTTATGAAAATCTATTGATCTGAAAAATAAATCCAAATTAAATCCATTAGATTTTGAATAAATATTGTACATCAAATATAAGTCATCAGAAGATGATAATATTATAAGAATTCATAGGTAGATGATGAAGTGGATTGTGATACAATTATACTTGAATTTTTTTTTTGTATTCTAATAATTGATGTTTTTTGAAACATTCCATATAAATAAATTCATAACTAAAAAATTATAAAACATGAAAAAAAATAAAAGGAAAGATAAATATTAATGTTTTTATTAGTTTCAGTGATTTTTAATTACTTGTTGCTGAGAGTGATTTAGATCCGTGTTTTTATAAGATATTTAGCACAAACTACCATTGTGTGGGGTTTTATTTATAACGTTCTTAGTATATTCATTGAAATAATATCTATAAATCCTATATGATCAAGGATATATATGGATAATATATTATAGGAATTTTTAATCTTCTTTACTATTGTATTAAATGGATAGAAAAAAAAACTAATTTACATCTATTATGTAGATGTGGGATGCTAATTATTGATTTTGTTGAGGTATTTTTTTGGGGGAAGACCTAATGTATGATAGGTATAAATTAAGGGATACATTTTTATGGGATGAAATTGATAGATTTTTTGTACTAGGAATATAGATATTCTTTAAACACTAGTATAAAAATGGTGTTCTGTAAAATATCATTTTTAATGTTTTATATTGTTTTTTCAGTAGCCAAACTGAGTGGTCTCTCAACCGAACATAGAATTTGACCCATGAAATGTCCTAATGGGAATTCATGGACACTCAAGATAGAAAATAATTTTAGGAATCAATCAAAAATTAACTAGGTATTGATCACCTTATAAAAACAAATAGGTAAACAAATAATAATTAAATTCATAAAATAAATTTTTGTAGTGAAGGAAAAACATCTAAACATACCTCCATTTTACCCCTATGGTAACCAATATCCTCAGAGCATGATCAATTCACTAGTTATACAAAGAAAACCTCGGATAAGGACTGAAACGATAAAGTATGTATGCGAATGAATATTATCAATATGTATAAAAAAACATCACATGCCTCACCTTTCAATAAGATAAAAATCATGATATTTTGAATTTATATATATATAAAATGATAATATATTAATTTTCTTTCAAAAAAAGTATCAATTTCATAGCTCAAAAAACTATGTACCTTTTTATTTTTAAAAAATTAAATAAATGTTGAATGATTCTTGTAAATATAATATAAATTGAAAGAATGAAATAATGTAATGTATTAATTTTAAAAATACAAATGATAAGGGGAAATATAAAAATAGGTTCAAAATTTGGGATAAACAAATACATTTAAAATAAATATAATGTGAAGCATGCAGTTATTGGATGACTTATATGAAGGAGATAAATAGTACCAATGTAATAAATAATGGGTTCTAGATACCCAATAGAATCCCATGAATAATTTGGTGTATAATTACCATCCCTAATTGAGGGGTAATCACATATAAAAAAATAAGTAATCTTTGGACCATTGTCCAGATAATAAAACCAAAACAGTGAAACATTTCCACCTAGATGTCCCTCCAAGCAACCAAAGGATTCCCATGAAAAATAAATGTAAGGTTTTTTTTAAACTATGATGAACCTGAATATCATGAGATATATTCAAAAACAATAAATTAAAATAATCACCTCCCAGTTAACATTTAAGCAATATCCTTTTTTCCCTTGTTGTGATACCTAAGATATAAAAAATCCCCCTTTTGAGAATACACCAAATATCACATATTTTGCACACATCCAGGCCCTGTAATTTATGTGAAATTCCTTAAATGTGGTTTCCATTTTATATTAATCTATTTGATGTCCCAAATGAGAATTAATATTTTGAATGAGAAATTGATATTTTGAAAAACTACTTGTTCTCCTAGTTTTGAAGTTCTAAAACTATCCATTAAAAATAAAAAAGAACATTACTATATATATATATATATTTCTCAACTCAATGTACATATATACACAACCTTTTGTGAATATGTAATAATATATATATAAATATAAATATAAATATTTTTTTAATTATATTTCATTTTTATTGGTTTTAAAATTTGAAAACACTATAAAGATCGTATGGAACTAAACATAGTATTATAACATTCTAAAAACAATTTAGAAGAGTAATTTTTTTCAATTCAATATTATACGATGAGAGACATTTTGAAAAATAATCAAAATTTTAGTGTTCATGACATTTCAAATTTGGTTTCAAAACATAATTTAATAAAGGAATCATTGGTATAAAATATAAAAAAAATATAGAAAACATGATATAAATGAATCACATTTATCCCAAAAATTTTATTTAATACATTTACTTCATAACATAAGGATAAAACACATTAAAACAATAAATCAACTAATGTTTTAAATTTAATGTCTTAGATATAGGGTAACTGAACAAAAATAGTTTTTCAATCATAGTCAATAGACAAAATATACCAAAAGAAGATTGAAACATTATGGTCATTGTGTGTGGAAAAACAATTATTTTCTATGTTAAAATATTATATAGTTGTTATCCTATGTTGTCTCCCATGAAGTGTGCTTAACAATAGTGTTTGTCACATAAAATAAGAGAAATAGGTGATGTTGTTTTTTAAATTGATTGATTCTAAAAATAAAAGAATGAATCTAATTAATGTAAATAAACAAAGTGAAAGTTTTAAAAAAAATTGACAAATGATGTGATTAAAATTAGTGTCATGAAATGGTGATCAGTTTAGGGTTGGTTTTCTAATTGTAATTATATCAGAGTTCACATTACCCAATTCTCTTCTACTAAATCATTAAGAGTGTGAATCCATGATCATTTCATCTCACTCTCTTGGTCAAATAAAAATGTGAGAATAAACCTTACTAAAACCAAAAATTGGAATACTCATCTTCCAATGTGTAATATGGTTATAGTGAATACCCCCAATTATCTTAGGCAATTCCCAATCAGGACTTCTTTATCCTAAGAAATCAATAACATTTACTAGTACCCACACACGTACTAGTAATCACCGCGTACGTCACCACTAAGTCATGTAAATTCCATTGTATATAAACAAGAACCCAGTGGAGGAAAATATTGATCATGGATCAAATAAAACTAAAAATTGGAATCTAAAATCCAATACAATCATAAATGATAATAAATACTATTATATGAAATTGAAATCATTTCACAGAAGAGAAAAGAGGAAGTTAAAAAATTAATATCACAAACACAATAATAACCAAAGGGTAATCATGCCTCTCCCAAATAACTGATAAGATTAACCCCACCATGTTAATGGTAACTGATTTTAAGGGGTAAGAATAAGTCATTACAATGTTAATAAGAACAAAATAAAGAAAATAAAGAACATAATTTTTGATCCTCCAAAATCTGATCTCTAAAAGATTTCATTTGTTATGCCCACAAGACGCCCGAAACAAGCCAAGATCCTTTCTTTTAAGATGTTGTAAATTGAGTTTTATGTCTATACTATTAATATCAAAGTATTTGGACAGGTTGATAGAACTATATGGCTTTCATAGTGAGTTTATCATCTTTGGGCCGCCAAACACTATATCACGAACTCCACTTGGATTCTCCCAATGGATTCCTTAATGAGATCCATAATTTATGAAAATTAATGTGAACTGTTTTTTGGAATTCCTTTGTCCACAACAACTGAATCAGATCATTTGAAGGTCAGTTTAATGAGATATTTTATATTTAATGATGTGGGATCCATTCTTCCAGTCAAACCGATTTCTCTATTTGGTTGATTTTTATATACCATTGGGTTTCGAATTGTTCAAGGTCCAAAAGAAAAATATGAATCCTATAAGAATATAAATCCTTAATAAATATTCAATTCAATTTGACCATTATTATAAACGTTATTCCCAAAAATTAATATAGATATAAAATATTCAATTTTTCATAATTACCCCATTTTAACATTTAATCCCAAAATACACAAAAAACGAATAAATGAAGCAAATATATTATAATTTTAAAATATGGTGGGATTAAATCATAGAAAAACATATTAATAATAATGAAAATATTAACCCTACCATTTCCCCCAAACTTATCTGTTGGACTCCTGGATATGTCTAAATCAAAATAAAACCAAAGAAGTTTAAAACACATATCCATGAGATCCACCAATTTGAAAACATGGAACAAAATATATCAGGCCTCCTCAAAAATCTATTATTTAATGTTTATAAGATCATATCATAAAATATATTTTCTCTTCATTTATCCTCCAAATCACTTAAAACACATACCTAGCTTTCATTGTCTCTCATCACAAAAATTAATTTTTTTTAGAAATGTCTTTCTCATCCAAACTCCTACAAGGGTCACCATAGGTTTTATATATTCCTAAATCTCCACCCGATGTAAGTCAATGACATATGTTTATCATTAGGACAATTAATGTTTGTTTTGTGGATTTAGGTTGGTAGGATTTAGATGTGAATATTCAGTGACTGAATGAAGAGGTCTTGGCTCTTTTTGATGAAAAGATACAGTACTATAATTTTCACACAAGTATGGACTCCTCTTCACTCCCATTAGAAAAAAATATGCTCCTTCATCATGGAATATTATGGAATATTTTTATAGTTCATCATCTCAGTAGAAAAATTTCAATCCTCTCAAAAATAATATTTCTTAAATGCTCCAGAAAAGTCACAAAATTTCTTTATCTATTATAAGCTCTAGAAAGGAACAATTCATCTTGTCATGAAAGCTAGAGAAACTACACAACTTTCCAGGGAATGATTTTTTCACCACATAGAACATCTTTTCAATATTTTATTTCATCCCAAAGATTCACCCAATGACGTAGAACAACACAATATAGATTCCCCCCACACATACATTCAAATAGATAATGCAATTTCACTTCAAGAGCAGGTTGGATAAGGAATATTGGATGGTAATTTGGCTAACCTAACAAGAATTTCATGGGATATAAGGGTTATAACGATTAAATGTTCATGGAAGGACATAACATAAAGGATTTTATTTAAATGGTGGCTTTAAATCCAATGAAATGCCTCAATAATTAAAAACAATTTACCTCAAACCATCATGATTTGATAGGAATAAATCAAATTTTGGTTAAATCAAGATTTGTTTGGTTCTCTCAAGAAATGAGGTGAATGTAGAGAATATGAATATAATAGGATCATAAGCATCATAGGGTTGTGATTTAAAATATAAAGACAATGATATATGAAATGGGAATCCAAAAGCAGAGTATTTTATCATGAAATTCCGAAATAATTGAACTCAAAACAAATTCATTTTCAGTATTCATTTAAGATCAATTTCTAAAAATAAATTATTTCTCTCATGCACATGAGTTTAGAAAATTTCAATTAATATCATTTCAGCATAAATTTTCAAAAACACACAAAAATTTAAAAATATAAACACAAAAATTAAAACACAAAACTTTTTAAAAAAAAATACAAAAAAAAACAGCAACTAAAATACCTAAACTACAATGGTTTCCTCCCCCACAATTAAATGATTTAGTCTCTGAAATTAATTCAAATGTATTTATCTGGAAATAATATTTGAAATTATATCACAACAATAGAAATAATATAAAAGAGAGGTATGACCTAATGGAGTTTTTTGATAAATATGTTGGAGGAGTGTGATCTTCTCCATTGTCTTAGATGTCTTGTTCCTAAGGAATTTATTCTACCTGTGCCCATTAATAGTGAATGGATCCTTCTCTAGATCCTTCATAATCCACACAGCACAAAAAGGATATACATGAGTAACTATAAATGGACCTTACTTACTAGAACGAAGTTTACCAGACATTAGATTGAGCATTGAATTGAATAACAACACATTTTCTCCAGTTCGGAACTCTTTTGGTTGGATTAGTTTATCACGAGGCACTCTTGTCCTCTCTTTATAAATAGTGGAATTTCAAAATGCTTTTCGTTTAATTTATTCCTTCTCCTATAACTGCAATATTCTATCTTTGCCAGTACTTTCATGATCTAGATTCATCTTCCTCACAGCCCGGTATGCCTTGTGTTCTAATTCCACTGGTAGGTGATAAGTTTTCCCATAAATCAACCAATATGGACTAATTCAAATATTGGTTTTGTAGGCTGTCTTGTAAGTCCAATATGAATTTTCTAACCATTGGCTCCAATCCTTAAAATTTGGATTAATAGTTTTTTTCAAAATGCCTTTGATTTCTCAATTGGACACTTCGGCTTCCCATTAGTCTATGGATGATAGTGAGTTGATGTTTTATGAATTTCCCCACACTTTTTATAACAAATCATCCATTATCATTTCTAAAAAGTGAGTCCGTTAATAAGTAGTGATGGAACTGGAATCTCCCAACCTACAAAATATGTTTTTCCACACAAAATCAAAAAAACATTAGCACTGCCAGTCCTGGTGGATCTTACTTCCACCCATTTGGAAACATAATCAACAAAAAGAAGAATATAAGAATTGCCAAATTATATTGGTAAAGGGACATTAAATCTATCCCCCACACTTCAAAAAATTCCCAAAAATTACGTTTCTTTGGGGAAATTTCTTGTCTTTTTGAAATATTTCTTGTAAATTTACATTATTCACATCATTTCCAAAATTCTTTAGAATCATTGAAAAGTGCTGGGTAATAAAGTCTAAATTCTAAATATATCCTTGCTGGTCTTTTTGGTCCAAAGTGGCCTCCACATGATAATTCAAGAAAAAACATAATGACTAATTCAATTTCATTTTTAGGAAAAAATATTCTGATCATTTGGTTACTACTAATCTTCCAAATAAATGGATCATCCCAGATGTAATATCTAGATTCAGATTTCAATTTGGGAATTTGGAGAGAATTTAAATGATGTGGAACCTGAGATGTTACCAGATAATTTACCATGTTAGCATACCAAGGTATGTCTCCGTCAATCAAGTACAACTGCTTTCCTGTATGGCGATCATTTAGTTGTTCAGTGTCTTGAATTTTATCTCCAGCAGTGGTGGTTAGTCTACATAAGTGATCAGAAACTTGGTTCCCAAATCCATTATTATCTTTGATTTCTATGTGGAACTCCTGCACTAGTAGTATCTATCTCACAATCCTTAGATTGGCTTTAGCATTCTTCATCAATTAACTAAGAGTTGTATGATCAGAAAACACAGTGACTTTTTATTCCAATAAAATATTATCTAAATCATTCTAAGGCCAAAACAACTTTTAAAAACTATTTTTCTATTGTTTTTTTTTGTTTTATTGGGTCGCATCTACATTTTTTTAGTAATTTTTAATGACTTGTGGCCTACCCTCAATTCTCGGAGAAACTACTGCTCTAACATCTTGGTTTGAAGCATCACAAAAAAGCTCGAATGGTTCTTCTCAATTGGGTGGATGAATTATCGGTGGGGTAATCAATCTCATTTTTAACTCATAAATGGATTCCCTATATAAACCAATGAAATTAAAATCAACATCTTTCATAAGTAATGTAGTTAGAGGGAGAGTAATCTTAATGAAATCTCTGGTAAAATTCTCGTAGAATCTTGCATGTACAAAAACCGATCAATCATGTTTGACACATGTTTGGTAAGGAAAAGAATTTATCACATCAATTTTCGATTTATCTACATCAATGAATTTATATAAAATGACATGCCCAACGAAAATTCCTCTCTCAACCATAAAATGAAACTTTTCAAAATTCAAAACATTCTTCTTTCCAATCCATGTTTTAAAATCCTTTTCCAGATATTTCAATCAATAGTCAAAATAATTTTTAAAAACTATGAAATAATCCACGAAAACATCCAAGAAATCTTCAATATGATCAGAAAATATACTTACCATACAACTATGAAATGAACCTGGGGCATTACACTATCCAAATGGAATCCTTTTGTAGGAAAAATTATTGGATGAACAAGTAATGATAGTATTCTCATGATCCTCAAGAGCCAAGGGTACCTGAAAATATCAAGATAATCCTTCCAAAAACCAATAATATTTTCTTCATGCCAATCTCTCAATCATTTGGTCAATGAATGGGATAAGGGAATGATCTTTTCAAGAGACGTGATTCAACTTCCTGAAATCTATGCACACTCTCCATCTATTCTGAATTCTCACAAGTATTAATTCATTATTTTAATTCCTTACAATAGTTAGGCCATTTTTCATTGGGACTACATGGATGTGGATAACCCATTTTGCATCTGATATGGGACAGATGATCCTAGCTTTTAACAATTTCTCAATCTCTTCTATCCCAAACACCATCAAGGTGGGGTTTTGCCTCCATTGGGGTGGTTTGAGAGGCTTGTAATCTCTCTAAAAAAATTCTAAGTGAGAAAATTTTGGGTTTATTCATAGGGTATAATGTAAACTGTACCCTATCGCTTGGAAATTCTCTCTCAAAAGCTCAATCAATTATTTTATTGAGTTTTAGATTAATTAATTTCCATTATTACTAGTAATATATCTCCCTATATAAGTTAAAAATATTTTAAATTAGTGGGGAGTGGTTTTAATTCTAGCACAGTGGTATTATAAAGGGATGGAACTAAATTGTGGTTCCCCAATTCCAAAGGTTTTACATCATGCACATATGAACTTATATCCTCTTCATCATCATTTAAAAATTTATCCAAGAATTTATATTTCACATCTTCTTCCCACAAGAATTCAGAATCTATAGTGTTTGGGAATCTATATGTTTAGTGATATTTTTAATGAAAAAATTCTCTCCTAATGGTAGAAATTCATGAATCATACCCAATTCTTCAATTGGTAATGTACCATCTTCATGGGAGAGTGAGATGAGTAAATGATCATCTGCTGGGTGCCTCAGGAATTCAAAAATATTGAAGACGATAGTGCTGCCTCCAAACTCCATTTTGAGTGTCCCTTCAAGGAACTTGATGATGGTTTTGTCCATCTTCAAGAATCTTCTCCCAAAAATGATGTGTGAGTGTGATGGGAACCTATCATCATACATATTCAATACATAGAAGTAAGCAGGGAATAAAATAACATTTACTTTTACCCAGAAATCCTCAAAAACTCTTGCGGAGAAAATTGTGCATCTGTTTGCAAGCTCGACCACCACTCTCAAGGGCTTCAAGTGTCCCATCTGCAATGAAGTTCATACTAAGTTAGGAAATACATTAATTGAGGAAACTAAATCTCACATATAATTAGGAAAATTTAATGAACCAATGGTGCATGGAATAGAAAATTTCAATGGATATCGACATTTGATCCATAATTGGGGAGTGATAAGGTCTGAGACACATCTTCCCAAATTGATCCGCTAATTCCCTTGATATATTTTATTCTTGGTGAAAATATCCTTCAAAAATTTTGCATACTTTGGAATTTTTTTGAGTTATTCAATCAGAGGTATGCTGATTTCCACATTCTGGATGGTGTAAACAATTTTTTTTGCAGTGCTTCTTCTTTCAAACCATTTGATTCAATTATCGCTGATAAAAATAGTGGAGGTATATCTTTCATATCCATTTTGTTCCCATTGAAATGGTGTTTCTTGACTCTTCTTTCATGGCATATCCTTCTCCTTCTCCTCTTTCTTATCTTATTCCAGGTGAATTTTCATTGAATTTTCTTCATCTCCAACTTCATTCTCTCCCAAAATAGGTATTCTTATATTAGGTTCAATGGTGGATGGTGGTGGGATTTAGTTTACACTTCATGTTGTTATGATTCTAACAATATCTTTTGGGTTTGGGATTGTTTGGGAAGGCAGTTTACTTGAATTTTTTGTCAAAAAGTCCATGAGACTTTCAAACTTGTTGGAAAAATAATTAACAGTGTCTTTCAAACCCTCAAACTCATATTTTTGAAGCTGGCATTGAATTCTAGGATTTTCACTGGTGGATAGATGCTCATAGGGTCATTTCAATGTGTTTGGTTTTTGTTAAGATGGATTCTTATAAGACTAATTTTGTTGAAATTGTGGTGGGTTCTGGAATTGATTCTAGAATGTTGGTTGGTTTTCAAAATGGTTTTGGTATGATATTATACCTTGATTTTTCATATTTCCAAATCCATATTCGACATGGTTAGGATCTATCCATCCATGATTTTGTTGGAACGACCTTGGATAAAAGGCTTCCTCACATGTTTCCATTCCCTGTATTTCAGAACATTGGTTAGTAAAATGATCAAGTGAAAATTAAAAAACACATTCCTTAGCTACTTCTTGTTGGCCACTAACATTCTTCATGTCCATATAACTCACCATACTAGTTATCAATTTATTAATAGTTTTTATTAAGGTTGATTGATGCGAATTATCTACCTCATGAATATCTCTTGTTCCAATACCACTTGTTCAAAATTGCTGCGAGTTATGGGAAATCTTCTCAATCAAGCCCTTGACTTCTTCGTGTGACTTTCCAATCAGTGAACCTCAAGATGATGATTCAATAAAGATTCTGTCATTGTCTAGTAGTCCTTTATAGAAGAAGATAAGACAGTGGTGTTCCTAAATGTCTTGATGAGGACAGGTAGAACATAACTTCTTAAATCTCTCCCGGTTCTCGGAGATCATTTCTCCAGATGATTTACGTATTGCGTAGATTTCCTTATGAATGGATATGATTCTAGAGGTTGGGAAGAATCAATGCAACAAAACATCTTACAAGGTCATTCTAGTCATGAAAATATTCTAGTAGTAGGATGTAAAACCACTATTTGTTATCCCAATCAAATGAAAATGGAAAAACCTTCAACTTTACATGCTTTTCAGCAACTCCACAGGGTCTGAAAGTTGAGCAAACATGTGAGAACTATTTAATAAGTTTATTGGATCATCACCTGCCAAACCATTAAACTTTGTAATCAACAGAATCATGTTAGGTTTTATTTAAATATCATTTATCAACACTAGAATGGAAAGTTTATTGTTTTTATTAAGGAATTTTGGTTCACAATGGACCCTAGAGTTTGGTTTTGATTATCAGCCATGATGATATGATTAGAGTTAAAACTAGAAGTTTCACTTGAGTCTGCAATTATAATTTCTTCAAATTCAGATTGAACATTATTGTTAATAAGTCTATTGAAAAATGTTCTTTAAATGTAAGGACTTATGGGTGAAGTTTATGTTTTTGAGGTTCTATTCATGCAATTGTGAAGATAAAACATGAAAAGAGATGAATGAAATGAAAACAAATGTTGGCGCTATCTCCCCAGCAACGATGCCATGTTTTGAAATGTTTCTATCATGGGGTGTGTCCAAAAAAATTATTTACAATGTTAAAAAATAATTTAGTGGTTACCCTAGGTTGTCTCCATTGAATAATGCTCGACAATAGTGTTTGTCACGTAAAATAAGAGGAAGAAATGATGGTGTTTACGAAATTGTTTTATTACAAAAATATAAACAAAACTTAATAAAGTAAATAGATTAAGTGTATTTTTTTAAAAAAAATTGACAAATTATGTTATTATAATATGTGATATGTAATGGTGATCGTGTTAGGTTCGGTTTTCCAATTGTAATTCTATCATAGTTCACTTTACACAATTCTCTTCTAATAAATCATTATGAGTGATAATTCATAATCATTTCGTCTCACTCCCTTGGTCAATTAATAATTTGTGAATAAACCTTAATAAAACATCAAATTGGTCTACTATTCTTCAGATGTGTTATATGTTTGTATCAAATTCCCCCAATTATCATAGGCAATTCCCAATCGGTTCTTGTTTATCCCAAGCAATCAAGAAAATTCACAACTCCTCACACACATACTGGTGATCACCGATAACATCACAACTATGTCCCAGTCTATTCCATCATATATAAACCCAAAACTAGTAGAGGGAGACGTTGATCATTGACCAAATAAAAATAAACAGAAGAATCTAAAATTATATATAATCGTACATGAAAAAAAATATATTTTATAAGAAATGGAAACTGATTCACAGAAGAGAAAACTAGATATTAAAACATTAATTGCAAGAACTCGGGAATTAAAAAAAGGTAAAACTACCCCTTTGAAATCACTCATTTTATCTACCCCACCATGGTAAGGGTAATCGTGTTAAATGGGGAAGAATAAGTCATTAAAAAGCTAATAATAACAGAATAATGAAAAGAAAAAACAGAAATTTTGATCATATAGAATCTGTTCTCCAGAAGATTGCCTCTGTTATTCCCAAAGGACAACTGAACCAAGCCATGATTTCTTCTATATAAGAGGTAGTAAATTGTGTTTTCTATAGGACCTCAAAATATCAAACAATTAGGAGATGTGGAAAGGAAGATATGTCTTGATTAGTGAGTTTAGCTTTTTCTGGATTCCAAACATTATTTCACACACTCTACAAGGACGCGCCCAAAGGATGCCTTAATGAGCTCCATAATTTATGAAATAATATGTGATTAGTACATTGGATGTACAATTTCAATAGCAGCTGTAAGAATCTCATTTCAAAATTGGTTGAATGAGATATCCTATATTTAATAAAGTAGGGTCCATTCTTCTATCCAAACAGATTTCTCTATTTGATTGATTATTTTGTACCATTGGTTTTCGAATTGGTTCTTGGTCCTAAAGAAAAATATGAATCCTGAAAACATATGAATACTAAAAAAATATATTCACTTCAATTGTACCAATATTATAATTGTAATTCCTGAAAAATAGAAGCTATATAAAACTGTCAAATTTGTAGAATTACCCAATTTTCACATTTAAGCCCAAAATTCATAAAAAAACATAAATGATGAAAATATATTCAAATTGAATAATTGGGTGAAATTATATCATTGAAAAATATATTTATAATAATGAAAATATTAACTCTATCAATTCCCCCACACTTATAACTTGGACTCCTGGACATATCAGAATCGAAATAAAACCAAAGAAAATATAAAACACATATCCATGTTATCAACTGATATGACAACAAGAAAAAAAATATATCATGCCTCCTAAAAAAATAATATTTATTGTTCTCAATTTTATATCATTCAATATATTTCCTCTTCATTTCTCCTCCCATGCACTTAAAACAATTTCCTAACTTTCATTATCTCCCATCACACAAATTTCAATTTTTTAGCATTGTCTATCTAATACAAACTCATAAAAGGGTAACCATAGTTTTGATTAATTTATTCATCTCCACACAATGCGAGTCCGATAATTATTTTTAACATGAGAAATTTTCATGGTTGTTCTGTGGGTTTAGGTTCATAGGATTTAGATGTGAATATTCTGAGGCTGAATGAAGAGGGCTTGGATATTTTTGACGCAAAATTGCATTACTCTGATTTTAACAGAAGTATGGGCTCCTTTTCACTCCCCTTAGTAAGAAATTATCTCTTTCATCATAAAATATAGAGTAATTTTCATAGAGTTCATCATTTGAGCAGAAAACATTTTAATCATCTCAAACACAATATTTCTTGAATGCTCCCGAAAAGCACAACTTTTTTCTCTATTAGATGCTCCAAAAAGGTACAATTTCACTTGTCATGAAAGCTCTAATAATGACACAACTATCAACTGAATGATTTTTTTCATCATCAATATCATCTCTTCATTATTAAATATCAACCCAATGTTTCACCTAATGAATTATTACAACACAGTATTACTTCACCCAACACTTATGTTCAAATAGATCATGCAATTTCACTTCAAGAGAAGGTTGGATAGAGAATATTTGCTTCTAATGTTGTTAACCTAACATGTTGTTCATGAAATCTATGGTCTAAAATGAGTAAATGTTTACGGCAGACCTTTATATAAAAAATTTTATTAAAAGGAATATTAAATCCAAAGAAATGCATTAATAATTTTAAACACATGTACCACAAACCCTCATGTTTGGATAGGAAAAAATAAAATTATGGTTAAATAAAGAATGGTTTTTTTCTAGGAAGAAGTGGGGTGAATTTAAAGAATATAAAAACAATAGGTTCGGATGTCTCATGGGAATGTGATTTCAAATATAAAGATAGTGAAATGTGGAATGGGATTCAAAAATCAGAGTACATTATCATGAAATTTCCAAACAATTGAACTTGAAAAAAGGAATTTCCAGCATTCATTTAAGCTCAATTTAATGGAATAAATTATTTATCCCATGCAAATGGGTTTCAAAAATGTCAAAGATAATCATTTCTTCCCAAAAGATAAAAAAATAGAAAAATTTAATGTTAAACCCAAAAATTTGATACACAGTCATTTAAAAAAAAACAAACAACAAATAAAAATCCAAACCTACATGAATTCCCTCCCCATCAATTAAATTATGTAGTGTCCGCAATGAATTCAAATGGATTTATCATGTAAGAATATTTGAAATTGAATCAAATAAATCAAAAAAAAAATGAAGGACAGGTATGACCTGATATATTTTATTGATAAATGGTTGGAAAAGTGGGATCTCCTCCTTTGGCTCAGATGTCATGGTCCCATGGAATTTCTTAATCCTATTCCCATTAACAGTGAAAAGATCCTTCTCTCCATACATCACAATTATAACAACACCAAAAGGATATGAATAAGTAACTATAAATTGAACTTTCCATCTACAATGAAGAATACCTCACATTAGATTTAGTCTTGATTTGAATAACCACACATTGTCTCTAGTATATAAGTCTTTCGGATTGATTTTTTTATCTTGAGAAACTCTTGTTCACTCTTTGTAAATCTTTTAATTTTCAAATTCTTCCCTTATAACTTATTCCAACTCCTATAACAGAAATATTCTCTCTTTCCAATATATTTTATGATCTATATTCATCTTCCTCACAACCCAGTATGCCTTCTATTCCAATTCCACTAGTTGGTTACAATGTTTCCCATAAAAAATAATTTATGGAATCATTCAAATTTGGTTATTGTAGGTTGTACTATAATACCATAATGTTTCTTCTATCATTTTCCTCCAATCCTTTTTATTTGGATTAGTAGTCTTTTCCATAATGCATTTTATTCCCCTATTGGACACTTCATCTTTACCATTACTCTATTGATGATAGGTAGTTATCATTTCATGACGTAACCATTACTTTTTCAACAAATTATCCATTAAAATTTTTCAAAATCAAGTCCCTTGATCAATAATGATGTCTCTAGGAACTCCAAACCTACAAAATATGTTAGCTCTAACAAAATCAGAATTAACATTTGCATCGTTAGTCCTGGTGGCATTTACATCCACCCATTTGGAAACATAATCTACAAAAATAAAATTATAATATTTATAAATGATATTGTGAATGTGCCTATAAATTCTATCCCCCAATCCTCTAAAATTTCATAGAAACTAAGTTGCTTTTGGGGAATTTCTTTTCTCTTTGGAATATAGGTTGTAAACTGAAAATTTGATACCATTTTCAAAATTCATGAGAATCTTTGAAAAGTGATGGTCAATTAAGTCTAAATTCTAAAACCTTCCTTGATATCTTTTGAGGTCCAAAGAGGCCTCAACCAAATAATGCATGAAAAAATTAATGGTTGATTCAATTTCAATTTTAGTCAAACATCTTTTGATCATTTCGTCATTGGAAATCATCCAATGAAATGGATCATCCCATATGTAACATCTAGATTCAACATTCAATTTTTGTATTTAGTTAGTATTAAAATTAGATGGAACCTGAAATTTTACCAGATAATTTACCATGTCATCAAAATAAGGTACTTATCCTTCAATCAAGTACAACTGCTCTCCCTGAATGCAATCATTTTGTTATTCAGTGTCTGGAATTTTAACTTCAGCGGTGTTCGGTAGTCTAATTAACTGATCATCCACTTGGTTCTCAAATCCCTTATTATCTTTTATTTCTATGTTGAAATCCTGCATTAGTAGCATCCATCTCATTAGCCTCAATTTTTCTTCAGCATTCTTCATCAAGTACATTAGAGCTGCATGATCAGAAAACACAATGACTTTAGTTCCAAAAAGATATTATCTAAATATTTCTATATAAAAAACAACTACGAAGAACTCCTTTTTTATTGTTGTGTAGTTTAATTTGGAGAAATATATGGTTTTTAGGGAATATGAAATGAGTTGTGGCCTACCCTCAATTATCTGAGAAAGTACTACTCCAACTTCTTGGTTTGAAGCATCACAATATAGCTTGAATGGTTCTTCCCAATTGGGTGAATGCATTACTAGTGGTGTAATCAATCTCATTTTCAACTCATCAAAGGATACCTTTCATGTTCCATTAAAATTAAAATCAAAATCATTCCAATGTAATATATAGAGAGAATAAATCTTACTAAAATCATTTATTAACCTCCTATTTATTCCTTCATGTCCTAAAAATGATCTAACATGTTTGACAAAATTTGTTTATGGAAAAGAATTTATTTCTTCAATTTTTGATTTATCTTCATCAATGTCTTTCTGTGAAATTACATTTCCAATGACAATTCCTCTCTCAACCATAAAATTACACTTTTCAAAATTATAAACATTGATCTTTTCAATTCATGTCTTCAAAAAAATTTCAAAATATTTCAATCAATGGTCAAAAAAAATTCCAAAAACTGTGAAATCATCCAAGAATTCCACCAAGATATCTTTAATATGATCTTAAAATATACTAACCATACACCTATAAAATGTTCAAGGGGAATTAAACAATCCAAATGACATCATTTTGTATGAAAATGTTCTGAAAGGACAAGTAAATCTATTCTTATCTTGATCCTCAGGAGCAATGGGTACTTGAAAATAACATGCAAATCCATCCAAAAAATAAGTAATGGGTTCTCCCTGCCAATCTCTTTAGAATCTGGTCAATGAAAGGGATAGAGAAATGATCATTTCAAGTGACCTGAATCAACTTCTTAAAATCTATGTACACTCTCCAGCTATTTGTAATTCTCATAGGGATTAATTCATTATTTTCACTCCAAACAATAGTTAGACCAGTTTTCTTTGGGACTACATGGATAGGGAAACCATTGTGAATCTGATATGGGATAGATGATCCTAGCTTCTAACATCTTCTTAATCTAATTTTTCACAACCTCTATCAGGGTGGGGTTAAGCCTCATTTGGGGTTGTCATAAAGGTTTAGATTCTCTTGGAAGAAAAATTATCTATGAACAAATTTTTGGATCTATTATTAGGATATCACTTATACTCCACACTATTGCTGGGAAATTCTCTCTTGAAAGCTCAATCAATGATCTTTCATGAGATGTTGTTAGATTATTAGAAATAATTACTAGTAATTTCTCTCCTTCTATAAGGTAAACATATTTTAAATTTGTGGGGAGTAATTTTATTTTTAGATCAGGGGGATGCTCTAGGGATGAAACTAAATTGTGGTTCCCCACATCCAAATGTTTGACAGTTTGAACATTTTTAATTATATCATATTAATCATAATTTAACAAATTATCAATGAAATCAGATTTTACCACTTCTTCCCAAAAGAAATCAGAATCCCATATGCTTTGGGAATCCATATGTTCAGTGATATTTTTAATGGAATCATTTTCTACTAATGAAAAGAATTCATAAAAAATACCTGATTCTTCAATTGGTTTTGTACCATCTTAATGGGAGAGTTCAAAAAGTAGATGATCATCTGATGGGTTCCTCATGGATACAAAATATTGAAGTGGACAGTGCTATCTAAAAACGCTATGGTATGTTTCCCTTCATGGATATTGATGATGGTTTTGATCATCTTCCCAAAATGTATCCCAAAAATTATGTTTTAGTGTGATGGGATCCTATCATATTTCTTATTCAACAAATATAAGTCAGTAGAGAATAGAAGTTCTTTGAATTTTACCTGGACATCCTCCAAAACTCATGCTACGGAAAATATGGATCTATTTCCAAGATGGACCACCACACTTCTGTGCTTCAAGACTCCCATCTGTAAAGAATTATATAATTATTGAGGCAATAAATTAGTTGATGCACCTAAATCGAACAACTCATTTTAGAAATTTAATGAACCAATGGTACATTGAATAGAAAAAAAACCCTATATCATGACATTCAGATGGTAATTGTGGAGTGATAAGTGCATAGACTCTTCCTACCAAATAAATCCTCATAATACCTTAATGTATCCTCTTATTGGTGAAAATATCTTTCAAAAAATAATTTGTAATTTATTTGACTGCCTCAAGCCACAATATTTTGATTTCCATTTTCTGGAAGGTGTCCAGTTTATTTTTTCAGTGCTTCTTCTTGCAACCTATTTGATTCAATCATCCATGATTAAAATGGTGGGGTTATTTATTTCTTCTCCCTTTGATTCCTTTGAAATTTTGTTTTCTTGTTTCTCCATCCATGGACTATTCTTCTCCTCCTCCTCTTTCATATCTTCTTCCTGATGCATTTTCATATAATTTTCATCATTTCCAACATCATTTTCTCATAGATCAGGTATTCTTGTTTCAGGTTCATTGGTAGATATGGTGGGAGTTCATTTCCACTTTTATTGTTAACATACTAACATTATCTTATGGGTTTAAGATTTTTGGGAAGAACTTTTTCCTAGATTTGTGCTCAGAAAGTCCATGAGACTTTCAAACATGTTGGACAAATATTTAATAGTGTCATTCAACCTCTCAAAATCAGATTTTTGCAGTTGGATTTGAATTAGAGGTTGTGCACTGGTGGATAGATTTTCAAAGGGTCTTTGGAAAGTGGTTGGTTTTGGTAAGTAGACTAGTTATAACACTGATTTCCTTGAAATGTTGGTGGGTTCAGGAATTGATTTTGGAATGGTGTTTGGTTTTGAGAATGGTTTTTGTATGGCAGACTACCTTGATTCTACTGATTTCAAAACCAATATTTTACATGGTTAGGATCTCTCTATACTTGATTTTTTTGGAACGTCAATGGCTAAAAGGATGCTGCACATGTTTCCATTTCTTGTATTTCATATCATTGGTCATAAAAATGATCAGGTGATGAGAATAAACCACATACCTTAGCTGGTGCTTGTTGGTCACTAACTTGTTTCAAGGCCATCTTCCTCATTATACTTGTAATCTCTTCAATATTTTTTTCACGTAACAGTGATGTATGAGAAGTGCGTACCTCATGAATAACTCTTGTTCCAATACCTCTAGTTCCAAATCACTGCGTGTTCTGGGAAATCTTTTCAATCATGCCCTTGTATTCTTCTAGTGACTTTTTGATTAGTGCACCTCCAGATGATGCATCAAGAAGTTTTCTGTCATTTTCTAGTACTCATTGATTTAAGAATACAACAAAGTGTTGTTCTTCAATGTCTTGATGAAGAAAACTATCACGTAGCTTCTTAAATCACTCTTATTACTCATAGAGTATTTCTCTAGAATATTTTCATATGTAATTGATTTCCTTCTAAATGTTTGTGCATCTATAGGTGGGGAAGAATATTTTCATAAAACATCATAGCAGGTCATTCCTGTTATGCATGTCTCCTGGTTGTAGGTCATACAACCATTCTTTTGCAGTCCCATACAATGAAAATGGAACTGACATCCACTTTACATGCTCCTCAGCAACTCCACGGGGTCTTAATGTTGATCAAACATGTGTAAACTCTATAATGTGTTTGTTTGGATATTCACCTGCCAAACCAAGAAACATTGGAAGTAAAGGAATCATGTTAGGTTTCAAGTCATAATCATTTTGTAACACAAGCATGGAATTTTGATAGTTTTTATTAATAAATTGTTGTGCAAAATGGTCTCTAATAGTTAGTTTTTGATTTTAAACCGTGATGATAGGCTCATAGTGATCACTATTAGCTTTACTTGAGTCTGCAAGGGAAATTTCATCAAATTCACATTGAAAATTAATGTTTCTATGTATTTTTAAAAAGGATATTTAAATTTCAGGATATATGGGTATAGGTTCAGTTTTTGAGGTTCTAGTCATGCAATTTTCAAGTGAAAATATTAGAAGATAGAAAAGAAAAGAAAAAGGAATGTCAGCGCTACCTCCTAGGCAATGTTGCCATGTTTTCAAATATTCTTGTCATGAGGTGTGGGAAAAAAATTATTTACTATGTTAAAATAAAATATTGTGGTTAACATAGGTTGTCTCTAATTAGGAGTTCTTAGAAATAGTGTTTATCACTTAAATTAAGATGAAAAAGTTATGTTTTTATGAAATTGTTTGATTTTGGAAATACAAGAAAGAAAAAAAGAAAGTAATGAAATTAATTTAAATATTAAAAACAAATTGACAAATGATGTTATTAAAATCGGTGATATGAAATTGTGATCAGGTTAGGGTTGGACTTCCAATGTAAATCTATCAAAATTCACTTTAGCCAATTCACTTTTTCTAAATCACTAAGAGTGAGAATCCATAATCATTTCTTCTCACTCCCTTGATCAAATAATAATGTGATAATAAACCTTACTAAAACCTCATATTGGTGTACACTCATTCCAATTTTTAATATGGTTGTAGTGAATACCCCTAATTATATTAGGAAATTCCCAATTGGGTCTTTTTTATCCCCATAAATCAATATCATTCCCTACTCATAACATATGTACCGGTGATCAGTGAGTACTTCACCACTAAGTCCTAGTCTATACCAACACATATAAACTAGAACCTAGTGGATGAATATATTGATCATTGACCAAATAAAAATAAACAACATAATCTAAAATTTGATACAGTCATCCATGATAATGAAAACTGGTATAAGAAATAGAAACTGATTCATAGAAGAGAAAGGAGGATATTAAAAAATTAATTACAAGGACTCAATAATTATAAAAGGTTAAACCTAACCCTTCCAATTCAATAATAAGATCATCCCACCTTGGTAAGGGTAACCAAGTTGATGTGGTAAGAAGAAATCATTACAAAGATAAGATAACCCAAAGAAATAATGGCAGGAACCTAAATTTTGATCCACCATAATCTTTTCTCCAGAGGATTGCCTCTGTTATTCCCACCAGAAGTCCAAACCAAGCCACACATCCTTTTTATAAGATGTTGTATCTTGGTATTTCTATTGATCCTAAAGATAACAATGTATTTGGATATGTTTGAAGGTTTATATGGTGTGATTAGTGTGTTTAGCTTCTTCTGGACACCAAACACTATTTCACCCACTCCACTTGGACGCTCCCAAAGTATGCCTTAATGTGCCCCATAATTTATCAAATATTATGGGAACCGTAATTTTGATGTCCTTGGTCGAAACCAGCTAGAATCAGATCATTTAAATGTCCATTGAATGAGATATTCCATATTTAATCTAGTGGGGTCCATTCTACCAGCCAAACTGATTTCTCTATTTGATTGACTTTTCTATTCCATTGGGTTTCGAATTGGGTCTTGGCCCTGAAGAATAATTTTAATCCAAATGAATATGAAGAACAAAAAAATAATTCTCTTCAATTGGAATATTATTATAAATGTTATTCCCAAAATAAGATGCTATATAAAACTGTAATTTTTCCATAATTAGCCCATTTTCACATTTAATCCCAAAATAAACAAAAACCACATAAATGATGAAAATATGGTCAAATTAATGAATTGGGATGGATTAAATCATTGAAAAAATATTAATAATAAATAAAATATCATCATTATCAAAGATCAATGGAATCATGAAATACTAAAATAAATATTAAAACCTTATTTAAAATTGATTGAACATAAACCAAATCCCACAAAGAACATGGTGCGGAAAGAACCAAACAAAAAATGGAAAAAATAAAGAAATAATCTATTATCTGATTACCTAATATATCTAAAATTTACCCATGATGAAATATTAAGGATTCACCATGAGACGAAGAAGGATCAATGGTGACAGAACACTAGTGTCCTATTGTCCAAATTGTGGTGAAGGTGAATGATTTGGGTTAAAAATAGTGAGATAAAGGTAATCTTCCATTTTTAATGAATTTGGGCATTATGTTCATTTTGGATATAAAGTATTTCAAATTGTACACCAACTCTACACTCTCTTATGGTAACCATGAACTCCATGAATGGGAATTCCAAACAGTTTTTAAAAAATGATTAAAGATATTTTGATTCAACTATAATAAAATTATAAAGGATGTTTCATGGTTTTATAAATATTTGGAAACCTAAGTGCCTAAACCTTTTGACTTTCACTGAATCCTGAAAACCACAAATTTCAATAAATCAGAACTCATCATAAGTGATACAAATTGTAAAATATAAATAAAATAATAACTTATAATATATTTGGTGTGTGTAAATTATCTTCACCATGAATATTTTTCGTTATATAATGTCCAATATGAAATTTTAAACAATGAAAAAAACATAAAAAATCGGGAAAAAATAAAAACTAATATCTGGACGGAATGATACTAATTTATTAAGAAATTAGTATACTAACTATTATTAGATCACTAAATTATACAATGTAATAGGTATCTATAGAGTCTGTTGAAATGAAAAAATGAATGTCAATACTGACTCTAATGACATCATTAAAGGAAATAAAATAATTGGAATAATATCTATTTATATGATTCCAAACCCATGGAACTCCAAGACCCAATGATCATTACCTATGTAAAAAAATTTGATAATATTACATGATTCATCTATTGAGTAAGAAGATTATATTTCCTAGAAATTATTTTCACAATAATCTCGTAGACCATGCATCCTCACGTCTATGAACATGGATGATATTTTGGAAGGTGGAGAGGCTAAAAAAGAATAGGGATATGGATTAATGATGAATTTTTTGGTTCCTCAAACAATAGAATAGTACATTTAATATACTTTTGATATGATTCCATAATAACATTAATGAATACCATATGGGAGCTCTTATGAATAAAGAGGATTTCAGGAACTAGGGATCCTGGTAAGAATAAAATATCACACATCTTATTATCCATCCAAAAGATAATTTTTACCCTAGTAATAATCTATATGGAATAACCATTCATGATGGAAATAGAATTGATATTAATATTGATGAGGTGTGATCCATTAGTATCAGTTTCTAACAAGAAAACTAGTGAGATACAATATTATTAATAAAAAAAAATCATTCCCAAAGAGGATAATTAAGGAATTATTCTCATGAGAGTTTGTTTTTCATGTATTTGATACTCCAATTTATTCTTTTATGATGAATTACTTCCTCTAAAAATGTATTTTATAGATTACACCAACTGTACATGTGATGTACCATCATAAATAGAATCACAAATGATACTATTAAGGGTGATATAAATTCATCTGATTATAAAATTGATAACCCAGATGATTTATGGGACATGAATAGGGATGAATGACGAAAATAAATTATTATGGAGATCCATCAGCCAAAATTGAGGAATCCAAACATCATGTTGACAATTCTACCATTAAATACATTGATGAAACCATAAAAGTGATGAATGTATATGATTTTGTTTAAAAAACTGAACCCAAATATTTAAGTGTAAAACATCTTCTAGTAATACCAATCCTATTTTAAATGGATTTGGCTTTCCTTCCTTATAATTTTATTGGAGTAAAGGCACTTGTATTTAAAAAATTAATACATTTTTAACTTGTATTACTATATTGAATTAAAAAATATTTATACAATTGAATGCAATTACTTATACTGTTGATGAACAAAAAAATTTCTTCCATGAAAGAAAATTGAGTGATTCTAATGAAACCATTCCAATATAAGAATGGCTTCACCTTACCTCATAAAATATTACTATTTATGTTTCTAATAAGAATATACTAATTCTTGATAAATAAATATAGAGATATAGAGTATTCTTCTAGATGATGCTAGATATATTTGAATAAGACAATTTTTCTCCCCAAATGATAGATTACAAACTAAGGTGAAGATAAATATTGAAATATAAGTTTGAAAGCCCATTAAAAGAAGAAGATCCACCTAATAACTTTTATATATAATTGAAATTTATTTCTATCATATTATTTATCCATTATTATATTAATTATGAAATTTTGTTATACCACATTCCTATTAATTCCTTTTAACATTTAATGACCAATGAAAATAATCCCCATATAATATGCCTTTGATAATGACATGTTGTTTTTCTATGATTTGTATTGGTAAGAGCATAAGTAATAGTTTTTTTAGTATCATTGTATGTACTTTGATGAAGAAATTACAAAAAACAATTGGTTATAATTTACTAATTTTTATCACATTCTTCACCTTGGGAAAGGGGAGAAAAACTTTAGAAGTGGTAACCTGTAAGAACCTGATTTTTATCTAATATTTTAATCCTTTTATATTTAGTAAAACTATCTATTTCTAAACTATTATTGATTACCTATGAGGTTATAGGGGTTTTATGGTTGTTTTGAAATACTTGATGCCCGAAACCCCAGCCAGTGGATATAAACACTCGGATGAATGGTTATAAGAAACTATGAGACCTAGCCCACACAATCTCTTATAACCTTGTGCGGATAGATAATGGGATGATGAAGGGAAAACTTATTTTCTATAACTGTGCACTAGGGGTTGTACGTCAATGTGGAAACACTATAGTTTTTAGTATTAGAGAATGAGATTTTTATCAAATTGTTTCTCAGACCATGTGGAATGACAATCTAGGTCCCCTACTAACATAGTTATCTATTCATGGATAGCACAATGATTGGCCAATTGTGTCTCAAAACCACGTGACAAATTTTTCTTGGGTGAAATTATAGGAATTCCTTTAATGAAATATTTAACTCATAACTCCCTCTTTGGATCATTATAGGGAAAAAATACTTCTTCTATATTTTTGAATCCCATATTACACTTTTGATAGATTTATATATCATTCATCCAACAAAACTCTATTTTGATCACTTTCATCCTGTTAGGTGTGAATCAACTATTACTCAAATCATTCTTATCCATTGATCATTATTCATTCATTCAATGACATTATTTAGATGTAGGATCATATGCAGTAGTTTCATGTTCTTGATCCATTATAATTATTTCTATTGACCTAGTCCAAACTAAAGGATGATATTAGAAGATGTGATTCATACAAGATTAAGGTATGGGGTCTTTGATTCATTACACATGTTTCATCATTTTATAAATTTCTCTAGTGTGTGCATGATGTTTTCACCAGGCATGAACAATTAAATTCATGTGACTTATAGTTATTAATATCATATTTGAAGTCCCCTATTATATATTTTATCCATCATTGGAGGTTATGTGCTAAACAATGACCATCATATGTTTAGTGACTCCATAATTATTTTTTCTGTTGCATATTATGTCTACCTAAGCCGACATTCAGGTGTGTTTCAACTTTTCCTTTATAAAGGAATGTTTTAAATTGATAGAATGAATTATTATTGGATATTTCATGTGATGAGATCACTTGTACCTTCATGGTATGTGTCTTCAATATATTAATGATTATTTTAATTTTAATTGTAATGTATCCATATACAGATATATATATATCAATTTTCCTATTTAAATATAAATGAATGGCTTGTATTCATGTGCATCTCACCACATTACAAACCAAATTTAATGTAGATGAGAGAAGCTAATAAAATGATCATTAATTAAAATATTTAATTAATGGTTTCATTCTTTTAAATTCCTTACCCTCATGTGAAAATAAATAGATTGAACCAAATGAATTGTTAAAAGAAATAAATATTACATGGCCTAATTCGTTAAATGAATCTATATTATTACTCCAATTGAATGTGTATATATTAATTATTATAGGGGTGGTCAGACTTGTTAGAGGCATGGTTTCCTATGGTAATACTATTATAACTCATAGATGTTGTTCCAATTTAGGGATTCTGGCTTCAAAGAGGTATTCCCAACATCGAACTTGAATAGTGTCTCTCGATGGATGCCCAACATGACATTATTGGATCCATCAATTATCATTATAGGATTCCTTGGACAAACTCCAAGGATCCGGCATGACATATATATGAATTAGGAACCATGGATACACCCACTGGGCCTAGTCATTTCTTTTCCCATTTTACCTTGGATGAATTACTTAAATTCTGTTATGATAAAATTACATTGGAATTCTCTAGGTGATGCCCCTTGGATTGCACCCAGAAACCTCATATTAGTATGCTATAGATTATTAATGAGTGGATTTACCCATGAGGTCAATGATTCATTGGATAATAACTTTGATACTCTTTTTTATTACCATCACTATATAATGAATTATAATATCTTGGATCCATTATTATAACAATTATCATGTCATGATTTTAGTGATGTTGACAACTTATGTGAAATACTATAAAATCTACAATACAATAAATAAATGAAATTCATACATGTTTATAAACCAGACAATGTTGAATCAGGTGATAGTGTATTTACATTTATATACTATTTTCATTTTTAAATCAATTTCTTCACAATATTTCAATCTATATTACACCAAATTGATGTTATAGATTCCATTGGTGGTGGACTGCTACGATTTATCTCACACTCGATCCAGAATTTCATTTGTACCTATATAGATTACATGTATGTAGTTTCTAACAAAGGTAATCACACTACCATGGAAACATGATATTTATTTATTTTTTTGGATGTTTCTTTGTAGAAGATGACCATGTTAGTGCTCAGGATGATTTCATTGTTTTAACTTATTTTTTATATCATGTTCTTTCGATTCAATTTATACCAATATTAAAATTTTATAGAAATATGACATGAATTATTGTCTTCTCTTTAGTATTATTATCAATTTCATATGTTATATGTTATTCATATCAGCTTCTGCTATGACGGGATACTGGTCTAGTGTTTATATGGTCATCTTCTAAGGTTCCATGTGTTTACATATATCACTTCTTCTATTCACTTATTATGATATTTATATGTCAAGTTCCAATCTCATAATTAGGGCATACATTTTCCATAGGCACACACTACTCCCTCCCAGCTTGTTGGAATCCTCGAGCTTTTGGGATATGTGTTTTGATCCATATAGCCTACTATGAAAGGAGAACCTATGAGTAGAACTCTAGAAGAATATAACCGAATGTGGTATTATATTATTTCATTTATTACCATAAATTTTTAAAAAAAATTTATAGTATATTAATAATTCTTTATAAATTGGTTATAAGTAATGATTAGCCATTGCTAACTCATGTTTGGGGTAAATCCTTAGTTTCCTAAAATAAGGATTTTTGTTATAATTATTCTTATTATTGTTGATATCAATTCATTATTTGGTGATGCACCTGTTATTAGAGGGATGTTATTATTATATTGAGTAAGGATTTCATTTCATTCATGGCCTTGTGACATGATTGCAAAGATAATTGTTTCATGCATCCTCATAAGAACCTATATTTCACATTCCATGCATAATATATTCCATATAGATACATTAAACTACTCTCATTTTCCTTATTTTCATGTAATTCATGAGTGGGGCACGTTTATATATATATATAAATATATCTTTGGATGTGATTGAGTGATTTTCATTTTCAATTTAGGAGATGTAGGGTACCTCGTGGGTAGGAATATGTAAATTAATGAGCCATGACATCAAATATAACCCATTACGTTATGAGACCAAATGAAGACTGATTTATCTAGAAATTAGATTGGTGTCAATTTTTATGATAAGGTATATGGTCTCTTATTTACTAGGAATGAAAATCCATTTTAATTTTATGTTGATATAATTATATAATCAAATGGAAACATAAATCCAAAATACAGACATAAAAATAAATGTTTTATAGTAAATGTTGTGGCATGGTATTGATTACCCTTCACCTATTGTAACCCATGTAATTTAAACTCAAACACTTACCAATAAATAGCCTTCTATTTGGGAAATTGGGGTAGTGTACCTTGGGTAGTGAGCCCTTATTTAAAAATTGTAATTATGATAATGTATTTATCAAATTTCAAGCTTGTAATCATGTGTGTTCTTGGAATTTATAGATTGATTATTCCAAGATGTCCTCGTGTTAGGAACCAGGATTGTGGTGATGACCATGCTCTAGATGTGGTGATCCCTGACCACACATTTTACCTCCAGATGTGAAACTTGAGGAACAACTTGTAATACCTGATATGGGCAATAACATTCTGTTTTGTGAGAGTTTCATGCTTTTGATATATTAAATGCTAGGTGCTCTCTATCCTACACATATAAGGGATAATTTGACTTGAGATCTATAGAAGTATAATCCTCCCACACTATCACGGGATGACCACCCACATAGTAATGATTATAAATTTTACGCCAACTTATCTATCATTGAGCATCTGTAAAAGCCTATAGAGAATAGGGTCATTCTTTCCACCTATATATTTCTTGATCTAGACAATATTTTGTGGAATGTAATTACCTAGGAAGGTTTTCATCAAGACACGGTGTGATGTTATTTATATACTTCCATCTATGATCACATCATTCTTCAAACACAAAGACTTGACCGTACTAGAGAATCCATGAATATATAGAAAGGTACTACGTCATTCATGGATTATTTAGTGTGTTTTACCATGTTAGTGTTCTTTTCACCAATTCTATCTGGTTATGAGGATTCATGTTCTAGACACATTGAGGATTAGATCTTGTATTCTATCCCTGATCTGGTATGTTTTTTTCTCCTAACAAGATTCTATTTGATTGTTAATCACTCCCATATTTTTGAGCACATTCTGAGGGAGGGTGATAATATCAGGAATAGAGGATTAGTGATGAGGAAGCCCAATAGAAAGTCCGTTAGTGGGATTAATTCTTTTAAGGATTCATGTTTGAGTAGTGCATGTCAGAGTAAATGCATTGTGAGAACCATTGTATTCCATTAGTGTGGATAGAAGGGAATATAAATCCTTAGTGTGATAGATAATCGATGGTGTGTCATGATTACAGACATACAAGGACTCTAATGTGATTATGTCAGAACATTACTTATTTTTTCCTATCAAAGAGGATCCACTCTAGCTCCACCTTCATGTGAAGGTTATTTTATGCAACGTCAGGTGGGGAATTGTAGTTGCATTGGAAGGAATGGTCAATGAGGTAGTTGTGCCATAGTATCTAGACTTCAGGTCATCTATTCCAGAAGAGAGGTCATACTTAGGGCTATGAATTTACAACATATGGTCATCCATTATGATGGTTTCATGATTTATATTCAATATGCAAGGATCAGAGTGAAGGAAAATATAATTATATAGGTTCTATTTTTGTAGCCTACACAATAGTATGTTCATTATTTGATACACATGCTTCAAGCATCATGGTCTCTTTTTCAATTGTTATATGTCTCATGATAAAAATTCAGAATTAATTTGGATTAATAACACTACAAACATAATTTTGATAATAGTTAGAGGGAATATACCAATTTTTTCATATCCCCTTGAGGAAGGGAATTACCATTTCTTGTTGGACGTCTTTTTTCTCCAGATAATAGGCTTAAATTTAATTCACTGGATGGATTGGATGGATCTATATCATTACATTGTAGGATTTTATCACTACATGGTGTCACATACATCAACGAAGGGTAGTTGTTATCTAAATAAGGGAGATGGGAGTTTATATGATTTTAGAGATACAAATGGGCATTAAGGTGTGGGTGGAGTTACCAACATGATCCCTAGCCTCTTTATGGAGGAGTGGTGAACACATTTGTTAGACATTCCTCAAGTACAATATCTCTTTATGGATAAATTTATTAAATAATTTTCTTGATTACCTCCTGGAAGAGAGTAATAATTTATTACTAACATATTTCAAGGAGTATCTTCCATTCCATTACAACATAACAGGTGAAGCCTAGTGAGATCTGGTAGCTCATTAAAAATATTGAGGATCTAAAGGCCAAAGGATTTATATGATATATCACTTCCTCTTGGATTTCACCAATAATTTTCTCAAACTGGTGGATGTTTCCCTTCTTTTATGCATGGATTATAGACAGTTCAACCATATCATAGTCAAGAAATAGTATCCACTTTCTCAAATAGATAATATATTTTTCTAGCACTAATGATCTTGGGTATTCCCAACAATCAACATGAAATCATGATAACATTAGGTAAGTGACGTGCATATAGGAATGCTAACTAAAACTTTACATTAAAGGTAATGAAAATTAATGTATTTTGTTATTCCATTTAGTCTTAATATCCTACCTTCCATTTTCATGGATTTGATGAATACAATCATTAATCCCTATCTAGATTCTTTAGTCCTGGACATTGTGGACTGAATGATGGTATATTCAAAAACTCATATCGAATAATCTAAGGAAACTAACATTGTTCTTAATACATTGAGAGATAATTGTAGTTATTCCACTTATAGATTTATGTTTCTCACTTATTGGGTAAAATTATCTCATAATAATGATTTTTAGTTGACCACGATATATTGATTATTGTAGTTTCCTTGGAGTGGAACAAGAACATGATTGATATACATAGTATCTTATGCCCAGATGGATAATTGAGGAATTTCATAAATGAAATATTATTCATTTCTTTTCCTCTTACTAGTATTATATAGAATGGTGTAATGTTAATGTTGTCAGAAGTGTGCATGAAATCAATTGAAGATGTTAAAAGAATGACTATTTCGACACCCATTATAATTTATCCATATCCTAAAAGAAGCAGTACAATTACATTTGATTCATCTAGAATTGGCCTAGGTACAATTAGGAAGTAGAAGGAATGATTAATTTTTTTATATCATAGTAGTATATGCCACATGGGTGATACTACCCGACACATGAGCTTATGCTAGTGGCAGTTGTCCATGAATTATGTTGCTAAAGACACTATCTATTGGGTTGGAACATTGAGGTGAATATAGAATACCAGATCCTAAAATATATATTTAAATATTGTTACATGGTTCTCTAATAGATAATATGGGTTTAATAACTTCATTCATTCAATTGTGAGATTGAATATATGCCTGAAATGAGCTATGTTGTATCTGATTAACTAAGTCAAAAAAACTAAGGAACATATAATATGAGAAGCCAATGATGAATGGAAATTAATTCCCCTATTATCTATGTTGAATTAGAGGCATCCTAAAATTTAAAATAAGTATTATCTCTTATCCAAGAAAGTTACCCCTTACCTCCAAGATAAGTTGAAGAGCAGAAAATTTTCACATCCTGAAGGATTGGATCTCTAGGAGAGAATTACATATAATGACCTATATATAGATTAGTATGTTGATAGAGATTAAATCAACAATATACATAGAAATATCATGGTTCATACAGATATGAGACAAAAACTGATGTGAGAGTCCAATGCATCTCTATAGTACTTTTTTTTGAGAATCTCCATGATGTATCGAGATATGCGGCAACAATATTATTTTCATGGAAAGAAATTTTAGATAAAATTATTTATTACTAGGTGTTCCACCTATTAGTAGGTGAGAGAAGAGCACTCGTGACCTACAAGATTGTTACGACCACTTCTACTACTATAATAGAAATTGGAAGATGTTTCATTGTAATTTATTAATCATTGTAATGTTGTATTCATGAGATAAAACAACTTTTTGGGTTTCCATTGACAGATTGAAAAAATTAGAGATATTCCTTTCTATTTGGTAGACTTTCATAGTTTATGTGATTGGAATTTTATACTGTTTTCATATCATCTAACTATATGAGGATGCTCATAATATCATTTTATATAGGGATTCTCATTTCACATAATGGATCGGGCGGGAGTAATATAATGTTATGGGTACATAGGTACTTTTGGGCATAGACACTGACTCTATGATCCATGGCCAATTAGAACAGACAATGATAGTGTTAGTGGACCTAACCATTAAATCTTCATTGAATTAATTTATTCCTATTAAAATTATACCCCTCTCATCGAGTTAAACTACAAAAAAATCTATCTGATGAGAATTCAGATGGTTACTTATGAGGCCTTTTATGGATAGACTTGTTGTTCATCCATGTGCTAGTTAGAGGAAGGAGATACAATTCTACTAGGTCCACATATCAGGTAGGAGATATCTGAGTAGGTTTAGATGATCAAGAATCCTATTACTACTACTCAGTATAGTCAAAAATTATTTGTTTGTCACAATAGAAAGCCTCTGTATTTTGAGTTCAGGGTTTGGATTTTCTTGTGGGTATCTTGCTGGAATAGAAATAGATGGATACCAGGGAAATGTGAGATTTTTCCACATTATATTAGTGTATTTTAGATTTTGGAGAGAGTCGTCCTAGTATCCTATCAGTTGTGACTACCTTAGTTCTATCATTCCATACACAAATTCTTCCATGTTTCACACCTTAACCAACATTATACCGACCTGTATCAATCATTTGATCATGAGGATTCTGATTTAGATGTTTATGAATCATTTTAGGAGTATCCTATATGCATCATTGACTAGAAACTAATATCCCTCACAGGACATTCTGTTCCATTAGTACATCTTCCATATAAGAAAGAACTTGTACATGAAAAGACCTGTGATTGGGGGGCCGATGTACATTCCTAGAGGACATATTTATTGTCAAACAGTGTTTTACAATCCATGGATGGTGAGCTCAAAGATGAGCTCCTTTAAAGGGAAATAATACATCAAATGGCATGAAGGCCTTCTTTTTATTGATTATTGATAACCCACCATAAATGGATGAGGGGGAACATAGATGAAGAATGTGAGAACCCCCCATTTTCTATAAGGTATAGATCCTTTTAAATGTATTATAAATATTTATATTAGACCTAATAAACATTACATCTGATGTTTGAAAAGAGTCATTTTAATCTGTGCAATCTCATGAGCTCGAAACAGTTTTTTGTGGGGAAAAACACTAAGCTGAAGAGTTAGTAAAAGAAATGTTCTCAACCTCCAAAATCACATCCAACCTTGAGGGGATGGATAATGGGGAGAAAAAATGTGACTGGTATTCTATAAAAGTGTTATAGGGGATGAACGACCAAACCCGAGCTCTATTGTTTTTAGTATTATAGAATGGAATGGTTGGAAAATAGTTTATTAGACTGTGGGTCCTAACCACACAGGCACCCCATAAGGTAGTGTCCCTTTCAAATATGGAGAATGGTTTGATGTACCATGTGGCCAAACCATGTGACTATGTTATCTAGGATGAGATTTTTGAAATTACCTCATTGATTTTTTAAATCACCCCATCATCCTTGTCTCATTCAAGTGGAATGATGTTGATTCTTCTCCATTTTTGAATCTCTTTATCCCCATTCAAAAGATTAAAATCATGTTCCTTTGTATAAACTCCAATTTGATAAATTTTTATCACATTGGATTGATATCAGTATGTACTTGATTATTTTTTATCCATTAATAAGTCTTATTTCCCTCGATTATGCTATTTAGATTCATGATCGTATTCTCTAATATTAGTTTATTTTTAGATTCATCATATTTATTTTTATCTAGGATAAACTAAAGGCCGAAACTGGAAGAAGAGTGTCATTAGAGATTTAGGTAGGTGGTATATGACTCATCCCTCGGGTTTCATAATTTTATAAATTTTCATAGTGTATGAACAATAATTTCATCCAGAGCGACCTGTTAAATTCACGTGCCATTAATATAGTCATAAGAATAATACTTGAAGGATATTTTTATATATGTTATCCATCGTTGGGGTTTATGAACTCAACTTCAACCTCCCCAAGGAGGATGTTTCCATAATTGTACTTTTAGTATCATTTTATGTTTATTTGTACAACCATTTTGGAATATTAAATTTGACTTTTAGAAGGGTAATTTTTTAATTAAATAATTTATTTTTTTGGCTATTACATGTGATGATATGAATTTAAACCTCTAAGGAATGTGTTTCAAATCAATTAATGAAATTTTAAATTGTAAATTTAATTTTTGTATATATATATATATATCACATTACATATTTAATTGAAAATGAATGAGTTGGACGCATGTTGATATCACACCTTTCCATGCCAAATTGAAGGTATCATAGTGAAAAAGATAAATTTAACATGACTAAAATGAATAATTGAATTGTTTCATGCCTAGTTATGAATTTTAACCCCCAACAATGGAAACAATTTTAGCTGATAGAAATTTTCAACATCAAGAATTTAACATGGTCAAATTAATTAAATGAATCCGTTATATGGTTATTATTAAATAAGTACATTTAATTATTATTAGAGTTGAATGAATCAATCTATTATTGGATTCAAGTGGAAATTCATTGATCACACATAGATGCTATTCCAATTTTGGGATGCCGGTTTCCATGGGAGATTCCCACATTGAACGCATTCCTTGCATACCAGTGTCCTCTTTAAATAACAACATAGGATATATCCATTATTATTATAGGATGAATTTGATTCTCTTATTGAATACAACATTATGTATATGGATAGGAGGTTCCACCGATACCCCCACTGGGACATGTAATTTATAAACCCATCATACCTTTGATTATTTCATTGCCTTAATATGAATCATATTACTGGGAATGAATTGGGCGATTCCCTATGTATTACACTAAGATAACCATATATCTAGGATATAAACTCTTTCAAAGTGGCTTGACCACTGAGCTAAATGATTCCTTTGTTGTTACCATGAACCCCATTTTTCATTATCATCACAAAAAGATTCCTTTTTATATCATGGATATATTAATTGTAACATTATCATGTCATATTGTCAATACTAGTTATACGTCTTTTGGATTACTATATAAATTGGTACATAATAAATGAATAAAATGGTTAACTATTAAGAAACAAGTTGAAGAATGTATTTGGGCATTTACATTACATTATAATTTATTTTATTTATACATTACCTAAAACTATATTAGTTTATATAATGCAGATTGGATGTTATATACTTTACTAGTGATGGACTAGCAAAATTTATCTCACACCCTATCAAATTAGCCATTGGTACCAGGAAAAATTACATATATGCAGGTATTAACATTGTGATGCCTCCCACTGTGGACACCTAATATTTCATTCTTTATTTGGATGGATTTGGGTAGTATATTACTATATCAAACTACATTTTTCAAAAAATAAACATTACATAACTTATTCAGAATATTTAAAAATTATAAAAATCGATAGCCAAAGACCGTTGTTAGTATAATGCCTCTGAAAAAATGGTGGCATAAACACTAGTATATATATTGGATACATCATCTCCAACTAGGTTATTCTAGACTATCTCCCTTCATAGAAATATGAAATGTAGTACATATCATCCTAAACATGGGTAAAGGAAACATAAAAGGGGTGAGATAAAATTATTAGAAAGGTTACACAAGGGATATATGTAAGCATAAACATGATCATAAGTGTTTGTAAATGTGATCATAAAAATATAAGATCACACCTTTGATATCAAAGATCATAAAAGATATCATGGTAAAGGTATTGGTAGTCGATAAGACAGGAATCATAATTAAATACTAAGCATAATCCATGAATCCATAACATAGGAATAAAACATGGATGTGTGGAAAACACATAATCATATAATGATTTGTTTTATAGACAAGGTATAACTACCAAGACTATATTAGTAGAATGGGTTCAGTCCCCATACTATCATAATAGTAATGGTTCCCTCCCATGTCTATCATAATAGCATGACTGCACTCATCATAACATCTTAGCAGCCATAGTTTACTATGATGACAATCATAGTAATCAAAGTTCACTACCAATACCATTTGAGTTTATCTCATGAGATATAAAACATTACCCAATGTATTGATGGGATATATATGTCCCACCAATCAGATAATAAGACCATACAAACATGTTCATCATGATCATAAATAAATATATCATAACCCCATAAATTAAATGGGTATCATAAACATGTAAAAATATCATAACCTCTGTGAAGAGACTGGTTTCATTATCATTTCATTTAAAGAATAATTATTGAATGTGTAAGGAATTACATAAACAGATAACACATATAATGTAAATGGATTACATAAAGGTTGTGACAATATGAATCTACCATTCATAGAATGGATATTAGTGGAACTATAATATCATTTTTAGAAGGAAATATGTAACATCAATATATTTAATCATAGATAGAAAATAATTTTTCAAATATCATTTAGAAACGTTTCTTAAAGAAAATATCCTTTCTTATTTCAAAATTATTTATAATATATAAATCCAGTAGAAAATAATTTTCATGGAAAATAATTTTGCAAACATATAAAGTAGGTTGAAATCATATTAGAAACCTTTCTTCTATAGAAACAAAAAAATAATGAACAAAACATTTTAAAAACATTTTTATTTGAAGACACATTGAATATTCATAAATAAATCATGAAAAAATATTTAATACAATTTACTTAATAATTCATTAAAATCATTTAAATAATTCTTCATAAAATATAGAAAACAATTTTAATTTTAAACTTATAAAAGAAGCTTGAAAACATTTATTAAAAACATATTACCTTGAAAATTATTTTTAAATATATTTACATAATGAGTATCCTTTTATGAAATCACTGGATGATTCAATGAAATGATATATATTAAATATTTACCTATTTTACAAGGTATGAAGAACATTTTTCTTGAACAGTAAAAATGTTAGAATGATTCCTTGTTTTTAAAATGATATAAATATTCATTTTTTTGATATTTTTAAAAGAAAAAAAGGAAAATATTTATTTTAAATCTTATAGGATAATGGTGTAATATTATAGGAAACCCAATTTAGATAACATATATTTCTAAATAAAGGTAGGGTAATGATGGGATTTCATAAAAACACATTCTGAACTATATTATGTACCAAAGAATAGAAATATGGTACCAATAAGTGAGTATGTAATGAATAAATATAGGAGGAGAAAAATCATTATGGTACTTGATAAATGGATTATATTATTTCATCCAAGTAATTATAAACATAAAAAATCTTCAAAATCGATGATATTTTCACAACAAACTCATATAACTTGGTAACTTGGGATCATACTCTCCGTGTAAGAATTGAAAAATTACATGAAGATTAAAAAATCATTAAATAAAGCCTATTTAAGATAAAATATGTAAAATGGAAATATATACCCCTTATGAATTTAGGATCATCACAAACACATTAGTCTTGGAAAAGGAATTTGAGAACATTTTTTTACTGATTTGGCTACTTTTGGAACATAAACCCCATGAAAGAATGATCATGAAATGGAAATTTGGATAACTATACATTTAATTAAAAGATACATATATAACAATTATGATATGTATGTACTCCACAAAAATGGAAAGACTGTTGAATGTAAAATGAATCCCATAGAAATTAAATGTGACATTAAATCCCCTTACCTTGTCTCTTGAATCTCTCAGTACTCATACAAGATTTCTGTATAACAAATATATTATTATTATTAATATTTTATAGAATATCATTATTATAAACATGTTATTACAAATTGGAGTCTTAAAGGTGAAAGGGGAATATTTTCTGGAGGATACATGAGCTAATCATGGCTTAACATTAATGTCATGGGAGGTTTGAGAAATGGGAAGAGGTGGTGGCCATTTATAGAAGGGGAAGAGTACCACTCTTGTAAATATTTGAAGAGAGAATTCCACAAAAAAATTTCATGTTGAATGTGGATCCAATAATATACCATGATTTATCCAATGATTATAGTTTTGATATATATAAATCCAATGGGTTTTTGACATGTTTATATGACAATTTTGATTTTAAATTTTAGGATTAGTACTTTATTATAATAATTTTTCTCTAAAACAAAATAATTAATTTCAACCAACTTCACAAATATTTTTGTCAAAAACAATTTTGATCATATCATAAATTATAATATATTCTTGTTAGAAATACTGAATCCATTTTTTGAAATTCACATCACATAAGTGGCATAAATAAATTTATAAATAATCCCACTGTCGGGATGACACTGCATGTTTTTATAGTAAAAAGAATCAAGAGATTACTATGTTTTTATTTCCAATTTAAATGTGAAAATGCATACAACGTTAAACATTGGATTTCATGATGAATTTATTATCTAATACATCTTTTAAATCAAATTAAATTACTTTTTATCGGGATAAATATTTTAAATAAAAATCCAATTTTCTATTCAATCCCATTATTTTTCGTTATCCATTAAAAGTCCAAACCATACTTTAGAAAGCCAATAAATTATTCAAACCTACCTCTTATGTTTCTATTATAATTTTAAGGATTATTATGACATATTAAATCTATAATTTTTCAAAATTTTGGATTTAAAATATGTTTTCCAATAAAAGAAGGTAACAACACATTTATAAAAATATGTGTTTTGAAGCATAAAATAGTACTTGTTTGTATCATACAACTATCGAATCTATGGGATGAATAAAAAAATATTTCAATGAGTACATTAAATAAGTATTAAATTAATCACACATAGGAATTTTAATTAATTGAAATAAATAGGTTAAATAACATTGTGACTATAAAAATGGTTTCCATTATATTCAATTAGTCTTCATATTCAATAATTAGTAATCTAGGAATTTATTCTTTATTTTTTATACACCACATATTTTTAGAATTTATTAAGAAAAATTATATCCAAAAACATATCTTTTAGTTTATATATCATTATAATAGTATTTTTAATAATATACTAGAGTTAGGTAACACTCAGTCTTGCGTGTTATACACTACATCGAGAATCGTCAATCATGTGTGTCTTGTATGCTAACCCTATTGTTCTTTATTATGTATACCATGATGGAGTGGGATGAAAAATACTCTAATATGGTTCTAGGTGAAAATATTTTTTGACTTAATGAAAATATATTTTATGTGTTGAGTTTAATGAAATATATCAAATCATTATATTATTTTGAATTGTTTTCACAAAATCGATTGGGGTAATAGTCTAACCCTAAAAAATGAATTTCCCCCTTAAAATTCATCCATGTTATCAATAATAAAATACTTTAATATTTCATTCATAGAATCCCACATCATAAAAATGGATACTCAAACAACACAAAAAAGGGATATTTGGAACCATAATACATGCCCATATAACTGGGTTTGAACATAGGGGAACATAAGTTGGGAGTGAAGATTGGACATGAAGGAAAATAATAAATAATTATAGTATGTTATTGAGGTCATCAGTCACAAACATGTTAATGATCGCAGGTATGTTGAGGGCCTCAAATTCAAAAAACTATTATGATCCAGATGCCACTATTTTAACAAATTTTATGGTATTCGGATAAAATTTTGTATATTACTTTCATATAATTGATTAAGTCTTGATAAATTCCAATAATAAAAATTTAATTTTGGGGTTGTTCTTTGAAATCAATTCAAATACATCTGTTACCTCATGGATTACATGTTCATAAATTCACATTGATTCATAATGAACTAAAAAAATCTTTTACCATGTTATATGGATAAAAAAGAATGAATATTTTAACTATTTGTCTCTAAAAATATACATGTATTACTCAATAAAAATAAAAAGTAAAACTACTGGATAATTATAAATATTCTTTAATTAACAAATAAATATACATTAACCAGTACATCACGTAGGCCAATGGTATGAATGAAACCCCTATTGTCCTTCGATCAAGGATTAAACTTCACTTGGATTCTCATCCTTATTACCATTCTCAAAGTTGAAAATACAATCCATTATAAAGATAGTCAGTAAATAAATTTAACATTAATTCCCATCTATATCAAAATGTAGATGTTGGTTTTAACATTGAAAAGAAGTGAATATCATTATTGTATATTCCATAAAAACATGGTATCAACATGAATAACTATAAATCCTTTTAGAAAACATGCATACCTCCATATTCCAATGTATATTGGATCAATTCCATAAATCAAAAAATGATGTAAACCTCATTAATTATAGTATAAACCATATATCAACAAGTCGTCAATTAGTGTCATGGTAATCAATGTTATCCAATTTACTTTTTAATATTCCATTTATCATTATTCCTATAACATTATCATACCATAAATAACATATCTATGTATACCTTCCCTTAGTCAAAATATCACCTTGTCATTAAATCACATCACCATTACAACCTATCATTATAATTACTGAATAAAGAAAAACATAAGTTAAACAATACTTTCACATTTCATCACTCATTACATTTGAATCTGAAAACATAAAAACATTGATTACATCATCACTAATCCATTAAAAATGATACATCGTGATATTACACAAAACATCTTTCCCTTCACATTTGATATATATCTCATCCTCCACAACAATGTAACCATTACTCACACCACCTTGATGATTCTATTTAGGAACATTCCTGTTTGGTAATTGTGTTGCATAAATATATTTTATCTACACCTAAAACACATAAACATTTATGGTGTCTTAGGGAGGCCAAAATTAACATCCATTTAGTTAACGAAACTCTTCATTTTCACCTTACAATTAAATTATTTTTTCCATATTTTCCATAGTCAATAAACCTTATTTTTCATGTAATGGATTAACTTAGGTGATTATTTTCATATTAATAATATAAGTGAAACCATATATTTTATTGTCGATGGTCTCTATTACCCAAACTCTCGAAAAACTCATTCATTCTCTTCCATAGTGAGTCTTACTATTGGTTATAGTATACATTATTATTCATGTTCTCTGAAAAAATTTTAGACATGATCCTTAAATCATTCACTTCAATGATCATCTGACATGAGTTTTCATTATAAAAACATCCATTACATTGAAAATTAATCCAATTTCTTTTCATTCACTACGTTGAATAAAACCAAAATCATTGGGTGAGAATTACATAACATAGAAGAAAATCACATACTTGTGAAAGTATTTACTTAAGGAATATATGAATCATTAACCCTTCATAATCAATGAAACCCTAGGTTTATCATAGGTTACGAATTGAAAAATTATTTTTTAATAAATCATAATTGTTCGTATATTGTTTTTTAATTCCAAAAGAATATCCCCTTCGGAGTGTCAAAATAGGTCTGCAGAAAGGATGATGTCATGAAACATATTAACCCAAGTCAATTTTGGAACATAATGTCAATGTTATTAAACCTAGGTACATCTATTCTAGATCCAGATCCACCTATTGTATCCTGATAGAGATGTATTTCTAGGAAACTACCTAATCAATCCATTACCAAAATTCAATGACATTTTCTTAAAAATTAACTCATCCTTATGGATATCTGTATATATATATATATATATCTAGATATATCCTTAGAAATATAATTAGGGATATCAGTATTTTTTTCTCATTGTAGTTTCCAAATTTTAACAATTCCATTTCCATGATACCAACAATACAGACCCTCACTTTTCAAAACATTGTCATTACATAACTTTTGTGGAATACTAAAAAATTATACAAATAGACTCACAAATATCGTAGTTGGTATAGTGCCTTAGGAATCATGGAAACCCAATAAATGATATATATGTGAGATAAATAATCTCCCAATTTGTTATTATTTAATATATCCCTTATTAGACATATCTAACATAGTACATATCATCATAACATGTGGAAAAGGAATCATAAAAGGCGTGAGCTGAAATGCTCCCCAAGGGTAAACAAGGGAGACATGTTATCATAGACATGGTCATAAGGGTATGTAATGTGATCATGAAAATAGAGATCACACCCTACATATTAAATATCATATCATAGATCATGGGATTAATATTAGATGTTCATAATACATGAATCGTAATGAAATAATGATCATAATCCATGATATAATAATGTATAAAAAATGTTGAATTGTGCAAACACATAAGCAAATTATGACTTCCATAGTAACCCAGGTATCACGTAAAATACGATATTAGTAGTATGGGTTCACTCCCTATACCATAATTGTAATAATGGTTCACTTCTATTTCCATCATAGTTACATGAGTTCACAGCTTATACCATCTTGGTATAAATGGTTCACTCCCATGGTCATCATATTAGTCAGTGTTCACTCTCAAGACCACCATACATTATCTCATGAGTTATAAAACCACAAAAAATTTATTAGGGGAAGATATAGGTCACACATGTCACATAATAAAACCACATATACATGTTCTATGATATGATAAATAAACATATCATAACCAGTGAAAAAAGGCCGGATTCACAATAATTTCATTATAAGCCTAACCCATGAAAGAGAAATAGATTCTATAAACATATAACCTATAAAAGATAAATGGACTTCATAATGACCTTGACATTAAGCATATCACATTCATAGAATAGATATTATTGGAACCATTAGATAATTTCATATATGGACATTAGTAAAATAAAAATATGTCATCTTATATGAAAAATACATTTGGAAATATCTTTCGAAAATGATTCTTGAGAAAAATATCCTTTATTGTTTGAGAAATGATTTTTAATGCCTAAAACATTTCAATATAATTTTAATATTACATATCTATAATAAATATAAAGAAATTTTAAATCGTTTGTAAAAAAATTTTCCCATGAAAACATATAAAATAAGATTCAAAATATATTTAAAATCGGTTTTATTTTAAATAAAATTGTAGACAAATAAATAATGCATGAAATTTTTTTGAAAACCATTTCATTAACAATAAATTATATATAAATTAAAATTTGGCTTGAAAACATTTTTAAAACCATTTTCATCGGAAACTTATAAAAAATTTGAATTTTATTTGCAAACATCTTTTAAAAAATTTGGTAAAATATAAACCTTTTAAAAATGTATTGGATGCTTCAATGAAATGACAAAGAGTAAAATTGTACATGTCGTATGAGGTGAGAAAAATATTATTTTCTATGGTAAAATAGTTAGAATGATTCCTTGTTCACAAATTGAAAAAAAAATTCTTTTAAAGGTATTGGTTAAAGGAAAATATGGTAAATATTTCATTCAATGGTTATAGGATAATGTTATAACATTATTGTAAATCATTTTTAAAAAATAATTATTTTTGACCTACGGGAGGGTAATGTCGGGATTTCTTAAAAATAATTTCTTAACTATATTCTGTACGAATGATTGAATATATGGTACCAATACCTTACTAAATAATGAATATCTAGAGGATAATAAAACATGTGAAGGAACTCGGGAGATGTATCATAAGATTTCATCATATTAATAATAAACATAAATAATCTCGAAATGTGAGGAGATTTTGTCAATAAACTCTCATGACTAGGTAACATGGGATCATACTCTCAATGAAGAAATAGAAAAACTAAATAAAGAATAAAATTTAATGAAATGAATGATATTCATTATATAACATGTAAAATAGATTTATGTACACCTCATGATTTTATGTTCATAACAAAACATGAGTCTCAAAGAATGATAATTCAGACAAAACCATTTTACCAACTTTGTAGATTCTGAAACTTAAACCCCATGAAAAATTGACCATAATGTGGAAATGTTAATACAAATAAATTAAATTATAATATAAATATAACAAAACTATGGTAATTACATACATATCCTGAAAGGAAATAGTGGTGAACGTACCATGTATCTCCTAGAAATTAAAAGTGATATGAAATACCCTTACCTTGTATAATTACTCTATCAATACTCGTACAAGCCATCCCTATAATAAATATAATATTAATATAAATATATTTCAGATGAATAGTTTTATAAATAATATAATATATTTTTTTATGACTTTATATTACCCACTCGTTGACGGTCATATGTTAATGTTTCCCTTCGGGTAATATTCGTTTTGTTCTTCGCATGTGTCTTAATATGTTATATAATTGATCCTTGTACATATATCAAGATTCCAGAATTTATTCCATGATATAAATATTCAGTATATCCCATATGTATATATAATAATAATGTGACACCCTGACCCCATTTACCCAGAGTCGGTGCATTATTATATAACATTGGCATGATCACAAGAAAGATCAAGTCTCGAAAGACCTATTAGTTTAATAGCCTTGGAATTACTAGATTCATTCATAATGTTTACATTACATCCTAAAATGAAAAACTAAAACAATACAATCTTTATAGTCCACACTCTTATCCCCTCATATTATCCCTGCAGGTCATTCATAAAATACTTCTTCACGTCCTGGGAGGGGTGAGCTAAAATGCCCAGTAGGGATAATAATATAGCAGAAACATTCATAAATAAGCATAAAACTTTTAGGCAACGTATAACTAAAACAAAAGCCTTTAAAAGTTAACTTCAACATAATATGGTAGAAATAAAATGAAATAATGTCATTTACTTATTCACATGGGTATTCTACTAACCGAATAATCACATGTAATATCAATAACCACTTTCATAATGATGGAATGCATAATGCCAGACTATTATAACCACATAGCCAAGACCTCGTTCCAAGAGTACAAATAAGATTTTGTCAAGGCCCTGTTCCAAGACACTAGTTTGATTCATGAGACCTACCAATTAATCGAGGAGATATAGCGGGCTCCACCCGTCACTTATTAAGTCCAATGCATTCCTCATATGAATAGGTCTAAACATAACATAACCATTCGTATTAAAACTAGCATACGAAATGTCAATACTTTCTTCATAAAACATGACTGGTATAGAAATAACACATCCATAGTCAAACATATCACAAAACCATAAATATAATATGGAAGTTTTGTATTATAATAAATAGACTTCGAATAAGCTTAAAATCCATCAAAGGATGTTGACATAAATTAAATCAAAACTATTTGAGAGAAATATATCTTTTTTTGAAATCATTTAAAAGTCCACTAATTATTAAATAAAACATTTACTTTGAAAATATTCTTATAAGCTTGTAATTAAAGCATTGAAAATTTTATAACGGTGTATAAGTTAAAAAAACATTCTTACCTTAATTCTGTCGAAAAGGTTAAAAGGGACTTTGTTTTGAAAACGAAGGAAAGATTCCTTTATAAAACTCTTATAAAAAGTCAAACAAGGATATAAATGACTTTAACCCATATTCTAGTAAATAGTAAAAAAAATTGAAATACATTTTTATGAATCATGGATGTGGATGATAAAGAAGTCCCAATAGATTAATACATACAATGAATCTCTAATAATGAAGATACTGCGAAATAAACCATTACGTTGTACTTTTACTTGGTTGTGGGTAGGTTAACCTCTTTTATAATGGTGAAATAATTGTTATTAAAATATAAAAGAATCATATACATTAATATGTTATCATATATGATCTTTTAACATTGATTTGTTAATAATATCTCAGTATTATTGTCATTTTAGGTGTTAACTTACTAATTTTCTTTTATATGTTTTGTTACATAAGCCGTGTTTTTTATGGATAGGTTATATCTTATTCATATATAAGAATTATATCAAGTCCTTAAATAATATTATTAATAATCAAATGATAATTATACTTGAATGGATACGATAGAGAATGAATCTCATCGCGTTCGTGGAGACGGTAGTCCGTACGTACGCACGAGCGACAATATCATTCTTTTGATATTAAAATAATATATAATTGGATGGTATATCATATATACAGAATAATTATCATGTTATATATATTATGTACATGATTTACACATCATTATCATACCCATCCAAAAAATAATTTATTGAATAACAGTTACACCACGATGTGAGGATGGTAAGTCGTACGTACGAACGTATGGTGACATGTCATTCAAAGGATGGATAGAATTATGAATATGGTGGTACATTATTTATAATAACATCACTATATATATACGATACCGGAGTTATTATTTTAGAATGGGAATAATAAAGAATGAAGAAGATGAATAAGAAAGGAACTTGAAAGAGGGTGGTGAATTCATTACCTCTTCTTCGGGTTCATTATTTTGATTTGATCAAAAGGGCTCCTTAGGTTGGCTTTCTGATGAATAAAATGCCTCTAGGTTTATGTGAGGGAAGCTGAGAGAGTATTTGGGCAGGGTATGGCCGATCCAAAAGGCTTTGAATGTGTGAATTATTGAGAAGGGGGAGTGGCCTTTTATAAGAGGGGTGACGGGCACATTTGGAAAAGATAGAAATATTATTTTATAATAAATTAATGTTTGGTTTCTAATGTCTCCAAAGTAGATTATTTTATGGTTAAGGTGGGGATGGGGCGAAAACCACCCATCCAATAGAATTTAGACAGGTTTGGGTCATTATATTAACCTTATCATTTAGTTTTAACTCTTAGTTAATTAGTTTGACACTTACCATGTCAATTTGTATTTTTATATTATATAGTTAATAAACATACTATATACCTCTAAGAGACCCCCAAGTTGCCCATTAATTATACACCTATATTGATATAAGTATCTTGGCTGATCCTTAGATTTTTAGGAATTGAATTTAAATTAATAATATAATATTTGTTTTTAAAACTCTTTTATGTCAATTTTGACACTATTGGGTATTTTGTTTTTGCTAAATTCATAACAGTGCTATTACTTCTAACAAAATTTATATAATCTTTCCTAATACGTCATATTCATAAAAAGTCTCAAATTACATTTATTTTGAGATTTATAATATCAATTATTTTAATATTTCATTAATTAGGTAATTACTGCATCACCATTGTGTCATTTATAAATTAAATTATTTAATGTCTAAAAAATATAAATAAAATACAATTATGTAAGAAATTTTTTTGGCATTCTAATTAATAATTGAAATAGAATTTATGTTATGTATAACCCTATATAGAAAATGTTTTAGTAACTAAACATTGATTTTAACTCTTTTAACTCTTCTTTGAATTAAATAATAATAAATGTCCTAATCTAAACCAAGTGGACCTAAATGATAATATTTTATTCATAAGGTTGTTTTTGGTCGAGATACACTTGTACAATAGAATTAGGACATGTGTTAGGTTAATATTAATATCATTTTACCATTAATTACCCTATTTATATTTAACCGTGGTAAATAAAAGTAAAAAGTCACTATTCACCAAAAATTATTTTTATCTCAATGAACCACATTTTACTCGATATTAACCGTGTCTCTCATATTTTCAAAATTCCACTCACATAAGTGGTGAAATTATGTTTTATGTGAATTTCCAAATTCTCCTAGGAGGTGGGTAAAAGACGGTGAAAAGTTCAATAAATTTTTTATATATCTATTATCATTCTAAACTAACTCCAATGAATTACATTGAACTTATATAGGTATCATGTATCTGTTTTGACCTTAATTAAATTTATATAAAATGAATAATTATTTAAATATAAATTCGGTTTTAAACTATAACTCAGTGTTTTTAACTATTAATCAAAAATTAAATGTTTTTAGAAAAAAACCAAAATTTCACCCTAGGCTAATTTTGATATTCCGAATCCAAAAATGAAGTCCATTTTGAAAGATAAAATTTATATTATTTCAAAAAGTAGGTATTACTAAAATTTATAAAATTTCAAAAAGTAGGTATTACTATTCATAACGGCTATTTTGATTGGTTATGGTGTGTGTGTTAGAATTCAATGTTCCGTACAACACACACTACTATATTATTCCAAGGGAAGCGTACTGTGGAAGCTTGGGGTGTTACAATCTCCCCACCTTCAAATAATTTGGTCCTCGAAATTTCTAGAATACTACCTCTTGAAAATACTCAGGTGGTTCTTCATCATAAGTTCCTCAGGTTCCCACGGTGCCTCTTCCATCTTATAGTTTCACCAAAAAACATTTACCAGACAAGTCGTCCGATTTCTCAGTACTTGTTTTCTCGAATAAAGAATCCCAACGGGCTCTTCGTATTAAGAAAAATTGGGTTCCAGTTCTAATTCCTTATAGGTGAGTACATGCATTGGGTCAGGCATGTATTTCCTCAAAAGTGATACGTGGAACACATCGTGAACTTTCGAGAGAATTGGCGGCATTTCCAAACGGTAAGCTACAACCCCAATTCGTTCTAGAATTTCAAAAGGTCTGATGTACCTGGGACTCAATTTACCCTTTTACCGAAACGTATAACTCCCTTCCATGGAGATACCTTCAAGAAAACATGATCTCCTACCTGAAATTCCAAATCCTTCCTACAGTTATCGGTATAGCTCTTCTGCCTACTTTGAGCTGCTTTGAAGTGGTTTTGGATTACCATTACCTTTTCCATTGTTTCCTCCCCCAGTTCTGGGCCTACATGTTTTAGTTCACCAACTTCATCCCAATAGGTTGGTGTGCGACATCTCTTTCCGTATAACGCTTCATATGTCGCCATCTGAATACTCAAATGGAAGCTATTGTTATAGGGAAATTCTACCAGAGGTAAATATTGATCCCACATACCCCGAATGTCAAGAGAGCAGGATCTCATCTTGTATTCTAAGGTTCTAATAGTCCATTTTGATTGTCCATCTATTTGAGGGTGGTAGGCAGTGCTAAATTGATGTTTAGTATCCAGGGATTTCTGAAGACTCTTCCAGAATCGTGAAGTAAAATGGGGATCATGATCAGAAACAATCGATAGGGGTACTCCATGATGTCCCACCACTTCATTAGTATATAGTCTTTCTAGCCGTTCAAGTGGTAAATCTTCCCTTATATAAAGAAAATGTGCTGACTTCATAAGATGATCAACAATGACCCATATTCCATCGTTCTTTCTAGGAGCCTTTGGTAGCCCCATGATGAAGTCCATCATAATATTATCCCATTTCCACTCAGGTATGGGAAGAGGTCGTAATACTCCTCCAAGATGTTGCCTTCCAACTTTCACTGGTTGACAAACCATACATATTGACACAAAATCAGCATTTCCTCTTCATGTTGTCCCACAAAAAATTTTCCTTAAAATCTCTATACATTTTGGTGCTCACAGGGTGTATAAAGAAATTTGATCTATGAGCATCATCCAAAAATTCCGTTTTTAGATCAGATATATTGGGAACAAAATGTCTCTTCCCAAATTTTAAAGTTCCTTTTTCATACACAATGACTCTCAATCTCCCATCATTCACAGCTTTAATCATCTTCTGAAACTCTTCATCATTGGTCTGAGAACTCTTTATCCTTTCTAGTAAATATGGTTTGGCAACCATTTGAAAAACCATTGATGTTTCACCTTCCATGGTTATTCCCATTTACATCTTCACTAGATCCATGAAAATAAGATCACTTTCAATTCTCATAATGTTCAACATTCCATGATCTTTTCTGCTCAAAGAATCTACCACCTTATTTTCCTTCCCCGGGTGGGATTGTATCGTGCAATCATAATCCTTGAGTAGTTCAAGTCGTCGTCATTGCCTCATGATGAGTTCTTTTTGTCAGAAAATATACATCAAACTTTTGTGATCAGTATAAATCTCACATTTTTCACCATAGAGGTAGTGTCTCCATATCTTAAAAGAAAAGATCACATGTGATAACTCGAGATCATGAGTATGATAGTTTTTCTCATGAATTTTCAACTGTCTTGATGCATAGGCAATTACCCTATCATTCTGCATAAGGACACATCCATGTCCTTTCTTCAATGCATCACTATAAATAACGAACCCATCATTCTCTGATGGTAGACTTAATATAGGAGCTTTTAATAGTCTTCTCTTTAGATCTTCAAAACAATCTTCACACTATTTTTTCCAAACAAATTTAACCCCCATACGTGGGAGCTTTGTTAATGGGTTAGCCAATCGGGAAAAATTCTGAATGAAATGTCAATAATAACTTGCTAAACCAATAAAAATGTGTACCTAAATTATACTTGTAGGTCCTGGCCAGTCTTGGATTTCCTTTGTCTTGGACGGATCAACAAAGATTCCATCTTTAGAGACAATATAGCAATGAAAAGAAATCTCCTGAAGCCAGAATTCACACTTGCTAATCTTCCCATATATATCATGACTTCTCAGAGTCTTCACGATAATGAACAAGTGATTTTCATGATCTTTGTAGCTTTTGGAGTACACCAATATATCATCAATAAATACCAACATAAATTCATCGAGATATTCCTTGAAAACACTATTCATTAGACCCATGAATACAGATGGTGCATTAGTCAGCCCAAAATGCATTACTGTAAACTTGTAATGCCCGTACATTGTTCAAAATGATGTCTTCAGAATGACTTCCTTCTTACCACACAACTGATGGTATCCAGATCAATGTTCAATCTATTAAATGTATTGAGCTCTATGCAGTTGGTCAAATAAATCATCAATGCGAGGTAGTGGATACTTGTTCTTTATTGTTATAGAATTGATCTTCCTGTAGTCGATAAATAACCTCATAGATCCATATTTCCTTTTAACAAAATGAACAGGGGCTCCCCATGGAGAAAAACTAAGGTGAATAAATACTTTATTACTAAATTCCTCTTTTTGTTTCTTTAGTTTAACTAATTCCACAGTGGCCATTCTATAAGGGTTCTCCGATATGGGCCTTGATCGAGGAATTAATTCAATGTAAAACTCAATTATTCATTCTGGAGGATGTCCAGGTAAATCATCCGGAAACACATCTATATATTCATTCACAATAGCTACATCCTCTATTTGAACATTACTTTCCTCACCCACAATCATTTCATTCTGTTCCTCCCCAATAATTGAATTATTTGATCTAATGGGGGTGGATCTAGATAAGAATTAGGTGGTGATGATTCTGCTCTAAAGATAAGGTGTTCCTTATCATCATCATCAAAAATCGTAACCACTTTCTTCTTACAATAAATCAACGCATCATAGTGAAAAATACAACCCATACCGAGGATTATATCAAACTCAACCATAGGTAATGCGATTAGATCAGTGGATAATGAACATTTATGTGCTCTAATGGGGAATGATTCACAAAACTTCATTACAATGATACTTCCCTTAGGAGTTTTAACAGACAACTCCTTTGTTAAATAAAATTAGAAATATCTAATTTTCTTATCAAACTGGGAAGATATGAAACAATGCGATGATCCAGAATCAAATAATGCATTTTTTAAACATGAGGAAACCATTAAATTACCTGCCACCACATATTTCGGAGCTTCTACCTCAGTAGTTGTGATAGTATAAGCTTGGCCTTGATCCCTTGGCCTTTTCGGAGGTTAGATCCCCTGAATCTTAGGACAATCATTTTCATAATGTCCCACCTCCCTGTAATTGTAGCATTGGACATCGGTAGCTTCCTTCTTCCCCTTGCAATCATGAGCTTTGTGGCCTTTTTCACCACACTTGTAACAGACTCCCATTCCGTTTAAGAAAGTACCAGGGTGTTTCTTCGCACATTTACCACAGAATGGATATTCAACCATTCCCTTCTTCCCCTTATTTCCATTCCTAGATTGATCATCAGATCTCTTCTTATCTTGCTTTGCTTTAAAGTCATAAGACTTAGAAAATTCCTTTTCTTCCTTGATAGCACATGAGACAATTTCTTCGTACGACGAGAAGGATTGTGAGACTAATGCTCGACCATGAAATGGTTTTAACCCATCAAATAAATGATCAATCTTACTTCTTGGGTTACGTATATAATCTCCACCATACCCTGAAATCCTTGTATATTTATCCTCATAAATTATGACATTCTCATCCTCCTTTTGTTTCAGACTCAGAAATTGCCTTTCCATATCTGCTCGATGGTCACGAGGAATGTATTTTTCTAAAAACAAATCTTTGAACTCCCTCCATTCCACATTTGATAATTCATCATCTTACATCATGTTTTGAATCAATGACAACCATTGATCAACATCTCCAGTGAGGTGGTAAACATCCATGATAAGTTTTTCCCTTTCACTATTCCCCAAAGCCTGAAATAATTTCTCTAGGGAACATATCCATTGCTCACCTACCAATGGATTTGTACTCCCATTGAATTTTGTTGGTCGTTGCCTCATGAAGAGATGTAACATTGATCCTCTAAACTGTGGATCATGGTGCTCCATACAGGTAAGGTTATTATTCATAACCGGAGTGAGTTGTCCTAGTATGGTGATAAGCTGGTCAGCACCAGTTGTATCACCAGCTCCACTATAATTATCTTGAGCAGGCGGGAAATCCCTATATGGAGTGCGTGCATTAATACAGTTTCCATTTCTTCCACTAGGTGCCATTTCTAAACAATGGCATAAACTAGATCAGTTTATGAATTAAAATATATTATTCCATACTTATAAAACACTTAATATAAATTGAACTATTTATGGATATAATCCATAATCATAAAAAAAATTTCTTTGAGGAGGTATATATTCATAAACCCTTCATAATTATTTGTAAAGAAAATGAGAGTTATCCTAAGAATATACCTAGAGAGTGTTGTAACCAAGAGTGCAGCAAGGCCCGTTGTCGTGCACCAGTTCCCGTTCGAGTCTAGCTGGAAGCGGTGTTTTTGGGTTTTACACCTAGGTACATCTGTGCCAGAGCCACCTCTACCTTCTCATATCTAGGCATGGATGTATTTCTTCAAAAACTCACAAAATATATACAATACCAAAATTGTAGGAAGTTCTTCTATACTAATCCTCGAAGTCCATCATAGGTCTATGTGCTTTAATCAGATATTATCTAAATCTAGCTTCTAGGGTTTGTACTAATCTTCCTTTGATACCAACTATAAGGCCCCAACCCCTGTTACCAAGAGTCAGCGCATTATTACATAACATTGGCGGGATCACAAGAAAGATCTAGTCTCGAAAGACTGATTAGTTTAGTAGCCTTGAATTACTAGATACATTCATAAAGATTAAATTACATCATAAAATGAAAAACTAAAACAATACAATCTCCATAGTCCACACTCTTATCCCCCATACTATCCATGTAGGTCATTTATAAAATACTTCTTTACATATTGGGAAAAATAAAACATAGAAAGCGGTGAGCTCAAATTCCCAGTAAGGATAATAATATAGCGTAAACTTTCATAAATAAGCATAAACATTTAATGCAATGTATAACTAAAAAAATCCTCTTAAACTTGAACATTAAAATAATATGGAATAAATAAAATGAAATAATTCCATTTACTTATTCACATGTATATTCTACTAACTAAATGATCAAATGCAATATCAATAACCACTTTCATAATTATGGACGGCATAATGTCAAAATATCATAACCACATAGCCAAGGCCTCGTGCCAAGACTACAAATAAGATTTTTTCAAGGCCTTGTGCCAAGACACTAGTTTGATTCATGAGACCTACTGATGCATTGAGGAGCTATAGCGGGCTACACCCATCACTTATTAAGTCCAATGCATTCCTCATCTGAACATGTTTAATCATAACATAAACATTTGTATTAAAACTAGCATACAAAATGTAAATAATTTATTCATAAAAAATGAATGATATAAAAATAACACATCCATATTCAAACATATCACAAAACCATCAATACAATATGGATGTTTTGTATCCTAATAAATAGAATTCAAATAATCTTAAAATCCATCAAAGGATGTTGACATAGATGAAATCAAAACTATTTGAGAGAAATATCTCGTTTTTTGAAAACATTTAAAAGTACCATTATTATTAAATAAAAAATTTACATTGAAAATATTATTATGAGCTTGTAATGGAAGCTTCGAAAGTTTTATAACGGCGGAAAAGAGCCGCACCCTCTGTATAAGTTAAAAAACCATTCTTACCTTAATTATGTCGGAATGTTTAAAAGGGACCTTTTTTGGAAAACGACAGAAATATTCCTTTTTAATCCTCTTATAAAAATTTAAACTGTTGATTCAATAAGGTTTTTCTTATGAATTTTACATTCCTTCTTGTTTTGGAAATCAAAAACACCTTATCTTTAAGAAAATTTCTTCTATAAGGAAAATTGATTTTATAAGGAAAATTGCTTTTATAAGGAAAATCTCTTTTGTAAGAAAAATTATTCTTATCATATTTTTATTCATATTTTTCCTATGTATAAAATTCGGATTCATTTTTGTTTTCTTAGATTTATTTGAAACATTAATATAAATTAATGTATTTTAGGATCCGAATTCTGAATAAGAACTGTAAGGAAGTTTTACTCCGAATTCCAGATGAGAATTGTAATAAAGTATCATTCTGAATTCCAGATACGAACTCTGACTAAGTTCTATTCCAGATTCAGGATACGAATCCTTATGAAGTTCTACATTGAATTATCATTACGAATTCTAATGATGAAATCTCATTATGAATTCTGACAATGAATTTTCATTAAGATTTATGATGACAAATTCTCATTACGAATTCATAAGATGAAATCTCACTACGAATTCTGATGACGAATTCTCATTCCAAATTCTAATTCCGAGTTCATCTATTAAAAAGAAACTGATCATCTTTGTTCTATACACTCTGATTTTATTCAAACTCCGAATTTTCACTCCGAACATTCATTTTTCTTATGCCTTAATATTTTGTCTACTCTTTATTATTTTCCTTACACTCCGATGTTTCACTCAGAACCTTCACTCCGAATCTTTTGAGTTAGATTTTAAACGGTGTCGTACTTTATGTTACACTTGTTTTGTTATAAAATGATTTCGTCTATTTTGTTATTAACTAACCGTTGACTAAGTGACACGTGTACAGGTCCCTCCGATTTTTAAGGAATATATGACCGTTGGGAAGGAGTCCAACCTTACCTATAAATAGGAGCCCATTTTAAAGAGCTCACAATGGATGGATGAACAACTTGGTTATTGTGCATACATGCCGTTGAAGTGATTTCTAGAGAGAGAGAGGCTCTTATTAAATATCAAAGCATCGTGCGACTCCGAATGTTGGTGATTACATTCGAGGACTTCCGGGGATAGGAAGATAGAGGTGCTTGCTACCTTGAAGTTCGAGGGCTTCCTTGCTAAGGAAGACAGAGGTTTCCAACTAACTTGAAGTTGAGGGCTTGCGGGGATAGAAAGACGGAGACACTCTGATCTTCGTATCGAGGGCTTACCCTGGTGTGGGTAAGACAGACTTTCTTGAATGTAAAAATCAAGGGACATTTATCCAAGGTTGTTGGATACCCTTCTCTTTGGGTTAAAAGACTTATATCTTGTTACTTGTAGTTCTACTACTTGTTTATTTCTTCTCCATTTTGTATTATAAGGAAATTATAACATTCTTATACTTCCGTACTTGTAATCTGTTTCATTTAGATTCTATACGCTTTATGGTAGAATCTCATATTGTAATATTTTGTTAAGCTTCAATTTCCGGAACCATATTTCCAGAATCTATGTTCAGAATGTCTTTCCATGTTTTCATTTGGTATTAGAGGTGTTGTGTATTTTTTTAAGTTTAACAATGTTAAACATAGCCATTTCCTTTAATCAAGGAAAACATAGTTATTGTTAACTATCTTTAAAGGTTCCAAAGGAATTTTTAAAGTATAAAATTAACCCCCTCTTGAATATTGAGAATCTACATCACTATTTCGATCCTACAATTGGTATTAGAGAAGGTATCTGAACTACTTATACTTACGAATATGTTTTTCTTGCACACATTATCATTTCAAAATTATCCATTCCGAACTTTTCCATTCCGAACTTTGTTATTACGACTCTTTTCTACTAAAAAGTTTGTGTTCTGAAGGTTATTATAAGTATGGAAGGAATTAATGTTGGTTCAATTGATAATCTAAATCCTAAAAGACCACCAATCTTTGATGGTAATGATTATGAGTACTGAAGAGATAGAATGAAGACTTTTGTTATCAATACTGGAGTGGACAATTTTGTTATTCTTACTAGTGATTATAAAATTCCTGATAAGGAAGTTAGAACTTTTACTAACTAAGAAAAGCAAGAATATCAACTCAACTATGAGGCACACAATACTCTACTTTGTTCAATGACCAGAAATATATATATCCAAATTTCTTCTTGTGAAGAAGCTAACTGTATCTGGAAGAAGTTAGAGGTTACACACCTTGGAACTTCTAAGGTGATTGAGACTAGGAGAGCTATGATTAGAGCTGAATATCATGGCTTCAACTTTCCTTATGGAGAACCAATATGTAATGTTCAACAGAGATTTATGACTATCGTAAACATCCTACAGTCTCTGGGAGAGAAATGTTTATATGATGAATCTCTTGTGGATAAGATAATTGATATCATGCCTAATGAGTGGGATTCAAAAAGAACTGCTATAGATGAAAACAGGAAAGTCACTCAGATTTCTCGTGATGAGCTTTTTGGAACTCTTCTCCAACATGAAACCAGAATGAAGATAGATGATGACAACAACAAAAAGAAAAATGGAAATGGTACTGTTGATTTCACAAAAACATCAAATCATATGAAAGCTAAGACTCCTGAGAGAGTAACCAGATATAAGTCTAAGAAGATGGTATTTTAGTCAGATTCTAGTGAGAGTGAAATATCAAAAAATGAATTATCAAATCTTGCTCGAAGGATGAACAAGATAGATGGCCAGAGAAATTTCCAATCCAAGTATAGGAAAAAGGAAAGGAAAGGTAAGAATGATGGAGAATTTACTTGTTATGAATGCAAGAGAGATGGACGTATAAGACTAGATTTCCCTATGCTCGAAAAGAAAGAAAGGAAAGAAAGACATTCAAACAGGAACAAAAATAAGTATTATAAAGCAAAAGCTATGAAATTTATGAAAGCTAATGACACCTGGAGTGCCAGTGGTGGTGACTCTTCAGATGAATCTTTTGATTATGAATCCTCAGGACAGAAGAATCTTGGACTTATAGCCAGATTACCTATTGATAATCATTGTTTTATGGCTAAGGTACGAAATGCTGAATCATTGACCAATGTTTTTCTAAATTCTAATAATAGTAAGTATTATAACTCTTTTGATGAAAAATCTTCTTCTGATGAAGAAAATACTTTACCTACTTATGAAGAAGTCTCTAGGTTTGCTGAACTTCTTGAGATTGAGAATTCCAAACTCAATAAGAAACTTGATAAGGAAAACTCTAGGAATTCTATTCTTACAAAAGAGATATCAGATCATTCTAAAGATCTTAATAAGAAAAATGCGGATTTTGATATTATTTCAAAAAATCTTGAGGAAGTACGTTCTGAGAAGAAAAACTATTCAAAAGAATTAGAAAAAGTAATTTCTAATAAAAATGTTTTCGAGCCTTGCACTAGTTCTAAAACTAATGATTTTGAGGATAAAAACTTGGTTATAAAACTCAAGTCTGAAATTTTTTCCTTAAAGAAGTGTTTATCAAACTTTACCCATGGTAAGGAAAATTTTGATAAAATGTATTCCCAAATACGACCTTTAAGAAATAAATCCGGATTTGGTTATACACATGAAAAACCAATTTTCAGTAAAAATTATTTTGTTCCTCAAAGTGCCCCATTTTGTACTAAGTGTCAATGTGGTGGTCACTGGGCAAAGAATTGTTCCTTAAACAAAACCCAATCTCTAGGATTTCACAAAGCATACTTTTCTAAGAAGATGTGGGTACCTAAAATTTTATTGTTTGGAAATCTCAGATCCAAACAAGTTTGGATTCCGAAAGTCGAATTTTCTTCTTGATTTCAGGAAAATAACGAGAGTACCAGCAACAATACATAGTATATGGATTGTGGATGTTCCTGGCACATGACGTGTAACAAAAGATATTTTGAAAAGATTATCAAAACGAATGGAGGAAAGGTAACTTTCGAAGATAATACTAAGGGTGAGATTGTTGGTATTGGCAATATTGTTTTTCTTGGTAAAACATTTATTTCAAATGTTCTTTTTGTTTAGGGTCTTAAGGACAACCTTATTAGCATAAGTCAGTTATGTGATGATGGTTACCTTGTGAATTTTAGGAATGATAAGTGCTTAGTTCACAATTCCAAGGAAGAATTTATTCTCTCATCCAATAGGCAAGAGAATGTTTACACCTTAATCATAGAAGATCTTAGAATCCAAGATTTAACTTGCCTTAGTGCAGTGGAAGATCATTTCTGGTTATGGCATAGAAGACTACGTCACTGTAACCTTAGGAACTTATGTAAACTCACTAAGAAGAAACTAGTTAAGGATCTACTGGAGCTTAGATTTGATTCTTCTAAAGTTTGTGATCCTTGTCAATATGGTAAGAAACATAAATCTAGTTTTAAATCAATCGGTGAAGTCTCAACAACCGATGCATTACAGTTAGTGCACATGGATCTTTTTGGTCCAATGCAAACTGGAAGTATTGGAGGTAAATACTATGTGTTTGTTCTAGTTGATGATTACACTAGATTTACTTGGGTTTATTTTATAGAAATGAAATCTGAAGCTTTTTCATATTTCAAATGTTTTAGAGCTCAAGATAAAAATGAGAACAACCTTCCGTTGAAAACTATTCATATTGATCATGGAGGAGAATTTCAAAATTCTGATTTTGAAACTTTTTGTAGTAAAAAATGTATTACTCACAATTTTTCAGCACCTAGAACTCCTCAACAAAATGGTTTAGTTGAAAGAAGAAATAGAATTATTCAAGAGATAACTAGAACCATGTTGAGTGAATATTCTAGAGCTAGACATTTCTGGGCTGAAGCTGTAAGTACTGCTTGCTATACTATAAATCGAGTTTTGATTAGACCTTTTCTGAATAAAACTCCTTATGAGTTATGGAATGGTAGAAAACCAAGACTATCCTACATCAAGGTTTTTGGATGCAAAGTATTAATTTTGAAAACTAAAGATAACTTACATAAATTCGCACCAAAATATGATCAAGGAATTTTCTTAGGTTATTCCACAACATCTAAGGCTTATAGAGTTTTTAAATAAACACTTTTACTGTTGAAGAAACAGTACATGTAAAATTTGATGAGTCAGATCCTTTTGTTTTTAAAACACCTCAGCCTACATCCTCGGATGTGTTTTCAAAAACTGATTATCAACCTTTGATAGAAGAACCTTCTGATAAGGATAATTTTCAAGAAAATATTCTTGAAACATTTACCCCAGAATACTTTCTACCCTATGTTGATGAACAGGCTTTTCAAAACCCAAATAAGGAATTTCTTAAGAATCATCCCAGTGATAGTATCATTGGTGATGTAAATAAACCAATAAGGACTATAATTTCTTTAAGAAATGTAGTAGAACATATAGCATTTCTTTCCCAATTAGAACCTAAACACACTGATGAATCTTTAGGTGATGATGACTGGATTAAAGCCATGCAAGATGAACTAAATAAATTCGAAAGGAATAAAGTTTGGACCTTGGTTGAAAGACCTAAGGAAACTTCTGTAATTGGTGTAAAATGGGTTTTCAGAAATAAATGTGATGAAAATGGAGTCATAGTAAGAAATAAAGCTAGACTTGTTGCTAAAGTCCATAATCATAAAGAGGGAATAGACTATGAAGAATCCTATGCTCCAGTAGATAGACTTGAATCTATCCGTATTCTACTTGCCTTGGCTGCATTCTTTAATTCAAACTTTTCCAAATCGATGTGAAATGTGATTTTCATAACGGTTATGTTCAAGAGGAAGTTTTTGTTGAACAACCTCCTAGCTTTGAAGATACAAAACATCCTGATTATGTTTTTAGACTTACCAAAGCTCTGTATGGCCTTAAACAAGCCCCACGAGCATGGTATGGTAGACTCACATGATTTTTTCTTCAAAATAACTATGTTAAGGGAAATGCAGATCCAACCCTTTTTATAAAGAAAGATAAGAAAAATGTTTTGATTTTTCAAATTTATGTTGATGTCATCATATTTGGTTCAACTCAGCAATCTTTGAAAGACTCTTTTGCAAGTCTAATGAAATCTGAGTTTGAAATGAGTATGATGGGTGAGTTAACATTTTTCCTTGGTTTTCTAATTTCTCAAAAACCAGAAGGAACCTACATATCTCAACATAAGTATATTAAATATCTTCTTAAAAAGTATGGTTATGACAACACTAAAAGTATTAGTACTCCCATTGGTACCTCAAACTCTTTAGACCTTGATGAAGATGGGAAACCAGTAGATCAAACATCTCTTAGAGGTATGATAGGAAGTCTACTATACATAACAGCTAGTTGACCAGACATAATGTTTTCACTATGCTTATGAGCAAGATATCAATCCAATCCTAAGGAATCTCACCTAAAGGCAGTAAAAATATTTTTTCGCTACCTTAAGGGAACCATGGATGTAGGATTATTTTATACTTCTGGAAATGATTTTATCCTTAAAAGCTTTTCTGATGATAACTTTGGTGGATGTAGAATGGATACAAAAATTACATCCGGAACTTGTCATTTCTTAGGAGATTCATTAGTTTCTTGGTCCTGCACGAAGAAACATTATGTAGCACTCTCTACTACTGAACTTGAATATGTAGCAGCTGGAAGTTGTTGTGCTCAAGTGTTGTGGGTGCAACACACACTCACAGACTATGGCTTGAGTTTTACTAAAACTAAAATTTTGTGTGATAACACTAGTGCCATTACCCTCAGTAAGAACCCTACACATCACTCCCGTGCAAAACACATAGATATTAGGCATCAATTTCTTAGGGATCACACACTCAAAGGAGATATTATTCTTCAGTTTATCAGAACGCAAGATCAACATGCTGATATTTTCACAAAATCATTGCCTTCTGATATATTTGAATATATCAAACAGAAGTTAGGAATGATAACCGTAAGGTAATCCTTCTTAATTAACTTTTTGTTGAAATAGTCTCCTTACAACAATAAACTCTTTTTCATAGGGGGAGTACATTTTTTTGTTATTTTAACAATGTATTTCAAAAACTGTTTTCAAACTATTCGGAATTAAAATTCTGCAATGGAATTTCCGGAACTAAAACTATCCAGAATGGATATTTTCGTATAGAAAACTTCTGGAATGGAAATATCCGGAATGGAAACTTTCATACTGGTATTTTCAAAAATGGATTTTCATACCGAATCTTCCATAATAAGTTTTTTGTTTTCAATATTCTGTAATGAAATTTTCGTACTGAGTTTTCCTTACTGAGTTTGTTTTTCATAGTCAGTTTTCCGAATTTTTTCTTTTCGTAATAAAGTTTTTTTGTTATCGTAAGAATATTACCCATTATGAATAATCCTCTTAAGCCAATCCAAAAGGTATGATTTCCTTACCCATGTTTTTGTACTCATATTTTACTTGCTGGAATTTTCTTATATTTTGTTTTCGGAATATAATTTTCTTAATTATTTGTTTTAATAAAAACCTTAAAAGATCGTATTCAATAGAATTGGTTTTCGACCGTTAGATCTGATCTCAGCTTATCACAACCGTTTGATCAACCGTGGAAGTTGAAACATTTTCTCATTGCCTATATAAAGGGGACCCCAAATGGTTGTCCCATATTGGTTTTCAAGCTCCAGCGTCTCGAAGTTCTGCCTCTCTGTTTTAAGAACGTTCCGAACTTCAGCTTTTTTAGTTCTGAACTTCTCAGAGGTATTCAGATCCAAATGTCTGTGGAAGCATCTTCTCAAGACATGTCTTATTCTAAGATGATTTAAAAGTGGTTAGTATATAGAGAGAGGCTGGTTCATCCGTATTTCTTCAACAAGTACGATTCTCTTATTTCCAAGAATATCAATCTAAATGGTTGGGAAGATGTTGCAGTGTCAAAACCCAGGAATCAAGATGAAGTGTATTCACATATGCTTATAGAGTTTTATGAAACAGTATCCTTTCTTATGGAAGATGGAAAGGAGAAGTTTTCTTTTAAGTCTTATGTTAAGACATATAATCTTTCTTATACCAAGGCTGCCAGCATGGTAGGGCTGAATAATGAAGGAGAAGCTGAATTCATATCTCATATGTTACCAGATTCAAAAGGTAGTTTCGACAAGGAAAAATATTTAGAAACTCTCATACTGGCAGATGACAAGGCTTCGAAGATTGCTAGTTTATCTACAAATTTCAGGATTCTGGAGTTATGGGTATAGGGCCTCATCGTATCGAGGAAGGGTGACAAAGATAGCTTAAAGAAGAGTGAGATCTACATCTTAGATTTTCTGATAAATCTGAGGAAGATTAATTTGATGAAGCACATTCTTATCACTCTTGAGAATTTGAAGAAAGGAAATCTGAGAGCTCAGATTATAATGTATCCAGCAATCCTCTCAATGTTGATAGTTCGGTGCCTTGAGTCTTTCAAGGAAGATTGCAAGTCTAAACCAAGAGTTTGAAAGATTATGCTGGTGAGTGATGGTACTCTCAAGAGGATGGATGTAGCTTTTGAAAAGAAGAATGGTCAGTTTGTTGATTCTCCTGCTCAAGAATAAACAGTTCCGAAAGTTTTTGATCCAGAATCCTCTAAGATGATAAGGAAGATAAAGCTGAAAGATGTGGAAGTAGAAGTAGAGGATCCCAAGTTTAAGGAAGTTCATTACGCACCTCCAAAACCAAAGAAGAAGAAAGCTTACCCAGATGAGGTTGTTGCGAAATGAAGGGAGATAAATGATAAGAGAGTGCAAGGGGAGCCTCAGTTTGGCTTGGACCCTGCGGAGGCTAAGGTCTTGAAGGAAAGAACTACGTATGAGATCGAAAAACAAGCAAAAGAAAAGAAGCTCAAGAAGAAGATGTCTGAGGCTGAGGTAGCTCAGGATTTGTTGAAATTCAATGAGATGGTTTCTACAAATATTCCTGTTCCGAGATCTTTTTCTCTAGAATCTCTTCCTGAGACTCCAGGAAGAAATTTCGTTGCTCCGGAAGAAGCAGTTTCCAATACTGCTGAGGATGTAGAGAAAGTTGAGTGAGTGGAAGAAGAATAAGATGTTGCTAAAGGAAGTGGTGAAACCAGAGATGTGTTGAAGCAAGTAGATGATTATAAATGGACACCTTCGGAACACTTATTGCTCCGAACTTCAGAAGCTGAATCTTCAAAGCTAGTTACTCTAGCAATGGAAGAAGAGAAAGGATAAGAAGAAGTATATTATCATGGAGAAAGAAGAACAACTTCTATAAGATATTTCTTAAATGGAGAATATAGAGGTTGGTGCTCATAAAGTTTCTGTTGAGGAAGACAATGTTGTCCAAGTTTCTGATAGTGAAAAGAGAACTCCGAAGCAGGATTCTATTCTGAAAAAAGTCAAGGGAAAGCAAATTCTTGCTGATACTCTTAGATCAGAAGTTATGAAGAGAAAGGAAGTTTGTAGTTCTTCAAAGAGAAATATTGACCTTATTAAAGAAGAAAATTCTCCAAGAAGAGTCTCGGATTCAGAGTCAACTTCAGTGGGGCATGACTTTGTTGTTCAGTCTTTAAAGAAGTTGGTGGGAACCATTCCGAGCTTCTCATGTATTGACTCAAGATGTCAGATGCTCCAACATGCTTTAAATCAGAAATCAGACTCTGTATCTATGGTAACGGACAAATGTGTTGAAATAGAGGCTCAGTTCAAAACGTTCTTTGTTGGCTATGAAGCCCATAGAAAATCTTACAAGAGGATGAAAAAATGGTCGAGGAAGACTATAGAAGAAATGAGGTTATTTGATGAATTTCAAGACAATGTTAAAGATGATTTTGAGACTGAGGACAGGAAGATAAATGAGATGACTTCTTCCTTTGAAGAGAAGCTGACAGATGAAAAGAAATTTCAGATTCAAGAAGTCAGAGATCTAAATGGGAAGCTAAATTCTGTCTCTCAAAACTGGAAGTTTGAAAGGGATCATCGGATTGAGTTTGAAGAAAAGATGAAGGCTCAGGAAGAAAAGCTTAAAGCCCAGGAAGAAAAGCTTAAAGCTCAGGAAGAAAATATTGAAGCTCAATCTGCAAGAATAGTGGTCTTAGAGAAGCAAGATGAAGAATATCATAAAGAATTAAAGACGATAATGACCATTCTAAAGGGTCTCAGGGCAAAGGAGAAAGATCCCAAATAGACAGATCCTATCATTTGTTGTACCTTAACTCTTTCATTGTTGAACTTTTCATACTTAATGAAAAATTTGTACTTGCTCATTTTTTTCTTGTTACTACTAATCTTTCAGGTACATTGCTATATTTTTCCATTCCCTTGTATTATTTTTGAAAATCAAAAAGGGGGAGAAGTAAAATAACTCTAATGAAAGGGAAAAAGAATCCTAACAAAGGGTGAGAAAGAAAAAAACTCTAATAAGAGTTTATCTAAGGGGGATTTTTTCATTAAAGAAGACATTCTTATTCATAATTATGTGTCACTCCGGAAATCTAGAATACGATCCTTAGAGTTTCAAAGCCTAAGGGGGAGTTAGTCGTATTCATCAATATCCTCAAAGCAAAGGGAGATAAGCCTTAATGTTTTTCTTTCTTCTTAAAATTTCTTTTTCAAGGATGTTTGTGCTTTCCAAAAAGGGGGAGATTGTTGATTCAATAAGGTTTTTCTTATGACTTTTACAGTCCTTCTTGTTTTGAAAATCACAAACACCTTATCTTTAAGAAAATTGCTTTTATAAGGAAAATTGCTTTTATAAGGAAAATTGCATTTATAAGGAAAATCGCTTTTGTAAGAAAAATTATTCTTATCATATTTTTATTCATATTTTTCCTATGTATAAAATTTGGATTCATTTATGTTTTCTCAGATTTATTTGAAACTTTAATATAAAGTATTCCGTTTTAGGATCCAAATTCTGAATAAGAACTGTAAGGAAGTTTCACTACGAATTCCAGATGAGAACTGTAATAAAGTATCATTCCGAATTCCGGATACAAACTCTGACTATGTTCTATTCCAGATTCAGGATACGAATCCTTATGAAGTTCGACATTGAATTCTCATTACGAATTCTAATGAAGAATTATCATTACGAATTCTGACAATGAATTTTCATTATGATTTATGATGACGAATTCTCATTATGAATTCTTAAGATGAAATATCACTACGAATTCTGATGACAAATTCTTATTCCGAATTCTCATTCTGACTTCATCTATTAAAGAGAAACTGATCATCTTTGTTCTATACACTCTGAATTTATTCAAAATCCATATTTTCACTTCGAAATTTCATTTTTATTATTCCTTAATATTTTTTCTACTCTTTATTATTTTCCATACACTCCGAACTTTCACTCTGAACCTTCACTCCGAATCTTTTGAGTTAGATTTTAAATGGTGTCGTACATTCTGTTACACTTGTTTTGTTACAAAACGATGTCGTCTATTTTGTTATAAACTAATCGTTGACTAAGTGACACATGTACAGGTCCCTTCGATTTTTAAGGAAAATATGACCGTTGGGAAGGAGGCAAACCTTACCTATAAAAAGGAGCTCATTTGAAAGAGCTCACAATGGATGGATGAACAACTTGGTTATTGTGAATACATGCTGTTGAAGTGATTTCTAGAGAGATAGGCTCTTATTAACTCTCAATGCTTCATGTGACTCCGAATGTTGGTGATTACATTCGAGGACTTCCAGGGATAAGAAGATAGAGGTTCCGGATACCTTGAAGTTCGAGGGATTCTTTACTGAGGAAGACAGAGGTTTCCAACTACCTTGAAGTTGAGGGCTTGCGGGGATAGCATGACAGAGACACTCCAATCTTCGTATCAAGGGCTTACCCTGGTGTGGGTAAGACAGACTTTCTTAAAAGTATAAATCAAGGGACCTTTATCCAAGGTTGTTGGATACACATCTCTTTGGGTTAAAAGACTTATATATTGTTACTTGTAATTCTACTACTTGTTTATTTCCACTGCATTTTGTATTATAAGGAATGTATAACTTTCTTATACTTCCTTACTTGTACTCTGTTTCATTTAGATTCTATACGCTTTAAGGTAGAATCTCATATTGTAATCTTTTGTTAAGCTTCAATTTCCGGAACCATATTTCCGGAACCTAAGTTCAGAATCTCCTTCCAAGTTTTCATTTGGTATTAGAGGTGTTGTGAATTTTCTTAAGTTTAACTTAGTTAATCTTATACCTTTCCTTTACTCAAGGAAAACATAATTATTTATAACTAACTTTAAAGGTTCCAAAGGAATTTTTAAAGTATACAATTCACCCCCTCTTGTATATTGAGCATCTACATCACTATTTTGATCCTACATAAACAAGGGTATAAATTACTTTAACCCATATTCTAGAAAATAGTAAAAATGTTTTGAAATACATTTTTAAGAAACATGGATGTGTATGATAAAGAAGTCCCAGTAGATTATTATGTATACACAACCTCGGATAATGAAGAGATTGCGAAATAAACCCTTACCTTGTACTTTTCATTGGTTGAGGGTAGGTTAACCTCCTATATAACGGTGAAAAAATTGTTATTAAATTATACAGAATCATATACATTAATATGATATCATATATGATCTTTTAACATTGAATTGTTAATAATATCTTAGTATTATCGTCGCTTCGGGTGTTACCTTACTCATTTTATTTTATATGTTTTCTTACATAAGCCATGATTGTTATCGATAGGGTGTATCTTATTTGTATATAGATGATATAAAGTCCTTAAATAATATTATTAATCATCAAATGATAATTATACTTGAATGTATACGATGGAGAATGAATCTCATCGCGTTCGTGGAGACAATAGTCTGTACGTACACACAAGCGACAATATCATTCTTTTGATATTAAAATAATATATAATTGGATGGTATATCATATATAAAGAATCATTATCATGATATATTTATTATTTACATGAATTAAAAATCATTATTATAACCATCCAAATAATAATTTCTAGAATAACAATTACACAACGTCGTGGACACGGTAAGTCGTACGTACGCACGAATGGTGACATGTCATTCAAAGGATGGATAAAATACTGAGTATGGTTTTACCATATTTATAATAACATCATAGAATATATAATATACTGGAGTTATTATTTTAGAGTGGAAATAACAAAGAAAGAAGTAGTTGAATAAGAAAGGAACTTGGAAGAGGGTAGTGAAAACATTACATATTCTTCGGGTTCTTCCTTTTGATTTGATCAAAAGGTCTCCTTAGGATGGATTTCTGATCAAACTAAGGCATCTAGGTTGAATTTAGGGAAGTTCAGAGAGTATTTGGGCATATTTTGGCTGAGGAAAAAGGATTTTAATGTGTGAATTAGTGAGAAGGGGGTGTGGCCTTTTATAAGAGGGGTGATGAAAACCTTTGGAGAAGCTAGAAATATTATTTAATAATAAATTCATATTCGGTTTATAATGGCTCCAAATTGGATTATTTAATGATTAAGGTGGGTATGGGTTGAAAACCACTCAACAAATAGAATTTAGACAGGTTTGTGTCATTATATTAAACTTATCTTTTAGTTATAACTCTTAGTTAATTAGTTTGACACTTACCATGTCCCTTTGTATTTTTATATTATATAGTTAATAAACATACTATATACCTCCACGAGACCCCCCAAGTAGTCCATTCATGATACACCTATCAAGATATAAGTCTCTTGGATGAACCTTAGATTTTTAGAAATTGAATATAAATTAATAATATAAAATTTGTTTTAAAAACTCTTTTATGTCAATTTTGACACTATTGGGTATTTTGTTTTTGAAAATTAATAGCATTATTACTTCAATCAAAATTTATATAATCTGTCCTAATATGTCATATTCATAAAAATTCTCAAATTACATTTATTTTGATATTTATAATATCAATTATTTTAATATTTCATTAATTAGGATATTAATGCATCACCATTTTGTCATAAATAAATTAAATTATTTAATGTCTAAGAATTATAAATAAAATACCATTATGTAGTAAATCTTTTTAGCTTTCTAATGAATATTTACAATCGAATTTATCTTATGTATATCCTTATATAAAAATGTTTTAGTAAATAAACATTTATTTTAACTCTTTTAACTCTTCTTTGAATTAAATAATAATAAATATCTTAATCTAATCTAGGTGGACCTAATTGATAATATTTTATTACTAAGGTTGTTTATGGTCTAGATAAAGTTGTCCAATAAAATTAGTACATGTGTTAGAAAAATATTTATATCATTTTTCCCTTAATTACCCTACTTACTTTTAACCGTTGTAATAATTGTAAAAAGTTACTATTCCCCAAAAAATATTTTCATCTCAATGAACCACATTTTACACCTTTATGTTAAACGTGTCTCTTGGATTTTCGAAATTCCACTGATAGAAGCGGAAAAATTATGTTTTATGTGAATTTCCAAATTCTCCTAGGAGGTGGGTAAAAGACGGTGAAAAGTTAAATAAAATTTTTATATATCTATAATCATTCTAAACTAAATACAATGTATTAAATTTAACTTATATAGGTATTATGTATCTATTTTGAACTAAATTAAATTTAAATAAAATAAATAATTATTTAATTAAAAATTTGGTTTTAAACTATAACTAAGTGTTTTTTCACTATTCATAAAAAATGGACTGTTTTCAGAAAAATACCAAAATTTCACCCTAGGATAATTTCGAAATTACAAATCCAAAAATGATGTGTATTTTTAAAGATAAAATTTATAAAATTTCAAAAACTGGGTATTAATATTCATAACTTCTTTTTTGATTGGTTGTGGCGTGTGTATTAGAACTCGAAGTTGTGTACAACACACACTAACATTTTATTCAAAGGGAAGCGTACCGTGGAAGCTTGGGGTGTTACAAATAATATATAACATAATGATTTATGAAATTCAATACACCGTTTAGGGATACTGTAAGTTATACGTACGTATGAACATTATTTCGGTTTGTTTTTTGTCTTAACGAAAGAATGTATTTAAATTATATATATATAGAAAAATATATGTTTGTATATATAAGCATTAAATTAGTATTTATATATCATAAATATAATATATGTTCCCTTATTCCCCCTCTTAATACATTCCATGGGGTGTGTGAATGAACCACATCGCTTTCAGGGTGCCGTAATCCACACTTACTAAAAAAAATTATTAAGACCAAATGGAATGTAAAGATATATGTGTTTTAAAATTAATAAATAATAATAAATAAAATATATAATATATGAAATGTATAATAATATATTCCAACATTATTTTTAATATGATTGGATGTAAAAGATAAGTCAACATTCATCATTTTGTGAAGCAGTAGTTATCCATGTAGAGAAATAGTGTGTTCAATATCCCCTAGATAGAGGTGTGTCTAATTATAGGTCTAAACTATTGAATAAAAAAATCATATTATATTTATTATATTTTTGTTTTAAAATAATAATATAATAATGTGAGTTGAGGGGTGGAGAATGAAAATAAAGGAAAAGATCTTGAGAGAAGATGTTACCTCTTTATCGAGTAACTCTTTTTGGATTATGCCAAAAGGAATCATTGAAAATCATTATTCCCAAAATAAGGATTCAAGTTTGAAGGTAGTATTATTTTGAGTCTACTTGGGTTGTTCATGGCCGAACATAAAATGTTTGATAGGGGGGAGAAATGGGCAGATCTGCTGGCCTTTTTATAGTGGAGGACACTTGTCACTCTTGTAAATATTTGAAGAGATAATTCTGCAGACATTTTTCATGTTGATAAAATAATAGAGCTATGTCAAAACCATTAATGATATGGTAGATATAAGGACATAAAATAGATATTTTATATATTTTTAGGTTATTTTGGGTCATAAATTTGTGATTTCGTACATTAATAACCTAATATTTCTCTTAACCAATGAAAATAATTATAATCACCTTCACTAATATTTTTTGTAATTTTTTTTAGAAATTATGACACATTATAAATTATGATTTTTACAAATATGTTATTCATAATTCCAAATTATAATCATATAAGTGGTATAAATTCATTTAAAAATAATCCCACAGATCAGATGACACTATAGAGTATTATAATAAAAAATGGGAAAAACGTTTCTAGGTTTTTTTGCCCAGTTTTAATGTAGAAATGTTTACAATGTAAAAATTATTATTAAATTATAAAAATTTTATCAAATTCATATTTTTAATATATTTAAAATATTTTTTCACCTTACAAATAAAATAAATTAAAATTGTGTTTTGAAATAAAATCCTGTATTTTTAACAATCCATTAAAAGATGAAATATTACAAAAAATTACAAAAAAAATACTAGACTAATTTTTATGTTTTGATTCCAATGATAAATTTTATTTATAAATATTAAGTCTATTGATGTTAAAAAAAATATTTAAAATTTGTTATCCTTTAAAAGGAAGTAAATCCACATTTATAAAAATATATGTTTTAAGCATAAAATTGGGTTAGTTCTTATCTTATGATTATCAAATTTATGTGATTAATAAAAAAATTATTTATTGAATAAATAAAATATATATTAAATTAATATTGAAAAAAATTGATAATAATTGAATATAACATGTTAAAATAAATTTAGGACTAAAATAATATGTTCAATTACATTCAATCTGTTTTCAAATTAATTAATTGGTAATATATGAATTCATCTTATATTTGTGAACATCAAAAATTATTATAATTTATTTATTACTATTAATATCCCCAAACATAATGTCTGGGTTATATCTCAGTATAAGAATATTTTTAATAACATATTATAGTTAGGTACCACTCGGTCTTTAGTTTTATGTATTCCATTGAGGAAGGTCAATCTTATGTGTAAAGCATAATAACATTCTTTTTTCAAATAATGTATTCCATGGAAGGGTTGCATGTCACATTCTTCAAATTCTATTCCATGTGATTGGAATTTTTTACTTAATGAAATTATATTTTCAATGATGGTTGAAATTAATTATATCAAAAGATTAAATTAATTTGAAATTTTTTTCCCAAAATCATAGTGTTTTACAATGACTGAGATAGTGCTTGGGTTTCATGGACAGTTTTTAGATTATTAATTCTTATTTTGTCTAGAATTTATTTATTTCTACCATGTATACCTATTTTCTAGTTTTTAGACACATGAAACACAGTATCATTATATTTTGAGTATAATTATCAGTTCAATTTGTTTTTTATTATTGAAGTCCTATTTCACTATGGTGAATTGTTGGTCTAGTGTTTATAGTGTCTTATTTTTCTATATCATCTGTTTCCTTATATTTCCTACATTATTTGATTGTATTTATATTTATCCACTATGTTACACTCCTGTAAAGAAGGAATAGTCTCCCCACAGAGTCCCTGCTTGTTAGAAACCTCTAGCATTCATCCAGATGCGCTTGAATCCAAGTGGCTAACGATGATCGGGGAAGCTATGAGTGAATACTGAATTTGAGACATCATGTAAAACAATGTAGAAGACCAACCATGATGTAATTAAACACAAAAACTATCATATATTACTTCATGAAATCCAATTCCAAAACATAGAAGGATGCATGGAATCTGTTCTGACCTAAGGCACTATGTAGATTGTGAGATTTAATAGATACTACTATTCTATCTTCCTCTAGTTTGAGTTACTTAAAATTAAAAATCCACCACATTTAGTAGAATATTATTTATACAATTATCATTATATTTTCCAAAAAACTGATTCTCAATTACTCCATGATGGTGACCTGGTATGAGATCCATTAAATTAGAAGTCAAACATGGTTCAATGGTCCAAAAATCATTAATTAAGGTCATATATTAATTGTATAAATAAATATTAATAAAAAAATATCCTTAATGAGGATATTTATCTTGTTGATCTCCTCTCCCCTTAGGGGCTATGTTTTTCTCCCCATCCTTTTAGGTTTCTTAAATTTTTAATAAACCTCCGCTACTGACTCCACATTCATCTCAGATCACAAAACAGATGGGAGGTTACTTCACAAATAAGGAAATGACGCAGATAATAAGTGAAATTTCTCCCATATATGTTCTTTCTTATATAATCAGTTTTATACCATAGCTATGGACAAGTCCATCACCTTCCCTCAATATTAGTAATTTCGGAGTAGGATGCTCAACATTCTGATTCATTGGTTCCAATAAAAGTCAATCAACTCTCTGATCCAGTGGATCTTAAAAATTTGGTTTAACATTCTTATTTATTTTTTCTTGAGATGTATCTCAGAGAATAGATCTGGTGTTTCTTTATAACTAGAATCATATTTTTGATCTATTAGTTCTTGAGTATGTGGATCAGCTATCTTTCCCTCATTAAGAAAAATATCTTGCCTCTCCTCCAAACCTCTCCCCAAACAATTCCTTTCCCATGGGATCTGTCTTTGTTGCCTTCAATAAGTGATTTAGAGTATTATCTAATGTGAAAACCTATATGGATCTCAGTGTGGGTTTTAATCCTTTCAGTTCTATTTATACTCATTAATGAGTCTTACTTGAACAATATACCTCTTCAATGTTGTTCATGTGCTTGTCGATGTCGAGGTATAAAGACATACTCCCCCTATAAATGACATATCATATCATCTATAATTATTGGAGGCATGGGGGCATTTTTGATTAGAAAATTTATCATATTTGAGATCATCATTTGAAAACATCACTGGTGGTTGTTCTGGAGCACAAACAACACCCTTATAAAATTTGGGACTTTTTTTTCAAGCTTGGCCTAACAAATTCATGCATGTTGAATTAGAGAATAATCATATATGGATTTCATGGAATAATAATATCTCTATCAAGAATATTATTACATATAGTAAATATATTTCAGATATGATCATGTTTGATAATTTCTCATTCTTCTTATCTATTTTTATACTAAATGCGATGTAAGGGAAATGCATACCATTAGATGGACTTGGGAAACATCAACCCGAGGGTGGAGGCATGGCTCAATAAGGATGATTTTAATTCCATTATGGAATCCAAAAAAATTAATAGTGGATGGATTTTCACATATAAAAAAATACAATTCCTCTTTTTCTTTTCTTCTCAAAATGGGATACAAGATTTGGGTTACTCAGGTGATAGGTTCACATTGTGTAATAATAAAAAATGGGACCACTGAATGTGGAGTGGAATTGATCGCTCTTTTCAAAACCTCTAGTTAATTTATCCCTTCTTTAATACCAATGGTTTTAAATTATTATGTGAAATATATGATCATTTACTACTCATGGCATTACTAATGGATAGTTCCTCTCAATATGATCGGTTCCCTTATCCATGTTAGATAGTGTCCGACCCTAATTTTTTATTAGTGGTGCATACTTTTGGGGAGAAATACATGAATGAAGGATCATGGGTGGGGTTCAAAATAATTTCTTGATGTTTAAGGAATAAATTATCACCTATAAAAACTCTAATACCTCTATGTTTATTGATTTGGACTACATCAAAGATGATATTGAGTAGGCTGATGAGGAAAATGAAACTCGATGAGATGCCAATGTTATTAAAAATATAGACATCATGTAGATGTGTTGCATGAAAATTAATGAATTTTCTATTAGAGATATCAAGTGACATGGTCAAAAGATGGGGATAAAAACATCCTTATTTCAGGGTTGCATCAAATATAGTACATCCTGTAATGTTCCAAATATCCTACTAAATAATGGATCTTTTACGAAAAACCAAAAATTTCTTATATGTAGGTCTAGGTATCATTTTCTCTCCCTACATACATTATATAACTCGAACACAAAGAATGGTTACCCTATAGTTCATATTATCATTTTTGACTCTATACCACATGGTATTTACTCTAATATCTATGACACATTTGGGAAACCACTAGATGTATAAGATATCTGGGGGAAGTGTCATCTGTCAACTAAGGGAGTTCCCCATGTTCGGATGGATTCATAGCTTAATTCTCCATTTATTTTTGGAATCTCATGAAAGATGATCTAGTGGGTATGATCCATGATTTTTACAATGAGGGAGTCTTCCACGAGTGGCATGTTCTACAAAAATGATTTGTATCCCAAATGACAAGTATCCTTCTTATTTAGAGAAATTTAGGCCTGTCATTATGTGAAAGAGAACATATAAAATTCTTGTGGTCTTGATCAATGGAAATATTGAATGTAATATTCACAATTAGATATTTTATGGGAATCATGGTTTCATCTGAGGTAGAACCACTAAAACAACCATTTCCTTGACCCAAAAAAATGAGTAGTGACATTCATAAGAATGTGCAAGGATGGAAAATATCCAATAATATTGGCATGGATAATGCCAAAAATATATTTTTGTAGAGAAATATCATTAAATTAATGAGATGAATGCGATTCTATTAAAATTTGGTTGATCTATTCATAGAATTTATTGGTTATCTTTTAATTTCTATCAATATTTATGGTAAAAATAATGTCTTCTTTAAATCATCATGTGGGATTACATAGGTTGATCCCGTATCCCCTAGTGTTTTCACTATGATCCAAGATGACTTCAGCACGTTCCATAAAAAATATATCTGGAATTGATATGTAGAACATCCATGTGTATATTAATACTCAATGGGATTACATATATTTTTTTTCTAACGATCTTCTCAATTTTACCAATGGAACCAGTATGACTATTCATGAACTTAATCAGATTTAAGATACTAATTATACTATGAATGGCTAGCTCATTAACCGTAGAAAGTGAAGTATATATCTATGAAATTAATTATTAGATAGATGGGGGATTAAATTTAAAGAGAGTATGGGGATATTTAGAACAAAATTTCTTATTAAATATTTAGGAGGACAAATTTTCTAAGCCAGAAGTCATATTCACCATTTTGATGACATTGTGGACATTGTTTCCTCTCATATTCACTACTAGAAAAATTGTTTTCTCTCATTTTGAGTGGAATCTCCCAGATCAACATGGTTTTAACCATAATCCATTTTCATGTTTTATCAGAAACTATTGTACCCAAGACAGTCATTCACACCATTAAAAATACAATGGTTTGTTTTATAGGGAATCAAAACATGGAGGGGATATTTCACTAGGCCTCATGGGATAAAATGGAATGGTTTAATAATGATGGTGAAATCAAAATATGGAGTGTCTAGGACAGCATGAAATTCCTCCAAGAAAATCATTCCATGGGATAAAATGGAAGGGATTTCCCTTTAGTATAGTTTCACCTCCATAAAATATAAATAATGATTTGAAAATTATTGTGGTAGATGCCCCAATATTTGGGAGGTCACATGTCAGAACATTCTTGACCATTTTCATCACTATATGTGAATTTTGGGTTTGACTCACTCGACTTCATTAATGATAATTGGGATGGGATTTTACATTGGTTCCCAAGATTCCTTGGGCCATCATGACTTTCTATATATCTATCGACTTATCGAATTTTACTGAGGTTGTTATAAACTCTCAGTAACATGTGGTTCTCTATGGAATTTCAAACACTACTAAACCAAACTAACTAGTGTTTACTTACTCCTCATTTGGTATGACCTCATCGATGTAATATCATCATTATCTATATACTAATGATGGTTTGGATAATTGGGGTGATTTTTTTTTGTGGTGAAAATACTTAGTAGATAAATTTAACATTATCATTTTTTGATTTTTCAATCATTCTATTCCTAATGATGAGGTTTCATGGTAAAAAGTTGTTTCAATGGTTTCTATGTGTGTGTGTGGTCACACGCCTAATGTTGAGACCACTGATAAAAATTTTATCAATAAGGAATTGGTGATTTCCATCTGGAATGACCTTGATGGATGTACTGGGAGAGATGTTCAAGGTATCACCAAAGATTACTTTTAAGAATCATGGTATCATGGCATGTATGCCATATCTCAAGAGCATATAGTGCATTTGCTTCATTTTGTGACAGGATGTTGGAGTCTATATCTTGTTTTTATTAAGGCCAGATGTGATTTCTGTTGTAGTTATTGGTTGGAAGGGAAGTTCAAGGCTTCATTTTTAGTTTAATAACATTATACTTTAATCTTATTGTTGAATATTTCACCCACCATGAGTTATATCTTTCCATGTAGCAGTGCCTATGTCATAGATACTGAGCATCCTCCTTAAGGAAAATGGGTGAGGTGATATCTTTTGGTGCGAGGACACATTATGAACATAGACCTCTCATTTAATAATGGATAATTTTGGGGAGGCGGGTTGTTTCATGACCATCATAAATTGGTTTTTAATGTTTTAGTTTTCACCACTATCTAGGTGACTCCCTTCTGGAAAAAGATGATACCTTACTCAAAGGGTAGTCTCTCTGTCACTATCATGGTGTTGTTATTAATAGTGTCGATACATAATCATTAATTATCATCAACTAATTTAAAGTATTGGCTTCTATCTCTTATTACATCACAAATAATGTTCATATCTATACAAATATTTTCAATAGAGAAATTGAGTTCACCAATACATGGTGATAGGATGATATATTTCCTTTTTTTGGAATCACATGCTATTCTAGATACCTCGAGTATCATTTTAACAAGTTTTGTTTCCCTTCCCATAGAGAGTGTTATTATTTTTTTTGGGTTTACACACTGGGACTGAACTACTTCAGACCACCCTGATTGTACTGGTCGTAGCCCCTCCCTTTGAAAATAAATTTCGAACATTTGATGGAGGCTGAATTCCATGACTTGTAGATGATGGAATAATTTGATTTATAATCCTTATATCCATTAGTGAAATGGATGCTATGAATATGAACTGAAAAACATGGATCGAGAATAGTAGTGGATAATTATAAGAAATTGATAAATCTTATTATAAAATAGAAAATTATGAGAAATCATTAATTTTATGTATGTTTTCCAAACACCTATTCCGTCGAATCTAGAATTAATTAACTCATATCATTTAATAACACTGCATGAATCTATGTCCATTGAAACGTTGGTTGTTGAGATTACTATAATAATGAAATAATTTTAATTAAATAATATATATTCTCATGAAAACTCCCCATTTCATTGAAAATATTTTTTAATATTATTCAAGTCAATACAATTAAAAGAAGAACTAGAAAAAAGTTTGAATGAATATATTTTCTACCAATTCACATCACTTACCATACCACTAAATTTGAACATATAAAGGACATGAAAAAAGAGGATGAATGTCTTTATAAATTGATAAAAACTTTTTTGTGTAAAGCATTAGTAAACTCAAAATGGATCATACTATTCCAAAAGAATAAAACATTGTCATTAGTTGTGATAACATAAATGTGGTTCTCTTTACACAGTGTGAATCAATATTTATTAATAGTTGTGTCCATATATAGTTATTCTATAAAATATATATGATATTCCTTAGAAAATAATTTTTTTTTATAATTATGTTCATTATAGAAGGAATACAATTTCCATTGAATTATATTCCATATATATAGTTAGGGAGAGAATGATGTAAATGATCAAAGGCTTGATCAACCTTGGTTAAGGGATGGAATATCATATCTTATTGAATCAGACATAGAGAAAGTGTTCGTTCCCACCTCTTATGGGGATTTACATTCTTCTTCTGCATTAGGGTACCTGTTGGTGTTGAAGAAAATTGCATATATTAAAACTCAACCAAATTGAGAGAATAAGAAATTTTTTATAATCAAATAAGAAAATAATCTTTTTTATTGATCATTTGTGACCATGGAGTAAATTTAGGATTGAACACCATTACGTAATGTTGTTAAAAAGTTTACACATCATCCATGAAATTGGTAAGATAAAATTAAATTAAAAAATAAAAAAATCATAATAAGAAATGAGGACAATGCCACATGTATATCCCTATTAATAATTCTTATGAAAAGAAAAAAAACAAAACAAAGTGACCAAATATGTCATGCCTATCTTTGAATTGATCAAAGAAGAAAGGGAATTTTGAGAATAAATATGAAGGATTTTGGGATTATCCTCAAAAGAATTATAAGAAGGTCCAACCATGGAATTAAACCGTTTTTCATGAAAATTCACTATATCCATATACATGTGATTCAAAATGCCAGCTGAGATGAGGGATAATGATATGGTTCTATCTAAGAATTATCCCACTATGATGTACTAGTATTTTTTGACTCCACAAACTAATGGAATCCTTGACGACACTTCATACCTTGAAATATATACATATTCCATTAGGAATATAAATCTATAATTCCTTTTATAAGACATACCAAGAACCTCAATCCCAGGAAAGTATTTTTTACATTTTTAATGAGTCCTATACTCAATGAAAACATGTCTTTTAAGGTAAAAATACAGCAAAATCAAATAGTATTGGTGAAATAATTTTTTTTAATAAAATTTGATATCCATTCCATAATGGGTAAAAATGTGATCTAGGTGAGTATATTATGATTATATTTCCACACATTATAGGATCTACTAGAGTGTTTTCCGTTCATATGGTATATTCATTTAAAAAAATTATGCTTCAAACATGCTATGAATATCCTTTAGAATAACTGGATTTTGGAAAGATAGTGAGACATCCGGAACTCAAATCCATATTAAAATCATGGATATGTCCTAACTAATAATAATTTAATGGGAGTATCCAAATAAATATAACCTCATTCACCCATGTTAAGAGTATTCCTTTACCCATGCTCTAATGAATTTGAACAATTTGGTGAGATGTATCTATAATAATGTATGATTTATGATGAATATTTAAAAAGTACCAAATTGGTTCTAGGATTATTCAAAACACTCCAAAATTATTTGAAATGAATTTTTTGATCTAAAAATCTTTATTAGAGTCCACTTGTGGTACTCTGTAGTATATTTTATATCATTTAAGGAGAAAAATAGTGTTAGTCTTCCCTCTATTGATAACCATTATTTATATCTAATTATATTTTCATTATTAGTGGAAATAAAAATCAATAAAAAGTAGGGATTGAACTACGAACATCAGATTTGGATGGTCTATTGGATGGAGGTGATGGATATGTATATTGATTTGCAGAATGAGGAGATAACAAAATTTTCATTTCTATGTGGATTTGATAAGGCCTCATCACACTATGTAAGCACACAACCAAATTATGGAATGATTGGAGGATAATGCAAACCTTCTAAAGGGTCTATTGAAAGAGAAATATGGCGGATGTTTCTCAATTACACAACAAATGATGATGAGATGTTTAAAGAGTTCTTATTTTAATCTACCTTTACAGAAGATAGTGTTAAAGATAATTGATACATGTTTTCAACAATATTATAATATTAAAAAAGTATACTTCACAAAACTAGGATTTTGATCTTTTATGTGTATTCAATGATGAATTTATATAGAAACTATAATTGAGATTCATGGAAACCAATTTTAAATTTTTAAAAATTTTCATTGAATTTAATTTTACATCTTATTTTTTTGAATTTTCTTGAAAAACATTTTATTCTACTATAAATTGAGTTTATTGAAAAACATTATGGGTTTTAAGTAATATTTTAATGATACTATATTGTAAAAATGTTAATATATCTTCTCAATATGATAAATTTATCATATTTCATGATTATATCAATTTAGATGGATGAAATTAAATAAATAATGGATTTATAAATGAAATTGAAATAATTTTGATATAGTTAGAGTTTTTTTACATGGTTTATCATTTATTGGAGTTATTTAATATATATTATTAGATTTTGTTAAATTTGAATATGGAAAATTACAGCATGGTTTGGTTCGAAATTTCATCGGTTTGAGATCAAAATATATATTTTAAAATTCACTTATTGAATGATTAATAAATCCACCTATTTTTGGAACTAATATATCTCAATATTAAAGTGATATTTTTAAGAGATGAATAAGTGATATTTTTTTTGTAGGATCAAATGATATTTAGTGGGAGAGAAGACGATAATATAATCTAAAATGTTTTTATTTTTTTCATTCATAAGATTAATTTTTCTAATTTATTATCCTAAAATGTAGGATTTATTATATAAATTAAAGGATATTTCACTATATAGAATTAAATTAAATCTTCATATACAATTCAATATTCATCAATAATAAAACAACAGCTTTGAAACATGGTATAACACCAATTAATCACAAATTAGTATCCATTTTTTTTGATTTATTTAACCTTTTAAAACATTATTTTAATATACTATGTCACGTTTTCTATACAGCACAATTCAATATGTAATGTGTTGGATTGTACATACTAATTGATAATATAATAAAAATTGGTCTTGTGGTAAAATTATATTAATAAATTATTCACCCCAATATCAATTCTCTTATCTGTAATATGGGAACAACAATAACCTGTTTTTTATTGTGAAATAATTTTTTGAATAATTATTATATAAAATAATTAATTTATAAAATTGGATTTATACTTTCAGAAAAATTTTATTCCTCCCTCAAAATCTAAATATAACTCCTTAAAATTATATATGGTTAAATATTCATATTTTTTAGTTTCATAAAAATAAAAATATAAGGGTATTTACTGAATGAATTTCATATTCTATAAGAAATTATACATTAAGATATTAAAATTTTTTGTATAAAATTATGTTTTTGTGTGTTAAAAAGAACCATGATATTTTGATAATTGATCTTAAATAATAATGATCAATGTAATTATACATGGATAACCCTATCATTTTAATATTTCTGGTTGTTTTTTATAGTATGTTTGTGTTCCGATATGAAATGCTAGTGATAGAATCCACCATCCATGAGGGGTTCATACAATTTACATTAAGTATGATATAAATGGATAATTTTTTATACTAAAAAAATTCAACCCTAGTTGATCTGTAAATGGACTAATTTTTTTACCAAAATGGAGAATTTTTGTGGCATTAATAGAGTTACTAGGACCCCACCTGATTCAATAGAAATTCAGTTTTTTTCAACCCCAATCTGAGATATAATAGTATGTGGGTAGTAAACAAGGATTGAGTAAGTATATCATATAATATGGGTGGCCATAACATCTATAAACCAATAAAATACATATATATATACAATGAATAAATAGAAAACACTAAAATTATATCAATAAAAAATTAAAGTATATATAATGCATGTTGGAGACATCAAATGATATGTACAACAGCCCATTGGTAAAATATCCATATAAAATATATATAAAATAAGGTATAAAACCCATAAGAGATAGAATAATTTGTATGATATCATTTTAGAAGGACTCATTGGTTTATATTGAACTAAAATTGGTACTGCCACAACCATGAACCCCCTATATCCAGTAATTACCATTATGAACCTATAGAGAATAACTTGCACCAGCCCCATTTCCACATATACTATCCCCAATGATTGTAACATATTTATAGAAGAAAACTGTTTGGGAATGATTCTTGTGTATGGGGGAGAATAAATATACTCAATAGGGAAAATCCAACTGAAAAAGGAAATATAAACTAACAAGTAATGTCAACTGAAAAATATAAGAGGATAACTGGAGATGAGATAAAAAATAGATATAATATATATAACTATAAATCCCAAGGTTTATAAGGATGTAAAAGTTTTTTCATCTATATCCCATTATTTTTGTTTTGTCATAAGTTGAAGGGATTCGTGTAGTGTTGAAAGCCTCAAAAATTCTAAATTTAATATCCCAGATGTTTGTTGTATATGGAATGAAACCATGAATTCATGTGGATTTTTATGATTTAATCATCCATACTACTTATCCTACCCATTCCAAAACCAAAAACTGTGGCAGGGGAAACCATTACCTAAAATGGTATGGATGTCATTCAAGGAGGTATCAAACCCTACCAACATTAAATACAATTTCAATATTATAAAAAATAATGTTAGACCCAAGACATAGTTAATAGTTTCACACTCGATAACCCATTTAGAGATGTTTCATCCCCAAAAATCTTCCCATCATTACCTCATGTAAATTATGAAATGTGACCCATGACTTATTGAGGTATTCATGTTTATTGAGGGAGTAACAATCCAAGATATATGAAATGTTCCACATCAAGAAGTTAATTTAGATAAGGTAGTAATTAAAAATATAGAAATGGGATTTTCACCCTATGTATTCATGAGATTACCAAGCTATATCAGTTGTATGGGGGATTGGTACCTTATCGAGTTCCAAGGGTGCACTGAACCCACGATTGATATGGAGGGATGAAGCCCAAAATTTTTGGGATAAAACAAAACTCATAGAAGATTATGGGGGGCTTGTGACCTGTCAATAAAACATATATTATGGTGTACCAAATACTATGTCTACTCTAATCATCTCAAATAAACCTAGTCATCTCATATATTAATATTATGATGTTGAACTACCCTGTTCACCACTCATCACACCTCTGATGTCAAAAGGGGATGTTCCATTATGTTATAAAATTAGGAATTCTTGGGATTATCTAATATAATTAACAAATTTATGATTCAACTGTAATGATACAAATAATCACACAATATATTATGGTACACGACTTCTACTATATGGGTACACATCGTGTAGCCCCTATTCAGTTTCTGAGTCATGTTTTAACCATCACATGTCATGTGATGTCAACATAAACAGTGTGTAGAATAGTGTACTAAGAATGAATGGATAATAGGTACATTATTTTTCATATCTAAATGCCTAAAATTTCTATATATTTCTCTATAGATCACAATTTCATTCCATTATAGGAAAAATGAGTATTTTTTAAATAAAGTGTATTATATGTTTACACATTCTTCCTATCACAATGTTTGATCATCATGTATTTGGACACACACCGTTTCATTTGTAATTGAGTTACATGGTGTGTAATATCGCCCATTTGTTTTTCATAAATAGTTAGCTATATGTATCCTGTTACCTACATGGGGTAAATATTTTGTTAATTATTGAATCATCAAGTTTTATGACATTATTTTTATTTCCATACAATATGAACTATGATATTTATAATCATTTAAGGCATTAATTTCATAGTCTAAATATGCATGAAATGTTGATGTAAAACTATATGTCTTGGAGTCATCATTCATATCTAAACAACTTCAGTCATCTCATTTACAAATATAATGACAATATTTTCTAGACTTGTCACTAGTCACATGAATTTACACTAGGGAATAATATTCCAAGAAACATTGGTTTAATTTTTAAGCACAAAATTATTATCAAAGTGATTTTCTAACATAAAAATTTACATGCGAAAAACTAAGTACTTGAAATTTTAATTACATTAAAACCACCATATTCATGTTATGTGTGTTCAAATATTATCCATATAAAAATTTAATGAATAAAAATAAAATCTCATAGGAAAAAGTTAGAACAAATGAGATTTATAGTGTTTTTGGGAATTTGAATATACATACCTACTACACCAAATATATATTTAATGAACATGGTGATTTTTGTAATGATAACAGTTTATATTGAGGCACCGAGATGATTCCAATATGTTGTTACATGTTACAATAGTCTGAGATCATTCAAACATGATATCCCAATATAATAATTATCCATAGTATTAGTAATCTTGATCCCGATGATTTTAGAGTGTAATAAGAATAAAAAAGGTTTTAAAATAGTGATGCATCACATCATTGTAATAAAAAAATAATAATATATTATGATACATCCATAGAAAATGTTATTATTCTATGTTAAAATCTATAAGATCATTGATTGAAAATATTAAACATGTAATCCAATCAACTGTATTAAAAAACAAGAGTTATTTCATTCACATACAAGAATCAATAATATTTCATGAAGTTGAAAACTATTCTATTTGTATCTACTATTTTAAATTTGAACATAAGATCAATTGATAATCAAAATCGATGAATGAATAATCCTTATTAATGTAGATATGACAAGTTCTTAATGGAAATAATTTTTTATTTTCAAAATTTGGAAGTAACTTCCGTGGAGGTAATGTCATAAATTTTATTCCTCGGATCTTTAAATTCATGAAAAAATAACACTTTCTGAATATGAAATTAATTTTTAAAAAGATCAATTTTAGATACACATAAAATAAATAATTGACTTATCAATGGATTATAATAAGGTTACTAGAATACATATAGTGATATACAAGATGAATTATTATTAAAAATATAAACATATGAAAGCAATGTTCTCATTAGTTGTTTTAAAGAGAATATTCATAAGATGGAATATATAATTGAATTCTGCATTGTTTAAGATTTTTTTTCATATGAAATAGTTATACTAGAATTTGATTATTAACATTGAAGGATTTCTTTGAAAATCATGAGATTATACTTTTACGAACTTCCTTTTCATAGGATAAAATTCATACAATAATTTTCTTTTTAATGTGACATTTATCTTTGAGTATTTTGATGAAATTTTGTATTCTCAAAAAGATAATTTACTTATATAGTAAGTAAATTTTTAAATTTATGCATATATAAGAAAAAAAATTGATTTAGAATCGAAATAAAAAGAATATACGAAATTTATCGCATAATAAAACTATGTTATGAATAATATAATTTCAAAGAATATGATAAATCAATAAATTAAAATCTAGTATAATAAATATTGTTTTTCTCATGTATGATATGTAAATAAACAATTAATTTATCAATAATCATATAATTTCTAATAATTGATAAATATAAGGTATGAAACACATTTGATAAACATATTAATAGATAAACAGGAATTATGTGAGTCATAAAAAAATAAACAATTGTGACATGTCAGAAGAACATATGTTTTTAAAAACTAGTGCCCTTTTTAATGATTAAAATGAACATTTATCAATAAAAATGTTTGATGAAATATCATTTATAAATGATTTAATTTTTTGATCCTCATTTTTATTCATCCATATTTTTTGAAATAGAAAATATTTATGAAAAAGAAGAATTTTAAAAATAATTTGACTCATGAAAACTATTAAATGGTTTGGAAAATATATATTAAATATGAATATAACTACTACCTCACCCATTAAATTGGATAAAATTATAAAATAACTCTTAATAGAAAACGACATTCATAGTTTGATAGGTTAATAATAAAAATTAATTTGAAATATGTTAAAATTACAATTTACTGGTATATAATATTGAAATAGTTTTAGAACATGGACATACATCATCATTATAGTAGAACTAATAATTGATATATGAAATTTAATGAAAACTTATTTCTACCATGGAGAAATCATATACATGAAGGAACCTATATTTAAGATAAGAAAAAAATATTTAATATTGAAATATGTACATTTCAATATTAATGTAATCATGAAAGAAATAGTTTGAAATAATGTAAACATATCAAAATGTTTATAGGGATGGATTTGTTTCTGAATAGAATGTTGAGTTATCTAACAAAAAAATATTATTTTTAAATTATTTTTCTGATGTGTCCTTTAGAGAGACAATGTCATCCACATCCGGGTTAGTAATTGTGTGGACATATTTGTTAGTAAAATGCTGATAGTACTGGTGTGATTCATTGCTACAATGTACCCCCTATCTAGGATGTTCTATTCAAATTGTTTCAAATCACTAAAACAAATATTATAGGTGGGAAAACTGTGAAATAGGTTTTATATATGGTATAACAATGAGAAACATAAAAACTCTGAAAAAAACATGTTTATTTTTTTCTCATAAAATCTAATAATATTAGAGTTTAAATGGGAAATAATGGTTTATAATGTTCTTGGCGATATCTAGGTGGTATGATGTTTGAAGTATTTTTTTTGAAAATGCATCATCAACTCTTCCTCTAAAATAATTTGCTATAAATACACAGTATGAAGCTATTTTTAATTCATCATAGGATTATTTTAATGATAAAAATAATTAATGGCTTTCTCAAGATTCAGTGAGCCTAAAATATATACAGTTTTTATAGGATACAATATCTAAGCATGTAAATGAACATATCTTCTAGACTTCATCTTATGTGCATAGGATGACACCCATACGAAATTTCTATACTACATGAATTATAGATGACAACATTAGACATGATTCAATCACATACAACACCATTATTAACAAATATTACAACATCAATTGTCTTATAAGGAATATGGCGTCTATGTCAATGAAAAATGAAATTTATGAGCAGTATTAGAACTTAAAAACCTTTTCTGTTCTAGATAATCTGATAGAGAATATATTTAAAATGTTTCTCAATGAAGAGAAACCTCGTCATCAATATCAATGAAGAGAATATTGGATGAGTAAAACATACTATTCGTTATCCTGTAAATAGAAATATCATGTTATGTTAGAATTTTGATCAACACGATTATAAAATGACATCACAATGTTACAATTCATTTTAAGAAATACTGTAGTGAATAAATCATTGATGTGTTATGTGTTTATAAATATATCATACAATCACTATCACCATTTCCAACAATTTGAATTGAATCATATTTTTTTAAGTATGAATTTTATTGGGTAATAAATGTATATACCAAGAGTTGAATGATAATATATAGATGGAGTTGAAAGACAGTATATTGAAGGAGTTGATAAAATATTAAACTAAAAAAGTGTATACTAAATGAGTTGTAAGATAGAAATAGTTGTACGATATTATATAGTTGGATTTGAAAAAATTATTATTTTTTGGGGGTAAGAAATATAATCCGCCAAACAATATTAAGCTCAAAGAAAGATGGTATATATAATGAATGAAATAATGGAAACAAAATATATAGAATAATTTGAAAAAACATCTATTTATAATTTTGTTAATATGAAATAACCAAGAAATGAAAAGAATATTGTCTTTAATAAATCTAAAAATTTAAAAGAAACCCAAATAATGTGATAATTTTTTTAAAAATATATAATAGTGATAAAAAATTATCGGTACAATTATATACATTAAAAAAATACAGGACACAATAATTTCCTAAAGGATTCAATAATGTCCTAGAAATTATAGTAATCACTATTAAGAAAATATATTTAGAATTCAATAATAATAAAAAAAATAGTTATTATTAATATTTTAATAAAAAAAATTTGGTGAAAAATATCAATAGTAAATGGATCATAATGATCATAGAAATTGAAATAATATGGATAAACAATTACATAGAATAATTGTTAACATTTTATTTAAAAAATGGATATGATAATAATGAATCCCAAAATATAGAAGACATGCAACTTAATTGGGATTTTTTAATGTTCATGTCTATATAATCAATTTTAAGATCATTTATAACATCGTATTTGGTAGAAAATGAATCAATAAATTAAACAACACTTAGATATAAAACTACAATTGGGGTAGGGGTAAAGGTAACACACAATTTTGGTTAAAAAACAAATGAGGTCAAATACAAATAATATATAAAGAAATTCAATATAACATTTGATATCTATACAGTGTATCCACGATAAAAAAACATTTTTTCAATATTCTAAAATGGTTAGTGTTTCAAGTTCAAAAAAGAATGAAAATTCATTATGACATTAAAAATTTAATGGGAAATAATACATGATGTATAACATTCAACAAATGAGACATAATAATGTGGGAAAACATTTTCAAAATATTAATAGTGGTGAAAAAAATAGTTTTAACAAATATACATTACAAAAGCATTGAACACACCAATTTCTGATATGAAGCATCAATAATGAAAAAATTATTATAAAAACTTAAGAGAAAAAATATTAAGAAATCCTTGATAAAAAACTAATAGTGATAAAACATTTGAGAAATAATATCATGTCATGTACTTTTTATAATTTATATTTATTACAAATATTATGGAAATAATAGTGATAAACCTAGATCTGTGGTAGACATAGGTGACGAATGTTTCCTATGATAAGAAAAAACTGGATATAAATTATAATAGTGAAAAAATCAATACTTGTAATAAATATACATTACCATAAGTACACAAAAAATCAATTTCATAAAATAAAAAACAATTGATAGAAAATTATTGTAAATATTATTGAGAAAAAATATTGTGAAATCACTAATAAGAAAAAAATAATAGTGATTACTAATAATATTAAAACAAATATTGATGAATAATAATAATAGTAAATGAATCGTAATTATATTGGAAAATGAAATAATAGTGAGAGACAATTACCTTGAATCATTGTTATATTTTCATTTGAAAAACTATATATATTGATAAAAAAACCTAAATTAAAGAAGTCATGCATGTTCATATGAAACTATTTTAATGCTAGTATTATATATAATCAATATAGAAAACATGAGTAACATCATATTTTGATAAAAATGAATCAAATAATTAATCCAAAACACTAATATAAAAAATAAAAAAATGGTGTTGGGGTAAATGTAAAACAATATTTTGGATAAAAAACACCTAATGTAAAATACAAAAATATATACAATGAAAAAAATAGTTAATGAATCATAAATATATTGCAAATTGAAATAATAGTAAAAAATAGATAACTTGAATCATTGTCACCATGTCATTGAAAAAACTGGATATGGTGATAAAGAATCCTAAAACAAAGAATACATGCTAGTTCACCATGAACAATTTTAATGGTCATGTTATGTCGAATAAATATATAAATATATATATATATATATCATGAATAAAATCTCATTTAGCAGAAAATTCATCAAATGATGATACATAAACACTAATATACAAATCCATAATGGGGGGAGGGGTAAAGGTAACATAAAAATTTGGAAAAAAATCTGAATTAAAATAAAAAACATATAATGAAATTCCATACAACATTTGATATCTATACAACGTATCAACCATTAAAAGAACATGTTATCAATATTCAAGGATTTTTAGTGATTGGGGTTCTAAAAGCATTAAAATTAATTATGACCCTAAACAGTTAATGGTATATAATATATGAAATCAAAAAGTTAAAACCACCAAGTAATATAATCCAACAATGAATATTATAATCAAATAAATTTAACATATAATATTAAAAAATTATGGGGGAAAATATACATTGTATGAGTTGACAAAATTTTATTTGAAATTTGATAAAATGATATTACCCATAAAAATGAAATTTTTTTTAAATATTTTTAAAAGGAAATAACAACCCCTTATAAGGTGGAAATCATTTTTATAAATAACATTATTAATAATAGACAATAGTTGAAACAATTCACATAAAAAATTACATAAAACACTAATTTATCAAAATATGCATCCGATTAATATATCAAACATATATTGATGAAATAAAAAATTAATGAAACATTATATAAATGTAAATAGAAATAATAGTGAGAAAAAAAGTTGAATATTTGATACCATTACATTAACAAAATTTAGATGGTGATAAATAAACCTCAATCAAGGAATACATGTTAGGTCATTCCCCACCATTTTAATAATCATTCAATGTAGAATCAATTTATATTTCATTAATAATTTTTCATCTGATATAACGTGGACCAAATAATGAATTTGTGCGTAAATACTAGATAATAAGATGTAATAGATTTCCTAATTTGTAAATTTGAAAAAAATACATTTATTACATGTGAAGATGTTTTATGTGAAGGTAAATAATATAAATTTCTGAGGATATTATATCGACAATATTAAGAGAATATACCAATTGTAGAGATATATACATTTTGAAATTCCTCATATAAATTGAACAAATTATGGGAATGAATATATATTGAAGGTGTTGAAATAGTGATATTGGAATGTTAATAAAATGATATTACAATGAAAATGATTATACAAATAGAAATGACCAATACATGAAATATATATGATAAAAACACAAAGATTCATGTGATGAATAAAACAAGATAATCATACTAATGTTAAAAGATATACAGTGGTGGAGTAGAATGATGTCAATATTTGGTATACAAAAAAATTATTAAAACATTCATAGATAAGTGGAGTCGTATTTTGAAAATTAGAAATGTGGAAGCATAGTAATAATATTTGGAAAATTAATTTGAATCATAGAGTATAAAATAATAAAGATGGTTGAAAAAATTTAAAAAAATTTATAGAATAGTCATGTTTGGAATATGTATTTACCATACATATATTTACCCATAACAGTTTGTTCAAGGAATTAGAAATGTATAATGGCTGTGTAAGTGAAACATATGTTGAAGAGATTTTTGAAACTAATGTGTGGTGATAATCACATCTGTCTAATGTGGATTGAGTAGAAAGAGTCTACCACTGTAGATGCATGTAGAAATCAATAGCATTAGGGAATCATGGAATTGGATGTCATTTACACTAGTGGGTTTCTACCTAATGTTCAACAAAGGAGTAGAAGAAGTAGGAAATGTATGACCAAATTATGTGACTTTAGAGGATGAAACATAGTTGAAGTCAACCAAATTAATGAACAATACACTGAAATTGTTGTGTGAGTACTACGTGACGAAGGGAATGGAAACATGAGAATGAATCCTATGAATATTGGTATATGGGAAATGATAGAGGGAACCACCCAAGCAATATTGGAGAAAAATTGCGGTGATAACATTAGGTGAAATGATAGAGGTGAAACGTGTGCATGAACAGCAGGTTCTGGAATCATAGGTGCAATGGCAGAGCTGATATGAGAGTAGGAATCTTAAGAGGAGTGGATAATCTCAATTGTTTTCATGTTTTGTATAAAGGGTGTGAAACTATAATAATTATTTGGGGGGGGATGTATACTTGCGTAATGGTGACACGTGGGCTATAAAAAACCCCGTAATTATAATACATAAATATTTGGCATGGACTTGTGTTTAAATTATCACTATTAAGATACAAAAATAATAATAAAGAGACATATAATGTAATGCCCTGGCCCCGGTTACCCATAGTCTATGCATTATTTTAATAAATTGGCATGATATAAGGAAATCATATATTGAAAGACCGATCTGTTTTGCAGTCTTGGAAATAGATTACAAACATCAAAATCACATTACAATTTCAAATATCAAACACAACATAGATAGTTCTTTGAGAACCCCATTATTACCTTTTAGATTAAACCTATATATAAATAATAATACAATTCTGGGAAATCATGGGAAATACAACATAAGAATGGGGTGAGCTCAGATGCTCAGTAAGGGTAATCAATTTTGTAGAAGATAACATAATCAATAAGAATTGTGAATAGTTGAAAACACATGCCTTTACAAATAATAAACATAAACACATTATGGGATAAATATTGATGGAGTAAATAATGCCATAATAAAACATTGTCATGGGTATTCTAGTAGTTGAATAACCACATAAACTATCATTATTATTTTCGTAATAATGGAATGTATAGTGCCATACATTCTGAAACATTTTTTCAAATACTTGGCCAATATGACTAAAATTAATTAAGGCCTAAACCAAAACCATATATTAAATGGGGAAGGGCATTAGCCAATTAAACGTTTAATAGTCTCATTAGACCTACTAATGAACTGAGGAGCTATAACGGGATCCACCCTTCAATTACTATGTCCATTACATTCCTCATATGAAATGGATGAAACATGATATAAACATTCATATAAAGACTAGCGTACAAAATGTCAATAATTTATCCATAAACTAAGAATGGTATAAAAATAACACATCCGCAGTCAAAAATATCAAAAACCATTCAATAAAATATAGATTATTTGTATAATAAATCATCCTTCATCAGGAATAATATCCCGTAAAGGATGTTGACATAATTTAAATTGACCAATAAAAATGTTCGAGAGAAATAACGCTTTTTCATGAAATCATTTAAATGTCACATAATTTATAAAGGAAGTGATTTAAATGATAGTTTTGAATCAATGTGACATGTAGAACTTGGAAACTTTGGAATGGAATTAACAATTTAAAACATTCTCATAAGTATAAATAAATCTTTAAAACTATTTTGAAAACATGGACATTAATGAGAATGGTTTACAAGAATAAATCATAAAAAATATAAAATTATGTTTTAGTAAAAAGTCACATTAGAATAATACATTTAAAGACTCTTTTATGAAACTTTTTCATGGATAAAAAATATGTATCAATAGATACTTACGTAAAAACAACCTCAGATAATAAAGAGATTGTTAAATTAACCCTTACTTTTCACTTTAATTCAGTCGAGGGTACGTTTAACCTCCTCAATAATAAACATGGTATGTTATTATATTATACGATAACCATATTCATATTTATTATATCATACTTGATTCATTTATGTCTTTATACTACCCATTTAATAATGACTTCCATGACAAATTAACATTTTGGGTAATAATCGTTTTTTTCTCATATGTGTTTTAACTTGTGATTCTTGATCGTATCATTTAGATCGTGATTTATATACATTCAGAATATAAACCTTTATTTATATATCATATATATTTAGAATTTATATATTTATTATAAAAAAATATATTAAATGGAACGTGCCGTTCATGAGATGGTACGTCGTATGTACGCATAAATGTTGTTTCTGTTTTCATATCGCATTGAACAGAAGATAGTGAATAAGATATATGTAAGTACAAAAATACATACATATATATCTCCAGTATAATTATTATGACATATATTATATAATTATTAATAATATAAGTTTTTATAATCATTGTTGAATGGTGAACGTGGGAATGAATCTCATCGTGTCCTGGAGACAGAAATCCGTATATACGCACGAGTGACAATATCCTTATATTGATGATGAGATAGTATGTAATTGGATATTATATATTATATAAATAATCATTATAATTTTATATTTATTAATTACATTAGTTATACTCAGTATTATACATGTCCAAATAATGAAGTGTTTGAATGACAAACAACACCACGATGTGGAGATGGTAAGCTGTGTGTATGCACATATGGTGAATATGTAATTTATAGGATGGCTAAAATAAATAATACGGTTGTACCAAATATACAGTAACATAATTGTATGTTGGAGGTACTAGATTTATTATTTTGGAATGGAAACAACAAATAAAGAGGAAGTGGATGTAGAAATGAACTTGAAAGAGGGTGGTGAAATTATTACATCTTTTTCAGGTGTTTCCTTTTGATTTGATCAAATGGGCTCTGTAGGATGGTTTTATGATTAATGTAAGGAATATAGGCTGATTTAAGTGAAGTTGGGAGGATATTTGGGTGCAGTATGGTCGAGCCAAATGGCTTTGGATGTGTGAATATGAGAGAAGGGGAAGTGGCCCTTTATAAGAGGGGTGATGGTCTCTTAAAGAAAAGGCCAAAATATTCATTTATTATAAAATAATATTTAGATTATAATAGATTCAAATTAATTTATTTCAATCCTTAGGTGGTTTTGGGTCGAAATCCATTCAACTAAATAGGGTTTAGTCGTGTTTATATTACCATATTAACCTTTTCTTTTAGATTTAACTCTAAGTTAAATAGTTTAACTATAGCTGTGTATTCTTGTATTCTTACACTATATAGTCAATAAAATTGATCTAAATTTTCAATAGAACCTCAAGTGGTTCATTAAATAAATATGTAATATTAGTTAATCTCTTTGGCCGAACCTTATATTTTTAGGAATATTATATCAACCAATAATATAGAATTTTTTTAAAAAATAATTTTTGTGAATTTTGACACTATTTGGTATTTTGTTTTTTAAAAGTCATAACAACCTTATTAGTTAGAAAAATATTTATCCAATCAACCCTAACACATCATATTAAACAATAAATTTAGTGTAATTCATCAATATCCTCAATTTACATTTATTTGGATATTTATAATATCAATTATATAAATATTTTATTATTAAGATAATTACTCCATCATTGCGTCACAAATAAATTAAATTATTTAATAAATAATAATTATAAATAAATTACCATTATGTAAGAAATCATTATAGAATTATAATTAATATATATTGTCGAATTTATATTATGTGTAACCCTATATAAAAAATTTGTTTGTTATTAAACATGGAATTTAACACTTCTTTAAATAAAATAAAAATAAATGTCCTTATCTAATCCAAGTAGACCAAAGGGGTCATATTTTATACCTAAGTTTGTTTTTAGTATAATTACAAATATCCAATAGAATTAATACATGTTTTATGGAAATTATAATATCAATTTTACCCTTAATTACACTATTTACTTTTAACCATAGTAAAAAAAAGTCAAAATTAAATATTAAAAAAATAATAATTTCTATCTTATTGAACCACAATTTAATAACTAATTTCAACTGAGTGTCTCGGATTTTTGGAATTCAACACAAAGAAGTTGATAAATTATGTTTTATTCAAATTTTAAAATTCTCTTAAAAGGTAGGTAAAAACGTTAAAAAGTTAAATAAAATTTTATACATCTAATTTTATAATAAAATGACTCCAATGAATTAAATTGATCTTATATAGGTATTATATATCTATTTTTACTAGAAATAAATATAAATAAAATAAATAATTATTTAAATAAAAAGTCAGTTTTAAATAATAACGGAGTGTTTTTCACTAGTCATCAAAAAATAAATGTTTTAGGAAAATAAAAAAATCATTACCATAAGCATATTTTAGTATTCCAAATTCAAAAATGAAGTCTATTTTACCAAATTAAAAACATATAAGTTTCATTTGTTAATCCAAATTAATTCATGTGTCCAAAACCAAAAAAGCGGGTTTTTAAAATGAAAAAACTATCAAAATATTGACATGTGTGTATGTCAAATTTAAATATCAAATTACATATAATGACCTAAGTTGTATTAAAATATAAAAATATAATAAAATAATACTTTCAAACAATTAAAATTCATAATTTATAACTATAAATTCATTCGAAGGAAAAAAGTCATTTTCAATTAAAAAATTGTATTTTTAACTATTCCACAAAATATGAAAGTAATCAGAAAAGTACCAAGAATTTATCCAAACTAAATTTTTATTTCCCTCTTCAAAAAAAGAATTAAATTTCATTAAATTGAATTTATAATTGAGTCAAATAATTATTTTAAAAAGGGTTCACCATTAAAAGGTGGTAAATTATAATTTTTTTAAAATTATTTCATTTATATGAAAAAATGAATTTGTTCTTATTTTATGTATAAGAAACCCATAATATCGATGTTAAAATTATATAGAGTATATAAGATTTAAAATACAGTTAATACTATTAATAATGGCTTTTTGAACGGCTAGTTTTGTAAGTTGTGGTGCGCTCAAACACGGTGTTGTGTGTACCACAAGATATTAAATTACTTTAATGAGATAACATAATTTGAAATCTTGGCGTGTCACATTCTCCCCTACTTCAATAAATTGTGTCCTCGTAATTTGAAATTTTTCATCAAAATTAAAAGGTTAATAATAGAAGAATAACTTTGTGGAAAACCCACATCAGAAATTGGGTGAATAAAATATAGTTTTAATTAGAGGGAAATGGAATAAACAATTCACCACCAAAAAATGATCTCAATTAAGAGAACATTGGTGGAAATTAGAGACACTTATTTGGACAGAAACTTTAAATAATTACAGGGAGTTATTGAGGTCATCAATCGCAAACAAGTGTAAAATTGAGGGCCTCAAATCCATCAATCTATGATGATATAAAATATCATTGGTTCAAAAAAAACATAAGGTATTTGGATAAAACATTTTTTGTTTTAAGATCCCTTCCCTAATGTTTAAGAATTAATTTACTTATAGAATAAGAGGAAATATATATATATACTCAACAATTATAGTTTCATCCTTCATCTAATTCCTACCATAAACTCATCTTTTGCTTCAAATGATAATAGAATTCAAAAATATTATATTTATTATAATCGTATAGGGTTACAAAAATAATAAATTTATAATTAATTTGTTAGAATATTTTAAAAAATACTACATTACACAAACTGGTACATCGCGTATGTGAGTGGTAGGTGATCCACCCTTGTTTCCCTTCGATTATGGGTTCATGTCTCGCGGCCTTGCTGAACGTGAAAGTTGTCACCCAACCTTTGGGTTTTTCTTTTACTGACAATCAAAAAAATATCATGAAATTATTTGTCCTTAACAATTGTATCTAAGGCCAAACACAATCGATTCCAACCATTATATTTATCCAATATACTTCTGTCAAAACTCAAAATTTAAAATATATAAGGAAGGTAAATATAATGAAGATCCCTTTTTCCGCGTAATAACATGTGAATACCTTCATCATGTATTTTTTTAAAACATTGTAACACCCTGAATTACCACAAAAACTTATTGATTATAATAATTCTCTCTTATTCCTCAAATAATAATGGTTATGCGCTTTCTATCCAAAAATGTTATAAATTCCAACAATGATGGAATATACAAATCATTAATCAGTTTCAAGGTAGTCAATAATATGAAATATACTTTATCAAAATCAATCATATATTATTCCTAAACCACTACCTTAGTATCAGAACATTATTATGGTTAATATTTCTCTCAATCATATATTTTCCAAAAAAATTAACTTGCTATTGAGTCACTTTTCTTGGTGCCACACAATCTCATGTCCATAATGAAATAGTAATGTTGTATAATCCTTATATACTTTATAATTATTATAACATTTAAATCATTAATACAGTACTCAAATGACACAATAATTTAATACCAACATAAAAACTCAAGTAATTCCTCTTCATATTCGGTTGTATCATAACGTAATTATTATCCAATTGAATCATTTGAGATATACTCTGATTATTTAGACAATGATTTGCGTAGTGTCCCAACTCCTTGAAGATGAATCATTGTACATTTGATGCATTTTTTTACCCTTACTATCATGAACATGGTGTCCTTTTTGACCACACTTATAACAAAATCTCATTCCCTTCAATAATTTATCAAGGTGATTCCTTCAACAATTATCACATATGGTAAAATACTTCTTTACCCTATTCTTTTTATCCTTATTTCTCACTCCCATCCTTCTCTTATCTTTTTTTCCCTTAAAATTCATAAGACTCAAATATTTCGTTACCTGTCTTATTAACAGATGATATTATTTATTAATATGATGAGAATATGTGGGATAATATTTCTCTTTTAAATATTGTCTTAATACCATGAAATATACGATTCTTCTCAATCATTCGATCATGTGTATTACTGGAATTCTCATTCATTATTCTAGGAACCATTTTTTAAAAATGGAATACACTAGGTTAGTTTATGATTCATAATGAATAATTCGAACTTTTAAAATACCTAATGTAAATTGAAATTATTATTCACATAATAAATATTCATAAAATGTTTTCTTTGAGGAAGTGTTTACTCTTAAATTATTTATAATGGTTTGTAATGAAAATGTGATTTATTCTAAGAATATCCGCCAAGAGGATCATAACAAAGAGTGTAACAAGACACGTTATTGTGTACCTAAGTACCCAGGGTCAAGCCCAAAAATCCTTGTAATAGTTTTCACTCTTAGGTACATCTGTCCCAGAGCCGCCTCTACCTGCTCGTATCATGACAGGGATGCATTTCTTGTAAAATACACAAAATCTCTACATTTCAAAAATTCTAGGAAGTTATTCTATACAAATCATCAAAGTCTATCTTAGGGTATGTTTCCTAATTAGAGTTTATCTAAATATAGTTTCCAAGGATATTTATAAACATCCTTTGATACTAACTATAACGCCCCAACCCCTGTTACCCAGAGTCAGTGAATTACTTTAAAACATTTTCATGATACAAAGAAATCATCTACCAAAAGACAGATCAGTTTAACAGTCTTTGAAATAGATTACATACCACAACTTCACATTTCAATTTCAAAAATAAAATAAATCATAGATAGTTCTTTGAGAACTCCATTATTTCCTTTTACCTTAACCACGAATATCAATCATAATACACTTCTCGGAAATTTTGGGAAAATACAAAATTAGAAAGGGGTTAGATCAGATGCTTCTTAAGGGTAAATAATTTAGCAGAACATATCATAAATAATAGGAATGGTGAATAATTGAAAACACAAGAATTTACAGTTAATATACATAAAAAATTTATGGCAGAAATATGAGATGAGTAAATAATTCCATAATAAAAAATAGTCAAGAGTATTCTACTAGTTGAATAAACACATGAACCATAAAATATTATTTTCATGATGAGGGAATGTATAATGCTTGGCACTCTAGAAAATTTTGTCAAGTCCTCAGCCAAGACGTCTAAAAATGATTAATGCCTTGGCCAAAACCATATATCAAATTGGGAAAGGCCTAAAAAAAATCCACGTCTAATTGTCTCATGATACCTATCAATGGATTGATGAGCGATAGCGGGCTCCACCCATCACTTACTATGTCTTATGCATTCCTCATATGAAAAGGATGAAACATAGCATAAACATTCGTATTAAAACAAGATTATAAACTGTCAATAAATTATCAATAAACCATGAATTGTATAAAAATAACCCATATGAATTCAAACATATCACAAACCCTTCAATACAATATGTAATATTTTTATTATAAATCAACCTAGATCAAGAATAATATCTTGTATTAGAGGTTTACATAGTTGAAAATTATTAGTAAAAATCATTGAGATAAACATCCCTTTTCCAAGAAATCATTTATATGTCGCATAATTTATAAAGGAATTAATTTAAATGATAGTTTTAATACATTTTTTCCCATACCACATTAAATCTTTTGAATGTAATTATTATTTTAAAACATTCATGTCCATATAAATAAATCCTTAAAACAATTTTGAAAACATGGACATTAATGAGAATTGTTTAGAAGTTTAAATAATTAAAACATTTAAAATGATGTTTTAGTAGAATGTATCTTAAAAATAATACCTTTGAAAACTCTTTTATGAAACGTGGTCATGGATAATAAATATGTCTAAATAGATACTTTCATAAAAACATCCATAGATAATAAAGTGATTGTGAAATTAACCCATACCTTGCACTTGAATTTGGACAAGTGTACATTTATCCTCCTGTATATTGACCATAGTATGTTATTAAATAATTATAGAACCATATTTATATATATCATATAATACATGATACATTTATGACTTTATGAAACCAATTTAATAATGATTTCCATGTTAAATTAACATTTTGGTTAATAATTGCTTTCTTTATCCTACGTGTTTTAACTTTTTATTATTGATCATATCATTTATATCATTATTAAAATAGTTTCAGAATATAATACTTGATTTATATATCATATATATTTATAATATAAATATTTATAAAATATAGATATATGAAATTGATGGCACCATTTATGGAGACGGTAGGCCGTACGTACGCATAAACGTTGTTTCCGTTTTCCTGTAATATTAAAAAGATGTCAGTGAATAAGATATATGTAAGTATATATATATATAACTCAATTATAATAATTATTTAATATATTACATTATTATTAATAATATATATTTTTATAATCATCGTTGAATGGTGAACGTGGGAATGAATCTCATCGAGACATGGAGACGATAATCAGTACGTACACACAAGGGACAATATCAATATATTTATGGTGAAATTGTAGGTAATTGAATGGTATATAATATATAATGAATAATTAACTTGTTATATTTTTTATTTAAATTAGTTATACTCAATATTATTCAGATACAAATAAGGAATTGTTTGAATAAAAAACTACACCACGACGTGTAGACTGTAAGACGTACCTACGCACGTATGGTGAAATTTTCATTTATAGGATGGATAGAATAAAGATTATGGTTGTATAATTTTTATAGAAACATCACATTATGTATGAGGTACTGGATTTATTATTTTGGTATGGAAACAACATAGAACAAGGAAGTGTAATAAGACAATATCATGAAAGAGGATGGTGAAATTATTACCTCTTCTTCTGGTGTTTTCTTTTTCAGTTGATCAAAAGGGCTGATTAGAATGGATTTCTGATAATGGTAAGGACTCTAGGATGATGTTTCGGGTTTCGGGAGGATATTTAGTCAGGGTTTGGCCGATCAAAATGGCATTAGAGGTTTGATTTTTAGAGATGGGGAAGTCCCCTTTTATAAAAGGGGTGATGGTCACTTTAGGAAAAGATGAAAATATTGATTTATTATAAAATAATATTTTGTTTATAATGCCTCCAAATGAATTTATATAGATACTTATGTGGTTATGGGTCTAAATATTCTCGACCAATATGTTTTATAAAATTTTAGGTTACCATATTAACCTTGTCTTTTAGATTTAACTCTTAGTTAAATAGTTTAACATTTATAGTGTCTTCTTGTATTCTAACACTATATGGTTAATAAACATGCACTAAAATTTCAAGTGGACCTATAGTGGTTAAATAATTAAATATATTATTTTATCTAATCCCTTTGGCCTCGCCTTATATTTTTAGGAAAATTATATTAACCAATAATATAGTATTTGTTTTAAAACCTAATTTTTGTCAATTTTGACACTATTTAGTATTTTGTTTTTTTAGAAGTCATAAAATACTTATCAATTAAAACTATTTTTATATAATAAACCATAAAATTTCATATTAAACTATTAAATTAGTTTAATTAATTATAAGTCTAAATTTACATTGATTTGGATATTTATAATATCAATTATCTTAATATTTCAGTAATAAGGATATTACTGCATCATCATTGATTCATAAATAAATTAAATTATTTAATGAATAAAATTTAAAAATAAAATTATATTATGTAGGAAATATTATTATCTTTCAAAAGAATATTTAGAGGTGAATTTATATTGTGTGTAACTATATATAAAAAATGGATTAGTTATTAAACTTTGAATTTAACTCTTTTAACTCTTTTTTAAATAAAATAATAACAAATGCCCTAATCTAATTCATGTGGACTAAATGGGGTAATATTTTTTTGAAAAGTAATATTATAGTCTAATTACACTTATACAATAGAATTAGGATATGTGTTAGGGTAATTATTATATCATTTTACCAATAATTACCCGATTTACTTTTAATCGTAGTAAAAAAGACAACAGTTACTATTCACCAAAATTATCTTTATCCTATTGAACCACATATACATACTGATGTCAAAGGTGTCTATCAAATTTTTTAAATTCCTCACATAGTAGTGGTAAAATTAACTTTTAAGCAAATTTGAAAATGATCTTAAAATGTGGGTAAAATAACGTTAACAAGATCAATAAAATTTTATACATCTAATTTTATTAAAAAATGACTCCAATAAATTATATTTAACATATATTAGTATTATATATCTATTTTTATTTATAATAAATTTAAATAAAATAAATAATTATTTATATAAAATATTGGTTTAAAATAATAACGTTGTGTTTTTCACAGTTAATAAAAAATTTAGCGTTTTTAGAAAATTACCAAAAATTTACCCTAAGATAACAAGGATATTCTGAAATCAAAAATGAAGTCTATTTTACCAAATTAAAAATATATAAGTTTCATTTTATTAATTTAAAATTAATTTCTATTGTCAAAACCAAAAAGTGGGTTTTTAAAAAGTTAATCCTATCAAAAGATTAACATGTGTTTATCTCAAATTTAAATTTCAAATTACATATAATGACCTTAATTATATTAAATGATAAATATATAATCTAATTATACATCCAAACCTTTTCAGTTCATAATTTAACACTATAAATTATTTTGATTAAAAAAGTTCTTTTTATTTAAAATTTAGTATTTTTAAATATTCATCAAAATATAAAAGTTATCAGAAAAGAACAAAATGTTATCCAAACTAAATTTTTATGACCCACATAGAAAGAAGAATAAAATTTCATTTAATTGAATATATAAAAGTTTCAATTATTTTTTCTAAAAAGGGATCTCCATTAAAAGGCAGTAAAATTGCATTTTTTTAAAATTTCTTCTTTTATCTGAAAAAATGAATTTGTTCTTATAGTATGTATAAGAAACACATTATATGGATGTTAAAATTATATTGAGTATATAATATTCAAAATTAATGTCATACTATACATAACCACTTTTTGAATTGCTATTTTGGTACGTTGTGATGTGCTCGAACTCGGTGTTACGTGTAAAGCATGCTATTAAATTACTTTAATGAGATAACATAATTTGAAATCATGTGGAGTTACATATATTAATAAGAATAATAAATTACAAAAAGGTATAATAATATTAAAAAATATTTTATAGATAAACTTTAGAGTAAAAATAATTTTTTATAGTATAAAGAAACACTCATGAAGAAGATAAATAAAAATGAATTCAATAATTATAAAAAACTAATTAAAAAATTGTAACCTCATATATTGAATTAAAAAAAATTAACAGACATTAAATAGTTTATTTGACACCACTAACTTAAACAACCGAAATCTGAAATTCCGTTAGTTTTATTCTGTTGGTCGATGTTTTAGAGGAGGAAATTTTTTGATCTATAGTTTTCCAATTGATTAAGAGGACATAGACAGTAGAGTATCCACACTTTCTAAAACCTCATCATCCCAAATAAGGAAAAGATATTCCAATTATATATTTATTTCCTCTATAAATACATACTGATGTATATTAGATATTTATAGATATTTTTATATCTCTTTCTAAATAAAATTCATACATAGGTATAAATAGTAATACATAATAAAGTTAAGGTTAATGTAATGAAACATCCTTAGAATCCTAAAGTTAATATAAAAATAGATCCCCAAAAGATCAATATTTATATAACTCAGTGTGAAATGGTGGTATGGTGAACTAATATGGTAAGTCCAATAGAATTTTTCCTCTAAGATGGTGAAAATAATCATCATACCTGTCATGTCCCTTCACCATGTCATTTTTCTAGTAATATAACGTATAGTAAAACCATTCAAAACTCAATGATTTTTTTTTGAAAAAAAATCTTTACTATAACCTAGCCATTAAACATATTTTTTCTACCTATGTGATTTCAATATTGAAAAGATAACACACATGGTTATGATCAGAATGTTATTTAGAGTCTGATTAAGAAAGAATAATTTTTTCGTGAATTTTAAAGTACTCTTATTAATAGTAATAAGAATAGTAATATGACTGTTAGGAATTGTAAATCATATTATCGATTTATTGTCTTGAGGTTATAATATAATGATATCTTTATTAATTTTTTCAAATTTATATAAAATGAATTATAGTTTTAAAATTTTTATTTACATAATAAATTATGATTTTATTAAAAAAAATTATTTATCATATTTATATAATTTTTTTTCAAAAATTGAGTTCAATTATTAATTCATAACGTTGATATTAGGTAATGCTGAATTTATGATAATTTTATAAAATACTTTATTTTTCTTCTGAATAATCATAATATAGTTTTGATATTTCATTATGATTAAGGACATTATAATGATGTAATAATTAATATAAAATTCTTATAAAAATGTGTATATTAAAATATTATATTATTTTTCCAATGTGGAAAATACCAAGGGAGCATACCTTGGGAATTCCCATTGTTTTACAAATAAAAAAATGAGGTGTCCTTCAAAATTAATAAAAAAGACCCTTGTTTACAATAAATACCCACGCATTCCTTCATTTAATTTCAATACAATTTCATAATAATCAAATCTATGGTAGTTTTAACTCCCTAGGATTCTAAATTTTTTTCTTCAATCCCCCAATGTCCTAGTAATCATGTCTTAGGAGTTACTCTACTGTGTAAGGGAATCTACCACACTTATCTTTTTCAAGCACTCTTTTTTTATTATTCTATATCGATTTCATTTAGATCATGTTGGGATATGTAATTCCATATTCTAATTACTATCTATATTAGATATTAATTATGATTTTACTCTATTTCTCTCATCAAAATAATTTATAAATTTTACTTGACCCCATTAGTTTGCTGAATTTTTGTAATGGGTTTCTAAAAATAACTTTTTATTTTGAGTTCCTTTGTTTTATATTTATTACCACATCTCCTTTAATAATAATGTTATGATAAATCCAATAACATAAATTTACTGTAATTTTTTATTATAATTTAAGAATTCCCATCATCTATCATTTCCATTTATTTTATACTAGAAATGAAAAAACAATTTGAGATGTGTAAATTTTTCACATTCAAGGATGATAGGTTATGAAATATTGTTAGCATATTGAATTCTGGTCATGAAACCATTTTAATTGTTTAAATAAACTATAATATATGTATTTTATCTTATATAAGGTTTTATAATCTTTTTTACACATTTTATTAATTTATGAATCAAAACGAGTACATTGTGATAAAAAACATCCAATTAACACAAAAATTTATCATTTATGTTCTATATAATTATTTATCTTCTCTCACAGTAAAAAAATTATTTTTATAACCATGTAATATTATGGATGATTAAAAATAAATCTTCTATTCTAGAAAACCATTCTGAGTTCACATGTTTATCCTCACATGTATATAAGAAAATTGGTAATGAATACCAATGGAGAAAACACTCCCAAACAATAAAATTGAACCTCTTAAACACATCCAGATGTAATTGATTGAACATAATAAGGTTATAATAAATAAATTACACAAATAATTGTTTCTATAAATATAAATTAATGAAATTATTTTGGTTATCCAGGACACTAATCTCATATGATGAACACTATTGAACATAAGGTAAGGATTTTCTATATGAACCCCCATTTTCATTCACGTTACACCTATTCTCTACATACCTCAACAAAATTATAATTTATTCATATGTTCACTTCATATATTCTTCTAAATTTTTTTATATATTTGTACCATCTATAATATTACATTCATTATTGCGGATTTATATGTTTTAGAAGGATCTTTCAAAAATTCTTCTTCAAATACAAGACCGATTCATGGTAATTTTTCTAATTCTAACATATTTTCAAGGGCAATATATAATCCTATTTTATAAAAATTAATCATTATATTTTCACTAATTTTATAATGAAAATACTATGTTTATTCACATATGGTTTCATAAGAAACCTTTTCCAATTGAACTCTTCTTTTAGAAAGCAAAGACTATTAATCTCAAGAATTACTCGATGATTTTATAAGACTATATTGATCTATTTAAAAAATATTTTTCATTATTATTTATTCTGAAACCATTCACTATTTTACCCTGAATGGTTAGTTTTTATTCTTAATGTTTGGTAATTGTTATTTTCATTTCATATGTTTGTTTCAATATGTATGTATATGTTATTTATGGGTGTCCACATTAAAATGAATAATGAATTTGACTCAATATGTTATGGTTTGGACCTTCTATATCCCCTAAATTCATCTTTAGGTCTCATTAGACAAACTATGATCTTGGCCAGAGGCATTGAAAAATATAATATTTATGGTCTTGGCTTGAGACCTTGACAATATATTTATGATGTTTGGAATTATACATTACCTCATTACGAAACCTCTATTTAAAAGTTCAAGAGTTTATTCTAATAGTATGATACTCATTGTTATTCAATATTATGGAATTATTTATTCATGTCTAATTCCTTCCTTAATGTGTTCAAGTTCATTTTTAAAGGCATTTATTTTAGTTATTAATAAGTTCTAATGTTTATTTTTATGATATCTTTTGGTGTATTGATTACCCTAACTGAGAATTTGAGGTCACCAATCTCTTATGATTCATTTTTCACGGACAAGACAAGGTGCATTATGAATGACATATAGGGATAACCTATGACTTATGGTTGTCTTCAAAGAATTTATATATTGTTTTTCATGTTGTAATGTGGAATTTATGTATATATATTGTTTTCCATAACCACTAAACTATTTTTTTCCTTTGGGAAATGATATTCTTGTAATCATTCTAATGTAATCATATAAGGCATCGGATCTGGAAAACTGGGGTTGGGTCCTTACAGTTTGTATAATAGGATTTATAGTAGAAAACAATGGATCTTGATTAAGGAAACAATTATATAGGATCAAAACCCTAAGATATTATATGAGGATAAAAATACAAGAAAATATTCATATTTTTTGTAAGGAATTGATTATATGGATATTTATAGAAAACAAATCATTGTCTAGATACTACCAGTGGACGTGGTTCTGGAAAAATTATACGTAGGATTAAATTCATTGACAAAAAGATTTGGTCATGACTCACGGTGTCCTAGTAAATTAAAATGATCCTTACTATGAAATTAGTTTGAAAATCCTTGGGGATATTCTTAGGATAAATAAAATATTCTTCACAAGACAATATAATGAATTAAAAAGTAAAGTTTTTTCAAAGAAACCACCTTTTTTATTAGATTAATTATCCTGTGTATTTTTATATGTTGATATTATACATTATGATTAATTTCCTAATATTATATAGTCCTTTATTTTGAAATGGCATCTAGTTGAAGGAATGGAAACTACATGAATTCATATTTCCTTTGTTAGGATTTCCCTCTGATGCAAGATAATAATGTTCACTATGATTCTACGACTTGTTATGTGAATCTTATTGATATTTTTGGATAACTAACTCAGGTTATGAAAAATAACCTTACCCATATAGAAAAAATTGATCCACAATGTGGAGGAACTATACTACAACAATTTATACGAAAAAAATTTCAATCATATAATTGGACTAAAACTAATTCATGGAAGAGAAATGGATATGCTAATTAGAGACTAAATTTCTTGCATTGGGTAGTAACATAAGATAGAATGTTTTTAATGTGGTTTATCATCTATCGAGAGATGCAGATCAGTGATAGTTTTTAATTCATAGCAAAAAATCATAACGAAATAGAAGTAATGTAAGGGTGGTATTTTAAGGAAATATTCTTATAAAAATACTTCCTTCATGAATAGTGAGGAGATATAGAATGGAAATTTTTTAATATGAAGCAAAAAGAGGATGAGAATGTTGAAATGTATGAATATAACTTCACATGGTTAAGAAGAAACTCTTCTGACTATATATGTAATCCAAGGATAATGATTGATCGAATGTTAGATGGTATAAAAAAATATTAACAAAGGGCTCTAGTCTCCCAATGATTCTCATTATATAAATATATACTCTAAAATTATTTATTCGAGGAATAGTAATTATCTATGTGATATGATTTTATGGGAAAAAAAGAGTAGTAGAGGGTTGAAAAAAATGTGGAATATGAAATAATGAATTGGGGAAGAATGTAAGATTTGACCTTCCACCCTATGATAATTATATGAAAAGACACTCTGGTACTTTTCTGAAGGGTATGGGTTTTATTAATTTTGTGGAGAAAACGTTCACCTATCCTGAGATATTAATGGGATAAAAGAAGCTACCAATGTTAAATTATATAATTATAGGGATATGGGGCACTATGATAATGATTATCCAATGATTCAGGGAAACATACCTCAGAAAAGGAAAATGGGGAAAGGCTAAGCTCATGCGATAATAATTTCTAATAGTAATGTTACTAATGATGTGGTGGAAGGTACTTTAACCATTTTAATATACTTAGATAATGATTTATTTGATGTTGTATCGTCACAATATTTTATATATTCCATGTTTTCCATTAAAAATACCCATGTCCAATTTGATTTAATAAAGGAGATGTTAGTGAAAACTCATTAGGGAAGTATTATTTCAACACATATGTGACGATCAATCCACTTATGTCACATAAACATGATTTTGTTTCTATACTTATCATTATTCCCATGGTTGACATTGTTATAATTCTTAGTATCAATTGTATTTTACATTATGATGCAACAATATATTATAATAAGGGGGAAGTTACAATTTTTGAGAACAGTGTTGAATCCCTTACCTTTAGAGAATAACCATCACCATATTATTATATTGTAGATCCTCCCCATGTAGCTCTACTAAATTCAATTACTAGAGAGTAATATAACACAATGGGTGGGGAAATTAATTTACAAATAGTTGATGTACCCATTGTGAAATAATAAAATGATGTGTTTTTTGAGGATTTGTCTGGACGTCCTCTAGAGTGAGAAGTTGAGTTGTCTACTATTTGAAGTTCTAGTTCTTGGAATATATCAAAGAATCATTATAGATTTTCCATTGTAAAATTTGTATAACTTAAAAAACAACTAGAGGAATTGAATGATAAAAGATTTATTCACCCTTGTGTTTCTTTATAGGGATCCTATATTCTATTTGTTTAAAGAAATATTGATCATTGAGGTTATGCATTGACTAAAAAGATATAATTTTATACCCATAAGGAAAAAGTATCCCCTAATTTTAATTGATGATTTATTTTATCCACATAATAGATCTAAAATATTTTTCGACGATTGATGTTCGATATAGATTTCATCATATACGAGTAAAGAAGTAAGATATTCCAAAGATACAATTTTGAACCAGATAAAGGCATTGTGAGTTTACAATAATTCCATTTGGACGGTATAATACACCCCATGTCTTGATTTATCAATTGAATAGGGTTTTAAATATTTTCATGATGTCATTGTGGGGGTATTTATTGATGATATTTTGAATATTCCAAAATCAACCAAGATCCTGAAAATCACATGCACAATATTAAGAAGACTCCTAGAATAAATGAATTATATGGGAAGTTATGAGTGTATGAATTTTATATTTTTTTATTTACCATTCTTGGCCATGTTGTCTCTAAGGATGGAATATATTTTGAGTTTGTGAGGAAAAAGGTCATTCAAGAATGTATTACTCTAACAAACATAACTGAGGCTTTTAGTTTTATTAGTTTAACAGGTTATTATCACTATTTTGTTTAGAACAAAAACTGTTTATCCAACCCAATTTCCATGAATACATGTAAATAAGTTATTATTTTATTGAAAAAAAATGTGAGGAATGATTCAAATAATTTAGGAGGATATTAGTGAATTCTTCGATCCTCACTCTACCATCTGGGAATGATGGGTTTCTGATCTATATTGATGCAACAATTAAAGGACATTGTTGTGTCCTTATGTATAAGGAGAGATTTATTGACTATGAGTCAAGGTAGTAATAAATTAATTTCCAATACTATCCTAATCATTATCTTGAGTTGGATGCTATGATATTTTTTATAAAAATACGAGGAAACAATCTATATTTTTAAAGATATGAGATATTTATTGTTCAAAATATTTTTAATTATATATTCTCTTATAAATAACTCAATGTGAAGAAAACATTATGGCTCAAACTACTCAAGGATTTTTACTGTTCCACACACTACCACCTAATAAAGTCATATAACGCAGCTAATACATTGAGGAAAAAGGATTATGGAGTTTAAAAAAAAAGATGATTGAATGGGATCTAGTATTCATGGTTCCAATAAAGACATAAATCATAATTATCAATGAATGAGAAAATTCATTAATTTTTCAATTGGTTGTCCATAAATCATTATTATAAATTATTAAATTCTCTCAACTTGATGATGAGAAACATCAAATTAAAATTAATTCTTTGATAGACAAGAAGTTTTCTGAATTCCTATGTGAATACAGAATTATGAAATTTGGGGAATGTATATGTGTTCCTTATATACTCATGCTAAAATGTTAGTTTTTGGATGATTCCAAAAACTCAAATTTCACTTTAGACTCTGGAAGTACTATAATGTATAGAGATTTTAAGGGACATTTCTAGTTGGATAATATGATGCTAATTTTTTTTATATATCAGGATGTTTATTATGTTAATAATAGAAGGATGAAATACAAAATCTTAGAGGAGTCATGAAACCTATATATATTCCTACATATAAATGGTATGGAATCACCATGGATTTTGTCTCTGGATTACCAAAAACACCATGAATGAATGATGCAATAGAGGTAACTGTCGATCTACTTATGAAATCATCACATTTCTTCTATATATTGGTGGGTTTTTAACTAGAGGACCTTGCATGACACTATATCATTAAAATTGTAAGAATTCTGGGAGCACCTATTTCAATAGTGTCTGTTCATGATACTGATTTACAACAAAATTCTGGAAATTTATTTAGAAAACATTTGATATTGAGCTTCATTTGAGTATGTCTTATCATCCTCAAACAGATGGGAAATGAGAAAGGATGATCAAAACATTAGAAGTCATGTTGTGATCATTATCACATGATTTTAAAGGTATGTGGGATTAGAATTTACCTTTTGTGATGATTTCCTACAATAATAGTTTTCATTCAAGAATTAAAATTTCACCAAATCAGTCATTTTATGGAAAGAGATGACGCACAATTATATGTTAGGATGAATTTGGTGAAAGGAATTTTGTGGGCCTAGAGCTTGTAGAGGGAAAAAGAAAGATGTTAAAGAGAACAGGGACCCATATCAAATAAGCTCAATGTAGAGAAAAGAGATATGTTGAAAATATAAGAAGGGATTTGAAATTTCAAGTGGGAGATCACTTTTTATTATATGTATCTCCATGAAAGGTTGTTAAAATTTTAAAATCGAATGGAAAATAGGGTCCCAAGTATAGAGGTCATTTATAAATTTTCTGGAGAGTTGGAGTAATGTATTATCATTTGGAAATACCACCTAGCCTTTCATTGCTACAAAATTTGTTCTATGTCTCATTATTGAGAATGTAAAAGCCAGATCAAAGGCACGTCATCACTTATGAAGGTATAGAATTGGAGCCTAACTGATCATACTATGAAAAGGCTATCTAGATTCTAGACACTAAAAATTGTTTGTTGAGGAATGAAATGACTTGAATGGAAATGATACATTGGAAAACTCATAAATCTAAGAGGCAACACGGTAGTCTAATGAGGTTATGATGAAAAACTACACAACTCTTTTTGTGAGGTGACACTGGTAAATTTGGGGAAGAAATTTTTGTAAGGAGGGAAGATTGTATCACAATAAGGGTTTATAAAAAATTAAATACAAAATTCATGAAATAATGAGTCTCCACAAAAGGCCAATTTGTAATAACAAAGCCAGTGAACATATTATTTCCACCTCTATGATTTAAATTTTGAGAAACTGACATACATGGTTGCTTTCAAAATGTAATTTAGTGTCAGATAAAGCAAACATAAATTTTTGGGAATAGTGAAAATTTCGTATGAATAATAATATTAATAGTAATTTGAATATTATGAATATTAAATCATATGGTTAATTTATCTTATTAAGGATATATGAAATGATATCTTGATTTATTTTTCAAAGTTATATAGAACGAATTATAGTTTTAAAAATTTTATTTTTGAATAAATTATAATTATATCTAAAAAACAATTAATAATTGTTAAAATTTTTTAAAAAAATATGGTTTTGATTTTTAAATTTAGAAAATGGATATTAGTTTATTCTAAATTTATGATTCCTTTATAAAATAAGTTTGTTAATTTTCGTGAATAGTAAAATTAATGTTTTCAGTTTTAGGAATAATTAATGACATTCAAATTATGTAATAATTAATATAAAATTTTAGTGAACTTGTGTACAATAAAATGTGATACGAGATGTCCCAAGTGTCCAATGTCGTGGGAAAATACCCTGCCCAAACCCATGGTTTTACAAATACCACTAATGAGGTTCCCTTGGAAATTAATAAAAAACACTCTCTCTTTTACTATAAATACCCCATCATTCCATAATTTTACTTCATTAAAAAAATTTCATCCTAAATGATCTTGTATTTATACCTCCCTAGTAGTCCTCAAAAGGTGTCCTTAATCAGCCAAGTCTCATACCATCATGTTTTAGGAGTTACTCTACATGGTAAGGGAATCTAGCACCCTTCCCTTTTTCATGCACTCTATTTATGTTAATCTATTTTAATTTTAATTTTTTTTGATAGGATATGTCATTAAATATTCCAATTACTATCAATTATATTTATGAATTATGAGAGACCACTTTTTTCTCTCATATAAATTTCTTATGAATTTTTTGTGTAGTCGTTAGGCTGCCGATTTTCCATATGGGATTTCTCAACATCTATTTTTTATTTCGAGTTCCTTTGTTTTTCTTTCCTTTACTCAATGTATTTCATCCATATGTTATGATAACTATAGTAACTTAAATGTATGATATTTTTTTATTGGAATGGAATAATTCAACATCATCTCCCCTTCCCCATTGTTTTATACTGGAAATTAAAACACTCTTGGAGATGTATTAATTTACCACAATGAATAATGATAGGTTTTCAAATTTCTATAACTACCTTTAATTATTTTCATGAAACCATTATTATGGGTTAATTAAAATATAATATATGTATTATATCTGATTTATGGTTATGTAAGCCTTTTTACACATGATATTAACTTATAAATCAAAATGTGTTGATTGTTTTCAAAAACCACTAATAAACCAAAACAATTATCCTTAAGGATTTATATAATGACTAATCTTCCCTCCCATAACCAAATGATTTTTATAACCATGTAATCTTTTAGATATTGAAAAATAAACTAATAATTATTTTTTGGACAACCATTCTCTTCTCACATGTTTATCCTTAAATGTATATATGTAAACTAGTTGTCAATGCCATTGAAGAAAAATCACCAAAACTATAAAATTGATCCTATTAAAACACCCAAGAAGTCCATTAATGAACATATTAAGGACATAATAAATCAATTAAATAAAGTATATTTTATGGATATATTTATGAATGAATTTAATATAGTTATTCAACACCCTATGATAAATTTATGAACACCATCAAACATAAGGTAAGAGTTTTCTTCCCAAACCTCCATTTTCCTCCGAGTTACAATTACTCTCTACTTACCTAAATAGAATTATTATTTATCCTTATTTACACATCATATATTATTTTAGAATGTGATATATTTGTGTACCAACCATAATATCTTTTTATTTTTGTGGAGTTCTGTGTTTTCAAAGGGCCATTAAAAAATTATTCCCGAATTAGAAGCCTGATTGAAGGGAATTTCTAAAATTCATACCTATTTTCTAGGGAACTCTATAATCTGTTTTTATAAACCATTATCAATAAAGAATAACTCATTTTATTAGGAAAATACTATCTTAATTCACATATAATTTTACTAATTTAATTTTCCAAAATAACTCTTCTTTTCAATGTAAAAAATTATTTATCTCAAGAGTTTCTCAATGATTTTATATGAATATCTTAATATATTTTAAAACTCTTTATTAATTCTTATCTATGATATCATCTACCATATTGAATTCTATGGTTTATGATTATCATGATTGTTTATATACTATCTTAATACCATTCACCAATTTTCTTCTAATAGTTAGTGTTTATGAATAATGTTTGGGGAACGTTATTTACATTTCACATGTTAGTTTAAATATTGATAAATATGTTGTTTATGTTAATCTTCATTAATATGAAGAATGAATTGGAAATAATATGTGATGTGTGAGGCTCAGAGTAGACCTTCTATGAATTAGTATATTAGATGAGACAGAATGCATTCCTGTAAAATGGCCTTAACAAAATGATTATTTATTGTCTTGGAATGGGGCCGTGATAGTATGGTTATGATATTCGTCATTATGCATTCACTTATTATGAAAAGTGTAATTGAAACATTAAGAGGTTATTACACTATTAGAATACCTATGACAATTCTTTAAAATGGAATTATTTATTCATCTCTTATTCTTACCATAATGTGATCAACGTCCTTTTTGAAGGTAAGTGTTTTCTGTTATTCACTATGGATAACATTTATGTTTATGATATATTATTATGTATTTCATACCCTTATTTAGCATCTTATTTTACAACTTTTTTATGATTCAATTTTTTAGGACATGAAGATTTATATTATGAATGACATAAATGGATAATCAATGAGTAGTAAATTATGTCAATTGAATTTCCATATTATTATTTCTTTCAAGTTGTAATGTTGAATTTATGTATGTACTTATTTTTCCAAAATAATACAAAACTATTGTTTCCTTTAGTATATAAAATTCATGTTATCATGACAATGTAATAAAATAAGGCACATGCTCTAGGAAACTAGGGTTGAGTCCTAATAGCTGGTATTTGAGGATGTTTAGTAGAAAACCCAAGAACTAGATTTAGAAAACATTGATTTGGAAAAAAAACACTAAGAGTGTATTTAAGGATAAATTTACAACAGCATACTATATTTTTTTGTAAGAAATATATTATGTTAATTGTTCTAGAAAATAATCTCTCTCTATAATCTACATGTGGATGTGGTTTTGGTACAGTTGTACGAAGGAGTCACAATTCTGACAAGGAGTTTTGAGCTTGACCGGGGGTATCCTGATACACAACAACATACCATATTGTGCACCTGGATTGACACTTCCTGGGTATATTCTTAGGAGAATTGAAATTTTATATAAAATACATTACAAAGGATTTAAATTTTAATATTTCCTCAATGAAACCATGTTTATGATTATTATATTTTAAACGCTAAGTATTTTTCTATGTTTAAATTATACATTATGATTTATAACCTAATCTAGTGTATGCTATTATATAAAAATGGGGCCTAATTGATGGAATGAAAAACAAAAGAATGTGAGTGTCCCACGGAGGTATTTACCTCTAATGAATGATAATGATGTTGGATATCATTCTACAACTTGTGTTGAGAAACTTATAACTATATTGGGATAGCTGACTCAGGTAATGAACAATAACCTTACCCAAATTGGGCATATTGATCCACAAGATGGAGGAGCTAGGCAAGACTAGTTTATGTGACAACATCCTCCAACATTTAATGGGATGACAAACCCATTCTTATCAAAGCAGAGGATAATTTCAATAGAGATGAAATTTATCTCTTTGTGATGTAAAAAGATAGATAAGGTTTTCATTTTAGTTTTACGTCTATCAGTATATATATATTACTAGTGGTATTTAATTCAAAACCAAAAATAAGAGCAATAAATAAATGAAATGTAATGGAGGGATTTTAAGAAAATATCATAGAAAAAAATATTCCTACATGAAAAATGAGTAGATATGGAATTGTTGTTTTTTAATTTGAGCAAAAAATAAGATAAGAATGTTTGAAATTATTATCCTAATGGGGCAAGGATAGAAGGAAATTCCACACACTACATACATAATCCAAGGAGAAATACTTGTCACTTCTATGATAGTTTAAAAACATTCCTCTGTAGGGATCTAATCTCCCAATTTTTCTCATCATATAACGATATAGTCTCAAGTGCTATCAAGACTAAAAATAAATTCTCATTGTCTTATGATTTTATGGGAAAATATGTGAAGAAGAGGGTTGTTGAAAACTCTTGAAAAGGATATAAGGAAACAGGGAATAATTTACTATATTACCTTCCACCCTATGATAATTATGGGACAAGACACCATGGTACATTCCTAAAGGGTATGGATATTTGTCACATGTGTGGAGAAAATGGCCACCTATCATGAGATTGTAAGGTGATGACAGATGATAAGAATATAAATTCTATAATTATATGTAGATGGAGAAAAATTCAAATGATTTTCCAAAGCATCATGGAAATTGGCCACATATAAGGCCAAGGGAAAAAGGCCCAGCTTGTGTGATCACAACTACATATATTAATGTTGCTAATTTTGTGGAGATAAGTACATTAATAATTTTCCCAATTTTATCCACTTATTTAATTGGTTTTGGATAATCACATTCTATTATATATTCCTAATTTTCCATTAATATTTTCTATTTAGAATTTGAATTAATAATGTTGTTTCTTTTCATAAATCATAAGGGATATATTATTGTAAAAAATATGTAGAGATATATCTTGATGAGTTTCCATTAATATTTTCTATTTCCAATTTGACGAAATCTAAGGACCATTTCGAATAATTTAATCGGTGATTTCTCAACATATTTATCTAAATGCTACAATCATTGAATGATGTGATTGTGATCTATAATGAAGCATCAAAGAAAAGACTTGGTTGAGTCATTATGTATAATGACATATTTATTGTGTATGCATCACAGAAGTTAAAAATTCACGAATAAAACTATCTTACTCATGATCATGAGTTAGAAATTGTGATCTTTTCATTAATAATAATGATAGATTATCCTTATGGTGAATTATGTGAGATATATACGGATCAGAAGAGTCTAAAGTATATCATCTCATAGAATTAACTTAGCATGAGGTAGAGGTGATCGATCAAACTACTGAAGGATTATGATTGATCAATACACTACCACACATGAAAGGAAAATAAGATAGTTGATGCATTGACCATAATGGATTATAATGTTTAAAAATAAATGATGATGGAATTGGATCCTGTATTCATGGATCTAATAAGGATTGATATTATAATTATCATAGAAGGTGAAACATAATTACCATTTAAATTGTTTCTCCAAAAATAATTATTATAAAGGAAGAAAATATTATTTCTTAATGATGAGATCCTTCAAAAGAAAATAAATGTTGTGAATGATGGGATGTTGACTGGCATAGTATGGGAATATGGAATTATAAAATTTTTTAAGAGGATATGTTTTCCCTCATTACCTGATCAAATGAATAGATTTATTTAATTATTTCCATACCCCGAATTTCACTGTACACCATGTTAGTAATAAAATGTATAAGAATTCGATGGATAATTTCAGGTGGGATAAAAAGTAGAAAGAAATTAATGATTTCATATCAAGTTTTTTAGCCTGTAAATAAGTGAATGATGAAAGATATAGTCCAAGAGGATTCATGCAACCTATACTTATTCTGACATGGAAATGGGATTAATTCATCATGGATTATGTCACTGGATTTCCCAAAACACCCCGAAGGAATGTTTAAATTTGGGTAACTGTAGTTTTACTTATGAAATGTACATGTTTTCTATTTATAAGTGAGGATTTTACACATGAGTTCCTAGAATTACTCTATATCATTGAATTTGTAAAACTTCATGGATAAACTATGTAGATAGTTTCTAATTTTAACCCATGATTTACATCAATATTCTAGAAGAGTCTTCAAATTTTTTTGCATATTGATCTTCGTTCGAGTACTGTTTAGAATCCCTAAAAAATTGGGAAATCAGAATGGATGATCCAAACATTAGAAGACATGTTGAGATTATGATAACATTTTGTTCATGTTATATGGGATCAATATTTACCATTGGTGGAGTTTTACTATAATAATATTTTTCATTCATGAATTCAAGTGATCCATATGATGCATTGTATGGATAGATATGATGTACACCGTCATGTCGGGATGATGTTGGTGAATTGAATATTCTGTTCCTAGAGCTTATGGAGGAATTAAAACTGAGAGTAAAGTCTACAAAAACCCATATCAGAGAATATAAATTCATATCATAGAGCTATGATGGTAATAAAATAGGGGATTTGGAATTTTAGGTGGGAGATCATGTTTTCTGAAAATAATATCCATGGAAGTGTTTTATATGATTAGGGATGAAAGGAAAAACATTCCCTATGTACATTGACAATTATAAAATTTTGGAGAGAATTAGAGCTATGTATTATCATTTTTCATTGTCACTAATATTTTCTAAGGTACCAAATGTATTCCTTGTCTCATTATTGATAAATTACATGGAAAACCTAAAGCATTCTCTAATTCAGAAGGTATAGAATTGGATCTTGAATCATTTCACTATGATAAGAATATATATATTCTAGACACTATAGAATATGTGTTGTGGTATAAGATGACTCAATTGAAGAGATACATTATAAAACTAAAAAAATAGAAGAGGCTATGTGAGAGACTGAGGATCATATGATTATGAACTACCCAGGTATTTTTGTGAGGTATCATTTGGGTAATTTTGAGGAAATTGTTTTTAAATGCGGATAGAATGTAACACCCCATGGGTTTATAAATAAATTTTATATTGAAAGCATGAAACATTGAATCTATAAAAAACAACACTTTGTTATAGCCTAGCTTATAAACATAATTTTTTCACCTCTTTGATTTGAATTTAGAATAATTGACACACGTGGTTATGTGCAGTAGTATATTTTGAGTTTTATAGAACAAACATAATTTTTTATTAATAGTAACATTCTCTTATAAATTATAATATGAGTTAAATTATGGAACTTATGAATATTAAATCACAGTATTATTTTATTTCCATTTTTTATAGATAATGTGATCTTGATTAATTTTTTAATGTGATATAGAACAAATCATTGTTTTAAAATTGTTATTTTTTGTATAAATTATGATTTTATATAAATATTTAATTAATAAAATTTAGAAAAATATTTCCAAAAAACTATGTTCATTTTTAATCCATAACATCAATATTAGGTTATGTTTAATTTATGATAATTTTATATAATACTAATGTATTTTTGTGAATTGTAATAATATCGTATTGAGTTATCTGTATGATTAATAGAATTATAATGAAGTAATAATTAATATAAAATTTTGGCTGACTTGTTTATATTGAAATGTGGTTTTTGGCATCCCAAGTGGCCAATTCCACGGGAAAATCCATGGGCAATCCCATGGTTTTACAAATACACTAATGATGTGGTAATTGAAATTAATAAAAAAAATTCTCTCATTTTTTATAAATACAAACCCATTACTCTGTTTTCATTCATTTAAATTTCATAATCTTCAGATATATATTGATATTTCCTCCGAATATGTACTCACATGATGGACTTAAGCACTATAGGTCCCAAAAATCATGTTTAAGGATTTATTCTACAAGCTAATGTAATCTACCACCCTTCTATTATCCAAGTACTCTTTTTATGTTATTCTATTTCAATTTTGATTGTCATATGTTGGTATATATCATTACATATTCCCTAAACTGTAAATATTTATTAATCATAATTATATACCCCTTTTTATCTGATAAAAATATTTAATGAATTTTGAGTGACGTTATTAGGATGCCGAATTTTAAAAAGGGGTTTCTCAACTCCTACTTTTTATTTCGGTGTTGGTTCTTTTCTAATTGTTTCCTCACTTCAATTCATCCAAATGTTATTATAAATCCATTAACATACATGTACTGTAATTTTTTATGATGACAGAATAATTCATCATCATCTATCATTTTCCCTTATTTTATAATATAAATGAATACACAATCTAATGTGTGTTAATGTATCAAATTCATAGACGTTGAATTTTCATTTTCCCTTTCTTTCTTCAATTATGGTAATGAAACAATTATGATGATTTAAATAGACTATAAGAAATGTATTATAACTTATGTAGGTTCTATAATTTTTTTTAACCATGATATTAATTTGTATATCAAAATGAGTTCCTTGTGAAGGAAACTGCCTGTTAACCCAAACAGTTTTCATTAATGTTTAATATAATGATTCATCTTCACAACCAATAATAAAATAATTTTATAACCATGTAATATTCTAGATGTTAACAAATAAAATACAGATTATATTTTTGAAAACTATTCTCATCTCACATGCTTATCATATCATTTATTTTAGTATATCATCCATGAATATAATGGAAGAAAACACTCTCACACAAATAAAACTGAACATATTAAATCGATAAATAATTCTATGAAGGATCTTAATAATGATATAATAAATCCATTACATAAATAATAGGTTACAGAAATATTAATTATTGAATTATTTTTGTTATCCAGGACACTAATATCATGTGAAGAACATCATCATACATTTGGTATGCATTTTCTACCCGAAACCTTCATAATCATTCTTTTTTTTTTTTTATCTACTTACAGAAATTAAATTCTTATTTATTTGAATTTAATAATCATATATTTGGTTATAATGATCTATATATTTGTATAAATTAGAATGAAAATTTCATTTTTTGGGAGTTATATGTTCTAAAATAATATTCCAAAAAATATTTTTGAAATAAAGGCCCGATTCAAGGGAATTTATAAAATTTTAACCTATTTTAATGGGAACTCTATAATATGTTTTTATAAAAAATAATATGTATAAACTAAATTATTTTTTATTAAAATAATATTTTACTTAGCTTCTGGTTTTATTCTTATTATTTTCACAAAATAAATCTTTTTTTAAAATAAAAGAGTATTTATCTCAAAAATTACTCAATGATTTTATAAGAGTATATTCACCTATTTCAAGAGTATTTTTTATTTTTATGTATGATATCATCTACCATATTTAGTAGACTGGTTTATGATTAGTATTAATATGTATGTACTAACTTATAACTATTCACTAATTTACACAGAATGGTTCGTTTTTATGCTTAATGTTCGAGGAATGTTATTAACATTTCATATGTTAGTTTTTATATGAATGTATATGTTGTTTTTATTTATCCCCATTCATATGAGGAATTAATTTTACTTAGTATGGTATGGGTGAAGCCTTCTATATCCCCTCAATTCATCAGTATGGATTATGAGACAAACTATTGTTTTGTCACAAGACCCCATAAATAATGATTATTTATGGTATTGATACGGGGCCTTGATGATATGGTTATGATGTACGACATTATTAAATACCTCATTAAGAAACAATTAATTGAATGTTCACGAGGTGATTCTTCTAGTATAACACAAATGATTTTGCATTATTATGACATTATTTCTTCATATCATTTTCTTACCATAATGTGTTCATGATCATTTTTAGAAGCATGTGTTTCTATTTATTAACCATGCCTATTTTCAATGGTTATGAAATATTCTAGTGTATTATTTACCATTAGTAAGAACTTGAGCTCACCCCTTTCTTATGTTTCATTTTCCCAAGACATGAAGAGGTAAATTATGAATGACATAGAGGGATAACATAAGAGTTTTAGATTTTGTCAAAGGAATTTATATATTGTTTTTCCTTTCATGATGTAATGTTGAACTTATTTATGTATCTGACCTTCCAAAACTACTAACTAATTCAATCTGTTGGGATTAAACATTATTGTAATCATGAAAATGTAATCATATAAGGCACCGACTAAGAGAATCTGGGGTAGGGTCCTTACAAATCCCCTTTATTTGTAAAATTATATACTAACTACTCATATACATAAAATAGTTTATCATAACTACAAACTGATCCAATGATTGTAGATTATACATCATTTTTTCCTTGAGGTACATCACAACGAGCTATTTGTGTTCCTATAGAGTATATTCTAACATCCATTATTTTATCAAATATATATTATTCATCATATTATGAGTCTAATATCTTATTTCCTAATACAAACTAATGAAAACAAAAAAACGTCTCCTCATATAAAAATATATGTTCACTGAAGATCCTTCAATTTTTTCCAACCCTGTCATAATAAATATTGTATCTTGTTTTTCTAAATAGTATCATTTTTAATTACAATTATTTTCTCATTTAGAAGTGCACATATCTGTTTTTAAGTGAGATCTATATTTATTATGTTTCTTCATGAAATTTAAGCAATAGATTTGACAATGAAAACAATGTCACACACATGCTTTTGGAAAATTTCATGTAATGGAATAACACATTACTTTTTGGACACTGCAATATATATCACATCAAATTTATATGAAATATCATCCAATTTTGATTCGAATTCATCCTGATTAAATTATTATTGATGGAAATATTCATCAATTAATTATTTTGAATATTTATTCATAATTGATTGAAACGACACTTTTAATAAATAAAAATCTGATTCAAAGATCAATTCTAGTTGATTAGATGGAGTCATATTTTTATATTCAAACTAAATTTAATCTGTTATCCAAATAAAATCCAAATATTCCATTGAAACTGCTAGATCATGTAGATTCCCCACAAATTATTGTGACTCAATTAAATAATTTTTCAACAAATTCATTTCAATTAATATCTCATTATAATTATTTTTTTATTTTTCATTAGTAATGCCCCGACCCCAGTTATCCAGATTCAGTAATTATTACATAACATTGGAATGATCATAAAAGATAAAGTCTTGAAATACCGATTAGTTTATTATCCTTGGAATCGCTAGATATATTAATAAAGTTTACATTACATCATAAAGTGAAAAACTACAACAACATCTTGTCTCTATAGTCCACAGTCATATTCCATCACACTATCCCTGTAGTTCATTCATAAAATACTTCTTCACATCCTTCAAAAAATAAAACATAGAAAGGGGTGAGATCAGATTCTTAGTATGGATAACAATATAGCCGAAATTTTCGTAAATGAGCATAATCATTTAAGGCAATGTATAAATAAAAAAACCCTTTTAAACATGAACTTCATCATAATATGGAAAAAATAAAATGAAATAATTCCATTTACATATTCACATGGATATTATACTAATCGAATAATCACATGCAATATCAATAACCAATTTCATAATGATGGAATGAATAATGCCAGAATATCATAACCACATAGTCAAGGCCTTGTAGAAAAAATACAAATAATATTTTTCCAAGGAATTGAGCTAAGACACTAGTTTTTAACATGATACCTACCAATGCACTAAGGATCTATATCGGGCTCCAACCGTCACATACAAAGTCCAATTCATTCCCATATGAAAAGGATTAAACATAACATAAAAAATCGTATTAAAACTAGCATAATAAATGTAAACACTTTATCCATAAACCATGAATGGTATAAAAATAACAAATCCACAGGAAAACATATCAGAAAACCATATATACAATATTGAAGTTTTGTATCATAATAAATCAACATCAAATAAGCTTAAAATCCATCAAAGGATGTTGACATAGAGGATATCAAAACTATTTTGGAGAAATATCTCTTTTATTGAAATCATTTAAAAGTCACATAATTATAAAAGAAAACACTTACTTAGAAAATATTATTATAATCTTGTAAGGGAATCTTCAGAGATTTTATAATGGTGGGAAATAGCTGCACCTGTCGAATAAGTTAAAAAGACATTCTTACCTTAATTTTGTTGAAAAGGTTAAAAAGGACCTTTTTTGGAAAAACTACAAAAATATTCCCTTCAAAAAATTTTATTAAAAGTCAAACAATGGTATATATGACTTTATCCCATCGTCTTTTAAAAAATAAAAATGTTTCAGAATACATTTTTATGAAACAAGGATGTGGATGATAAATAGGTCCCAGTAGATAATTACATATAAACAACCTCAGATAATGAAGAGATTGTGAAATAAAACCTTACCTTGAAATTTACCTTGGTTGAGGGTAGATTAAACTCCTGTATAATGGAGAAATAATTTTTATTAAATTATACACGAATCATATACATTTATATAATATCATATATGATATTTTAACATTTCTTTGTTAATAATATCTATATATTATCAATGTTTCGGGTGTTAATTGATTTGTTTTCCATTATATGATTTGTTACATAAGACATGTTTTTTATGGATAGGTTGTATCTTATTCATATCTAGACTGATATTAAGTCTTAAAAAAATTAACCATCAAATGAAAATTATTTTTGAATGGATACGATGGAGAATGAATCTCATCGCGTTCGTGGAGACGGTAGTCCGTACGTACGCAAGAGCGACAATATCAATCTTATGATATGAAAATAATATATAATTGGATATTATATCACATGTACAGAATAATCATCATGTTATACTCATTATTTACCTCAATTAAATATTGATATTATACCAATCCAAATAATAATGTATTGTAAAACATTTACACCATGATGTGAAGACGGTAAGTCGTACGTACGCACGTATGGTGACATGTCATTAAAAGGAAGGATAGAATATTGAATATGGTTGTACCATATTTATAATAACATCATTGTATATAGAATATAAAGGATTGAATATTTTATAATGGAAATAACAATGAAAAAAGAAGTGGATGATGAAAAGAACTTGAAATAGGTTGGTGAATACATTACATCTTCTTTCAGTTCAACCTTTTGACATAACAAAAATGGCATAGTAGGTTGGATTTTTGATCAAACTAAGGCCACTCGAATGATGTGATGGAATTTTAGAGCATATTTGGTCAGGTTTTGGCCAAACCAAAAGGTTTTTAAGGTATGAATTTGAGACAAGGGGGAGTTCCCTTTTATAAGAGGGGTGAGTGGCACCTTAGGAAAAGCTAATAATATTAATTTATAATACATTCATATTCGGTTTCAAATGGCTCAAAAGTGAATTAATTCTAGGATAAGGTGGTTATGGTAAGCAATCAACTCCACCAATAGGTTTTAGACATGTTTGGGTCACTATTGTACCCTTATCTTTTAGATTTAACTCTTAGTTAAATAGTTTGACATTTACCTTGTCACTTTGTATTTATATATTATATGGTTAATAAACGTACTATAAACTTCCAAGAAAAACCCATGTGATTCCTTAATGAAATACCTATCTTCATATAGTCCTTTTTCTTAACTTTATATTTCTATGAATATTATATCAACTAATAATATAATATTTGTTTTAAAAACACTTTTATGTCAATTTTGACACTATTTAATAATTGATTTTTTTTATATTATTAATAACATTATTAATTCGAAAAAATTTCAATTAGTCAATCCTAACATGCCATATTAACCAATAAAATTCGTTGAATTCATTAAAGGTCTCATATAATATTTATTTTATTTTTATAATATCAATTATTTTAATATTTCATTAATAAGATAACTACTTCATCATCATTGTTTCATAAATAAATTAAATTATTTAATGTCTAAAAATTACCAATAAATTTCCATTATGTATGAAATATTTTTATCTTTCTAATGAATATTTACAATATAATTTATCTTTTTTATAACCCTGTATTAAAAATGTTTTAGTTATTAAACATTGATTTTAACTCTTAAAACTATTCTTTGAATTAAATAATAAAAAATGTCCTAATCTAATCCATGTAGATCAGAGAGGTTCATATTTGATTCCTAAGGTTTTTTTTGGTCTAATTATACTTATCCAATAAAATTAAGACATGTTTTATGGTAATAATTATATCATTTTTTCCCTTAATTACCATATTTACTATTTACCATGGTAAATAAAAGAAAAAAGTTACTATTCACCAAAAAAATATTTTTGATTTATTGAACAACATTTTACACCTTTGATATTAACCGTGTCTCTCGGATTTTAAAAATTCTACTCATAGAAGATGTAAAATTAAATTTTATGTGAATTTGTAAATTCTCCTTGGAGGTGGGTAAAAGACGGTGAAAAGTTCAATAAAATTTCTATATATCTAAAATTATTCTAAACTAACTATAATGAATTACATTGAACTTATATAGCTATTATGTATCTATTTTGACCAAAAATAAATTTATATAAAATAAATAATTATTTAAATATAACTTCGGTTTTAAACTATAACTTAGTGTTTTTAACTATTTATCAAAAATTGAAAGTTTTTAGAAAAATACGAAAATTTCACCCTATGCTAATTTAGATATTCTGAATCCAAACATGAAGTCCATTATGAAAGATAAAATGTATAAAATTTCAATAAGTGGGTATTACTATTGATAATGGCTAGTCTGATTGGTTGTGGTGTGTGTTAGAACTCGAAGTTGCATACAAAACATGCTAATGTATTATTCAAAGATAAGCGTACTGTGGAAGCTTGGGGTGTAAATTATCCCCTCCTTAAAATAATTTCATCCTAGAAATTTCTCGAACACTACTGCATGAAAGGACATGGGTGGTTCTTCATCATAAGTTCCTCGGGTTCCCACGTTGCCTCTTCCATCTTATTGTTTTTTCATAGGTCTTTTACCAGACGAGTCATACGGTTTCTCAGCACTTGTTCTCTCATATCAAGAATACTGACAGGTTCTTCATAAAAATAAATATCGTGATTTCATTATACTTCCTCATAGGTGAGTACATGGATTGGGTCGGACATGTATTTTCTCAACTATGATACGTGGAACACATCGTGCACTTTGGAGAGATTTGGTGGCATTTCCAAATGATAAGCTACAGTCCCAATTCGTTCTAGAATTTTAAAATGTCATATGTACCTGGGACTCAATTTACCCTTCTTACTGAAACATATAACTCCCTTCCATGGAGATACCTTAAAGAAAACATGATTTATTACATGAAATTCCAAATCCTTCCTTCGGTTGTCAGCATAGCTCTTCTGCCTACTTTGAGCTGTTTTGATGTGGTTTTGGATTACCTTCACCTTTTTCATCGTTTCCTCCACCAGTTCTAGTCCTACGAATTTTCTTTCACCAATATCATCCCAATAGGTTGGGGGTGCGACATCTCTTTCCCTATAACGCTTCATACAGTTCCATCTGAATACTTGAATGGAGGCTATTATTATAGGAAAATTCTACCAAAGGTAAAAATTGATCCCACATACCCTGAAGGTCAATTGATCATGATATCAACATGAATTCTAAGGTTTGAATAGTTTGTTCTGATTGTCTATCTGTTTGAAGGTGGTAGGCAATGCTCAAATGATGTTCAGTATCAAAGGCCTTCTAAAGACTCTTCCATAATCTTGAGGTAAATGGACGATCACAATCAGAAACAATTGTTAGGGGTACTCCATGAAGTCTCAAAACATCATTAATATAAAGTCTTCCTAGACATTCAAGTGGTATATCTTCTCTTATTGCATGAAAATATGCTGACTTGGTAAGGCGATCAAGAATAACCTATATTGCATCATTTCTTCTAGGTGTCTTTTGTAGTCCCATGACCAAGTCCATTGTAATATTATCCCATTTCCAATCAGGCATGGGAAGAGGATGCATGACCCCTCCAGGTTGTTGCCTTCCAGCATTCATTTGTTGAAAAACCATACATCGTGACACAAAATTAGCAATCACCCTCTTCATGTTGTCTCACCAAAAATGTTCCTTTAAATCTCTATACATTTTGGTGCTCTTAAAGTTTATAGAGAAATTGGAACTATGAGAATCGTCCAACAATTCCCTTTTGAGATCATGTATATCGGGAACACAAAGTCTGTTCTAAAATTTCAAAATTCCTTCATCATACATAAAGTCTCTCAATCTCCCATCTTTCACAACATTAATCTTCTTTTGAAATTCTTAATCATCGGTATGATAACTATTATTCATTTATAGTAATAATGGTTTATGTAATGTCCTGGACCGCTCTGGTTCATTCCTTTGTCAAAATGTGGTGCTGGAGGTGTTCTGGGGGGGGACAAGGTGACTTTGTGTATGTTTGTGTGGAATTTTAAGGAATGTTAATGGGTTATGGTCTTCGCACGGTTGGCGCACGGTGTGCCTAAACCGTGCGGCCAAACCATGCAAGGTTGGTCTTGGGGGTAGTGGATAAGGCATGGTTAGTGCATGGGATGTCTAACTGTGCGAACTAACCATGCGAGGAGTGTTGGGGGATACAGATGGTAACACACGGTTAGCGCACGTTTTGTTAAACCATGTGAACTAACCGTGAGAGCACATAAAGTTAGATGCTAAAATTGTGGATCTGAACTCTTTTGCCTCTAAATGGATCATTTAAGCCCCTATGTGTCATTAACTCAGGAATACCCTTCCTTGTAGAAGAACCTCTCCATATCATTTTGGAGACGATCCGGAGGCTTCTATTCTTGAATCAAATCAAGTTTATCGAGGTATGTGATCCTTTTGTTTGGTTTCTTAGGTCTTCCTAGATCTGATCCCCCCTCTTCACTCGGGATCATAGATCTACACATGATATTGGTAGATCTAAGTGTTGGGATGTTGATTATGATGAGCTTTGTTTTTATTGTGTTAGGAGAATATGTCTAGGTAGGATCCTAGTTGAATCGGCCCAGTCTTCTTGGGCGTTCTTCGACCGTTGTGGTTTACTTCAAAACCGTTGAGGTAGGGGATTCATGGGTTCCTTAATTTTTTATGTGAAATCATAGAGTTATCATGATTTAGACCTTCGGATCATGATTTAATTGACATAATTAAATACTTGAACCAGATTAAAAGAATTGGTTTGATCGCTTGTTGTTGCTTTGTACTGTGATAACGGTTCGCCTCTTGATTTTCTAGATAGTGTGATATATATTCCCTTCTTGTTAGCATGTTGCTCTTGATGAAATTGAAAAATAAAGTAAAATCGAAAGTAATTCATAAATAATTTGATAAAGATAAAGAGGCATGTAAATGAATCCGGTTTTTATTGTTGTGGATGTTGTTACAACATGGTGTTAATCAATTGGGACCGATAATGTGTTTAATTCAGTTGGTTGGTAAACCTAAAATCTATTGGTGATTGTTGTTTAAAGGTCAGATTCCTTGATTAAGGGCCAAGATCCCAAATTGTTGTAATGTTTGTTGTAACACCCGAGACTTTTATGTTATATAAATCATCAAAGGAATATTTTTCTACACAACACTTGCTTGGCTTGCTTTACACGCAATCACGACCTTTCTTGATAGCTTGCGTCGTATGCAATACCGAGTTTCACTAAACAACAATATGTTATTAAAACTAGCCGTTATGAACAGTAATAACCACTTTTTGAAATTTTATAAATTTTATTTTTCAAAATGGACTTCATTTTTGGACTCAGAATATCGAAATTAGCCTAGGGTGAAATTTTGGTAATTTTCTGAAAACTTTTAATTTTTGATGAATAGTGAAACCACTAAGTGGTAGGTTAAAAACTGAATTTTGGATAAAACTTAATTTTACCGCTTCTGTGAATGGAATTTCAAAAATCCGACAGACACGGTTGATATCAGTAAGTAAAATGTGGTTCAATGAGATAAAAATAATTTTTTGGTGAATAGTAACTTTTTACTTTTTTTACCGCGGTTAATAGTAAATAGGGTAACTAAGGGTAAATATGATATTAATATTACCCTAACACATGTCCTAATTCTATTGGACAAGTTTAATTCGACCAAAAACAAACTTAGGAATAAAATATGACCATTTAGTCCCCCTTGGATTAGATTAGGACATTTATTATTAATTTATTTAAAGAAGGGTTAAAATAGTTAAAATCAAAGTTTAATAAGTAAATCATTTTTAATATGGGTTTATACATAAGATAAATTCGACTATAAATATTCATTAGAAATCTAAAACGATTTCCTACATAATGGTAGTTTATTTATAATTTTTAGACATTAAATAATTTAATTTATTTATGACACAATGATGATGCAGTAATTATCTTATTTAAGAAATATTGACATAATTGATGTTATAAACACCAAAATAAATGTAATTTGAGAATTTTTATGAATTAAAAAAAATTTCTAGGTCACTATGATATATTAGTGTTGATTTATTCAACTTGGTTCGAACATATAATTCTGTTATGACTTTCACAAAAATCATATATCAAATAGTGTCAAAATTGACACAAAATAGTTTTTAAATAAAATATTATATTATTAATTGTTATTTTATTCCTAAAAATCTAAGGTTCGGCCAAATGACATAGATAAGGATATATATATTGATAATAAACAATTTGGGGTTCGTTTGGCATGTTATAGTAAGTGTATTAACCATATAGTGAAAGAAAACAAAAAGACACGGTAAAAGTTAAATTATTTAACTTAGAGTTAAATCTAATTGATAAGGTTAAAATAATATCCTAAACTTGTCTAAATCCTATTGGTTGATAGGATTTCTACCCTTCCCCACTTTAACTTCGAAATAAGACCCTTTTGAACCATTATAAACCGATTTTGACTTTAATATAAAATAATATTTTGAGATATTCCTAAGGTGCCCCTCTCCTCCCTTATAAAAGGGCACCTCCTCCCCCTCCTCCTCACACCAATTTGAGCACTCAAGCTCGGCCAACCCCTAAATTTTCTCCTATCCACTTCCCTAGAATAATCCTAGAGGTCCTGGTCTTCTTCAAAGACCAATCTTAGTTCCCTAAGTGAAGAATTCAAAGAGGCGTTCCAAAGAAGAGGTAATATCCATTACCGTTCTTTTCAATTTCATTCTTCTTCAACTTCTTCTTCTTTAGTTGTTTCATGATAAAGTAATAACATCAGTATTACTTACATACTGATATGTTATTATAAATATGAAACAACCCTAAATCACCTTCTATCCATCCTACGGAAAAATGAAATCACCGCGCGTGCGTACGTACGGAATACCGTCTCCACGCCGTGGTGTAATCTATTTTCCACCATCACTTTACAAGGATGGGTATAATGGTGTAATTAGTAACTATTTATGATTATTATAAAGTAATATTGATACTGAAGTAATATATATACACTCCAATACAATTCCACGATCATAGGAACGATATCATCACTCGTGCGTACGTACGGAATACTATCTCCACGATGTGATGTGACTCGTTCTACATGATCATCATTAAATAGTAATTATCTAAATGAATTGAATGAATAAATATGATATATGTTACACTAATACCATTATGGATATAATGTATCTATAACCTTAAAATAAGAATAATAATTTATTCGGCAAAACACGCATAAGAACAAAAGGCAATAAAGACCCGAGTAACAAGTAACAATGAAATATTACTAACAAGAAGCTAAGAATATGACCATATATGATATCATATCAATATGTATGACTCTGGAATAAGTCAATAACATTATTTAAACCATTATAAAGGAGCTTCGGACACATACAAAGCAAATCGGACCTAAGGTAAGGGAAATATCACAATCTCATTTTTATCCGAGATTGTTTATTCGTAAGTATTTACTGGGGTGTATATTATCATCCACATCCATGTTTCATCAAAATGTAATATTATTTCCATCCACCTACAATTGTTTAAATCCATTTTCACCCTTCGGTGAGTTTTTAGTAATATGTATTAATGGAATCTTTTGTCGTACGAGGTACTTTTTGACTTTTCCGACAATAGTACGAAGAATGTTTTTTTAACTTATACAGCATGAATGGATTTTTAAAACATTATTTCCAAGAAGATTCCTTTACAATTTTTCAAGTTTATTTTTAATCAACTTCTTTTATTTTAAATTCATATGACATGTTATGAAAGGAAAAAATGTTTTGAAAGTAGAAATGATATTTTCCTCAAGAATGGAGTTCAAGTATTTTATCAAAATTATTTTCCATCTAACATAATAACAGGGTTCTGTTTTTATCCCTATTATTACATCGATTTGATTATGTTGTGATGGAAACATTTTATGAATTCATTTATCTTATATGAATTTTTTTATGATGTCATATTGTTTAAGAATCCCATTTTTATTACATGGGTTACACTATGATGTATGGTTTATGATTATGTGTCACACATAAGAAAGGATTCATTATAAGATGGGTGGGACCTATATCTCCCTCCAATGTATTGGGTAAAGATTTTATATCTCATGAGATAGACATGGCTAGAACGGTAGGTTATACCGGTTCAGTGAAACAGGACTGGAACGAGGGTGACTCGGTTCAGAAAGGGACTTTGTCCACTAAGATAGTCTTGGAAATGAGTCATGATTAACAAGAAATGATTTTCCATGATTATGTGTGCATGCCACAAAGTTTAATGTTTCATGTTATGATTATGGGGATCTCATTTTCACTTCTATGATTTATTCCATGTTAAGATATTATGATCTCTTTTGCAGGTTGTGATTTTCAAAAAGATATGATATGATTTTTATTTACATTAATTGCTCTTGCTGAGCATTTGAGCTCACCCTTTTATGTTTTCTTTTCCCCAGGTCCGGAAGATGGATATTAAGTATAATATTCTAAAAGTGACCCTAGATATGATGAAATAAATGGGAGACACTGTAGATGATTTATGAACCAGTTGTTTATGTTTCCTAGTTTCTAAAGACACTATAACTATACGGTCCTTTGTGGTTTTGTCATATGTTGTAATAAGTGTGCTTCAATTTTGAAGTATTAACAATGTATGTAAACTATGGGTCGTTATAGTTGGTATCAGAGGAAAGGTATAGTCAACCTTTGGAAACTAGGATGTGAAAGCCTTCGTAAGAACCCTAAGGATAAGTCTATGCATAGAACAAAATCTTAGTGTTTTAGAAATGGCCTTGAATAACCTAGGATAAGACCTTAAGCATGAAAATTTTATTCTTGAATTATGTGGTTTTCCTATTATAATTAGTGTTGATCACACTATTCTTCTTGGTTTTAGTCAATGGCTGGAACCCGAAGGAACCGTGTTAATGCGGAATGCGATGGACAATGCAATGATTGTCCCCATGAGCAAACAAACGATATGGGAGCTGGAATGCAAAATTTTGTAGCCATGCTCACACAACGTTCTCAAGCTATGAATCATGCAGGACTTCCAAACGAGCAAAGGAAGGAGAAACATTCTATTGAATCCTTCATGAGGCAGCGTCTAACTTCTTTCAGCGGGTCTACTGATCCATTAGTTGCTGAACAATGGATTAGTACTACTGAAAAGATATTTTCAGTTCTTCAATGTTCTGAACATGATAAAGTCATCCTAGCAGTGTATCGTTTGAAAGGAGATGCTGATCAATGGTGGAATATTATTAAGAATACGAGGCAAAGGGATGAAATTGAGTCTATGGAATGGGACGAGTTCAAGAACTTATTTTTCAATAAGTACTTCCCTCGTATTCTCCGAACAAAGATGGAGAAAGAGTTCCTTGAACTGAAGCAAAGGGATGATGAATCTGTTGGTACCTATGAAGAAAATTTTACAAGACTTGCAAGGTACGCTTCTGGTATTATTATCCAACCTAAGAGTAAGATCGATCGATTCTTTAGTGTCTTAAAACCAAGTCTTCGAAGGGCGTTAGCCATAAGGGACTTCAATAGCTACGAGGAAATCGTTCGATGTTATCTCAATGTCGAGATGGATATTGGAGTAACCCATCAGTCACATGGGTTTGATAAGAAGAGGAAGATGGAATTCAAAGAAAAATCTAAAGAGCACACGGAAAAGAATATGAGCTTTTCCTTATGCTCAAAGTGTGGAAAGAAACATGGAGGGAGTTGTCTTAAAGGGACAAGTAAATGTTTTAAATGTGGAAAGGAAGGTCATCGGGCATTTGAATTCCGTGATAATGGGAAGAAGTTGTCTAATGACGTAAACAAAGGAATGGATACACAGAATGAACCTACTACACTTCAATGTTTCAAATGCAAGGAGATGGGGCATTATGCCAATCAATGCCGAAATCCAAGGGTTGATGATGATGGTCGACGTCAAAAAAATCTTAAGGCTAAAGACAAAGGAAAGTCACATGCAATTTCTATCAGCGATGTGGAGTACGATAACGAAGTGGTGAAAGGTACACTTACCATCCACTCTAAAGTAGAAAATGTTTTATTTGATTCTGGATCCACCCACTCTTTTATTTCAGAAGAATTTTCTAAGGGTATCACCGTACTACCTCAACAATTAGATGTTGAGTTAGCTGTGACAACACCTAATGGCACAACAGTCGCATCAAAAGTTTATAATTCTTCTCCGATCAAAGTTTGTGGGAAAGTGCTTCCTGCAAATCTTGTGATCCTTCCTTTAGTGGAATTTGATGTGATTCTTGGCATGGATTGTCTTTCTCTACATGGAGCTCATATCAATTGCCAAAGAAGGGAAGTCACATTTCATATTCCAAATCAATATACGATCGTATATCAATGCAAGGATGAACATAACCTTCTATTGGAAATTTCTTCCATCTTATGGGTATTGATTCCACTAAATGAAGGTTATTTATCTCAAATGGTTGGTGAGAAACTCACGATTAAGAATATTCCCATTTTACGGGAGTTTGATGATGTCTTTCTGGAGGAATTACCGGGTCTTCCACCAAATCGTGAAGTTGAGTTTTCAATAGAACTCGTACAGGGTGCTTTTCCTATTTCAAAGAAACCTTATAGAATGGCCCCAGTTGAGTTGCAGGAAATGAAGAAGAAACTCCAAGAGAATCTTGATAAGGGATTCATACGCCCTAGTGCGTCACCTTGGGGAGCACCTATTCTATTTGTTAATAAGAAAGATGGATCAATGAGACTCTACATTGATTATCGAGAACTTAACAAGATCACTATCAAGAACAAATATCCTCTCCCACGCATTGATGACTTATTTGACCAACTACGTGGAGCTCAATACTTTTCCAAGATTGGTCTTCGTTCAGGGTATCATCAATTAAGGGTCAAAAGGGAGGATATACCAAAGACGGCTTTCCGTACAAGGTATGGACACTATGAATTTATAGTGATGCCATTTGGTCTTACTAATGCCCCTGCTATCTTCATGGATCTAATGAATAGAGTCTTTAGAGACTATCTTGATCAATTTTTGGTAGTCTTTATAGACGATATTCTTATCTATTCAAAGAGAAAGGAAGAGCATGAAGATCACTTGAGAATTATATTGAAGACCCTGAGAAAGGAGAAGCTTTATGCCAAATTTACCAAGTGTGAATTTTGGCTTCAAAAAGTTGCATTTTTTGGTCAGATAATCTCAAAAGATGGGATATCTGTGGATGCAGCAAAAACAGAGGTTATCGAAAGATGGTCGAGACCAACAACAGTAACTGAGATTCAAAGTTTTCTTGGTTTGGCTGGATATTATCGACGTTTTGTAAAAGATTTTTCACGATTATCTAATCCACTCACCATGTTGACTCGGAAAGGAGTTAAGTTTTTATGGACAGAGGAATGTGAAGAGAATTTCAAGGAGTTGAAAAGAAGGTTATCCAGTGCACTTGTGCTCAGACTGCCTTGTAGTGGAGAAAGGTTTGTGATCTACAGTGATGCATCCAAGAAAGTATTGGGGTGTGTTCTTATGAAAAATGATATGGTGATAGCTTATGCCTCACGACAGTTGAAAATCCATGAGCAAAATTACCCAACACATGATTAGGAGTTGGCTGCGGTAATCTTTGCATTAAAGATTTGGAGGCATTACCTTTATGGTGAAAGGTGTGATATTTATACTGATCATAAAAGTTTAAAGTATATTTTAACACAAAAGGAGCTGAATATGCGCCACAGATGATGGTTGGAGCTGATTAAGGATTATGACTGCTCAATCCATTACCACCCTGGGAAAGAAAACAAGGTGGCAGATGCATTAAGTCGACAAGACCATGCTAGTTTATCCATGATGAGGATCACAAAAGATCCAATATTTATGGATTTACAAAGGATGGATCTTGGAATTATAATGGAAGGGGGAAAATATTATATTTCTCAAATGAATGTTCAACAATCTATACATGTGAAGATTAAAGAGGCACAGAAAGAAGATGCAGAGTTACAAAAGAAGGTGAGAAATGTTCCTGAATTCAACCTTGATTGTGATGGGATAATAAAGTTCAGGAATCGGGTTTGTGTTCCTTCCATCCCCGAATTAAAGAAGGATCTGCTGGATGAGGCTCATAGTTCTTCATTCTCTATTCATCCTTGAAGCACGAAGATGTATAGGGACCTGAAAGAGTACTTCTGGTGGGATGGCATGAAAAGAGATGTTGCTGAATATGTCTCTCGATGCTTGGTTTGTCAACAAGTTAAAGCTGAGAGACAGAAGTCTAAGGGGATGTTACAACCATTACCCATACCCGAATGGAAATGGGAAAACATCACTATGGACTTTGTCACAGGACTTCCTAAAACGTCCAAAGGCAATAATGCTATTTGGGTCATAGTTGATCGTCTTACAAAGTCTGCACACTTCATTGCTATTAGAGAGGATTTCTCTCTAGACCAGCTTGCCAGGATATATGTAAAGGAAGTGGTAAGATTTCATGAAGTACCACTTTCTATTATATCTGATCGGGATCCGAGATTTACCTCGACGTTCTGGCGAAGTCTTCAGCATACTCTGGATACAGAGTTGAGTTTCAGCACTGCTTATCATCCCCCGACAGACGGTCAGTCTGAGAGAACAATTCAAACCCTAGAAGATATGTTGCGAGCTTGCTCTATGGATTTCAAAGGAGGTTGGGATCAACACCTACCTTTGGTGGAATTTTCTTATAATAATAGCTTTCACTCCAGTATTCAGATGGCTCCTTATGAAGCTCTCTATGGAAATAAATGTAGGACTCCAACTTGCTGGGATGAAGTTGGGGAAAGAAAGCTATTAGGACCTGATCTCGTTGATGAAATGGCAGAAAAGGTTAGATCTATTCAACAACACATAAGAGCAGCTCAGAGTCGAAAGAAAAGTTATGCCGACAACCGAAGAAAAGACCTAGAGTTTGAAGTGGGTGATAAAGTGCTCTTACGAATATCTCCCAGGAAGAGGGTTATGAGATTTGGAAAGAAGGGGAAGTTGAGCCCTAGATATATCGGTCCTTTCGAAATACTAGATCATGTTGGGAAGGTAGCTTACCGATTGGCGCTTCCGCCGAATCTCTCTCAAGTTCACGATGTGTTCCATGTATCTCTCCTGAGAAAGTACATACCTGATCCTTCACATGTACTCAGCTCATAAGTTTTACCGCTGGAGCAAGATCTTTCTTATGAAGAACAGCCGATAGAGATTCTAGATCGTAGAAAAAAAGTCCTACGAAATAAGACCACTCGATTGGTGAATGTTTTATGGAGGAACCACCAACTTGAAGAAGCTACATGGGAGATTTAGGATATGATGAGGGAGAAGTATCCTCATCTGTTTGTTACAAAGTGACGAATTTCGAGGGAGAAATTCTTTTTAAGGGGGGTAGAATGTAACACCCGAGACTTTTATGTTATATAAATCATCAAAGGAATCTTTTTCTACACAACACTTCCTTGGCTTGCTTTACACGCAATCGCGACCTTCCTCGATAGCTTCCGTCGTACGCAATACCGAGTTTCACTAAACAACAATATGCTATTAAAACTAGCTGTTATGAATAGTAATAACCACTTTTTGAAATTTTATAAATTTTATTTTTCAAAATGGACTTCATTTTTGGACTCAGAATATCGAAATTAGCCTAGGGTGAAATTTTGGTATTTTTCTGAAAACATTCAATTTTTGATGAATAGTGAAACCACTAAGTGGTAGGTTAAAAACTGAATTTTGCATAAAACTTAATTTTACCGCTTCTGTGAATGGAATTTCAAAAATCCGACAGACACGGTTGATATCAGTAAGTAAAATGTGATTCAATGAGATAAAAATAATTTTTTGGTGAATAGTAACTTTTTACTTTTTTTTACCGCGGTTAATAGTAAATAGGGTAACTAAGGGTAAATATGATATTAATATTACCCTAACAGATGTCCTAATTCTATTGGACAAGTGTAATTCGACCAAAACCAAACTTAGGAATAAAATATGACCATTTAGGCCCACTTGGATTAGATTAGGACATTTATTATTAATTTATTTAAAGAAGGGTCAAAATAGTTAAAATCAAAGTTTAATATGTAAATAATTTTTAATATGGGTTTATACACAAGATAAATTCGACTATAAATAGTCATTAGAAAGATAAAAAGATTTCCTACATAATGGTATTTTATTGGTAATTTTTAGACATTATATAATTTAATTTATTTATGACACAATGATGATGCAGTAATTATCTTATTTATGAAATATTGACATAATTTATGTTATAAACACCAAAATAAATGTAATTTGAGACTTTTTATGAATTAAAAAAAATTTATAGGTTACTATGATATATTATTGTTGATTTAATCAACTTGGTTCGAACATATAAGTCTCTTATGACTTTCACAAAAATCATATATCAAATAGTGTCAAAATTGACACAAAATAGTTTTTAAATAAAATATTATATTATTAATTGTTATTTTATTCCTAAAAATCTAAGGCTCGGCCAAATGACTTAGATATGGATATATATATTAATAATAAACAATTTGGGGTTCTTTTGGCATGTTATAGTAAGTGTATTAACCATATAGTGAAAGAAAACAAAAAGACACGGTAAAAGTTAAATTATTTAACTTAGAGTTAAATCTAATTGATAAGGTTAAAATAATATCCTAAACTTGTCTAAATCCTATTGGTTGATAGGATATAGAACCTTCCCGACTTTAGCTTCGAAATAAGACCCTTTGGAACCATTATAAACCGATTTTGACTTTAATATAAAATAATATTTTGAGATATTCCTAAGGTGCCCTTCTCCTCCCTTATAAAAGGGCACCTCCTCCCCCTCCTCCTCACACCAATTTGAGCACTCAAGATCGTCCAACCACTGCAATTTTCTCCTCTACACTTACCTAGAATAATCCTAGAGGTCCTGGTCTTCTTCAAAGACCAATCTTAGTTCCCTAAGTGGAGAATTCGAAGAGGCGTTCCAAAGAAGAGGTAATATCCATTACCGATCTTTTCAATTTCTTTCTTCTTCAACTTCTTCTTCTTTAGTTGTTTCATGATAAAGTAATAACATAAGTATTACTTACATACTGATATGTTATTATAAATATGAAACAACCCTAATTCACCTTCTATCCATCCTACGGAAAAATGAAATCACCGCGCGTACGTACGTACGGAATACCGTCTCCACACCGTGGTGTAATCTATTTTCCACCATCACTTTACAAGGATGGGTATAATGGTGTAATGAGTAACTATTTATGATTATTATAAAGTAATATTGATACTGAAATAATATATATACACTCCAATACAATTCCACGATCATAGGAACGATATCATCACTCGTGCGTACGTACGGAATACCGTCTCCACGATGTGATGTGACTCGTTCTACATGATCATCATTACATAGTAATTATATAAATGAATTGAATGAATAAATATGATATATGTTACACTAATAACATTCTGGATATAAGGTATATATATCCTTAAAATAAGAATAAGAATTTATTCGGCAAAACACGCATAAGAACAAAAGGCAATAAAGACCTGAGTAACAAGTAACAATGAAATATTACTAACAAGAAGCTAAGAATATGACCATATATGATATCATATCAATATGTATGACTCTGGAATAAGTCAATAACATTATTTAAACCATTATAAAGGATCTTAGGACACGTACAAAGCAAATCGGATCTAAGGTAAGGGAAATATCACAATCTCATTGTTATCCGAGATTGTTTATTCGTAAGTATTTACTGGGGTGTATTTTATCATCCAAATCCATGTTTCATAAAAATGTAATATTATTTCTATACACCTACAATTTTTTAAATCCATTTTCACCCTTCGTTGAGTTTTTAGTAATATGTATGAAAGGAATCTTTTTTCGTACGAGGTAATTTTTGACTTTTCCGACAATAGTACGAAGAATGTTTTTTTTAACTTATACGACATGAATGGATTTTTAAAACATTATTTCCATGAATCTTCCTTTACAAATTTTCAAGATTATTTTTAATCAAGTTCTTTTATTTTAAAGTCGTATGACATGTTATGAAAGGAAAAATGTTTTTAAAGTAGAAAGGATATTTTCCTCAAGAATGGAGTTCAAGTATTTTATCAAAATTATTTTCCATCTAAGATAATAAAAGGGTTCTGTTTTTATCCCTATTATTACATGGATTTGATTATGTTGTGATGGAAACATTTTTATGAATTCCTTTATCTTATATGAATTGTTTTATGATGTCATGTTGTTTAAGAATCCCATTTTTATTACATGGGTTACGCTATGATGTATGGTTTATGATTATGTGGCACACATAAGAAAGGATTCATTATAAGATGGGTGGGACCTATATCTCCCTCCAATGCATTGGGTAATGATTTTATATCTCATGAGATAGACATGGCTGGAACGGTAGGTTATACCGGTTCAGTGAAACAGGACTGGAATGAGGGTGACTCGGTTCAGAAATGGACTTTGTCCACTAAGATAGTCTTGGCAATGAGTCATGACTAACAAGAAATGATTTTCCATGATTATGTGTGCATGCCACAAAGTTTAAAGTTTTATGTTATGATTATGGGGATCTCATTTTCACTTCTATGATTTATTCCATGTTAAGATATTATGATCTCTTTTGCAGGTTGTGATTTTCAAAAAGATATGATATGATTTTTATTTCATTTATTTGCACTTGCTGAGCATTTGAGCTCACCCTTTTATGTTTTCTTTTCCCCAGGTCAGGAAGATGGATATTAAGTAGAATATGCTAATAGGGACCCTAGATATGATGAAATAAATGGGAGTCACTGTAGAAGATTTATGAACCAGTTGTTTATGTTTCCCAGTTTCTAAAGACACTATACCTATACGGTCCTTTGTGGTTTTTTCATATGTTGTAATAAGTGTGCTTCAATTTTGAAGTATTAAAAATGTATGTAATGTATGGGTCGTTATATTTGTTCTCCTACTACTTGTGCAGTGATGTGACCCTGGGAGGGTTTTGTGATATGTGGGGGCATTGAGTCCTTATGGTTGTGGCATCAGATAATGCCTATATTTGCAAGATGCATCAGTTTATGCGTGTGGGTTTCAGGAAGGACACCAGGTATTATGGAATGGGAAGGATGTGATTGTTTTTTGCTTATTGATTCATGGTTGTTTATCTGTATTACTTTTCCCCACTGCTCAAGGTAGCTAGTCTTTCTTACCCTTCTCCCGGAAGGGGCAAAGACACACGGGGTATGCCACGTGCTTTCCATGTTTAGCCTCTCCAGGGAGAATGGGTCTACGCTATTTCTATAGGTGGCATAGACTCGATGGGTAGTACATCTACTCAACGTGTTGATCCCCTTGTGTTTAGTAGGATGGGATGATTCTCTAGAATTCAAGGGAATATGGGAAAATAATTCTTTAATGAATGTTTTAAGAATTGATGTTCACCCATGGAGATGGAGATGCTGGAATATAATGATGAGGTTGTAACTTTGAAGGAACATTTGACAATAGGTTGTGAGTATGATGAATTTAAAGTGGTTTTGGTCATAGTAATAATTAATTAACATAAAGTGGAATTTAAGAAAAAGGGGATGAAGTAATCTAATGAAGTTCTTTATTTGGTTGTGTGATTATATGATAACTAGTCTTATAAATAGCAGCCCAGAGTCCTAGAGATGTTATCTGCAGTTGAAACTAAGACTAGGTTATGCCCATAGTGTGGTTTTGAGTTATAATATATTCTGTAATTATTGTGTTTCTATACACTACTCCACCCTATCAGTAAGGGTAACTGACACCCCGGGGATTCTGAGCCCTAGGGGTGATATCCCCAATATTTTGGTGGGAGGATGAATGGATGACTACACCCTTTGACCCCACTATCTTCTCTTGGTAGAAACTAGTTCCATGAGGCACAGTAGTTAGTTTTCCCCATATATGTGTGTAGAGGGATGTAATGGGTTGTGGTTATTCACACACATATATTCTGGATATAGTATCTTATGGATTACTATAGGTGTAATGTGTACAGGTTGTGATGGCTTGAGGATCCTTACTCAGTGTATTGGTTGTAATGGTATGAGGTATAATACCCGACGTATAATACACGTTATGCGAGCTGTGGTGGCTCCTGGAAAATACCTGATTACTTTTGGTTGTGAGAATGGTGTGGTGCTTAGCCCAGGTGTCTGCGGGCATGCCTTTGTGGAGCATGTGGCGCATATTGTTGATCTTATCCCAGGTGTATACAGGCAAGCCTTTGGAGAGAGATGCACAAGATGTTTGTCATTGGGGAAAAGCAGCAAACCAGTGGGGATGTAGTAGTGTGGTACCCTTGATATTCTTTATTATAGTCTATATTCTTTTATGTGTTACTTGGTGAGAGTATCCATGGTGAGGATGGGAACATAGTATACCTCTTTAGGTGACGAGTTAGTTTCACTTCTTGTCCACTCGGCTTTTGCATGCTCTCTTTACTTTTACATGAAAGGCTTCGGAGAGGATCCTACATAGTATACTGTAATACTCACCATATGTATATATAAATTGTTTTTCAGGACACTTAGAACATGTTGGAGATCAAGCGGGTTTCTACTAGTTTGTGGTTGTAGGAGATGTTCGTGCTTGTGGTGACTGCTATTTTTACTTTCTTTTGGGTACTTGCAGTTTTTCCCTTTTCAGTTGTAGTACTTTTTTATGACATTTCATTTGTGCACTTGGGTTTCTTTTATATTTCCAGTTTTGATATGGAGTTGATTGGTTTCTATCTTATCTCTCTCTTCTGCATGTGTTCTCTTAGTGGGTAATGCCTCCCATTTGTGTGTTTATTATACCCTCTGTGCTAGTCACCAACACAGGGGCAACTGGAGGCGGGAATTGGGGGTCATTATCTCCCTTTTCACATTGCCATCCCAAAAGGGTTACACTTTTTGGGGAGGGGGTTGTGACATAGTGGTATCAGTTGGTGGTTGCGAGATAGGATAGAGTTTGGAGGTAGGCACATTTGAGGTTTCATTGGTTTTTAGGGTAACATTTCCATTCATGGTTAGAAACTGAGGTAAACACTGGATACGAGCTGAGACATAGGTGTTTATAGCCCCTTATGATCTAATGTACGGACCTTTATATTTTCAATGGATACTAAACAAGGTAATACAGGTTGCAGGGTAGAGACATAGGTATGAGAGGTGTGAGGCCGGGCTATTCCCGACCCCCCCCCCCCCAAAAAAAATTTATTATCATGAAAAAAGACACAACATACAAGGGAGTGGAGGGGTCAGACGACATGCACCCAAAAACCCTTAAAGGCCAAAAAAAAGAGAAGAAAAGAAAAGAAAACAAGGAATAAAAGACAAAAAAAATACCAAACATAGCATCACAAAACAACCAACAGCTTCTGCATGTCAAAACCAGCCCGTACATGTATCCAACAACACCAAAACCAGATACCATAGCTATTCATCACCATCTGCTTCAAACCATAGAACCATCACCACATAGAACAACACACATCAACATCAAGCCAACAAAAACAACAAGAAGCGTGTATCAGAAAGGACCAATCACTCATCCAGCAACCAGCAGCCAAGATCATCCTCACCCAGCACGATACCACAACCAACACCATGCCCCATTTCAAGAACTAGAACCACAAGCAAGGAAGAAAACTAGTACCATTACCTCCCCCTCCTAGCCGCTCCATAGACATCATCAAGACAGTCCAAGGAGGCACAAAAACCATCCTGAGATCCAATGAAACCACGCAGGGAAGACTTCCAGCCATCGCAGAAACAGAAGCACACCAGAGCTGAAACCAATCCAAGGTCAATAGTGAAGCCACTGAGAACCACCGGAGTCAGACAGAAGCATTCACTAGAAAGAAGTCCAGAACCAAGAGCATGCCAAGAAACTGATGCTAACCCAAGGACATGAAACCAAACCCATGCCAAAAGAAAACCTGACCGATAATGGCACCCGATCTGTCGCAGCTGAGGCCAACGCCCAAACCAAGAAGCGGCGCTAACTCCGACCCAAAGGACCAAAGCTGACAACACTAGGAGCCTTCCAGAACCGGAAAAAACCAAGAATGACACTAGATCCATCGCCAAGTCGAGGCAAACACCAGATCCAAAGCATCGCCTGATCCATCCTCAAGGTACCAGCAAGCTCAGCCACGTGGACACCAATCCGAGGGCCCCAAACCAAAACCACACCGAGATGATGCTAGATCTGCAGCCCTAGATCTAGCACTAATTGAGTAAGCCTAGAAAAATGTCGTGAAACCGAAACTCTGATGAGCAAGAAGATCCATTGTCGAATGAAGGATGAACCAGCCAACACTAGGGCACCCAAAGAGGCCGGAGGAAGAAGGAGGAGGCACGAGGGGGAAAAATAGTCAGGCTCTCAGCGGGGAAGGCGCAGCCACTCAGAGGCCAGGGTAGAGACCTAGGGAAATATCACACATCATTCTTATTTTGTTCCTGTGTTTGAATGCGTATACCTTGGGATAGGTTAACCTAAAATGAATAAAAGAAAACAATAATAAATGTTGAGACTTCCATATTCTAGGAATAAGAGCTCTAATTGTTTGTTATTTTTCAGGTATGGATCCAGGTCGACGTCCTCATCAAGATTACATGCAAGATGTCTAGCAGGCTATTCCTGTAAGATACCGCATGGTAGAGGTTGTCAATGACGAAAATTGGAGGAAGACACTCTGAGATTTTCAGCACCAGAGTCTGCAGAAGTACGAGGGCTCTGTTTCAGATTTAGTCATGGAAGACTTGTTGTAGGAGGTTGAGATAGGCTTCAGTTTGATCCGTTCTCAGATGGAACACTTGGTGTCCTTAACTATGATGATGTTGTGTGGAGTAGTAATGAAGTGGTGGTTCTTGTTCCTCGGGGATCGTGGGGAGTTAGCGATCTCATGGGAGGAGTTCTCAGATAAGTTCAGAGTCGAGTTCCTTTCCTTGACAAGAAAGGCGTACATTCCCCAAGAGTTTCTTACCCTTTGACAGGGGAGCTCCACTATTCGAGAGTTTGGAATCCATTTCTGGAACCTTTTACAGTATGATTCGGACTTGTTACAAAATTATGAGGCCAGGTCGAGGAATTCTCAGGAGGTTTTGCATCCAGTGATCCAACGTCAAGTCACCCATTTATGGTGAAGACATATCTCGAGGTGCTAGGGAGGGTAGAGGTTGTCGAGAGGACTTTGGCCATGATCAGATCATCATGAGATGGGAATCCACATGATTCCTCATGAAGCAAGGTTGTGGTCCAAGGTTCATGGTTTTCTGGGAAGAAGGGTTTCCATTCAGCCGTGGGTAGGTCCCAACCCTTCACACCTCGTTTCTCTAGAGACAACAACTCTCAGGACTATTCCAAGGAATCAGGCGCTTGTTTTTCTTGTGGTGGTCGTGGTCATCAGCATTGGGAGTGGCCGACCATTCAAAGCAGTCATCGTGCACCAGGTGTAATGCTCCAGGTTCCTCTGATGAGGCAATTTCCACTGAGGCATCAGAAGCCAGTTGCACGACCTTTAGATCAGCAGATGGTAGATGGGGCAGGCAAAGGGAAGCCCCATGACACTCCCCATCCTCAAAGATCAGAGTGCGGCCTTGGTGGTGGTCATCATTAGGGTCAGAGAGTCCGTGGAGAAGGTCGCGGTCAGCTTCATGTTGTAGCGTTGCCATCACCAGACGAGCCAGATGTCATTCGAGGTACCCTTTGCTTGTTTTCTACCATGGTTTATTCCTTTTTTTGGTTCAGGACTGACACACTCCTTCATATCACCTACCCTTGTCCATACTTTGGGACATGAGGTGGAGAGTCTTCAAGTTCCCCTGGAATTGACTTAACCAGTTGGATACCGAGATAGCTTGTTTGAAGTATGTCGAAACTGTGAGCTAGTGTTGGGGAAACACCACTATTGGGGATATTTCTTATGTTTATGGATATAACCATATGATTTCATCCTTGGAATGGATTAGTTGTATTCAGTGTAGTCTATCGTAGATTGATTTAGGAAGAAGGTAGTTTTCTTTGGTGTGGATGGAGAGCAAGTGGTGTTTGTTGGTGACCGAGACCCTCAGATGGGTCATAGGCGTGTTTCCTACTTATCATCCATGGCATCTGAGATGCTATTGAGTTCTTCAGAGGTTCATGGGTTGGCATTTTCTAGGGTCATAGAGGAGTACCCTGATGTCTTCCCAGAGGAGGTTGTAGCATTACCCCCTCGATGGGAGATCGAGTTTGGGATTGTTCAACAACTAGGAGCTTCTCCTATCTCTATGTCTCCATATTGGATGGCCCCGTCTACATTAAGAGATATACATATACAGCTTGATGGTCAGTTACAGTGCGGTTTTGTTCGACCAAGTGTGTCACCATGGGGTGCACTAGTTCTGTTCGTGAAGAAGGCTGATGGTAATTTGTGATTGTGTGTCGATTATCGTCTCTTGAACAAAGTGAAAATAAAGAATATCTATCCTTTTCTGCGGATTTATGACTTATTAGATCAACTGAATGGTGAGTGTTGGTTCTTAATGATCGAATTGTGGTCAGGATATCATTAGATGCATGTGAAGGATGGGGATTTCTTGAAGACTTCTTTCTATTGTCGTCATGGGCATTATTAGTTCGTTGTAATGCCGTTTGGAGTGATGAATTCTATAGCTGTGTTCATGGGTTAATGAATGCTGTGTTCTGTGAGGTACTGGACATGTTCGTGGTAGTTTTCATTGAAGACATACTTGTGTACTCAACATCTGAAGAGGACCATGAAGAGCATCTACAAGCCATTTTGGGAGTTCTTCGTCGAAATTAGTTGTTTGGGAAGTCGTCAAAGTGTGAGTTTTGGGCATGATAATCCTGTTTCATGGGGCACATTGTGTACCAATAGGGATTAGATGTGGATCCATCGAAGATTGAAGCAGTTGTGTCTTGGGAAGCCCCCAAGACAATGTTATAGGTGAGAAGTTTTCTTGGTCTTGTAGGCTACTACAGGAGGTTCATAGCCTATTTCTCATGGGTTGTGACTCTTATGACAGCTTTGACCATGAAATATCAGGCTTTCATATGGACTGATCAGTGTCAGTCAGCTTTCAAGTATCTAAAGGAGATGTTAGTAAGATCACTATTCCTTTTTCTTCTAGCTGAAGGAGTTCATTTTTATGCCTTCTACGATGCTTCACATCTGGTGTTAGGCTACATTATTATGCAACAGAGGTTAGTCATTTCTTACGGGTCTTGGCAGCTGCGTCCCCAGGAATGAAATTATGCCACCCATGATCTTGAGATGGTAGCTGTGGTGTTTTCTCTGAAGCTGTGGAGATATTACCTCATCGGTGAACTCTTTGTGGTTTTCACTGATCATAAGAGTTTGAGTTATGTTTTCTCCCAGCGTGACTTGATATTATGACAACGTCGATGGATGGAGTTTTTATAGGAAAAAATCTTCGAAATATTGTATACCATAGGAAAAGGGAATCTTGTAGCTGATGCGCTGAGCCGAAGTCATGCAGTGATGTTGTGCATGAATCCGTTGATTCATGGAGAGTAATGGAAGAACTGTCAGCATTGCATCTTGATATGGGAGAAGTTGGGTGGTAGTGGATCACATAAAAAAATTATCCCACTTCATAGAGATCAAGGAGTAGATCCCATTGGAGGTTTTGTCGAGGCAGTATCCAGAGGATGTTGTGTGACTTAATGGAGTCCCAAGGACGATAATTTCTGATCGGGATCCTCGTTTTAACTCTAGGGTGTGGAGAGGTCTCAAACATGATTTTGGTTCTCAACTATGCCTTCGCACTGCTTTTCATCCTCAAACAGATGGTCAGATAGACTGAACTATCCATACTCATGAAGACATGTTACAGTCTTGTGTTCATGATTTTTGAGGTTCATGGATGAGGAACATACCCTTGGTGGAGGTCACATATAATAATAGTTTTCACTCCACCATACGTATGGCGCTGTTTGAAGCCTTGTATGGACAGCCTTGTAGTTCTCCAATGTGCTGGACTAGGGTCGGAGAGTCAGCCATTATTGGACCTAGTGAAGAATACAACAGAGATGGTTCAGGTGATTTGTGGGAGGATCAAGACAGTGCAAGATCATCTGAAATCATATGTTGATCAAAGAAGGTGGCCCCTGGAGATTAATGTTGGGGATCACGCATTTCTGAAGGTGACTCCCAGTCGTGGGCAGTGAAGGTTTGGTCGTGGGAGTAAGATTTATCCCCGTTTTGTTGGACATTTCGAGGTGTTATCTCATGTTGGAGCTGTGGCGTATCGAGTAGCACTTCCCCCTCAGATTGGTCAGATACATGGTGTTTTCCATGTATCACAACTACATTTCTATCTTCATGAGGACTCCCACATCATCGAGTGGGGAGAGATCAATGTTGATGATGATGCCAGCTTGGAGGAGCAACCTGTGGAGATGCAAGACCACAAGGAGAAGGTGTTGCATGAGCATTCCATCCTCTTAGTTCGTGTCTTGGGGCGACATGGTGGCATGGAGGAGAGTGCCTGGGAATGTGAATCACAGATACGTGCTCAGTACCTAGAGTTGTTTAATGTTGAACTCTTTCCATGTATCGTTGTAACAGATGTGGTTGTGGAACTTTCATGTTTATGAGAGGACACCCTTTGTTGCTTTGGTGGCTTTCTCTCTTTTGAGAGGTATCTTTATGGGTGGTTGTTCAGACCCTATTTTGTTTTCTCTTTAGGTGGGTTTTAGATTCCCGAGGATGAGAATGTTTTGAGAGGTATCTGATGTAATGGCCCAGACCACTCCGGACTATTACTTTGTAAAAATGTGGTGTTGGAGGTCTTCCTAGAGGACAAGGTGACATGGTGTATATTTAGGTGGAATTTTAAGGAATGTTAAAGGTTTATGGTCATCGCACGATAAGCGCACGGTTTTCCGGAACCATGAGGAAAAACCATGAAAGGCTGGTCTTGGAGGCAGTGGCTAATGCACAGTTAGCACAGGAGTTGCTAACCATGCAGACTAACCATGCGAGGAGAGTTGGGCAAGACAGAAGGTAACACATAGTTAGCGCATAGTTTGTTAAACCGTGCGAACTAACCATGTGGGTAGATAAAGTTAGATCCTAAAATTGTGGATCTGAACTCTTTTGCCTCTAAATGGTTCTTTTAAGCCCCTAAGTGGCCATATCCTAGGATTAACCTTCCTTAGAGGTAGAAGAACCTCTCCCAAACGTTTTGGAGGTGATCCGGAGTCATCTCTTCACGAATCGATGCCGATTTCTCGAGGTATGTGATCCTTTTGTTTGGTTTCTTAGATCTACCTAGATATGCTCCCCCTCTTCCCTCGGGATCTTAGATCTATGCCTGTTATAGGTAGATCCAAGTGTGTAGATGTTTAATATGATGAGATTTAGTATTGGTTGTGTTAGGATAAGAGGTCTAGGGAGGATACATGGTGAATCATCCCGATCATCAAGGGGGTTCATCAACCGTTGTGGTTTCCTTCAAAACCGTTGAGGTTGGGGATTCATGGCTTCTCTAATTGATTAAGTGAAATAGTATTGTTATCATGATTTATGCCTTTGGATCACGATGTAATGGACATAATTAAATGCTAGAACTGGATTAAAATAATTGGTTTGATCGCATGTTGTTGCTTTGTACCGTGATATATGTTCACCTCTTCATTTGATAGATAGTGTGATATATATGACTTTCTTGTTAGTATGTTTCTATTGATGAAATTGATAAAGAAAGTAAATCCGGAAATAATTGATAATTAATTGGCTAAGGATAAAGAGTAATGTAAATGAATCTGTTTGTTGTTGTTGTTGTTGTTGTGGATGTTGTTCCAACTTGGTGTTAATTAATTAGGGTAGATGATGTGTTTAATTCAGTTGGTTGGTATACCTGAAATCTATTTGTTCTTATTGTTTGATGGTCGGATCCCTTGCTAAAAGGGAAAGATCCCAAACTATTGTAATGTTTGTTTTCCTACTACTTTTGTGTTGATGTGACCCTATGATGGTGTTGTGATATGTCGAGGCCTGGAGGCCTTGTGGTTGTGTCAGCGGATGATGCTTAGAGAGGAGAGATTCATCAGTTTATGCATGTGGGTGTCAGGGAGGACATGAGGGATGATGGAATGGGATTGATGTGATTATTGGATGCTTGCTGAATATTGGTTTTTTATCTGTTTTACTTTTCTCCACTGCTCAAGGAAGCTGGTCAAGATTACCCTTATTTTGAAAGGGGTGAAGACACGTGGGGTATGCCACGTGATTTTTGCATTTAGCATCTCCAGGGAGAATGGGTCTATGCTCTTTCTATAGACAGCACATAATCAACGGGTAGTACATCTACTCACCGTGTTGATCCCACTGTGTTTAGTAGCATGTGATGCTTCTCTATAATGCCTGGTAATATGTGAAAGTAATTCTATAATTAATGTTTGACGAATTGATGTTAACACATGGGGATGGAGATGCTGGAATATAATGATGAGGTTGTAAATATGAAGGAACAATTGACATTAGCTATGAGGTTGATGAATTTAATGCGGTTTAGTTCATAGTTAATTAATGTGTAAAGAATTAATTATGGTAAAGTCGGATTGATGAAAATGGGGATGAAGTTATCTAATGAAGTAATTTAATTGGTTGTGTGATTATAGGATACCTAGTCTTAGAAATAGCTGCTCGGAGTCCAAGGGACGTTAGCTACAATTGAAACTAAGACTAATTTATGACCATAGTGTTGTTGTGAGTTATAATATATTTTGTACTTTTTTTGTTTCTATACGCAACTACACCCTATCAGAAATGGAAACTAACACCTCAGGGATTCTAAGCCCTAGGGGGTGGTGTTTTCCCCAAAATTCTGGTGGGAGGATGAATGGATGACTACCCCCTTTGACCTCGCTCTCTTCTCTTGGTAGATACTTGTTCCATGAGGCACAACATTTAGTCTTCCCCACATATGTGTGTAGAGGGTTTTAATGGCTTGAGGTTATTCAGACATATATATTCTGGATATAGAGTCCTATGGACTACTATAGGTGTATCGTGTATAGGCTGTGATGGATTGAGGATCCTTACTCGGTGTATGGGCTGTAATGGCTTGAGGTATAATACCCGACGTATGATACACATTATATGAGCTGTGGGGGCTCCCGGAAGCTAACAGGTTACTTTTGGCTGTGAGGATGCTGTGATGCTTAGTGCAGGTGTCTGCGGGAAATCCTTTGTGGTGCATGTGGTGCAAATTGTGGAGCTTAGCCAAGGTGTATACGGGAAAGCCTTTAGAGAGATATGCACAAGAAGTATGTCGTTGGGGAAAAGAGGCAATCCAGTTGGGAAGAACTAGTGGGGTACCCTTGATATTCATTATTATATGCTAATTCATGTATGCGTTACTTGGTGAGAGTATCCATGGTGAGGTTTGGAACATAGTATACCTTTTTAGGTGATGAGATAGTTTCACATGTTGTTCACTATGATTTAGCATACTCTCTTTACATTTGAACGACTGGATTCAGGGAGGATCCTACTATGTATACTATTATACTCACCCTAAGTATATATAAACTGTTTTCAGGGCACTTAGAGAAGGTTTGAGATCAAGATGGTTTGTACTAGTTTGTGGTTGCAGGAGCTGTTCGGGCTTGTGGTTGCTAATGTTTTTACATTATTTTGGATACTTGCAGTTTTTCCCTTTTAGTTGTAGTACTTTTGTATGACATTCCATTTGTGCACTTGTGTTTCTTTTATATTTCCAGTTCGGAGTTTTAGTTGATTGGTGTCTATCTTATCTCTCTCTTTTGCATGTGTTCTCTTAGAGGGTAATGCCTCCCATTTGTGTGTTTATTATACCCTCGTTACTAGTTACCAACCTAGGGCCTACTGGAGGTGGGACTACGGGGTCATTATCTCTTTTTTCCCATTGCCGGCCCAGGAGGGGTACACATTCTGGGGAGTGGGTCATGACAGTTTGGAAACCATTTGAAAAATTATTGATGTTTCACCTTCCATGGTGATCCTCATATCCAATTTCACTATATCAATGTATATAGGATACTTTTCAACTGTCTTCTTTTTGAATACTCTATTAAAATTTCTACTCAAAGCATCTGTGATCTTATTTTCCTTCCACCGGTGGTAGTGTATTGTGCAATCATAATACTTGAGTAATTAAAGCTATCTCATTTGCCTCATTTTGAGTTCTTTCTGTGAGAAAATATACATCAAACTCTTATGATCAGTATAAATCTCCCATTTTTCACCATAGAGATAATGTCTCTATATCTTCAATGAAAATATTACATTATCTAAATCATGATCATGAGTAGGATAGTTTTTCTCATGAATTTTTAGTTTTCATGATGCATAGGCAATAACCCTATCATTCTGCATAAGGACACAACTAAATCCTTTCTTTGATGCGTCACAATAAATAACGAACCCATCATTCCCCGATTGTAGATTCAATATCATAGCATTGACTAATCTTCCCTTTAGTTCATCAAAACATTTTTCACACTCTTTTTTCCAAACAAATTTAACTCCTTTTCTTGTGATCTTTGTTATTGGGTTACCCAATCGGGAAAAATTCTGGATGAAGTGTCTATAATAACCTATTAAACCAATAAAACTATGTACCTCAGTTATACTCGTTGGTGATAACCATTAATGGATTTCCTTGGTATTAGAAGGATCAAAAAAATTCCATCCTTAGAGACAATATGGCCACCAAAAGAAATCTCCTAAAGCCAGAATTCACACTTTCTAAACATCCCATATAATTCATGTCTTCCCAGAGTCTTCCATATAATGCACAAGTGATTTTCATGATCTTCGTAGCTTTTGGAGTATACCAAGATATCATCAATAAATACCACTAAAAATTTATCAATATATTCCATGAAAACACTGTTCATTAGATCCATGCACATAGAGGGTGCATTATCCAATCCAAAAGGCATTACTGTAAACTCCTAATGCCCGTACCAGGTTCAAAATGTTGTCTTTGGAATGTATTCCTTATTAAAACACAACTGATGGTATCTAGATCGAAGGCCAATCTTTGAAAAGTATTGATCTCCATGAAGTAGGAAAATAAATCATCAATGCGAGGTAGGGGATAGTTGTTATTTATTGTTATAGAATTGATCTCCATGTAGTCGATAAATAACCTCATAGGTCCATGGTTCATCATAACAAAAAGGAAAGGGGCTCCACATGGAGAAACACTAGGGTTTATAAATCCCTTGTTACTCAATTCCTCTAGTTGTTTATTTAGTTCCACTAATTCTACAGTGGTCATTCTATAAGGGGTCTTTGATATAGGCCTTGAACCAGGAATTAAATCAATGGAAATCACAATCTCTCATTCTGGAGGATGTCCAGGTAAATCTTCTGAAAACACATCTACATATTCATTCACAATAGGTACATCCTCTATTTTAACATCCCTTTCCTCACCCACAATCATTTCATTCTCTTCATCCCCAATAATTGAATTGGGTTGAGCTACCATGTGTGGATCTAGAGAAGAATTATGTGGTGACGATTCTGCTCTAATGATAAGTTGTTCCTTATCATCATCATAAAAAATAGTAACCTCCTTCTTCTTACAATAAATCATCACATCATGGTCCGAAAGCTAATTGATACCGTGGATTATATAAAATTAAATCATGGGTATAACAATGAGATCAGAAGATATACAACATTTATGTGATCTAATGGGGACTGATTTACAAAACATTGTTTCAATGATACTTCCCTTAAGTGTTTTGACTGTCAACTCCATAGTTAATTGAAATTGAAAATATCTATTTTTCATAGCAAATGGGAATGATATGAAACCATGAGATGATTTAGAATAAAATAAAGAATTGGATAAACTTCAGGAAACCATTAAATTACCTGCCGCTACATCTTTTGGAGCTTCTACCTCAGCAGTAGTGATAGCATAAGCATGGCCTTGATCCCTTGTCCATTTCTAAGATAAGTTCCCATAATGCTTAGGAAATTAATTTTTCATAATTTCCCATCACCCTAATATTGTAGAATTGAACAATGGTAGATTATTTCATCCCCTTTCAATCACCAGCATGGTGGCCTTTTTCACCACATTTGTAATAGACTCTTATTCCCTTCAAACAAGTACCATGGTGTTTATTCCTACATTTACTGCAGGATGGATATTAAAATTTTCTTTTCATACCCTTATTTTCATTACCAAAGTGTTAATTAGATCTATTTATCTCTTTCTTTTCTTTATAGTTGTAAGACTTAGTGAATTCATTTTCTGTCTTGATAGTACATGAGACAATATCTTCATATGATGAGAAGGATTGTGAGACTAATGCTCGATAGAGAAAAATTTTTAAACCATCAATGAAATGATCAATCATAATTCTTGGGTTATGTATATAATCGATTTCATTACTTACTATCCTTGTAATGATAGCCACATACTTTGCGACATTCTCATCCTCCTATTGTCTCAGATTCATGAATTCCCTTTCCATATCTGCTTGATGGTCACAAGGAACGTATTTTTCTATGAAAAGCTTTTTGAACTCCATCAATTACATATTTGATTCTTCACCATCTTCCTTTTTTTATTGTATCAATGACCACCATTGATCATCATCTCCAGTGAGGCGATAAACTACCATGACAACATTTTCCCTTTCAGTACCCCCAAATTCCAAAAATAGTTTTTCTAGGGAACTTATCCATTGATAACCTACAAATGGATTTTTACACCCATTGAATGATGGTGGTTGTTTTTCATGAAGCGATCTAACATTGATCCTCCACAATGTGGATTAGGGTGCTCTATACGGGTAATGTTATTATTCATAACCTGAGCGAGTTGTCCTAGTATGGTGATTAGCTCATCAACACTAGTTGCATCATCAGCTCCACTATAATTATCTTGAGGATGAGGACAATCCCTATATGGAGTGCATGCATTGATACAGTTCCCATTCCATCTACTAAGTGCCATTTCTAAACAATGGAATAAACTAGATTAGTTTGTGAATCACAATACATAAATCCAAACTTTTAAAACACTTAACATGAATTTAACTGTTTATGGATATAATCCATAGTCATAAAAATGTTTTCTTTGAGGAAGTATATACTCATAATCCCATCATAATGGGTTTTAATGAAAATGAGAATTATCCTAAGCATATCCCCCGGGAGTGTCGTAACCGAGAGTGCAGCAAGGCCCATTGTCGTGCACTAGTTCCCGTTCGAGTCTAGCTCAAAGCAGTGTTTTCGGGTTATACCCCAAGGTACATCTGTGCCAGAGCCTCCTCATCCTACTTGTATCCATACATGGATGTATTGCATGAAAAACTCAAAAAATCTATACAATACCAAAATTCTAGGATATTCTTCTATTCTAATCCTCAAATTCTATCTTAGGGCTATGTGCACTAATCAGAGTTATCTAAATCTAGCTTCCAAGTTTGTACTAAACTTTCTCTGATACCAATTGTAACCCCCGACCCTTGTTACCAGAGTCTGTGCATTATTACATAACATTTCTGTGATCATAAAAGATCAAGTCTCGAAAGACTGATTAGTTTAGTATCCTTTGAATCACTAGATAAATTCATAATGTTTACATTACATCATAAAGTGAAAACTACAACAACATATTGTCTCCATAGACAACACTCATATCCTCTCATACTATCCCTGCAGGTCATTTATACAATACTTCTTCACATCCTAGAAAGAATAAAACATAGAAAGGGGTGAGCTCAGATGCTCAGTAAGGATAAAAATATAGCAGAATGTTTCATAAATAAGCATAAAAATTTAAGACAATGTATAAATAAAAAAATCCATTTAAACATGAACATCATCATAATATGGAAAAAATAAAATGAAATAATTACAATTAATTATTCACATGAATATTCTACTAATTGAATAATCACATGAAATATCAATTACCAATTTCATAATGATGGAATGAATAATTATAGACTATCATAACAACATAGTCAAGGCCTTGTGCCAAGACTACTAATAAGATTTTTCCAAGACCTTATTCCAAGACACTAGTTTTTCTCAAGAGACCTACCAATGCATCGAGGATCTATAATAGGCTCCACCCGTCACTTACTATGTCCAATGCATTCCCATATGAAAAGGTTTAAACATAACATAAACATTTGTATTAAAACTAGCATATGAATTGTAATGACTTTATCCATAAACCGTGAATGGTATAAAAATAAAAAATCCATAGTCAAACATATCACAAAACCTTCAATACAATTTGAATGTTTTTTTATCATAATAAATAAACTTCAAATAAGCTTAAAATACATCAAAGGATGTTGACATAGATGAAATCAAAACTATTTGAGAGGAATATTTGTTTTTTTAAAATCATTTAAAATAACATAATTATAAAAAAATAAATTTACTTTGAAAATATACTTATAATCTTGTAAGGGCTGTTTTGGCGATTTTATAACAGAGGAAAATAGCGGTACCTACCGTATAAGTTAAAAAGACATTCTTACCTTAATTTTGTAGAAAAGGTTAAAAATTAACTTGTTTGGAAAATGACAGAAGAGTCCTTTAAAACCAATTTATAAAAATTAAAAAAAGGGTATAAATGACATTAACCCATAGTCTAGTAATCAAGAAAAACATTTTGGAATACATTTCTAAGAAACATGGATGTGGATGATAAGGAGGTCCCAGTAGATAATTACGTATAAAAAACCTCAGATATTGAAGAGATTGTGAAATAAACCCTTACCTTGTACATTTCATTGGTTGAGGGTAGGTTAACCTCCAGTATAATAGTGAAATATTTGTTATTAAATTATACAATAATCATATACATTAATATGATATCATATATGATCTTTTAGCATTGCTTTGTTAAAAATATCTTTGTATAATCTGTGTTCAGGGTGTTAACTAATTCGTTTTCCTTTATATGATTTGTTACGTAAGATGTGTTTATTATGGACAGGTTTTATATTATTCATATCCAGAATGATATTAAGTCTTTAAAAATTATTTTTAACTATAAAATGAAAATTATTCTTGAATGGATATGATGGGGATTGAATCTCATCACTTTGGGGGAGTCGGTAGTCCGTACGTACGCACACGCGACAATATCATTATTTTAATATTAAAATAATATATAATTAGATATTATATCATAAATATATTATAATTATCATGTTATAAAAATCATTTACATCAATTACACATCATTATTATACCCATACAAATAATAATGTATTGAATAACAATTATGCCACGACATGGAGATGGTAAGACCTACGTACACACGTATGGTGACATGTCATTTAAAGGATGGATATAAAACTGAATATGGTCGTACCATAATTATAATAACATCATAGTATATAGAATATACTATATTTATTATTTTATAATTCAAATAACAAAGAATGAATAAGTTGAAGAAGAAAGAAACTTGAAAAAGTGTGGTGATAACATTACCTCTTCTTCAGGTTCTTTCTATTGATATGATCAAAAGGGGACCATAGTTTGGCTTTCTAATCAAAATAAGGCATCTAGGATGATGTTAGGTATGTTTAGAGGATATTCGGGCAGAGTTTGGCCGAACCAAAAGGCTTTGACTGTATGAATTTGATAGAATGGGGAGTGCCCTTTTATGAGAAGGGTGAGAGGCATCTTAGGAAAATCTAGAAATATTAATTTATAATAAATTAATATTCAGTTTATATTGGCTCCAATGTGACTTATTTCGAGGATAATGTGGGTATGGGTCGAAATCCATTCAAACAATAGGTTTTAGACTTGTATGTGTCACTATTTGACCCATATCTTTTAGAATTGACTCTTACTTAAATAGTTTGACATTTATCATGTCTCTTTATATTTTTATATTATATGGTTAATAAACATACTATAAACTACCAAGAGAACCCCAAGTAGTTAATTAATGTCATACCTATCAATATATATGTCCTTTGTCCGAAATTTATATTTTTAGGATTATTATATTAATTAACAATATAATATTTGTTTTATAAACTCCATTATGTCAATTTTGACACTATTTAATAATTGATTATTGTTAAAGTATTAATAAGTTTATTAATTCTTATAAAATTTATTTAATAAATCCTAACATGTCATATTAACTAATGAAATTCTTGGAATTCGTCACAAGTCTCAAATAATATTTATTTGGGTATTTATAATATCAAATATTTTAAAATTTCACTAATAACATAATTATTGTATCATCATTGTGTCATAAATAAATTAACATATTTAATGTCTAAAAATTATAAATAAAATACCATTATATAGGAAATATTTTTATCTTTCTAATTAATATTTATAATCTAATTTATCTTATGTATAGCTCTATATTAAAAATGTTTTAGTTATTAAACCTTGATTTTAACTCTTCTAACTCTTCTCTGAATTAAATAATAATAAATGTCATAATCTAATCCATGTGGACCCAAAAGGTTCATATTTTATTCCCACGGATGTAACATCCCAAGTAAGTAATGAATAATAGATATTTTTATCTATGTCTATTAATGATAAAGATAGTGTTTTAGAGGCTTAAAATGAAAATAAATACAATCTTATGCATGGAATACACTAATATTCTTAAAAGATTGTTTTAGTGCCTTTTGATGGAAAACCATTTTTGAATCTATATTTTGACAATTTTATAAACTATGTTTATCAAAATAAACTTATCCTTTATGATTGGGACATCAAAATTTACCTTGTGTGAATTTTTGGTATTTTTCTGACAATGTTCATTTTTTTATGAATAGTGAAAAATACCGCATTTTACATCAAAACTACTTTTTAATCTAATTTATTTATATGATTAGATTATGTTTTGAATTGGTTTTGAAGTAAAATTAGAATATATTTTTACCATTTTATCCAATGGTGGTCATTGGAATCAATTTCACTTTGAAATTAGACTTAAACTGGTGTCAATCTTTTGATACTTATTGTTTTGTAAAAACACGCTATTTTGCTCTGGCAGCGGGAATTAATTATTGAATTAACTAATGTGACTTATATGATTTGAATTTTGTAAAATAGACTTCATTTTTGAATTCGGAATATCAAATATAGCTTAGAGTGAATTTTTGGTAATTTTCTGAAAAACTTCAATTTTTGATGAATAGTGAAACCACTAAGTGGTAATCAAGCAAACTGATTTTTCAGTTAAACGAAAGTTTACCACTAATGTGTATTGAATTTTGAAAATCCGACATACATGGTTGTCATTAAGAAGTAAAATGTGGTTCAATGAGATTAAAATAATTTTTTGGTGAATAGTAACTTATTAAGTTTTTAATCGCGATTAGTGGTAATTAGTGTAGTTTAAGGAATACATAATGCTTTAATAATATAAAATGACCTAGACACATGTCCCAAACTTATTGGTTGTGTCATGGCCGACCAAGACAATCCATGTCCTAACTTGGGGACCCCATGGATCCACTTTTGTTGGGAAATGACATAAATTACTTTTTATTTAATGTTAAAGTGAAAATGACACAAACATAATATGTTTTGCGAAAACAATTTTTAAGTGGGGTTATACAAGTCCAAATTTTGATTATAAATATTCAAGGGAAATATAAAAAGATTTACTACATCATAGTAACTTTTTTATAATTTTTAGACATTAAATAAATTTAATTATTTATGACATAATAATGATGCAGCGATGACATCATTATTTGACGATTTAAATAAAATGGAAAGATAATATAAAATTTATGAACTACACATGGCCAAAACCAATTGGATGAGTTGATTCGATGCCTTATAACCTTATCCACGAATTCTATCAATGTGGGACCTTTTAAAACCGAAACACATTTTCAAATAATGTAATGTTTCTTTACTTTCCAAAAGTGCCCCTCCTCTCCCCTTATAAAAGGCCCCCACCTCTACCTCATTTCACACACTCTTCAAGCATTTGGCTCGGCCAACCCCTGCCCATTTGCTCTCTCCACATCCCTCTCCTCATCCTAGAGGATTCCCTTTGGGAAGAATCCTTTCAAAGGAAGCCTTTAGGCTCAAACCAAAAGGAGTTACACTTTTTAAGGTAATTCTTTCTCTAATGTTCATTTGTTTTATTTTCCTTCTCCAACCCCCTAAGCACTTTTTATATACTTCTTTTGTCACAACACCAGTATCATCAATATACTAGGATGTTGTTATAAGATTTATTTTATCTACACTCTCACACAACTACATCAAATGGTTAAAGAACATACGGTTTCCGTGGATGGCGAAATTCTGCCTCCCGAAACGATGATTGTTCAATACTCATTTAACACCTTCAAAGGTGGCCATTATGATGTCACTATTTTTATATATGATATGTAATATTTTTATTTTTTACTTATGCTTCTGTATTTTTCATTTGTGTCTTACCTTTATGGCTTCCATTATGGGTATACGCGATATCTTCATTTAAGGAAGTGCGGACTACCGCCCCCTAAAAGTGATTTGATTCGTTAATACCATATGTGGGATGTGTAAAGGATAAAGTTAATGATATTATATATGTTATTATACTGGAGTTATAACATACTCTTATACCATTATGAATCCATTCCATGAAATATGAAATAGAAATGGAAGTAGCGTTCATGCGTACGTACGGCTTACCGTCTCCATGAACGGTGCATTTCATTTCTTACCTCTAAATGATTATGTAATATTTTAAATACATGTATGTACTGGATATATATGACATATATGATATCTACATAATGAATACCATTCTGGATATAATGAACCTTTGACCAAATTAACAACATGTAAGTATAAGAAGTCAATTTTTGACTTAAGAACCAAATACCAACAAAATGAACATTATTAACTTAAATAATTACATGATGTTCATAACATGGTATAAAAGGAATAATGAACTTGAAAAAGGTTCTTAAGCAAGTAGAGATTAACTAAAGTTTATTATTCAGGAGTTTAAAGAACGGTCGGGTCAAGTCAGATACGAGGTATGGGAACTTCTTAACCCAATTTCCATTTTTTGGGTTAATCTCCTACTTTCAAATTATGTCATTATATTATTATGTCGTATCTTGTATTTGTACTTTATTTATGTGTACTTATAGTGAATACACATAATGTATCTATTTTATTTTAAAAATTATCTTTGTATGGGACTTCGTCTCAATCTCCTTTCATTGAGGCATATTTTATTTTATACACAACTTTCTTTTATACGGTGTATAAACCCCTTTGACTTTTACGTTTATTAAAAAGGAATCTTTTTTATACGAAGCGTTTACTAAACGACAAAAGGGAATGTTTTTGTCGTACGTATGCGGAGACAACGACTTCTCCGCCGTCGTGACCGTTATTTGAGTTTCGGCTTCCTCTACAAGCCATACCTTCTTTTTAAAAGATTGATAAATACCATATTTTACTTTTCCGTTATTTTGGTATTGAAAATGGTTTTCATAATGTTTTTATATCAATGTGTTGTATTGATATCTCGTGATTGAAATGTGGAAATTTTATGTTTCCTTTATGCATGTTTTATGTGATATGATTATGTTATGGTTCTTGGGCATTATTATGAAGACGGGTGGTTCCGTGATAAACTATGGGCGGGTGAGCCCGTTATAGCTCTCCAATGCATTGGGTAACGCGAAGGAGTGAAACGTTAAGATTTCTCCGAAGAGATTTTAGGGAATATACTGTGATGGGTATTCCAAACGTAACCAAGAGGGTTACTCCCTACGTAAGAATGTTATGAATGCCTCAAGTTACCTTTATGTATTATGATTTATATGATTTATTCATGTTTTTATGAGGTATGTTAAAGTGCCTATGTTTTATGGGTAAAGTATGATTTCATTCTTATTTATATATGAACTCATGTTTCCTATCCATGTTTTTTTTATAACCCATACTGAGTTTTTATGCTCATCCCAAGTTTTTGAAATGTTTTTCACAGGTCAAGGGAAAGGTACATGATAAGATGATAGAGTCAAGGATGTGTCAAGAAATAATCCATGTTTTATTTTAAATGTGTTTCCATTGATGGGAATGAAGAATACTATCTTTATGTAACCACTTTGTTTATATGTGGAATGTAATGCAAGTTTTATGATCTAATTCTCTAAAACTCTAAACCAGAAAAGATCCTCAATGTGTAATCTTGTAATAACTCAAGATTAAGTAAGGTTTAAGGCTGGGGCCTTATAGTTGGTATCAGAGGTCGGTTTAGACAACTTTAGGAGTTAGAAAAGTGTCAAATTATAATATGATTGAAATGATATAGCATTTACGGATTACCATGTTGCTTCGCCTAAGATATTTCCATGTTCAGAATGGTTTTCCGTAGGGGAAACAAAGTAGCTATGTTGGGACGACATCAGGAGGAAGACCGCCTTCCAAATCAGCAACCTGAGATGGTCGGAATCGGAACTGAACAGTTTGTTGCAGTGATGGCACAGTTGACTCAGGCTATAAATGGTGGTGGTATCCATGCACGAGATCAGCCAGATCAACCGCAGAGGAACATGTCAGTGGTGGAACATTTCATGAGGCAACATCCCCCATCATTCAGAGGATCATCTGACCCTGTGCTAGCTGAAGGGTGGATTAAAGCACTGGAGAAGATTTTTGATTTCATGGGATGTTCAGACAATCAAAAGGTTAGTCTTGCAATTTATCGTTTGGAGGGTGAGGCAGATCAGTGGTGGTCTATGGTTAAAAATATCAGGGATGCCGATGAGATTGATGCTCTTGACTGGGATGAATTCAAAGGTATGTTTCTTGAGAAGTATTTTCCTAAGGCTGTTCGACTTAGGATGGAAAAGCAATTCTTGGAATTGAGGCAAGAGGAAGACTCAGTGGCTGCCTATGAAGAAAGGTTCACTGGATTGGCAAGGTATGCTCCCAATTTTATCCGAGACCTTGATAGTAAAATCAATCGTTTTTACTCAGGATTAAAGCCAAAGTATCGAAGGGAATTAGCTTCTCGTGAGTTTAAAAGTTATGAAAAGCTTGTTCGATGTGCTGAGAAGGTGGAAATGGAGTTTGCCGATGACCAAGTGTTCTATAACAACCAGCAGAAGAAGAGACCGAGGTGGCAGGAGAAAGGTAAGAATTCTTCAAAGAAGTCTGATGGTAAGAGAACTAAGTTTCCAGTTTGTGATAAATGTGGCAAAAGGCATGCTGGGGAATGTCTTTTGAATTCTGGGAAGTGCTACCGATGTGGTAAGATGGGACATAAGGCTCGTGATTGCACTGAAAAGGATCAAGGTGAAGGTAAGAACAAATTTGATTTACAGTTAGTGAAATGTTATAAGTGCAATGAGATGGGTCACTATGCAAACGAGTGTCCGACAAGGAGCTTGAGTGATGGGAAGCAGCTAGACTACAAGCAGAAAGGGGTGGTAAAATCATTTGCAACAACTTCAGCAGATGTTGGGCCATCGAATGAATTGGTATCAGCTCCAGGGAGCTCAGTATTTTTCGAAGATTGACTTGAGGTCGGGGTACCATCAGTTGAAAGTAAAAGAAGCAGATGTTCCGAAGATTGTGTTCCATACTAGATATGTCCATTATGAATTTGTAGTTATGCCTTTGGGGTTAACCAATGCACCTGTTGTATTCATGGACCTTATGAAAAAAAAATTTCCATGAGTTCTTGGATAAGTTTGTGTTTGTGTTTTGAGGTTTGTGAAGAGGTTGTGTGTGCCTTCTGATTCACAGTTGAAGAGAGAGTTGTTATGTGAAGCTCATAGTTCTCCGTTTTCAGTTCATCCGGGCAGTACTAAGATGTATAGAGACCTGCGGGAGTATTACTGGTGGGATGGAATGAAAAGAGATATTGCTGATTTTACTGTGAAGTGTTTGACTTGTCAGCAGGTTAAAGCTGAGCGGCAGTTACCGAAAGGGATGCTTCAGCCTTTACCAGTGCCAGAGTGGAAATGGGAGAATATATCCATGGACTTTGTTGTTGGATTACCGAAGACATCTCGAGGTAATAATGCAATCTGGGTTATTGTTGATCGCTTGACCAAATCTGCTCATTTCCTTGCTATACGAGATACTTTCTCTCTTGATCAACTTTCCCATTTGTATCTTAAAGAGATAGTCAGGTTACATGGAGTTCCTATCTCCATTGTATCAGATCGTGATCCCAGGTTTACTTCTAACTTTTGGAAATGCCTTCAGAAGTCTTTGGGTACTGAGTTAAATTTTAGTACAGCTTTTCATCCTCAATCAGATGGGCAGTCAGAACGAACAATTCAGACATTGGAGGATATGCTACGAGCTTGTTCTATGGATTATCAGGGAAGTTGGGACCAACATATTTCTTTGGTTGAGTTTTCATATAATAACAGTTTTCATTCCAGTATACAGATGGCACCATTTCAGGAATTATATGGGAAGCGGTGTCGAACTCCAGCTTTCTGGGATGAAGTGGGTGAAAGAAAGTTGATGGGACCAGAATTGGTAGAAGAGATGGCAGAAAAAGTTCAGCTGATTCAGAAACACATGAGAACAGCTCAGAGCAGGCAGAAGAGTTATGCGGATAACCGGAGGAAGGATCTATCTTTCGAGGTAGGTGATCATGTTTTTCTCAAGGTTTCTCCTTGGAAAAGTGTGATGAGATTTGGTAAGAAAGGAAAGTTGAGTCCAAGGTTCATTGGACCATACGAAATTCTGGAGAGATTTGGATCAGTTGCATACCGAGTGGCTTTACCTCCGAGTTTATCTCAGGTACACAATGTTTTTCACGTTTCGATGTTGAGAAAGTATATGCCAGATCCATCTCATGTTTTGAGTCCAGAGGTAGTTCAGCTGGAAGAGAACCTATCTTATGAGGAACAACCGGTCCAGATTCTTGACCACAGGGAGCAAGTGTTACGGAATAAGGTGATTAAGCAGGTAAAGGTTTTGTGGAAAAACCACATGATTGAAGAGGCAACATGGGAATCAGAAAATGCAATGAGGGATAAGTACCCCCATTTATTCGATAAGTAAATAAATTGCGGGGACGCAATTTTCTAAAGGGGGGAAGGATGTAACATCCCAAGTAAGTAATGAATAATAGATATTTTTATCTATGTCTATTAATGATAAAGATAGTGTTTTAGAGGCTTAAAATGAAAATAAATACAATCTTATGCATGGAATACACTAATATTCTTAAAAGATTGTTTTAGTGCCTTTTGATGGAAAACCATTTTTGAATCTATATTTTGACAATTTTATAAACTATGTTTGTCAAAATAAACTTATCCTTTATGATTGGGACATCAAAATTTACCTTGTGTGAATTTTTGGTATTTTTCTGACAATGTTCATTTTTTTATGAATAGTGAAAAATACCGCATTTTACATCAAAACTACTTTTTAATCTAATTTATTTATATGATTAGATTATGTTTTGAATTGGTTTTGAAGTAAAATTAGAATATATTTTTACCATTTTATCCAATGGTGGTCATTGGAATCAATTTCACTTTGAAATTAGACTTAAACTGGTGTCAATCTTTTGATACTTATTGTTTTGTAAAAACACGCTATTTTGCTCTGGCAGCGGGAATTAATTATTGAATTAACTAATGTGACTTATATGATTTGAATTTTGTAAAATAGACTTCATTTTTGAATTCGGAATATCAAATATAGCTTAGAGTGAATTTTTGGTAATTTTCTGAAAAACTTCAATTTTTGATGAATAGTGAAACCACTAAGTGGTAATCAAGCAAACTGATTTTTCAGTTAAACGAAAGTTTACCACTAATGTGTATTGAATTTTGAAAATCCGACATACATGGTTGTCATTAAGAAGTAAAATGTGGTTCAATGAGATTAAAATAATTTTTTGGTGAATAGTAACTTATTAAGTTTTTAATCGCGATTAGTGGTAATTAGTGTAGTTTAAGGAATACATAATGCTTTAATAATATAAAATGACCTAGACACATGTCCCAAACTTATTGGTTGTGTCATGGCCGACCAAGACAATCCATGTCCTAACTTGGGGACCCCATGGATCCACTTTTGTTGGGAAATGACATAAATTACTTTTTATTTAATGTTAAAGTGAAAATGACACAAACATAATATGTTTTGCGAAAACAATTTTTAAGTGGGGTTATACAAGTCCAAATTTTGATTATAAATATTCAAGGGAAATATAAAAAGATTTACTACATCATAGTAACTTTTTTATAATTTTTAGACATTAAATAAATTTAATTATTTATGACATAATAATGATGCAGCGATGACATCATTATTTGACGATTTAAATAAAATGGAAAGATAATATAAAATTTATGAACTACACATGGCCAAAACCAATTGGATGAGTTGATTCGATGCCTTATAACCTTATCCACGAATTCTATCAATGTGGGACCTTTTAAAACCGAAACACATTTTCAAATAATGTAATGTTTCTTTACTTTCCAAAAGTGCCCCTCCTCTCCCCTTATAAAAGGCCCCCACCTCTACCTCATTTCACACACTCTTCAAGCATTTGGCTCGGCCAACCCCTGCCCATTTGCTCTCTCCACATCCCTCTCCTCATCCTAGAGGATTCCCTTTGGGAAGAATCCTTTCAAAGGAAGCCTTTAGGCTCAAACCAAAAGGAGTTACACTTTTTAAGGTAATTCTTTCTCTAATGTTCATTTGTTTTATTTTCCTTCTCCAACCCCCTAAGCTCTTTTTATATACTTCTTTTGTCACAACACCAGTATCATCAATATACTAGGATGTTGTTATAAGATTTATGTTAGGGCCAATAGGGGCCTATATATACCCTGAGAGGGGGGGTGAATCAGGGTATGGATATTCTTTTTCAAAGTTCTTTCTGCCCCACTGGATCTTGACCTCTTTGTTACAAGGGTCACTTTGTTTGCACTTGTGTGGTTACTGTGATCAGTTGTCTCATTTACCTGATGATGATGCTTTGAATGCAATGCAGGAAAGTAAGCAGGCAGACACAGAGATTTTTACTTGGTTCACCGCTAAGGGCTACGTCCAAGGAGCATACGCCGACAAGTTGCCGGTTCGTACCAAATTCCACTAGGCTTCACTAGCTGTGGATTACAATGTTCGGGCTAGATCACTTCTATGCCCAGGCTCACTGCCTATACAAGGTTTAGGGTCAGCTCACTGCTTTCCCAAGGGTCACTCCCTGTTTCTCTCTCTCTGGCTCACTGCTGGTGGAGAGGATCACCTTCTTCCTCTTCCTAAGCTCACTGCTCTTGGAAGGGATTCACTCACAGTTTATAGACCTGTAGGTCTCCTCATTTCCATGAAGGAATGCATCTTCCTCTGTATGTAGATGCTCTGTTGAAGTCCAACTTTCACCCGCAGATGAATCTCACTTTGCACCGGATGTACCGGGCAACCTCAATTTTTACGCGCAACCCTTACGGTGCCTTGCGCGCAATTTCTATGCTTTGCGCGAAATTCCTTTTTCGCGCAACCTTCAAATTTTACGCGCAGCCTGGAAACTGCCTTGCGCGCAATTCACTGCCTTTGCGCGAAATCCACTTTTCGCGCAACCTTCCTTTTACGCGCCAACTCAAACTTTCTGCGCAGCCTTTGCTTTTCGCGCAATCTGACTTTACGCGCAAACTTTAAGTTTACGCGCAACACCCTTTCAAACTTCAATTTCGCGCACCAGAGCTCGGGTATTTTCTATGTCTTGAACTCTTATGAATGGAGGAGGGTCACTTCATATTTATAGGCAAAATCGACCCCGCGCGAAAAACCCTCCTTGAGCGCGTAATCCGCTTTGATCTTCCACGCACAAACATTTTCCGCGCACTGCTCCATAATTTCGCGCACCTCATGCCTTTTCCATTTTACGAGCTTCGGACCTCGTAACACCTCTTGCGCGAAATACTTCATCCGCTATTTCGCGCGCCACTTCAATTTTCCGCGCACGCCTCCAAAATTTCGCGCGCCTCATGCCTTTACCGATTTTCAAGCTTTCGGCCTTGAAACATCTTTTGCGCGAAATACAATTTCGCGCAACCCGCTGTTTTGCGCGCCACACTTCAAGATTTCGCGCAACCCTCTAGTTTTGCGCGCCACGCTTGATTTTTCCGCACACCTTCTTCATTTCTCTCTCCTCATCCTTTGCCAACAACATATCACTCCATTTTCCATTGGCGATTTTCAGGCCCAAAAATTTGGCAAACACTGGAAAACGGCGCCACCTTGTACTGCTCTTTTGTACCGCCTCCAGATCGTCCTTTCCTTTGTCAAAGTTCTTTGTCAACATGGAATGTCAACAAATTCTCGGGAACTCGACAATTCTCCATGGAAACCTTCTTTGTCAACAAACACAATCAACCCAAAAATGCTGCAATGCTACCTTGAGGGATTTTTTCCCAACAATTTATTTTATCTACACTCTCACACAACTACATCAAATGGTTAAAGAACATACGGTTTCCGTGGATGGCGAAATTCTGCCTCCCGAAACGATGATTGTTCAATACTCATTTAACACCTTCAAAGGTGGCCATTATGATGTCACTATTTTTATATATGATATGTAATATTTTTATTTTTTACTTATGCTTCTGTATTTTTCATTTGTGTCTTACCTTTATGGCTTCCATTATGGGTATACGCGATATCTTCATTTAAGGAAGTGCGGACTACCGCCCCCTAAAAGTGATTTGATTCGTTAATACCATATGTGGGATGTGTAAAGGATAAAGTTAATGATATTATATATGTTATTATACTGGAGTTATAACATACTCTTATACCATTATGAATCCATTCCATGAAATATGAAATAGAAATGGAAGTAGCGTTCATGCGTACGTACGGCTTACCGTCTCCATGAACGGTGCATTTCATTTCTTACCTCTAAATGATTATGTAATATTTTAAATACATGTATGTACTGGATATATATGACATATATGATATCTACATAATGAATACCATTCTGGATATAATGAACCTTTGACCAAATTAACAACATGTAAGTATAAGAAGTCAATTTTTGACTTAAGAACCAAATACCAACAAAATGAACATTATTAACTTAAATAATTACATGATGTTCATAACATGGTATAAAAGGAATAATGAACTTGAAAAAGGTTCTTAAGAAAGTAGAGATTAACTAAAGTTTATTATTCAGGAGTTTAAAGAACGGTCGGGTCAAGTCAGATACGAGGTATGGGAACTTCTTAACCCAATTTCCATTCTTTGGGTTAATCTCCTACTTTCAAATTATGTCATTATATTATTATGTCGTATCTTGTATTTGTACTTTATTTATGTGTACTTATAGTGAATACACATAATGTATCTATTTTATTTTAAAAATTATCTTTGTATGGGACTTCGTCTCAATCTCCTTTCATTGAGGCATATTTTATTTTATACACAACTTTCTTTTATACGGTGTATAAACCCCTTTGACTTTTACGTTTATTAAAAAGGAATCTTTTTTATACGAAGCGTTTACTAAACGACAAAAGGGAATGTTTTTGTCGTACGTATGCGGAGACAACGACTTCTCCGCCTTCGTGACCGTTATTTGAGTTTCGGCTTCCTCTACAAGCCATACCTTCTTTTTAAAAGAAAGATAAATACCATATTTTACTTTTCCGTTATTTTGGTATTGAAAATGGTTTTCATAATGTTTTTATATCAATGTGTTGTATTGATATCTCGTGATTGAAATGTGGAAATTTTATGTTTCCTTTATGCATGTTTTATGTGATATGATTATGTTATGGTTCTTGGGCATTATTATGAAGACGGGTGGTTCCGTGATAAACTATGGGCGGGTGAGCCCGTTATAGCTCTCCAATGCATTGGGTAACGCGAAGGAGTGAAACGTTAAGATTTCTCCGAAGAGATTTTAGGGAATATACTGTGATGGGTATTCCAAACGTAACCAAGAGGGTTACTCCCTACGTAAGAATGTTATGAATGCCTCAAGTTACCTTTATGTATTATGATTTATATGATTTATTCATGTTTTTATGAGGTATGTTAAAGTGCCTATGTTTTATGGGTAAAGTATGATTTCATTCTTATTTATATATGAACTCATGTTTCCTATCCATGTTTTTTTTATAACCCATACTGAGTTTTTATGCTCATCCCAAGTTTTTGAAATGTTTTTCACAGGTCAAGGGAAAGGTACATGATAAGATGATAGAGTCAAGGATGTGTCAAGAAATAATCCATGTTTTATTTTAAATGTGTTTCCATTGATGGGAATGAAGAATACTATCTTTATGTAACCACTTTGTTTATATGTGGAATGTAATGCAAGTTTTATGATCTAATTCTCTAAAACTCTAAACCAGAAAAGATCCTCAATGTGTAATCTTGTAATAACTCAAGATTAAGTAAGGTTTAAGGCTGGGGCCTTATAACGGATGTTTTTGGTCGAATTATACTTATCCAATAGATTTAAAACATCTTTTACGGCAATAATAATATCATTTTTACCCTTAATTACCATATTTACTTTTTATTGTGCTAAGTAAAAGTAAAAAGTTACAATTCACCAAAAAAATATTTTTATCTTATTAAACCACATTTTACTACTTTATATTAATTGTGTCTCTTGGAATTTAAAAAATCCACTCACAGAAGTGGTAAAATTAATTATTATATAAATTTGCAAATTTTTCTAAGTGGTGTGTAAAAGACGGTGAAAAGTTAAATAAAATTTTTATATATCTAAAAGTATTATAAAATAACTCAAATTAATTTCATTGAACATATATAGGTATTATTTATCTATTTTGACCTAAAATAAATATAAATAAAATAAATAATTATTTAAATAAAAATTTGGTTTTAATCTATAACTTAGTGTTTTTCCTTATTCATCAAAAATTGAATCTTTTTAGAAAAATACAAAAAATTTACCCTATGATAATTTTGATATTCGGAATTTAAAAATGAAGTCCATTTTGAAAGATAAAATTTATAAAATTTCAAAAAGTGGGTATTACTATTTAATAATGGCTAGTTTCATTGGTTGTGGTGTGTGTTAGAACTCGATGTTGCGTACAACACATGATATTTTATTATTAAAATAGAAGAGTACTGTGGAAAATTAGGGTGTTACATCATAGATAAAATCAATAACTAATACAAGAATATTAAAAATAGGCCATGTTCTACGAATTGGAAAAAATAATTATTATTACACCTCATCATTTTGATAGTCATCTATAGAAAATATTTCTACATGTAGTTGGATTTCATCAACATAAATTATTTATATTATTATATAATTTTAAAAATATTATGAACTAAAAATTATTCCTAAATATCCCTTAGATGATTATTGTACATAAACTTTTGTTTTTCATTATAACCAATATCATACTTATTATTTAAATTAACAGATTTTATTTCAACTTGTAGAATGGATTCAGAATGTAGATATATCTCAAAAAGAGGGATGGTTGCAGTTCCAGTTAATAATTTATAAACTTGATTAATGAGAATAACATTATATTGGATGAGTAAAAAACTTATAATGAGGTTGAAATATGTGGAATTGATGGATGAAAAGTTGAAAAAACTAGGGTTTCTTCCACTACTTCAGGGTGTTCGAACTGAACTTGTTGTTCACTTATTTCTTCACAAATATTTTATATAGATAATGAAATAGAAACTATGGAATATTTAACCCAATATTTTATCTAAAAAGGGCCTTTTACTTCTAAATGGGTAGCATCTATTTTAACATATTTCAAAATTTCACATGGGGTAACATAACTATGTACATCAATAGAAGAAATTTCATGAAATGTCTCTCCTTAAACATGTGTGGGGTATACTTCAAATTATCCAAAATAACTAGATGTATCTTATTTATTTCTAAATTATATTAAAACACACTATATTTCAAATCAGTACCACTCAAATTCATTATAGAATGAAATATATTAAAAGAAATTCATCTGTGTATATATAAGTCTTGAAAAAAAAACTAGCTTAAAGAGCCTAACAAATTGAAATAAATTATATTTTTTTAAAATAGGACAATTATATAACCATTTATCTTTCCAATTTTTTATGTTTTTCTATAAGAAAATCATATAGAAAAGTGATATCTTGGGGAAACTATTTATTAAACTCAAAATTTCACTGATCATTCTTTGATGGAAAAAAACAATACCCGAACTATATCTCGATTCGATATCTTTCAATTGATTCTATTCAACACTAGGTGTTCCAAACAATGAAATTATCATATATTGAGGGATTATATCATAAATTTAATTTAGGGTTGATTTCAAATTATAATAACCATTACATAGACATTAGAAAGCCTCATCTATAGATAATGAGGATATCAAACACTTTTTGGTTTATTTTCAATGAAACAAGACATTCAACATATCCAAAATAAACATGAATGTTTCATAGAATTCAAAATAATTATCTTTCATTTTAAAAAATATTATATCATCATTAAAAAAATATTCCCAACCATTATGAATAAAAATTCATTTTTATTATCATTTCTATTCTGCCCAACTGTATGGTTTTGGTTTTTTTTATTATGTGGTATGTATATTTTCTTTCAATTATATCCTTATATTTGTATAAATATGAGTCCCAAATGAGATCAATATATTTTGAGGCATGTACTGAGAATTTTCATATCCTAGATCTCTTATTTTGAATAAAAATAGTTGGGCCACATGTTTAGGAGAAACCATATGGACCTAGACTCTTAGATAGGGGTAACCATGTTGGTATGGATAGAGGGATAGATGAGGATAAAATGTTTGAGGTGATTGTTAATCTAGGGATGCACACCAGGTGGGTGGTTTTTTATAATATTTATGCACCTAGTTTGTTCTTGGTCTCCCCAAATGTGAAAATGAACCTTGTTAGGTCCCCATTGAGGCATTGAAGTGTTCATAGATGACACTTGGTTTTTCATCAAACAATGAAAAAAATCATGTAAAAAAATGTAATGAAAATTATATTTATTAGCATAAAATTTTCCTTATAAACTAAAAATAATTTCTTTTTACTTGGATGAAAAACACCATTCATGTTTAGAGAGCTCCTTTGAAGCCAAATCATGGGATTTACCTTATTTCTCTATCCTAAATCAGAACTGATAACTATTAGCCTTACTAGATTTACACTATTGATTATTTCATTACTCTTAGATATTGTTTTGAATTTGTAATAGTTGTGTTATTTAGGTGGAATATAACATACCCATTTTTAAATATTTTCATCCATTCATTGTTTTTATCTTTATTCGGACCTAATAATAGGTTAATAATTGATGATTAAACAATTACAAACATACTCAAGGAGGTTTGTACCTTTCCATAATAGTTTCATGTTTATAAGAATTGTTTCCATCATGTGACATGCTAAAATTTATATACATGCACCTAAAATTATTTGAATTCACTGATTTAAATAATTGGAACCCATTTTGGATTCATACTATCACCTTTGATATTTTTGGAGTGTCCCCCCCCAACCTAGAACACCTATGGGATGTTCCATTGTATTTCCCTATGTCATAACACCTAATTAGCTACTTATAGCCCTGCCAATTTTCATTGGATTATTAATGTGAACTAAATAGACCATTTTATGTAGTAAGAATCATGATTTACCTATTTATTTATGAATAAAATGAATAAAATAAATTGAATTTTTATGAGATAGTTTATTCATCCTTTTACTTATGTTAACACGATTTGAATTGATTTTATTAATTGAAATTAAATTTTGTAAATGATTTGGATGAGCTTATGTAATTTTAATTTTTTTTTGAAAGGATGTATGTATGAGATAATGAATTTATTATCGAGGTGGATACCTTGGATTTCCTTCTTGGATCATAATTCCATGTGACATCATGTACATTTCTACACCAGTGGTCTAGATTATGATAGTGGGTTCCTAGGGCTTTTTTTCTCCTGAGATCCTGATTCATAGAATGAAACTATACTTGATAACACGTTGATCTATCTTTCAGGGACTAATGTTTCTCATTGTATATTGACATGCTACTTGGATTCCAACTATGTCATTAGTGAGTTTCTATTATGATTCTATTAGGACCTGATGTGGATTCCTTGGTCCTCTAAACATTGGGTTTGTACCTTAGTAGTTTAAAACTTTTATTACATGGATATAAAATTTTAGATGTTACAACTAATTATATGGTTCAGTGGTGTGGATATTTTCATTTAGTAACATCGAACAACCATTATTGATTTTTTTATAATCTTTCTAGATGGACCATGTATGGGTATTTGAATGATATGGATAGACTGAAAAATATCAATTTTTTATTTAATCCTTACAGTATCCCCTGTATGTGGTTTCTTGATTTTGTTAATGGGAGACATGTTTTGATGGAAAGGATAACTCATTACTTTTAGAAAAACTATACCTATGATATATATTCCACACATATTTCTTTTATATCACATAGACATAATTTGTTATAGATATTTTTAGTGTTGGACTATCAAGTGTTATATCACCCAAGGAATCGTATATCATTGGGTACCCAGATAAAAATCATGGATATTGGTAGGGACCTAGTAAAGGACCCACTGTACATTGCTGGACTTTTTAGTTGTTAAGAGAAGATAAGTATAAGATCACAATAGGATCATGATGATACTTTTAGATAACCCTTTATAATATTTTGGCCTTTAGATACATGTATTATACGTAATGATCCTATATTATTATTCTTAATTTTTAGAGGCATTACATAACACACCATTTTGTTATTGAGTTTTCCATTGACATTGTTTATTTTTTATTATAAACTCATGGATTTTTTACTTTAGTTCTGTGATTTATCTTATGATTCTTCAATTGATATATATTATTTTTACAAATATGTGACACTCTTACATGACATAAATTCTTCCCACATCTACCCTAGGACATCACTACTAGTCGGAAGGCTTTAACAGAGGGGGAGGTACGCTTGAGGCCATGTGACCTACTCCCTTAGAGAACCATTTAGTGTCACATATGTCGGGACATTACAAAATGATATATTTTTTCTTTTCTTTATTTAATATTTTATTACAATAGATAATATATAAGGAATGTAATGTAATTCATAAATTAACTAAGCCTATGAGTATCTAACCCATGTATATAAAATACCTAATTACCTATAATGAAAATATATGTATTCTATATTATTTTATAATAATGTATCTCTGACTCCACCGATGTGTGATGAACATGATATGTGATGTTATAGTAGATATGATTCGCTATTTTTTCTTTTATAATTCCATATTAGATTAGGTTTTTCAATATCATGCATCATTTTAGGTGATTTACTGGATTCACATTCCATTCATTATTCCATTCCATACATAATTCATTTTTTGACTGCATGACATTTTTATGAGTACCTTGAGTGATATACCTATTTCTTAATAGATGATTTGTGCATGGAATTGAGAAACATGATTGGTAATTATAGTTAATTCCAAAAGATAAATTTTGTTGTCCAATATTATCTATATTAGTCCACACAAGATTCTAATAATGGAAAATTGAATCATGGACCATTCAATTCATGACTGGAACGTGTTATAGTTCAGATTTACTGTAACCCAGATTTTTTTGAATGGTGTATGAGCCCTTATGGATCCTAAGTGAGGAAAAATTTGGATCCACACTTCTAAAAGGATGTTCTAAATGAGTATAAAATTATATGAAATTGAATATATGAAACATATAAAATAACCAAGATACATATTTATAGTGGGAAGTAGAAAGTATCTCTAGTACATTTAATGGTTGCTAATATTTCCCAATCCTGGATTATGGAGTAGGTGCGGTGATATGGTATTATATAGGAAGGATTCAACCGATCATACACCTTCATATATGATCTTATCATTTTCAATTTTTTTCTAAGGCATGTGTTTGGAATTTTATATTCTTATAACCATGAGAACATGCAGTAATGTTCCATGAGGGCGGTGACAACAATGCTCAAGAGGTGGTGGGTCATGTGATACTTGATGATCATTCTATAGTTCAATATGTGACACAAATAGTATTTCCAGATAGGGGTGATGATGAATAGTTAATAATTGGTTTTATGAGATTCATATAGACCATTTAGGGAGAACTAAAACCCACCATAGAAATGGAAGAGCTGAGTAATGTGTCCCAATAGTAGTATCCTCCAATGATTTTGGGGGATTGACAACCATAGGATGCTTAACTATTTCCTAAAAATGGTTTTTTATATTATACCATGAAGAGACAAATCTAGAGAGTATGTTAAATTTAACAACATATTTTATTTTTTAGTCGCTAAAAACTGGTGATATGAATCAAACATGGATGAAACTATGTGTGATATAGTATAGAGGGATATCTAATATAGGTTTCAGGGAAAAAAATTTCATCCGGCTGTGAGATATAAAATGGGTAGTCAGATTTTGTTTCTGAAGTAGCTCACGATGGCTGTTATGGAATGTTACGATTCTTTATAGAGATTCAACATTTTGTGATGAAATATCTGTCTTAGGATCTATCATGTTTGATAATATTCAAGTAATGTCTCAAGAATGTTATTTGAACATTGGCATAAAATTTTAATTGTAGTCTATTACAAGATAGTAAATAAGGAACTAAATTCTCAATTGATCATGAGGCAAGGTGGGGGAGTAAAAAAAGGTAGTTTGGGCTCTTTAATCAGGGATTTAGATTATAGTGAAAGGAAGCACTTTTTTGAGGCCTCCAATGACGGGAGTTCAAACCATATTGTTACTGGTACTAGCTCTATTTTCAACCATCAATGTGGTAGATGGGGTCATATGAGGGATCAATTTGATTGTAAAATACTTTAGTGATAAATTTACAATATGATTAGAAATGTATACAATTTTAAATATTCCATACCTTTCGTAGTTAGTTTATGGGTGTCTACTATGGATTCGGTTTAGGCGTCAAATTCACAACTCTATCCCAGTATTGGTTTTGGAGTAGTGCCGATAATTCTGGATAATAAGCTAGTTTTGAACAATGATTCCAGACTCTAGTTGTAAGAAGTTAATAGAGTAAGACCAATCTAGGTTTTTATGTTATTTCACAAGGCCATAATAAATTCCATATATATATTGTATATCCATCAGTAGAGGGATGATCACTAAGCCATCTACAGTTAGAGGTACGAATGTATTATCCTATACACTAGTATATTTTCTATTAGATATATGTAAGGCTCAAAGTTTAATATGTTTAAATTTAGTAGAGATAATTAAGTTCATTAATATGTTTTTTATGTTTTTATGACACTTGATACTCTATTAGGGATCAAAAAATAGGGTGTATTTCAGTTAATGTATTTTCCCATTTTGATATGTGTGTTTCACTACATATGGACTCATTTTTTCCTTGAGATGATCAAGTATGAAATAAAAATTGGGATGGAATGTATAACTTGTTATCATAAAAATGTTGATTTTTATCACTGAAGGTTTACATTAACATCATATTATTGTGGGGTTTTATTCAAAATGGTTTATGGGACTCCCAAAAAGATAGAGCTAGACTAGAGTATCATGGGATGGGATGGATGAAAACCTAGTTTGGTTGCTTATATTTGATTGATCTGACAACACGTTTGGATGATTTACCCCCCATGTTTGATCATTTTTGTACATTTTCCTATATAAATTTTCTACTTTACCATATGATATATAGGTAGGGTTTTCTATTATGATAGTTGAAAGGGATTCATATTAATCCATTCCTCCTTATAGTATTGATACATTAGAGTTTCATGAGCCCAAAATGAAGCTAGATGACTTCGTAGAAGATGGGTTTATACGACCCACTACTTATCTATGGTATTCAATGGTAATTTTGTGAAAAATAGGATATTACCATTTGGATATGTCTGGATTACAAGGAATTGAACCAATTGATGGTCATGAACTCATATCCCTTTCCATTGATAGATGATTTCTTCCACTATCTATGAAGATTCCGAGTGTTCGCATTAATTGATTTGAGATCATTTTATAACCAAGTGCATGTCTAAACTAAATACATACCTCAAAAATAAATTCATAGATGGTATGGTCTATAAGATTATTTGGTTATATCGTTCATCCTCATGAATTATCCATCAATTTTCATAGTCCTGATGAATTTTGTTTTCCATATTTAGCTAGACCCCTTTTTTGGTCTTACTCAAGGAAGATATCCTAGTGTATTCTCTTAATCGTCTCAACCATTCCATACTTAATGAGGGTAATTTACATACACTTAGAGTGAATCCATTATATGCTAGGATTTCTATGTTCCACTTTGGAATGGATATGATTTAATTCCTATGTATAAGTTTCTTATATACATGAGTATCTGTTGACCTAGAGAAGGCGAGAGCTGTAGATTCCTAAGAGCATCATTTGAATATCGTTTATATATAAAATTTATTTGGGATAGTTAAATTTTATTATAATTTCAGAAAAAAATTATTACTCTTATAATCACCATTTTTTTGACTTGAATAAGAAGGGTGTGATGTTTCATAGTTAGATATGTACAAGATAGTCATTCACGAGCTAAAAGGGAAACATATTTTATCTTCGGTACTGATTCTTCTAGAGTAAGGAATGAGTTTCATTGTGTGTTTTGATTCATGTTGTAACATGACAATATTTGTTTTGATATGGGATTATATATTCATGGAATTCAGGTATAATTAATTTATTCTACATTAGAGGAAATACATGTCACCTAACTTCGTTATAGCTGATGTTGTACATGCCATATAGTTTTGGAAGAGTTATTTACTTAGAGTGCGTTTTTTATTAAATACAGACTGGAAATGCCTCATATATATATATTTTAATCGATTGAAATGAATCTGAATCATTGAATGTCAGTTCAGTGTGAAAAACATATTAACATTGATCATGCTTACATGCTTGGAAGTGGCAATGTAGTTTCTGATTCACTATGCAGCAAGACTCAGATACAACCATTTTAGGAGGCTAGTAGATAGTGGATAGTTTTTACCTTTATTAAAAAATATTCAATTGATGATTTAATATAGAAAATTTTAAAAAAATCTCATCCTTTTCTATGAAATCCTATCATTATGATAGAGGGAGTGTGAGACCATCATCATATGTGGATGTCTTAGTACAATGGGAGAGTGTTGTAGGTGATGACCCAACTATTGGTTGGTCTATGGGAAAGGTTGAAATTCTATATATAATTGGAAATGTTTGGGTTACAGAAAACCAAGGCATGGAGATGTTGTATGAATTTCATGTATCAGTTTGGGAAGTACATCCCAATGTCACTAAAATGTATATGACTTGATCCGTCATTACTAGTGGTTGAGGATGAAATAAATGGTAACTTGTTTGGTTAGGAGGTGTTCCACCTGTCAGTATTTTTAGTAAGAACACCAATGGAAAGGAATAATTTTATAGTATTTACACATTATGAAAATGATTTGGGAAGACATTATGAAGGATTTGGAGGCCAGATCTCCAATGTTGCCTGAACATAGTGATGTTGTATTGGTTGTTGTGGATTATTTTATGATTGAGATTCATTTTCTTATTATTAGAGAGACCTTTTCAACATATGATATTTGGAGAATATATATCTGTGAGATAGTGTGACTTTATAGGGTTCCTCAATCTGTGGTACCACATAGTTAAGACTATATTACATCTCAATTCTAAAATATATTACAGATGGCACTTCGTAAACTGGTGCTTATTATAATAACAGAACACCCTCAAACTGATGGTCCTTCAGAGAACACAACTTAAGTTTCCAAGGGGATTCTTATTGAATAAGTCATTAATTTTAGGGGCTCTTTGGAAATTCATATTCCCCTGGTTCATTTCATCTAGAATAATATCTTTTATGTGGTGATAAATATAGAATGGTATTATTATTTTTAGGGTAGGACATACCAATCAACTCAATGTAACATAGAGGATGCGTATGTGACATTTCTCAAACCTCGCCTCATGAATGAGACTTAAGATATGTTTTATTTGATTCTAAAATGGATGGGTACCACATAGTTATGGTTAAAAATATTATGATGATCACCATCGATGACCTCTAGAGTTATAGGTATGTTATAAGGTTTTTCTACACATCTCACATAGGATGGGACCCAAATTGATTAGGGGACAGGGTAATATATTACCACAAAATATAGGGAAATTTGAGATTAAAGAGATTGTTGGGATGGTGAAATATTAGTTATAGTCACCTTAGAGGTACTTCCCATGAATGTTGTATTACATATATCTCATCACTTTCATTATCAATAAAACTCATATCACACACTATAGCTAGATGAGGTGGAGTAACTAGCAGATTATTCCTTTGTGAAGAATTATATTTGTGTTGTTGAACATTGAATGTTGGTTCTTTGAGGATTATCAATTCTTCTATTATAGTTGTTGTGGAATTATGAACATTTCCAGGATTGAATTTGGAATATGGAGGCTAACACTTGTGCTCAATGGACAATGTTGTTCATAGGCGATTCTTGAACACCATTGGAAGGGTAATTTAGAGTTGAATTTATTTTTGGGGGAATATTTAAATAATATTGGATTTTTCTATGAGGTATAGATTTTTTTGTTTTAATTTAAAAACTTGTTTTTATCCTAATGTGAGTACCTAATGAGATGAAATCAGTTTTAGGGTGTTTCTAGAGCATGTTTGGAGCCAGTAGTCTAACATCCAAAGAAAAAAAATTACAACACAGTTAAGAGAACCATTCCACCAAATCCACATGATTCTGGGTAACCGTACAATTCTAGATAAAGGGATGTATGATACCACATAATTTTTAGAAACCATATAAATAGGGACACACACTTGTATTAGAGATATTCATTTTTTGATAGAAGATAAGCATACTATTTGAGAATGGTTTTCGAGATCATGTACATGAATCTTGAGAGGTCCCCCTTATGGTATTAGAAGGGTGCTAGGTTGATGCATGGTTTATCCAAAAGTGTATCCAAACCCTGAGATACATGAAAAATATGAGATATTTCATTTGGGTACATAGATTTTCTTATAACCAATTACTAATTTCATATTCTAATTGTGGAAAATACCCTTCATGTTTGGAGAGCTCCTTTGAAGCCAAATAATATGTTATGATCCCATTTCTACATCCTAACATGGAATTGAAGTATTTTGGTCTCATTGGATCCATGCCGATGATTTATTCATTCATATGGTGGAATTCATCATTTTAATTGATATTGATAGAGTTATATATATGCAACATAGGATTCCCTATTTTCAAGATACAAATCCATTCTTCATTTTCCTCTCGATCTTTACCTAATAATATATTGTTTCAAGATGAGTTATCTACTAAAAACCTACGATATATGGTCTATAACATTTACAAATAGTGTGTTTTTTTATTAGAATACTTTCCATTTTGTTGCACAATAGACATTTTATTGTTTCCCATAAAATGAAAAATGTGTTGTGAATGAATGATTTTGAACATGTTTAGTTTTCCCACTATTACCTTTGAGATTATTGGAGGTTGTTTTGCCCAACCTAGGCCACCCATAGGGTTTTCCCATGTATTTCCATATGGAATACCACCCTATCGGTTATGTGTGAGATCGCCAATTTTAGTGGGATCCTTAATAATAAATAAATGGATATTTTATGGTTATTAACACTTTATTTAGCTATTAATTTTTAGATGAAATTTATTAATTGAATTGAATTATTAGAAGAGATTTTATTCCTCATTTCCCATCTTAAAACAAGATGTGAGTTTATTTAATTGTTGGAATAGAAAATGTTGTTTTGAGTGAGATGAAATAATGGAATTTTAATGTTTTTGAAATGTTGAATAATTAGACAATGAATTGACTATGGTAGTTGTTTCCTTGGATGAGTATGTTGGATTCTGAATCTCTACGATGGATTGGAAAAATCTACTCTGTGGGTCTTGATTATGGTAGAGGATTCTTTAGATCTCTTTACTAACAAGATCCTATTTACAAAGGATTCCATGGGATCTTCTACCCCTTGGATCAATCTTGCATGGAATCTCATTAGACATGACCATTTGACATGATCCTTGGACACCAACCAAGTCATTATCGAGTTTCCATTGAGAATCTCCAGAGATTCACTATGGAATACATTTTCTTCAATACCCTAAATTTTTTCTTTCACGGGATGACACATAAATAACATTGTGAGGAAATTATGGATGTTAGTATTGATTATATGATGCATAAATATGGATATTTATAAGTTATTACATGGGGTTATGGTTGTGGATGTTTTATTCTTTACATATAGAATTGGTATGGGAATTTGAATATAGTGGGTATACTCGATAATAACACTTATTTATTCCTGTTTTTAGTATCCCTTAAATATGGTTTCATTATTTTGTGTACATGGATCCATGTTTGGCTCGATAGGATCACTCAGTACTTTTAGCAGTAATATACATCCAATATATATTTCACACTACTTTTTTGTAAATAAAAAAATGTGGATTTCTGTACAGACTATTGGTGGAGGCTTATAAAGTATTATCTCACACCCTCTTTGGACGACCGTTTGGTACCCAAAAAGTAGTATCGGATGCATGTACAGGCTGGAGAAATAACCCATGGTAGGATAACTGACATTTTTGCTGTTAGGATTAATAGAACATAGAACCGAGCTAGGCTCTTCATGCTATCTAGATGAAGTAATTTTTATTCTCTGGGAATTTTGCAACATGTATTATCTAGGATTCTAATAAATCGATTATCCTAATTTTTAGAGAAATTAAATGACACAAAATTTTTTATTTGATATTTTCTTTTTCAGTTTATATTTATTATTATAGTTTCTTGTATATTAATATTTTTTTCAGTGCAATATATAATTATATTACTATTGATCTGTTTGATCACAAATCAATGTTACATTATGACATTAAGGAATAGTCTCTCTATTGACAAACCATAGGTTCTCACTATTATTGGATATCATATTGTTTATTGGGAGGTGTTATTGGGTATATGAGACCCACTAGCTCTTGGAACTATTTAGTGGAACCCTGGTTCAGAACTGACACTGGACATTCAAAATCAATATTTCTTTCACATAGTAGTTTTATCATAAAGACCGACGCATGGAGCATCTAAATATAGTAAAATTTGAGATTCTATTTTTTTCAATTATAATAGTTAGATTTTATATCTAGTCTATTTTTTTAGGAAGGTTTACATTGAAAATATTAGTGTTTTTAGGTCCACAAAGGGTTTTAAAATTGGTCACTATAAAAATTTTTTTTCATATATTTTGTTTTTCAGTAATAGAAGGGCCATGTAGTGTGACATATAGAGTAATCATAGAAAACGTTCTTGTGTGTCATATTAGTATGTGAGTAATCTTCAAAATGGTGGCACTAAAATTTTAATTAGTTAAAGACCATCTAGATTTACTACAAGGATATTTATTATCACTAGACTAATAATTATGTATTATAAAAATAAAAAAGGAGACTATAATAATTTAGATTTATGATTTTATTATTAGGTAATGGTTTTGTAAAAATATCTACTAATTGATTTTTTTGAATAAAAATTCTACTGTGATATCACCGATTTTTACATGATCCCTTATGAAATATTGTCTATTATAATTGTGATTTTTTATGGAATGGTTAAAGTGATTTTTTGGAATGTTAATCAAATATTTGTTATTAATATTGATTGGAACTTGATTAAAATTCAATAAAAACATCTTTATGGTGTGTTCGACCCACGAAACCTATGCACAACAACATCCAGCTACAATATATTCAACTTTACCCATTGATAATGCTATAGATTGTTGTTTCTTACTAGACCATGATACTAAATATTAATCCATAACCTGATATGTTTTCAGAGTAATTTCTTATTGAATGTATATCTAAAAAATTTTCATCTGATTATGATGTTAAAAAATTATATTTTAAAAAAATTGGAGAAATTAAAACAATTCCTTTTCATATTATATAATTATTTTGTAATAATTTAAATGTGATTTTTTTAATTGGATTGAAATATTTTATAATTAAAAATAAAATATTAATATAAGGATTACATGTACCAAGAAAAAGAAAACTTTTATTGATTCCAATATATTAGTTTTCTACACATGGATTTCCTTCATTTTTTTATAGTTTATATTGTTGGAAGTAATAGGAGTGGAATAGGTATTTCTTTTTTCATGTCAATATTATTTATCTAAATCATGTATTTAGTTACATTTGTTCAAAATATTTTCAAAATCATTTTGAAAAATTCTAAATCCAAGGAAATAATTTTAAAACCTATAATACTCATCATAAAATATTTTTCATCTGTTTTAAAAAATAATTACATAAATTTTGGTTTGTTAAAAAACAAATTAAAACAAAAACATATTTTTTCCTAAAAAAGTACCTTTTGGGTTGTTTCATTAAAAATGTGGGGTCCAACATGTATAAATTTGATGAAATTGATAAAAAAGGAGCTCAATATTTACAACATATGATAGGTGGTTATTTATGTTCATAGGGATGTTTTGTATGATTAAAAATAGAATCATGAAAATGAGGGTCTTCAAATCTATGATTTCATTCAATACAATAATCTCCATTAAAAATAAATTTACAAATGATGAACTAATAACCATATAATATAACTAAAAATTCATATGATATATATATTCCTAAAAGATTCTAATTTATTATAAAATAGTTGTTAGGGATATTAAATATTCATAATATATTCCATCTTATTGGTTATAAATCTTTTCAACTTATGTATCTTTATTGATAGTAATCACACCTTGATCATACTATTTGCTCCAAAATATAGTTTTATTTCAAATAACATGATATTAAGAATATCTATTAACAAATTCCAATACCTTGTTCTTCTTGAACTAGTATAACTTTTTTTGTATTGAAAACACCCAACCCTTGTTATCTATTAATTCATCTACATGTTTTTATTTATAATAAAGGTAAAAAATAGAGAATAATATAAGGTTCCAATGAATTATTTCATTCTTAAATACTTCATATAAACATCCTATAAAAATTTATAGTGGATGGTCATTGTATTTTATATATTTTATAGGTAACAGAGTTTCGATTTCACTAGTATCAACCGTTGTACTATTAGGTTCACAAAGAAAAATTCTAAACTATTATACTTTTTATTATTAAAATGGCATTTAGATATCATGTCTCCAATTAAATGACTTAATTCATCATCTTATGACATTTAGATATTTAAAGGATCAATTTTACCAAACTTCACTTAAGTTGGATCATTAACAATCCTTCATCATTTATTAAAAAAACTATATTGTTTGGAAGTAGTAGAATAACCTAGTATTATTCATTATTAATCTTTTGGAAAAAATATATCAACAATACGATAGTGTATAATATATAATAATTATATCCAGAAACATTAAATTATTCTAACGTTGGGTTTCTATTATTCCATAACTCATATGTTGCATTCATTAATATATGACTTATTAGAACATGAATTGTGACCTAATATGCAATAACAATATCTTAAACCAAAAAATATGTTTTCATTTATTATTCACATATAATTATTATAGCAATTTCATAAAATATTTTATTCCTCATTTTAAACACATTATTATATGGTTGTTTCCTGGGGTCATAAAAGTATTCTCAATACCATTATTTGAGAAGAATGAATTAAATTCATTATTATTAAATTCTACTACAATTATAACAACATAAAGACACAATTTTTAGACCATTATATTTTTTAAAAAAATTATAAATTAATAAAAATATACTATTATCAAATTTTATGTCAAAAAAGGTAAACAAAAATAAATCAAAACAAATAATAAACAAATCAATTAATAGTTGATTTTTCCCAAAAGGATTTCAATTCTATATGGACTAAACAAGTTTATATGGTTATACTATTGTGGTATATAAGTAAAAACCCATTTTATTAGTCTAAAATATGACATAAATTTCTACCCCATTTTTCATTAATCACATAATTCCTTTTTATCCAATTTTTGGGTTGGAAATTCAGAAATTAAATATATTTTGGACAAAACTATTAATGTGTCAACATTATAATATCAATTACTTCTATAAAAAATACATGATTCATTAATATCAACATTCAAAAATTTACATATTGTTTTAAAAAATTATAATTTATAGTGTATGCATAATTTGATCTACATTCACTAAATTTGAGACGTTCTTCATTTAATATGGACCATCCATTTTAAGAAAACTCAAATAAACTCACATCATTAAAATTTTGAGAAATACTTATCTGGAATTGATTTATGTATTCCAAAAGTTTTAAATCATTTATTGTGATATATTGTGGATTTCAAAAAGATCCAATTAAAACTACATTTCCATTTGAATTGTCACCAAATATGATATGGCCTCCATCCTCGTTAGATAATGTATGAATGTTAGAGAAATATCCACACATGTTATAAGAGAACAACTATCCACGAACCTTTTAAATTTCAATTCATTTGGCTAGTTCCCAACAATGAAGACTCAAACATTAATATTTTTTATACACAAATGCTATTGGGTATAGAAATGTTAGCAAAAATATATTTGTGAACCCAGATATATTTTATTTTCCAAATTTTAAATTGGAATTTGATAATTTTTCATAAGTATAATCAATATTTATTTTACATAATTATATATTCCTTAGATATATTCTATTTTAAAAATCATCATCTATTCCACAATGATATAAGATAATACGATAGATGGTTCTATTTAGTATCCATGTATAAAGTAATTTTTATTGGAATTGGTGTTTTAACCGTTGCATCATAGACCATAAATTTCAATTTTTGGTTAACTAAGTATTTTATTTTATTAACACCAAAAGTGAAGAATATTTATCATTATTGAATATATTAATATTTTTTCATATGATATTAATTATACTACTATTTTTAATACATTAAAAATTATACTTTTCCAACTGGGGCTTCATATCTTGAATTTTATTAGTTACAACCTCTACAAGATTAACAATATTATTTTAGGAATTAATTGGGGACTTGATTTTCTTTTTTATTCGTTCATACGTAGTTTCCAACATGCTGTGGTAATCATTAAATTCTTCATATGATAAACTATCATTTTCAGACACAAACTCGTGATTATATGAATAATAGTATTGTACCTCATTTGCATGTTCCACAAAACACTTATTGAAATTTTGATTATATAATATATATTTTGAATCTAAATTTTTATAATAAATACAATCCTCAGGAGCACTTCACATGGATTTTATGGGGTTTTTATATTTCTTATGATATCTGAATTTATTTTATAAAATTATCTCCCATTCTATTTTTCTAAAATTGAGGGAATTGTTCCCTGATACATCTATGATTTTTGACTCATATAATCTCACATATTTAAAGATTCCATTACATTTGTTATAAATATTTATAATTATACTAAAACCTATTCACTTGTTGTAAAAAAATTTAAACCATCATTAAAATTTAGCATGTTTATCTTTTGATCCCATCATTATTGAAGAATCATTTTCTTCAGATGTTTCAGAGATCCACATACCCTTTTCCTTATTTATTGTATTTAAATGTAAAACCCATCATGGTAGTGTTTTTATTCTATTCCAATTGGGGTTCTATTACATCACCTTTCATTAATAATTAATACATCATATGTGTTTCAATGAGATATTTTATTTATAAATTAATGACCATTCATGATTTCTGAGGGAATTAGATATTACACTACACATAGGTGGTAAATCTATTAGAAATTTTCATTCGTTCTAGGGATATTAAATTGTTGCTTTATATAACAGAAATAATATTCACAATCATTGTGAGTATTCAATTTAACCACGTAACAAATTCCCTTTCATCCATTTTAGAGGTGTTGAACATAATTTTGAATGTATCATATCTAATATCCCACACATTTTATGCATCCTTATAAGAAACCATTATAGATGTGCACATTTCATTTGATGCATGAAATTGATAATCTATGTAAAATTAATGTGAATGTATTCTATAAATAATATAATCCATATCCTTATAATTTAGGTTATAACTCACTTCATTTCCAATATCCCATTTTCTAGTTTTGTTTTGTAAATTTTATAAAGATTCAGACATTGATATAAACCTTCAGACCATGGTTTTATGTGAAAACTATCTTTTACACATTATAGTAAGAATAATTACCACAATAAAAATAAGGTTCTATAACCATTTACATAACTTCTCTATTATCAACCATAGAATACATTAGAAAAATTTCCATTGGACTTTATCCTTTCACAACTGGGTACATAGGGGTCATAACAATTGATAATAATTTTTCTCCGAGAAGGTCGATGAATAGAAATTTGAGTGGGGGGATGAATTGTGTTATTGAAATTATAATTACATGAAAAGAACCATATTCATGGTATTAGAGTTCCAAAATATTTATTAATATAATTAGGAAGAAGAAAAATATAATTTCATATTTAATAGTTACAACATATCATATAAATTTTTTTTCAGGGAACATTAATCCCGTAGACCACTCCACTAATAATATATTCCATGAATTTTGTGATATTCACAATGAAAGACCTTTTTTTGGGCGATCCCAGGTGACTCCGTGAAGGTTATACTTGTTTGAATGGTCTAATATATTTCCACCATGATCTACCATTATATGCATTTTCCATATTCTGAATAGACACGATCAAAATGAGTGAATATATTAATAGGAATTAAAAATAGTTTGAAACAAAAATTAAGTACAGAGTTGCAATAAAAATTTGATATTAGTTGATGATACATATAGAGGATATTCGATTTTTTATGTAATACTCTATAATTTAATTGATTTCAAATAATTTTCATATAATAATAAAACATGAAGAATAGATTTTGGATTTATTTCATTTACATGATGGCATCCGTCAAACTTCATGCATTGGAAAAAAAATATTTATATAGTCCCTTTTGAAAATGAATATAAGAAGAGAGGATAATCACAACAGTTGAGTGAGTAATCTATTAAAAAGTTGATAACAATAGTTATTAAAAGAACATGTACTTTCTTATTCGTATATGGAAAAAACATATTTAGTGAAAATTTTAGGAATCACCATCTTCATATCATTTCTTTTTTGAAGAAATGACACTTTGAATAAATTGTGTTTTATTTAAATTTAGAAATTTAAATTTATGATGCATTTAAAATCACGTGTTGAATAATTGAGATACTGGACTAATCATACAAGTATAATCATTATGATACACATGATGAAATATTCATCGTATGATAAATATCTTGTAACACATTTCTCTTAGGCTGATTTATAAAGCATCCTTTTAAGATAAAATGGATCATTGACTTATGTGATTCATAAGGTAATTATTTTTAATACGAGAACATAATATTATAATATTATAATTCCCTTCCACAATATTTATTATTATTTTATAATAATCCTTTAACAAATTTACTTTTTTAATGATAAATCATTTCTCATAATTTTCATCCGAATGAGTTTTCTAACTTTGAGAATGTAATAAATAAATATTATTTTCTATATGAATATTTAATTAAGAATTAAGGTGATCATTTAAAATAGAACTTATGTATGGTAAAATACTTTTATATAGGTAAAAACACAAATGAAAATACTGAATCTTATCTGTAATATATCTTTGTTATATCTAAGATAATCACATAGAGCAAGATAAATAAATATCTGAAATCCACTAGAATAATTATTTTTTCCTCATGTACAACAGATTATATTAAAATATCTACCAGAATAATATTATAAATAGTAACATTATTTTAAAAATAACTTTATATTTATTTTTTAAAATATAAAATTAGATAAATTTGAACATCATGAATCACCAAAACAGATAAATAATTGATAGTTTTTGGAACAATATAATTTTTTTCCAATAGAAAGACTCTGTGGGATTAATTTATGTTTTCATTGACATGATCTTCATTGAAACCACATGATAACCACTGAATTATTTATGAAACACTAATAATAGTATGAAACCAATACAACATCTCCACTTTTGTGTGTGAAATAATTTTCCTCCAAATATTTACCCCATTAAAGTACAATATTAAATTATTCAAGGACAAAAACAAAATTAATTTTATACCTTGCATATATTAGGGGGTCAGTCAATGATTAGCTAGCCAATGTGTGGGATTAGAATGCACGTGTTACATAAAATTGAAGTAATTAAGGGTGATGTATTGATAGATGATAACAAATAACATATCCCTTTGGTAATTATAATTTTTTTTAAATTATGTTAAGTAAATATTGATCATAGAGAAATAAAAATAAAGGGATGAAATTTGAATTTTGAAATATTGAATGTGTATTCTATTCCAACAAATGAATTAAATCCAAAATCACAATCAAAAAACAATATTGGGATTGTAATTAAATTGAAAATTTATGAAATATATAGAATAAGTAATAATCAAAGTAAAGTTTCTTACCTTTATGGTGAATCATTGAATCTTCATGTTCATGATTTATATCGACGTCACGCGTTATATTCATCATCACCATTCCATATGGTCATGAATCCAATCATGTATGAAATATCATTTATTTTATCATTCATAAATTCTATTTTTTGATAACTCTCCATTCACTAGTATCTACGGTTATATAATTGGAAATTGATATTAACTCTTGATTGGATGATAACCCGGTTTCTCATAACCTAAAATATGGTCGATCGATTATTCTAATAAAATCCATGAAAATAAATACTCTAGAGACATACAATAGAGTAATAATCATATACCAATCCTTTAGAAAATGAAACAATTTAGAAACAAATGTTATTATAAAATATCCATCGAAGGAAACTTTGAGAATATACCACCATCCATGGCCGTGGTTTAATTATATTTTTCAATAATATTTATTAAAATTCATTTTAAATTTATCAATTCTTAAAAATATACAAATAAATTCTGAAGGAAAAAAGTATTCCTAATATCAATAGAACCATTAGAAATTTTTTTAATTATTTCCAAGTATAAAAAATTGATAATTTAAACAAAATTAGGACTTAATACTCGAAATAAAAAATGGAACTAAGTCCAATCAAGAGAAAATCTAGTTAACCACACCCTTTCAATTATAAATTATTTTCATACCCAAAATCAAAACAACCAAATAATGAGTTTTAGAAAATTATATTCTTAAATATGAAAATATACCCTCCAAAAACGTTTCTTTATTTTTTCATGTTATATCTATAGAATAATCCATAACAACCATCAATAGAAGGGAAATGTTTTTCATACCCTAAAATATATTAGAAAAATATCTTCTCAAATAATAATCATAAAAATTGATCCCTATTTATGAAATTATTTTCATGAGTCCTCTCTAAAAAAAACATTTACCACCCAAAATATATTCTAAAATATGGGATGAATATATATCAAAATTATAAATCTTGTATCTTGTTATAGTTTATAATTGGGGATAATAGTCTTGGTAGCATTGTAATCTCCACAATTAATGGTAATTTAAATAAATGATCACATAGGAACACTATACATGAATCTAACCCATCTATTGAGTATAGAAAAAAATATTTCCCCCACACTATGATTGCTTTAAGGTATCATACTCATTATGATCTATAACAACTTCTCTGTTATTTTCTATTGAAATGTTATGAAACGCCAATGTATCTAAATTTATGTAGAAAAATGAAATGGATTCTTAATTTATAAATATGAAAGAATTTTTAGATATCCTATATTCACATTTTTATTCAACAAATAATAACCTATATACCGTCAAAAGAAACCTTTCAACACAAACAATAATAATTCATGAAATCTAAAAAAATTTACCCCATGAAATAATAGTATCCTCATAATATATCTATATAATATAAAATTAGACATTTAATGTTCAAATCCACCACATGTTGAAGTGGAAGGTCCCTTCTATTCAAAAAGTGTTGTTTTACACAACACTATATTTTTTTATTTTTACGGGGATATTGTTGAGAACAATACTCTATCATTTTATGATAATTTTGATTCTAAAAAATACCATTATTTGTTATTCTAATGATTTTAACTTGTGTATATATCAAGAAATTAATATTCATTATATTCTTATTTTTTGTAATATTGAAGCATTTAAACCTCATGGAATATTTGAAAAAAAAATTGGAAATCATTTGAGCGTGTTTTGGAAACAATAGTCATACACTATGTTAAAGAGCATAGCTTAAGGAAAAAATTATGTATTGACTATACAAGAGTTTTGAAAAGTATGGTTTTTTTAGCGTACGTTATTACAAAAGTAGGGTTAAAGAAACTTACATTTGGAAGGAACCTTATATTTGTAATATCTAAAATGTTTTGAAGAATATACTTATGTAAGTATGCAACATTATGTTTGATTCGTAAAAGTATGGATCATCAACCATAAATTTATAATGAACCTTACATTCTACAAAAAAGTATAGATCATGTATCATATGTTTTTCTAAATAGGAAAGTATGAATAATATACCATTCATTTTAAAGATGAAGAGAGAAGTTTGGATAATCAACCATACATTTGAGATCAATCTTACGTTTGAAGAATGGATCATCAAACGATTTTTTCATGATCACCCTTATGTTGTCAACTGTATGTTCTGAGAAATAATTCTATGCAATTCAACACTACATTTGGAATCAGAGATTGGAATTTTGAATTCATTGAGCTACAGTCATTATGTGGAATATCAGGCTGATTTCAATCCAGATTCAAAGACGGATATTAAAGAACATCTTTGACTAATATAAATTCGTTTATTTGTGATTAAAAGAAATTACATAAGAGGAGTATTTAATCCCATTTAATAAGGGAAGTTACAACTCTCTGTTATTCAATAAATTGAATATCATGATTCATAAGGAGACTTTTTTGGATCCAAATTTTAATGTAAAAATCATTTCTTTATTCATTATATATATGTGTTATATTGAATTATAGAGGGTGAGATGGATCATTGCTAAAAAGATAATTACATCAATCTCTTAATTTTTTCAGGACTACAATTTTTACTGAGATATACATGTCACATTGATCTTATGCTAAAAAGATCTATTATATTTGTTTTTCTGATGAAATGGAAATTTTTTAATGATTTTTATTCTATATCGATGATTTATCATAAATCAATTGTTTTCAATGTTTTAGTTTTATTTCAAGATCTATTTGAGATTGGATTGACTCAGAACTGCTCTTACCTGATGAACATATTTTCTAAAGATGACCATCCATCTAATATTAGTTGCGTGCTGTTGTAACGATGAATAACAACTGTTAATTATTTTTAAACAAATACACATTTAATTTTGAGTAACCATATTCTCATATTAAGATCTGTATTTAGTTATACTTAAGAAACATAAGGCTATGTTTTAGCCTTATCTTGTACTGGTGTCAAATTCCAGCACTAAGTTGTGGATGGTCTGTTGATAAGAGGACATGATAGTGAAAATCACCAAGATTGTGGAGTATAGCATTAGTTGAGTGGACTAGTGGCCTTTTGTTCCTCAAACCACTATAAATATTTACGTTTTGATAATTTTTTATTTCCAATACATATAAAATTCTTATAATGTTAAAGGAAAGATTTGGTAATCATCACTATTCTCGAAGAAATTGTAAAAGACACAACTAACCACCCCTTCTTATGCATACATGGTATAATCATTTCCAACAATTGGTATCATATTAGGGAATTATTTTGATAGAGATATAAAAAGATTAAATCTTCAATGGATTATACTCAGAGATCTCGATGGCTAATACACGAGAGATAATTTCAATGGTTCGAGCACCGTACATCAATGGTGAAAACTGTAGATGTTGGAAGTCGAGGATGATCATCTTTCTGAAAAATATTTGATACCGAGTCTAATAAAAATTCATACAGCTTATGAAATTCCTATGATACCTGAAACATGGAATTCAGCTACTAAAGATGATTATGAATTAAATTCAAAATCTATTAATGTTATCGTCTATGTTCTATGACCAGATCAATTCAACCAAGTATCCCAGGTCCTGACTTCTTGTGAAATGTGGCAGACAATTTCAGTGGTTTATGAATGAACTAAAAATTTCATTCAAATGAGTTATGTTACAGCAAAACACAAATTTGACCCATTAATAATTCTTGATGGTGAAATCATCACTCAAATTAATGAAAGGCTTACACAAATAGTCAAAACATAACTGTCTTCGCAGATCCTATCAATGAAGAAAATCAATCCTTAAAAGTAATGAGAGTACATCAAATCCAATAGAATGGGATATTTGTGGCCATAATACAATCATCACCATTCAATGATTTAACAATGCGATAATTAATTAGAACCCTGATGATGTATGAAGTTGAGATACAAGATGAAGCAGATGAGCATAAATTCTCGATCCAAAGAGAAAATACTTCTTTAAAAGCACCATCCCAAAGAAGAGCAGAAAGATGAAGAATTAAATCAAAGTAAAATCAGAGAGTTCTGATTTATTTGATTCAGATGGGGAACTGGATCAGTTTTTCAATAAATTCATTAAATTTTACAGGAAGAAAAATACATTCGGAAAATCCATCGAGAAGGATGATGAATAACTAATGGAAGTCATATGTTGTGAATCTAAAATTACGGGCCACATAAGAACTTGAATTCCTCAATTAAATGGAGAATAGAAAAATAATTTTTAAAAAAACATTAATATTGAGGAGAAATATAAAAGTGAAATGAAAGCTACTTGTAGTGTTTTTGAAGACTACATCAACTCATCATAGTCGGACTCAGAAAAGGAATAATTGAATACAAAAGAAAATATGTGATTTATGGATGATACTGATGAGGTACAATCCTATTACACATCTAATTCAGATTCTAGTTATAGTTTCTCAAGTAATAAATATTCAGTATACTGAAATATAAGGGAAGAGTAATATGATTCCCTATTTTAGAAACATATGTCACTAAAAAATATCCACAGTTCTATTTTAGGAGAAATATACACTCTGGTAATAATTATATAACTCATCAAACACAAACTCTACATAAAATGAAACAAAAATAAAAACACTACAAATAGATGTAGAGAAAAAAATGCATCTCTTGTTTTTAAAAAAGGATAAAATACACTAAATGAAATTATTGGAATGAATGTGATTAATATGTGAAGATATTAAATGGGAATTAAAGGTGAGAAACCGAAACTATATAAGAACTATTTTACTCAAATTACAAAATGTATAATTTGATACTACTGTGGAACAAAAGGTCACATATATAAAAATAATTATTTATGGAATCCTTATATAAGTGGGATTAATAAATCCTCTATTGTAAATAGTTTATATTATTTTATTGATTATATAAAAACAATATATTTCTGGAGACCTATATCTTTTCTAGCTAACTCTGCTAGACCAAAAATTGTATGTGTTCTAAAAAACATTTGTTTGAATACCTTTGTAGAGAGAAGGTCACAAAAAGCTGATCTGAAATATGATATAAGGATAATGGCTGATCCAGGAATATGATTGGAAACTCATCAAACATTAAAACGTTAACTCAAAATGATTGACGATTAAACAAATATTATGACAATTCCAATGGTTAAATAACTGGTATTGGAACATTTGGAGATCTAGATATTTTCTCAATTAATAATGTACTCTATGTACAAGGAATTAAAGACACCATGAAAAGTATCTCTCAACTATGTGAGGATGGTTATTTTCTTTATTTTTCCATCAATTTTTGTTCTATTTTAAAAAATATAATGTTTGAATTTAGAGCACCTATAACTGATAATGTTTATACACGGGACATAAATTCCTAATTAAAAAATTATATTGTATAACTATTATGATAAATGAATCTTGTATCTGGAATATAAGACAAGTACATTTCAATATATATTTGTTACAAAAGTAATTTATGAAATAAGTAGTTTCTGATTTACCTTGTTTAAAATTTGATAGTGACAGATTTTGTGATGCATTTCAACATGGAATGAAACTCAAATCTCCCTTCAAACCTGTTAACAAAATTACTACGTCGAAACATCTAGAACATATCCACATGGGATGGATTTTACCTTCACGAATATAATTTTTGGGTGGTATATTATATGTATATGTTTTAGTTGATGTGTAATCTAGATTTACATGGATTTACTTTCTAAAATTTAAAAATGATGCTTTTACTATATTTGAAAGTATTGGTAAAGCTGTTCAAAATGAAAAATGATTTAAAAAAATTTCATTAAGATGTTATAATGGTGGAGAATTTTGGAATTTGGAATTCAATTCATTTTTCTCAAATTTAGGCATTAAACACAGATTCTCTGCACAAAAAACACCTCAATATAATGGGATTGTTGAACGAGGAAATAGAAATATTCCAGAAAAGGATTGGACTATAATAAATGAATAATGACTTCAAACCTATTTCTAGGAATATGTTGTAAGAAAAGCCAGTTATATAATGAATAGAGTATAAATATAACAAATATTCAAAAAGAACCCCTATGAACATTGGAATAATAGAAAACTTAACGTAAAATACTTTAATATTTTTGGTTGCATGGTTTATATCTTGAACACTAAGAAAACCATGGTATGTTTGATCGAATATTCGATGAAGGCATTTTCATAGGATATTCAGCTAACTCTAAAGCATATAGAGATTTTTTATAAAAAGTCATGGATTGTTTAAGAATAAGTTCATGTGAAATTTGTTGAATCTAATCTCTTTGAGAAAAAGAATGATCAAATTGATTAATTTGACTTTAATGATAACATGAGAGTTAATAACATTAATGTTGATTTTCAAAAAGATATATATAAAATTCTGTCTAGTTCATAATAACATGATACTACTGAACCCATTAGTGTATATCCTAGAAACAATTTAGGATGTTTTGTCGAGTTTTATGCCTTTCTATCCCAATTAAATCATATGACATTCGAATAAGCCTTAGTAGATGAATGTTGTATGATATCCAGGAATTAAGAACTACACTACTTTAAGATAAATGATGTTTGTGATTTTGTTGAATGACCACAAAACTAACCAGTTATAAGAACTAAATGGTTCACTAGAAATAAACAAGAAGATCTAGGAATAATAACTATAAAGGGTTATTTAATGGAGGATTTTTATGTTGACCAACCTCATAGTTTTGAAAATTCTCAATAACCAGATTTGGTATTTAAACATACTAAATTTCATTATGTCCTTAAACAAGCACGTGGAGCTTTGTATAAAAGATTAGGTTCATTTATTTTGAAAAATGATTTTAATGTTGGAATGGATAATCCATTATAATTTAAGAAAACTATAATGTTTAATATTTTTTTTGTTCAAGTTTATGTTGATGATTTAATTTTTTAGTGTACAAATAAAAACATTGTCTTGAGTTTTCCGATTTAATGAAAAAATAATTTGAAATGCGTATTATGGGAGAATTAAATTTTTTTCTAGGACATCAAATTTATCAAAAAAAATTTGGAAATGTTTTGAATCCATGAAAATACATTACCGATGTAGTGAAGAAATCTAGACTTGAAAACAACAATACATATACAACTCATATGTATAATAATATAAAACATGATTTAAATGAAAATGAAAATCAGATTACAACAAGTTCTATAGATGTATGACTGGTAGTTTATTATAAATTTCTATTAGCAAGGCAGATATAATGTTCAATATATGTCATTGTCCAAGATTTCAATCAGATCCTAAAGAATCACACTTATGTGTTATTAAAATGAATTTTAGTTTCATAAAAGGAACTATTTTTAAATATCATCTCTATCCAAAGCATTTGATTTTAATATAATTTAATATTTAGATTCTGAATTTGGAATTATACATTAGATAGAAAAATAAACTTATGAACCTGTCACTTATTAGTAAAATCATAAGCTTCATGCTCTAGTAAAAAATTTACACTCAATTGCCTTTTCAACAGCTGAGGTATACTATGTTTTTATAGGCAGTTGTTGTGCAAATGTGTTGTGGATGAAAAACACTCTTATGGAGTTTGGACCAAATTTTAATAATATACCTATTTTATGTGATTATACAAGAGAAATAAAAATTTCAAAAAACCTTATTTTTCATTCAAGAACAATGCATATTGATATCAAACATAACGTTCTATGATATCATATTTTAAAAACAGATATAATCATAGAATTTGAAAGTATTGAAATTCAATTAGCGAATATTTTCACTAAACTACTTCCAAGAGAATGTTTTTATTTTTTTAAGGAGGAGCTAGTTTTATTTAAAATTAAATGAAAATTTAAATTTAATTTTAATTTCTTGATTATATTAAGTCTTATTTTATTTTATTTTAATATTCACTATTTTAAATAATTTAATTATTTGGTGTTAGAATAATTAAAATTTTTGTCTGTACTGCTATAAATTTTACATTTCCTCGTATGTTTAAATTGTATTTTAAATAATCTAATGATTACTATGTACATAATGACATGGGAATCAAGGTTTTCAGAACCCATTTAAAATTTCATACATGTTCATTTACGTAAAACATTGTGAAATACCAAATCCCTTACCATCATCGTCTACCTTTGACTGAACCATCAAAACCCTAATCTATGGAACCATCAAAATCTTGAGACAGATATGGATATTTCCAAGAGAAATGATAAACCATAAGCCAAAATTTCCAATAATAAACGCTCAACATGAAATTAAATCCTACAAGGTAATGTGATTGACATGGAATGGTTGTACTAAATTGTTCTGATGTTATGGTAAGCTCTCGCCTTTTATAATCTAGAACAGATAATCAGTGGAGAAAACAGAAAATCATTATATGAGGTAGAACTCCATCATTTCTTCCAAACTATTCAATTTTGTATGGGAGAAGAATAAGATATAGAATTATCAAAACTCAATGATCGAGAGTTTTCTATATCTACTATGGAATTATCTAATAAAATAAACTGCCCTCATGAGGGAGTTCATCAATTTGACTTTACAAATATTGGTGATAAGGTACATAAGTCTGAGGATATTATGTCATTTCTTTTTGGTTCTACAAATGTTAGAAAGATGATTGTCAGGGATTTAGAACCTGATTAGAAAATACTTATGATGTTTGTAAAAATATGGATTTCACCAAGAATGTCAGTAATAGAAAAGATTTTATTTCAAGATATATATTAGATGTTTTTACATATTAGTGACATAAATCTATATTTCCATAGATTTGTGGTAAGATATCTGAATTATTATTGCCAAATAGAAGGAAGAATGAACTTTTTCCCATTTTGATGGTTCGTTTCTAATGTGTTATTTACGAAAGATATGATCATATTGGTGGATTATAGACTAAGATTCCACCACAATAATTTGTCAATGCTAGAACACTATGGAAAATTGGATTACTCTACAGTACTCTAAAGGGAAATTTTATGCCTGTTAGAGCTGAGCAAGACTTTGAATTGGCTAACGGGGAGAAATATGGAATATCTAGAGAAGGTATGGTTGAATAATGAGTATGTGAAGTTTAAAAACCCTCATGACTAATGATATTTAATGTATTTGATGCATCATTGGATGATGGAAGTCAAGAGGGACTTTATAAGAAATGACATAGAGTAACTCAAGCTAGTGAGGATCTTGTTCAAATTTGATATCATATAAGCTATAGATTTCTAAGAGAATCTATTTCTCAAATATATGTGGTACCTAAAATTGAAGAGGATGTTGTACCTCAAGTAGATGTAGATTCTAAAGGCATGGAAGAGGCACAAACAGAATCTATTGAAGAACAGTCTACACATCCAACTGATTATATTTAAGAAAAAAATTTCAAAAAGATCCTATTTTAGTGGAATAGAATAGAGATTATCATGAAGAGAAACCACATGAGGAAAATGTTAACATAGGAAAGAGTCCATATAATGTTCATACTGATGTTTTAATTTAAATTTTTATGGACGAGTCAGTTCGTATTTCTCAGGAAAATCATTTGAGCAACACGTGGAGAAGGATACAAATCTGAGGCATATTGATATATCATTGGCTTTAATTTTGTTAAATCAAGTTGAGTCTCATGAACTAGTTGCATTTCATTCTGATAATAATCTTGTGGAGGAGTAAATCCAAAAATTTAATAGAATTCTGGAAGAAAAATTTTCTTTTCAATGATCGTTAGAGAAAGGGAGAGACATAAATTACAGAACATGAAATAATGTTCAGTAAATAAAATGTAAAAGATTTTAAAACGGATAAGTTATCCGATGTTGGGAAATTAAAATTTGAAATTTTAATAAAATCAGATTTGGAAGACATCAAAACATTAATGGAGCAACAGTTAGAAACTCTCAGGGGTAGTCAAGTATGTACATCAGATACTCTACTTTATCTGATCAAGACATTCTAGGACATCAAAACTGTAATTAGCAATATGATTTATATTACGAAAGACTTACAATGAAATAATACTCCACTCTCTATTATTTTGGGTAATCAAAAGCATCTTGTTGACCACCTTACATCAGATGAACCAGGGGTAAGAGAGTTCCTGTAGAGGTTAACTGAAAAGTTAAATCAGTTCATGGAAAATGAAAAACGATTTCATGACTTATTCATAGTCAATATAATTGAAGATATCTAATAGACTCAGGAAGGATGAAAAATTATAATTTAGTTATGAGATTTTTTGATGAAGAGTTTGAGAATTCAGTTTGTAGGGTTAAATGAAGTTGTTCAGAGGCGCTAAAATTCCCTTTATCAAAACCTTCTATCCCAACCATGATTTCTATATCAAATATGGATATACATTTTAAATAATATATTTTCTAAATATCATATTTATGTTTTTTTAATTTATGTAAATATTCTGTCTATGTTAGAATATTAGAATCAATATTCAATTATTAATAAATGGTTTATAATATCATTTACTTATGTTCATTACTACATTGAATTGTTTTATATTCTTTCTTTTATCATTATTTTTTTATTTAACAAAAAGATTGAGATATAATGATATACACAACACTTTATTTAACTTTTTTGTAATTTATAAATCATTTAATCAGGGGGAAAAAGAATTTTTTATTTTATTTAAAGGGGAAAAATATGGATTACCAAAATATTTTTTTAAAATTTTCATAGAGAGAAATTTGGATAATCATATAATATTAGTTTATTATTTTACATCATAAATGGTGAATGTTTATTTTTATATATGAACAATGTGGTTGAAATAATGTTTATTTCTTGATGAAATAAATTTTTTAAAATTAAATTGTATTTTATGCTTGAAAAATTATAAATTATATGAAATTAATTTTGTCAGTTAATTTCATGTGTTTTGGGATCATTAAAAAGGGGGATATTGGTGAGAATGTGTTGTTTTCAACAACACTCTATTTTATTATTATTTGGGGGAGATTGTTGAGAAAAATAATCTATATTATTATGATGATTTGGATACTCAAAAATACCCATTTTTGTTATTCTAATGATTTTAAGTTGAGTATATTTTAGGAAATTAATATTCATTATATTCTAATTTTTGAGTAATTTTGAAGCATTTAAACCGCAATGAATTTATGACGATGTATTCAGAAATCATTTGATTGTATTCTGGAAACATTGTTCATACCATAAATTGAAGAGCATAGAGTACAGTTAAATTTTACATTTAATTTATGATAGTTCAGAAATGTATGGTTAATCTACCATAAATTATGATAAAAGTATTGTAAAATAACATTATGTTTGGAAGGAACCATACATTTGTAATTTACGAAATGTATTAAAGAATAACATTAAGAATTGAACCTTATGATTGCTTCATAAATCTATGGATCAGTAACCTTACTTTCATAATGAACCATACGTTCTATCATATATTATGGATCATGTATCTTATGTTTTTATAAAGAGGAATGTATGGATAATATTCCATACATTTGAATGTTATTGATAAAAGTATGGATGTTCAACCTTACGTTTGAGATCAACATTACGTTTGAATAATGGATCATAAACCTTATTTTTCCTAATCATCCTTATGTTTTCATACTTATGTTATGATAAATAATGATATGCAGTTCAACCCTATGTTTGGCATCGGAGATTTAAATTTTGACTTTATTGAGCAATAGCATTTATGCAGAATATCAAGAGGAATTCAAGAACGATTCAACATCTGATATTAATACACATCATTGACTGATTTAAATATGTTTATTTTAGATTCAAATAATTTATTTATGAGGAAGATTTCATGATGATTATTAAGGAATGTTTTGACTGCACTATTATTCAATCGTTTGAATATCACGATTCTTCAAGAGACTTTTGTTGATCTAAATTATAGAGAAAATCACTCATCTTAATTCATTATATATCTATGTTATTTTGTTTTACAAAGAGTGATAAAGATCATTGAACAGTAGATAATAAGACCAATATCTCTAGTATCTCACGACAACATTTTTTATAGTGATATACATGTCACACAGATCTTCTACTACCAAGATCTATCATATTTGATTTTCTAATGAAAAGGAAAGGCAGTAATGATTTTTATTCTACATCGATGATATATCATGAATCTATTGTTGTTAAAGATTCTAATTTTATTTTATGATATATTCGAGACTAGATTGACTTAGAACTACTCTTACTCGAAGAACATATTTTTTGAAGATGATGATCCATCTACTATCATTTGTGTGATTTTGTAACTGTGAAGAACAACTAGAAAGAATTTTTACACAAACACTCCTTTAATTTTGAGTAACAGTATTCTTATACTAAGATGTGTATGCAGTTCTATGAATGAACCAGAAGCCTCTGTTTGAGCTTTATCTTGAAAAGGTTCCAACATCCTGCAGTCAGTTGTGGATAGTTTGTTGATAAGTAGCCTTGATAGTGAAAATCACCAAGGTCATGGTGTAGAGTGTCGGTGGAGTTGACTAGAGGCCTTCTGTTCCCCAAACAAATATAAATATTTGCATCCTTATTACTGTTTATTTATACTACAAAAACATTTTGAGAATGTTAATGGACAGATTTGGCAATCATCACGATTCTTGAAGAAATTGTAAAAGAAACAATTCACCCCCCCCCTTGTGCATATTTTGTATAATTTGATCTAATACCTATCATTCAAATTACCCTAATTTATTGGAATTCAACATTATGATAGAACCTAATAAAACTCAAATGACCAAAGACCATAACAACTAATGAGAACCACCTATTCTATTACATTGTTATATATTCTATATATTGGAAGTTTTTATTGGGATCATTTAGACACACTATAGAATGTTCCCTTCTCTATTAGGGTAGATAATTCTTAGGATGACCATCATTATATTCATTATGAAAATAATTGGAAAACCAATATCTTTATAGAAAATTGGATGGAATTCTAGCCACATTTAAAAAATTATTTTCATTCATTCACAAGATAACATCTAGTACAAGATACCAAAACAACAATATCAAAATTGTATAACCTATCACATAAATATTTTTTGTGAGGATACCACCATAGATCAATTTTAATCATTTTCTCCCTCTTTAATTGAGAATCCTCAACATTTAGGATTATTATAAAATAACATCCTCTATAGATATTGTATTTTTCCACACTAATATTATCAACCATAATGATTTAATGTACACAATTATTAATTATTAATCCCTAAATAGATATGTCAATCTATGAGAGTTTTATACAAAACAAGATTACTCACAATGAGACTAGGGATATCCATAAATGTCTAATAATATCCTTAAAAAACATTACAAATGAATCGTTCATTCAATATATTCCATAAATCTAGCATGGGAATTCATTATCATAGTAATAAACACATGAATTGATTATTTAGTAAATAAGGTGATGTATATACTGGTCTCTCATTGAGGGAATATTTTTAGTTTCCATTAAAAAATTTTTATGATGGTCTCTATAAATGCATGGAATATATTTTTATCATAAATTGATAATTCACATCATGATAAGGATTTATTGAAATGTAATTGCCATAGTGGAAATTATATAAATTATAAAATCTCTTTTTAGATGTTCAACTGAAATCTTTTACATCGAAATATACAAAGAGGGAGGAATAAATCATTAATGTCTTATCTTGAATGGCTATTTATAAAAATAGGATATGGATCATACCTGAAAAAATAACAATTTTAACTCAACCTTGTCCATATACTAAGAACATTATTTGTTGTTATGAGATTCAGCATATAATTATTAACAGCATACAAATAAAGGTATATGTAATGTGAGTGAATCAATGAATTTAATTTTTAATATTTATCAGGAAAAAATCGATTCTAAATTGAAACTAATTCTCACAAGGTTATATGACATTAACTATAGATTCTAGGGTCATGATGACAAATGGAATGTGGAATTCATCCCATTGAAGAAATATAGATTCCCCAAATAAATGTTGCAACCCACTCTCACAGCTAGGGTACATATATTATTAGAATAATCAACCACTATATCATACTCTGTGTACTCTGACATATGTGGCCTTTCATGAGAGAAAAAACCTAACCCAAAATATCATTAAATAGGATTTTCAAGAAAAATATTTTCAGAAATGTTTTTTTTAAATCATTTAAAAAGGAATACATATATAGGTCAGTGGGCCTCGATGATTACATAGGCATTGAATTGTTATTTACTATTAGTCTATCACATTAGAACCTAGAATATCAGTCCAATAATTAGATGAAATTAAATCATGATCAGGGAATCAAACTCCTACCATGGTATTGATGTTTTATTAAGAGTGCGAGAAAACATCATCCAATAATGGATTAACATTATCTATAAGGTGATCAAGGAAAGAATATCTATCAAGTATATGAGATTCCACATTAGAATGAAACATTAGCCTTACACTCTTCTATTCCCTTTATTTTTGATTGGATAGTATTTTTATTTAAACGAATGTGGCCAATATTGTATGACTTCACATAGTGAATTTAACCTATGAATAATATTATCAAGCTGAAGAAATGAAAAGGAGAAGGAAGACTACCCACCTGATGGTGATTGTGGGATATCTCATTGAATATAGCGATGGTGGATTCTTGCCTTTCCGATTTAGATCTTGATTTCTTCAATGAAATCATTCAGTCTCAATTGGGAATTGGCTTTTCAGGTTAGTCGTGGAACACAGACAAATCCGAAAAAAGATATTTTCTCCAAAGAACCCTCAGACTTGATGATGAAGGAACTATATTTTGAATAAGTTCTCTCTATCTCTAAGGATCCTTCCAAGTATGAATCTCACAAACCATCCAACATATCAAAACTTAAAAATAGTGGATTCACTATAGTGGAAGATCTGAACTCTCTTCAAAAAAGTGTCACTCTTTATAAGTTTTCAATCCTCATACGTGTTATTTACTCAAAGGGGATATGATATGGATTTATAATGACATCAATTAAAGAATCTCCCACTGCTGGGGTAATCGTTATTGGAGGATAATACCTATTAGGTGGGGATTCAATCCAATAATTCGTTAATATCAGGATGCCTTAAATGTTGTCTGGAATATTGGAAATCTCCAATTGGATCCCCACTTTCATAACATATCCGAATGGGATGTAAAATTCAATCCCAATAAAATAAAGCAATTGAATACATAGATATGGGTGTTGTTGCATGGGCTAAACTAGGTCTATTGGCACCCAATTATTCTAAATTATCTTTCAATGTGTATTGGCGCTCCAATATTAATGGATCATCGAACCATGGTGGGAGAATTGGCATTCTTATCTCTAATGTTAATTGATGTGAACTTGGAAGTCAAGATAACTTGGATAATCTCTTTCATTGCTTATGGGATTAGATCAAAAATTTAGGTGGTGTATGATAATGTTCTATCATTTTATGATATTTGTAAAATGGTGGATCATTCGGTTTCCAATGGCTGGGAACTTCTAAAATAGGTTTCTATTTCCCATATAGTGGAATGGACCGTAGTCAATATGAGTAAAGAACCTAAAAATTTGCCTTCTGAATAGAATGGCCTCCTAAGGGATCAGGAAGAACCTTCCCGGGTTCTTTAAAACTCACAATTGGATCATAAATAGGCTCTAGTTACCAAGAAGAAACAACCTCCAGTGAATTCTCATCCTAGAACATCAACTACTATAAAGCAAACCTTGGTAGAAATGGTGTGGGAGGAGGAAGCTCAAGAGGATGAACATGTAAAGAATACTCCCACTGAAAGGGGAATCTAGGAGGAGGAAGATTTGTAATTGGTAATATCCCAGTATATTTATAATTTTTTATTTGATATTTAGAAACAAATTGAATATAAATTCATTTCTATGGAGTTATATAATGAGATCAATGACCTGGCTTGGCCAATGAGGGATAATAATACTTCAATTGTTGATTTTACGATCAACACCCCAAATCTAGCAGACTTCAGGACATGTTCAACATCACCAGGTAAAATTCCACATGAGAATATGATTCCTGGAAGGTTATATAGTAAAACAGGGACTCAGATACATGGAGTTGATGGTTCCATTGCAATGGGGAAAGTAGTTCAGGCAGATCAGTCCATCACTGGATAGATATAGGGAGGCTGATCCACTCCAATGGGGCAAGTTGTTACAACCAGTTTTCATGACAATAGACTGGGGAAAGAGGAATCAAAGCCTCCCAATACATCTAGGGAGTTATATGAGACCCAGGAAGATAAATCCATTATTTTCCTTATACAGGGAGTTTTCTGTTGCAATCCAATGGAGCAGGTTGTTTCAATTATACTAAATGAGTGCAGGCCAGTGTATGAGGAATGGAAGTCGGCCTCCATCAGTAACTGTAATCATGATACCTAAATTGGTTTTCTTAATCCTATGTCTAATGGGAAGGGAACCCATTCTAGTATTGCTGGAATTATTGATCTGATGTCTCCTCCTCCCAAGAAGAAGGCTCGAAGACCACCAAAAATACCTAGAGGTATTAATAATAGGGGTTCAAGCCCCATATCTTTATTTAAATGAAAATTATGTTTTAGAATTTTCAGGGTCTAGGTAATATTGAGACATGTTGATACATTTGTTTATTTATTCAATAGAACAAACCAGTACATATAGTTCTGTCTGAGCCCAAAAAGGGATCTCCTCCAATATTACTAAATTAGAGAATTTGGGGATCCATCTTTTTGAAACCAATATTTTTTTAACATATGTCAAGAGTCTATGGGTGATGGACAATAATTCTAAAGGTAACACCACCATTGTTAAGTGAAGTGATGAGCATGTCAGTTGCTTAATATCCTATCTTGGTTTCCTAGTTACCTTCTGCTTTATTTATTCCCATAATAGATATCAAGATCCCAGAAATATATGGATGGATATATATTCTCTCAAATCTAATATATCTAGACCTTGGTTAATTTTGGGGGACCTCAATGCAATTTTGAATCCAGATGTATAACTGGGAGAGGCAAATAAATCAATCTCATTGAGGTAATTCATATAATGTATTGATCGGAATGATATTATTGACATTAATCATGTTGGTGACAAATATACCTTTTATAGGAGGCACTAGAATAACTTTTTGGCCGGTATGATGGATAAGGCATTCGTTAATTGGGACTCTCTGGACACATGGGGTACCATATCATGCTCAACACTATGCAGACTCAATTATGATCATCATCCCATCTTGGTGGATCATAGTAAGAGGGAAACCAAACCACATTTTCCTTTCAAGTTCAACAAACATTGGATAACTCATACTAAATAAAAATCCTTTTTTTGTAGCACCTGGAGCTCTATGAATTGTAAGGATGATGCATTTGTCTATAACACTAAACACAAAATCCTTATAAGGAATTTATGTATGTTGACCAAATATCTCTTCAACTCCCATGACTATGATATCTTTTCTCTTGAAGATTATCTTCAAAATGTTCAAGAGCATAACACCAATAGTGATTTCTCTTATGGGATTGCAATGGTAGATGAGTTGTCTTTTAAATTGAAGAATCTTCTTGACATGAAGTATGCATTGCAAAGGGACTCCTTTAGATCCGTGTGGTTAAATAAAGGTGACATAAACCTCAAAATTCATCAATTCTCTTAAAAAATCAAGAAAGTCTCCAAGCCTCTTTAATTGATTAATAATGGTGATAGCCTCATTAACAAAAGAGTGGATCTATCAGAACATGTCACATCATATTTTAAGGATCTCTTTAATGGCCCACGATCCAAAATTTATCCTATACATGGTGTGATTCTGAGAATGGTGAATCATGAGGGCTATTCCACTCTTACCGTTTAACCTCATAACCTAGAGATTAAATAGGATGTCATTAACATCAAACCTGATTGTTCACCTAGCCCGGATGGTTATGGTAAATTATTATTTAAAAAATTTTGGTATCTCATTAGTGATGATGTTTTTAGGTTAGGTATCCTCTTTTTCAGAGGTGGATCTCTTCATAGAGGTTTGAATTATCAGTTTTTATCCCATATTCAAATGGAGAAGAATGATAATGAAATTCATATTTTCAGGCCAGTTGCTCTGCTTAAGACGGTTTACAAAATCACTTTTAAAATCCTTCAAAATTGGTTTTTCTTCATTGTTTGCAAAAAAAATTCTGCAAATCATTTTGTCTTCATCTAAGTAAGTTCAATCATGAGTTTTCTTATCACTGACTCAGAGTGTGTTAACATTCATAAAAAACCCATCAGATGTGGAAATATTTCTCTCAAATTCGATGTTAATAAATCATTCTATACAATGGTTGGGGGTTTCATCTAAAAGATTCGTGTCATGTTTCAGTATGAGGATGTTTTCATTACTTGGTTCAAAAATATATGATGTTCTTCTCATATCTATGTCCTTATAAATGGATCCCCTGAAGGATATTTTGATTGTTTGAGGGGTGTTATGTAGGGAGATACCTTATCATCCATCCTTTTTTTCTTTTTTATAGGATTATCTGAGTAGGACTCATTATACCATGTATGGAAATGGTAAACTTAAGTATATTAATGCTGGAAGGGGGGTGGTTGCTCCCTCTCATCTTCTATATGCTGAAGATATCATCCATTTCAGACAAGCGGATAAGGGAGACATCAAGAATATAAAGTGAGGTATTTTCACTATGAATTGGTTTTTGTAAAAGTGATTAGTTAGAGAATGTCCTTTGTTTACATTAGAAGTGGCTTCTCATCGATTTGAAAAAATGATATCATTAGAGAATTGGGCATTCGTGAGGGATTTCTCCCCTTCAAAAATTTGGGAGTGCCTATGATCTAGAGGAGACAAAAGGTTTTTCATTTCTCTATCATTGTTAGCATGATTGAAAGACAACTATCCGCATGGAAGGGAATATCCTTATATATGGATGGTAGGGTTTTTTTGGTGAAATAAACCATCATCTCAAAATCTATGTACTCTTTTATGGTGTATAAATGGTTTATTTCTTTAATCAAGAGCATAAATAATTATATTAAGAATTTGGTTTGGAGTGGTAGTATTTTCAAAAGGAGTTTGGAAACGGTTTATTGGAATTATGTTTGCTAATAACATGATGAGGGTGGTTTGGGCATCCATAATCTATTGGGTTTCAATGAATCATTGCAGGCTAGGTTTCTATGGAAGCTTTTGATTAGGTAATCTGAGGCTACTAGTTTTTTTCGGGATAGGTATATTCATATAGTTAAGACATGTAATTTTAATTATGTCAAATCTTCAGTGTGTCCTGCCTCAAGAATATTTTCTAAAAAATTGATATTGACTCTCGGTGGCTCGTTTCCACGGATTCCACTCTTCATTTTTGGAAAACCAATTGGACTGGGGATCATATTATTGACATGGTATTGGAGAGGGATTCAATCCGGGATTTTTATTTGTCAATGAAAAATCAGATTGGTAACATGGATAATCTTCCACATTATATCAAATCGATTATGGATGATTATTGATGGTCACTTATGGGTAATTTTTGGGCTTGGGATGAAGATTTCAATGGAATTATCACCTTAAAATTATTTTATAATCACTTAATGGTAGATCAATTGACTTTAAGTGAATTGGTAACCTGCAGATAATGTTTTTATGGCCATCCTGGTCTATTCTTTAATTGTGGTTATCTAACACAAAAACATCAACAGATGAGTTTATGCAGGTATGTGGTATTTATCTTTGATCTATTTTCACGTTGTGCTTTCATCATAGGGAGGATGTGGAACAGCTTTTTCATTAGTTGTGCTGCAACTTCAGCAATGTGGAAGGTGGTTTATGATATATCTGAACATTCTATACCGTTTCTCAACACAATTTGGGATTTCACAATGATATGGAGGTCTTTGCACTTTTCATCGTACCTCCAGAATCTTTCTACGGTTGCTGCAATGGAGGATTGTCATCTAATATGGACAGCAAGAAATAATTTTACTCATGACTTGCAGTGTTTTCGATTCTATTCTAATCTTGCATGTATTCTTAGAGCTATCTGAGAGGTAGAAACATTAACAGGTTTATTTTTCTCAATCCCAATTCCTGATTTTCAATGCATAATAAAATTTGGGTGAAGGGAAACATTCATCCTCTACATGGTACAATGAAAGTCATTTGGTAGGACACTTTTCATGGGTGTATTAAAGTCACCTATAATGGTGCTTCAAGGGCCATTCTGGGTCCCTCTAGCTTCAGGGTTGTCTATTGGTACTATTAGGGAAATTTTCTTGGGTGCATCTGTAGATCATGTGGAATTATTTATACTCTTGAAGTATAATTGTTTGGTGTTATAATTGCGGTCGACCAAGCTGGAAGATGGGTTTGGAACAAAATTTGGATTGAATGTGACTCCACTATTTTAGTATCTGCTATTCGAACTCGGGCTTTGCATCTTTCTTGTAGCTGACTAATAGCTGGAATAGATTTCCAGAATCTATCTACTCAAGAGACCACATTGTTACTCATGCCTATAGAGAGGCAAATGTGATGGTGGATGGGATTTACAAAAATGGAGATAATGGTAATTATTTTCACTAGGATGATCATGTGCCAGATGATCTCCTTCCTTTCATAGGAAGGATTTTTGTAAATCTTCTTCTTTCAAACTTTTGTATGATTTTTTATTGATAATAAAGGGTTCTTGATTTTTTGGGCTAAGTCATAGTTTGGAAAAAAAAATTATTATCCAGCTCATTTAGAAATATATTCAACTCTATAGAAATTCATTGACATTGTACAAAGGAGTGAAAACCCCTAAAATTTTAGGCATGGGATATCTCTAAACTATGACTTTGAAGAAATACCGCATAACTCAAATAATAAATGATGACATCCCCAACTATAAATAGATGATCATCATGGTCTTACTATAAATAAAAGAATATTATCTATTTCTGAAATCTTTCACTTTATAACATAAAACCAAAATAAATACAGGATATATATAGTATTTTTCCCATAGATGAAATAAAAAAATCATACATTACTTTTACATTGTGAATTTATAATATTATTATACCCAAAATCATTTTATTATATATATAGGTTGATGAATAAGTTATCAATGTCCCAGAAAAAGTATATATTAAGAGCCACACATACACTAGACTATCAAGTCCAATAACTAATCATAATACCTCCTTGACATCACTACACTATATTCACACAAAAATAATTACATAATCCAATTTTATTCAAAGTCTATAGAATGTACATTCTATAATACAAAAATTACATGAACTAATCCATTAGGACATCACAAATACTGGTAAAATTCCATGTGTTCCACCACAAACCTACTTACAATATGTGTGGGGATGGTGACTAGCACCAAGTACACATTTAACTTAATATTCGAGGCCTTAACATATATTAACTTATAAAAGACACATATCTCCAATGTGTAATATAACCAAAAATATTTGTAGTATATATATATAAATAATATATAAAAAATTAATTGATGAGACGTTATAATATATGTAAACCTCTACATAGTAAAAAAACCTTAGAAACAATAAATATGACAGTCTCGTAGAAAAAATTCATTATGGAACAGGGGATAGTTCCTCCCCACCCCATGTACACCTAAATCAGTATCTAACTATAATGGTCAATACCACCATCCTGAACCCCTAAGCATAGTCAATACCCATCATGAATAAAATCCATACAACCCACACCTTATCCATGTCACCATAAACCTCATCTGAAATGTGTATCATTTTCAAAGACATAACACTCGTGGGATGAATCCCATGTATGGTTTAAAATTATCATACTAAAAAAAGATTCCTTAAATCTATAAAATAAATACATAAAAATATGTTACATAAAAATATATAATAAAATGATAAAAATAAGGGTGTAATGGAATCAAGATACACTATACAACTAGAAATGTCAATGATAAAGGGACTTCATGGTCATATAATCTATATCCTGAAAAGGATTATATCCCATGCGAAACGAGGGATTATTTGAGTACCAAACTACTCAAAATGATATCATTATACATGATGTCTAAATGTATTATCTTCATATAATGAATTAATTCTGAATGAGTCATATGTCATCAAACATCAAAATCCTTCAAACTCTTCAAACCAGAAAAAAACCATGGTTATATAAGCCTATACATTTCTGTTTTTTAAATCTTTTGTGTGTTATCAAATCCTTTGGACAAAAACAACTAAATTATAATTCTAGAAATATAATTGTTTAACCAATACATAAGAGGAATTACCACTATGAACATCCAAAATATACAAGTACTGAACCTATAATGATACATAATTTCAACTCAGAAAATCATTATTATAGAATCATTCCCCTCTAACGTATATTTTTTAGTTGATGAAGTATGGATCCTAGATAGTGGAAACACACCTCGTTGATTAGTTCACATTATATGGAGTACCAACCTCCATGGATATATAATTTGTGCCTCATGTATATGGGGTAATATCAAATTATAATAGTAATCAAGGGAAACTAATTCTTACATGGATCCAATGGATACTGAACCATTTATTAATTTATATAAACCTAACTATTAATATGAGGGGGTACCAAAATCCATGAAGAATATTTCGGACAAACAAACTATCTTCTGCAGCACAATAGTGGAGTAGCTTTCCCCATGGTTGATTTAATCACCTCACAATAACCAAGTCATCCATGACAACTCTTCACTATTTTATAACGATAAAATGTATAGGTGAATTGAATTCATGAATTACATACCAAATTATAACTCCCCTCTTCTATATTAATTGAATAAATTTTTGTCAATAATATATTGTGTATCGAATAGTACATAGAAATATAGGGCATTATATATGTTGTTTATATAGTAGATCAAGGATAAAAAAAACTTCTCTAGTCAACTCCACCAATAATTGAGGGGGGATTGGTGATTTTTATTCTGATATATTTTCTTGTAATTGCATAGATAGGTTTTATAAGTTGTCATTGTGTAGGGTTTCTATATTTTTCATTGGATATCACAAAATTTTCTTATACATAGTTAATAAATCTAAATTAATATGTTTATTCTCGCTAATAAAAATTAGATCTAGATAAAATTAAACTCTAAAATATTGAGACTAGTTAGATAAACAAGAAACAAATAAAAGATAAAAACTTATTAAAATTGTGTTAATCTTAAAAGTGAATCTTTGGAATGGTTAATTAAATATAGTAATATTTTTACTATTACAAAAAAAACTACAAACATCTTATTTTATTAGTAATAAATAAAATATATTGAGTGTGTAAAGAATATTAAGAGTATACTCCACAAAGAGTTATAGAATACAATAAAACAATTTATACATATAAATCATATGATTTTAGTGTCATAAACTAACATGGTCTACCCTTGAACTGAGAACTTGTGCTTTCCCATTACACACCTGAGGCATTTAAACAATCTACCTAGTATAGACCCTAATTACAGAGCATCATTTTAAACCATTCAGAATAACATTTCCTCAATTACTATACATATCAATGAAATGAAACTTTAATTAGAATAAATAAAACAATTATAAGGTTAAAAATAGGGAACAAAGAATAAAAAATTAAATATAATCACATAGTTAAAGACTAAATAAATTAATTTATCATGATCCATTCCTAATAATGATATATATAAATCGAAAAAATACTAACCAAATTGCTACCATAATCATCATATTACCCTTGGTCCCTCGTCAATTCCCAAGAAAACTACCACGAGAAATTTAAACACCGAGTGTTATAAACAATAAGGCTAAATATTTTTAGTATGAAAGAAACAGATAAGAGTTTTATTTATTAGATGGTGTATGAAAGGAGTGAGAAGAACTGACCATAGTTTGTTCTCACCAAGAAATTAATTTATTTCATAAAAATGAAAACTAATTAATGATATTTGGAAATACAGTTTATCATTTTTTCATACATACATCAATGAAATCAAATTACATGTTAATCACCATTTATATAAATTATTTTAATCATCTTATATAAAAAAATCACTTGGAATACATTTCCTAAACAAAATTCATTTATCAAAACAACCATTTTTAACACACATTTCAAACCAAATTTATAAATTCAATTTTATTCCACATCATTGTAAATATATATAAAAATATAAATTTAATAATTACATAATTAAAAAACAATACATCATAAAAAAAATGAAAATTGCAAGTAACGTAAAGCAATGGGGTCATGTCTGCCCATCAGATAAGGGAACTGAAAATAATGAAATTTCCATATGGAGTAAAATTATTTAATCATGTGAAATTAATAAATATTTCATGAAGTTACTCAATATTATAAAGGGAATGAATAGTCTATAATCATATTAATTCATTATTATCTAAATAACCAAAAGGATTCTATTAGCTTTCCTTTCCAGTATCTCTCATGTATGGCATCCACAATCATTATATAACTATACATTCTCATATATAATATGTATAATTATCTCACATCCCACACTACAACCCTATGATTCCCTTGTATTTTTATAATTAGTTTTTGTGAAAGAAAGAAGTAATATAATTAATATAAAAGATATAAATCTCGCCTCACTTCGAACAACCTTGTAAAAAATAAATCCAGTCACAATTTCATTATCACACATCATAATAATATTTTAAATTATGCCATTATCTATACCAAAACACAATAATATATTCCCATCTCTGGGGATGTAGTTCAAAAAATGCCTCAATAGGGTCACCTGTATAGGCCCAACTTAAATACTATACAACAATAATGGACATGGCTTCATAAAAAATGAAATAAAATTGAAAGTTAGTAATAATTGGCTAAAATTAAAATTTTAAATAATATTTAAAACCAACCCTTTTATATTAAATTATAAAATAATACCTTTTTTCAAATAACCATTTAAACTCCCCTTTAATAATCAAATAAACTATATTTTTAATAATATATTTAATATAAAACACAAATTTTCATTTTATATTAAGATATGAATGGCTAAAATGTTACGTAAACCTACAATTTTACATTAAACAACCCCTTAAACTATTTCTCAACACATTTAATTTTATTATTCACATGAAATTATATGTAAAAAACCTATTCCATGTTATAATCCATATTGAAATAATTTTCAAATTCAACCTAACTACAACCTATATATTTAATTTCACAAGTAAATCCTTAAAAATTCTCATGAATCCAATGAAATTAAAACTTATGGTAATTAAGTATTTCTAACATTTTAATAATGAAAATAAATATAGATGATATCTACTATGATAGAATATGTTCCACAATCCACATGATAGCCTACAAAACCCTTAGTAACGAAAACACCTTATATTAGGACACACGAGAAAATTGACGAAACCCTGGTATCCCTAGGTTTTTTGGGATGAATATAATCCATGTGGAAAAAAATAATAAGGGATTTAGAGGATATAACCCAGGTAGTGGGGGGTTTACATTGATAAATTTGTATGAGAAGAGGTTTCATGAGTCTTCAATAGATGGATAAGGGATGAATGAATTTCTTTTTATGGGTATATATCATAAATGAATAAGAGTATGGGAAAAATCACTGGGGGTTTTAAAATAGATATTAAAACAAATAGGAATTAATTTCATTAATGAACTTGGTAGCTCAAATGATTAGGTTTCATGGTTTTTTAAACCATGAAACAATCATGTGTTTGCAAGTAGAGACCCACAACCCACTCAACCGGTATGACTAAATTGTTACTACAATCTATTAGATGACTATGAAGGTCAATATGAATAGGAATATAGGACAACAAAATTTCTAATGGTAATCACCAAAAGTATGTACTACCCATGTATGTTAAACCATTCACATTCGGAATGAACTGAATAGATATCTGTGTTTTATTCAGGGAAACATTATTCTTAAAATGCATGTTGAATCTCATGAATTAAATAAAAATCTCTAGAATAAATAAATATTCTAGTCGAAAACATATAAAAAATTAAATTTACCAAAATTAATGAAAATAAAAATACAATATATATATATATACAGTGATATTTTTTTTGAAAAAATCTCAACATTACGGTTTTCTTGCCCAATGAAGTCAATAGTAGAAATGTATGCATCTATAAAAAGACACAACCACTTCTTATGGAATGGTAATCATTTAGTTAAGAAAAAACAAATGGAAATATAAATAATATAACCATAAAAACCATAAACGTCTCTAATATATATGATCATGACCATATAACAACTATAAATATAAACGAACTATACTTCCCTGACATAAATAAAGAGTATAAGAGGATTTGAGTCCAATAAGAAGTCTCTAAACTATTGATAAATTTCCTAATTCATGTAAAAAAGTGGAAAACATTACTTTAGGATAATTATAACGACCCATAGTTTACAGACATGGTAAATACTTCAAAATTGAAACATAATACAAAACCATGGAAGGACCGTATAGTTATAGTGTCTTTAGAAACTGGGAAACATAAACAACTGGATCAAAAAGCATCTACACTATATCCCATTTATTTCATCATATCTATAGTCCCTTTTGGCATATCTTTCTTAATAACCATCTTCCTGGCCTGGGGAAGGAATACATACAAACGGGTGAGCTCAAATGCTCAGTAAGGGTAATCAAAAGAAATATCAATCAAATCATATTCATAAGAACATAACATTTTGTAAATCGTACCCTGCAAAAGAGGTAATAATTACATAACATGGGATCAGTCATGGTAGTGGAATTTAATTCCAATAATCATAACATAAAACATGAAACTTTGTGGAATACACACATAATCATAGAGAATCATTTCTTATTAGTCAAGACTCATTGCCAATACTATCTTAGTGGACAAAGTCCATTTATGAACCGAGTTCACTCCCTGTTTCAGTCTTGTTTCACTGAACAGGTTTAACCTGCCGTTCCAGCCATTTCTATCTCATGAGATATAAAATCATTACACAATGCATTGGAGGGAGATATATGTCCCAACCATCTCATAATGATACCATTCTTATGTGTGCCACAAAATCATAAACCATACATCATAGAATAACCCACGTAATAAAAATGGGAATCTTAAAAATCATGACATAATAAAACAATTCATATAAGATAAAGGAATTCATAAAAATATTTCCATCACAACATAATCAAATCAATGTAATAAGTGGGATAGAAACAGAACCCGATATTATCTTAGATGGAAAATAATTTTGATAAAACACTTGAACTCCATTTTTGAGGAAAATATCCTTTCTACTTCAAAAACACTTTTCCTTTCTTAACATGTCATACAATTTTATACTAAAAGAAGTTGATTAAAAATAAACTTGAATACATTTAAAATAAGCATCTTGGAAATAATTTATTAAAAATCCATTCATGCCGTATAAGTTAAAAAAACATTCTTCTCGTACATTTTTCGGAAAAGTCAAAAAGTACCTCGTACGAAAAACGACAAAAGATTACATTCATATCTTTTACTAAAAACTCACCAAAGGTTAAAATTGGATTTAAAAATTTGTAGAATGATAATATTACATATTTAGGAGACATGTATGTGGAAGATAATATACACCCCGGTAAATACCAAAGTATAAAAAATCTCGGATAAAAATGAGATTGTGAGATTTTCCCTTACCTTAGGTCTGATTTGCTTCGTAAGTGTCCAAACCTCCTGTATAATGATTTAAATAATGTTATTTACTTGTTCCACCATCATAATTATTGTTATGATATCATATATGGTCATATTCTTACCTTCTTAGTAGTAATATTTCATTGCTACTTGTTATTCGGGTGTTTTTAACTTTTTGTTCTTATGCGTGTTTTGTCGAATAAATTCATATTATTCTCTTTAGGTTATAGATAAATCATTTAAAGAATGGTATTAATGTACTATATATCATATTTATTCATTCAATTCATTTATATAATCATTATGCAATGAAGATCATGTAGAACGAATCGCATCACATCGTGGAGACGGTATTCCGTACGTACGCACGAGCGATGATATCGTTACCATGATCATGGAATTGTATTGGAGTGTATGTATACTATTTTAGAATCAATATAACTTTACAATAATCATACATAGGTATTTATTTGCACCATTATACTCATAAAAGTAAGGTGGTGATGGAAAATATATTACACCACGGCGTGGAGACGGTATTCCGTACGTACGCACGCGCAGTGATTTCATTTTCTGTAGGATGGAAAGATGGTAAAATAGGGTTGTTTCATACTTATAATAACATATAAATATATTAGTGATACTGATTTTATTACTTAATAATGAAGCAACTAAATAAGAATAAGTTGAAGAACAATGAATTTGGAAATGATCGGTAATCGATATTACATCTTCTTTGACGCACCTCTTCTTAACCTCCTCTTAGGGCACTAGGGTTGGTATTTGAAGAAGACCAGAACCTATAGGATGATTCTATGGACGTGGGTATGTGAAATGGGCAGGGATTGGCAGATCATGAAGGCTCCAATTTGTGTGAGGAGGAGAGGGAGGAGGTTCCCTTTTATAAGGGAGGAGAGGGGCACCTTTGGAAATATAAGAAATAGTAGTTTATATTAAATCCCAACCACATTTAAAAACTACCAAAATGACTAATATCCGAATATTAGATGATATAGGGTTTTAATCTCATCAAAAAATAATATTTAGGCACGTTATGAATTTATTTTAAACATTATCAACTTGATTTATCCTTATTTATCAATTTAATTTTATTTGTGGTAATAATATTATAATTTTTAAATACTTATTAATAATTACATATGTGTTTTGAATTTTCCATAAATTGAGAGTTTATGAAATTTTCGACCATATAAATTTTAATTTATAATTTTTAAATATTTTTGTGATTTTTAAACAATTTTATAATATGTTTTTTTATAAAATAACAATAGTGTAAATTTTGATAGTATTCATTTATTTGAATTTAAATAAAATATATACAGATAATATGTTCGAAATAAAAGCTTTAATAGATTAAACAAATGTCATATGTATCTATAAAATTAGTGGATCACATTAAATAGTTCATATAATATTTATTTTAATATTTTTAAAACCATTTATTTGATATTATAATTAATAAAATAATTTCAACATCACTATTGTGTCATAATTAATGATAATTATTTAATCCCTAAAAATTCTAAATAAATTCCTATGATGTAGATAATTATATTAGGTTTCTGGATACTATTAATGTTCGAAGTTTCATTAAGTTTATCACTAAATTACAATAATTATACTTATAAGATTTAAGAAAGTGACAGGTTGTCACGTTCTTTGGTTTTAATAATAATTAAATTATTTTCATGGAAAAAAATCCATTAAATGAATCTAATCCGACCCTTAGGTGATATGGGTCGACTTTTAGTCATCCAATAGGATTTTAGTAGGTTTATGGTAATTTTATAATCTTATATTTACCCTTAATTACTTGATTAACCTTTAACTATGGTAAATAAAATTTAACGTAGTTACAATTTATAATGGCCAAAAATAAAAAGTAGCCTATTAACATAATTTTGGACCCACTGATTACAAATATAGAATCCATTTTTAAAAATTCAAAACACCTAAGTTGTAGTAATTAATTAAAAATAAATCCTGTTGTTAAAAAAATAGGTTTTAGAAGTTAAAGCATTGTCAAAGATTGAAATGTTTTTACATATGAATTCAATGACAATGACATAAATTATATTAAATGGTAAAAATATATTATATCTATACATTAAAACCATTCAATATTATAATTTAACCATGTAAATTATCTCAATGAAAAAAGTTGTTTTCAATTAAAAATTAGCGTAGTTTTACTATTCATCAATATATGCATGTTATCAGAAAAATATCAAAAATTTATCCAAAGTAATTTTTTATATCCCGATTCAAAATATGAATTTTATTTTGTAAAATTGAACTTATAAACGTGTAAAAACTAGATTTAATGTTGGTGCTCCATCGAAAGGTGACAAAACTGTATTTTTTGATAAATTCTTATTTTACCCGAAACAATTTGTTTTGTTCTCTTACCATGTTCTATAAAATGTGTAAGATGAATAATACTGTTGAAAAATTTTAAATTCAGTTAATACTATTCATAACGGCTAGTTTATAATATTAAAATTATATATCATTGTTTAGTGGAACTCGGTATTGCGTACTACACACGCTATCGAGGAAGGTCGCAATTGCGTGTAATGCAAGCCAAGTCCGTATTGTGGGCTGTGAAAGATTCCTTTGGTGTTGCATATAACAAAAAAAAGATTTCTCATAAAATATCAGGGTGTTACATTCTACCCCCCATAAAATTATTTTCACCCTCGAAATTCGTCACTTTATTACAAACAGATGAGGATACCTCTCCCTCACCATATCTTCAAGTTCCCATGTAGCTTCTTCTAATTGGTGGTTGCTCCATAAAACATTTACCAAGAATGTGGTCTTGTTCCGTAGGACATTTTTGATACGATCCAGAATCTCTATCGGTTGTTCTTCATAAGAATGATCTTGCTCCAGCGGTACAACTTCTGAGTTGAGTACATGTGAAGGATCAGGTATGTACGTTCTCAGGAGAGATACATGGAACACATCGTGAACTTGAGAGAGATTCGGTGGAAGCGCCAATCAGTAAACTACCTTCCCAAAATGATCCAAAATTTCAAAAGGTCTGATATATCTAGGGCTCAACTTTCCATTCTTTCCAAATCTCATGACCCTATTCCAGGCAGATATTCGTAAGAACACTTTATCACCCACTTCAAACTCTAGGTCTTTTCTTCGGTTGTCGGCATAACATTTTTGTCGACTCTGAGCTGCTCTTTTGTGTTGTTGAATAGATCTGACCTTTTATTCCATTTCATTAACAAGATCAGTTCCTAATAGCTTTCTTTCCCCAACTTCATCCCAGCAAGTTGGAGTCCTGCATTTCTTTCCATAGAGAGCATCATAAGGAGCCATCTGAATACTGGAGTGAAAGCTATTATTATAAGAAAATTACACCAAAGGTAGGTGTTGATCCCAACCACCTTTTAAATCCATAGAGCAAGCTCTCAACATATATTCTAGAGATTGAATTGTTCTCTCAGACTGACCGTCTGTCTAAAGATGATAAGAAGTGCTGAAACTCAACTCAGTATCCGAAGTATGCTGAAGACTTTGCCAGAACATCGAGGTAAACCTCAGATCCCGATCAGATATAATGGAAAGTGGTACTCCATGCAATCTTACCACTTCCTTTACATATATCATTACATGATGATCTAGAGATAAATCCTCCCAAATAGAAATGAAGTGTGCAGACTTTGTAAGATGATCAACTATGACCTAGATAGCATTATTGCATTTGGATGTTTTAGGGAGTCCAGTGACAAAGGACATAGTGATGTTTTCCCATTTCCATTCTAGTATGGATAATGGTTGTAACATCCCCTTAGACTTCTGTCTTTTAGATTTAACTTGCTGACAAACCAAGCATCGAGAGACATATTCAGAAACATCTCTTTTCATGCTCTCCCACCAGAAGTACTCTTTCATGTCCCTATACATCTCTGTGCTTCCAGGATGAATAGATAATGAAGAACTATGAGCCTCATCCAGTAGCTCCTTCTTTAATTCAGGGATGGGAGGAACAGAAACCTGATTCCTGAACATTATTATCCCATCACAATCAAGGTTGAATTCAGGAACATTTCTCACATTTTTTGTAACTTGACATCTTCTTTCGGTGCCTCTTAATCTTCACATGTATAGATGGTTGATCATTCATTTGAGAAAGATACGATTTTCCCCTTTCCTTATAATTACAAGATCCATCCTTTGTAAATCCATAAATATTGGATATTTTGTGATCCTCATCATGGATATGCTAGCATGGTCTTGTCGACTTAATGCATCTGCCACATTGTTTGCTTTCCCAGGGTGGTAATGAATTGAGCAGTCGTAATCCTTAATCAGCTCCAACCATATTCTTTGGCGCATATTCATCTCCTTTTGTGTGAAAATATACTTTAAACTTTTATGATCATTATAAATATCACACCTTTTACCATAAAGGTAATGCCTCCAATTCATTAATGTAATGATAACCGCAGTTAACTCCAAATCATGAGTTGGTTAATTCTGCTCATGGATTTTCAACTATCGTGAGGCATAAGCTATCACCATATCATTTTGCATAAGAACACACCCCAATACCTTGTTGGATGCATCATTGTAGATCAAAAATATTTCTCCACTACATGGCAGTGTGAGCACAGGTACACTAGATAAGATTCTTTTCAGCTCCTTGAAATTCTCTTCACATTCCTCCATCCAAACAAACTTAACTCCTTTGTGAGTCAACTTGGTGAGTGGATTAGATAATCGTGAAAACTATTTCACAAAACGTCGATAATATCCATCCAAACCACGAAAACATCGGATCTCAGTCACTGTTGTTGGTCTTGACCATCTTTCGATAACCTCTGTTTTTGTTGGATCCACAGATATCCCCTATTTTGAGATTATGTGACCCAAAAATGCACCTTTTTGAAGCCAAAATTCACACTTGGTAAATTTGGAATAAAGATTCTCCTTTCTTAGGGTCTTTAATACAATTCTCAAGGGATCTTCATCTTCTTCCTTGCTCTTTGAATAGACAAGAATATCATCTATAAAGACTACCACAAACTGATCAAGATAGTCTTTAAAGACTCTATTCATCAAATCCATGATGATAGCAGGGGCATTAGTAAGACCAAATGGCATCACTATAAATTCATAGTGCCCATACCTTGTATGGAAAGCTGTCTTTGGTATATCCTCCTTTTTGACCCTTAATTGATGATACCAGAACGAAGATCAATCTTGGAAAAGTATTGAGCTCCGCGTAGTTGGTCAAATAGGTCATCAATGCATGGGAGTGGATATTTGTTCTTGATAGTGATCTAGTTATGTTCTCGATAATCAATGCAGAGTCTCATTGATCCATATTTCTTATTAACAAAGAGAACAGGTTCTCCCCAGGGTGACGTGCTAGGGAGTATGAATCCATTATCAAGATTCTCTTGGAGTTGCTTCATCAATTCCTGCAACTCAATTGGGGCCATTCTATAAGGTGTCTTTGAAATAAGCAAAGCACCCGATACGAGTTCTATTGAAAACTCAACTTCACAATTTGGTGGAAGACCTAGAAATTCCTCCGGAAAGACATCATCAAATTCCCGTACAATGGGAATATTATTAATCTTGAGTTTCTCTCCAACCATTTGAAATAAATAACTTTCATTTAGTGGAATCATGACCCATAAGATAGAAGAAATTTCCACTAGAAGGTTATGTTCATCCTTGCATCGATAGACAATCAAAGATTGATCTGGAATATGAAATGTGACTTCCCTTCTTTGGCAATTGATATGAGCTCCATATACAGAAATCCAATCCATGCCAAGAATCACATAAAATTAAACTATAGGAAGGATCACAAGATTTGCAGGAAGCAATTTCCCACAAACTTCAATCAGTGAAGAATTGTAAACTTTTGATGCGACTGTTGTTCCATTAGGAGTTCTCACAGCCAACTCAATAACTAATTGTTGAGGTAATACGGTGATACGCTTAGAAAATTCTTCAGATATAAAAGAGTGGGTGGATCCAGAATCAAATAAAACATTTGCTACTATAGAGTGGATGGTATGTGTACCTCTCACCACTTCGTTGTCGTACTCCACATCGCCGATACTAATTGCATGTTACATTCCATTATCTTTGGCCTTAGGAGTTTGTTGACGTCGATCATCATCATCAACCCTTGGATTTGGGCATTGATTGGCATAATGCCCCATCTCCTTGCACTTGAATCATTGAAGTGAAGTAGGTTCATTTTGTGTATCCCTTCCTTTATTTTCAACATTAGACATCTTTTTCCCATTATTTCGACATTTAATTGCCCGATGACCTTCTTTTACACACATATAACATTTTCTTGTCCCCATAAGACAATTTCCTCCTTGTTTCTTTCCACACATTGAGCATAAGGGAAAACTCATCTTCTTTTCAGTGTGCTCTTTATATTTTCCTTTGAATTCAATTTACCTCTTCTTATAAAACCCATATGACTGATGGGTTACTCCAATCCCCATCTCAACTTTGAGAGAACATCGAACAATATCCTCGTAGCTATTGAATTCCCTTATGGATAACGCTTTTCAAAGACTTTGTTTTAAGCCACTAAATAATAGATCAATCTTACTCTCAGGTTGGATAATAATACCAGAAGCATACCTTGCAAGTCTTGTAAAATTTGCTTCATAGGTACCAACAGATTTATCATCCTTTTTCTTTAGTTCAAGAAACTCATTCTCCATCTTTGTTCAGAGAATACAAGGGAAATACTTATTGAAAAATAAGTTCTTGAACTCGTCCCATTCCATGGACTCAATTTCATCCCTTTGCCTCTTGTTCTTGATATGATTCCACCATTGATCAGCATCATCTTCCAAATGATACACTGCTAAGATGACTTTATCATGTTCAGAACATTGAAGAACTGAAAATATATTTTCAGTGGTACTGATCCATTTTTCAGCCACTAATGGATCAGAAGACTCGCTGAATGAAGGTGGACGCTGCCTCATGAAGGATTCAATAGAATGTTTCTACTTCCTTTTCTCATTTGGAAGTCCTTCATGATTCATATCATGAGAAAGTTGTGTGATCATTGCTACATGATTTTGCATTCCAACTCCCATAACGTTTGGTTGCTCAGGGGGAAAATCATTGCATTGCCCGTCACATTCCGCATTAACAAGGTTCCTTCGGGTTCTATCCATTGACTAAAACCAAGTAGAATAGTTTTAGCAACACTAATTATAATAGAAAAACCACATAATCAAGAATAAAAGTTCACACATAAGGTCTTATCATAGGTTGTTCATGGCCATTTCTAAAACACTAAGATTGGGGTCCATGCTTAGACATATCATTAGGTTTCTTACTAAGGCTTTCACATCCTAGTTTCCAAACGTTGACTATACCTTTCCTCTGATACCAACTATAATGACCCATAATTTACATAAATGTTTAATACTTCAAAATTGAAACATAATACAAAACTATGGAAGGACTGTAGAGGTATATTGTCTCTAGAAACTGGGAAACATAAACAACCGGTTCATAAAGAATCTACATTGTCTCCCATATATTTCATCATATCTATATTCTCTTTTGGAATATCTTACTTAATATCCTTCTTCCTGAAATGGGGAACGAAAACATACATAAGGGTGAGCTCAAATGCTTAGTAAGGGTAAACAAAAGAAATATCAATCAAATCATATTCATAAGAACATAACATTTTGGAAATCTTACCCTGCAAAAGATGTCATAATTTCATAACATGGGATAAATCATGGTAGTGAAATCTAATCCCAATAATCATAACATAAAACATGAAACTTTGTGGAATACACACATAATCATAGAGAATCATTTCATATTAGTCATGACTCATTGCCAATACTATCTTAGTGGACAAAGTCCATTTCTGAACCGTGTTCACTCCTCGTTTCAGTCCTGTTTCACAAAACCGGTTTAACCTGCCATTCCATCCATGGATATCTCATGAGATATAAAATCATTACCAAATTCATTGGAGGGAGATATAGGTCTCACCCGTCTCATAATGATACAATTCATATGTGTTCCACAAAATCATAAACCATACATCATAGCATAGCCCATGTAATAAAAATGGGAATCTTAAACATCATGACATCATAAAACAATTCATATAAGATAAAGGAATTTATAAAAATATTTCCATCACAACATAATAAAATAAATGTAATAATAGGGATAGAAACAGAACCCTATATTATATTAGATGAAAAATAATTTTGATAAAACACTTGAACTCCATTCTTGAGGAAAATATTATTTCTACTTCAAAAACACTTTTTCTTTCTTAACGTGTCATACAATTTTAATCTAAAATAATTTGATTAAAAATAAACTTGAAAACATCTAAAGGAATCTTTTGGAAATAATGTTTTAAAAATCCATTCATGTCGTATATGTTAAAAAAACATTCTTCTCGTACTTTTGTCGGAAAAGTCAAAAATTACCTTGTACGAAAAATGACAAAAAATTCCTTTCATATCTTTTACTATAAACTCACCAATGGGTAAAATTGGATTTAAACAATTGTAGAAGGATAATATAACATATTGAGGAAACATGGATGTGGATGATAAAATACACCCCACTAAATACCAAAGTGTAAACAATCTCGTATAAAAATGAGATTGTGATATTTTCCCTTACCTAAGGTCCAATTTGATTTGTAAGTGTCTGAACCTCCTGTATAATGATTTAAATAATGTTATTGACTTGTTCCAGAATCATAGATATTGTTATGATATCATATATGGTCATATTTTTAGCTTCTCAATAGTAATATTTCATTGCTACTTGTTATTCGGGTGTTTATAACTTTTTGTTCTTATGCGTGTTTGTCGAATAAATTCTTATTATTCTCTTAAGAATATAGATACATCATTTCCAGAATGGTATTAATGTAATATATATCATATTTATTAATTCAATTCATTTATATAATCATTATGAAATGAAGATCATGTAGAACGAATCACATCACATCGTGGAGACGGTATTCCGTACGTATGAACGAGCAATGATATCGTTCCCATGATCATGGAATTGTATTGGAGTGTATGTATACTCTTTAAGAATCAATATAACTTTAAAATAATCATATATAGTTACTTATTTGCACAATTATACTCATCCAGGTAAGGTGGTGATGGAAAATAGATTACACCACGGCGTGGAGACTGTATTCCGTACGTACGCACGCACGGTGATTTCACTTTTTGTAGGATGGATAGATGGTAAAATAGGGTTGTTTCATACTTATAATAACATATCAATATATGAGTGACACTGATGTTATTAATTCATAATGTTACAACTAAAGAAGAAGATGTTGAAGAAGAAAGAATTTGGAAATGATCGGTAATGGATATTACCTCTTCATTGACGGGCCTCTTCTTAACCTCCTCTTAGGGCACTAGGGTTGGTCTTTAAAGAAGACCAGAACCTCTAGGATGAATCTAGTGAAGTTTGGATTTGAAATGTATAGGGATTGGCCGAGGTTGAAGGCTCAAATTAGTGTGAGGAGTAGAGGGAGGAGGTGCCCTTTTATAAGGGAGGAGAGGGCACCTTTGGAAATATAAGAAATATTAGTTTATATTAAAACCCAACCCCACATAAAAACATCCAAAATGACTCATATCAAAATATTATATGATATAGGGTGGTAATCTAATCAAAAAATAAAATTTAAACATGTTGGGAATTTATTTTAAACATTATCAACTTGATTTATCCTTATTTATCAATTTAATTTCATTTGTGGTAATAATATTCTAAATTTTAAATTATTATTAATATTTACATATGTGTTTTCAATTTTCCATAATTTGACACTTTAAGACATTTTCGACCATATAAATTTTATTTTATAATTTTTAAATATTTTTTTAATTTTTATAAAATTTTATAATATGTTATTTTTATAAAATAACAATAGTGTCAGTTTTGACACTATTCATTTATTTGAAATTAAATAGAATATATACAGAAGATATGATCGAACTGAAAGCATTAATAGATTAATAAAATTTCATATGTCTCTAGAAAATTAGTGGATCACATTAAATAGTTCATATAATATTCATTTTAATATTTTTAAAACCATTTATTTGATATTTAATTAATTAAATAATTTCAACATCACTATTGTGTCATAATTAATGATAATTATTTAATCCCTAAAAATTATAAAAAAATTTATATGATGTTGATAATTGTATTATATTGCTGGAGACTATTCACGTTCTATGTTTCATTAAGTTTATCACTAAATTAAAATTATTATACTTATAAGATTTAAGAAAGTGACATGTTGTCACATTCTTTGGTTTTAATAATAATTAAATTATTTTCATAGAATAAAGTCTATTAAATAAATCTAATCCAACCCTTAGGTGACATGGGTCAACTTTTAGTCATCCAATAGGATTTTGGAAGGTGTTTGGGTAATTTTATAATCTTATATTTACCCTTAATTACCCGATTTACCTTTAACTATGGTAAATAAAATTTACCGTAGTTATTATTAATAATGCCCAAAAATAAAAAGTAGCCTATTAACATAATTTGGACCCACTGATTACAAATATGGAATAAATTTTTCAAAATTCAAAACACATAAGTTGCAGTGATTAATTTAAAATAAATCTCGTTGTTAAGAAAACAAGATTTAGAAGTTAAAAATTGCCAATGATTGAAATGTTTTTACCTCTGAATTCAATGATAATGACATACATTATATTAAATGGTAAAAATATATTCTATATATACATTAAAAACATTCAATATTATAATTTAACCATATAAATTACCTCAATGAAAAAAGTTGTTTTTAAATAAAAATTAGTGTATTTTTACTATTCATCAATATATGAAAGTTATCAGAAAAATATCAAAAATTTATCCAAAGTAAATTATTATATCCTGATTCAAAAGAAGAATTTTATTTTGTCCAATTGAAATTATAAACGTGTCAAAAACTATATTTAATGTGGGTGCGTCATCAAAAGGCGACAAAACATCTTTTTTTGATAAATTCTTATTTTACCCGAAATAATTTATTTTGTTCTCTTACCGTGTTCTAGAAAAATTGTAAGATGAATAATAATGTTGTAAAATTTAGAATTCTTTTAATACTATTCATAATGGCTAGTTTATAATATTATAATATTATATCGTTGTTTAGTGGAACTTGTTATTGCGTTCTACACACGCTATCGAGGAAGGTCGTGATTGCGTGTAATGCAAGCCAAGTCCGTATTGTGTGCTATGAAAGATTACTTTGGTGTTGCGTATAACAAAAAAAATATTTCTCATAAAATCTCAGGGTCTTACAAGAATGCATCCACTATGGGGACACATCTCTAGGAATTTACCCAAGAGTCTACTCCTCCATAAAAAATAATGACCATTGAGATATTATCTCCAAAAATAAAAATAATCACAATAGGTAATGAGAAAATAATTTAAACAAACTAGAACCACCACCAATATCAGAAAAACATCTCAGAATCATTATAATTTGGAATGAAATAATAATAATTTCAGCTTATGAAATGGAATGGGATATAGAACACTGAAAAAATACACAGTGGGGAAAATAGTATCTCAATATACAAACTCCATCCCATGATAGGCATGAAAAATAAAGAAATTCATTGTTCTAAAAAACACAAATCTAATACATATCCTAGTGACCCATTCACTAACCCTATATCCAATCTTACAGTACTCAAAAAAATAAAAAAAAAATTGAACAACATAGAGAGAACTTTGAGCCCCAAGTTAAGGAAAACCAACAAAAAAATAAAACATGACTCAAAAAATATAAATAAATAATTAATATTAATAAATGATCACCCAATAAACCATTAATTGATGGATAAAATAAATCTCCTAAATAAGGAAAAATCAGAGGAAGAAATAAGAGTCTATAAGAATATTACTATATGTTACCCAAAGAGTAAATCTAAAATCATTATGGATTAATTTTCCAAATTATCAAAACATATATTATCACCAAGAGAACAATAATTCTAATATAAGAAGTTATAGAATGAAAAATGAAGTTTGTGATCTAGTGATAAACATATATCATTGGTTGATTAAATGGTTTAGAATGGTCTTGTTTATTGGATGGAAGGGAATTCAAAAAGACCAGTATAATAGAAAACACAATATCCATCATTATGACCCATATATATGTGGAATATAACAACTAAAAATTTACAAGAAACAAAATTCTTATTTCTCCTGAATAACATAAAAATGACTTTGTAATCGAAGAGAAAAACCAAAAGTTCTCATATAAAAAAACTGAGTATACAATTCATGATTTCTAGATATCAAATTCTATAAAACCAACTTTTATTACCTATAATTTCATTTGAAATTTTATCAAAAATCACATTTATTAAAATATATCATTTATTAAATTTTCCCACTAATATCATATGTTTTTCTAATGAAATTAATCCCTGAAAAGAATTTCAAAATTCATTTAAAAAAATTAGATAATTTCATGAGTGTCAACACCTTTTCAAAAAAATCCACATTCAAAATAGTTTATTTAATATAGTTTTACATTTTCTAGAAACACATAAATAAACCAATTGAAAAGTGTCCTTTTTTAAAAATTCAATATTTCCTAAATCTATATTTTTTATGTTAAATAGACTTTTCTCTTTAGAACACATACATTAACATTATTTTAGTTGAAAATGAGACTATTATCATTAAAATAGAACAATTACCAATACAAAAATCCCATAACTTCACAAAAACCTAAAATAGTTTCTAATAATAATATAAATGAGTGTCAAATACAGATCACATAAAAATATTAATTTTTTATCCTATAACAAAACATCAAAAAAAGTAAAAAATCATTTAATTATATAAATTATGTAATAGAAAAAAATATTATCTACAAATAATATCAATTTAAAAAACACACTTATTTAATTTCACTCAAATTTTATCTAGGATAATAACCAATTTAGGTTATAAGGGATAAAATATATGAATAAGAAACTAAAGTGGGCCCAATATTTCTGCATGAGTTAGTGAACCATTCTTCGACCATGTTACATGATATATGAGTTTGAAAACCTAATATATATGAGGTTAACATAGTATAATATACCACATAGTTTTTTTATTACATGGTCCATGCACAACATCCACCATCAATGCTAAAAAAAACCCCATAAATTATTAACGTACTCTTTAGGGAAAAAATGATAAAAAAATAAAAAACATTCAAATATATAAAAAACTCTATTAATAATCAAGGCTCAAATCCTAAACCCCCATTGAAATTTGAGGTTCAATTTGATTAAGTGTAAGGTGATAATTTTCAAGCACCCTATACGTGAGTCCAAATAAGCATCCAAGTCTCCATAATACATAGAAAAAATAGATCATAATAGGATAGAATTATATGATAACACGTTTTCATGAACATTTAATTCCATGGAATATGGAACCCATTCTATCTCATCACCTGCCTATGGTTTGCCCCTAATCAACTAAGGATGAAATTTACTTCTAAAACAACATAAGATATTTATAGGGATTATTTTTACTAGATAAAATACATATCAATGAAATAAAACATTTAATATGAGTAAAACGTGTATATAAAAGGATACATAATAAGAAATGAGTAGAAATAAATAAGAAGAAGAATATTACTAATTTATAAATAAATAAACAAAACTAAAATTATATGTGAAATTGTCTTACACATATACATCCAAAATAGATTAAAAAATACTAAAAACCAATACCATAATATCCATGTCTTACATAACACTTTCAACTTCAAAGGAAAACTACATCAACAAATATGATCACATAACATTCCAAACAAGAAGAACAACATTAGGGAATCTGAAAGAAAATGATAATACCTGCATATATGAAATAGTGTATCTAGGGTGGGAGTGAAACATTTATTATAATGATCATATAAATGAATTCATGTTATTTATTTACAAATGGATGGTCATTTATACTATTTTGAAAGGAATTTAGGAGAATTTTTATTCATAAATATATAAATATAATCCAACCTCATATTCATCATCATTTATAATCACCCATTGTTTTTATTTTTAAATGAAAATAATCTTTCAAAACATACATCAATAGAACAATTTTTTTCAAAATAACAATTTTATGTATGATTATATAATACACTTAACAAATTCAAATTTTTATACTCATTGGATGAATTTATATAAAAATATTTCAAAGAAAGTAATAATAAAAAAGATCTTTGCAGAAAGATAACATAATGGGAAATTTAAGGAAGACAAAATCATGGTGATATGTGTTCCAATCAGATAAGAGAAACAAAAAGGAATGCAAGAAAAGAGTTGAAATTATGAGAAGAGGTATTTTCAATGATAAATCCTCTATAAAATAGGTTGGAGTAGGCTAGAATTAAAGGAAAAGTGAAGGAGGAACCCACTTACTGGGAACCCATCTTATCCAATTTAGAGGATGAAAAATGGAATCATATATGGATATTAAAATTGAATGGTAAAAGATAAACACCCACTGTAGTGGCTCGGGTTTTGGCCTAATCAGACATTGAAATATTCCTTTGAATAATTGCTGAGTTAGTCGCAAAGACGGCGTGCGATTTCGAGTCTCGGTGTGCCTAAAATTAATTTTATATAAATTTAAAGTATTTTTATACTATGAATGTGGAGGGGGTGTGTTATCAATTAAACGGTAGCTCAGAATGTGAATTTGAGGGAATGGTTGAGTCTGGAATGTGTCGTTTACCCTAGGTAGGGTGTTAACATTGCGGGCGTGGGCCTACTGTGAGAAAAGCCAATAGGGGCGTTTTCATAAATAAATGGAAATAATTATTTGTAAATGTCAGCTCGAATAACTTCTGAATATATTCTAAGATCGAAATTCTGAATTCGCTTTTGCATTCAGAATGGTGTGTTTACCCTAGGGGCGACCTACTTTTTTCTGTGCCGGGAGGTTTGGTCTGAGGCGGGGATGTGTGTGTGATTTATTTGTTTTAAAAAAAAGTAAAATAACAGTCTTCATCCTCTCCACCAACCCCTTTCATGAACATGCCACCCCCCTCCTCATCTTCGCCGAAAAACGAACGACCCACAAAGGAACCATTGTTAATCGTTTTCAACATAGTTTGTTGGTAGATCGATCTCCATCACGTCGCATGCATTGTTATTCACCTGATGCTCCGGTGTTTCTTATGCGAGGTAGGTGGTTTGTGTTTTAATACCCAAATCCTATTTTTTATTTTAATTTCTTTGTTTTGTTGTCATAACATGGAATATTAGGTCTTGAGGGTCGTGCAAAAGGTCACAGATCGCAAAACGTACCACCGGGGTGCCCCCGGTGGCCCGCGGAGGTTCCGCCCGAGCGGCACCGGCACGGAGGTTCCGACACCGTCGTACCTATAGTGATCTATGATGGAGTGTGGTGGAGTGTCGTTGGCCAGGGCGGGCCGGCCGGACCGGTCCGACCCTCTCCTTGTACAAGAAAGTTTAAAAACCCATCTTTCTTACAATGAAGGGACTAGATTCTCATGACGTCTTTGGAAACGTGTCCCTGGAAATAAGGAAAACACTTTGAGGTGGTTTTGGAGGTTTTGCAGTTTCAGGATCATGGCCCGAGAGCTTGAAACGTCGAATAAAATAATAATATTTATTATTATTTGACTTCGGGTCATTGTATCTCTTACCCAGTGTGTCTGATTTATGTGGTTTCAGTGGCATTGACGCCCTGATGGTATGACGGAAATTTCTTTTTGGTCTTCTAGTGTTTGGACCGAGTTTATTGTACGGGCCCCACATGGCTGGTATTGGGCGTTTTCAGAGTTACGAAATATTCTCACCAAGAGTCCAATATTGGTGATGAATATTCAATCCTATGTGTTTTTCTGAGAGAATCACAATGGGCTGATCCATTCGAAGTGTTATAGGATCGCAGTGTGGGCCCCAACCAGGCTGTCTTCTTTGAATAGTACCATTTTTATCAAGTGTCCGTTTCAGACTATTGAGTAGTCTATCTCGTGTGTTTTCCAGGGGGATCGTAGTGTTATAATCCGCTTGATGAGTTTCAGGATCATAGTGTGGGCCCCATACGGTCTTGTTATTGTGAATAGTGTCTTTTTCACTTGTTGTCCATTTGGGGCGAGAAAAAAACCAATCTTTCGTGTTTTTCCAAATGGATCATGAAGGTGGCCTTAGTGTCGTCCGTGGAGGTGTGCGGTGTGGCATTATGGTGGGTCATTTGGGAAATTGACGTTTGGACGAACAATGGTTTAGTGTACTCCCTTGGTTCATTCCTACGAGGGTTCACACGGCATCGAAACATTCTTATTGGTTTGTGATCCTCTCATTGGGATGTTTAAACTGTTAGAGTTGTGGAATCCCTCCAGTACGCCCGGAGCATGATCCTCTAGAATTATTTCAATATATCAGGTTCTTGGTATTGTTGTGACCGCATATCCACGGGTGGTGATCCCCTATCTACCAGGTTAAAATCGTATGGTTTGTGGTATCATCAAGAATATGATCCCCTACACAGTGGGACATTCTATGTAGGGTTGTGGCATCATCGGGTATACGATCCCCCACTCACCATGAGGATTTTAGTAGGGTTGCAGTATCTTTGGTTATACGATTCCCTTCTCAGCGCGTGGTGTCTGTAGGGTTGCGGCATCCTCAGTTCGATCCCCTACAATGTGAGATGTTTTGGATAGGGTTTTGGTATCACCGTGATCGTCTTGACATGGGTGACGATCCTCTATCTGAGGGACGCATTTCTATTGAGCTCCAAATCGGGTTGAAGTATCCCCTAGGGGATCCTGGGAGTGATCCCCTATCTATGGGATCTACAAATGCCAGATCGGGTTGTGGTATCCCCCAGCGGACCCTAGAAGTGATCCCATATCTGTGAGATCTTCATATACCGGTGTGGCTTCTGGTATCCCCTAGCAGACCCTAGGAACAATCCCCTATCCGAGGAGTTTTGTGGTTATGTTGATTCTGCAAGGTTTCATCAGTGACGATATCCGATGAGCGTGATCTCTCGGGTGAGCGTATAAGAAGTTTGTGTAGGAAACGATGTAGTGTATCTCTCGAAAATGTGTCATCTGGGATGACAGTAATCGTGGAGTGATTTCTCCTAGCTGTGAACTGTTCCTAGTGATGTGGTTGGTACCAAATGAGTATTGGTGTGTGAGATGAGTATATCTGGATGTTCAAGGGGTATGTTTGGGAATACACCTGGATTAAACAGACTAGTTTTGTTTAGCGGAGGATGGTAACAGGATAGAGTTTCTCTCTCATATGGGTTCCCTCTGACATGGATGAGAAGACTATTTCCCTTAAGTAGTTCCCATTTATTTTGGGTTTTTGGGGTGCCTACTGAGTATTGTTATAATCACCCCTACACGGGCTTTGCCTATACATGGTTGTGTCTTGTGCAGACCAGAGGCCTTTCGACAGAGTCCCAGGAGGAGCTGGAGCTGGTATAGCTGAGTGAGCGGGATGGACTGTGGAGTCTTAACGGAGCTGTGTCGAGGAGCATTCTAGTGGTGCTTTTGGCAGCGGACCCCTATTTTTGAGCATGTTGAATGCTTTGGCTGTTTTTTTGTGGGCCCTATTCTTCCCTTTTTGTATTGTTCTTTCCCTCTGGATTTGGATAGATGTATGCATGCATTTTCATTTCATTTTTATATATCTATGCACTATTTCATGGAGGTGTATGTGGGTGTGTGTTTGTAGGGACCATAGGCTAATGCCTCCCCTATGTGTGATAGCCTACTCAGCGTTGGACGCCACCCCCCGGCCTATTGGAGGAGAGAATGGCGAGTAGCGGCTAGAGCCCCTTGGGGTCCGGTCGTGACACCCATGTTTTTAATGAATTTAGAAGAACACAATGTTATCAAACATTGTATATTAAACTGCACATATTTTATGTGATTACAAATAGATATCCACATCTCACAAATACATTTTTCCTACGAGTATTCCAAAACACATTCCTATCATGAAGGTCGCACACAAGAGAAAAATATTGAAGCAATATTTATATTGGAAATTACCCAATCCATGCGAAACCTATTGAGTTCAAACCATTTATTTTTAAAAATAACTAGAACCTTCTCTGAATTCGAGTAAGAATTTGAATTATCTTAAATGGTTTTCTAAAATCAAGCATTGAGGTAAAAAAATCCTAATAAATAAAAGATTAAATCTCAAAAATCAAAAAAATTTCATATTTACCTAAAATTAAATAAATAATATTATTTAAATATATCTTTGGTGAAATAGGGACTAAAATTTATTCTCTCACATGAATCATACCGTTTTTTTCTCCTTGAATAGTTTATAAGTAAAATATAAAATATTGAAAAATTAACTCAGTCAAAAAAGTGTCTAACAAAATATCTATGAAAATAGATATCCTTTAGTTATTATTTAAAATATAAAAATTAATTAAATTAATTTTCAAATATTCTATTTCTTTCTTCATAATTTATTCAAATTTAATCCTTTGAATATATTTTTAAAATATCTATAATTATATATATAATAATCTCTACATTTGGATTTGAAGAAACATATTATCTTGTTGTCAATCATAGTAACCAATATCTATATATCATATTATCCAATATATATAAGAGTCTATATTTGGTATAGAAAAACCCCTTTGGTAAGGCATATCTACCCTAAATGGTTGTTTTACATTAATAAGGATAGTTTTTAATATAATGAAGGTTGATTATTATAATTTTAATGTTCATTGTGATAATAATATGGTTCATTATAATATTAATACTATTAATTTTTATCTTATTAAAGTTCATTTGGATGTTGATAATATTCATTTTAATATTTTTATTTTCCTTTCTAACCTTTATAATTTTTATTCTAATCATTATTTGTTCTATTATAAGCTATTTAGGGTTCGTTGTGTTATTTTTATGGATTATTTTTATCCTTTTAATGTTCATTGTAATATTATTATTTTTCATTGTGATCTTCAACAACATCATTATGCTCATTTTATGGTTCATTAAATTGTCAAAATGATAATTTTAAATGGTTAGAAAAGAAGATTTTATGTTTTACTCAAATCATCACAAGAATTATATAGTTTCCTAAAACATAGAATATCCATACTATAATGGTTTCATGGGTTAAATTTATAATGTTGATATACAAATTATTTTAGGGATTAGTATATAAAAAATCTCCAAAAAGGAATATATTGAACTCAGAATTAAAAATTAAATATATAAAAACAACATAATTAAATATTGACTGAAAATATGAAAAAATATAAATTAAACCCATTAGTGTGAAACAAAGGAAATTTGTGAGTATAAAAAGATGTAATAACTTTATATTTATTTGATCGACATTACATTTCCTAAAAATCACTCCATTTTTGATGATATGAAAACAAATAATAAAGTAAAACATAATATTTTATGGATTTAATATATTTCACAAAAATAAAAAATAATATAAAAAGAATAAAAAGAATAACTAATTAAGGGACATATTGAAAATTTGGTATATCCCAAAATTTCTCCTCCTCTTGTTATATAAAATAACATATAAAATAGTTGAAAAAACACATTAATATACACATTAAAATATAAAACTATGAGAATATAACTCTGAAATGAATAAGAAGTTTTGAATTGAATTTTATTAATTTAATAATTTTAAAATTATATAGGGAATCAATTATTTTCTTGAGAAAAAATAGATATATGTTGAGGCTTTGGGTTTGGATAAATATATGGTTTAGGTGTCTTAATATTAGGATTAGTTTAGAAAATATTGGATTGATGAATTATCATAATCTCTCTAGTATATCATGTACTTTGTAGGTAATGTTTGGATATAAAAGGCTTCCTATTATTATTTATTATCTCATTATCTATTTTATTTCTAGGATATAGAATATTTAATTTTTTGTTGAGAAGGGTTGGAGCTAGTTGTAATTAAATCTATTTTTATGTCATACAAAAAATTCCATATCATGATCCTAGTATGATATGGGACATTAAAAATGATTCCATAATATCTCATTAATATATAAATATTTTTTATAAGATGAGTTCAATGGGATTATAGATCTATGATATAATAAAGTGACTTCCATACATTTCCAACCTCTTCATAATGTCATCTTTGAAAAAAATCTAAATTAATTTAGTTCATTGATATATTTAATACACATAAAACTCTATAATTTTCGTAATATACAATGTGAAAATATAATCAATAATAAATTTTTTAAAATATCCAATTTATATTCATAAATGAATGGTGTAGCATTAACATGCTCAGTTTGGGGACTTCTATACTCAATAATCTTCATTACCATTGTATTATTCCTATGAACTTCTGTTTCCCTATTTCTAGTTTTCCTATTATTTTTATATTATTTAGAAGAAAATAACATGCATATAACTATATAAAGTTTATATCATTCATCCAAAATTTTTAATTCATCATTCATATGAATTTTTTATTCCTTCAAAATTGTGGAAATTCTCTATTATCATTCAATATATTAGGAAATATTCCTTATTAATGAATAAAACTTTTCATGAATATATGGAACTAGCTCAATCACTAATTATTCAATGTTTATCAGATTAATAATTCAATATTATATTATACCTTTGGATTTATTAATCTAATATTTATTGATATTTGGAGAGATATAATGTGATATAGTATCACAATGTTATGTACTGATTTATTAATTCTTAAAATAAAAGTAATATTAAATACTTCTAGAAAATTTTATAATATACGCTATCTCAACCAAGACATAGGGTGTAAATATAAGGCCCCAGCCTTAAACCTTACTTAATATTGAGTTATTACAAGATTACACATTGAGGATCTTGTCAGGTTTAGAGTTTTACAGAATTAGATCATGAAACTTGCATTACATTCCACATTTAAACAAATTGGTTACATAAAAGACAGTATTCATTTTTCCCATCAATGGAAACATATTTAAAATAAAACATGGATTCATTCTTGACACATCCTTGACACTATAATAACATCATGTACCTTTTCCTTGACCTGTGATAAACATTTCAAAAACATGGGATGAGCATAAAAATCTCAGTAAGGGTAAAAAAAAATGGAAAAGAAACATGAGTTCATATATACATAAGAATGAAATCATACTTTACCCATAAGACAAAGGAAATTTAACATACCTCATCAAATCATGAATAAATCATAGAAATCATAAGACATATAAGGTAACTTGAGGCATTCATAACATTCTTACATAGGGAGTAACCCTCTTGGTTACGTTTGGAATACCCACCACAATATATTCCCTAAATATCTTCGGAGAAACCTTAACGTTTCACTCCATCGCGTTACCCAATGCATTGGAGAGCTATATCGGGCTCACCCGCCCTTAGTTGATCACGGAACCACCTGTATTCATAAACAATTCCCAAGAACCATAACATAATCATAGAGCATAACCTAAGAACATAGAAAAAAGATCACATTCCCACATTGTAATAACAATATAACATTTTAAGATATTGAAATAATGAATCCATTCTAAAAACCATTCTCCAAACCATATAAAACATTTAATAAAGAGATTTTTGAATAAATGTGTCCCATACCACTTTGAAGTTTTTAACATTTTAAACCATTAATATCTATATAAATAAATCCTTAAAACCATTTTGGAAACATGGATATTAATGATAAATATTTATAACAATAAATCATTAAAACATTTAAAACGATATTTTATTTAAAGTTATTTTAACAAAATGAGAGACATTGAATACAATAATTGAGGAATAAAATTTAATTAGAACTTTATATTATCATGACAATAGAGGGATTCATGATATAATATTCCAAAGGACAGTATATACACCATATTAGAGTGAACTGGTGCATAAAAACAACGAAGTCTCAATAGAAATGTAAAATGAGATGAAATCCATAATAAAGAACGTATCCTTAAATCAAGGATAAATAAATCTCATAATTATGTGTGACAAAAAATAAATACACCCAATATAAGTGGATATTGAGTGTAAAACAATCAAAGTTCATTCAAACATATTCCAAGGATGACATATTCAATAACAACATGTTGAACCCAAAGAAATCGAAATTGTGTTAAGAAGTTCCCTTGGTAAAATTCGACAGCCTAACGGCATCACATAAAATTTTAGAAAAAGAGTTGATGAGAGAGAAAAAGGGTATCTGATCACTTGGACATAAAATTTACATCAATAAGTATATAGAAGAACATATCCAAACATTACAATATGTAAATTAAAAGACCCAACAATAGAAGTCATTAAATAAGAGGAGGGTGAAAGGTTCCCTTACCGACTTGGGTTTCTTTCGAAACATACACCCCATGAAAGAAGGACAATACAAAACTGATTTAAATACTCATAAATGAAATTATATTACACAAAGAGTAGAATAATGGGAAGTAAATATACCACTTAAAGGAAATGTTGGCAAATGTAGCACAAATCTCATGGGAATAAAAGTGAGATGAAAAATCCCTTACGAAAACTCGGCATCCTATCGACGCCACATAAAACATCCAAAAATGGATTGATGAGATCAAATAGGGTCTCTCATCATATTACAATAAACTCGGCAGCCTATTGGCACCACATAAAACTTCCAAAAATGGATTGATGAGATCAAATAGGGTCTCTCATAATATTAAAATAAAATTTATAGCAATAGGAATATAAAAGAATATCCCCCAACATAAAAAATTAGAGCTTAAAAGAATTGACATAAACAAGAGTACTTTAAAATAAAGAGAGATTTTAGATCTCTTACGAAATTTCAGCAGCCTAACGGCGCCACTGAAAACTTCCAAAATGGATTGATTAGAGAAAATAGGGTCTCTCATCATATTAACATAATAAGTAAAGTAGGATTAATATAAAATAACATCACAATCATAAGAAATATGAGCTTAAAAGGAATGACATAAAAGAGTGTACTTAAAAAGAAAGAGAGGAGTAGGATCCCTTACCTCGGGTCCGACTTGACTCGATCGTTCCTTAATCTCCTGAATAATAAACATGTGTTAATTTATACTTCCTTAAGAACCTTTTTCAATTTCATTATTCCTTTTATATCTCTTATTGCCATGTTATAAACATTATGTAATCATTTAAGTTAATAATGTTTGTTTTGTCGATATTTGGTTATTAAGTCGAAAGTGGAATTCTTATAATTACATGTTGTTTGTGTAGTAAAAGGTTCATTATATCCAGAATTATATTCATGATTTGGATATCATATATATCATATATATCCATAATATACATGTATTTATAATATTACATAACATTTAGAGTTAAGAAATGAAATGCACCGTTCGTGGAGATGGTAAGCCGTACGTACGCATGAACGCTACTTCCATTTCTATTTCATATTTAATGGAATTAAAACATAATGATACATAATAGTATTTTAATTCCAGTATGGTATCATATATAATATCATTAATTATATCCTTTATACGTACCACATATGGTATTAACGAATCAAATCACTTTGAGGGGGCGGTAGTCCGCACTTCCCAAAATGAAGATATCACGTATACCCATAATGGACGCCATAAAGGAATGCCATAAATGATAAATACAGAATCTTAAGGAAAACATAAACATATTATATATCATATATAAATATAGTGTCATCTTAATGGCCACCTTTGAATGTGTTAAAAGAATGTTGAACAATCATCGTTTCGGGAGGCAGAAATTCTCCATCCACAGAAACAGTATGTTCTTTAACCATTAGATGTAGGTGTGTGTATGTGTATCTCGAATACTTATTATAAAAAAAATCCTAGTATATGGAAGATACTCGTTTTGTTACAAAAGAAATGAATAAAAAGTGTTTAGGGGGTTGTAGAAGAAAAATAATACAAAAGAACACAAGTGAAGATATTACCTTAAAATCGGGTAACTTCCTTTTGTTTGAGCTCAATGGCTTCCATGGGAAGACTTCTGCCCATATTGAGGCATATAAGAGTTATAGAAGGATTTGGAGAGACAAAATGGGCAGGAGTAGGCCGATGAAAAGGCTTTGGAAGTGTGGGTAAGGAGGTATTGGTGGGGGCCTTTTATAAGAGGAGGGGAGGGGCACTCTTGGAATGTAAATAAATGTTACTTTATTTTAGAATGAGTTTTGCATTTTAATGGTCCCAAATTGATTTTTTTAGAGGATAAGGTGATAAGGGTCAGAAATACACCCATATAATAGGTTTTGGACATGTGTAGGTCTTAGAGTTTACATTATCTTTCCATTTTATTTAAATCGTTAAATAATGAGGTCATCGCTGTATCATCATGATGTCATAAATAAATTAATTTATTTAATGTATAAAAATTATAAAAAAATATAATGATGTAGGAAATAATTTTACCTTTATAATTAATATTCATCGACAAAAATCTGAATTGTATAACCCCATGTAACAATTGTTTTAGTAAAACATGTCATGTTTGTGTTATTTTTTTCTTTAACATTAAATAAAATGTTATTTATGTCATTTCCCAACCAAAGTGGCTCAATGGGGTCCCCAATTTGACCCATGGATTGTCTTGGTCGGACATGACTCATCCAATGAGGTTAGGACATGTGTCTAGGTCATTTCATATTATTAAAAATTCATTTTTACCTTAAACTACACTAATTACCTCTAATCGTGATTAAAAACTTAATAAGTTACTATTCACCAAAAAAATTATTTTAATCCCATTGAACCACATTTTACTTCTTAATGACAAAAACGTATGTTAATTTTTGAAATTAAAAACACAAAGGTGGAAAAATTTCATTTAAACGGAAAATCATTTTTTATAAGTACCACTTAGTGGTTTCACTATTCATAAAAAATTGAAGTTTTTCAGAAAATTGCCAAAAATTCACCCTAAGCTATATTTGATATTCCGAATTCAAAAATGATTTCTATTTTAAATAATTAATAACATATACGTTCCATTAAATAATTTAATAATTAATTTTTGCTGTCAGAACAAATAGCGTGTTTTTATGAAACAATATATATCAAAAGATTGACACTAGTTTAAGTCAAATTTCAAAGTGAAATTAATTCCAATGACCACTATTCGATTAAATGGTAAAAATATATTCTAATTTAACTTTAAAACCAATTCAAATGTTAATCTATTCATATAAATAAATTAGATAAAATAGAGGTTTTGAATTAAAATACAACATTTTTACTATTCATTAAAAATTGAACTTTTTCGGAAAAATACCAAAAATTTACACAAAGTAAATTTTGATTTCCCGATTCTAAAGAAGAATTTTATTTTCTCAAATATAACGTATAAAATTGTCAAAAAGTGGGTTTAAAAGAGGTTCTCCATCAAAAGGCGGTTAATCAACCTTCTAAAGAATATTAGAATGTTTACGCTTAAAATTGGAATAATTCACATTTTTAATCATCTAACATTTTTTGTAAAAATTAAAAGTAATTGACAAACATATATAATCATTGTGTAGTTATTTATATTCATTCCCGCCATCACAATAGATAGCGTTAACTACCATTTAAAATAATATTATTTTATTATTAAAGTGAAACGTATGATTTCCAACAAACTCATAGTTGCGTGTTGGGTACACCATCGAGCATCACATCCCCTTTAATGTTATCTTAATATTTTATTCACAAATATGGATAAATGTGAAAATTTCATACTCTTTATTTAATTGGGGTGTTACATCCTTCCCCCCTTTTGGGAATTGCGTCCTCGCAATTTTAAAATTGGGCTTGGAAACTTCATTGAAAAATCCCACATCGGAACAAGAGTCTGTAAAACAATCACTTTAAAATAAATAAAGATAAGTACAAAGGTCACCTGAGTTAACCCATACTAGGATTCCAAGTATGAAAATATGGACATGGAGGAAAAAATTAAGGGTCATGTTCTGATGGAGAGTGACAGTAAACATGTCTAGGAGAAAGTTAACCATATGAAAATTACAAACATGTGATGGGTTAAACGGTATTCGATTCCCCAGTATGAAAAGTTAACAGACAACATTTCTATTTTAAGTAACTTTTTATTGAGGAATTTATCTTTGAGCTTAACTAAATCATACTGAAACATACATACTTTTCATGTAGACTTTCAACATTTACTAGATTCCTTAATCAAACTAATATTTTCTCCAAAAGACGAGTATTTAGGAAGACTTGTTCGCATTAAGGGTACTATAATAAATTTCTAGAGAATCACCTAATCCAAAAAATATAAATATATACTTTACATGTCTTTAGACTATAACCAAAACCAAAACCAAAAAGGTTAGTACAATATCAGATAATCCAGAAATGGATAACCCTTTATAAAAAGAAAATCAATTCTTAATCTCCAAAATTTGTCTAACAAAACCAGAAGTTCAATGAAGACTATTCTATAAAAAATTGTCCATAAAATTCTTCAAAGTAAACCAAACTAAGATTGAAACCCAAATATTTGAAGGATTTAATCACAGAGTCTTCCAAGGTAGAAATTAACTTTTATCTCTAAATAACATTATATGCTCTTAAATTGTCATATTGAAAAGTAATTAACCTAATCACATATACTCCATGATAGGTTAATAATATCCATAGATAAACCAAAATAAACTTACTCTTGATTCCTAAAATCATATAAGTAAAAGGAATTAGTCAAACTAACCAGGGACTTCACGTAGTCCAGTGGTAGGTGATAAATACCAGTCACACTTTGGTTGTGGGTTCGATTCCTGCAGCTTTGTCCGACGCGATGGGTTGTCACACGGTCTGCGTGTTGTCCTTTTTCCAAAACAATATATAATTCTTAAAGCATTCCCTAAAATGAGATAAAATCTTAAAAAAGAATCATAACATATTTTAACCTCAAGTTTATCTCATGCCTTTCATTTTCCATCATAACATATAATAACACCTAAATACCTCAAAAGTAAGGATCATATAAACTCTAATGGTTACCTTTATAATTATTACCTGGACTTCCACATCGATTGGTCATCTCGTACATGATGCATTATAGAACATACCAAGGTACAAGTGGTTGATCATGACTCCTGGATAGTTGGTTTAGAACAACCATGAGTTTCCTCATTGAATCCCCCATTTCAACCAGTCTCTTAATCAGAGAACCACCACGGTTTCCATCAAAACTATTGTCACTTTGGTGCCTGCTAGATCCATCCATTCACTAAAAATAGAAATTTCAGTGTGAGTATATCAACAAAACCATCATGTACTAATGAGGAAGATATACTTACTCATTCAATTTATCTAAAAACTATGACTCTTTATTCAATCCTAGCCATTATGGTAATGTCACTTATGCTTAAAAAATACCCTAACCTCTAAAGTTATCTAAACCGACCTCTGATACCAACTATAAGGCCCCAGCATTAAACCTTACTTAATCTAGATTTATTACAAGATTACACATTGAGGATCTTTTCGGGAATAGAGTTTTAGAGAATTAGATCATGAAACTTGCATTACATTCCACATTTAAACAAAGTGGTTACATAAAAGATAGTATTCATTTTTCCCATCAACAGAAACATATTTAAAATAAAACGTGGATTCATTCTTGACACATCCTTGACACTATCATCACATCATGTACATTTCCCTTGACCTGTGAAAAACATTTCAAAAACTTGGGATGATCATAAAAAGCTCAGTAAGGGTAAAATAAATATGGAAAAGAAACATGAGTTCATATATACATAAGAATGAAATCATACTATACCCATAAAACAAAGGCACTTTAATAAACCTCATCAAATCATTAATAAATCATAGAAATCATAAGACATAAAAGGTAACTTGGGGAATTCATAACATTCTTACGGAGGGAGTAACCCTCTTGGTTACGTTTGGAATGCCCACCACAGTATATTTCCTAAATATCTTCGGAGAAACCTTAACGTTTCACTCCTTCGCGTAACCCAATGCATTGGAGATCTATATCAGGCTCACCCGCCCTTAGTTTATCACAGAACCACCCGTATTCATAAACAATGCCCAATAATAATAACATAATCATAGAACATAACCTAAGCACACACAAAAAAGATAACATTCCCACATTGTAATAACAATATAAAATTTTAAGATATAGAAATAATGAATCCATTCTAAAAACCATTTTCCAAACCATATAAAACATTTAATAAAGATATTTTTGAATCAAAGTGTCCCATACCACTTTGAAGCTTTTAGCATTTTAAAATATTAATATCCATATATATAAATCCATAAAACCATTTTGAAAACATGGATATTAATGAGAAATATTTATAACAATAAATCATTAAAACATTTAAAACGATATTTTAGTTAAAGTGTTTTTAACAAAATGAGAGACACTTGAATACAATAATTGTGGAATAACATTTAATTAGAACATTGTAATATCATGGGAATAGAGGAATTCATGATATAATATTCCAAAGGACAGTATATAAACCATATAAGAGTGAACTGGTGCATAAAAATAATGAAGTCTCAATAGAAATGTAAAATGAGATGAAATCCATAATAAAGAAGTTATCCTTAAATCAAAGATAAATCAATCTCATAATTATGTGTGAAAAATATAAATACACCCAATATAAGTGGATATTGAGTGTAAAAAAATCAAAGGTAATTCACACATATTCAAAGGATGACATATTCAATAACTACATGTTGAACCCAAAGAAATCGAAATTGGGTTAAGAAGTTCCCTTGGTTAAATTCGACAGCCTAATGACGTCACATACAATTTTAGAAAAAGAGTTGATGAGAGAGATAAAGGGTATCTCATCACTTGGACATAAAATTTACATCAATAATTATATAGAAGTACATATCCCAAAATTACAATATGTAAATTAAAAGACCCAACAAAAGAAGTCTTTTAAAAAGAGGAGGGTGAAAGGATCCCTTACCGACTTGGGTTTCTTTCGAAACATACACCCCATGAAAGAAGGAAAATACAACATTGATGTAAATAATTAAAAACTAAAGTATATTACACAATGATTAGAATAATGGGATGTACACATACCACTCAAAGGAAACGGTGGAAAATGTAGCACAAATCTCACAGGAATAAAAGTGAGATGAAAAATCCCTTACGAAAACTCGGCAGCCTATCGGCGCCACTTAAAACATCCAAAAATGGATTGATGAGATCAAATAGGGTCTCTCATCATATTACAACAAAATGTATAGAAAGTGGAATATAAAACAACATCTCCCAACATAACAAATAGGAGCTTAAAATAAGTGACATAAAGGAGAGTACTTAAAAAAAGAAAAAGAGATGTTAGATCTCTTACGAAAAATCGGCAGCCTAACGGCGCCACTCAAAACTTCCAAAATGGATTGATGAGAGAAAATAGGTTATATAATCATATGAAAATAAGAAGTAAAGTAGGATTAATATAAAAGAACAACCCAATCATATGAAAGAAGATCTTAAAAGGAAATACATAAAAGAGTGTACTTAAAAAGAAAGAGAGGAGTAGGATCCCTTACCTCGGGTCAGACTTGACTCGATCATTCATTAATCTCATGAATAATAAACTCGAGATAATTTATACTTCCTTAAGAACCTTTTTCAAGTTCATTATTCCTTTTATATCACTTATTTCCATGCTATAAACATTATGTAATCATTTAAGTTAATAATGTATGTTTTGTCAATATTTGGTTCTTAAGTCGAAAGTGGACTTCTTATAGTTACATGTTGTTCGTGTGGTCAAAGGTTCATTATATCCAGAATGATATTCATGATTTGGATATAATATATATCATATATATCCAGAATATACATGTATTTATAATATTACATAACATTTAGAGTTAAGAAATTAAATGCACCGTTCATGGAGACAGTAAGTCGTACGTACGCATGAACGCAACTTCCATTTCTATTTCATATTTAATGGAATTAAAACATAATGATAAATAATAGTATATTAATTCCAGTATGGTATCATATATAATATCATTAATTATATCTTTTATACATACCACATATGGTATTAACGAATCAAATCACTTTTAGGGGGTGGCAGTCCGCACTTCCTAAAATGAAGATATCGTGTATACCCATAATGTACTCCATAAAGGTATGCCATAAATGAAAAATACATAATCTTAAGGAAAACATAAACATATTATATATCATATATAAATATAGTTTCATCTTAATGTCCACCCTTTATGTTGTTAAAATAATGTTGAACAATCATCGTTTCGGGAGGCAGAAATTCACCATCCACGGAAACAGTTTGTTCTTTAACCATTAGATGTAGGTGTGTGTAAGTGTAGCTCGAATAATTCTTATAACAACATCCTAGTATATGTAAGATACTGGTTCTGTTACAAAATAAATGAATAAATAGAGTTTACGGGGTTGTAGAAGAAAAATAAAACAAAAGAACACAAGTGAAGACATTACCTTAAAATCGGGTAACTCCCTTTGGTTTGAGCACAATGGCTTCGTTGGGAAGACTTCTACCCAAAGTGAGGCTTCTAAGAGTTATAGAGGGATTTGGATAGACAAAATTGGCTGGGGTTGGACGATCCAAAGGCTTTGGAAGTGTGGGTATGTAGGTAGTGGTGGGGGCCATTTATAAGAGGAGGGGAGGGGCACTCATGGAAAGTAAATAAATTTTACTTTATTTGAGAATGCGTTTCAAGATTTAAATTGTCCCACATTGATGTGTTTCGAGGATAATGTGATAAGGGTTCGAAATACACCCATCCAATAGGTTTTGGACATGTTTAGGTCTTAGATTTTACATTATCTTTCCATTTTATTTAAATCGTTAAATAATGAGGTCATCGCTACATCATAATGATGTCATAAATATTTTAATTTATTTAATGTGTAAAAATTATAAAAAAATATCATGATGTAGGAAATATTTTTAGATTTATAATGAATATTCATAGTCAAAATTATTAATTGTATAACCCCATGTAACAATTTTTTAGTAAAACATGTCATGTTTGTGTTATTTTTACTTTAACATTAAATAAAAAGTTATTTATGTCATTGCCCAACCAATGTGGCTCCATGGGGTTCCCATGTTGACTCATGGATATTCTTGGTCGTCCATGACTCATCCAATGAGGGTTGGACATGGGTCTAGGTCATTTCATATTATTAAAACATTATTTTTAGCTTAAACTACACTAATTACCTCTAATCGCGATTAAAAACATAATAAGTTACTATTCACCAAAAAATTATTTTAATCCCATTGAACCACATTTTACCTCTTAATGACAACCATGTATGTCGGATTTTTGAAATTCAAAACACAAAGGTGGCAAAATTTCATGTAAATGGAAAATCAGTTTTTATAAGTACCACTTAGTGGTTTCACTATTCATCAAAAATTGAAGTTTTTCAGAAAATTATCAAAACCTCACCCTAAGATATATTTGAAATTCAGAATTCAAAAATTATGTCTATTTTACAAAATTCATAACATATATGTTACATTAATTAATTTAATAATTAATTCCCGCTGTCAGAACAAATAGCGTGTTTTTATGAACCAATATATATCAAAAGATTGACACTAGTTTAAGTCAAATTTCAAAGTGAAATTAATTCCAATGACCACTATTTGATTAAATGGTAAAACTATATTCTAATTTAACTTTAAAACCAATTCAAAAGATAATCTAATCATATAAGTAAATTAGATTAAAAAGGGGTTTTGAATTAAAATACATAATTTTTTACTATTCATTAAAAATTTAACTTTTTCGGAAAAATACCAAAAATTTAAACAAAGTAAATTTTGATGTCCCGATTCTAAAGAAGAATTTTATTTTGTCAAATATTACACATAAAATTTTCAAAATGTGGATTTAAAAGAGGTTCTCCATCAAAAGGCGGTTAATCGACCTTTTAATGAATATTAGAATGTTTACGCTTAAAATTGGATTCATTGGCATTTTTAATCCTCAAAAATTTATTGTAAAATGTAAAAATATTTGACAAACATATATAATCATTGTGTAGTTAGTTCTATTCATTCCCGCCATCACAATATGTAGGCGTAAACTACCATTTAAAATAATATTATTTTATTATTAGAGTGCAACGTAAGATTCCCAACAAACTCATTGTTGCGTGTTGGGTACGCCATCAAGCATAGATTCCCCTTCAAAGTTATATTAATATTTTATTCACAAATATAGATAAATGTGAAAATTTCATACTCTTTATTTACCTTGGGGGTAACAACAAATGCTAATAAATGAGGTTCTATGTTTTTAATAATTTTAGTTTTTGATTTTAACCTGTTCTTCAACTCATCAAATTCAATCATATAAACCATATGAAATTTCTTATCAGAAAAATCTAATTTCGAAACATAATTATTCTTTTTACATTTTAATTTTTCCCTAGAGTATTTATTTTCAAACATCAATCATTTCATCACCTCTATACTATTAATTAACAATAATTTAGTATCAAAACAGTACACATGGTCATTAAAATTATGATTGTATTATTCCTTCTCAATAGAGGGTGTTGTTTAATTCTTAACTACTATATTTATTAGCATACATAATTTAGGAATTTTGAAAATTCATCTTGAAATCGATCTTTTTATCTTATAATATATTATATTCGTTTATCTTCATTTCTGCGTGAAACTATAAATTTATCATCATGAACCGAAACAAAAACACAAAATCATTCTATAGATCCATTAGCATCATTAATAACATTCCTTGTTTCAATTTCATCATGATTAACCAATGTTATAATAATAATATCTGTTTTATTTCTATGTAGTTCATCTAATTCAGCAATTACTACACCTGATGTATCACCATCAACATGATCTTGGGATTGTTATTTTTTATAATTATATTCTATTACAAAATATATAATCTGTATAAATTATATATTCTACAAATATATAATAATAATAATTCCACAAGCTGATAAATTTAAACATTGACCATTCATCAGACCATAAAATTCATTCAACTCAACAAATATCATCTCTAACAAAAGACTCAGTAGTCTTCTAAAGGGATAAAAGATAAATTTCACATTCATTTACATAAAATTAGGTATTTGACATAACATACATACCAATATATTCACCCATTTTTTAGGTTATATATGTTATAAATGATATAAATGTTTAAAAATCAACTTTTAAACTCTCTAGCTCACTATGGGAAAAAATTGTTAAACATTGAGAAAACTTTTTTATATGTCCCTAATATATTTAAATAATTTTATTAATAACAATTGTTCTAAACAAATAAGCCTTCATATATTCATATCCAATATAATGACCACGTTATAGATATGTAATGAAGAAAAACATGCTTTATAATGACAATAATTTTCCTCAACCATCTCAAAAAAAGAAATTGAAATATAGTTACAATTCACTTCTTAAATAACAATATATAAATTATATGTGAATATAAACTATGTACTATCATATAAATCACAAAATTCATTCTCATAAACATGAATTTAATTATTTTCATAAAAAAATTCATTTTATAAAACTTATAAATCTCTACAATTTTTATGAAACTAATCTATATCTATATCTCTACCAATTAAAACAACTCCCTCTAAGAAATTGTATTTCAAAATTCATAAAATTAGAAATCACCATCATATGTTATCTTAATATTTACCAAATTTTAAAGCCACGAGTGATCAAAATGATTAATATTATAAATTAAAATACAAATATCCATGATCATTCAGTCGGGTAGTTCTAAGTCAAATGAGAAATATAAAACCCAAAATATAGGAATATGAAATTCCATTCAATATGACATTTAGAAAATATTAATTAAATATATAATTATAGGAATAAAATAACTTATGAAATGAAACATATTTGGGTTAAAAAATAATTTAAATTATAATAGAATAAATAAATAAGTATTAATGCATTAAAAAATAAAGAGACATTATTTTATTCTAAATAAGGTATGTTCAATATTAATATGATATATATGATTAAAATGATCACAATTGGTCAAAACATCCCCTAACTAATGTTTAGTATCAATAATTTCAATAGAAATATCACATTTCAAGTATAATACCTCAAGGAATGATGCCTAGTGTCTATTATCATCTTCTAATAATTTATAGTTAGTTCCATTAAAATTATGATAAAACTATTGTTATCAAAATTAATTGTAACATGATCAAAAAAAATTCCTTCAAATTTTGATTAACATATAATAATCATTCTAAACACTATAAGATGTTATGTATTTATCATTATCATTAGATAAATAAGTAGAATGATTCATCTTATTAGAGTAAGATATAATGTACTTTCTAAATAAGTCATAGGTTCCTAATGTTGTAATCATATACAATATAAAAAGCTAAAAATTTACATTATTGTATGAAATTAGATATAATCCCTAGGTTTTTGGAAAGAATATTGAAATGGAAATATAAATATTGGAATATATAATAATTATATTGGAAACATTGAAATTATATTATTTATGATTACCATGAATTATAGAATAAATACATATAAGAAAAATATATTTTATGAAGTTATTATAGTTATCTTTAAAAAACTTCTAATATTCACTAATTTAACATTTTATTAATAGCTATCAAAGATTTATCGAAATTACATTTGTTTTTAGAACTCTTAAAAATATATATAGTGATTTCTTTGACGTATATTTTTGAAGTATGTTATATATATATTTATTTTGGAAATTTACAAAGCCTTAATAGAATATTTTAATAATAAGAAATAATTTTAAAAGACACATCATGATCATTTCATAATCAATATCCATATCTTTAGAATTTTTTTTTCATAGATTCTAGATAGTTGAATAAGATATAAAATAATTATAAAAAATTAACATGTAAAATATATGTTGATAAATAATTCATGATAAAAATAGTATCCTCATATTCTGTAGAACACCCATTTTTTAGTAAATTAAATAATCTATTCATGTAAATATTGAGTTTTTTTAATACCATACGATACTTTGGAATAATTAAAAACATAGCATATAAAAATGAAATTTTCAAAACAGAAATATTGGAGAACACAAACATCCTCAATAATTTATCTATTTAATAATTTCTGTTTTAACAACCTTCAAAAAAATATTTTTCATATATTTTTTCATAATATAAAAAGGAATATAATGCATTTTAATCTTGATAAAGATCAAATGGTCCTCCCATAATTCATTCTTTCTTATTGATTATAATCCATATCCAATAATATGACCTTATTCCTAGCAATCACTCATTTACCATCTATCTTATATATAAAATACTATTTAGTTTATCATATAAGGTAATTATAGAGCAATACATTTTTCTAGCTATTAATAATTAGGAATCAGATATTTATTTTACTTAGAAGAGAAACTATGTTTGATAGATTACAGCATATGCCACATCAAACATAACCAAAAATTAATATTATAATGTTACCTTATAACCTATCTATTAAAATGGTGGGAATGAAAAATAATAATTTATTTATAAAAATAGTCTTTATAGATGTATATAATTATTTCATTTACGAATATATATTTATATATTAAAATTATACCTTTTTTAAATACAAGGAAATGTTTTTCTCAAAACTATTTAAATGAAAATAAGTGAGTTTATAAAATAATAAAATCACAATTAATTGATTTTATTAAAGAAATAGATATGTAATATATTCAATGTACAATTTAAAACTCTTATCATATGTTTTATAGATATGAGATAACAACCACATAAAATTTTTGGATAAAAGAAATATTTTTCAAAAAAATGTAGTTTTACAGCCTTTTGATTGTGAACCTTTTTAAATTATTTTTTCTGAACATTTAAATTTTATATTTTTAAAAAATAATGCCTTTATTTTGAATCTGTACATAAAAATTTTTTTTGGTGGGATTTTGGTATTTTTCAGATAAAATTCACTTTTAATGAATAGTGAAAAATTGCAGCATTTTAATTCAAAACAATATTTTACTATAATTTATTTATATTGTTAGATTTTTATTGTAACTTGTTTTAAATTTAATTGGGTTTATTTTTTATAATTTAATCCAGTTTCGGTCATTTGATGTAATTTCACATTGAAATTTCATATAAACAAATGTCAAACTTTTGATTATTTTACTTTTTTAAAAAATATTTTCTCTTTCGGACAATGAAAATTAATTTTAAATTAATTACTGCAACATTGGTGTTAGAAATATGAAAAAATAGATTCTATATTTTCAATCAGAGGCTCAAATTATTTAAATAATCCCCTTTTATTTTTGTATGTTATGAATAATTTCTTTAGTGATTATTATTTTTACCATGGTAAAGGGAAAATCTGATAAATCCGGGTACAAATAATATTATAATAAGATAAAACTACCCTAAATCATTTCCTAATACAATTGGATGAAATATGGATTATATATAAAACCAGTGGGATAAAAAAGTGGGCATTGGAAGCCACATGGGTGTGATTATGACACTTCTAACATATAATTTTAATTAATGGATTCATATGATATATGGATATATATTTTTACAAAAAAAAATATTATGGGTTTATTAATGTGAAAAATTAAAATAAAATTAGCAATTAGAATTATAATGCTCATTCTTAGATCAAATTAATTTATTTATTATTTTTAGATATTATATAATTAAACTTAATTATAACCCAATAATGATGCAATGATTTCATTATTAATGATGAATAAAATAAATTATAAAATAAATTTTAAAATAAATATTATTTTACATAATTTATGTCAACCAAGATTTTTTCAATTTAATATTACATGTTATAAGAATATTAAATGATCTTTAGTTGTTATATCTCTTTTTTATATTATTTAAATTCAATAAATATAAAAGTTAAAATATTGACATATTGGATGTATTATAAAAATAATAATGTTTCAAATTATTTTCAAATTTTGAAAATAATATAAATTAACTAAGATACCATTAAAAGGTCTAAAAATTCATAATTTTATATTTATGGTAAATTTACCCCATATATGTAAAATTAATAGCTTCATAATAATTATGATATTATAATCATAATTAAAATTAAATAATAAGAAATAAGGGTAAACCAAAAAGATATGGTTTAAATTTAAATCCATGAATGTCATAAAATTATTTCATTAGAGGATTTATACCGATTCAAACCTTTTTATTTTAATATCTCAATTGGGTAGTTGTTTTAATTGTGATATTTTCTTATACTGATTTAACAATTTTAGTGTTTTCACGGGTGCCCATCCCTCTCCGACAAAAATGGTACCCTCTATTTTCTAAAACTCACTCATCAAGAACCCTTTTTTTCATCAAAACCTAGCCAATAACATTACCTATAATATAAATATCTTCTGATAATTCTCAATTACTATAGAATGCCTCCCAAGGAATCATTAATATATAATACAAATGTTGTTACATGTTTAAGAGGTAACACCTTCTCTCAGGATTTCTAGTTTCATTTCCATTTTACACTTCACAATCATTTCTTATTTTATGTTTACATAACAACAACCATATCCTAAATAATCTAGTCTTTATTTTTTCAATTTTTTATCTACACATACAAAAACATCAATTTAATGGAGAACAAACATATTGTTGCTGTGTACGGTGAACTGCTGCATCACGAAACGATGATTGTACAATTTTCAACTACCACCTCTCATGATGGTCATTATAATGGAAAATATTTTACTTATGATATCAATTGTATATATATTGTCTCTATTATTCTGTAATTTATATATGTAACACACCATTATGATTTCCATATTGTGTAATGATTATAATTTCATTTGAGAAAGTGTGGAATACCACCACCTCAAAGTGATATGAGTCATTCCAGCAATACATGAAACATAAAAATAATGGTTTTATTAAAAATATGAGACATAAAGGAAATTAACATAATAATGTATTTGTAATTTACATTTATATCATTTAATTGTTATTCTATTAATATGACTAAATAATGAATCCAATGTTGATGCGTACATATGGCCTACCATCTCCATGAATTGGGAATTTCATTTTTCATCACCAAATATTATGTATTATTTTAAATAAATATATATGTGATATATATTAAATTTAAATTATTAATAATATTCTATAGATGATGGTCTTTTGACCACATGAAAATTTTGCATCAAAAATATTTCAATTTTGTTATAAGTACCAAATATCCTAAAAATGTATAATATGAACATAAAAATTATGAAATTATTATAACATGGTAATAAGAGATTTAAAATTCATAATATACTTGATAAAGTTATACATGAATGTATAAATTAAACATGGTTTATTATTAGGGTAAATATAAAAAGTACAAGAAAAGATGAACTGAAGCTAAGATAAATATTAACTCAATCCACATTCATTGAGTTAAATGTCAATGTCATTGTTTTCTCCTAGAAGGTGTCTAAATATCCCTTGATTCTTTTAGACAGAATATAAAATTCTATTGGGACTATTTTTCACACATAATTATTTCATTGATTTATCCTTACTCGAATGATACTATCCTTGTAAGGCACTTTATCTCAATATCTTCTCAATGAAGAATATTTTGATGTTATTCCCCTTTATTATCCTATAAGGTTTATGTATAATCCTTTTGGGGAATTATATCATGAAATAATATTATCAAGATATTTAACATTATTATTAATGGGATTTCATGATTATTTTTATTCATTTGTTTCTCAAGTGGGAAGGGACACTTTAACTGAAACATTATTTTTAATTATTTAATGATTTATTATTCTAAACACATAAAATTTATGTCTTTATATTTCAAAATGAGTATTATGAATTTGGTTATATAAACATTAATTTTAAAAATATTTATTTCTTTTTAATGACACATAGTGGAATGCGATACTTAGATTCAAAAGTCTCTTTACTAAATGTATTAAATTGTTTTGGAAATGGATTGAATATTTCAATATGATGAAATTATTTTTTCTAATTAAAAATGATGTCTTATGAGTAAAATATTGATAATTGATATATTTTAGGTGTTATGATTATGTAAAATTACATAGAATTTTGATGGTTGATTGTATGATAAACCAATGATATGTGGTTATTTGATAAGCCAATGACGGGTGGTTCTGTGAGAAACTATTATGAGGTTTTTAAATTGTAAACTCCTATTTATTGGGTATGGATATCGACTATATGGATATTCCATGTATTGATATGTATGGATGTTAACCAAATGGATATTTCATTTCGATATATTTATAACCCATGTTAGGTGCATAAGTTATATGTTTCTTTATAAGTGTCTTATGGAAATTATTTCGTTACAAAAGGGTAATAAATGAGGTTATATTTAGTCAAGAGTATTTACTACTTCATAAAGGTGATAAGTATTACAATATGATAATGTTTTCAAGGATTACAGGTTTTCATAAGGATAATAGTTCTCCAATATTTTTTATCCCATATTGATCATTTTATGTTCATCACATGTTTGAAATGTTATCGTTGGGTATAAAGATGGGTAAGGGAAAATATAATTTAAATAAAATTTTATCAATAAAAATAAATCATGTTTACTTTTAAAGATTTTATATTGTGGAAGAAATGTATAATATTGTAAAGGTATCCACATTGTATTAATTATAGTTATTGTGTTTTAGTTATTTACTAATTATCTAAAAATATTAACCTAAAAATATCCTCAAGTATAATACTTGACATAACTCAATATTATGAAATTTTTATGTTAGGGGAATTAATGTTGTTATCAGAGTTCATTTTAGATAACATTAGTGTTTTGGATGATAAATAAGCGTATGTTACTTTTCATATTTAACAAAAGTGAAAATAAAAAAAACCATTCATAGTTATTTTAGATAAATTGAATGACATTGAGATAAAATGAATACGTATATATTAGATGTTATCTTCTTGATAAGATAATATATGATTATTTTGTTTATATAATAACCATATATATTTTGGTTTTATTAAATCGGTGGGAGAAAACAATGTAAGAATTGATTTGAATAAAAATATGATGGATCTACGAATAAGAAACCAAATGAAAGAGGATATGAAATTAGAACTCTTTTAGTTATTATAAACCAAAAATCATGAGTCATGATTAACCCCTTGATCCATGGTGATTTTTCTTGATGCATCATGTATGAGAGAATCAATTCCTTATAAAATTTCATGTAATCATATTCATAAAGTTATGTATATTCAATGACATATCTAACAAGAATGTTGAAAGAAACACCTAGGAAATGTTTTAAAGGGGCCAGAAGATGTTATAGATGTGGCAATGAAGGTCATAATGATTTAACCTACCAAGGAAAATGGGGGAATTCAGTTGACTCATGGAAATGGAATGATGTTCTTTCAGAGTTATCAATTTAATGGTTAACATGTAGGGATTATTCTCATTATTAAAATAGGTGTCCTATGAATAATGTTAAATAATGGGATCAGTATGACCATACATATGTATTTTTATGGATACCCAATTATATTCCCATAGAAGCTATGAAATCTAAAAATGACCTATGAAAGGTATAAATTATTTAGTATCTCATGTTTTGATAATATTTAATATTAGGGGATGATTCATTTTTTAAAGAATTTAGTATTAAAGAATAAGATGAAAATTTATAGTTAGGGTATCATTAAGAGTGAAAATTGATTATGGAGTCTCTATATAAAATATTGAAGAGTAATGGTAGATTGTAGAATGTTGAAATGTTTAAAATTATTAATTCTATATCAAAAATGGGATTAAATTAGAATATTATTTTAGTATGTGTAACCATGAAGCTTTTTATGTTAAAATGTTTTTCAATTAAGAAGAATCTTTTCATATGTGGACATAATAATAAAAGTAATGTATAACCTTTAGGGTCCTTATGATCCGTTGTTTCTGAAACAATTAACTGTTATTATATTTTGGGATGTAAATCAAAAGGAATTAGATAACTTTTGAAGTTAAAATAGGTTATGGTTATTTTTTAAGACGTTATCTTATATTTGAGAATGTTACAAGAATGATATATTTTTATAAAAATGAAAAATCTACATGATGGTTGACAACCCATCACATCCAGCAAGGCTTTGAGAATTTAACCCACAACCATATGAAGACAATGATACATCTCCTACCACTAGCCTATGTAATGTCACTGGATTGAATGAATTCATATTTTCTATTAAAGGAGTTGATAGAATATGAATAAGTTGATGTTGGTATCTTTTTTTATCAAATGGTTATCCATGTTATTTGAAAATGATTTGGTGATTGAGTGGTAAATGTTATTTTGGAAAACATTAACTATTTTGGGAACCCTAAATTCCTAAGGAAAAAAATATTTTGTGATTTTATCTAAGGACTAATATTTTAATTTTATTTTAGAATAATCTCCAAAAAAATTCGCAGTTATGGTGATTCTTGTAAATGATTAACCTAAATTAGAGAATATCTGAATAGGGTAATTATTTTTTCTATAACACTTCTACAATAACATATGTCATTTGGAAATCAATTATAAAAAATATCCGGGATAACATTATGATATAATACTTTTGAATTTTCAATTTCAATATTAGTTTGTATTATTTGTGAGATTTTAATAAATGTTATTTAAAGAATGGTCTATTTTTAACATTGGATATTACTGTTGAATTTTGGACATTAATAGTAGTGGTTCCCCTGATAAAGGATTATTATATTTGGGGGAATTATCTGACCCTGTACTATCCATTTTTGTTGTGGTTAATTTTTAACGTGATAATAAATATCTTTTTAACTATTGTGGTTTTTGGGATTATTTTTATGTTGATAATATTTCTTCAAGCATGATATTAGTTTCTTAAATATTCACCATTTAGAGAAAAAAATGTGTTTGTGGTGGAATTTGATTAATGGATGAAACTCTACTTTTCATGTATGTTTATTTTTTATATTATTAGTCAAGGATGTAAAATATTTATTAATAATTTTCAAGAGTAACATTAAACATAAACGTTTTCAGTTTAAATTTCCTTCTATGATGTCCAAGAAAATTTAACCTATCATGAGTTTGTGGTTTTTTATTCTAAATTATATCCTGATTTTGTTTTATATCAATCCCTATCATATCATAATGGATAGTTTTCCATACATATCCATGTTTTCTGACATGGAACCATATTATCTATTATATTGGGTAACATTTTTACTACACATTTATTATTTCGTAGTGGATGTTTTACTGGCTCTTTTTTCGATGTAGGAATTCAATGATGTAATTTTGAATAATCATTCCTTAATACCATCCCTGAATAAATATTATGAGGTTGAAATTTCCAGTGGGAGGAATGTAACATCCTAGGTAATGATAGAATAATACCTTTTCATATCTATTAATATTTCTAAATTAGATACTATGTTTACTAAAAATTGGGAACTACGTTTGATATTATAAATAATACGCCACTTGAATCTGAACCAAAAAACAAAATAATATAATTTTACCTTATTTTAATGGTCAAGACCATCTCGGTCCATTAGATTGCTAAAATATAGTGCTTTAGGTGTCTTGGGATCCATCGATTACTCATTACGGAGTATGCAAAAATTTCAGGTTGGATGAACGGTGGCACCGATCAGCCATCGGTGGTACCGATTGACAACAGTTCTAGGTTATTTGTGACTCACCCATCAATGAGTAAGTTCTAGTTTCTCTAGGACTTTCTAGGTTCTCTAGAGTAACATTGCTTTTGACTTAAAAATGTATTGATGCCTCTTTTAATGTGATTGCCTATAAAAGATGTTTTAAACCCCCAAGGGTCAAGAGACCCATGACATACCAAAACGTGTATCATATTCATTAGTGTCAAACAATTTTCCGCATCTTCCAACATCTTGTGTTTTCCATTTTCTCCCCTATTGCATGTTTTCCTCCATTTAATGGAAATATATTAACTCACATTATTCCGCTGGTCCATCTCTACCATTTACAAGAGGAATTTTTACATAGAAATTAATCTGAACGTGTGAAAATACCCAACTGTGTGGTCAATCCATGATCCACATTTTATGTAGCATGAAATGGTTTCCCGTGTTTTAGTATCTGGCCTCTTATTAATCCCAGATCACCTATTCCTTTTTATTTTTCGATTCTCTTATTTCACTTCTAGAATTTCTCTGGAGACGAATCTTGATCCCATGGTGGATCCCTTCCCACTCAGCCTTTGAGCTATTCCTCCAATTCAAACAACCCTTGTTCTTAACAAACAGATGAACTTAGATCATTGATAGTTTAATTAGGGGTTTTTCATATGTCTCTGTTTACTATGCATCATACAAGTTGGGTATGATTATGTTTTCACAGGTCATAGATAAAATGGAATTTAATGTAATAATAAAAGAACATTTAAATAATGAATTGATAGGGAAGTTGATTATGTTTTATTGTTATACCAATGTTTTTATATTGTTATTTGTATGGGCTTATGTCCACTAAAAATACTGGTCGTTGGTTGTCCCTTCCTGCACACTAATGATGCTATGTGATTCAAGACAATCTTATGATTAAATAATTTTAAAGTAGGAACTGATTAATCATATAAACCTGGTTGATTAAATGGATTCCCCATGATTTAACATGATTGGGTGATCACCCAATTTAAGCAAATTTATGGAAAATACATAATGAATGGTGTTTGATAAACTAGAAAACTTCCTTACTATGTTAAAGTTCTATGTATGGTTTCTCTGTTAGATGCCATGTCGGTGACGTATAGGGGAATGGAATATCTGGTTGAGAGGATGGTGGATTCTGAATATGAGGCCTCAAGGGGCTGTTGGTAAATGTTTTAGAAATGGTATTCTAGGGATTGGTTTGGTTCCAATACTTTGAGGGATCTCACAAATCCCTTTTGTTTTTGTTACTTATGAGAGAACAATGATTTAACGTGTAAATGATTTCTAGGCTGTTTTTCTTCCAGTTGTTGTTTTGGATTCTCTTTATGCCTATTAGTTTTCTGATAGTTAAGGAACATTTAAATTGAATCATTTGAACTTGATAATGAGAACTGGTACAATATGGGACAATTTTTACAGAAACATGTTGTGTTGTGGTTGTAGTTGTTCTGTAGTTGTGCATGGAGGAATAGAAGAAAGAGTGGTTGTGTAAGAGATTTTTGTCTGTTTTGGGACCACTAAAATGGGATGGGAGATTTATTAATAATGTGTATAAAATATTGTACTTGGGTTTCTTTTTCACACCCCACCCATGTTGATCACTTCAAACTGAACACCCCCATTTCAAGGGGGATGGTGTTTTTAACAACAATAGTATGATTGGATGATTATTAGAACCTTTATAAACCCTCTCCCTGGTAACGAAAGACTCTTTATACATGCTCGGATGGAATGATGTGCATTATAGACCATGAATCTTCAGGCAGGATGTGTTGTGGTGAGTTTCACTGGTGTGTGTCAAAAGGTTTGTTACACAAGTTTCATTAGGATAAGGCCCATGTATCTTTTATTGTAGCAGTGGTTATTGAGGCACAAGTGTCTTATGGAATGGTGTTTTTTTTGTGGCCTAGGTATATGATGGCATGGTTATGTATGGTTGTGGTGTCCCATGTGTCTACAGGTGGAATGTGTGGTTGTGGTAGCCCATGTGTGTGCAGGTTGGGCATATAAGTGGTACTGCATTAGAAATGGTTGGGGAGGTATGATGCGTAGTATTCTCAAAATAACTAGTTGTAAAGCATTGAGGGGTACCCAAATATCTGTGTGATATTACTATTATATTACCTGACTTGCGTTATTTCTGAATTGTTCTTTGATGAGGATGGGCAGATTGTTTTACTTGTTGGGTGTTTTGGTTACATTTGATTATCATGGGTCATTAGAATGTCCCCTCACATTTTCACATGTTCGTTTTGGTTTCCCGACTTTTTATAACACAATAATCACCCTAAGTATATAAGACTGCTTTTTGGTGTCTAGGAGGACTTTGAGGACCATGAAGAACCTTACAAGATTGGGTGTCGATATAGTCATTTTTTCTATTTTTCATTCATTTGGTACATTCCATTGGGGTTTTCATGTAAATATAGAACTTTATTTTGAACACGAAGGTGGGAAAATGATTTTTGGCATTACTTTTACTTTTTGTATTTGGAGTTTTTTGGGATTTACCATCTTATCTCACAATCATGTTCTACAAAAATGGTAATTCCTTCCATGTTACATAATATTTTATACCATAGGTTATAGTCACCACATCGGGGCCTATTGAAGAAAGGACTCGAGGGGTCATTATCTCTTCATCAACTTGATTAGGGAAGGGCCTTTCATTTTGATGTCCCTTACATAATTATAGTGATGGTGGTTCGTGACAGAATGGTATCAGAGGATATGGTTGAAAGATATGATGGAGTTTGGGGTTAGGAACTATGAGTATTTCAAGGGATGTTATGGAAAAAGGGATAAGAACTCATGGTGCATTATGTAGGCTAGAGAAGACTGGCTAAGACATGTGATTTTAGGGCCTATTGTGATCTGATGTAAGGACACAATACCTAATAAACGACCTAGTGAGGCTAAACTGATATTCCAGTTAGAGACCCTAGAAAAGTTACATACAACAAAATAACTTTATTTCATGTTTTTCATATGTTTTTTGGAAATTTAAAGTAAATAAAAAGTTCAATAAAAATATAGATGAGATATTATACACTACTAAATCATTAAAATTTCTTTTTTTCATTTCATTTTTTACACCTAAATTATGTCTATGTGTAGTGAGGGAAGTCATGGACTAGTAGGTTGATATGTTTGATCAGTGGAGGACTGACCAGGAGGAGGAGGATGACCAGTGGAAGAAGTCACTTTTTTCCTTCCTAGGGTAGGTTCCAGGGAAGTCAGATGGAACAATCTTGAACATAAAGATGGAGATATGAATTGAGGATTTGGAGATATATTTTAGCTTGATCTGGGATCCGAAATAGTACTAGGTTAATTTGGTTGTGACCCAGATGCAGGGAGTGGAGTGTTAGTAGGGAATGCTTTATCTCAGAGAGATAAAGGAAGCTAAAATTTCATGGAGTGATTTTGAGGTGGAATTATGGGTGGAATTCCTTTCTTTCTCTGATAAAGGCCAAAAAGATATAGGAGCTACTCTCCAGTTAGAAATGGAGTATGTCTATATGGGATTTGGGGATCATGTTCAAGGACCTCCTTCATTTTTCTCCATATCTCTTCCTAGATGATGAATCATGGGAAATACGCATAGAGGAGGCACTCTGACCTTCTCTAAAGTATGATGTGACTCCATTCACTCTACTGAATTACATGGACGTTTAAATGAAAATAGATTTTGTTGAGAGGATGTAATGGTTTGGAGGTGTTACAAGATAGGGGATCCATTTGAGCTCGTTAGAGGGGAATATAGTTAGTAGCATACCTCCAACATTAAGGGCATCTAGGTTTTGGCTGACAGGAGGAGGCCTATGTAGTTTCAGTTCTGATATCCTGATTCTCACTCTTTCTCCACAAGACTAGGACCGAGGTACATTTTATGTGGTAGATGTTGGAATCATAGAAATTAGTACCCTGACCGAGTGTAGTATGATGGGGGTGGTCATGTTATGTGCCTACTTCAGTAGCAGAAGTTTCCATCTAGGCACTTTCAGCAGCAGTAGGCTCCCGCTCCTCTGAGATTAGATGTTACAGGAGGTGGCGATGTCAGGGCTCTCATCAGGGACCTCAACTAGGAAATAATCAGAGGCGGTTAATAATTGTGGGGTAGAGGAGATCGGCGTGGGTAGCTACACGCTGCAGATTTTGTAATACCAATAGTGCAATGGGTCCTTTGAGGTATGATCATGTTGTTTAGTACCCTTTCATATTCCATGATTCATTTGGGAGACTCACACACCTTCATTTCACCAGTTATATCACATTCCTTAGGTCTAGATGTAGAAAGATGATTCAATTCCCCTGGAGTTGAGTACGCTAGTTGAAGGTCATACCAGCTTTTGTGATGTTTTTCAAGGATGAAGGCTGATGTTGTGGCTAGATCAGTCCTGTGGGGATCTAATTCTTCCATATCTATAGACATAAACTGTCATCATGGGCCCTATTGGCTGTTTTTAGTGCACACTATTATCACCTTCTTCCAGAGAAGGATAATTTTATCAAGATTTGGGTGGCCAGTGTGTAGCTTTCATTGGTGAGTGGGGTTTTCAAGAGGGTATGCGGCATATGGAGCCAATTTTTCACTTATTAGATGAGAAGTTAGTTGAATTAGTAGACTCATAGATGGTGAAATTCCTAGGTATTATCAGTGATTTACTGTACGTCTTCCCTAAAAAGGTTGTGACTCTACCGCCTCAACGTGATTTGATGTTCAGGATAAACATAAAACCCAGTGCACACCAAATTTCAAATGCACCCTATCAGAAATCACCTTATGTGTTGTGGGAGTTTCATACATAGGTTGATGTCTTGATGAAAAAAGGGTTTTATCTGATCTAGAGCGTCACCATGTGTTGCTCCCATATTTTTTGCAATGAAGGAAAATAGTGGTCTCTGGTTGTGCATAGACTAATAAAGACAGAATTAGATGATTGTCAAGAACTGCTACCCACTCCAAAGGATTGAATAACTTTTTGTCCAGTGAATGGGGGAAGATTTTTTCTCCAAGATCAAATTTATTTCTAGATATCACCAATTGATGGTGAAGGAGTGTTACATCCCAAATACTACTTTCGGGTGCATATATAGACACATTGAGTACATGGTTGTGTCGTTCGGTGTTATGAATGCCCTAGATATGTTCTTGGGGATCATGAAATCTGTTTTTCGTGACTATCTAGACCAGTTGGTAGTCGTGTTCCTCAACGACATCCTGATCTACTCAGTATTATAGTAGGATCACAAAAATCATCTAAGGATAGTTTTGGAGGTCCTCTGCAAGACCAGATCTATGAGAATGTTTTCCAAGTGAATGTTTTGAACATGAAAGGTTCGCTTTCTTGGAAATTTGGTGTCCCAGTAGGGGATAACAGTGGACCCTTCGATGGTCGAAGCAGTTGTTTCTTGGGTAGCACCTAAGAATATAGTTGACAATTGTAGTTTTTCAGGACATGATGGTTACTACCAAAAGATCATACCCAACATCTCCCAAGTTGCATCACCTTTTATGGCCTTGACTATAAAATAACATGAGTTTGTATGGAGAGATATGTTCCAAGAAACATTTAGATTTCCTGAAGGGATACTGGTTAGTGCCCCATTTTTTATGCTTCTAGAGGAAGGGGTAATGTTTTATATGATCTGTGTTGCTTCCTATTTAAGCATGGGGTGTGTGTTGAGGCTGCAGTGGGGAGTGATCTCTTATGGGTATATGAAGTTACATACTCAGGAACATAACTATGGGACCAACAACCTAGTACATGCATCGGTTGTGTTCGTGCAGATGTTGTAGTGGAATTACAACATCAGGGAAAACTCTGTGGTTTTCACAGATCACAAGAGATTGTGGTATATTTACTGCCAGCAATATTGAGACATGTTATATCATAGGTGGGTGGAGTTTCTTCTGAACAATGAAATCAATATCTCAATCACCATAGGAATGTGGAACATAGTTCCCGATGACTTGAACATGAATTCACATAAGGATGTGGTTTGGGAGTCAGTAGATACATAGAAAGAAATGGATAATTTGGATGCATTACATTATGTCATGAGAGTGGAAGATGGTAGAGGTTGTTTGTTTTAGATGACAATTAAATCATTCTTGTTAAGTTAGGTGGAGGAGTCACAATGGGGAATCATAGAGGCTGATGTGATATGTGATCGAGTAAGCTAGGGTGATGCTCTAGAAATATGGTCAGAGTATAGTCAGAATTCAATGCTTTTCCATTGGATGTATTTCGTCATAGAGACAATATGAGGCCCCATCCTTAAACATTACATAATCTTGATTTATTACAAGATTACACATTGAGGATCCTTTCAGGTTTAGAGTTTTAGAGAATTAGATCATAAATCAATCATTACATTCCACATTTAAACAAGGTGGTTACATTAAAGACAATATTCTCTTTTCCCATAAAATGAAACATATTTAAAACAGAACATGTATTCATTCTTGACACTTCCTTGACACTATCATCACATAATGTACCTTTCCCTTGACCTGTGAAAAAATTTCAAAAATGTGGGATGAGCATAAAAAACTCAGTAAGGTATATAAAAATACGGAATGAAAACATTTGTCCATGTATACATACGAATTAATGAAATCACAATTTACTCATAAAACATAAGCACTTTAACAGTCCTCATCAAATCATGAGTAAATCATAAAAATCATAAGTCATAAACGTAATATGATACATTCATAACATTAATACGTAGAGAGTTAACATTGTGGTTACGTTTGGAATACCCATCATAGTATATTCCCTAAATATCTTCGGAGAAACCATAGGGTTTAACCCCTTTGTGTTACCCAATGCATTGGAGCGATATCACAGTCTCACCCACCATTAGTTTATCACGAAACCACTATCATCATAAAAAATTCCCAATAACAATAAAATAATATTATCACATAAAACATGCATAAAGGAAACATAACATTTCCACATTTCAATCACAAGATATAAAAAACACATTGATATAATAAAAATATTATCAAAACCATTTCCAATACCAAAATAAAAAAAAGTAAAAAATGGTATTTATTTTTCATAAAAAAATGTTATGGCTTGTAAAGGAAGGAGAAACTCAAATAATGTTCACGGTGGTGGAGAAGTCGTTTTCTCCGCATACGTACGACAAAAACATTCCCTTTTTTCATTTAGTAAAACACCTTGTATAAAAATGATTCCTTTTGAAAAATGTAAAAGTCAATGGGGTTTATACACCATATAAAAAAATATGTGTATAAATCAAAATATGCCTCAATTAATGAGATTGAGACAAAGTTACTTACCTCGTGTCTAACATGACTCAATCAGTTTTAAACTATAACTCAGTGTTTTTCACTATTCATCAAAAATTGAATTTTTTCAGAAAAATACTAAGAATTCACCATAAGCTCATTTCGATATTCTGAATCCAAAAATGAAGTCCATTTTGAATGTTAAAATTTATAAAATTTCAAAAAGTGGGTATTACTATTCATAACGGCTATTTTATATAATATTTTAAAAACATATCATTGTTTAGTGAAACATGGTATTGCATACAACGTAAGCTATAGAAGATGGATTCTCTTGTGTGAAATGCAAGAAATGATAATGTTGTGTGTATTGAAAGAATCATTTGGTGTTTCATATAACATAATACATAAAAAGAAAACATTTCTCATAAAATCTCAGGGTGTTACATTCTACCCACATAAAAAGAATTTTGACCTCGAAATTTGTCACTTCGTAACGAACAGACGAGGATACCTCTCCCTCATCATATTATCAAGTTCCCATGTTCCTTCTTTTAATTGGTGGTTCCTCCATAAAACATTAACCAAGAGAGTTATCTTGTTTCATAAAACATATTCGCTATGATCCAGAATATATATTTGTTGTTCTTCATAAGAAAGATCTTTCTCCAGTGGTAAAACTTCTAAGCATAGTACATGTGAAGGGTCGGGTATGTACATTATCAGGAGAGATATTGAAATAAATCATGATCTTGAGAGATATTTGGTGGATGCATCAATCAGTATGCTACATTCCCAATACGATCTAGTATTTCAAAAAGACCAATATACCTAGGGCTCAGCATTCCCTTCTTTCCAAATCTCATTACTCTCTACCAAGGAGATATTCATAAGAACTCTTTATCACCCACTTAAAACTCTAGGTCCTTTATTCAGTTTTCGGCATAACGCTTTTGTCAACTCTGAGCTTCTCTTACGTGTTTCTGAATAGATCTTTCCTTTTCTTCCATCTCATCAACAAGATCTCATTCTGAAAGCTTTCTTTCCCAAACTTTATTCCAAAAAGTTTTAGTTCTGAATTTCTTTCCATAGAGAGATTCATAAGAAGTAATATGAATACTAGAGTGAATGCTGTTATTATAAGAAAATTCCACCAATGGTGGGTGTTGATCCCAACAACCTTTTAAAATCATAGAGAAAGCTCTGAACATGTCTTCTTGAGTTTGAAATTTCCTCTCAGACTGACCGCCTATCTAAGGATGATAAGCAGTCCTGAAACAAAACTCTGTATCAAGAGTATGCTGAAGACATCACAAAAAATTCAAGGGAAACCTTGGATTTTGATCAGATATAATGGAAAGTGGTACTCCATGCAATCTTACCACTTTCTTCACATATATCCTGGAAAGCTGATCAAGAGAGAAATATTCTCTAATAACAATGAAGTTTGTCGACTTCGTAAGACAGTCAACTATAACCCAGAATGAATAATTGACTTTGGATTTTTTGGGAAGTCTGATGACAAAGTCCATAATGATGTTTTCCCATTTCCATTCTAGTATGGGTAATGGTGGTAACATCCCCATATAATTCTGTAACTCAGCTTTAACTTGCTGACAAACCAATAATCGGGAGACATATTCAGGAACATCTATTTTCATTCCATCCCACTAGAAGTACTCCTTCAGGTCCCTATACCTCTTCGTGCTTCCAGGGTGAATAGAAAATGAAGAACTATGAATTTCATCAAATATTTCCATCTATAATTCTGGGATGGGAGGAACAGGAACCTGATTCATGAACCTTATTTTTTCATCACAATCAATGTGGAATTCAAAAAAATTTCTCACATTCTTTTGTAACTCTACATCTTCTTTATGTGCATTTTTAATCTTCACATGTATAGACGGTTCAACATTCCTTTGAGAAAGATAATATTTTCCCCTTCTAATATAATTCCATGATCTATCCTTTGTAAATTTATAAATATTGGATCTTTTTTTATCCTCATCACGGATAAGCTAGCATGGTCTTGTCAAATTAATGCATCTGCCACATTGTTTACTTTCCCAGTGTGGTAATGAATTGAGCTGTCATAATACTTAATCATCACCAACCATCTTCATTGGTGCATATTCAGCTCCTTTTTTGTTAATATATACTTTAAACTTTTATCATCAGTATAAATATCAAACCTTTCACCATATAGATAATGCCTCTAAATCGTTAATGAAAAGATTACAATAGCTAATTCCAAATCCTGAGTTGGGTAATTTTGCTTTCATCTATCATGAGGCATAAGCTATCACCATATCGTTTTGATTGAGAACACACCCCAATACCATCTTGGATGAATAAATGTAGATCACAAACCATTATCCATTACATGGGAGTGTGAGCACAAGTGCACATGATATCCTTATTTTTAACTCCTTGAAATTATCTTCACACTCTTCCCCCCAAATGAACATAACATCTTTTCAACTAAACCTGGTGAGTGGATTAGATAATTGTGATAAATCTTTCACAAAACTTTGATAATATCCAGAAAATCCATGAAAACGTCAGATCTCAGCTACCATTTTTGGTCTCGACCATTTTTCGATAACTTCTGTTTTTTCTAGATCCAAAGGTATCCCCTTTTTTGAGATTATGTGACCCAAAAATTAATCTTTTTTAATCCAAAATTTACATTTGGAAAACATGTCATAAATCTCTTCCTTTCTTAGGGTCTTTAATATAATTTTCATGTGATCTTAAAGATCTTTATTTCTCTTTGAATATACAATAATATCATCAATAAAGACTACCAAAAATTGATCAAGATAGTCTCTAAAGTATCTATTCATTTGATCCATGAAGATAGCAGGGGAATTAGTAAGACCAAATGGAATCACTATAAATTCATAGTGTTCATACCATGTACGAAAAGAATTCTTTGTCATATCCTCCCTTTTTACCCTTAATTGACAATACCCTTAATAAAGATCAATCCTGGAAAAGTATTGAGCTCCACATAGTTGTTCAAATAAGTCATCAATGTGTGGGAGAGGATATTTTTTCTTGATAGTGATATTTTTATGTTCTAAATAATCAATGAAGAGTCTCATTTATCCATATTTCTTCTTGAAAAACAAAACAGGTGCACCCTAAGGTGATGCACTAGGGTGTATGAATCCCTTATCAAGATTCTCTTGGAGATGATTCTTCAAATCCTGCAACTCAATTGGGGCCATTCTATAAGGTGTCTTGGAAATAGGCAAATCACCTAGTTTGAGTTCTATTGAAAACTCAACTTCATAATTTGGTGGAATACCAGGCAGTTCCTCCGAAAAGACATCATCAAACACTCATACAATGGGTGATTTCATAATCATGATTTTATCTCCAACCATTTGAGATAAATAACCTTCATTTTTTGGAACAAAGTCCCATAAGATGGATGAAATTTCCATTGGAAGGTTATATTCATCCTTTCATCAATAGATAATTGTGGATTGATCTGGAATATGATATGTGACTTCCCTTATTTTGAAATTGATATGAGCTCTATATAAAGGAATCCAATCCATGCGAATAATCACATCAAATTCCACTATAGGAAGGGTCAGAAGATTTTTTGGAAGAAATGTCCCACAAACTTCAATCAGTGATTAATTTTAAACTTTTGATGTGACTATTGATCCATTAGGGTTTGTCACAGCTTACTCAATATATAATTTTTGACATAATACAGCAATAAACTTTGAAAATTTTCATAAATAAATCAGTGGGTGGATCCATAATCAAATAAAACATTTGATACTTTATAGTCGATGATAACTGTACCTTTCACCACTTCGTTATCGTACTCCACATCGTCGATAGAAATTGCTTGTGAGTTTACTTTGTCTTTGTCCTTAAGCGTTTTTTACATTGATGATCATCAAAAACACTTGGATTAAGGAATTTATTGGCATAATGTCCCATTTCCTTTCACACATAACATTGAAGTATAAGAGTTACATTCTGTGTATGCTTTTATTTGTTCACATCACTAGACATTTTTTCCCATCATTGCAGCATTCAAATTCCCGATGACCTTCTTTTCAACATTTGAAACATTTAATTTTACTTTTAATACAATTCTCTCCATGATTCTTTCCACACTATGGGCATAATGGAGAACTCGTCTTTTTTCAGTGTGGGCTTTAGATTTCCCTTTTAATTCCATTATACTCTTCTTATCAAACCCATATGACTAATGGGTTACTCTGATATCCATCTCAACCATGAGAGCACATTGAACAATTTCCTCATAGATATTGAAGTCCCTTATAGCTAACTCCATTTTAGGACTTGGTTTTAATCCACTAAAGAAAAGATCGATCTTAGTCTGTGGTCGGATAATAATTCTGGAATCAAACCATGCAGGTCTTGTAAAATTTTCATCATAGGTACCAACAGATTTAAAATTATTTTTCTTTATTTCAAGAAACTCTTTCTCCATATTGGTTCGAAGAATATGAGAGAAATACTTATTGAAAAATATCTTCTTGAACTCCTCCCATTCCATGGACTCAATTTCGTCTCTTTGCCTCGTATTGTAGATAAGATTCCACCATTGTTCAGTTTCACCATCCAAAATATATAATACTAAGATGTATTTATCATGTTCAGAACATTGGAGAAATAAAAATATCTTTTTAGTGGTACTGATCCTTTTTCAGCCACTAATGGATCAGTAGACCCGCTGAATGATAGTGGAAACTGCCTCATGAAGGATTCAACATAATGTTCCACCTTCCAATTCTTCTTTAGAAGTCCTGCATGATTCATAGATTGACAATGTTGTGGGACCATGGCTACAAGATTTTTCATTCAAGCTCTAATAACATTTGGTTTCCTAGGGGGACAATCATTTCATTTCTCGTTGCATTCTGCATTAACATGGTTCCTTCTGGTTCCATCCAATGACTAATACCAATAAGAAATGTGTGAGAAACACTAATCATAATACGATAATAACATTAGCAAGAATAAAATTTCACACATTAGGTATTATCATAGGTTATTCATGGCTATTTCTAAAACACTAATTTTCTGTTCTATGATTATAAATATCCATAGGGTTCTTACTAAGTCTTTAACATCCTATTTTCCAAAAGATGGATATACCTTTCCTCTGATACCAACTATAATGACCCATACATTACATACATTGTTATTAATTCAGAATTTAATCATACATATTACAACATCTAACAAAAACATGATTGGACTATATAGGTATAGTGTCTTTAGTAACTATGAAACATAATCAACTGGTTCATAAAGCATCTACATTGCCTCTTGTTTATTACATCAAATCTAGAGTATCTTTTGGAATATCCTACTTAATACCCTTCTTCCGAACTAGGGGAAAATAAAACATGAAAAAGGGTGAGCTCAACTTCTCAGTAAGGGTGAAAAAAGGAAATATCAATCATATCATATTCATAAGAACATGATATTTTAAAAATCTTAACCTACAAAAGAGATCCTAATATCATAACCTGGGATAAATCATTGTAGTGAAATGTAATCCCAATAATCATAAAATAAAATATGAAACTTTGTGGAATACACACATAATCATAGAAAATATATTCATATTAGTCAAGACTCATTTCCAAGACTATGATAGCGGACAATGTCCATTTTTGAAGAGAGTTCACTCCTCATTTCAGTCCTGTATCACTGAACAAGATTAACTTGTTGTTCCAGCCATGCCCATATCATAATATATATATCATTACCCAATTAATTTGAGAGAGATATAGGTACCTCCCATCTCATAATGATACCATTATTATGCGTTCCACAAAATCATAAATCATATATCATAGCATTACTCATGTAATGAAAATGGGATTCTTACACATCGTGTCATCATAACATAATCCATTTAAGATAAAAGGACTTCATAAAAATAAATCCATCATAACTTAATAAAATAGATATAATAATATAGATAGAAATAGAAACTTATATTACCATAGAAGGAAAATAATTTTGGTAAAACACTTGAACTCCATTCTTGAGGAAAATACCCTTTCCTCTTAAAAAACATTTTTCCATTATTAACCTATCAGAAAATTTTAAACTAAAAGAATTTAATTAAAAATAAACATGAGAACATGTAATGTAAGCTTCCAGGAGATAATTTCTATGTATTCATAATAATCAATTCCTGCCGTATAAGTTAAAAAAAATTCTTCTCGTACTTTGAAAAAAAAGACAAAAAGTATATCGTAATAAAAATGGAAAAGATTCCTTTCATAAATTTTACTAAAAATTCACCAATAGGTAAAATAGGACTTAAAAAATTGTTGGTGGATAGAAATAAAATAAAATATTATGGAAACAAGGTTGTGGATGATAAATATGCCCCAGTAAATTCTGAACTATAAACAATCTCAGATAAAAATGAGATTGTGAGATTTTCCCTTACATTAGGTCTGATATGCTTTGTATGTATCTGAACCACATGTATAATGATTTAAATAATATCATTAAATTATTAAATAATCATATATATTGTTATGTAATCATATATGGTCATATTCTTATCTTCTTATTAGGAATATTTCTTTACTACTTATAATTCGGGTGTTCATTGCTTTATGTTCTTATGCATGTTTTGTCAAATAGATTATTATTCATATTTTTAGGATATAGATAAGACATTAAAATAATGTTAATAGTGTAATATATATCATATTTATTAATTTAATTCATTTATATAATCATTATTCAATTATGATTATGTAGAATGAGTCGCATCACATCGTGGAGACGGTAGGCCGTACGTACGCACGAACGATGATATTGTTCCATTAATTATATGGATGGAATTGGAGTTGATGATATAATATTTCAGAATCAGTATTATGTTATAATAATCCTATATAGTTAATTTTTTATAACATTATACCCATCAAAGTAATGTGGTGGTAGAAAACTGATTACACCACGTTGTGGAGATGGTATTCCGTACGTACGCACGCGTGGTGATTTCATTTTCCATAGGATTGAAAGAAGGTGAAATAGGGTTTCTCACTATTTATAACAATATATCAATATATGGGTGATACTGATGTTGTTTATTTATAATTAAACAAATAATGAAGAGGATGTATAAGAAGAAAGAAACCTGAAATAATCTATATAAGAGATTACTTCTTCCTTGAGGTCTCTCTTTTAAACATCCTCCTAGGGAACTTGAGTTGGTCTTTTGAGAAGACTAGAAACTCAATGATATAATTAGATATGTTGATAAGGGAAATGGGCAGGTTTTGGACGATCTTTATGTCTCAAAATTGTGTGAAGAGGAGAGGGAGATGGTTCTCTTTTATAAGGGAGGAAAGGGGGACCTTTGGAAACATAAAAATATTAATTTATAATGAATTATTATTTGGTTAATAATGGCTCCAAAGTTACTTATTTAGAGGCTAGGATGTGGATGGTTTGTAATCCTCTCAAAAAATACGTTTTAGACAAGTTTAGGATACCATTTTAACCTTATCATTTAGATTTATCTCTAAGTTAAATAATTTAACTTTTACAATGTCTTCTTGTATTGATACGCTATATAGTTAATAAACATAATATAAACTGTAAATAGAATCAAAATTGTTTCATTAATGTCTTAAATATTATTATATAAGTCTTTCAGCTGAACCTTATATTTTTAAGAATAGAATATCAATTAATAATTTAATATTTGTTCTAAAAACTCTTTTATGTCAATCTTGACGCTATTTGATATTTTGTTTTTTATAAATTTATAAAATCATTATTACATAGAATAAAAATCATCTAACCAACCCTAATATGCTATAATAACCTCTAAAATTTGTTCAATTCATTAAATGTCTCAAATATCTTTTATTTTGGTATTTATAATATCGATTTTGTTAATATATCTTTAATAAGGTAATTACTGTATCATCATTGTGTCATAAATAAATTTAACAATATATTGTATAAAAATAATAAATAATATATTATTCTATAGGAAATCTTATTAGCCTTATAATGAATATATATAGTCGAATTTATCTTATGTATACCCCTATATTAAAAAAAATTTACTTATTAATCTATGATTTTAACTCTTAACTCTTCTTTGAATTAAATAATAATAAATGTCCTAATCTAATCCATGTGGACCTGAAGGGTAATAATTTATTACTAAGGTAGTTTTTGGATGAACTAAACTTATCCAATAGAATTAGTATATGTATTTGGGTAATAATAATATCATTTTTACCCTTAATTACCCTATTTACTTTTAACCATGGTAAATAAAAAATAATAATAACTATTCACCAAAAATTATTTTTATCATATTGAACCACATTTTACATACTGATATCTTCCATGTCTCTTTGATTTTTGAAATTCCACTCTCAAAAGCGGTAAAATTAATTTTTATGTAAATTTGCAAATTCTCCTTGGAGGTGGGTAAATGACGGTAAAAAGTTTAATAAAATTTTTATATATCTAAAATTATTAAAAAATGACTCCAATGAATTACAATGAATTTATATAGGTATTATGGATCAATTTTTACCTAAAATACATTTCAATAAAAAAATAAAAATTTAAAAAAAAAATCAGTTTTAAACTATAACATAGTGTTTTCACTATTAATCAAAAATTGAATGTTTTCAGAAAAATACCAAAAATTCAGACTATGCTAATTTCAAAATTTTGAATCCAAAAATGAAGTCCATTTTGAATGATAAAATTTATAAAATATCAAACTGTGGGTATTACTATTCATAACGTCTAGCTTATATAATATTTTAATAACATATTGTTGTTTATCGAAACTCGGTATTGCGTACAACACAAGCTATCGAGGAAGGTTTCTCTTGCGTGTAACGCAAGACAAGATAATTTTGTGTGTAGTGAAAGATTCCTTTTTTGTTTCATATAACATAATACATAAAAAAAATATTTCAAAAAAACTTTCAGGGTGTTACACGTGATCTGCATGGGATGTGCTTATGGACTTTAACTGAGGGAAATCATCGTATTTGGTGGGGTTAAGATTAATGTGATTGGTGACCAGGGAGAGAGGAAAGGGCGGGATATATTTAACTCAATGTTCTAGTTTAAAGTTTACCTAATTCCTATCTCGTATGGGGTTGTTAGACATTGACTTCTCAGGGACACCTTTCACTGGGTGAAACAATCATAGGGGAACCTACCACACATGGTAAAGGCTGGATCACTTCCTAGCTAATATTCATGGAACCAATACTTTTCTGGAGGCCAAGGTGTATCATTGAGGGCATAAAATTTTCGACCACTCCCTTAACATTATAGATTTCTCTCGGAGATGGTACAAAAAAATTGTTGCGGGATCCTTTTCTTTGTGGGATGAATACTAGGATTTCAAAGACATAATAATTGCCTTCTAAAATACAATCATCCATGTAAATGAACGGGAGCATCTTTAGAATAAATTAAGACATCTCGGGGATGATTTTCAAGTGTGGGTTAGCAACCTCCCTCTAATGTCATGTTGCATGGATGAAATCAATGTTGAGATCGAGATAATTTAGTGCAGTTTGGAATTAGAATGGAATGATGAATATTTTGTGGAGCTGTCTGCTAATAAAGACCATATGGATGATATTAATCTAAGGGAGGAACACATGGACCACAACGCATCATGAGTTAGATGGTTGTTTGAGGGGGGTTGTGATACTGCTAATTTCTATTCATGAATTATAGAGACTTGTAGGTAATCCCAGCCTAACATCTGGTTGGAGGTTGTATCCTTTACAGATTACTTGGACATTGATGGACTAAGGTAGGAGATCCCCTCTCCCCATGACTATTTATTTTATGTCAGGATTTCATCATTTTTTCCTCTATAGGGCCTTCATGAACGATTCTAAAAGGTTGTATTAGTGTAATACAATGGCATATAATATTACCCATTTGATGTTTGCAGAAGATTCCATTGTTTTTATGAATATTTGATTTGAGGTCTGTCTATTGGTTCAAAGAACCCCTTTTTGATTATAGTCACTAAAGTGGACAAGTGTCAAACCATTTCAAGAGCACATTTTATAACCTCGGGCGTTGTACTGACATTAGGGTGGCATCATGCATATGTTCTTTAGTATGTGGCATGGATCATTTCCCATGGAATACAAGGGTGCCACGATGACCCCTGATAGAGCGCGCATCCAGAATTTCGATCTCATTTTGGTGGAAATCACTAGGCGTATCCCTAATTAGAATAACCACTTCTTATATTTTTGGGGTAGGATCACCCTTTCCTACAATTTCCTGTCGTCTAGCCCATTCCATTCTCTCTTAGTATACAAGGTCCTCAAGGGTATGATTACAAAGATTGATTCCAAACTATCCTTTTTTTTATTTGGGTTATTTGTGAGGAGGGGGAGAAGAAAAATGTATCATGGATGATGCTTGTAAGGCAGGTCCAAGAGGGTGGTACTGTGGTCGAGAGTATCTCAGAGGCACTCCATGACATGTAGGAAAATTTGGTGAGGGAGGTTATAGAGGGATGCTCTGTATGGGGTAATTTTATGTCTGTGTGGCTGAGAGGTGGGGTGATGGATCCAATGGGTGTCTACCATCGCTTCATGTTTATTTTGGCTCCCACATCCCCTCTCTATATTCTCACTCTAGGTGGATTGCAGGGGCATAAAACATCTTCTTTTGGAACAACAATTGGATGTGCACCGTCCTCGAGTTCCATTCTATCCAATTACGCACATAACCTTTGACCAGGTGAGTAGATCTATAGTGTTTATCAATGCAGTCCTATATAGTGAACAAAGCACAACCATCAACATGATTCATATCACGACTGAACTACACTAATGTATCTTTACTGCATCATATTTAGGTTCTTTCTCATCCAAGGACTATAGGTGGGCATCTTCTGTTGTATCTCATCCGGACCCATGGGAAATATACTTATGGGTTAATGAGGTTCCCTACAAAATCAAATTTCTTCTATGGAATATTAGGAACAGAGCATTATCAATGGATGATAATGTGAGGTGCTCCGTTATTTTCCTAGCTTCATGTTGCATGTGTTGTCGCGACCCAATGGAGGAGAGATGATCCCACCACATATTCGACAGTGAGTGGGTGAACCATATATGGAAGGCCTTTTGTGACTTCATAGGTGTTTCAGGTGCATCACTGATGGACCATACGTTCTTGGATAGTAGGTTTTGTCATGATAGGGATGTTGGGATATATAGGAAATTCTGTGGAATCATCCTTACCTTGGGTTTATAGTGCATCAGGATGGATTAAAACAAATACAGTTATGAGGGTTCTCTAACCTATGGAAGTTCCTTGGTGGCCATGGCCAATTTCTCGCTTCTAGACATGGTTCTTGCATAAAAATAGTGGTGCAAGGCCCCCTTCTTCAGATCCCTCCAAGTGGTCTCTTTAGTTGTCCATCTCAGCCTTACTGTTCCGAGGTTATGTGGTCTCCCCATCCATTTGCTCTGAAGTTCAAATTTGATGGTAATGTTCAATGAATGAGATGAAGGGTGGTGGTATTTTATAGGATCCATTGGGATGTTTTGTTTGTGCATTATTTGTTTACCTTAGTAGAGGCCAATCCCTTCTGGTCAAGGGAATGTAAATGTTTACAGTCCTCCTACTCCACAAAACTCGTATTCTCTCTCCTGTGATGGATGATGCATACCCCCTCATCCAGCATGAATCCATTCATGACAAGAATAAAGTTCCCTGATCCCTTCAATACGTCCTATGAGGGTCAATGAGGTTCTTCTACAATGGAAATATCATCTCAAACACTTTAAAAGATGATAATAATGTTGATGATCATCATTCCTCCATGCAATTTAATGTAATCCGGGTATATTTCCCTGAATATCATCACACATTCAAATTAAATCAAATAACCCGATCAGAGGAGATTCCATAGGTCTACACTACATTATTCCATTGTAGCTTCCTATGGGGTTTCCTCATCCATCATAGTGTTTTCTCTATCTCTTTATTTTGATATTTTGGGTATTTTTTATAATAATAATGATTATTATTAATACTAAACCCGTGCGTATGAGTCAGTTCCTCCCAAAGAGATTAGTATCTTGATAAGGATGAAGGAGCTACCTAACCCACATGTCTCAATGGTGGTACCATTTTTAGCTTGTGTGGATGTCTGAGTGGGGGGGGGGGGGGAAGTAGTGTTACTACAGTTGTTTAGGAGAAATAAGTGAGATGGATTATCTTATATGTCGAGGGTTCATTCGGCTTTCAAAAAAAAATAGATTATTTTGTCCTTCAGATTTATCATAATTAGTGGTTATTTGTACCACTATATTTTCTTCAGGTATTGTTTTGATTCATGATGAAGAGAATAATTTTATAGCTATATTATGTAATGGCCTAGACCTTCCTTGTCCAATACATATCCAAAATCTAGTGTTTGTGGTTTCTTGGGGACCATCAACGACTCATTTAATTGTTTTACAATATTTTAGGATGGATGAACAGTGCAACCAATGGAAATCCGTGGCACCGGTGGGTGTCAGGGGAACCGAGGCGACATCAGTAGAACTATTGGGTGATGGTTCTATGTTGATGGTGTCGTGGTATTGGTGAATCACCCAACAGTTAGTTAATTCGAGTTTCTCTAAGACCATCCTGTTTTTCCCTAATAACATAACTTTTGATGTAAATTTATTTTAATGCATCATTTAGTGTGATTTAAGGACCATAAAAGATGATTTAAACCCCCAAGTGTGAGGTGACCCTTGACATACCAAAACTTGTGGGCTTTTTCAACCATGTCGCACAATTTTCCACATTTTCCAGTATCCCGTGTTTTCAAGTTTCTACCCTATTGAGTGTTTTTTCCATTTAAAGGAAATCTATCAACTCACTACTGTCTGCTGGTCTATCTCCACCATATACGAATGAAATTATTAAATAGAAATTAATAAAAATGTGTGGAACCAACCAACCATGTGGTCGATACAATATTTAATATTTATGTACTTATAAATGGTCTCCTTGATTTTTGGATCTTGCCTCTTCCTAATCTGAGATCCCCTCTTACAACTTCCTTGTTATTTATCTTATTACACCTCAAGAATGCCACCGGAGATTAATCATGAGACCGTACTAGGTCATATACCACTCATATTTAGAGTTCATACTATAATCCATGTATCCTTTATTCTTAAAAAAATTAAGAACTTCGATCCTTGATCATCGATGTAGGTATTTTCCATCACCCTTCTATAAATGATTCATGTAGGGTGGGTATGATGGTGTTCCCTCAAGACGTAGATTGAACGGGCATTAACAAATATAATATGTGGAATTTAAAATAATGAAGGTATGTGGAAATTGATGATGTTTCTATGTTATACAATTTTTTATATTGTTATTTGTATTGGTTTATGTCCACTAAAAAAACTTTGTTGTTGGTGGTCCCTTATTCTGCACTAATGATACTATTTTTTTGGATAATCTTGTAATTGAATGACTGTAACATGGAAATCTCATAATCACTTATTAATTGTTGATGAAATGGTTGATCAATGAATAATAACCCTTATGTGATCACCTTGGTTAACCAAACTAAATGAAAGTACATAATGAAGGGTGTTGGCTAAATATGAAAACATTTGTGCGCAATTCTGCTGGTATGTATGATTGCTCTGCTAGATTCCTTAGTGGGTGATGTAAAAGGGTATAGAATATCTGGTTTAGAGGTTGTTGGATTGTGAATACGAGGTTATGTGGGGACAGTGGTAAAGGTTCTGTACCTAGTGTTTTGGGGAATGGTTTTATTCTAGTACTTCGTGGGACCTAATGGATCCCTTTTGGTGATGTTACTAACGATAGAACTGGGAGTGATTTCATAAATGCTTGCTTGGATGTTTTTCTTCAAGTTTTTTTTGGCTTATGATTATTCATGTTAGTTTCCCTATAGTGGAGTAATATTTAAATGGAATAATTTGATCACGATAATGATACTTGTACTATGGGGCTATTATTTCTAAATATGGGATTTTCTCTGGTAGTGGTTGTTGAGTACTTGTGCATGTAGGGATATAAAAAAAAGTGGTTGTGTATGGGTTGGTTGTATACATAGGGACCCATAGGTTGGGATGATTTTTGGATTACCAGTGTGTATAAAATTTAGTTCTTGTGTTTCTTTTACGCACCCCATCAATGTTGAGAAATTTGTGCTAAACACCACAATTTCATGGGGGAGGGTATTTCCCCAACATTACTAGTATTGGATAGTTATTCTCCCTTTTATTATCCTTCTACTAGGTATCCCAAGTCTATATGGTTAGGATTTGAGGTCCTGATGACCATTATAGTCCAATACTCTTTGGGCATCATGTGATGTAGTGAGTCAGCCTAGGTGTGTGTGGGATGGTTTGTTTCCTAAGTATCTTAGGGTTGAGGCCCAGGTGTCTTCAGGTGTAATAGTGGTCCTTGAGGCCCATGTGTCTTCAGGTGTGTGGGGTTTTTTTGGCCCATGTGTATACAAGATTAATTATGTGTGGTTTTGATAGCATAAGTGTCCATTGGAGGGTTATGTGTTTGTGGTAGCCTATGTGTGTGCGAGCATGGTATATTTGTGGGACAACAGTGGAAATATTGGTGGAGGATTGATGTGCATGATGTCCAAAATAACAAGTGGGAAAGTGGTTTGGGGTACCCAAATATCAATTTTATATTACTATTATTTTACATTGATTGCATTATATGTTGAGTGTTCGTTAGTGAGGCTAGTTGAATAGTTTTCCGTTCTTTTAATTTTGGTTACCTCTATTTTTCATGTGGAATTACAATGTCCCCCTATTTGTGCACAATGATTTAGGTTTTTCCGACTGAGTATACCTGTATAATTACTCTAAGTATATAAAACTGTTTTTAGGTTTCCAGGAGGACTTTGAAGATAGTGCTATACATTACTAGCTTAGGTGTCGTGATAGTCAAAATTTGAAACATTTAATTCTATGGGTACTTTCCTTTGGGATTTATATGTACTTGTAGCACTTTATTTTCAATATACATGTGAAAACAGTTTTTGGATTTACTTTTACTTTCTGTATTTGGAGTAGTTTGGGATTTAACATCTTATCTCATGATCTATTTCTACAAAAGGTTAATGCCTTCAATATTACAAGAGATTATATAACCTTGGATTTAGTCACCACTTTTGGTTATATTTAATGTAGGACTCGAGGACATTATCTCTCCTTGAATGTGAATAATGGAGGCTTTGATAGTTTTTTGTTCCATCCCTCATCTTGGAGAATGTGGGTAAACAAATTTACAATCAAAATATTAAAATAGAGGGAATGAACAGTATTAATCGATTCATGAAAATATTTTTTTACAAATGTTGATAAATAATTCATTATAGATCATTTTTTTATAAATTAAAATAATAACAAATTAAATAAAATGAAATTTTTTTCTGGGTAACTATTTAAATGACTATAAGTGATATTATAAAATAATAAAATCACACTAGATAGCTTTTATTAATGAAATATATATGTAATATATTCAATGTAATATTTAAAATTCATTTTATGATTTTTCTAGATAGGATATGAGAACAAATTAAATTATTTTCATAAAAGAAATATATATTAAAAAGTTTATTTTTAACACCTTTTGATGGAAAACCATGTTTAAATATATTTTTTTAACTTTTATATTTTATATTTTAAAAAATAACCTTCTTATTTTGAATTAGGTTATAAAAATTTACTTTTTTTAAATATTTGTATTTTTCATATATAGTCCATTTTTTAACAATTAGTGAAAAATATTTCAATTTAAATAAAAACTGCATTTTCGCCTAATGTATATGATTGTTTAGACTTAAATTTTAATTTTTTTTATTTTTTAATTGATTTTTTAATTATTTAATCCAATTTTGGTCATTATATGTAACTTCACATTGTATTTTCATCTAAAAAATTGTCAATCATTTAATGGTTTTTACTATTAGAAATATTTTTTCTCATTCTAACGATGAGAATGAATTTTTTATTAATAACTATGATTTTAATGTTTATAATTTTGAAAAACTAAATCCATGTTTGTAAATATATGGTCTAAATTATGTAAATTTGTTCCTTTATGGACATGATGAATTCTAACTTCAGTAATTATTTTTATTTACCATAGTTAAAAGGTAAATCAGAAAAAGAAGGGTAAAAATAATATTTTAATAATATTAAACGTCCCATAAATATATATATATCTAAATCCTATTAGATGAGTTAAAAACGAGCAAGAAAATCCATAGGATTAAAATTTTTCCTTTGGAAGCCAGTTTTGTGTGATTATGACACTTATAACTATTAATTTATCATAATGGAAAAAATGTTTTAGAAATATATCTTCTTACTAAGAAAACATAATATGGGCTTATATAATTGATCCCTTTGACTATAAATAATAATTATAAATATATAATACATTCCTAAATCCTGGTAATTCATTTATAATTTTTATATAGTAAATAATAAAATTTAAATATGATACAATAATGATTGAATAATAGACATTGTAATAAATAATTCAAATAAATAATATTATAAATACTAAAATAAATATTATTTAACATAATTTATGACATCCACGTTTTTTCGTGGTGAATATGCCTTGTTATAATACTATTAAATTTTTTTATGAAGTTATCTCTCCTATTTGTTTTTATTTAAATTTAATGATATGAATTTAGTAAAAAATGACATAATTAATTTTTTAAAAAATATTAATTGATTAAAATATTTAAATATCATAAAAATATTTCAATATAACAAAGATAACATCATTAAGTATAAAAGATCATTAAGTTCCAAATTATAGGAAATTTACTCTATATAGGTTAAATTAATGGCATCTTAATAATTATAATGTTAGTATAACATTTAAAATTAAAATTGATTAATTAAGGGTAAACTGAAATGATAAGGTTTAAAATTAAATCAACACATGCCTAAAATTTATTGTATGAGTTGATTTCTCCCTACCTTAATCTTATTTTAGACATATCTCATGACAGTTCATTTTTTGTCTAAAAATGTAATTGATCTTAATTTAATAATTCAAGAGGTTCCAAGGGTTCACTTCTCTCTCATATAAATATATACGCTCTCTTCTCTAGTTTTTACAAATTCTAGAAGCATTTATTTCATCCATGTCCTGCCCATACATCTTTTTATAATCCATATCCTCGTCCTATAATCACCCCATAGGTAAAAAATCATCCCAAAGAATCCTTTTCATATAATCCCAAGGAGGTTATATGATTAAGAGTTAACACCCTATCTCGTACTATTTTGACTCATTTCCATTATCAACTCCATAAAATAATCATATTACATGATTTCATAAAAAAACTAGTAACCAATAAATATTAGGATGTTTTTATGTTATTTTTTTATCCACACATACACAGACGTCCATTTAATGGGTAATGAACAAAATTTTTCTGTGTACATTGAACTACTGCCTCACGAAACAATGATTGTTCAATTTACCCCTACCAACTCTCTTGTTGGCCATTATAATGGGAAAAAATTTACATATAAGATATATTTTATTTATATTTTATATATTATTTTTTAAATTTTGTTTTGAAAATAACATCATTCATTCCATGTTGTCGAAACACCATAAGTCCATTTGTCGAAGTGTGGACTACCGCCCACTCAAAGCGATATGAATCATTTGTGATATATATGGAATACATAAAGGGTTGTTTTATTAAATTTAGGAAAGTATAGGAAAATAATATTATAATGGTATTATAATATACATTTATATCATATACTTGTTATTAATTTAATATTACAATGAAATGAATGTTACGTTAATGGGTATGTACCACCTACCGTCGCCATGAACAGTGAATTTAATTTCATATCTCCAGGTATTATGGATTATTATAAAAAATATTTACGAGATATATATGATATTTAAATAATTAATAATTTTTTTATATGATGGAATTTTCCCCGTATGGACAATCTACATCAAATAAAATTCATTTTTGGCTCATGTACTATATATCGAAACAATGTCTGATATGACCATAAATAATAATAAAATTTTTATAAAATTTAAATAAGTGATATAAAAGGAAATATAAACATGGAAAATAAACAAATAAATTTATAAATTATAATATTTTTTTATTTTATAAAATAAATATCATATAAGATAAGTCACAATGATGGTATGAGAAATCATTAAATTGTTTCCATTCATTTAGTTACAAAGCCATGTCAATGGTTATTTTCCTAGAATATATGTGAATATCTTGTGATTGTTTTACAATGTATATCCATTTAAATTGGGTTTATCTTTCAAATTTAGTTATTTTATTGATTTATTCTTTATATAATGATATGATTATTGTAGGGGAATTCATCTCAATCAACTATCATTGAAGGATATTTTGACATTATGCACATTTATTATCCTATAAGTTTTATATAAAACAATTTTGATGCATTATACCATGAAATAATATATTATCTTGATATTTAATGTTTTGATTAATGTTATTCCATCTTTATTTTTAATAATTTTTTACTCATGTGGCAAGGGACTGTTTAACTAAAACATAAATATTAATGTTTTAATGTTTTAATCATCTAAAAACATATAATTCAGGTCAATTATTTGAAAATAGGTTTTATGAGTTTATTTATATGGACCTGAATTTTCTAAAATGTCATTTTCTTTAAAATGATTTTATGTGGTTTTAGATTCATTTATTAAAATGAATATTTATTAAACTTTTAATTATGATTTTGATATTTGTTGAATATTTCAAAATCTTGAAATGATTTCTTGTGATTGAAAACAAAATTTTAGGAGTAAAATTTTGATAATTTCAATCTATTATGTGTTAATATTATATAATGGTACTTGGTAATTTTATGGGTGGTTAAGTGATAAATCAATTATGATTTCTTAAGTGATAAACCAATGATGGGCGGTTCCATGATAAATTAAGGATGGGTGGTTACATTATAACATCCAATGAATTGTGTATGGAAGTTAGCTGTATTGATATTCTATTTAGTGATATCTGTGGAATTTTACCATATATTTATTCCATTTATTTATGTTTATGACCAATTTTACCATTATATGTTATTTTTTTCTTTCTATGGATTTTTATGGTATCCATTTGGAATCAAAATTATTAGAAATGGGCCCATATTCAAGGAAGTGTATATACCACTTCATAAAGGTGGAAAGTATTACATTGTGATAAAGTACTCATGGTTTACATGTTTTCTCAAGGTTATAATTTTTCCTTATTTTTGTATCCCTTACGGAGATATTTATTGTTGTCTTCGGTTTGAAATTTTTTGATAGTGTATAAGGATGGTTAAGAGAAAATAATAAGTCAATGAAATATTATCATAGAAAATATATGATATTTAATTTTAAATTTTTTATATTGTGGATGAAATGGATAATGTTTTAGTGGTATCCTATTTTTATAAATTTGAGTTATTTTTTTATTTATGTCCTAATTCTATAAAACAATAATCATGAAAAGATCCTCATGTGAATTCATTATGTAACACCAGGTTTTGAAATACTTAAGGCTGGATTCTCATATTTAGGACCTATAAATGGATAATATTAGGGTCTATAAACTATTTTAAAAAACTTTTTTCTATTAAAATATTTCAATTATTCTAACATATATAAAACACAACTCTAATCAATCAATTATTATTCGATTATTATATGTTCTTGATAATATAAAAACAAGAAATATTAGATAAATTTTCAACCACAACATACATTCCTAAAACCATTATCTAAACCACACATAATATTATTTAGTGGATTGTATTTTATGATTTTCAGATACCATGTAATCACACATTTTTTTAATAGTTTTTGAAATCTCTTGATGGTTTTATGCATAAACCTATTACTCATGGTTATAATTTTTATAGATAAATAAAATATAACAACTTAGGTTATTTAAACAGTTATCAAGGATTTATATCTTAGTTTTTTTATTATCAAAGTGATATAATTCATCAAATTTGACATGAGACAATTCATCTACTACCCATGGAATCTTATTGAAAACACTATAATAGTTCTACATAATAAAATATCAAATTAATATTAAATAATTATCTTTCGGATCAATAATACCAAGATTATACTTGTTGTTTAAGATATAAACTATAAGGCCCCAGCCTTAAACCTTACTTAATCTTGAGTTATTACAAGATTACACATTGAGGATCTTTTCAGGTTTAGAGTTTTAGAGAATTAGATCATGAAACTTGCATTACATTCCACATTTAAACAAAGTGGTTACATAAAAGTCAGCATTCATTCTTCCCATCAACGGGAACATATTTAAAATATAACACGGATTCTTTCTTGACACATCCTTGACACTATCATCACATCATGTACCTTTCCCTTGACCTGTGAAAAATATTTCAAAAACTTGGGATGAGCATAAAAAGCTCAGTAAGAGTTATAAAAATATGGAAAGGAAACATGAGTTCATATATACATAAGAATGAAATCATACTTTACCCATAAAACAAAGGCACTTTAACATACCTCATCAAACCATGAATAAATCATAGAAATCATAAGACATAAAGGTAACTTGAGGCATTCATAACATTCTTATGTAGGGAGTAACCCTCTTGGTTACGTTTGGAATACCCATCACAGTATATTCCCTAAATCTCTTCGGAGAAACCTTAACGTTTCACTCCTTCGCGTTACCCAATGCATTGGAGAGCTATATCGGGCTCACCCGCCCTTAGTTTATCACGGAACCACCCGTTCTTCATAACAATGCCCAAGAACCATAACATAATTTTATCACATAAACGTGAATAAAGGAAACATAACATTTCCACATTTCAATCACGAGATATCAATACAACACATTGATATAATAAAAACATTATGAAAACCATTTTCAATACCAAAGTAAAACATGGTATTTATTTTTCTTTAAAAAAAAGGTATGGCTTGTAGAGGAAGCCGAAACTCAAATAACGGTTACGACGGCGGAGAAGTCGTTGTCGCCGCATACGTACGACAAAAACATTCCCTTTTGTCATTTAGTAAATGCTTCGTGTAAAAAAGATTCCTTTTGAATAAACGTAAAAGTCAAAGGGTTTTATACACCGTATAAAAGAAAGTTGTGTATAAAATAAAATATGCCTCAACGAAAGGAGATTGAGACGAAGTCCCATACCACCTTGAAGCTTTTAACATTTTAAACCATTAATATCCATATAAATAAATCCTTAAAACCATTTTGAAAACATGGATATTAATAAGAACAAATAATTAAAACATTTAAAACGATATTTTGGTTAAAGGGGTTTTACCAAAATTAGAGACACTTGAATACAATAATCAAGGAATAACATTTAGTCAGAACTTTATAATATCATGAGAATAAAAGGATTCATGATATAATACTCCAAAGGACAGTATATACACCATATAAGAGTGAATTGGTGCATAACAACAATGAACCCTCAATAGAAATGTCAAATGTGATGAAATACCTTATAAAGAAGGTATCCTTAAATTAAGGACAAATAAATCTCAAAAAATATGTGTGACAAATATATAGACACCCAATATAAGTGGATATTAAGTGTAAAACAATAAAAGGTCATTCACACATATTCAATGGATGACATATTTAATGACTACAAGTTGAACCCAAAGAAATCGAAATTGGGTTAAGAAGTTCCCTTGACAGCCTAACGGCGTCACATCAAAATGAGTTGATGAGAGATAAAAAGAGTATCTCATCACTTGGACACAAAATTTACATCATTAAGGATATATGAGAACATATCCCAACATAACAATATGTAAATTAAAAGACCCAATAAAAGAAGTCTTTTAAAAAGAGGAAGGGTGAAAGGTTCCCTTACCGAATTGGGTATCTTTCAAAACATACACCCCATGAAAGAAGGGCAATAAATCATTGATGTAAATACTCATAAACGAAAGTATATTACACAAAGAGTAGAATAATGGGCCGTACAAACACCACTCAAAGGAAATTGTGGCAAATGTAGCATAAATCTCACGGGGATAAAAGTGAGATGAAAAATCCCTTACGAAAACTCGGCAGCCTAACGGCGCCACATAACATCCAAAAGGATTGATGAGAGAGAATAGGGTCTCTCATCACATGAACATAAAAATTACAGTAGGAGTAATATAAAATAACATCCCAATCATAATAAAGATGAGCTTAAAAGAAATTAAATAAAAGAATGTACTTAAAAAGAAAGGGAGTTGTAGGATCCCTTACCTCGGGTCCGACTTGACTCGATCATTCTTTAATCTCCTGAATAATAAACTTGAGTTAATTTCTAATTCCTTAAGAACCCTTTTCAAGTTCATTATTACTTTTATACCACTTATTACCTTGTCATAAACATTATGTAATCATTTAAGTTAATAATATTTGTTTTGCCGATATTTGGTTCTTAAGTCGAAAGTGGTCTTCTTACAATTACATGTTGTTCGTGTGGCCAAATGTTTATTATATCCAGAATTGTATTCATTATGTATATATCATATATTTCATATATATCCAGTACATGCATGCATTTATAACATTACATAATCATTTAGAGGTAAGAAATGAAATGCACCGTTCATGGAGACGGTAAGCCGTACGTACGCATGAACGCTACTTTCATTTCTATTTCGTATTTTATAGAATGGAATAATAATGATATAAAGGTATATTATAATTCCAGTATAATATCATATATAATATCATATTTCCATCCTTTATACATCCCACATATGGTATTTAACGAATCAAATCACTTTGAGGGGGCGGTAGTCCGCACTTCCTTAAATGAAGATATCGCGTATACCCATAATGGAAGCCACAAAGGTAAGACAAAAATGAAAAATACAGAAGCATAAATAAAACATAAACATATTATATATCATATATAAAAATAGTGACATCATAATGGCCACCTTTGAAGGTGTTAAATGAGTATTGAACAATCATCGTTTCGGGAGGCAGAATTTCACCGTCCACGGAAACCGTATGTTCTTTAACCATTTGATGTAGTTGTGTGAGAGTGTAGCTAAAATAAATCTTGTAACAACATCCTAGTATATTGAAGATACTGGTGTTGTTACAAAAGAAGTAAATAAAAAGAGATTATAGGTTTGGAGAAGCAAAATAAAACAAATGAACAAGAGAGAATGAGTTACCTTTAAAAGTGTAATCTCCTTTTGATTTGAGCCTAAAGGCTTCCTTTGAAAGGATTCTGCCCAAAGGGGATCCTCTAGGATGAGGAGAGGGATGTTGAGAGAGTAAATGGGCAGGGGTTGGCCGAGCCAAAGGCTTGAGGGGTGTGGGTAAAGAGGTAGAGGTGGGGGCCTTTTATAAGAGGAGAGGAGGGGCACTTTTGGAAAGCAATGAAATATTACATTATTTGAAAATGCTTTTCGGTTCTAAAGGGTCCCACATTGATAGTATTCGTGGATAAGGTGATAAGGCATCGAAATCCACTCATCCAATTGGTTTTGTCCATGTGTATATTGTAGATTTTTCATTATCTTTCCATTTTAATTAAATTGTCAAATAATGATGTCATCGCTGCATCATTATTATGTCATAAATAATTTAATTTCTTTAATGTCTAAAAATTATAAAAAAAATACTATGATATAGGAAATCTTTTTAGCTTTCCAATGACTATTTATAATCAAAATTTGGACTTGTATAACCCCACTTAACAATTGTTTTAGTAAAACATACTATGTTAGTGTCATTTTCACTTTAACATTAAATAAAAAGTATTTTATGTTATTTCCCAACAAAAGTGGATCCATGGGGTCCCCAAGTTAGGCCATGGCTTGTCTTGGTCGGCCATGACATAACCAATAGGGTTGGGACATGTGTCTAGGTCATTTTATATTATTAAAGCATTATTTATACCTTAAACTACCCTAATTACCACTAATCGCGATTAAGAACTTAATGAGTTACTATTCACCAAAAAATTATTATAATCTCATTGAACCACATTTTACTTCTTAATGACAACCATGTATGTCGGATTTTCAAAATTCAATACACATTAGTGGTAAAATTTCATTTAACTGAAAAATCAGTTTGCTTGATTACCACTTAGTGGTTTCACTATTCATCAAAAATTGAAGTTTTTCAGAAAATTACCAAAAATTCACCCTAAGCTATATTTGATATTCTGAATTCAAAAATGAAGTCCGTTTTACAAAATTCAAAACATATTAGTCACATTAATTAATTTAATAATTAATTCCCGCTGTCAGAGCAAATAGCGTGTTTTTATAAAACAATGAGTATCAAAAGATTGACACTAGTTTAAGTCTAATTTCAAAGTGAAATTAATTCCAATGACCACCATTGGATTAAATGGTAAAAATATTTTCTAATTTAACTTTAAAAACAATTCAAAATATTATCTAATCATATAAATAAATTAGATTAAAAAGAGGTTTTGAATTAAAACACAACATTTTACACTATTCATTAAAAAATGAACTTTATCAAAAAAATACCAAAAATTTACACAAAGTAAAATTTGATGTCCCGATTCTTAATAAGAGTTTTATTAGGTCCAAAAGAATGTATAAGAGTGATCAAAACTATATTTAATGACAGTTCGCCATCAAAAGGCGATAAGTGAACCTTTAGTGAAAACTAGGGCATATATGCCTAAAATCGAATTCTTTCCGTATTTTAAGCCTCTATCCTTTATTGGATAATTGTAAAAACATTTAAAAACATATATAATCATATTTCAGTTATTCTATCCACTCCCGCCATTACAACGGCTACCTGTTAACTACCATTTAAAATAATATTATTTTATTACTAGAGTGCAACGTAAGATTCCCAAGAAACTCGTTGTTACGTGTTGGGTACGCCATCGAGCATAGCGTCCCCTTTAAAGTCATTTAAATATTTTATTCACAAATATGGATAAATATGAAATGTCATATTCTTTATTTACCTGGGATGTTACATCCTTCCCCCCTTTTGGGAATTGCGTCCTCGCAATTTTAAAATTGCGCTTGGAAACATCCTTGAAAGTCCCACATCGGAACAAAAGTCGGTAAAACAAACACTTTAAAATAAAGAAAGATAAGTACAAAGGTCACTCGAGTTAACCCATACTAGGATTCCAAGTATGAAAATATGGACATGGAGGAGAAAACATAGGGTCACGTTCTTATGGAGAGTGATAGAAAACATGTTTAGGAGAAAGTTAACAATGAGAAAATCACAAACTTGTGATGGGTTAAACGGTATTCGATTCCCCAGTAGGAAAAGTTAATATACAACATTTTTGTTTTAAGTTACTTTTTATTGAGGAATTTATTCATAAGGAAACATAATCACTTATCATATTGACTTTCAACTTTTATTATATTCCTTTCACAAACTCATATTTTCTCCAAAAGACGAGTATTTAGGAAGACTTGTTCACATTAAGAGTACTATAATCAACTTCTAGAGAATCACCTAATCCACAAAAGAGAACTATGTACATCCTATGTCTTTAGGCTTAAACCAGAGCCAAAACCAAAAAGTTTAGTACAAGATCAGATAATCCAGAAAAGGATAACCCCTTATAAAAAGAAAATCTATTCTTAATCTCCAAAATTTGTCCAACAAAACCCAAAGTTCAACGAGGACCATCCGATAAACAATTTGTCCATAAAATTCTTCAAAGTAAACCTAATATAATATTGAAACCCAAATATTTGAAGGATTTAGTCACACAGTCTTCCATGTTAAATCGTAACATTTATCTCCAAACAACATTAGTTGCTCCTAATGTCTAGTATTGAAAAGTAATTAACCTAATCACATATCCTCCATGATAGGTTAATCATTTTTATAAATAACCCAAAATCAACTTACTCTTAATTCATAAAATCATATAACCAAAAATAATCAGTCAAACTAACCAGGGACTTCACGTAGTCCAGTGGTAGGCGATAAATACCAGTCGCACTTTGGTTGTGGGTTCGATTCCCGCAGCTTTGTCCGACGCGACGGGATGTCACACGGTCTGCGTGTTGTCCTTTTTCCAAAACTATATAATTCTCAAAACATTCCCCAAAATGAGATAAAATCTTCAAAAATATTCATAACATATTTTAACCTCAAGTTTATCTCATTCCTTTCCTTTTCCATCATATCATAGAGTAACCCATAATTACCTAAAAAGTAAGGATCATATAAACCCTAATGGTTACCTTAATAATTATTACCTGAATTTCCACATCGAGTTGGCCATCTCGTAAATGATGCATTAGAGAACTCACGAAGGTTGAAGTGATTGATCATGGATCCTTGATAGTTGGTTTAGAACAACTATGAGATTCCTCATTGAATCCCCTATCTCATCTAGTATCATAATCAGAGAACCACCACAGTTTCCTTCAAACCCATTGTCACTTTGGTGCCTGCTAGATCCATCCATTCACTAAAAACATAAATGTCAGTGTGAGTATATCAACAAAAACATCATGTACTAATGAGGAAGGTAGACTCTAAGATATACTTACTCATTCACATTATCTAAAATTAGGACTCTTTCTGAAATTCTAACCATTATGGTAATGTCACTTATGCTTAAAGAATACCCTAACCTCTAAAGTTATCTAAACCGACCTCTGATACCAACTATAAGGCCCCAGCCTTAAACCTTACTTAATCTTGAGTTATTACAAGATTACACATTGAGGATCTTTTCAGGTTTAGAGTTTTAGAGAATTAGATCATGAAACTTGCATTACATTCCACATTTAAACAAAGTGGTTACATAAAAGTCAGCATTCATTCTTCCCATCAACGGGAACATATTTAAAATATAACACGGATTCTTTCTTGACACATCCTTGACACTATCATCACATCATGTACCTTTCCCTTGACCTGTGAAAAATATTTCAAAAACTTGGGATGAGCATAAAAAGCTCAGTAAGAGTTATAAAAATATGGAAAGGAAACATGAGTTCATATATACATAAGAATGAAATCATACTTTACCCATAAAACAAAGGCACTTTAACATACCTCATCAAACCATGAATAAATCATAGAAATCATAAGACATAAAGGTAACTTGAGGCATTCATAACATTCTTATGTAGGGAGTAACCCTCTTGGTTACGTTTGGAATACCCATCACAGTATATTCCCTAAATCTCTTCGGAGAAACCTTAACGTTTCACTCCTTCGCGTTACCCAATGCATTGGAGAGCTATATCGGGCTCACCCGCCCTTAGTTTATCACGGAACCACCCGTTCTTCATAACAATGCCCAAGAACCATAACATAATTTTATCACATAAACGTGAATAAAGGAAACATAACATTTCCACATTTCAATCACGAGATATCAATACAACACATTGATATAATAAAAACATTATGAAAACCATTTTCAATACCAAAGTAAAACATGGTATTTATTTTTCTTTAAAAAAAAGGTATGGCTTGTAGAGGAAGCCGAAACTCAAATAACGGTTACGACGGCGGAGAAGTCGTTGTCGCCGCATACGTACGACAAAAACATTCCCTTTTTTCATTTAGTAAATGCTTCATGTAAAAAAGATTCCTTTTGAATAAACGTAAAAGTCAAAGGGTTTTATACACCGTATAAAAGAAAGTTGTGTATAAAATAAAATATGCCTCAACGAAAGGAGATTGAGACGAAGTCCCATACCACCTTGAAGCTTTTAACATTTTAAACCATTAATATCCATATAAATAAATCCTTAAAACCATTTTGAAAACATGGATATTAATAATAACAAATAATTAAAACATTTAAAACGATATTTTGGTTAAAGGGGTTTTACCAAAATTAGAGACACTTGAATACAATAATCAAGGAATAACATTTAGTCAGAACTTTATAATATCATGAGAATAAAAGGATTCATGATATAATACTCCAAAGGACAGTATATACACCATATAAGAGTGAATTGGTGCATAACAACAATGAACCCTCAATAGAAATGTCAAATGTGATGAAATACCTTATAAAGAAGGTATCCTTAAATTAAGGACAAATAAATCTCAAAAAATATGTGTGAAAAATATATAGACACCCAATATAAGTGGATATTAAGTGTAAAACAATAAAAGGTCATTCACACATATTCAATGGATGACATATTTAATGACTACAAGTTGAACCCAAAGAAATCGAAATTGGGTTAAGAAGTTCCCTTGACAGCCTAACGGCGTCACATCAAAATGAGTTGATGAGAGATAAAAAGAGTATCTCATCACTTGGACACAAAATTTACATCATTAAGGATATATGAGAACATATCCCAACATAACAATATGTAAATTAAAAGACCCAATAAAAGAAGTCTTTTAAAAAGAGGAAGGGTGAAAGGTTCCCTTACCGAATTGGGTATCTTTCAAAACATACACCCCATGAAAGAAGGGCAATAAATCATTGATGTAAATACTCATAAACGAAAGTATATTACACAAAGAGTAGAATAATGGGCAGTACAAACACCACTCAAAGGAAATTGTGGCAAATGTAGCATAAATCTCACGGGGATAAAAGTGAGATGAAAAATCCCTTACGAAAACTCGGCAGCCTAACGGCGCCACATAACATCCAAAAGGATTGATGAGAGAGAATAGGGTCTCTCATCACATGAACATAAAAATTACAGTAGGAGTAATATAAAATAACATCCCAATCATAATAAAGATGAGCTTAAAAGAAATTACATAAAAGAATGTACTTAAAAAGAAAGAGAGTTGTAGGATCCCTTACCTCGGGTCCGACTTGACTCGATCATTCTTTAATCTCCTGAATAATAAACTTGAGTTAATTTCTAATTCCTTAAGAACCCTTTTCAAGTTCATTATTACTTTTATACCACTTATTACCTTGTCATAAACATTATGTAATCATTTAAGTTAATAATATTTGTTTTGCCGATATTTGGTTCTTAAGTCGAAAGTGGTCTTCTTACAATTACATGTTGTTCGTGTGGCCAAATGTTTATTATATCCAGAATTGTATTCATTATGTATATATCATATATTTCATATATATCCAGTACATGCATGCATTTATAACATTACATAATCATTTAGAGGTAAGAAATGAAATGCACCGTTCATGGAGACGGTAAGCCGTACGTACGCATGAACGCTACTTTCATTTCTATTTCGTATTTTATAGAATGGAATAATAATGATATAAAGGTATATTATAATTCCAGTATAATATCATATATAATATCATATTTCCATCCTTTATACATCCCACATATGGTATTTAACGAATCAAATCACTTTGAGGGGGCGGTAGTCCGCACTTCCTTAAATGAAGATATCGCGTATACCCATAATGGAAGCCACAAAGGTAAGACAAAAATGAAAAATACAGAAGCATAAATAAAACATAAACATATTATATATCATATATAAAAATAGTGACATCATAATGGCCACCTTTGAAGGTGTTAAATGAGTATTGAACAATCATCGTTTCGGGAGGCAGAATTTCACCGTCCACGGAAACCGTATGTTCTTTAACCATTTGATGTAGTTGTGTGAGAGTGTAGCTAAAATAAATCTTGTAACAACATCCTAGTATATTTAAGATACTGGTGTTGTTACAAAAGAAGTAAATAAAAAGAGATTATAGGTTTGGAGAAGCAAAATAAAACAAATGAACAAGAGAGAATGAGTTACCTTTAAAAGTGTAATCTCCTTTTGATTTGAGCCTAAAGGCTTCCTTTGAAAGGATTCTGCCCAAAGGGGATCCTCTAGGATGAGGAGAGGGATGTTGAGAGAGTAAATGGGCAGGGGTTGGCCGAGCCAAAGGCTTGAGGGGTGTGGGTAAAGAGGTAGAGGTGGGGGCCTTTTATAAGAGGAGAGGAGGGGCACTTTTGGAAAGCAATGAAATATTACATTATTTGAAAATGCTTTTCGGTTCTAAAGGGTCCCACATTGATAGAATTCGTGGATAAGGTGATAAGGCATCGAAATACACTCATCCAATTGGTTTTGTCCATGTGTATATTGTAGATTTTTCATTATCTTTCCATTTTAATTAAATTGTCAAATAATGATGTCATCGCTGCATCATTATTATGTCATAAATAATTTAATTTCTTTAATGTCTAAAAATTATAAAAAAAATACTATGATATAGGAAATCTTTTTAGCTTTCCAATGACTATTTATAATCAAAATTTGGACTTGTATAACCCCACTTAAAAATTGTTTTAGTAAAACATACTATGTTAGTGTCATTTTCACTTTAACATTAAATAAAAAGTATTTTATGTTATTTCCCAACAAAAGTGGATCCATGGGGTCCCCAAGTTAGGCCATGGCTTGTCTTGGTCGGCCATGACATAACCAATAGGGTTGGGACATGTGTCTAGGTCATTTTATATTATTAAAGCATTATTTATACCTTAAACTACCCTAATTACCACTAATCGCGATTAAGAACTTAATGAGTTACTATTCACCAAAAAATTATTATAATCTCATTGAACCACATTTTACTTCTTAATGACAACCATGTATGTCGGATTTTCAAAATTCAATACACATTAGTGGTAAAATTTCATTTAACTGAAAAATCAGTTTGCTTGATTACCACTTAGTGGTTTCACTATTCATCAAAAATTGAAGTTTTTCAGAAAATTACCAAAAATTCACCCTAAGCTATATTTGATATTCTGAATTCAAAAATGAAGTCCGTTTTACAAAATTCAAAACATATTAGTCACATTAATTAATTTAATAATTAATTCCCGCTGTCAGAGCAAATAGCGTGTTTTTATAAAACAATGAGTATCAAAAGATTGACACTAGTTTAAGTCTAATTTCAAAGTGAAATTAATTCCAATGACCACCATTGGATTAAATGGTAAAAATATTTTCTAATTTAACTTTAAAAACAATTCAAAATATTATCTAATCATATAAATAAATTAGATTAAAAAGAGGTTTTGAATTAAAACACAACATTTTACACTATTCATTAAAAAATGAACTTTATCAGAAAAATACCAAAAATTTACACAAAGTAAAATTTGATGTCCCGATTCTTAATAAGAGTTTTATTAGGTCCAAAAGAATGTATAAGAGTGATCAAAACTATATTTAATGACAGTTCGCCATCAAAAGGCGATAAGTGAACCTTTAGTGAAAACTAGGGCATATATGCCTAAAATCGAATTCTTTCCGTATTTTAAGCCTCTATCCTTTATTGGATAATTGTAAAAACATTTAAAAACATATATAATCATATTTCAGTTATTCTATCCACTCCCGCCATTACAACGGCTACCTGTTAACTACCATTTAAAATAATATTATTTTATTACTAGAGTGCAACGTAAGATTCCCAAGAAACTCGTTGTTGCGTGTTGGGTACGCCATCGAGCATAGCGTCCCCTTTAAAGTCATTTAAATATTTTATTCACAAATATGGATAAATATGAAATGTCATATTCTTTATTTACCTGGGATGTTACATAAACCATCCATAGAATAAATTTAATATAATTTTTTTTCTTTTTCTAATATTCTGTTACACATTGTGTTCTGTCTTTTATATATGCATTATTAGAACATTGTTCAAGATATATATTTTTTATTGATGAAATTATCCCATCAATGAGTAGTAATACCATATTAATTTAATATTTTTCTATAATTTTGTTAAATTTACTTATTTTTTCTCTTATAAAATCTATTTACTAAAGTGTTCTAGAGGCATTAAATATTGTTTTTAGAGAATTATATTCTGAAAATGAATTAAATTCCGGATTTTAAAATTATATTATATGTTATATTATCACGGAAAAAATAATTCAATAGTGATAATCTTGGATTAGTATAAAATAATAATAATAATACATCACATGTTTTAATATTAAGCATCAAAATGCAAATTCATATAGATATATATACATCATCAAGTAAATCAAAAACATATTCCATGAAGTATAGAAATTCTAGAAGTTATGAAAAAATAAATTTGGATACATTTGAAATTTCATGAATTAGAAGCCACATTTATTGATTTAAAATATTTTTATCGAATTCATATTTGGCATGCACCACGTTGTCACTTTTTGTCAAATATTACAAAAGTGTAACATGAAATAAATTTCATATTAGTGATATTAAATACAGAAAAAATATTAAAATTTATAAGCCTATTATTATATATCAATAATTAAATTAATTAAAATTTTAAAAAATATATGTATTTTTTAAATAGAAAGTAAATATGTAAAGTACATAAATTTTAGTTCAAGGTGAGAAAAATTTAGGAAATGTTTCCAAAATAATATAACATGAATTATTATAAATAATAATAAAATATCCTTCATTACAAAGTCAAGAAAAAAAATTCATGATTTAATTCTAACCTTAAATATAATATAATATTTTGTGGAGTTCCATGTTATAATTTCCAATAGATATAACCCTAAAATTCATTACATTATAATTATCTCAAAAAGTGACATGATCACCACATAAATCAAATAACACCAATGAAATCATGAGAAATATCCACTAATATGTATTGAAAACACATTATCCATATAATATTTGACATTAATGTTCACATGAATCCATCATTACAAATATATAAAACAACCAAATGATTCAGTACCCATATACTATTGGATCCAGCAATGTTTGAAAATAATGACATGGAGAGATTAATATATTTGTAAATATTATAATAATCAGCCATAAATTACAGATAAATTAGGTGATATATATATTATTAATTCTTAAAAAAATATAATATGAAAATATATAATCCATATCTTTATGTTATGTAGTTCAAAATTAATAGAATATATCTATCGACATGGTCTACATATTTGTTCATGAGAGAAAAATAAATTCTATACACTTTTTGTTTTTCAGCATTTCTACTACTCAAATTTTTTTCTTTATTAATTTCTTATTTATAAGGATAATATAAAATTACCCCCTAAAAAATATTTTAATAAAATTTTAGTGAGTCATGCTGAACTAATAAATCCATTGACTATTATGTCATGTACAATTACACGTTTTTTATATGAAATTTTGATATCAACACAAAAAGATATGTAGTTAAATTTTATTATCAGTCATAATTTATTCATAACATGTTCTAATATATTTATTCTTCTTATTTTGATATTCATAAATTTATTTAATCAGGAATAAATATTCGTTCTATTTCTTAAAATTATAATTTTTAGATAGTGAGTTTTAATGGAAGATCGATATCATCACATAAGTCTAACATATAATATTGATATTAATTTTTTTTGGTTTTTATCTTCATTTTATATTTAAAAATAGTTAGTAGATAATTTAAGAATAATACATGGGGGAAATATTTCTATTATTAGTTTGTATGTAGTTTATTTTTTATAAATTTTTGTCTCATCAAATAACTGGTTTAAAATATAAAATATTTTGAGGAATTTACTCGATAAAAAATAATCAACAAAATCCTCCAAAAAAATGTGGAATTTTTTATTCTTCAGCAAATATAAATACAATTTTATGATTACATTCAAGTATTACATTTTATAATCTATAATTTCTATTCCAAAAATCATTTAAAAAATTAAAAAATCTCCAAATATTCCTCCATAATATCATGGTTTATTAATTTGAAATAATAATGTCGGTATTTATAATTTATATTTTAAAATATTCACATATTATATCATATGATATCTATATGTTTCATTATATTGTATTAAAACTATCATTATATGGGGGATCTTCCATCTTAAGATTCTTGTACCTTAATATGAATCATATTTTTTATTTTATGATTGATTTGGATCTTTGTAATTTTTATTACATTTTTACGGTACAATATAATTTTTGAAATATTCATTTTATTATTTTTATGGTTCATTATGATCATCATAATTTCAATTTCGACCACTGTATGGTAAATTTTGATCTTTGTAAGGTCCATTATGATATACATAATCTTTATTATGTTCATAATAATTCTCAGTCTAATCTATGTAATGTTTATTATGAACATTATATGGTTAACTCGAATAATTTAAATGTGTATCTTGAATATTATATTTTCATTTTGATCTCCATATGGTTGAATTTTTTTCTAAATTTCGAATATCTTATTACAAAATTTGATCTTCATGAGGTGCAAAAAAATACTTTTGATTAAATCATAAAAAACTAGAAACCTCTTTATTTATTGGGTTCAAGGATTATCCATAAAAGATTCATATACTATACTTCCTATGGTTTAATACTAGGGAAATTTATTCTTCCATTATAATAACTATTATTAATTATTACTACAATTATAAGACAATCTAAATATGAATATAATTAATAACTATGTAATAAATTTAATTTTTATCAATAATATGCTAAACATGGAATTTTATTGCATTAAAACATATTATAAAATTACATTAAAAATACATTTTTGAAGATAATGAGATAAAATATCATATTTCGCCTCTGATCTCAATGGTGATGTAAAAAATTTCTGATTCATAATATTCTATGTGGATGAAAAATCAAAATGGGTTACTCATACGAAAAATTCCATGTATTATGAATAAATATATTAGGATTCACAAAACATGTTTTCGTAAATTATATGGAATACAGAGGTACATACCATATATCCCCTCATCAGTTACATCATGTCAATGGGAAGGTATGATAAATATACACTATATGTATCCATAGAGGGTTTTTTGGGTCAGTAGTCAACCAAACATTGTGACGCGTGGGTTTGAGTTAAATAATTCATTGGATATAGAATATAGAATGTGATAGAAAATGTCTAACTGGTTTTATACAGTTACCTATACATCTTAAATCATATATATCAAAAAGTAAATATTTGTTAGTCACATGAAAAATATATGTATTGTATCTTTAATTGACACAGTGAGATATTTATCATCATTAAAAACCAATGCATTGAATCATGGAACATAAAAATTGTGTGGAAAATAAAATAAATTTCATTTAGTTATATTATATTTTACAAAAAACATCAATATTCCAATTTACCTAATGATAACATAATATTCATTTTATGTCAAGTATTACAAGATATAAAATCATAATTCCATCTCAGGAGGACCAATAATATTACTACCAATAACAATTTATAGACATTGTTTTTTGGATTTATTACATTAAAATTCACATAATACAATTAAAAAAGTTTTGGAGGCCATGTAACATTAATAAATTAGATACATATAATTTATATTTATGTAGTGATAAATAAAATTATTAAACCACACCATATCATACACTGAAAATTCAAATGATATTTTAAAACTATTGGGGATAACAAGTGTATGTACATATGAAGGAGGCGAGCTATAATGACTATTATAAGAATAATCAAATTATAATATATTATAATGTTGAACAAGTTACTAAATACATATAGTCAAGTGGTTAGAATAACAATAATAATGCTTTAATCATGGAATAATATTATAACATCAAGGAATCATATGAATATGAAAAAATTATTTAAAATTAAACCATAATAGTATCTCAAGGATAACTATTCATACATCATAACATTGTGTTCTTAGGACAACATTCCATGAATTATAAATGGTATATCATGATGTAAAATCTTACCCAATGCTTTAGTGGGGTATAGAATTACATTCCCACCCATGAAATTCATATTATATATAGGTATTTGTGTTCCACATAGTTCATATAACATAAGAACATATTTCATAAATTTTAATCAAATAATTTAAAATTGTGGGTTATATATATCTATGTTCCAAATGAATAAATTATAGGTACATCAATGTGAATAAAAATTATTGGAAATACAGATGGTACTTCATAATATAGATGTTTGGTATGGAAAATCATAGGAATATTTTTGTAGCACAATCATTGTACATAATGGATCCAGGAAGGGTTTAATGAGTGTGACAATTTATATCACATTACATGTAAATCATAATGATAGTAAATGTATGTGTAAAAGAAATGAAAAAAATGAAATAAATGATGAAATGGAATAAAAAGGATTTTTATAAGTAATTTACTTGAAAGAAAAGGTACACGAGATAAATACATTTCCTTGAGAGGGTGTTGCAAAGATATTGGGAGGATCTTCTTAATATTTTGGAAAAAATATGGGATTTATTTAAAGGGGGAGGTAATTTTTTATAAATGTTATATTATTTATGGGTAACTGAAGGTTGGGTGGGTATTTATAAAAAGGTTAGGTGAATTAAATATTAATTTCTAAACAATTGTTTCCAACACTATGAGATAAAATACTAAAAACAAAAAACCTTGCTAGGTTTTTTTACATTTGTTTCTACCAAAAAAGAGTGGTTGTAATCATTATTTTTAAATAAATGAACTGATTAATATATTTTTCTTAATTATTTGGAAGTGATTCATTTTCATAATGATTTTAAAAAAAAATACAATATAGTATTGGTTTTATAGTATTCATTATAGGTTTTTACAACAATTAAAAAAACAAAAAACATATATTTTTTAAATTGAAAATATATTTTTGTTCATATAGGTATTTTATAATAATCATTAAAATACTTCTAGACTACAATATTGTCAGAATACATACCATATGTTGGTAAATTAATTTTTTACCCAAAAAACACCTCTATTAGTAAATTATTAATAATTAACTATTTTCAAATCTGAAAATGATTATTCAAAAATAATATTTCTTTTTCAAAATATTTTTTATATATTAGAAATGACACATTTATATAGAAATTACATTTTATTTGAAATAAATATTATTTATTACAATAACGACTTATGGACCATATAAAAAATTACACAAGACCTCCTAAAAGCATACTATAATTTAAATTTTTTAAAAATATATTTTTATAATATTATATTATTAAAATTAAACTATTTTAAAAATTACGGATTTTTTTATAAAAAATTTAATTGAAACTGTATATTTTCAAAAAATACAATTTTTTTTTCATCTCATAAAAATCATGTTTTTATTAAACATAACTTATATTCATATATATATATATATATATTAACAATTAATCGAGATAAATACAATACTTAGGATCTTGATAGATAAACCTTTTGAACATAAGAGTATTCTCTATGGTTAAAGAGTATGGTGGTGGTACATTCATGGGGTTATTTAGTGAACATGGTTTGGGTGGTGAAATCTACGAGGAATAACATATCTGAGAAATAGTTTCCCTAATAATTTAGTTTTTTAATATAATCATTATATCCATAATGTGTTACACATAATGATGATATATCCTTCAGATGATATTAATAATGGGTATTATAGGTTACAATCCAATAGGTTGGGATCATCACTTCTTTTCTATTTTATTTTTTCCCATCATAAAAATTAATAAATTTTGTTCAGAAATGTTATACTATAATGAATTTATGAGAAAAAATTGTGATTCGTTACATTCTATTTTTTCTTACATGATATATTTTTAATTTATTCTAAATAAAAAAATAAATATAATGAATGATTATTTTATAATTATAATTTCTAACAATAAAACTATTAATTCTTAAGGTAAATTCCTTTATAAATATTTGGTACATTAAATTATTACGTCCCTTCATTAATTTCACTATTAATAATTTATTTCTTGGGAAAAAATTAATGAGGTTTCTATTTTTTCATTTTCTCTTTTAGTTCCCAACTATCCTCTTTAGACTCATCGTTCTACAAGTATACCCAGACTCGGTGAGTTTTATAGATTCATAGATACTTGTCCACATAGTCTAACAAACTAAATTATAACTCATTATATTAATGACCATTATTTAATGGTACCCCAAATGGATTTACTACATATCATGGGTTTGGTATATACTTCTTTAAGTGGGATATAACGAATCGATAATTTACTTAAGAAACATTTGGTGAAATATTAATTGATTGTCCACAACTCTGATGTGATCAAATATATAAAATAGAAATATTTATCAAGGATATATATTTCCATTGTTCTTGAACTTAATTAATTTCATCCATAGTGATATAGAAAAAAATATTATGTCTATCCTTAATATGACGATAACATCAATGATTTTCTTTTGATATTTTCTATCAAATTTTCCCAAATTTTATGTGATGTTGAATGGTTTGAACCTTCAATAACTTATATTGATTGAGGCTATTTACCATTAGTTGTATCTCCTAAATTAATTCCAAGATTTTTTATTTGGACACATTATTCCATAAATAACCTCACAAGGTTCCATTTAAATCCTAAAATGGAATCTATTGTTATTAGAGAACTCCACTAGGGGATGATGTTGTAACCAACATCCATTGAAAATAACTAAAAAAGATATAAAAACATATAATAGATTTCTAAAGTATCTCTTTTATAGAATATATGTTCTAGAGTGATAACCATTACTAAAACTCAACTCTATATCCATTTATCACTAAATGGTTCTCTAGGTCATCGAGGAAAAACATATATCAAGATCAGATGAAATAAAAAGTGGAAATCCACTTTGTCTTACGAGATCTATGATATAAATAATGGGGAGTTATTAAAAAAGAAAACAATCATTGATATAAATGAAATGTTTAGATATATCATGGTGATCAAATATTACCAAAATATTTTTTTTCTTTTAGATGTTATGGGGAGTTCTATGATGAAATCCATGTTTTTGATTTCCTATTTCTATATTTGTATGGGAAATGGTTTTATCATTCCATTATAACATTATCATGTATCATTTACTTGTAGGAATACGATGAATAGAGGGAAAAATTTATGAAGTTCCTTATTCATGGTACCCTATATTATTTATTTCTTTCGATCATTATACATCATAGTGATTTTTGGATGAATGAAGAAAGATGAGATATGTAGATCATCAAGAAGTTCCCTTTTTTATCACCAGTTCTTAAAAACACACAGTAATATTGAAAACATTATTATTAAATTTTGAAAAAATTTGAATATTAAGATACAAACATACTTTTTCTATATCTATTTACTATATATTACGGCATCCAATATCCTATCAAGAATGGATATTCATGATGTTATTAGAGTACGGTTGGATGAAGTTCATTTTATGGTTCCCTTATCCATTTTTTTTATGTCATTGATGTTTTGATCCTTTTAAATCCTTAACAAATGGAGTGTTACAATATCCTTTATACTAGTTGAATCTTATACTATACTATCCTTTTCCCTATGTTAATTAATTGAATAGTTACAATAATTGATTGCCTTTATCATCCTTTGTTAGGTCATATTGATAATATTTATTGAGAATATATAACTGTGGCTTTTATTATATATATACATATATATATATATCATAATTCTCCCTATATAAATAGTTTCACAAATTATTCATTGTTAATATCATTATATAAAACTCATGATCATGTTCTGGAATGTTCATCAAATGGATAATTAATTCACAGGAGGAATATACTATAATTTTTTTAATAATTCATCAGTAAAAAATAATAGCTATTTTTAGATGTATATATATATATAAAACCAATACCCACATTATTAGTAATGTGAGAAATTGTATAGTTATTATACCCATTGGTAACTCTTTAAACTCATACTTGGAGTCTTCAGTCTATTAAAACATTAGTATTTTCTTTCACTAGTTGGATTTAATGTCAAGAGAGTTTTTTTAAATATAAATTATTTTTCCTAGATAGTCTTAGGAAACTACTGATCTCATTCACATATTTTTGTTTCTTACATCCTTCAATTTTTACTAACATCCAAATAAACCAAATAAATCCCTTTACTGATGATAACATTCCCCAACAAATGAATCTCTATCCATTCAAAATTATCAATTACATTAAATATAATATATGTTTTCCTTTCATATGGTCTTCATTATAACATACAAACATCCCTATTGTTTCTCATTTATATTGGATTATATAAGAATTATCTAAGTAAATACTTCCAAAAAAATTCATTATACAACATATTGAATCTATTTATTATGTATATTAATATATATGGGGTTTTATTGTGTCAAAATTCCATCACAAAAGGCTCTTACTTCTGGCCACTAGAATTGATTATATTCCAATTGAATATATACATTATAGGAGTACTAATATTCATATATATTATCCAATAAATCCTATATCCATGGATTTTGATATTGTTTTATTATCATCATGTATATATAATGAAAATCCACATTGATATGTGTTGACAAAACTTTCTTCTTGATGAAATGGACCAACACACCCAAGCGCGAATCATTTGGAATAATAAAACCTACATGTATACTTTGTTATATTTAATTAATAATATCTTCATGTTCAATAGTTGATATTATATATAAAGTATTTTATATCAAAAAAGTTTTTACTATAAGCTTAATCAAAAACTCTACTGCATATTTAGGAGGAATACAAAAAAATTATTTGTGAAACCCATCCATATATTTTCTCATAATATCATGGTCATAAATTTTGATATTTTCATTAGTCCCAATATTTATATGTATATTTTCATTCTAATATGTAAATAATATCCTTGTTTGAGATAATGATTCCAATATAAACCCACCCTTCCCAACATTGCATCAAATAAGATAGAGATTTGTGATACAGAGAGCGATTTCCTTCTCCAATATATTTATTGTATATATATACATGAAAATAAAACACTATACATACAATTAAATAAAATTTCACCAAAGTCATTATCATAATGATCATTGAGAAATTCAAATGTTTTATTTTTTATATGGGTAAGATATATACATGTGTTGTAATACTCACCACCATTCTATTTTTAATTGATAACTCAAGTTCCATGTTTTGTGGCGGTGTTTGAATTGTTCTACTAAACATTCATGATAATAAATAATGAATTGAGCTATAGTCACATTTGATATTTTATTCAAATGAGGGGACAATAATGCTTCCTATCACTATTTTATAAAGGTTCTAATCATAAAATTTATCCAACTTGAACATATGGATGGTAATTTTAAATGTATTAAATATATATATGTAAAAATATTAAAATTTAAGGGATGAGCCATAATATACATTAATTATTTAACCTATTAAATTTAATTATTCAATATATGGTGTAAATTTTGTATTTTATAACATTAATATTTTTTTCCATTTTGTTTCCATCGTAATGGTTTGTAACAATATTTGTAATTTATCAATGAATATCCCCTAAGAATATAAAAATTGATGTGCCATAAGGAACCATTATAATGTGTTGGGTATATCTAATCATAACATACAATTATTACTTTGAGTATAATTACCACTATTAATATCTATTTATGGGTTGATTTACAATGATTCGCCTCATTCCTGTGGTTTTCAATAAGTTTTTCTTTTCTAAATCCCCAAAAATAACGGGAACGATCTCTAATACCGACTTTGGAAACCCATGACATTTTATGAACATTATTTTATGATTTATTAAATAATGATAGAAATAATATAATAATAATAGTTTGATAGGCCTATTGTTTTTTGATAATTAGATATATATATATCACAAATTATTAAAACTTGGAATCAACAATATTATTTATAAACTCTATAACATGCCCATAAAATTCCACTTATCTTCTCAAAATACATGGGATAACATAAAGATTTACATATGAATGGGGTGATATTTAACTCGAGTAAGGAAATAAGAAAACCCTAACAATAATTATATAACTAACTGTTAGTCAAGAGGCATAATAGAATGGTGAAAATCATAATCAAGAACATCAAATCATGCTTCAAGATGATAAAAAATTTATCATACAAATGTGGAATTAATATAAAACATGAAATCATAATCATTAGCCAAGTATAAAAATTTATGCATCATAACATGGTGTTCTTGGGTTAACCAGTAATAAACCATACATGGTATCTCATGAGATAAAAATATTACACGAGGAATTATAGGTCTATATAATTCATGTCCCACCCATCAGATTCCAATTATATACATGCATTTATCTATGGCATAGATCATACAACATATGAATGTATTTCATAAATTTTAACACATCAATTAAGCATTTCAGGCTACATATATTGAATTAACTAATTAATTAAGTATATTAAAATCAATTTTAATACCACTAAGTTCAAATGGTTTTAGGTATTACTAATTAAAAATATTTCCATGAAAAATTATTACATAATTTTAGATGCATAATATGTGTATATAACAGTTCATGGATGTTTTTACGGAGATTTAAAAGTTGTTCTCACTACTTAATAATCATAAGGAGAATATAGTGGTGTGTACAAAAATATCAAAATATGAAAAATTGTAAATCATATGGATTATTATAAATAATTTACATAAATAAAAAGGTGGTAGATAGACATCCCAATCCAAGAAAGTGTGTTTTTAAAATATTTTAAGGACCATCATAAGAGGGTAGGAATAAAATTGGATAGATTTTGAAAGGCGAGTGTGTCTTCATTATAAATATTTTATCAGTGAATAAAAATGGGAGTATTTGGAGGTTATTTATTGAAATGTAAAGGGGAATTCATTATAAACATAGAATCTTCGGTTTTTATCTCTAAGTGATAAAATAATCAAAACCAAAAAAATTATCATGGTATTTTCTTATGTTTTTAACTAAATAAGAGATTATATTAATATTCTACTAGTATAAGAACTAGTTTATTTAAAATAATATCAGTAATTATTTTTATGTGTGTCATGTTCAAAAATATTTTTTAAGACAAAAATATTATAATATATGTATTGGAGGATTGATTATATGTTTGTAAAATTAATCAAATAAATTCATAAAATTTATATTAATGGATATTTTTAATGAATTTTATGATTTTTATAGTGTTTATAACATCACATTTGGACTATTATGATATCATAATATGTACCATGTATTTTAATTGTATTATTTTTTTCCGAAAAAACTACATATATTATAAAATAATGAAAAATGAGCCACTGGATATTGAAAACATGTTTATTCAAAAAATAATATTTAATTCTAAAAAATAATTTACAAAATATTATAATTTGAATGATTAAATTAAAATAACCATGTAAATGAAAATACTAATTTTTACGAGATTAAAAACATTCCAACCATTATAAAAAATTAAATTTGAATTCAGAAACTTATATTAGAATATATATTTTTAAATAAATACTATTATAATATGATTATTTAATCAAAATATAATTATTTTCAAATGTATTTATTTGATCAAAAATGTGTTTTAATTGAAAAAATATATTTTCAGAAAATAATTTTTTTTTCTGTCATATCAAAAATTAATTTTTATTAAACTCATTATATAACCATGTGTATATATAAATTAGTAATTATAAGTGATAAATATATTAATTATATTAATAGAAATAGTATAGATAAATTCATACAATTAAGGATTAGAATCATAACCCCCTTTAACTCTAGCATATGCTGGAATGGAAAGGTGTACACTTGTGGCACATTATTCACGTTAGTTTGGAAAACATAGTGTGATAATTGATCTATATAATATTGAAATTTTCCTATAAATGGGTTTTATCATATATTAGATTATGAATCTCATCTTGGGATTTGTCATGCATTAAACCTAGTGATTCCAAGTTCGTTAAAATAATCAATAATAGTCATCATAGGGTAAAATCCAACTGGTTGATGTAAATGACTCTTCAATTAATGTCAAATAAATTTTATCATAACCATTAATACATTATAATATAAACATTCATTGTAGAATAATATATATTATAAATGGTTATTATTCTGAATGGACTTTTATATCTCGAATTCTATATTTTATATTAGTCCAAAATAAACAAATTAATAACACACATGTTTTTTCAAAAATTAAATTTCTTAATAAATGAATTTTTTGTTCCATAGGTAATTTAAATAAAAAATGTTTGTGTTGTTATATTTTACATTTTTTACATTTACATTCAAACCTCAATTGGCTCAGTTGAAGTTTTTTGAAGACATATGATTCATACAAACACATAGATAACCACCTCCTTGTCGCTCACACGTCATTGTTTGTCTAGAATCGACATGCCTTATCACTATTGTGGGAAAAACTATCACAAAACTATTATATCCTCACATGAACCCATTTCAATATCATATAATTACATTTTATTTGTTTTTCACAAATTATTTTCCAATTCGGGCTTTTTTTTTCAATCAATCAATATCATCATCGAGGTCTCGTTACTCACATTTATTAAATTATTTCAGAACATAATGGTGAGGGAAGGATGATTAGTATATATTTATCAATAAATAATTTTGATTACATATCTTATTAGTGAAGAACATAAATAATTCATTAAATAATATTAAATCAATACAACATTTAGGCGTGTTTGAGTTTTTTTGATTGATTAATATATGAATTTTGTAACTCAACTATGTTGAGAATAAAAATAAAATAACAATCACATAATTCAAATTAAATTAATAATTTTTTAAATAAGTGGAATGGGGAAAGATTAAAAATAATTTATCTTTTGATGATGATAAATAATCATAGCATTATAATATATCCCATCAATGATTTTGTTTTTATTGTTTACTTTCATTATGTGACGTTGTCATCAATTCCATCAGGAATATAACATATTTAATTTGATCTGATTTTGAATACATTAGAATATAAAACCACCACTACATAATATAGGTTTTCATTATTTAAAAATTGGGATAATCGTAGAGAGGTTTTATTGCGTATGTTTATATAAATAAATTAGGACAAATTAATTTTTTATAAAAATCCCAAAAAATACATAGCCCATGGGATGACACCAAAGCATGAAATATACATGATCCCAAGTCCAAATAATATTTTATACATCTATTTATGATATACCACCTCCACCTTCATATGATAAATATTTTCCTAAATAATTAATAGTTAATATCAACACACCAATCATGGGGTTGTAAAATTTTTTAGTTATTTTTCTTAATGCATCATAGTAAAAAAACATGGTCACAATTAATGATGTACTTTTTGTGTTATTAGATATATTTTTTTAATTCATTAATTATATTTTTGTTTATTTATATTTATATAAACCACAAGAATGTAGGTGGTTGTTGATAATTTCAAGTCATGACATTACAAAAATGAATGTTTAAATGAAGACATTATGATGTTATAATGAAAAAACAATTTCCCATGGCCTATATACATTATATTCTTCATTATTAATTATTTAATTTATAAATTCTAATATATATTCCATATCATCATACATGGACTCCTACACCATAATTTGAGTGTGAAATTTATCAAGCATATTAGATCGCCTCAGTAGTCAAAACATCACCTCCTCTAATGGAAAGAATTGAGAACACAGTGATTGAGTGAGATCCCTATAACCAAACAATAATTTCTGTATAATTTCATGTATTTATTTATATGAATATTAATAAAATTTCATATAAAATAATGGATTATATTATTCAAGAAATTATATGTTATACTGTCCAAAAGTACTTTTTGCACTAAAAGGTCGTATATATTCCCTGCTATGATGAGAACCAATAAATTCCACAAAAAAATTATTAAATATAATATATATATATATCTAAATGATATAAATTTACATTATATAAATAAAAAATTTAACTCCCCATGATTTCATAGTACATTATTTCTTCAAAGTAATCCAATAACTTGCACTACACGCAACACCGAGTTCTTGCACGTAATGAAATAACTAAATAGCCTTTCAAAAGAAGTTAGGAATATTATTTAATAAATTTGGAACATTATATAATCCATATAATTTTATAATCCATATTATGAGTTTCTTAGACATAATTTAAGAACAAATTCATTTTTTCAGATAAAATAAGTATTTTTTTAAAAATGCAATTTTACCGCCTTTTAATGGAGAACCTTTTTTAAGTACAATATTTGAAACTTTTTTATATTAAATTTGACAAAATTAAATTCTTCTTTAAAATAGGGACATAAGAGTTTAGTGTCAATAATTTTTTGCTGTTTTTCTGATATCATTCATATTTGGGTGAATAGTGAAAATTACTATATTTTGACAGAAAACACCTTTTTTAATAAAAATTATTTTTAGTGTTAAATTATACAATTTTATGTTTTGAAATTATAAATATATAATATTTTTCCATTTAATCCAATTCTAGCGATTGTATGTAATTTCACTTTGAAATTGGCCATAAACAAGTATCAATCTTTTGATAGTTATTATTTCTAAAAAATATGCCTTTTGGTTTCGACAATATGAATTTATATTAAATTAATAAATTATATTTTTATGTTTTAAATTTGGTTAAATAGACATCATTTTTTTCATTCGGAGTATCGTAATTAGCTTAGGGTAAATATTTGGTACTTTTCTGATAACTTTCTTATTTTAATGGATAGTGAAAATTTCTAAATTTTAATAAAAATAATTTTTTAATCAAAATAACTAATAGTGATAAATGATGAATTAGAGTGGTTTTAATGTATAATTAGATTATATTTTTATCATTTAATCAAATTTTGGTGGTTGGACATAATTTCACATTTATACTGTGTATACGCAAGTGCCAATCTTTTGATACCTATTTTTTTTTTAAAACATGCTTTTTTGTTTTGACAACAGGAATTAAATTAAAATTTATTTATGCCACTTCTGTGTTTTGAATTTATAAATATTGATTCCATATTAAGAATCAGGTGGTCCAAATTTTGTAAATGGGTAACAATTATTTTTATACATTTTGAATAATTACTTTAGTAAATATTTTATTTACCCTGGTTGAAAGGTAAATCTGGTAAATAATGGTAACAAAATAATATTATAATAATAGTAAATTACCATAAAACGCATCCTAACCATATTGGATGATACATATCCGACCATGGGCATCTTTGGGTCAATTGTGGGAACCCATGGTGCCACTTGTAAGTGATAATGACACTTTATATTAATTAAGTTAAAGTAAATACAAAATTCACATAAGCATATATCTTTATCAAAACAAAATTTTACATTGGGTTATATATGCAATATTTCTGACTATAAATATTTATTATAAAGCTAAAAAATTTCATATATAATGGGATTTTATTTATAATATTTATATATTTAATAATTAAATATAGTTTTTACACAATAATGATGTACTATAATACTTATAAATGAAAAAAATCAGATAATATGTATTATAAATGTTAAAATAAATATAATTTGAAAGTTTTTATGACATCGACAAATTTTATATTTTAATATTACATGTTGGTATTACTCAAATGAATTTTTTCCTAATTAATAATGTAATAATTCTTTTACAAAAATCAATTATTAAATAGTGTCAAATTGACATAAAGGAGTTTTTAAAACAAATACTATATTATTAATTGATATTATATTTCTAAAAATCAAAGGTTCGGAAAAAGGACATATATAATGATATTTGTATCATTAAAGGACCACTTTGGGGTCTTTTGGATGTATATATTATGTTTATTGACTATATAATATAAAAATACAAAGAGATATGGTAAATGTCAAACTATTTAACTAAGAGTTAAATAAAAAAGGTAAAGTTAATATAGTGACACAAACCTGTCTAAAATCTATTGGTTGAAATGATTTAGACCCATACCAACCTTAGATTTGAAATAAGTCACTTTGGATCCATTATAAACCAAATATGAATTTATTATAAAATAATATTTTATGTTTTTCCTAAGGTCCCCTCACACCTCTTATAAAAGGGAACTCCCCCTTCTCTCAAATTCATACCATCCAAGTCTTTTGGTTCCACAAAACCCTACCCAAATATCTTCTCAGATTCCCTCAAATAAATATAGATTCCTTTGTATGATCATAAAGCCAACCTATGGAGCCCTTTTGATCAAATCAAAAGGAAGAACCCAAAGAAGAGGTAAATATTTTATCACCACTTTCAGGTTCCTTTATTCTTCCACATATTTTTTCATTGTTGTTTCCATTATAAAATAATAAGTCCAATATCTTATATATAATATGATTTTATTATAAATATGGTAAGCCCAAATTCAATATTCTATCCTATCATTGAATGACAAGTCACCATACGTGCGTACGTACGGCCTATTGTCTCCACGCCGTGGTGTAATTTTTATTCAATACATTATTAATTGGATGGGTATAATAATGATGTGTAATTGATATAAATAATAAATATAACATGATTATTATTCTGTATATATGATATAACATCCAATTATATATTATTTTAATATCAAAATATTGATATTGTCGCTCATGTGTTCATTCGGATTACTATCTCCACGAACACGATGAGATTCATTCCCGTCGTATACATTCCAGACTAACATTCATTAGATGATTAAATTTAATATTTAAAGACTTTATATAATTATGTATATGATTAATATAAATCCCATCCATGAAAAATATGACTCAAATAACAAAGAATATAAAGGAAAATGAATCTATTAACACCCAAAATAATGATAGTACTAAAATATTATTAACAAACCAATGATAAAAGATCATATGTGAATCATATTAATGTATTGATTCTTGTATAATTTAATAACAATTATTTCACCATTATACAGGAGGTTATCCTATCCTTGACCAAGGACAATTGCGAGTTAAGGGTTTATTTCACAATCTCTTCATTATAAGAGGTTGTTTAAACATAATTATCTACTAGGACCTCTTTATCATCCACATACATGTTTCTCAAAAATGTATTTCAAAAAATATATACTATTTACTATACCATGGTTTAAATACTTTTACACCCTTATGTGTTTTGAAAGTAATCTTTCCGTCAATTTTCAATCAAGTTACTTTTTTACTTATTGGAAAAATTTATAGTAAGAATGATTTTTTAACTTATATGGCGGGTGCGGTAATTTTCCGCCATTATAACATCATCATGTATTCCCATAAAATCTTATAAGAATATTTTCAAAGTAAATATTTTCTTTTATAATTATGTGGCTTTTAAATGATTTAAAAAAGAGATATTTCTCACAAAAAGTTTTGTTTTTATTAATGTAATCATCCTTTGAAGGATTTTAAGCTTATTTAAAGTTAATTTATTATGATACAAAACTTCCATATTGTATTGAAGGTTTTGTGATATGTTTTACTATGGATGTGATATTTTTATTCAATACATGGTTTTTGGTTATGGTATTGAAATTTAATATTCTAGTTTTAATATGATTGTTTATGATATGTTTAAACCTTTTCATATGAATAATGTATTGGACATAGTAAGTGATGGGTGAAGACCACGATAGGTATTCGATGCATCGGTAGGTCTCACAAGAAAGTATACATGGAATTATCCTAGGCCCTTTCCTAATTTCATGTATGGTTTTGGCTGAGGCACTAATAAAATTTAGATGTCTTGGCCGAGGACATGACAAAACATTTTAGAATGGACGACATTATACATTCCCTCATTATGAAAATAATATTGATGGTTCATGTGGTTATTAGGCTTGTAAAATACCATTGATTATGTTTTATTATGGAATTATTTAATCAGTTCATATTCCTACCATAAAATTATTCCTCTATATTATTTTTAAAGGCATGTGGTTTCAATTATTCAGCATGCTTAATATTTATGTTATCATCTGTTGTATTTCTTACCCTTACTGAGCATTTGAGCTCACCCCTTTATATGTTTTATTTTTCCTAGGACGTGAAGATGTATTTTAGAAATGACCAACAAGGATAGTGTGAGGGGATCTGAGTGTGGTCAATCGAGACTAGATGTTATTGTAGTTTTTCATTTTATGATCTAATGAAACCTTTATGAATATATATAGTGATTCCGAGGCTAGAAGAATAATATTTCTTTCAGAACTTGATCTTTTGTGATCATGCCAATGTTATGTAATAATGCACCAAATCTTGGTAACTGGGGTCGGGGATTTACAGTTTGTATCAGAGGATTTTTAGTACAATCCTTGGAAGCTAGATTTAGATAAACTCTGATTAGAGCATATAGACCTAAGATTGACTTTGAGGATTAATATAGAAGAAAATCCTAGAATTTTGTTATTGTAGAGATTTTGTGAGTTTTCCGAGCAATAAATCATTGTTTGGGTACGAGCAGGTAGATGTGGCTCTAGCACAGATGTACCAAGGGTAAAACATGAAAACACTACATTGAGCTTGACTCAAATGAGAACTAGTGCACGAAAATAGGCCTTACTACAATCTTGGTTACGAAACTCCTGGGGGATATGCTGAGGATAATTCTCATTTTCTTTACAAACAATTATAAAGGTTTTATGAATATATATTTCCTCAAAAAACAATTTTTTTAATTATGGATTATATCAATAAACAGTTCAATCTATGTTATGTGTTTGACATGTTTGGATTTATGTATTGAGATTTATAAACTAATCTAGTGTATGACATTGTATATAAATGGTTCCCTATAGAAGGAATATGAACTCCAGCAATACGTATGATCCAAAGAGTAAGAAGGATCATATCATTCACAGTATTAAGCCAACATTTAAAAGGAAAATAATCCCCTGTGTATTCTAAAAATATGAAAAAATAATATCATGTTTTATTAAGATAAGTAACGAATTCTCTGAGTCATATTTCATTGAAGGGAAGAAAGGGATGAAAAGGATGGAAGAGAGAATGATAGATAAAGGGAAGAGGGAAAAGAAAAATTTTCCCATAGTTAATAACTATGGAAAGAATGGCCCTGGAACTTTCCATAAGGGAATATGAGTTTTTTATAAGTGTGTAGAAAAATGACACAAAGTACGTGACTACAAGGGTAAGAAAATGGTTTGAAATGTACAATTCTTTATCTCCAAGGATTTGGGACACTACGTGAACTAATGTCCAATTCATTAGAGTATGACCCAAATGATGCTATTGGATAATAATCATGTTATGATACTACCATAGATGAGGAGAAATGATTAGAGTTCTTATGTTGTTATTAAATAATTATGTCATTTGAGTGTTGTATCAACAATGTACTGGTTATAATAATTATGAAGTATATAAGGATTGAACTAAAATACTTTTTCTTTAAGGACATGAGATTCTATGTAAGCAAGAAAAGTTACTCAATAGTTGGATAATTTATTGGAAAATATATAGTTTAGAGAAAGATATACCATAATATGGTTCTGATACTGAGGTAGTGACTTTGGAACAATACAAGTTTTATTTGGATATTCTTGACTACCTTGAAACTGATTAATGATTTGTATATTCCATCATTGTTGGGGTTTATATAATTTTTGGATGGAAGAAATATATCCAATATTCAATATATAATAAGGGATCATGAACGTAATCAATAAGGTTTTATGGTAATTCAGGGTGATACCATGTTTTAAAATAATACATGATGAAGGTGTTCACGTGATATTACATGGAAAAAGGATCTTCATTGTGTTTAACTTCCTTATAGAATTTTTACCATGAGTTTGGATAGAAGTATTTTGGATAATTATAAAGGTTGGAATGTATTAATTTTTAAGGGTTATTTTAGGATTTTTATAAAAGGACAACACGCAAACCGTGTGACAACCCATCATTCCGGACAAAGTTGCGGGAATCAATCCCACAACCATAGTTAGATTGGGATTTATCACTTACCACTAGACTATGTGATGTCCCTATATTGTATAATATAGTTTCTTTTTTTAAAGGGTCTAATATTTGAATTATATATCCATTATTTTCATAATCCTATATGATTAAGATAAATATAATTTTTTTTGAAATATTTTGGAGTGATAGATAAATTTGTGTTAGGATTTAGTTAAATGATGAAACTCTACTTGCAAAATATATATATATATATATAATTATTTCCCACATATTCTACGGGTAAATTAATTCTTAAACATTAGGGAAGGGATCATAAAAAAATGTGTTATCATAATACCTTATGTTTTGTGGAACCAATGTTATCTTAAATCATCATAGATTGATGGCTTTGAGGCCCTCAAATCTAAAATTGTTTATGACTGATGACCTCAATAACACCCTATAAATATTTACATTTTTCCTCCAATTATGTGTCTCTAATTAGCACCTATGTTTTCATAATCGAGATCATAATTTTTTGGTGACTTTTTCATTCCCCTTTTCCTCTTATTAAGACTAATTTTTATTAACCCAATTATCGATGTGGGTTTTCCCAAAAAGGTATTTTCTATACTAAACCATTAATTTTCGAAAAAAATTATCAAATTGCGAGGATGCAATTTATTTATGGAGGGAATTATGTAACACACCATGATTTCATTGTACGTTAATTCTTCAAAGTAATCCAATAATTTGCAGTACAAGCAATACTGAGTCCTACCGAACCACGACTTACCTAAATAACTATTAAAAAGTGGTTATGAATAGTATTAAATGAGTTTTTATCTTTATATAATCCTTATAATTTTATAATCCATATTAGGAGTTTCTTATACATAATGTAAGAACATATTTATTTTTTCAGATAAAAGAAATATTTTTAAAAAAATGGAATTTTACCGCGTTTTAATGGAATCCATTTTCTAATCAAATATTTGAAACTTTTATATATTCAATTTTACAAAATAAAATTCTTCTTTATAATCGGGTCATAAGATTTTATTTTCAATAAATTTTTGGGGTTTTTTTGATAACATTCATATTTGGGTGAATAGTGAAAATGATATATTTTAACTAAAAAATTTTTTTTTAATCAAGACAATTTATAGTGTTAAATTATAAATTTAATTGGATTTTACCTATAAATAGATTATATTTTTACCATTTATTCCAATTCTGGTGATTGTAAGTAATTTCACATTGAAATTGGACATAATCAAGTATCAATCTTTTAATAGTTGATATTTATTAAATATACGGTTTTTGGATTCGACAACTTGAATTAATTTGAAATTAATAAATGAAATTTCTATGTTGTTAATTTGGAAAAATAGAGTTCATTTCTGGATTTAGAATATCGAAATTAGCATAGGGTAAATTTTTTGTACTTTTCTGATTACTTTTATATTTTGGTGGATAGTGATAATTAATAAATTTCAATTAAAAAACTTTTTTAATAGAAATAATTAATAGTGATAAATTATGAATTTGAGTGATTTTAAAGTATAATTTGATTATATTTTTACCATTTAATCCAATTTTGGTCATTGGACATAATTTAAGATTTAAACTGGGCATATGCAAGTGCCAATATTTTGATAGTTATTATTTCATAAAAACACTCTTTTTGTTTTGACAACGGGAATTAATTTTTACATAATTCCAGACACTTTTGTATTTTGAATTTTGAAAAATAGATTCCATATTTATAATCAGGAAGTCCAAATTTTGTAAATAGGTATCTTTTATTTTTAGACATGTTGAATAAATACTTCAGTAAATATTTTATTTAACCTGGTTAAAAGGTAAATCTAGTAAATAAGGGTTAACAAATAATATTATAATAATATTAAATTACACTAAAACGTGTCCTAACCATATTTTATGATACATGTACAACCATGGGCTTCATTGGGTCAATTTTGGGACCCACAGAGCCACATGAATGTGATAATTACCCTTTATATTAATTTAGTTAATGTAAAATAAAAATGATAAAATCATATAACATTTAGAATAATTTTATTACATATGGTTATATATTTTATATTTTCAACTATAAATATTAATTATAATGATAAAATTATTTCATAAATAATCATATTTTTTTTATAATATTTATACATTGAATAATAAAATTTATTTATGACACAATAATGATTGAATATTTTCCTTATTAATGAAACAATCAAATAATTGGTATTATAAATGTTATAATAAACAAATTTTGAATGTTTTGATGACACCCAAAAATTTTATTGGATAATATGAGTTTTTAGGATTACTTAAATGAATTTTGTTCCAATTAATAATGTTTTTATGACATTAAGAAAAATAAATTATTAATTAGTGTCAAAATTGAGATAAATGAGTTTTTAAAACAAATATTATATTATTAACTGATATTATATTCCAAAAAATCTATGGATAGACCAATAGACTTATATAATGATAGGTGTATCTTTAATGAAACTCTTGGGGGTCTCTTGGAAGTATATATTATGTTTCTTAACTATATAATATAAAAATACAAAGAGACATGGTAAATGACAAACTATTTAACTAAGAGTTAAATAAAAAAGATAAAGTTAATATAGTGACTCAAACCTGTCTAAAATATATTGGTTGAAATGATTTTTTCCCATCCGCACCTTATCCATGAAATACATTACTTTTAGGAAATTATATAACGAATATTAATTTATTATAAAATAATATTTTAAGTATTTCCTAATGTGCCCCTCACCCCTCTTATAAAAGGGCACTCCCCCTTCTCTCAAATTCATACATTCAAAACCATTTGGAACGGCCAACCTCTACCAAAATATATTTTTAGATAAACTCAATTCATCCTAGAGGCCTTAGTTTGATCAGAAATCCAACCTATGGATCCCTTTTGATCAAATAAAAATGAAGATCTAGAAGAAGATGTAAATATTTAATCACCTCGTTCATGTTCCATTCTTCTCCCAAATCCTTTTTCTTTGTTGTTCCAATTATAAAATAATAAATACAGTATCATTTATATACAATGATGTTATTATAAATATGGTACAACCAAATTCATTATTCTATCCATCCTTTGAATGACATGTCACCATACGTGCGTACGTAAAACTTCTCGTCTCCACGTCGTGGTGTAATTGTTATTCGATAAATTATTATTTGGATAGGCATAATAATGACGTGAAATTGATGTAAATAATAAATATAAAATGATGATTATTCGGTATATTTGATATACCATCCGATTTTATTTATTATTTTAATATGAAAATAATGATATTGTCGATCGTGTGTATGAATGGATTATCTTATCTACGAACGCAAAGAGATTCATTTCCCGTCGTATCCATTCAAGACTAACTTTCAATATATGATTAAAATTAATGTTTAAAGACCTGATATGATTCTGGAAATGAATAATATACATCCTATCCATGAAAAATATGACTCACATAATAAAGAATATAAAGGAAAATGAATCTGTTAACACCCGAAACGATAATAATACTAATATATTATTAACAACTCAATGATTAAAGATCATATATGATATCATATAAATATATATGATTCTTGTATAATTTAATGACAACTATTTCACCATTATACATGAGTTCAACCTACCCTTGACCGAGGAAAAGTGCATGGTAAGGGTTTATTTCACAATATCTTCATTATCTGAGGTTGTTTAAACGTAATTATGTACTAGGTAATCTTTATCATCCACATCCATGTTTCATAAAAATGTATTTCAAAATATTTGCAATATTTACAAGATAATGGGTGAATTTAATTTATACCGTTATGTTTTTTGAAAGTAATCTTTCTGTCATTTTCCAAACAAGATACTTTTTGACATTTTAGACAAATTTAAGGTAAGAATGTTTTTTTAACATACACGGCATATGAGGTTATTTTTTTCCATTATAAAATCATCAAGGCATCCTTTACAAGCTTATAAGAATATTTTCAAAGTAAATATTTTATTTTATAATTATGTGACTTTTAAATCAATTAAAATTGAGATATTTCTCCAATAATGTTTTGATTTCATCTATGTCAACATCCTTTGATGGATTATAAGCATATTTGTAGTTGATATATTATGATATAAAAAATCCATATTGTATTGAATTTATTGTGATATGTTTGACTGTAGATGTTATTTTTTTATACCATTCATGGTCTATGGTTAAGTTATTGAAATTTAGTACTCTAGTTTTAATACCATTGTTTATGATATGGTAAAACCTTTTCATATGTGGAATGTATGGGACTTATTATCTGATGGTTGGAGCCCGCTATAGCTCCTCGATGCATCGGTAGGTCTCATTAGACTACTAGATGTGGAATTGGCTGGGGCCCTTTCCCAATTTGATGTGTGTTTTTGGAAGAGGCCTTAATCATTTTTAGATGTCTTCGTTGAGTCCATGAAAAAACATTTTAGAATGTACATCGTTATACATTCCCTCATTATGAAAATAATATTGATGGTTCATGTGGTCATTATACTATTTGAATACCCATGATTATGTTTTATTATGGAATTATTTACTCAGTTCATATTTCTTCCATAAAACTATTCATGTTTATTATTAGTAAAGGCATTGGTTTCAATTATTCACCATGCTTAATATTTATGTTATCTTCCGCTATATTTCTTACCCTTACAAAGCATTTGGGATCACCCCTTTTTATGTTTTAAATTTCCCAGGATTTGAATAATTATTTTTTGAATGACCTGCATGGATAGTATGAGGGGATATGAGTGTGGCCTATGGAGAAAATATGTTGTTGTAGTTTTTCATTTTATGATGTAATGTGAAATTTATGAATGTATCTAGTGATTCCAAGGATACAAAACTAATCATCATGTCGAGAATTAATCTTTTTTGATCATTCCAATGTAATGTAATAATGCACCGACTCTGGTTAACTGGGGTTGGGGCATTACAAAAAATGTAATCATGGGTTGCATAGTCATTGAAGTTTGAGACGATTTTTCATATTGTATGCCATGGGTAATCATCACAACCCACGATTGTGAAAAGATTACATCCCAATGGGAAATCCATAATTTGATTTATCATTGGATATTCCTAGTAGTGGAAATTTATAATGGAATTTAGAGTTTATGATCTTTAATAATGGATATCATGATACATACACTTTCATTAAGAATCTAAAATCATGACGAAATTTTTTTGTGGGATGTAGGATTTTTGGGTGTTTCCTGAATGACAATCCTCTATTGAAAAGTCATGGAAATTATTTATCCCTTCTGTTCATTAATAGATATTGATATCATATTTCCATTATTTGATGCTACACTATCTGACTAAGTCTATTGACATGTAATTTTATCTAAATTTTCGTTTATTGAATGTTAGTGAATAATATTTCAAGAAAAAATTCTTCATGACCCTAGCATGTGACCAGATTTATTTGATTTCTCTAGGTGATGTGATTATATTACAATGTTTCTATTTTTAAGAGGTAACAAGTTGTCATAAAAATTTCATATTTTCTATTGAATGATTATAATGTTTCTTGATGACAATCTTGGAGTTTAGGAACTATATATTAATGCAATTTAGAATGGGGCCTAGTGTTTCAAAATTTTAGTGTGTTCTATTCTTTAGATAACTTCTATATCAATTTAACATAATGGGAAAATTTTATTTTATTATATAGTTTAATGATTATTAATTCTAGTTTGATAAAAAATATTTAGTAACCTACAATTAAAGAGAATGTATAGGTGAGTTATATGTGTAATAAATATTTATTAACTAGGTAATATTTTTAAATTATGTGAATTTAATATAAATTTGTATTATAATTTATTTAAAATAAAAAAAATTATTTTCCCTTCACTATGAAGAGTTATAAAAAGATACTAAATAATTGAGTGATTATAATATATAAATATAATTTTTATGAATAATGAAGTGATATTTAATTTATTTAATAAATATTCTTTATTCAAGAGTGTATTAATAATAATGAGTGTTCACAGACCGAGTTTGATGGACTAGTAATAAATTTAAAATTAAGTATTATTTGAATAAATATTAATTTATTTATTCAATAAAATAATAATTTTTTTCCAATATTTTAAAACATGTTGATTAAAGGATAATATTATTTTTATCTCAACATGTGCTTCATCAATTGATAAAAAGATAATAAGGTACCTTATAAATGATTATTTTATAACCCAAGAATATTGTAAAATTGATTACTATATTTTAAGTATTTTCCTACAAATCCTAAGATTCATTCCATTGTTGTGAATAATGAATTCAAGAGTGAATTATATCAAACTATTTGTTGGTCTCCCCTTAAATGACATGAATAATAAATGTAAATTGTTATTCTATTCTAGAATGAGATATTCTCTCCCATGAAGGATTTGGTTTATATCAATGGTGTTATTCATATGTTTTAGATCCATCCATGCTAGCCGCAGATGTATTATATCAATATGATTTAATGTTTGGAAATCACTAATAAATCACCACTATTGGTAATATACCCTTGAATCTGTTTATGCAATGATGGTATGAAAATGATGGTCTATTGGTTCATCCACAAATGATGAATTCCTTGGTCAAGGTAATTCTAAATCTATTGTTAAATTAATTATAAATAAAAGATATAATCCTAACTTTTTGTTCCATTATTAATTTCCCAATTAATATTTTATTTTAATATTTTTGTAATTAATGTCAGTTTCGTATACATATTATATTATTTTTTAATTATGTCCAAATTAAGAGTTGGACATACCTCCATCGGTGGTTCCACTATGAACAAAACCTTCACACACCTCAGTCAAGAGCATATAACCATAAAATACCTAACTCCATCATATGTTATTTCTTCCATAAAAACTATCATCTTTATCATATGATGATCATTCACAAGTGGTGGAATTAAATAGTGATTTGGTAGATAATATAACGTGTTTCAGATTTTTTAAGGAGTAGTGGATGATCCTTGTAACAACTCATAAAACATATCTAAGGGTAGGTAAAATTAGAAACTAAAAAATAAAAAATATAATTATTAAATTTGGAGGAACTAAAGAATCCCCCCTTAAAGGCAATCCTTGGATTATCGAGTCACCATAATGACTGTAATAGTTCAATGTGCAGATTGTTGACGGAAGATACAAAGAGGGAGAGAGATATAGAGTCCAAAGAAAAAAATAATTGAAAGAGGGAAGAGTGTTTGTTAAAACATTAATGAATCCAAATACAGTGCAAGAGAGGTAAAATTAAATATATTATTCCCATGTTATATTATAATAGAATTTCCTATTAATTAATACATAATGTCCCCCCCTCTAATGGTGAATAATACATAAGTATATTGTTGAAGGGAGTCTAGGGTTAAAAAGATACAAAATTAAAGTTAAAAATAGAATCTATGTAAATAAATTTTTTTCTATATGTTCAAACCTCAATTTAATCGAACCATACAAGGATTATATTGAATCAAATCTTACATTTTCAATCAAGTAATCTTTGTAATAATTTTAAACCTGTATAAAAAGATATATAATATTTATATGATGAATATGAAAGTGTTATGATAATTGAATATTCCAATCCATAATTGAATTTAGGATCCATTATCCCCCCAAAAAATTTTGATCTAAACAAAAACCTTCAAATGAAATATATATAGCCCAAATATTTAAAATTATAATAATAAATTTGAAACTAAAATTCAATACATATATATTGATTTTTTTATAAATACGAAAGTGTAGATGATAGAAAAAAATAAAATATTCATCAAACTTATAAATTAAGGATCAAATTAAAAATTCATATTAAATGGTAAAATAAAAATATATATGAAATTATAAATTAGTATAAAATATAAATGAACTATTTAGAAATAATTAAATACTGTACTTTCACAATTCAAATAAATTATTCATGAATCATAATATTTTATAAGTGAAATTAAATTGAAAATGTAAATGGATTTAAAAAATTAAAAATAAATTTTAAATATATTAAAATAATAGATCTATCAATTCCACCACACATAAAAAATTCACAAAAAAGAAATTTAATAAATTATATATAAAATAATTATCATTCTTGAGGTTTAAAAATAGAATGTAACAATAAAGAGAAAAAAAATATTCATCATTAAAAATATCATGACTTCTCTAAAATTTCTTTCAATTGTCCAATATCAATATAATCCCAAACTAATGTTTTTGGTTTTTTATTTGAATGTAATTTACTAGAATTAAAATTTCAACAACTGTCAATATTATTTAATTCTCTTCGAAAATATATATATTTCAATGATCTATTTCCAACATGCATAGGAAAAACTAAAATGATACTCTTATAATTTAATTCACCTATTCTTCATATAGTATTTATTATTAAACACACCTAAAAAAAATTATATTTGAAAAATATACATTACTATTTTTTAGTGTTTTTGTTTTTTATTATTTGTTTTTTTTAAATGGAAATTATCTTAGAACATTATGTTGGATCCAAATTGATCATTTTTCACAAATATAAAAAAATATGTCAATTTAATTAGAGTTGTATCCCAATATTATTCTTTTCATAATAAAAATTTAACGCATATTAGTGATTCACATTTTATTTTCTACTTTTAAATATCTTGATTCCACTAAATTTTCACCCTTTTAAAAAACATTTATTACTTATAAAATAAACATTTCCATAGATTATTTTTAAAAACACACCCATTAATAATATATTTACAAAAAAAATAAACTAATTCTAGAAAAAAATATTGTCATTTTTAAATTTGAAATAAGTCATTTATACCATAATTTCCTTCTATAAAAAAATAAAAAGAATTAAATTTAATGAAAATTCATATGAACCCTTTATTTATTGGTACTAATCCCCCACACGTAAATCGATACCACACACTATTGATTCCACCATATCATATAATATTTTTATGTATAATTTATTTGGTTATAAATTAGATAAGGGATAATGGAATGATACTTTTGGACTTATTGGTAGTGGTGTGCTTGAGTTGAGCTCCAAAATTAAGCCCACAGAAAACCAATAAATAAATGTTTGAAATAAAACATGACAATTTTGTTGATGTATTTAAAAAGTAAAGATAATTTGAATAAAAAGAGTATAGATAAATAATTTTTTAGTCCCCAAATTAGGTTATAATGTCCTACTGACCCTTTCAAAGCATTTCAATTATTTATCAAAAATATAATGGTGGATTAGTTTTTTTGTATCTATTTCCACTTTTTTTTCTTATAGTTCTATTCATATTAAAAATTATTTATAAAATAAAATAGAAAAATTATATTATATCCATAATCTTTTAAATATATTTCAACTTATATTGTGCTTGAAGAAAAATGTATAATTTTTCACTATTATTAGATATTTACTTCCTTGATCACAACTTCAACATATAAGTCCATTTCATAATGTAGATCATTAAATTTTGTTGAAAGTAAATTTAAGTGAATATTTTAATTTTATTTTAATTAATATATTATAAATTCATATAATATTATCCCAAATTAATATACTAATTTGAAGTTCATTATTTAAGATCAACCCTATGAAAGAATTCATATTCTAAATCATGTATCACAATTACTTCAATATTTACTTCCTTAAAATCATTATCACTAATAATGGATAATTATTGCTTGATATAATTTTGAATATTTACAAAAATGAAGTTATAATTTGATTCCAACAAAAATAAAACAAAATTAAGTGATTATAATGAATTATTTTCTTTATTTATTGACCATGTATCAATATTTTATACATTTCACTATATGGGAATCTAATGGGGTTTTAAGGGTCAAATAATAAAATGTCATATCAACCTATTTAAATATACATGTAATTTGGGATAGATAATCTCTTCTTATATCTCAATATCATCCTGATGTAACACTATAATGTTGTAAAAGAATTCTGTGATCTACAAAGATAAGAATTACAAAAAAAATTGTTTGAGGACATATGATAATTCTAATATAATAACAAAGTATTCCATATCTCCAAATGTGAATTTAAAAACATTTCAAAAATGAAAAATAATTTAAAATTCGTTATATGGGTTTGGATGAGCTAAATTATTTTCATTTTTAATGGAAAATGATTAATTACTTGTAAATAATGATAGGGATTAAATGTAATTGAATAATATGATTCTTGAGTAAAATTAAAAAATATGATAAAAATGTAAGGGGTGGTATAAAAATATTTTTATGTTTATTTATTCGGAATTTTTCATACATGCTTCTTCAATCATGAGCAGATTCTATATTCAATCACTAACATATCATAATTCACAATTTATATTTTTATGTTCATATATGGAATAAAATATTAAAATCAGTTAGTGTTGATATGTTTAATTCAAGTTAGTAATAAAACATGCCAACAAAAATTAAAATAGATTTAAGTTATAAATGAATAACAATTTATTAGTGCTCTACTACTTGGATGTCTATACTATTAATTATTTACTGTTCAAATTCATTTTTATAGTCCATACCCTAAGATATAAACTAATAAAGACTGCATTAAGTTTGAAACTTATGATGCCCATGATTATTATATAGGAAAACAAAAATAAACCTCTTTAATAGTTTGGAATGATGAAAAGATATACGTAATGATAATAAAAATCGTACATAACTGCACTCTATCACATGTTTTTTATAAATAATACACACTCAAATACATAATACGAAGACAATTCCTGAGATAAGGGAGTAAAATTTCTTTTTTAAATTATTTATTAAGTGTAATAGTTCTTCCACAGAGTGATGGATGATCACTACACAAAGCATTACCACTTCTCTCTCCATCAATAATAATAAAAAATATATATGAAAAATTGTATTATAAGAATTTATAAGGACTGCGAAACCCCCCATGGAAAATCCATAGGCCAGTTGGTTACCATAGTTATTATAAGAGATCATAATGAAGGGGAGGAATTAGAAATAGATAGAAACGAAGATATAGATAAATCAATGAAATAGAGAAACAACATAGATTATATAGTTTATCAAAACCAATTAATGCCAAAGATGAATAAAAACATAAAAATAAATAAATATTATATTTTTATAATTAAATTAAAATCATTCCTTTAATATAAATATGTGATAATAAACCTCAAATTAATTATTTCATTGAATATGAAATATTCCAAACCAATGTAAAATATATGAATATATTCTCTATGATAATATCAAATTAAATTAACTATTTATCGCAAATTCAATAACATTCATCCAGAAGGTAAATTCAACATAGTAATATTAATAGACCTAGAAATGAAATTTTTGAGGTCATACACCATGAAAAAATTACCATTTTACTACTAAATAGGCCACAAGACTAAATAACACCAAATTGAGTTATCTCTGAAATTGAAAAAAGCATGGTCACTTCACACATTATGCATTGATAAATCCTCAATTTCCCCAATAAAAATAGTTTATTTTGAATTCATTTAACCAATCTGTATTGGAATTAATTTCCATACCCTAAAAAAATAAAATATTTAGAATTACAAAATATATGAATATAAATGGATATATATTTGAAAAAATACATCAAATATATATGGAAAAACCCAAGAACCACCCCCATAAAGATGTTCCTGGAGAAGAAAAAAACGAGGATTGGGTTGGATATTATAACTCTTTCTAGTTCCATTTAACATTAATATTCTAGTGGGGAAATTCATTAAATCATATTTATATCCTATATTTATAAAAAAGAAACCAAAACCAAATGTGTACATTGACTGGCTTCAATATTATCATCTAATGAAGCTGAAACATAGTTTCCCACCTTCAAAAACTCATCAAAACCCTTGGGGGTACAACCACTCTCACAATGAAACATAGTACCTAATGTACTTCTACTAGAAAAATGTTGTAAACTATAGAAATGATTCATTTCCACACATGGTACTAAATTTTCATAACTAAAATTCATAACTCCCAAACCTCCTAGAAACACTGAAATGATTCTAAAAACACATCTATGATCTGATCGAACTATTGATATTATAATATGAAATCTAAAAAAATAACCAAATAATTGAAGAATTTCAAATTATTTCATAAAATAACAATATGTGAATTCAAAATTTGTCACACTCTCCCCACCACATGGTTTATCATCCATGAGAATCACCAGGTTGTGACTCCTGATTTCTAATTCACTGATGAATATCTGATACCATTCTCTATTCATAATTCCTAACATAAATAGTTTCACCTAAAATACATATGAAATAATCCCAGATAATCTATATTTCCATAAAAATTATTTATAGTATCTTAAAACAAAATATATATATTCAAAATAAATATTAATTGGTTGATTCAAACACACCTTATATAATTACACATAATACACCTATTAGACCGACAATGCATGGCTTTTCCTGTAGACACACAATTTATTTAAGGAACCAGCCATAAAACATCACTTAATCATTAATTATAGTAATGAATATAGATTATTACATGTTGAGTATATTTTGAGTTTAGTGTTTTAGATAATTATGATAACTTGAATACAAAACATACCACATTAATTAAAGTGGATATTACTAAAACACATTTCCATTTTTTTCCAAAATATAAAAAATTAATGATTAAAACATGATTTATTTAAAAACCCTATACATTATTCATAGTGACTCCCTTCATTCATTTACCCATCCTTATATCTTGTGAAAAACATTTTAAAAAAATTGGATGATTATAAATTTGAATAAGGGATTTAAATAAAGAAAGTGTTAGTCCAGTTATAACATTAAAACCAATAAAACCCATAATCAGAAATACATATATGCATAGAAAATCATTTAGTTTAATTGGTAAATATTTACCATATTAGTCCCACATTAACCCTTAGACATGGTAGAACCCTTTGGTCAACTTATATCTCAAGAGTACCCAATGCATTAGAGACCTTTAAGGGGGCTCACCCGTTATATCTTGAGCTATAATGGGATCAAAATTTAATATCATGAGTTATAATTAGATTAAACCAACATAAATAATGTACTTGGAATATATTGTGGTAATAATGTGTCTTTAAATCAGGAGAAACTAAAATTCCATATACATATAAAAAACAATCCTTTTGAAAAAATTTAATAGAGTTTTAAAAGCTTTATAAAATGAAAGTCCCTTATAAAAAATTTAGAGTGACATTTCATATAATGGAATGAATGTGGGAATAAACTATAAATAAAAAAGTTGAAACATTATATAGAAAAAAATTCATCACACCAATATCTTAATACCACATAATGGATAAAGATGAAAGTTAACCCGAAGAATGGAAATTGGGTTATGAATTCCCTTACCTCGAGATTTTCTTACTTCAAAAATATTCAATCCTAACGTATAATTCTTAAAATAGTGTTATTAAAATATTAAAGAATCATATTCTTGTTTATAACACATTATATGATCATTTCATGAAATAAGATTACCTTTTAATTATTAGTATTTTGTTCCTTGCATTATTTTGGGTGTGTTTCTTGACTTGATTTCCATGATTGGTTCATGATAAATGTATTTGTCGATTGGAAGTGAAACAAAATAATTAGAATGGAAAGGTATATAAATATTTATAGTAAGATAAATTATACCATTTATCATTTTAAATTTTTTATGATGACGATTCATAAGTTAGAACATGATTGAAGTTCGTTTAGATCCTTTAGTGGGTCTTTGAAAATAACGATCACATTTTGTTTTTAAAATTAAAACCATGTGTAAAAAATAGTTACATAACCATGGATGAGTAATAATATATATATTATAGCATGTTCCAACCCTAAAAATGGTTTCAATACATGGAATTAATTAAATAAATAAAATTGAAATTACATCGTCCACAATGTCAATAATTTGACACTTCACGGACAATGTTTTTATACCTTGAAATGGTGTGAGATGAGTAAAATAATGATGACAAATTTTATTTGAAATTGATAAAATTCATAATATGAAAAATTTAGGGATATTTCATGCCTCTAGGATTAGTGGATGTGTGAAAATAAAAATAAAATAAAAAAATCATGAAGTAAATGAAAATTTGAGAAATCCCATACGAAACTTCGGTAACCTAATGGCGTCGCTTAAAATTTCATAAAATATTTTGAAGGGAGAAGAAAGAGTATCTTATAATTCATACATAATATTTATAATAATGGATAAAATAAAATCACCTATCCCAAAATAATATAATTTATATTAATAGATAATAACATAATAAGAGTTCTTTGAAAAAAGAGAGACATATTGAGATTAAATTTCTACCGAATAACGAATATGCAACAAGATTTTGGAAAAACTTAAGGAGAGAGGGGAAAAGGTTCACCCATCCAGAAATAAATCATAATAAATCATAGATCAGGAATAATAAGTTAATAAGAACATGGTATGGGGACATGAAGGTTATACATCACAAAAAAGAATTTGAATGGAAAAAGAAAGAAGTTGAAAATTCTCCTACCTTGTAGAGTAACTCCCAAAACATGATGGTTGGGACATTGATAGATTAAATAAACGTTGGGAGTACTACTAGGAGGATATGGAGGTCACATATTCGTTGAGGAGGAATTGGGAGTGAATTTAATGATGGTATGGGTTGGTATTTATTTTAAAATTGATGGAATATTTTAATAATTTATATGGGACACCTCATTAGTGGTATTTGAAAAACCATTGACCTTACAATCATATTTTCCCATGTTATTGGTGACTTGGGACACCTAATATCTTATTTTACTATACAGAAGTCGACCAAAATTATTACATCATTATTACATCATTAATGATTTCATTATGCACACCGTAACTCCAAATTGTATTTTTTACTATTCACTGAAAATTCAACTGTTTTAGAAAAATCCCAAAAAGTCACCCACCCCCATTTATAGATGTGTAAAATTCAAATATGACTCAATTTTTTGAAAATAATTTTCAAAAAATTTATTATTTAATTTTTAAATATAAACATATTTAATTAAAAATTTAACAATTTTAATTATATAAGAGTTTTTATATCACATTGAAAAATTAATCAAGAGGTAATCATATTAAAGCCTTAAAAAATTAAAATAAAAATAAAATAAAATATTGATTATTATCATATTAATATTCATATGACTATTCAAAAAGGTATATTAATATTCACCAAAAAAACACGTTGGCTCTATCGAACACCAAATTACTTGCTGAACACAATTGTATATGACCATTTTTTTAAATTCAAAACATAGAAGTGGAAAAATTATATTTAGAGGATAGTTATAAATATCTTCTTAAAATAAAGTTTCATTCAATTAATTTTTTTTAGGAAAACATGGTGTGTTAAATTATCCCCATCATCTAGAATGTGTGTCCTCACAATTTTATTTACTTATTAAAAAAGTGATGATGCATTTCCCTCATTGAATTTTCAGAATCGTATGTTGTTACATCAACCATGTGGTTTTTCCATAAAACCAATAACAGGTGGATTATATTATTTCAAAATACATATTACCTTCAATAAACAATTTGAATTTTCTTCTCTTGATATGAATAGTTCTCTTTAAGCTAACCTACTTCTCGGTTCATGACATATGATGAATCTAGAACATACTTTCTCAACCTCAAAACATGAAAAACATTGTGTAGTTGAGACAAACTCGGAGGATAAGCTACTCAGTATGTAACTAGTCCATCTTTTTCCAAGATTTTAAAAGGACTGAGGAATCAAAGGATTAGATTTCCTTTCTTACAAAAATTCACCAAACTTTTCCAATGTGATATTTTAAGGAAAACATGGACATATACCTCGAAAGAGAAGTCTTTACTTTTGTTATATGAATAAATTTTCCACATTCTCAGATCTATTCTCATGTGATACTAGATCATATTCACTTTCTCATCCACTTCCTCTACTTATTCTAACCCCATTAATATTCTTTCTCCAACTTCATCCCATAAATATGGTGTTCAAAACCGCTTCCCATATAATTCCTCAAAAGGGGCCATCTATATACTTCAAGGAAATATATTATTTTAATAAATCTCAACTAAAAAATGATTCCAATCCAAACTTCCCTGGTAGTCTATTTAATACGGTCAATGAAAATCCTTTAATGTAGGAATAATTCATTCTGACATACTGTCTGATTGGGGATGAAAAGTTGTACTGAAATATAATTATGTGCCCAATGTCTTCTGAAGGCCCTTTCCAAAAGTTATAAGTGAACCTGATCTATGGATCAGATATGAAGGAATGAGTAACTCCATGTAACCAGACAATCTCTTTGAGGTACAGTCAATAAAGTTGGTCAAATGAAATTATATCGCAAATAGAACGAAAATGTGTAGATTTGGTCTACTGATCGACAATAACCCAAATAACATTGATATATTGAGAAGTCATAGGTAATCCCACCAAAAAGTCCATGGATATATTCTAGCATTTTCAATAAATACTGGAAATGGCTGAAGAATTTTGTTCAGAATATATCATTCTACTTTAACCTATTGAAATGTCAAACATTTCAATGTAAATTTTGCAATATTCCTTTTCATTCCATCCCAACAATAATACTCCCAAAGGTCTCTCTATATCTTATTACTTCATGGATGAACTGAATATTGAGAACTATGAGATTTACACATTAATTCATTCATAATTTTTGAATCATAAGGAACCCATAAACAATTACTAACACTTAAAACAAAATCTTTATCAAGGTTAAATTTTAGAAACATACACATTTTAACCAACTCCACCTTTTTCTATAGATCAAGATGTTCCTTCTACACATTCTTAATTATTTCTAATAACTATGAATGTATTGAAACCTCAAAAAAATTGATGTATTCCTTGGACTAAAAACATTCAAACAAAAATTCATCATATCATTAATCAATGGTTCTAGTTTCAAACATAACATGGTGGATGTTGCATGATTTTTTCGACTCAAGGCTCTGCCACATTGTTTTCTTTTCCAAGATAATAATTGATCATGCAGTCATAATCCATTATCCAATCAATTCATATTATCTACCTCTTGTGTTATTCCTTTTGTTATAATATATACTTTAATCATTTATGGTTAGTATATATTTTACAATTGGATCTGTATAAATGGTTCCTCCAAATTATCAAATAAAAAACCTCAACTACCAATTAAAATTAATGTGTGGGATAATTTACCTCATGAGGATTAGTTTTCATAATGAATAAGAAATTACTATATAATTATGCATTAGAGAACTTCCAAGTCCCTTAAATGAAGCATAATTTTTGATGAAAACACACCATATTGAGAAGGTTAGGACAATGCTGGAGAATTCTCCAATATCTTCTTCAATTCCGGAAAAGAAACATCACATTATTCTATCCAAAAAAATTAACCCATTTTGTGTAATCATGGTTAGTGGGTTAGATAACCGTGAATGGTTTTTAACAAAACATAAGTAATAACCAGTTAATCTGTGAAAACATTGAATATATGTGTCATTTGTAGGTCTGATCCATTCATCATCCAATTTTTCATTGGCATGATCAACTATTGTTCAATTATTATTTACAATGATCCTAAGTAAAAAAATACATTGCAACCAAAAGTCACACTTGATGAATTTTCCATACAGATTCTTTTCTATTAGGTGATTATAAAAAACCCATTGATTTATTTCATACTCTTATTTACTTATAGAATATATCAAAATTTCATCAATAATTACGACCAAAAACGTATCCAAAAATGCAAAAAATATTCTATTTTTAAGAACCATGAATATAGAAGGGTAATTAGACAACCCAAAATGCATAACTACAAATTCATAATGACAATATCTAGTATTGATCACATTATTCAGGTTTTATTCATCCTTTTCTTTTAAATAATGGTACCCCGACCTCTAGTCAACCATCGAAAAATACTGCTCTCCTTAGATATGATTAATCAAATCATCGATATGAGGCAAAGGATACTCATTTTTTTGATTGATTAATATATGAATTTTGTAACTCAACTATGTTGAGAATCAAAATAAAATAAGAATCACATATTTCAAAATAAATTAATAATTTTTTAAATAAGTGAAATGGGGAAAAGTTCCAAATAATTTACCTTTTGATGATGGTAAATAATCATAGCATTACAATATATCCCATCAATGATGTTGTGGTTATTGTTTACATTCACTATGTGACGTTGTCATAAAGTCCATCAAGAATATAACATATTTAATATGATATGATTTTGAATACATTAGAATATAAAACCACCACTACGTAATATAGGTTTTCATTATTTAAAAATAGGGATAATCATAGAGAGTTTTTTATTGCGTATATTTATATAAATATATTAGGACAAATTAATTTTTAATAAAAATCCCAAAAATACTTAGCCCATGGGATGAAACTGAAGAATGAAATATACATGAACCCATGGACAAATAATATGTTATACATCTATTTAAGATATTCCACCTCTACTTTCATATGATAAATATTTACCTAAATAATTAATAGTTAATATCAACACACCAATCTTGGGGTTGTTAAGATTTTATATATTTTTCTTAATGCATCATAGTAAAAAACCATGGTCACAATTAATGATGTACTTTTGATGTTATTAGCTATATTTTCCTAATTCATTAATTATTTTTTAGTTTATTTATATATATATAAACCATAATAAAGTATGTGGTTGTTGATAATTTCAAGTCATGACATGAAAAAAATGAATGTTTAAATGAAGACATTATGATGTTATAATGAAAAAACATTTTCCCATGGGCTATATAAATTATTTTATTCATTATTCATTATTTAATTTTTAAATTCTATTAGATATTCCATATAATCATACATGTACTCCTACAACATAATTTGAGTGTGAAAGTTATCAAGCATATTAGATCTCCTCAGTACTCAAAATATCACCTCCTCTAATAGAATGAATTGAAAACATAGTGGTTGAGTGAGATACCTACAACCAAACTATAATTTCTGCATAATTTCATGTATTTATTTATATGAATATTAATAAAATTTTATATAAAATAATTAATTTTATTATACAAGAAATTATATATTATTTTGTCCAAAAGTACTTTTTGAACTAAAAGGTTGTATATGTTCGCTGCTATGATGAGAACCAATAAATTTTGACAACAGAATTATTAAATATAATATCTCTATCTAAATTATATGAATTTACATTATATAAATAAAAAATGTAACGCCCCATGATTTCATAGTATGTTATTTCTTCAATGTATTCCAATAACTTGCACTACACGCAACGCCGAGTTCTAGCCCATCATGAATTAACTAAATAGCCTTTCAAAAGAAGTTATGAATATTATTTACTAAATTTTGAACAATATATAATCCTTATAATTATATAATCTATATTATGAGTTTTTAGAAATAATTTATGAACCAATTCATTTTTTTCAGATAAAAGAATTATTTTTCAAAAAATGAAATTTTACCGCCTTTTAATGGAGAACCTTTATTAAGTCCAATATTTGAAACTTTAATATATTAAATTTGACAAAATAAAATTCTTCTTTATAATAGGGATAGAAGAGTTTAGTTTCAATAATTTTTTTGTGTTTTTCTGATAACTTTTATATTTGGGTGAATAGTGAAAAATACTATATTTTAACAGAAAACAACTTTTTTAATCAAAATAAATTTTAGTGATAAATTATTAAATTTAATGGGTTGTAATTAAAAATATAACATATTTTTTCCATTTAATCCAATTCATATGATTTTATGTAATTTCACTTTGAAATTGGCCACAAACAAGTATCAATCTTTTGATAGTTAATATTTCCTTAAAATATGATTTTTGGTTTCGACCACGTGAATTAATTTAAATTAATAAATTAAATTTATATATTTTTAATTTGGTAAAATAGACATCAATTTTTCATTCAGAGTATTGAAATTATCTCTGGGTGAATTTTTGGTACTTTTCTGATAACTTTCTTATTTTAATCAATAGTGAAAATTATTAACTTTTAATAAAAATATTTTTTTAATCGAAATAATTAATAGTGATAAATTAAAAATTTGAGTGGTTTTAAAGTATAATTAGATTATATTTTTACCATTTAATCCAATTACATTGGTTGGATATAATTTCACATTTAAACATGGTATAAGCAAGTGCAAATATTTGGATAGTTATTATTATTTTTTAAACATGCTTTTTTTGTTTTGACAACAAGAATTAATTTCAAATTAATTTATGCCACTTATGTGTTTTGAATTTATAAATATTGATTACTTATTTAGAATCAGGTGGTCCAAATTGTGTAAATATGTAAAATTTATTTTTATACATTTTCAATAATTATTTCGGTAAATATTGTATTTACCCTGGTTAAACATTAAATCTGGTAAATAATGGTAATAAAATAATATTATAATAAAATAAAATTACCATAAAACGCATCCTAACCCTATTGGATGATACATATCGGACAATGGGAATCTTTGGGTCAATTTTGGGACCCCATGGTGCCACTTGTAAGTGATAATGGCACTTTATATTAATTAAGTTAAAATAAATACAAAATTGACATAAGCATATATCTTTTAGAAAAAAAATATTACATTGGGTTATATATGCAATATATTCGACTATAAATAATCAGTATAAAGCGAAAAAGATTTCCAATATAATGGGATGTTATTTATAATATTTATACATTGAATAATTATGTTTAGTTTTTACACAATAATGATGTACTATTATACATATAAATGAAAGAATCAGATCATTGGTATTATAAATGTTAAAATAAATATAATTTGAAAGATTTTATGACATCAAAAAAATTTATTTTTATGTATTACATGTTATTACTACATAAATGTATTTGTTTTGAATTAATAATGTTTTTATACTTTAATAAAAATTATTTATTAATTAGTGTCAATATTGACATAAAGGAGTTTTTAAAACAAATATTATATTATTAATTGATATTTTATTCCTAAAAATATAAGGTTCGTAAAAAGGACATATATAATGATAGGTGTATCATTAAAGGACCATTTGGGGGGTCTCTTGGATATATATATTATGTTTATTAACTATATAATATAAAAATACAAAGAGATATGGTAAATGTCAAACTATTTAACTAAGAGTTAAATAAATAATGTAAAGTTAAAATAGTGACACAAACATGTCTAAAATCTATTGGTTGAAAGTATTTCGACCAATACCTAACATAGATTTGATATAAGTCACTTTGGATCCATTATAATCCAAATATGAATTTATTAAAAAATAATATTTTATGTTTTTCCTAAGATGCCCCTCACCCCTCTTATAAAAGGGAACTCCCCCTTCTCTGAAATTCATACCTTCCAAGTATTTTGGATCAACCAAATCCTGCCCAAATATCTTCTCATATTCCCTAAAATCAATATAGAGGCCTTAGTTTGATCATAAATCCAACCTATGGAGCCCTTTTGATCAAATAAAAAGGATGAACCCGAAGAAGAGATAAATATTTTATCATCTCTTTCAAGTTCCGTCATTCTTTGTTGTTTCCATTATAAAATAATAACTCAAGTATCTTATATATAATATGATGTTATTATAAATATGGTATGACCAAATTCATTATTCTATCATATCTTTGAATGACAAGTCACCATACGTGCGTACGTACAGCTTATTGTCTCCACGTCGTGGTGTAACTGTTATTCAATACATTATTAATTAGATGGGTATAATAATGATATGTAATTGATATAAATAATAAATATAACATGATTTTTATTTTTTATATATGATATAACTTCCAATTATATATTATTTTAATATCAAAAATAATGATATTGTCGCTCATGCGTACATACTCATTACTGTCTCCACGAACATGATGACATTCATTCCCCGTCGTATACATTCCACACTAACATTCATTAGATGATTAAATGTAATGTTTAAAGACATTATATAATTATGTATAAGTGTAATATAAATCCCATCCATGAAAAATATGACTCACATAACAAAGAATATAAATGAAAATGAACCTGTTAACACCCAAAACAATGATAGTACTAATATATTATTAACAAAGCAATGATAAAAGATCATATATGATATCATATTAATGAATTTATTCTTGTATAATTTAATAACAATTATTTCACCATTATACAGGAGGTTATCCTAACCTTGACCAACGAAAATTGCAAGGTAAGGGTTTATTTCACAATCTCTTCATTATCAGAGATAGTTTAAACGTAATTATCTATTAGGACCTCTTTATTATCCACATCCATGTTTCTTAAAAATTTATTTCAAAAAAAATACTATTTACTATACAATGGGATAAAGTCTTTTACACCCTTATATTTATTGAAATTAATCTTTCCGTCATTTTTCAATCAAGTTACTTTTTTACTTATTGGACAAATTTACAGTAAGAATGTTTTTTAACTTATACGGCGGGTGCGGTAATTTTCCGCCATTATAACATCATCAAATCTTCCCTTAAAAGCTTATAAGAATATTTTCAAAGTAAATATTTTTTTATAATTATGTGACTTTTAAATCATCTAAAAAGAGATATTTCTCTCAAATAGTTTTGATTTTATTTATCTCATCATCCTTTGAATGATTTTAAGATTATTTGAAGTTAATTTATTATGATACAAAACATCCTTATTTTATTGAAGGTTTTGTGATATGTTTTACTATGGACGTGATATTTTTATTCAACAGATGGTTTATAGTTACGATATTGAAATTTCATATTCTAGTTTTAATACGATTGTTTATTATATGTTTAAACCTTTTCATATGAAAAATCTATTGGACATAGTAAGTGATGGGTGTAGACCACTATAGCTATTCAATGCATCGGTAGGTCTCACGAGACAACAAGACATGGAATTAGCCGAGGCCCTTTCCTAATATGATGTGTGGTTTTGGACGAGTCACTAATCATTTTTAGATGTCTTGGCCGAGGCCGTGAAAAAACATTTCAGAATGGCTGACATTATATATTCCCTCATTATGAAAATAATATTGATGGTTCATGTGGTCATTCAACTTGTAAAATAAACATGATTATTTTTTATTATGGCATTATTTAATTATTTCATATTCCTTCCATAAAATTATTCTTATTTATTATTGGTAAAGGCATGTGGTTTAAATTATTCAGCAAGCTTAATATTTATGTTATCATCTGTTGTATTTCTTACCCTTACTGAGAGTTTGAGCTCACCACTTTTGATATTTTATTTTTCCCAGGATGTGAAGATGTATTTTAGAAATTTCCTACAGGGATAGTATGAGGGGATATGAGTGTAGTCAATGGAGACAAGATGTTATTGTAGTTTTTCATTTTATGATGTAATGTAAACATTATAAATTTATCTAGTGATTCCAAGGCTACAAAACTAATAGGTCTTTCGGGACTTGATCTTTTGTGATTATGCAAATGTTATGTACAAATTCACTGACTCATGGTAACAGGGGTTGGGGAATTATAGTTTGTATCAGAGGATATTTAGTAAAAACCTTGGAAGATAGATTTAGATAAAATCTGATTAGAGCATATAGACCTGAGATTGACATTGAGGATTAGTATAGAAGAACATCCTAGAATTTTGGTATTGTAGAGATTTTGTGAGTTTTCAGAGCAATAAATCCTTGTCCGGGTACGGGTAGGTAGATGCGGCTCTGGCACAGATGTACCTAGGGGTAAAACACAAAAACACTACTTTGAGCTAGACTTGAATGAGAACTAGTGCATGAAAACAGGCCTTACTGCTGTCTTGGTTATGACACTCCCGGGGGATATACTTAGGATAATTATCATTTTCATTACAAAAAAATTAAAAATGGTTTATGAATATATAGTTCCTCAATGAAAACATTTTTTTATTATGGATTATATCCATAAATAGTTCAATCTTTGTTATGTGTTTGAAAAGTTTGGATTTATGTATTGAGATTCATAAACTAATCTAGTGTATGACATTATATAGAAAAGGTGCCATGTAGAAGGAATATGAACTCCATCAATACATATGATCCAAAGAGTAAGAAGGATCATATCATTCACAGTATTATGCCAACATTTAAAAGGGAAATATTCTCCCATGTATTCTCAACATATGATGAAATAGTATCATGTTTTATTTTGATAAGTAAAGAATTCTTTGAGTCATATGGCTTTGAAGGGAAGTAAGGGATGAGAAGGATGGAAGAGAAAAAGATGGATAAAGGGAAGAGGTAAAATAAAAATTTTCCCATAGTTGATAATTGTGGGCATAATGGCCCTGGAACTTTCCAGAAGGGAATAGGAGTTTGTTATAAGTGTGGAGTAAAATGACACCAATTACGTGACTGCAAAGGGTAAGAAAAAGGTTACAAATGTACAATACATCATCTCCAAGGAGTTGGGACACTATGTGAACTAATGCCAAAATCATCAGAGTATGCCCCAAATGATGCTATTGGATAATAGTCAAGTAATGATACTACCACAGATCAGAAGGAATGATTAGAGTTCTTATGTTGTTATTATATAATTATGTCATTTGAGTGTTGTATCTACAATGTAATGGTTATAATAATTATGATGTTTATAAGGATTGAACTGCAATATTATTTCATTAAGGACTTGAGATTGTGTGGAACCAAGAAAATTTACTCAGTAGTTGGTTAAATTATTGGAAAATATATAGTTTAGAGAAATATAGACCATAATATGGTTCGGATACTGAGGTAGTGACTTTGGAACAATACATGTTTTATTTGGATATTCTTGACTACCTTGAAAATGATTAATGATTTGTATATTCCATCATTGTTAGAGTTTACAGAATTTTTGGATTGAAGAAATATATCCAATATTATTTATAGAATAAGGGAGAATGAACGTAATCAATAAGGATTTATGGTAATTCCGGGTGATACCATGTTTTAAAATAATACATGACGAAGGTGTTCACGTGATATTACTTGTCAAAAGGATCTTCGCTGTGTTTAACTTCCTTATAAATTTTAGACTGTGAGTTTGGATAGAATTATTTTGGATAAGTATAATGGTTGGAATGTATTAATTTTGAAGGATTATTTTAGGATTTTTATAAAAGGACAACACGTAGACCGTGTGACAACCCATCGTGTCGGACAAAGCTGCGGGAATCGAACCCACAACCATAGTACGATTGGGATTTATCACCTACCACTTGACTATGTGATGTCCCTAGATTTTATAATATAGTTTCTTTTTTTAAAGGGTCTAGTATTTGATTTATAAATTCATTATTTTTGGAATCCTATATGATTAAGATAAATATAATATATTTTTTTGAAATATTTTGGAGTGATAGATAAGTTTGTGTTAGGATTTAGATGAATGATGAAACTCTACTTGTAAAGTATATATATACATATATATATATAATTTTCCCCCCATATTCTATTGGTAAATTAATTCTTAAAATTTAGGGAAGAGATATTAAAACAAAAAAATGTGTTATCTTAATACCTTATGTTTTGTGGAACCAATGTTATCTTAAATCATCATAGATTGATGCCTTTGAGGCCCTCAATTATACAATTGTTTCTGACTGATGACATCAATCAATCCCTATTAATATTTAAATTTTTCCTCCAATTATGTGTCTCTAATTATCACCTATGTTCTCCTAATCGAGATCATAATTTGGTGGGGACTTTTTCATTCCCCTTTTCCTATTATTAAGACTAATTTTCATTAACCCAATTTTCAATGTGGGTTTTCCCAAAAAGGAATTTTCTATTTTCAACATTTAGTTTTTGAAAAAAATATCAACTTGCGAGGATAAAATTTATTGATGGATGGAATAATGTAACACACCATGATTTCATAGTACATTATTTCTTCAAAGTAATCCAATAATTTGTACTACACGGAACACTGAGTCCTACCGCACCACGAAATACCTAAATAACCATTAAAAAGTTATTATGAATAGTATCAACTGAGTTTTGTACTTTATATAATCCTTATAATTTTATAATCTATAGTATGAGTTTCTTATACATAATGTAAGAACAAATTTATTTTTTCAGATAAAAGACGCATTTTTTAAAAAATGGAATTTTACCGCCTTTAAATGGAAACCATTTTTAAATCAAAAATTTGAAACTTTTTTATATTCAATTTGAAAAAATAAAATTAGTCTTTATAATTGGGTCATAATATTTTAGTTTCAATTAATTTTTGATGTTTTTCTAATAACATTCATATTTCGGTGAATAGAGAAAATGTTATATTTTAACTAATTTTTTTTAATCAAGATAATTTATAGTGTTTAATTATATATTTCAATGGATTTTAATTATAAATAGATTATCCTTTTACTATTTAATCCAATTCTGGTGATTGTAAGTAATTTCACTTTTAAATTGGACATAAACAAGTATCAATATTTTAATAGTTAATATTTATTAAAAATACGGTTTTTGGTTTCAAAAACATGAATTAATTTGAAATTAATAAATGAAATTTATATGTTTTTTATATGGAAATTTAGACTTCATTTTTGGATTTAGAATATCGAAATTAGCATTGGGTGAATTTTTCGTACTTTTCTGATAACTTTCATATTTTGGTGGATAGTGATAATTAATAAATTTTAATTAAAAATATTTTTTAATCATTATAATTAATATTAATAAATTATGAATTTGAGTGGTTTTAAAGTATAATTAGATTATATTTCTACCATTTAATCCTATTTTGGTAATTGGACATAATTTCACATTTAAACTTGGCATAAGAAAATGCCAATCTTTTGATAGTTATTATTTTTTAAAAACACTCTTTTTGTTTTGACAACCGGAATTAATTTTAAGTTAATTCCATCTAATTTTTTATTTTTTATTTGGAAAAATAGATTCCATATTTATAATCAGGATTTCCAAATTGTGTAATTATGTAACATTTATTTTTAGACATGTTGAATAATTACATCCGTAAATATTTTATTTACACTGGTTAAAAGGTAAATCTGGTAAATACGGGTAAAAAAATAATATTATAATAATATTAAATTACACTAAAATGCGTCGTAACCATATTTTATGATATATGTCCAACCATGGGCTTCATTGGGACGATTTTGGGACCCCACAGAGCCACTTCTAAGTGATAATAACACTTAATTATAATTTAGTTAAAGTAAATTCAAAAATGATAAAAGTATATATCTTTTAGAATAATTTTTTTACATAGGGTTAAATATGCTAAATTTTGGACTATAAATATTAATTAGAAAGATAAAATTATTGCATACATAATTGGATTTTATTTATAATATTTATACAATGAAATATTAAATTTATTTATGTCACAATAATGATGGAATATTTTCCTTATTAATGAAAAAATCAAATAATTTGTATTATAAATGTTTTAATAAATAAATTTTTAAATTTTTGAGGACATCCAAAAATTTTATTGGATAATATGTCATTTTAGGATTACATAAATGAATTGGGTACGTATGGATTTCCTTATCCACGAACGCGAAGAGATTCATTTCCCTTCAAATCCATTCCAGACTAACATTCATTATATGATTAAAATTAATGTTTAAAGACCTGATATGATTCTGGATATGAATAATATACATCCCATACATGAAAAATATGACTCAAATAATAAATAATATAAAGGAAAATGAATGTGTTAACACCCGAAACGATGATAATAACAATATATTATTATCAAATCAATGTTTAAAGATCATATATGATATCATATAAATGTATATGATTCTTGTATAATTTAATAATAGATATTTCACAATTATACAAGAGTTTATCCAACCCTTGACCAAGGAAAAGTTCATAGTAAGGGTTTATTTCACAATATCTTCATTATCTGAGGTTGTTTATACGTAATTATGTATTGGGACCTATTTATCATCCACATACATGTTTCTTAAAAATGTATTTCAAAATATTTTTAATATTTACAAGATAATGGGTTAAATTAATTTATACCGTTATGTTTTTTGAAAGGAATATTTATGTCATTTTCCAAACAAGATAATTTTTGACATTTTAGAAAAGTTTATGGCAAGAATGTTTTTTAACTTATATGGAGGGTGCGGTTATTTTCCACCATTATAAATTCATCAAAGCATCCTTTACAAGCTTATAAGAATATTTTCAAAGTAAATATTTTATTTTATAATTATGTGACTTTTAAATCGATTAAAAAAGAGGTTTTTCTCCAATTATGTTTTGATTTCATCTATGTCAACATCCTTTGATGGATTTTATGAATATTTGATGTTGCCTTGTTATGATACAAATCTTCCATATTTTATTGATGGTTTTGTGATATTTTTGACTGTAGATGTTATTTTTTTATGTCATTCATGGTTTATGGTTAAGGTATAGAAATTTCATACTCTAGTTTTAATACCATTGTTTATGATATGTTATTCCTTTTAATATGTGGAATTTATGGGACTTATTATGTGATGGGTGTGGCCCGATATAGCTCCTCGATGCATCGGTAGGTCTCATGAGACAACTAGATGTGGAATTGTCTGAGGCCCTTTCAGAATTTGATGTGTGGGTTTGGACGAGGCCTTAATCATTTTTTGATGTCTTCGTCGAGTCCTTGAAAAAACATTTTAGAATTTCCAACATTATACATTCCTTCATTATGAAAATAATATTTATGGTTCAGGTGGTCATTCTACTAGTAGAATACCCATGATTATGTTTTATTATGAAATTATTTAATCAGTTCATATTCCTTCCATAAAAGTATTCATGTTTATTATCTGTAAAGGCATTGGTTTCAATTATTCACCATGCTTAATATTTATGTTCTCTTACGATGTATTGCTTACCCTTACTGAGCATTTAAGCTCACCCCTTTTTATGTTATAATTTTCCCAGGATGTTTAGAATTATTTTTTGAATGACCTGCAGGGATAGTATGAGGGGATATGAGTGTGGTCTATGGAGAAAAGATGTTGTTGTAGTTTTTTATTTTATGATGTAATGTAAACATTATGAATGTATCTAGTGATTCCAATGCTACAAAACTAATCAGTTTTTCAAGACTTGATCTTTTGTGATCATTCCAATGCTATGTAATAACGCACCGACTCTGGTTAACTGGGGTGTGGGCTTTACAAAAAATCTAATCTGGGGTTTCATAGTCATTGAAGTTTGAGACGATTTTTCATATTGTATGCCTTGGGTAATCATCACTACCCATGATTGTGAAAAGTTTACATCCTAATGGGAAATCCATAATTTGATTTATCATTGGATATTCATAGTAGTGGAAATTTTTAATGGAATTTAGAGTTTATGATCTTTAATAATGGATATCATGATACATACACGTTCATTAAGAATCTAAAATCAGGATTACTATTTTTTGTGGGATGTAGGATTTTTGGGTGTTTCCGGAATGAAAATCCTTTATTGAAAAGTCATGGAAATTATTTATCCCTTCTGTTCATTAATAGATACTGATATCATATTACCTTTATTTGATGCTACACTATCTGACTAAGACTATCGACATGTAATTTTATCTAAATGTTCGTTTATTGAGTGTCAGTGAATAATATTTCAAGAAAAAAGATTCATGACCCTAGCATGTGAACAGATTGATTTGATTTATCTAGGTAATGTGATTATATTACAATGTTTCGATTTGTAAGAGGTAACATTTTGTCAAAAAATTTCCTTATTTTCTATGGAATGATTATAATGTTTCATGATGAAAATATTTGACTTTAGGCACTATATATTTATACAATTGAGAATGGGGCCTAGAGGTTCACAATTTAAGTGTGTTATATTCATTAGATAACTTCTATATTAATTTTATCATAATGGGAAAATTTAATTTTTTTATATAGTTTAATGATTATTAATTCTAGTTTGATAAAAAATATTCAGTCACTTGTTATTTAGGAGAATGAATAGGTGAGTTAAATATTTAATAAATATTTATTAACTTGGTAAATTTTTAAAATTATGTGATTATAATATAAATCTGTATTATAGTTTATTTAAAATAAAAAAATTATTTTTCTTTCACAATGAAGAGTTATAAAAAGTTACTAAATAATTTAGTGATTATAATATATAAATATAATTTTTATGAATAATGCAGTGATATTTAATTTATTTAATAAATATCCTTTATTCGAGAGTGTTTTAATAATAATGAGAGTTCACAAACCAAGTTTGATGGTCTAATAATAAATTTAAAATTAAGTATTATTTGAATAAATATTAATTTTTTTATTCAATAAAATAATAACTTTTTGTCCAATATTTTAAAACATGTCGATTAAAGGGTAGTATTATTTTTATCTCATCATGTGGTTCATAGATTGATAAAAAGTTAATAAGGTACCTTAATCATTATTATTTTATAACCCTAACATATTGTAAAATTGATTACTATATTTTTAGTATTTTTCTAAAAATCCTAAGATTCATTCCATTGTTGTGAATAATGAATTCAATAGTGAATTATATCAAACCATTTGTTGGTCTCCCCTTTAATGACATGAATAATAAATGTAAATTGTTCTTCTATTATAGAATGAGATATTATCTCCTGTGAAGGATTTAGTTTATATCAGTGGTGTTATTCATATGTTTTAAATCCATCCATGCTAGCGGCAGATATATTATATCAATATGATTAGATGTTTGGAAATCACTAATAAATCACCACATTGGTAATATACCCTTGAATCTTTTTTAAGCAATGATGGTATGAAAACTATGGTCTATTGGTTCATCAAAAAATGATGAATTCCTTGTTAAAGGTAATTGTAAATCTATTGTTAAATTAATTATAAATAAAAGTCGCAATCCTAAATTTTTGTTCCATGATTAATTTCTCAATTAATATTTGATTTTAATATTTTGGTAATAAAATTCAGTTTCTTATATATATCATATTATTTTTTAATTGTGACCAAAATAAGAGTTGGTCATACCTCCATTAGTGGTTCCACTATGACCAAAACCTTTACACACCTCAATCAAGAGCATATAACCATAAAATACCTAACTCCATCATATGTTATTTCTTCCATAAAACACTATCATCTTTATCATATGATGATCATTCACAAGTGGTGGAATTAAATAGTTATTTGGTAGATAATATAACGTGTTTCAGAATTTTTTTAAGGAGTAGTGGATTATCCTTGTATGAACTCATAACCCATATCTAAGGGTAGGTAAAAAGAGAAAATAAAAAATAAAAAATATAATTATTAAATTTGGAAGCACTAAATAATCCCCCCTTAAAGTCAATCCTTTGATTAGAGAGTCACCATAATGAGTGTAATAGTTCAAAGTACAGAGATTTCATGGAAGATACAAAGAGGGAGAGAGAGATAGAGTCCAAAGAAAAAAAATACTTCAAAGAGGGAAGCGTGTTAATTGAAACATTAATGAATCCAAATACAGTGCAATAGAGGTAAAGTTAAATATATTATTCTCATGTTATATTATAATATAATTTCATATTAATTAATACAGAAAGTCCCCCCCCTCAAATGAAGAATAATACATAGTTATATTGTTGAAGGCATTCTAGGGTTAAAAAGATACAAAATAGAAGTTAAAAATATAGACTATGTAAATCGATTTTTTTCTATATGATCAACCCTCAATTTAATCGAACCATACAAAGATTATATTGAATCAAATATTACATTTTGAATCATGTAATGTTTGTAATAATTTTAAACCATTATGAAATGATATATAATATTTATAGGATGAATATGAAAGTGATATGGTAATTGAATATTCCAATCCATAATTGAATTTAGGATCCATTATCCCCCAAAAAAATTATGATCTAAACCAAAACCATAAAATGAAATATATATAGCCCAAATATTTAAAATTATAACAAAAAATTTTAAATTAAAATTCAATACATATATATTGATTTTATTATAAATACGAACGTGTACATGAAATAAAAAAATAAAATATTAATCCATCTTCTAAATTAATGCTAAAATTAAAAATTCTTATTAAAGGGTCAAAAAATATATATTTGAAATTATCAATTAGTATAAAATATAAGTGAACTGTTTAGAAATAATTAAATACTGTACTTTCACAATTCAAATAAATTATTAATGAATCATAATATATTATAATTAAAACTAAACTAAAAATATCTATGGATTTAAAAAATTAAAAATAAATTTGAAATATATCAAAATAATAGATCCATCAATTCCACCACACATAAAAAATTCACACATAATAAATTTAATAAATTATATAAAAATTAATTATCATTTTTAGGTTTAAAAACAGAAACTAACAATGAAGAGAAAAAAATTTATTCATCATTAAAAATATCATGCCTCCTCTAAAATTTATTTCAATTTTCCAATATCAATATAATACCAAACTAATGTTTTTGGTTTTTTATTTTAATGTAATTTAATAGAATTAAAATTTCAACAAGTGTCAATATTATTTAATTCTCTTGGAAAATATATATATTTCAATGATCTATTTCTAACATGAATAGTAAAAACTAAAATTATACTCTTAGAATATAATTCACATATTCTTCATATACTGTTTATTATTAAACTCACCTAAAAAAATTTCTATTTGAAAAATATACATTACTATTTTTAGTGTTTTTATTTGTTATTATTTGTTTTGTTTTTTAAATGGAAATTATCTCATAACATTATGTTGGATCCAAATTGATCATTTTTATTAAATATAAACAAACATATATGAATTTAATTATAGTTGTATCCCTATATTATTATTTTCATAATAAAAATTTAACACATATTAGTGATTCAAATTTTATTTTCCCCTTTTAAATATTTTGATTCCACTAAATTTTCAACCTTTTATAAAACATTTATTAGTTATAAAATAATGCTTTCAATAGATTATTTTTAAAAACACACCCATTAATCATATATTTACAAAAAAATCAAAATAAACTAATTCTAGAAAAAAAATTATTGTCATTTTTATATAGGAAATAAGTCATTTAAACCCTAATTTCCGTCTATAAAAAAAGAATTAAATTTAATGAACATCAAAATGAATCCATTATTTATTGGTACCAATCCCCAAAACGTAAATCGATACCACACACTATTGATTCCACTATATCATATAATATTTGTAAGTATAATTTATTAGGGTATAAATTAGATAAGGGTTAATGGAATGATACTTTTGGACTTATTGGTAGTGGTGTACTGGAGTTGAGCTCCAAAATTAAGCCCACTGAGAACCAATAAATAAATGTTTGAAATAAAACATGACAATTTTGTTGATGTATTTAAAAAATAAATATAAGTGGAATAAAAAGAGAATAGATAAATAATTTTTTGTTCCCCAAATTAGGTTATAATGTCCTACTTACCCTTGAAAAGCATTTTAGGTATTTATCAAAAATATAATGGTGGATGACGTTTTTTGTATTTATTGACACTTTTTTTTCTTACAGTTCTATTCATATAAAAAATTATATATAAAATAAAATAGAAAAATTATCATAGATCCATAATCTTTTAAATATATTTGAACATATATTGTGCAAGAAATAAAAAAGTATAATTTTTTACTATTATTAGATATTTTCTTCCTTGATCACATCTTCAACATATAAGTCCATTTCATAATGTAGATCATTAAATTTTATTCAAAGGAAATTTAAGTGAATATTTTTATTTTATTTTAATTATGATATTATAAATTCATATAATAGTATCCCACATTAATATAATAATTATAAGTTCATTATTTAAGATCAACCCTATGAAAGTACTCATATTCTAAATCATGTATCACCATTACTTGAATATTTACTTCCTTAAATTCATTATCACTATTAATGGATAATTATAGCTTGAGATCATTTTTAATATTTACAAAATGATGTTATAATTTGATTCCAACAAAAGTAAATCAAAATTAAGTGATTATAATGAATTATTTTCATCTTTTATTGACCATGTATCAATATTTTCTACATTTCACTATATCTGAATCTAATGGGGTTTAAAGAGTCCAATAATAAAATGTCTTATCAACCTATTTAAATATACATGTAATTTGGGAGACATAATATCTTCTTATATCTCAATATCATCCCGATGGAACTCTATAATGTTGTACAAGAATTCTGTGATCTCCAAAGCTAAGAATTCCAAAAAATGTTGTTTGTGGACATTTGATAAGTCAATTATAATACCACATTATTCTGTATCATCAAATGTGAATTTAAAAACATTTCAAAAATGAAAAATAATTTAAAATCCCTTATATGGGTTTGGATGAGATAAATTATTTTCATTTTTTAATGGAAAAAGAATAATTACTTTTAAATAATGATAGGGATTAAATGTAATTGACTAATATGATTCTTGATTTAAATTAAAAAATCTGATAAAAATATAAGAGGGTGGTATAAAAATATGTTTATATTTATTAATTTGGGATTGTGTATACATGCATCTTCAATCATGAGTAGATTCTATATTCAATCAGTAACATATCATAATTCACATTTTATATTTTTATGTTCATACATGAAAAAAAATATGAAAATCAGTTAGTGTTGATAAGTTTAATTCAAGGTGGTAATAAAACATTCCAACAAAAATTAAAATATATTTAAGTTATAAATGAATAACAATTTATTAGTGCTCGAATACAAGGATTGTTTTACTATTAATTATTTACTGTTCAAATTCATTTTCATAGTCCATACTATATGATATAAACTACTAAAGACTATATTAAGTCTAAAAATTATTATACCCATGATAATTATATAGTAAAACAAAAATAAACCTCTATAATAGTTAGGAATGATTAAAATATATCTATGATGATAATAAAAATCTTACATAACTGCACTCTATCACATGTTTTTTATAAACAATACACAGTCAAATCCATAATACGAAGACAATTCCTGAGATAAGGTAGTAAAAATTATTTTATAAATTATTTATTAAGTGTAAGAGTTCTTCCACATATTGATGGATGATCACTACACAAAGCATTACCACTTCTCTCTCCATCAAAAATAATATAAAATATATAAAAAAAATTGTATTATAAGAATATATAAGGACTTCAAAACCCCCCATGGAAAATCCATAGGCCAGTTTGTTACCATAGTTATTATAAGAGATCATAATGAAGTGAAGGAATTATAAAGAGATAGAAATGAAGAGATAGATAAATCAATGAAATAGAGAAACATAAGAGATTATATAGTTTATCAAAACCAATTGATGCCAAAGGTGAATAAAAACATAGAAATAAATAAATATTATATTTTTATAATTAAATTAAAAACATTACTTTAATATAAATATGTGATAATAAAAATCAAATTAATTATTTCGTTGAATATAAAATATTATAAACCAATGTGAAATATATGAATATATTCTCTATGATAATATCACATTAAATTAACTATTTATCGCAAATTCAATAACATTCATCCAGAAGATAAATTCAATATAGTAATATTAATAGACCCATAAATGAAATTTTTGAGGACATCCACCAAGAAAAAATTACCATTTTACCACTAAATAGGCCACAAGACTAAAAAACACCAAATTGAGTTATCTCTAAAATTGAAAAAAGAATGGTCACATCACAAATTGTGCATTGATAAATCCTAAATTTTCACAAAATAAGTATATATTGAATTGATTTAACCAATATGTATTGGAATTATGTCCCATAACCTAAAAAAATATAATATTTAGAATTGAAAAAAATAAGAATATCAAGGGATTAATATTTGAAAAAATATATCAAATATCTATGGAAAAACCCAACAACCACCCCCATAAAGATGGTCCTGGAGAAGAAAAAAATGAGTATTGGGTTGGATATTATACCTAATTCTAGTTCCATTTAACATTAATATTCTAGTGGGGAAATTCATTAAATCATCTTTATATCCTATATTTATAAAAAGAAAACCAAAACCAACTATGTACATTGACTGGATTCAATATTATCATCTAATGAAGCTGAAACATAGTTTCCCACCATCAAACACTCATCAAAACACTTGGGTGTACAACCACTTTCACATAGAAACATAGTACCTAATGTACTTCTACTAGGAAAATGTTGTGAACTATAGCAATGATTCATTTCCCCACATGGTACTAAATTTTCATAACTAAAATTCATGCCTCTCAAACCTCCTAGAAACACTTAAATGAATCTAAAAACACATCTATGACGTGATCAAACTCTTGATATTATAATATGAAATCTAAAAAATAACCAAACAGTGGAAAAATTTCAAATTATTTCATAAATTAACAATATGTTAATTCAAAAATTTTCACATACTCCCCACCACATGGTTTATCATCCATGAGAATCACCCGGTTGCAACTCATGATTTCTAATTCCCTGATGAATATCTGATATCATTCTCTATTCATAATTCCTAACATAAATAATTTCACCTAAAATACATATTAAATAATCCCAGATAATCTATATTTTCATAAAAAATATTTCTAGTATCTTAAAATACAAAATATATATTCAAAATAAATATTAATTGTTTGATTCAAACACACATTATATAATTACACATAAAACACCTATTATACCAACAACGCATGGATTTTCCTTTAGACACACAATTTCTTTAAGGACCCATCCTTAAAGAATTACTTATTCATTAATTATAGTAATGAATATAGATTATTACACATTGAGTATCTTTTGAGTTTAGTGTCTTAGAGAATTAGGATGCATTGAATACAAAACATACCACATTAATTAAAGATGATACTACTAAAACTCGTTTTCATTTTTTACCAAAATATATAACATTAATGATTAAAAAATAATTTATTTAGAAACCCTCTAAATAATTGATCATGACTCCCTTCATTCAATTACCCATACTTATATCTTGTGAAAAATATTTTCAAAAATTGAATTATTATATATCTCAATAAGGGATTTAAATAAAGAAAGTGTTAGTCAAGTTATAACATTAAAACCAATAAAACCCATAATCAAAAAATATACATGCATAAAATATCATGTAGTTTAATTGGTAAATATTTACCATATTAGTCCCACATTCTCCCTTACACAAGGAATAACCCTTTCGTCAGCTTCTATCTCAAGAGTACCCAATGAATTGGAGACCTTTAAGGGGGCTCACCCATCATATCTTGAGCTATAATGGGCTCAACCTTACATATCATGAGTTATAATTGTATCAAACCAAAATAAATAATGTCATAGGAATATATTGTGGTAATTAAGTGTCATGAAATCAGGACAAACCTATCATTCCATATACATATAAAAATCAATCCTTTTGAAATTATTTAAAGAGAGTTTTAAAAGCTTTATAAAATGAAAGTCCCTTATAATAAATTCGGAGTGAAATTTAATATAATGGAATGGATATGGGTATAAAATATAAATACACAAGTTAAAACATTATATATACAAAATTTCATCACACCAATATCTTAATACCACATAATGGATAAAGAATAATGTTAACCCGAAGAATGGAAATTGGGTTATGAATTCCATTACATCGAGATTTTATTACTTAAAAAATGTTCAAACCTAACATATAATGCTTAAAATAGTGTTATTAAAATATTAAATAATCATATCCTTGTATATAACACATTATATGATCATTTCATGAAATAATTTTACCTTTTAATTATTAGTATATTGTTCCTTGCATTATTTTGGTTGTGTTTCTTGACCTGATTTCCATGATTGGTTCATGATAAATGATTTTTTCAATTGGAAGTGAAACTAAATAATTGGAATAGAAAGGTATATAAATATTTATAGTACGATAAATTATACAATTTATCATTTTTAATTTTTTATGATGATGATTCATAAGTTAGAACATGATTGAAGTTCGTTTAGATCTTTTTAGTGGGTCTTTGATAATAACGATCACTTTTTGTTTTTAAAAATAAAGACATGTGTAAAAAAGAGTTACATAACCATGGATGAGTAATAATATATATATATTATAACATGAAAAAACCCTAAAAATGGTTTCATTACATGAAATTAAGTAATTAAATAAAATTCAAATTACATCGTCCACAATGTTAGTAATTTGACACATCACGGAAAATGTTTTTATACCATGAACTAGTGTGAGATGAGAAAAATAATGATGATAAATTTTATATGAAATTGAGAACATAAAGAATATGAAAAATTTAGAGATATTTCATGCCTCTAGGATTAGTGGAAGTATGGAAATAAAAAGAAAAGAAAAAAATCATGATGTAAAGCAAAATTTGATAAATCACTTACAAAACTTCGGTACCCTAATGGCGTCACTTAAAATTTCAAAAAATATTTTGAAGGGAGAAGAAATAGTAACTTATAATTAATACATAATATATATAATAATGGATAAAATAAAATTACCTATCCCAATATAAGAAATTTTATATTAAAATATAATAACATAATAAGAGTTCTTTGAAAAAAGAGAGAGATTTCGAGATTAAATTTCTACCGCATAACGAATATGCAACAAGATTTTATAAAACATTAAGGAGAGAGGGGAAAAGGTTCACACATCCAGAAATAGATTATAATAAATCATATATCAGGAATAATATGTAAATAAGAACATGGTATGGTTACATGAAGGTTATACCTCATAAAAGAGAAGTTAAATGGAAAAAGGAAGAAATTGAGAATTCTCTTACCTTGTAGTGTAACTCCCAAAACATGATGGTTGGGACATTGGGAGATTGAAGAAACATTGGGAGGACTACTAGGACGATATGGAGGTTATATATTCATTGAGGAGGAGTTTGGAATGAATTTAATGATGGTATGGGTTGTTATTTTTAGTAAAAATGAGGGAATATTTTAATAATTTATATGGGACACCTCATTAGTGGTATTTGAAAAACCATTGACCTTCCAATCATATTTTCCCATGTTATTAGTCACTTGGGACACCTAATATATTATTTTACTATAAATAAGTTGATCAAAATTATTACATCATTATTACATCATTAATGATTTCATTATGCACACCGTAACTCCAAATTGTATTTTTACTATTCAACGAAAATTCAACTGTTTTAGAACAATCCCAAAAAATCACCCTAACCATTTATAGTTGTGTAGAATTCAAATATGACTAAATTTTTTGAAAATAATTTTAAAAAAATTAATAATTTAATTTTTAAATATAAACATATTTAATTAAAAAATTAACAATTTTAATTATATAACAGTTTTTATATCACATTGAAAAATTAATCAAGAGGTCATCATATTAAAGCCTTAAAAAAATCAAATAATAATAAAATTTAATATTCATTATTGTCATATTACTATTCATATTACTATTTGAAAAGGTATATTAATATTCACCAAAAAAACAAGTTGGCTCTATCAAACTCCAAATTACATGCTGAACAAAATTGAATATGACCATTTTTTTAAACTCAAAACATTGATGTGTAAAAATTATATTTAAAGGCTAGTTATAAATATCTTCTTAAAACAAAGTTTCATTCAATTCAATATATTTTTAGGAAAACATGGTGTGTTACATTTTCCCCATCATCTAGAAAGTGTGTCCTTACAATTTTATTTACTTATTAAACAAGAGATGATGCCTTTCCCTCATAGAATTTTAAGACTCATATGTTGTTCCATCAACCATGTGGTTTCACTATAAAACCAATAACATGTGGATTATATTATTCTAAAATACATATTCTCTTCGATAGAAAATATAAATTTTCTTCTCTTCATATGAATGGTTCACTTTCAGCTAACCTACTTCTCGGTTCATGACATATGATGAATCGAGAACATACTTTCTCAACATCAAAACATGAAAAACATTGTGTAATTGAGAAAAAATTGGAGGATAAGATACTCAGTATGCAACTAGTCCATCTTTCGCCAAGATTTCAAAAGAACTAATGAATCAAAGGATTAGATTTCCTTTCTTACAAAAATTCACCACACTTTTCCAATGTGATATTTTAAGGAAAACATGGACACCTACCTTGAAAGATAAGTATTTCCTTTTGTTATCTGCATAAATTTTCCACCTTCCAAGATCAATTATCATGTGATACTAGATCATATTCACTTTTTAATCCTCTTCCTCTACTTATTCTGACCCCATTAACATTCTTTCATTTACTTCATCCCATAAAGATGGTGTTCAACACCGCTTCCCATTTAATTCCTCAAAAGGTTCCATCTGTATACTGCAAGGAAATCTATTATTTTAAGAAATCTCAACTAAATAATGATGTTGATCCAAACTTCCCTGGTAGTCTATTTAATAGGATCAAAGAAAATCCTTTAATGTAGGAATAATTCATTCTAACATACTTTCTGATTGGGGATGAAAAGCTGTAATGAAATTTAATTATGTGCCCAATGTCTTTGAAGGACCTTTCAAAAAATTATATGTGAACCTGATCTCCATATTAGATACGAAGTAATGAGTAACTCCAAGTAACCAGACAATATCTTTGAGGTACATTCAATAAAATTGGTCAAATGACATTATATCTCAAATAGAAAGAAAATGTGTAGATTTGGTCTACTGATCGATAATAACCAAAATAGCATTGATATCTCGAGAAGTCATATGTAATCCCACCAAAAAGTCCATGGACATATTCTACCATTTTCAATAAATACTGGAGAAGGATGAAGAATTCTATTCAGTAACTATCTCTCTACTTTAACCTATTGAAATGGCAAACATTTCCAGGTAAATTATGCAATATCCATTTTGATTCCAATCCAAAAATAATACTCCCAAAGGACATTGTATATCGTAGTACTTCTTAGATGAACTGAATATGGAGAAATATGAGATTTACACATTAATTCATTCATCATTTGTGAATCATAAGGCACACATAAACATTTACTAACACTTAAAACAAAATCTTTATCAAGGTTAAATTTTAGAAACATACACATTTTAACCAACTCCACCTTTTTCGGTAGATCATGGTGTTCCTTCTATGCATTCTTAATTATTTCTGATAACGAAGAACGCACTGAAACCTCAAAAAAATTGATGTATTCCCTGGACCGAAAACATTCAAACCAAAATTCATCATATCATTAATCAAGGGTTCTGGTTTAAATCAAAACATGGTTGATGGTGCCTGATTTTTTTGACACAAGGCTCTGCAACATTGTTTTCTTTTCCTATATAATAATTGATAGTGCAGTCATAATCCATTATCCAGTCAATTAATCATCTCTACATCATGTTTTATTCCTTTTTTATAATATATAATTCAATCTTTTATGGTTAGTATATATTTTAAAATTGGCTCTCTATAAATGGTGCCTCCAAATTATAAAATAAAAAACCTCAACTACCAATTCAAATTCATGTGTGGGATAATGTACCTCATGAGGAATAGTTTTCATTATGAATAAGAAATTACCATATAATTCTGAATTAGAGAACTTCCAAGTCCCTTCAACGAAGCATCATTTTAGATGAAAACACACCATTTCGGGAAGATTAGGCCAATGCTGGAGCATTCTCCAATCTCCTCTTTAATTCCGAAAAAGAAACATCACATTATTCTATCCAAATAAATTTAACCCATTTTGTGTAATCATAGTTAGTGGGATAGATAACCATTAATGGCTTTTAACAAACCATCAGTAATAACCAGTTAATCTATGAAAACATTGAATATATGTGTCATTTGTAGGTATGATCCATTCATTAACAAATTTTTCATTTTCAGGATCAACTGTTGTTCAATTATTATTTACAATGTTCCTAAGGGAAAAAATATATTGCAACCAAAAGTCCCACTTGATGAATTTTCCATACCGATTCTATTGTTTTAGGTGTTTAAAAATAACCGATTGATGTTTTTCATACTCTTCTGTACTTATAGAATATACCAAAATGTCATCAATAATTACGACCACAAACGTATCCAAAAATGCACAAAATATTCTATTTTATGATCTATGAACATAGAAGGTTAATTAGACAACCCAAAATGAATAACTACAAATTCATAATGAAAATATCTAGTATGAATCACATTCTTCAGGTTTTCTTCATCCATTACTTTTAACTAATGGTACCCCGACCTCTAGTTAAACATCGAAAAATACTTCTCTCCTTAGATATGATCAATAAAATCATCGATATGAGGAAAATGATACCCATTTTTTATAGTAATGTTTTTCAAGGATCTATAAACAATTCAAAGTCTCATTGAGCCAAATTTTTTCTTAAAAAAATATTAAATCTCCCTATAGTGATGTGTTGGGTTAGATGAAGCCTTTATCTAATAAATCGTACAACTACTTTTTTTAATTTCAGATGATCCATTTGGCCAATTTGATAATGAGGTTTAAAAATTATCTTAGAATAAGGAACTAAGTAGATAGTAATATCAAAATCTCTATTGGGAATAACACCAGGAAAATCATCATGGAAAACATCCAAGTATTATTTTATAATTGCCACATCATTAATATAGATAGTTCCCTTATCTTTAAAAATACTAGCAAGATAACTTTCATTTCCATCCATTATAAGTTTATTTTCTTTATAATTTGTTATTAATTGTATGGGTTCATTCTTTGACACATATGAAAGTTCTTTCTGGAAAACAGCTTCTTTGTCTCTCCAATCTATATTAGCATGATAGAAATAATGCATGTCCATACCCAGAATAACAACAAAATCTACTAAAAGAAAAACAAAAAAATTTATAGGTAAACTCTTTCCATAGACAATGATAAAAATATTAATATAATTTCATTTTCCATAATATTTCCTCCAGTTGTTTTCACCATGATATAAGGTTTCATTTTATGATGTTTAATCCCTAATTTTTCATAAAATTTCTTAGAAATGAAAGTTTGTGTAGAACCCGAGTCCAACAATACATTTCCAAAATCTGTAAAAATATGAAATGTACGTGACACCACCTCATTTGATGGATTAACTTATGCTTAAGTGGTTGAAAATTCCAAAACCTTCTGTTTCATATACTAGTGATTCCTTGATTTAGTAACTAGCTTCAAAAAACATTATCAAAATAAACCAATTCCTTACAGTTAAATAATCTCACCATCGGTATCATTTCAGATAATTTACAAGACATTCACCCGGATGCCTTTTACCACACTTTTCATAAGAAGGGAAATTGATTTTCTTACCTCCATACATATTTAATGATTTCTTCCCTATTTCATACCAACATGGACGATTCTTCTTCTATTCGTCACAAGGATCATATGTTTCAGAAAAGAATGTCTTTACTTTTTCAAAACAGTGAAAAAGATTTCCATATCTTTTAATCCCTCATGAGGCCAAATCTCTTTAAAAAAAATACTATCAAAAAAGAGTAAAATATATTTATTTTACATTGAAAATCCCATGTAAAATCTGGTACGTACTTGTACAATATTGTAAAATTGGCTTCATATGCTGCCCCAAAATCATCAACTTTATGCTTCAGATCCTTGAATTGTTTCTCCATTCTATGTCGACTAGTTTTGGGAATATAATTATCATGTAATTTCTCTTAAAATTATCCCATTCCAGAGAGTGTAGATCACCTATTTCTCTTGAATTCATAACTAGGGACTCTATTGATCAAATTCACCATTCAAATGATAAATGACTTTGCTTAAATTTTGACATTCTGAGCATTCTATGAAATCAAATATATTTTCTAGTGCTTCGATCCATCCTTCGACTATTAGTGGATCTACGGTTCCACAAAATGCTGGAAAATGTTTTATTCACAAAATAATCCAGAAAATACAAGATTCTTAGTGGTTTATCATGTTCCTCTATATATTGGATAACACCCTCGTTTATTAGTTGAGTCAATTGAGAAATTTCTTTAAAAAACAACTTTTTTCTGATTCCCACCATTTTGGACTAGATATTCGGATAGACATCAGCCTCTTGTTGGGTTCCTACTTTTGTTTCCATGTTTCTTCTATGGAAAAATATTCCAAACAAACACATCTTAGTTGATGAAAATTGGTAATATTTACATTCTATAACATTTAAAATTAATCATAGATTATAAGAAAATCAATTATGATATTATTCTATCATCATATTAACCCCTAATTTTATCTAAACCATCATCTGATAACAACTATAAGAACTCAACCATAAAAAGTGACTTAATCTTGAATTTTAGTCAAGAATATAAATTATTACACCTTTATAATGTTTTTGATTATATAGTTTTAGATAATTAGGATGCCTTACATACATAACATACAACATTCATACCAGAGGATAATACTAAAAATGGTTTCCATTTTTTTTCAAATTCAAAATCATTAAAGATTAAAACATGATTACTTTAACAACCATCCACATCATTCATCATGAATAACATCATTCTCATACCCATCCTTATATAACGTGATTTATTTTTGAAAACATGTCTTGATTATAAAACTACGTGAGGGATATAAAGAAAGGAAGCGTTAGTCAGGTGATAACAATTAAACCAATAAAACCAATAATCATAAAAACTATTATGCATAATAACATCATGCGGTTTCATTGGGATATATTTACGCTAACACCTGTTCATTAATGCTTAGATATGGTATTAGCCTTTTTTAAACTTCGATATCCGGAGTACCTAATGCATTGGTGATCTATAATGTGTCTAACCCATCATATGATGATGTATAATGGGCTCAAACAAACATATCATGAGCTATAATGGGATCAACCCAACATATCTTGATCTATAATGGGATCAACACAACATATCCTGAGCTAAAATGGTATAATACCAATTTAAATTATGTCCAAGGAACATATTATGGTAATAATGTGTCTTGAAATCCGAGGAAACTTCTCATTCCATGTACATATATCAAAATAATCATTTTGAAATTTATTAAAGAGTGTTTTAAAAGAATTTTAAAAGGAATTTCCCTAAAAATATTTAGAGAGAGAATTAATAGAATATAATGGATATGTGTATACAACGTAAATAAACATAGAGAAACATAATATAAAAAAATTCATTACACAAAAATTTTTAATACCAAAAAATGGATAATGAAAAAGGTAAACAAAAAGAATGGATATTGGGTAATGATTTCCCTTACCTCAGGTCTGTATTATTTCAAACATGTTTAAACCTACTATATAATGGTTAAAATTGTGTTATTAATATTTTACAAAAATATTTCCATGTTTATAACACCATATATGATCATTTCATAACATTATTTTAACCATTAATTGTTTGTATTTAGTTCGTAGCATTTTTTCGTGTGTTGCATTACATGATTTCCAAGATTGGTTCACGACACATATTTTTGTTGATTGGAATTGAAACTCTATAAATAAAATAGAAATGTATTTTAATATTTCCATTACCATAAATTATACCAATTATCATTTTGACGTATTATATGAGTATGATTCATATGCAAAAACATTAATGATGTTAATTTAGATCATTTTATGGTTCTTTGATAATAACGACCTTATTTTGTTTTATAAATTTAAACCATGGGTAAAAAGGAGTTACAGAATAATGGATGAGACCTAATACAAATATTATAACTTGGTGCATACATAAAATGGTTTCATGACCATAAATTATTTAATTAAACCAAATTGAAATTACATCGTCCATGATGTCGGTAATTTGACACATCACAGTCAATGGTTTTATACATTGAATATGCAGGAGAGGGGAAGAATAATGATGATGATGAATTTTACATGAACATGAGAAAATTCAGAATATACATGTTTAATGGTGATTTTATGCTTTTTGGATTAGAGTAAATGAGGAATGAAAAAGAAATGAATGGAATCTTGAAATAAAAGAAAATTTAAGGAATCCCTTATGAAAATTAGGCAGTCCAACAATGTCACCTAAATTTCATAAAATATTATCAATAAAGAAAAGAGGGTATCTCACCATTCATACATAATATAGGCAGTAAGGGGGACATAAAATGACATATCTGATCACAATCCAATTTATATTAAATGTTAATAACACAATTGGAGTTCCTTGAAAAAAGAGAGAGACATTGAGATGAAAAGTCTACAATATAACATCATTGAAACAATATTTTAGAAAACATTAAGGAGATCAAGAACAATGATAACCCATACAGAAATGAATTATAATACATAATAAGTCATGAATAAGAATTAAATAAAAACATGGTATGGAATCATGAATGTTATACCTCATAAAAGAGAATTTGAATAGAAAAAGAAAGAAGTTGAGAATTCGCTTACCTTATAGATTAAATCCCAAAAAATGAATGTTGGGACCTTGGGGGTTGAGAGAAAATTGGTAGGACTAATAGTAAAGTAAGGAGGCAAGATCATTATTAACTAGGAATTTGAAATGAATTTAATGAAGGAATGGGTTGGTATTTATAGCAAATGTTAGGGAACATTTTATTAATTTTCATGGGAAACATCATTAGTTGTATTTGAAAAACTATGGTCTTTCCCATGGTATTTGCGCATGGTATTGACCACATGGGACACAAAATATCTTATTTTAATCTAAAAAAGTATATGAGTCTTATTAAATCATTATTACAACATTAACGATTTAATTAAACACACCATAACACAAAACAATAATTTTACTATTCACCGAAAATAAAACTATTTTGGAAAAATCCAAAAAATTCACACATACCATTTATTGATGGGTAGAATTAAAAAATGACCTCCATTTTTTTAATTTAATTTTCTAAATATTATTAATTAATTTATTTTTACATATTATTTTATAAAAAAATTATCAATTTTAATTTTATAACTTCTTTTAAATCACACTGAAAAATTAACCAAGGTGTCACTATCATAAATCGTTATGATAATAAAGTCACAATAAAATTTACTATTCATTATGGATATATTACTATTTCTATTACTATTAACAAAGGTATATTACTATTCCCAAAAAAAAAATGTTTGTTCCATGAGACTCTAAATAACATACTGAACATAATAGTAGATGACCATTTTTTGAAATTTAAAACATATAAATGGGAAAATTATGTTTAATGGATAGTTATAATTATTTTCTTAAAAAAATATTCATGCATTTCAATTTATTTTTAGAAAAAGATGCGGTGTTTCAATTTCACCCAATAATGTACCAATATATAAAACTATCATAATTCAATGATTCTCAAATTAATTAATGAATTTCCAAATACTCAAACATATGGACAACCCCACACTTGGTGAAAATTATTTGTTAGGTTCTAATCCAACTAGTTTAGCCGCCTTACTCACCCAATAAGAACAAACTAACCCCTAAACCAAACCACTCTTTTATCCCACAAAATACCACCCATGTCCACTACTAACACATAATATAACATTAATAGGATATACAAACACCAAATTTACAATTTACTAGGGATCAAGATAACATTTTATATGTCTACACACCAGTATTTCAATTCCATCACAGACACCAATAAATCTGTTCCACCACAACCTTCACCTTTAAAACATGAGTTCTTTTCTCTAATGATTGATAAAAATATTTTCACCATATGATTAACATATCATCACACTACTAAAAAACACCATAAATATTCAAGTCCCACACCACATCAATTAGAAAATGAATTGTTTGAACATGATTAAACCACTCACACCTATGAAATATTAAGTAATAATAAAAGGACCTGATTTTAAAATATTTATAATTTGACCATGAATATTCAACAAAATTTAATTTTAAATGGTGCCGCAACCTTTAATTATTAAATTTTACATCCAATAAATATTTCATCCCATATATTGCTCCATGAGGACTCTCAAGAAAAAGATAGAAAATCAATTACACATAGCTCTCTCCAATCCATGCTCACCGTATTCAAAAACTCCCCTATCAAAGATCATGTTCAAATTAAAAACCCAAGAATTAAATTATCCTTCACCAATTTTTCCTCATACTAAATTAGAAACACCTCCATGTCTCAACATAACCCAGATTGACTATAATGACCCATGAATTTATAGAAACAATTTTTTTATATCTATTAATTTTATTTAAAATTATATTAATATAACATAAAGGAGACACTTTTTTTAATTTCTTATGTGACAGTAACATTATGTTTCCCTAAAATTTTATATTTCACACAACCCTGTAGTGGTGGTGGAGATTGTAGTAGTGAAAAGCACTGTAGCAGGGGTGGGTACTGTGCGGGTACTGTAACAGGCGAGTACAATAGCAGTATTATTCCCAGAATTGGCCTTGGGAAAAACATTTGGGAATATGGATCATGTAATGGGATACATTCCCACTAGAACTTTGTGATATGTAGTGGGTTTCCCTCTACCCATTAAAAAGAGGTCCTTTCATTACATTAATAATAAAAAATGAGGCTTCTACCGCAAACATATAATACTATTATTTTAAATCATAGTTGACATATAGTCCTTCTATTGATAGAAATGAACATAAATAACTAAAATATGTTTATACATGTTTGTTAATTTATATTACAATTATTGAATAAATTTTAGAGGAAAAAAATTAGAGAAAATCCAAATTTATGAAAAAAAATACACTAATATTTTTAAAAGGTTTTTTATCACCTCTTCAGGTAATCCTTTTTAAAATCTAGTTTTTTTAAAAATTTATATTTTTCATTTTAAAAATTAAGAATCTTATATATAATAATGATATTAAAATATACATTCAATAAAATTTTGATAATTGTTTGATAACGATCAATTTTTAATGGATAGTGAAAAATATTGCATTTTAATTTAAAAGTACAATTTCATCAAATTTATTTATGTAGATAGATTTTTCATTTAATTATATTCAATTATTAATTTAATTATGTTTTTATAATTTAATCAATTGATTTTAAATATAGGTAATTTCACATTTAAATTGTATATAACCATATTCAAATCTTTTGATAGTTTTTACTTCTTAAAAACCAACTTCTTGGTTTTGGCAATGAGATTTAATTTGATTTTAATTTTTTCAATTTCAATGTATTGATTTTTTAAAAATGGGTTCTATATTTATAATTTTAATATCAAAATTTTATAAATAAAAACAATTTATTTTTGGGCTTTATGAATAGTTACTTATAAAATTATTTTTGTTTACTATGGTTAAAGGGTAAATCTGGTAAAAAGGGTAAAAATAATATTATCTTAAGAATAAACTACCCTAAAAAATTTTATAATCCTATTTTATGTGATATTTAGGGCCATTAGCATACTTATTCCGAGATGTTGTCTTTTGAGAGCTATTTGGGTGTTAAAATGACATTTATAATAATTAATTTAACGTAGAGAGAAAATTAACATAAACATGTATATTAGTAATAAATAATTTTTTATATGGTATTATATATGAGATAAATTGTAATATAAATATTAATTAGATATCTAGATATATTTCCTACATCAATATTTTTTATTTTTTATTTTTAGACATTAAATAATTAAATATAATAATAACTAAATGATGATGCAGTGATTTCTTTATTAATAAAGAATCGGAATAAATAATATTATAAATATTAAAATAAATATTATAATACATAATTTTTGTCCTAAAATAATTATGTTGATAAATATGACCATATATAATGGATTAATGTTTTTTTGGAATGAAATAATATTGCTATGAGTTTTTAAATAGTCATATATGAATAGTGTCCATAATTGACATAAATAATAACATGAAATATAAAATATTTTATTAATTGTTATTAAATTCCTAAATATCTATCACTCAACCAAGTGGATAGAATAATTTATAATATGACATAAATGACATTTTTTGGGTTGTTTTACAACATAAGGTAATTACATTGCCCAAAATATGAAAATAACATGATATAATGGTAAGATAAAAAAGGGTTAAATAAGGGTTAAACTAAAACAGTTAAGGATAAAATAATATATTCAAAACATAGTTAAAAAATACTGGATTATATTTATTATATCCAACATCATCTTATATTATAATTAAATTTTTTTATCATCATTTTTAAATGAAGTCGAATTTATAATAATATAATATTTCATGACTTTCCTAAAGTGTCCATCCTCCATCTTATAAAAGGCCACAACATTTATGAACTTACTAACTCCTCTCATGCCCCATGGATTATCACAATTATCCTCAAATAAACTCCCAACATACCACTCTATTTTCATAGAATCCATACCTTTGGATGAAGGAAATTCAAGAAATCCTTTTGGTTCAAATCAAAAGAAGTTACCAGACGTAGAGGTAACGTCTTCTCTCAAGATCATTTACTTTATTTTCCTTCCCCAATCCCTATGATATCATTATTATTTTATTACATTAGAAAAATAGTATACTCAATATTCTAGTATATTTTTATTGTAATTAGTAAAACTACACTTACACACACCCATATATAATTAATACGTACATATTGTTTTTGTGTACAACTAACTTCTACCTCACAAAACGATGATTGTTCAATTTTCTCCTACCACCTCACCTGATGGCCATTATTATGGAACAATATTAATATATATTATATATTATAATCATATTTTTTATATTCTTATATATTTTTTATTTACATCATACCATTATTTTTACGATAATGTGTAAAAACGATAATTTTATTTGTGAAAATGTGGACTACCGCCCGTCAATGTGATATGACTCATCCATGCCATACACGGAACGTACAATGGATAGTGTTAATGAATTTATATACAATATATAACATATATATTATATTGGAATTACATCGTAACAATGTTTCATTTCTTTTTCATTCATTTAATATGACAATTAAATGAATGTAGAGATCATTCGTACGTACGACCAACAGTCTCCATGAATGACGCATTTCATTTTTTATATCCAACTATTATATACTATTATAAATAAAAATATACAAAATATATGTGTTATTGGAGTCTTGAATATCCTCTTGGATATGATGTAATTTTGACTACAAGGATAATTTATATCAAAACAAGTTCATTTTCTACTTAAGCGTCAAATATCTTCAATACATCTGATATTTTCTCAAATAATAATTTAATTGATATAATATGGCAATATTTTATATTAAATTAATAATAAAAAATAAAAAGGTTATAAATAATTTATAAATTATACTATTTTTATTATTTATAAAACTAATGAAAAAAGGTGACAAGTCAGATTTAAGGTAAGGGAATTTCAAAACTCAACATCTAATATTGTGGTTTTACGCATACTATGTTGATTATATAATACCAATATTATGTGTGGAATAAATGATTTTATATATGTTATAATTTTTACATCCCTCTGTGTGGATATAATTTTTATACACATAATCAACCAATTCATAAATTCATACATAATTTATATTATATTTGTAAGAGAACTTCTTAACCAAATTTTCATTCATTGGGTTAATTTATACTTCATTATTGTGTTGTGTTATGAATATGTGACGAATAAACTTTGATATCCTATCTTTTAATTATAATTTATTTATCTTTATTTTTATTGAATTCATTTAATTGATCTATTTTATAATCAAAATGTTATTTGTAAGGGAATTTCTATACTCAATTTTCAATATTGGTGTTTTACAAATACTTCGTGGATTATATTATGAAAAGATTATATGTGGAATGACTATTTATTTATTTTCTCTTCAATTTCCATTTATCGTTGTGTGAATATCATTTTGAGGCACATATCTCGACATTATTAAATCATTTCATCATTTATAATATCATTGTAAACGATTTCGTATCAACTTACATTACATTGAGACTTATTTGTTATAATACACCAATTAACATTTATAATGTGTATAAATATCCCTTTTACATATTATATGATGAATTTAATTATTCTCATTATATTTTTTAAATGTTATTATTTCAATATTTTTATTCAATTCTTTCTCATGTGGTATGAGACACTTTAACTAAAACATTGTTTTAAATTTTTTAAAGATTTGTTCAAATAAATATTTCTCTTTAATGTATATGTTTTAAAAATGGTTTCAAGTATCAATTTATATCAGAATATATGTTTTAAACTATTGAATATTTTATTTATTTTAATGGTTTCAATGTGGTATGGGAAACATTGATTCATAAATCCCTTTAGTAAATGTTTCAATATAAGTTGGAAATGGATTGAATATTTCAATATGTTAAATTTATTTCTTTTGGATGATGAGTTAAATGATGATAATTTAAATATTTTGTGTGTTATGATTATGTAATGGTATATTGATATTGGATAGGTGGTTACCTGATAAAAATAATATAGGCTGTTCTATGATAATCCTATGGTAGGTTATCATGTGGAAGCTGTCTAATGCATTGGATAACATGATTGAGGAAAAGTTAGGATTTCCGCTAAGAGAATTAGGGAATATACTGTGATGTGTTTTAAGAACATAAAAATTAATCATACACTATATATATATGTGAAATATAAAATTTATTTATGTTATGGACACCACATGTAACCATTATGATTTATGATTTCTAGGATTTATTAATAAATCTTAAGATTTAATGGGGTATATTAAAGAACTTATGATTTATGAATGAAAAGTATGATTTCAATTATTTGTATGTATTCATGGACTAATGATTTCATTCCTTATATTATAACCCTTACTGATATTTTTTTGTTCATCCCATGGTTTTAATTTTTATTCATAGGGTATAAGGAAGGGTAAGTGAAAATAATAATTCATGAATATTTATATCAGGAAAAAAATTATTGTTTTACTTAAAAAGTTTTATTTTTTAAAAAAAATTGGAAAGTGTAGTATTTTTATATTTTAATTTTTTAGATATAATGTAATAATTGTGGCCGCATTTTCTAAAATTATAAACCTGAAAATATCCTCAATGTGAGATAACATAAATTCTTGATCAAATATAATGTTTATAAAACGCTCAATGGATGGTCCTTATAGTTGGTATCAGAGGATGGTTTATAGACAATTAGAGGTTAGGGTGTTATTTTAGCATAAGCGACTTGTTTTATATAACAAAAATATTTAGGATATTAGAAAGAGTCATATTTATTTTTGAATAATTTAATGATTTTAATATAAAATGATGAAGTATATCTTAGTGTTCACTCTCCTCAAAAGATAGTATATGATGATTTTGCTGATATACTCACACTAACCATTTTGGATTTATAAAACAGTTGGATATAATAGTAACCAAAGTAAATTTTTTTTGAAAGATATTGTGGTCATTTTCTTAATAATAATCTCGAATAAATGGGAGCTCCAACAAAAATTCTTGTGGTTATTCATAATAATAAAGCTGGAGTCATGATTGACCACTTTACCGTTGGTCATTTTTCTATGACATCATATATGTTTGAAACAAATCCCTATGGATGTTCTTGTAATCATAATATATGTATGTATATTAAAAATCCAATTTTTTATGGGTGTGTAAAGAAACATCTAGGAAAGTGATTTGGTGAGTAAGTCTTAAATGTTATTTTGGAAGAAATTCACTCTTATTTAAACATTATATGGTGAATGAAAAAAGAATACATTGAGAATTTATTTTATGATTAATGTTTCAATTTTATTTTGGAAGAATCTTTGTTTTTATTTTGGAAATAATGAAATTTTGGTTATTTATAGAAATCATTAACCTATCAGGAAGAAAATTTGATCAGGTCAATCAAATAATTTATGAGATTGTAGGAGAAGTAAATGTTATTTGGAGATAAATGTTAATATCTGTTGTGGAATACTATGTGATTAAATTGTTATGAATTTTGGTATTCAATCATTGTTTAGATTATTTATAATAATTTCATATAAAATTGTTTATTGAATCGTTTTTGTTGAACTTTGGGTATTGTATGTATAATTTTAGAGATTAAAATTAGTCAATCTCTTTATAAAGGAATAATATTCTTGGGGGATAATCTGATCATTTAGTATACTTTTTTCTGGTTAATGTCTAAAATAATGGAATTTTATGGTTTATATTTTTTTGGATCATTTGATTCTCTATAAGTTGATTCTAGAACTTCAAGTGTGACCAATTCATCATGAATACTCATCCTTTGGAAAAACGATGACTTTATGGTAGATATTTATTAAAGTATGAAACTATAATTGAAACGTATATATGTTTTCATTGGTTCTTTTTCAATATTATAAATAGGTTCTTCAACTTTGTTAAAAGGATTTAATTTTTTTTTCTTACTGGGAAATCAAAGACCATTTACCCATTCATAATTGTATGTTTTTTTGGTTGTTAACATTCTCCTAATCATGTCTTATATCACTCCCTATAAGAACAAGATGGTTATATTATCTACCATATCCATGTTTTCATACATGGAATAATAGTATGTGTTTTCTTGGGTGACCTTGGTAGTTATCTTTCTTTCTTTTAGGGTGATAACTTTATTGACCCATTTTCCTATGGGGGGTTTTCATTGATGATTTCATTAACAATTTTATAAATGTGAGGAAACAGTTATCCAAAGGGGGAATGATGTAATAACCCATGTATTTTCAGAATAATACTTTTTAATATATATTAATGTATATGAATATTATATTAAACTTATGTAAAAGAGGATTCTGTTTTGGATTGCGTAATCGACACAAACAATGGGTTTCTTCGAAATTTTACGTTGCACATAACATTGAGTTATACTGAAAAAATATAATAATAATAGTTTTATTTTAAATGGTAGTTAAAGCTTAGTAGTTGTAATATTGATAATGATAAGAATTAACAACAATATTAATAAACATGATTGTTATATTTTTTACATTTCTCTAATAAATTTTAGAATCTTATAATGAGAAAAAATCCAAATTTAATGATAAAAATCTCTAATAATATGAAAAGGATTGTTTACCACATTATGATGGTAAACCACATAAAAATATTGTTTTTGTCAAATTTATATGTTCTATTTTACAATATAAACATCATTTATAGTGGTGGGATATTGAAATATACTTTTTTAAATTTTTAGTAATTTTTTGATAATGTTCATTTTTTAATGAATAGTGAATAATACTTCTTTTTATTAAAAACAACCTTTCATCTAATAAAATTTTATGGAGAATTTTTTAATTTAATTGGATTAAAAATTTATTTGGATTAAATTTTTTATCATTTGAACAAATTATTATCATTGTAAGTAATTTAAAATTTAAATTAGACATAATCAGATATAAATATTTTGATATTTTTTTCTTCTTTAAAATCTGATTTTAGATTTTTTCAGTAAAAATTAATTATAAATTAATTTTCGAAAACAATGTGTTTTTAATTTTAAATAATGGATTCTATATTTACAATTATATGGTACAAATTATTTAAAAATGTACATTTTATTTTGATACATTATGAATAGTATCTTTAGTAATTATTTTTATTTACCAGGGGGTATGGTTAAATCTACTAAAGAAGGGTAAAAATTAATATTATAATAATATTAAACTACCCTAACAGATGTCTTAATCCTATTGGATGAGATATTTACATCAATGAGCATCCTTATGCCGAAAGGTTGGCATTTGGGAGTCAATTGAGAGTGATAATGACATGTTATAATAATTAATTTAAAGTAAAGAAAAATAAAAATAAACATGTATCTTCTTACTAAAAAATTTTATATATGGTGAAATTTATTTAATCACATTGACTAAAAATACCCATTACAAATATAAATGTATTTCCTACATCATGATATTTTATTTATAATTTTTATAAATTAAATAAAAAATTTAAATTATGTCACAATGGTGAAGTAGTGATTGATTCCTTAAAAATTGTTAAAATAAAGGATATTATAATTATTAAAATAAATATTTTTTTAAATAATTAATATCATCCATGGATTCTATATGTGAATATGACATGTTATAATTTATTAATTTTTATTTGAATTAATCAACGTAAGAATTTTTTAAAAATTCATGTATGAATAGAGTCCAAAATTGACATAATTAATAACATAAAATATTAAAAAAGTTACTAAATGATATTAAATCCCTAAAACTATAATATTTGACCAAATTGTTAAAATAATTAAAAAAATTTATCAATGCCTTTGCTTTGTGTTGTTTTACATGATTTTATAATTATATTAATCCACTATATGTAAATAATAAGATATCGTTTCAAGATTAAAAGGGTAAAATAATGGTTATACCAAAAATATAGGTATACAAAAATATACAAATAATTTATATAAATTATTGGATAGTGGGAATTGGATCCAAAATTATCATCTATTTTGAATAAATGTTTTTTAGACCATTTTAATTGAAATTGAATTTATAATAAATTTTTATTTAAAGACAATCCCAATGTTCACCTCCTCCCTCTTATAAAAAGCCACCATATCTTCCCATTTACTCACACCTCTCAATCCACATTTCTCTAACAAGTTCTCCACAAATAATATCCAAAAATCCCTCACTTCCTCTTAGATTCTTTATAGTGGGATGATTGAAATTCAAGAATACCCTTTGGATGAAGTCAAAAGAAGTTACCAGATTTAGACGTAACGTCTTTTCTCATGTTCTATTTCTTTTTTTCCTACCCCACTCCCTATAATAATATTATTATTTTATTTCATATAAAAACATTAATATACTAAAATGTTGTTATGGGATGTAATATGAATACACTTATACACACTTACTTCTAATGGATACAAGCATATTGTTTCTTTGTATAAGGAACTTATGCCTCACGAAATGATGTTTTTCAATTTTCTCATACCACCTATAATGGTGGCCATTATGATGGAATTATATTTATATATGATATATATTATATTCATATTTTCTATATGCTTTTGTATTTTTTTATTTATACCATACCATTATGCTTTTCATAATGTGTAAATCTGGTAATTTCATTTGAGAATGTGCAGACTACCGCCCCTCAAAGTGGTATGACTCGGTGTTAACAAACATGGAAAGTATAAATGATAGTGATCATGAAATTATTTAACATATATAACATATTTAATATAATTTAATTATACCATACCTTTGTATCCATTAATTTTAATTCCATTAATATGGAAATGAAATGAAAGTAGCGTTCATGAGTATGTTCGGCCTATCATATCCATGAATGAGGCATTTCATTTCATATATCCAAATGGTATGGAATATTATAAATACATATATATTGCATATATAAGATATTTAATTCATAAATATCATTCTGGAGATGAGGGACTTTTTACTACATTGATAATCTATATCAAAACAGGTTCGTTTCCCACTAAAGTACCGAATATGGACAAAACATCTGATATGAAATCAAAAAATTAACTAATTGCTATGACATGGTAATAAGTCATATAAAATAAATAATAAACATTAAATATGTTATTAAGAATGTATAAATTATACTAAATTTATTATTTAAGAAATTATCAAACGAACGAGACATGTCAGATTCAAGGATAGGTAATTTCAAAGCTCAATTTACAATCATTGGGTTTAACACATAATATGTTGATTATATTATGAAAACACAATGTGTGGAATCACTATTTTATTACATATGTTTTAATTTCCAATTCTGTATATGTGTATGTAATTTTAAAAAACATAATAAACCCATTTATATAATCTTACATCATTTATAGAGTCTTTGTAAGGGAACTTCTTATCCAAATTCCCATTCTTTGGGTTAATGTTATACTTCTTGATTATGACTTGATATGATTATGTGAAAAATAAAATTGGAAATTAAATCTTGAGTTTATACATTATTATTGTTTACATATAGTTAATACACATAATCAATCTATTTTATTAACAAAATGATCTTGGTAAGGGAATTTCTAAACTGAAATTCGAATCTTCGCGTTTTATGCCTAAAATGTTGATTATATTATGCCATGATTCTATGTAGAATAACCATTTATTTATTTATGTTGTAATTTAAAAATTTATTTGAATGGATATGCTTTTTAAACACATAATCACCCCCATTTATACATTTATACATCATTAATATGATCTTTGTAATGGATTTTGTCTCAATTTACATTTCTCTAATAAATTTTAGAATCTTATAATGAGAAAAAATCCAAATTTAAGGAGAAAATTCTCTAATAATATGAAAAGGATAGTGTACCACATTATGATGGTGAACCACATAAAAATATTGTTTTTTTCATATTTATATGTTCTATTTTACAATATAAACATCAGTTATAGATGTGGGATATTGAAATATTCTTTTTTAAATTTTTAGTAATTTTTTGATAATGTTCATTTTTAATGAATAGTAAATAATACTTCTTTTTAATTAAAACAATCTTTTTATATAATATAATTTTATTGAGAATTTTTTAATTTAATTGGATTAAAAAGATATTTGGATTAATTATTTATCTTTTAATAAAATTATTATCATTGGAAGTAATTTAAAATTTAAATTGGACGTAATCAGATATAAATATTTTGATATTTTTTTCCTCTTTAAAATCTGATTTTAGATTTTGTCAATGGAAATTAATTAAAAATTAATTTGAGAAAACTATGTGTTTTAATTTTGAATAATAGATTCTATATTTACAATTATAAGGTACAAATTATTTAAATATGTACATTTTATTTTGATACATTATGAATAGTATCTTTAGTAATTATTTTTATTTACCAGGGGTACAGGTTAAATATAGTAAAGAAAGGAAAAATTAATATTATAATAATATTAAACTACCCTAACAGATGTCTTAATCCTATCGGATGAGATATTTCCATCAATGAGCATCCTTATGCTGAAATTTTGGCATTTGGGAGTCAATTGAGAGTGATATTGACATGTTATAATAATTAATTTAATGTAAATAAAAATAAAAATAAACTCGTATCTTCGCACTAAAACACTTTTTATATGGTGTTATTTATGTTATCACTTTGCATAAAAATAACCATTAGAAATATAAAAATATTTAATACATCATGATATTTAATTTATAATTTTTATAAATTAAATTATGTCACAATGATGAAGTAGTGATTGATTCCTTAAAATTTATTTAAATAAAGGATATTATAAATATTAGAATAAATATTTTTTGAAATAATTAATATCATCCATGGATTCTATATGTAAATATGACATGTTAGAATTTATTAATTGTTTTTTTATAATTAATCATGTTATGAATTTTTTAAAAATTCATGTATGAATAGAGTAAAAAATTGACATAATTCATAACATAAAATATAAAATATGTTATTAATTGATATTAAATCCCTAAAACAATAAGATTTGACCAAAATTTTAATATAGTTACAAATTTTTTATCAATGAATTTGGTTTTTGTTGTTTGACATGATTTTATAATTATATTAAACCAATATATGAAAATAATAAGACATCGTTTCAAGATTAAAAGGGTAATATAATGGTTAAACCAAAAAAATAGGGATTCAAAAATATTCAAATACTTTATAAACATTATTGGATAATGGGTATTCGAACTAATATTATAATATATTCTGAATAAATTATTTTTAGACCATTTTAATTGAAATTGAATTTATAATAAATTTATATTTAAAGACATTCCTAATGTTCACCTCCTCCCTCTTATAAAAGGCCACCATATCTGCCCATTTGCTCAGACCTCTAAATCCCCATTGCTCGAACAAGTTCTTCTCAAATAATATCCCAAAATCCCATACTTACTCCTAGATTCATTATAGTGGGATGATTGAAATTTAAGAATACCCTTTGGATGAGGTCAAAACAAGTTACCAGATTTAGGCGTAACGTCTTCTCTCATGTTCTATTTCTTTTTTCCCTACCCCACTCCCTATGATATTCTTATTATTTTATTTCATTATAAAATCATTAATATACTAAAATTTTGTAATGGGATGTAATCTGAATACACTTATACACATTTCCTTCTAATGGATACAAGCATATTGTTTCTTTTTATAGAGAACTTTTGCCTGACGAAACGATGTTTTTCAATTTTCTTATACCACCTATATTGGTGGAGATTATGATGGAATTATATTTATATATTATATTTATTATATATATATTTTCTATATGATTTTGTAATTTTTTTATTTATACCATACCATTATGATTTTCATAATTTTTAAATATGGTAATTTCATTTGAGAATGTGCAGACTACCACCCTTCAAAGTGGTATGACTCGTTGTTACCATACATGGAAGGTATAAATGACAGTGTTCATGAAATTATGCAACATATATAGCATATATAATATAATGGAATTATAACATACTAGTATATCCTTTTTTTAATTCAATTAATATTGAAATGAAATGAAAGTACCGTTCATGAGTACATTCGACCCATCATATCCATGAATTGGGCATTTCATTTCATATATCCAAATGGTATGGACTGTTATAAATACATATATAATGCATATATAAGATATATAAACCATGAATATCATTCTGGAGATGAGGGACTTTTGACTACATTGAAAATCTATATCAAAACATGTTCATTTCCCACTAATCTACCGAATATGGACAAAACATCTGATATGAAATCAAAAAATTAACTAATTGCAATGACATGGTAATAAGTCATATAAAATAAATAATAAACATTAAATATGTTATTAAGAAAGAATAAATTATCCTAAATTTATTATTTAGGAAATTAACAAACGAACGAGACATGTCAGATTTAAGGTTAGGGAATTTCTAAGCTCAATTTACAATCGTTGGGTTTAACACATAATACGTTGATTTTATTATAAAAAGACAATGTGTAGAATCAATGTTTGATTACATATGTTTTAATTTCCAATTCCCTATGTGTGTATGTAATTTTAAAAAACATAATAAAACCATTTATATAATCTTACATCATTTTTAGAGTCTTTGTAAGGGAACTTCTTATCCGAATTCCCATTCATTGGGTTAATCATATACTTCTTGATTATGACATAATATGATTATGTGAGAAATAAAATTAGATATTATATCTTGTTTTTATACATTATTATTGTTTATTTATAGTTAATACACATAATAAATCTATTTTAATAACAAATTGATCTTGGTAAGGGAATTTCTAAACTGAAATTCCAATCTTTGCGTTTTATGCAAAAATCGTTGATTATATTATGCTGTGATTCTATGTGGAATAACTGTTTATTTATTTATGTTTTCTTTTAAACATTTATTTTAATGGATATTCTTTTTAAACACATAATCACCACCATTTATACATTTATACATCATTAATATGATCTTTTTAATGGATTTTGTCTCAATTTACATTTCTCTGATAAATTTTAGAATCTTATAATGTGAAAAAAATCCAAATTTAAGGATAAAATTCTCTAATAATATGAAAAGAATGGTTTACCACATTATGATGGTGAACCACATAAAAATATTGTTTTTTTTTCAAATTTATATGTTCTATTTTACAATATAAACATCATTTATAGATGTGGGATATTGAAATATACTTTTTTAAATTTTTGGTAATTTTTCGATAATGTTCATTTTTTAATGGTTAGTGAATAAGACATCTTTTCAATTAAAACAAAATTTTCATCAACTATAATTTTATGTAGAGTTTTTTCATTTAATTGGATTAAAAAGATATTTGGATTACATTTATTATAATTTAATCAAATTATTATCATTTGAAGTAATTTAATATTTAAATTGGACATAATCAGATATAAATCTTCTGATATTTTTTCTTCTTTAAAATCTGATTTTAGATTTTATCAATGGAAATTAATTATAAATTAATTTCAGAAAAATATGTGTTTTTAATTTTAAATAATTGATTCTATATTTACAATTATAAGGTAAAAATTATTTAAAAATGTACATTTTATTATGATACATTATGAAGAGTATCTTTAGTAAATATTTTTATTTACCAGGGGTAAAGGTTAAATCTAGTAAAGAATGGTAAAAATTAATATGATAATAATATTAAACTACCCTAATAGATGTCTTAATCCTATTGGATTATATATTTCCATCAATGAGCATCCTTATGCCGAAATTTTGGCATTTGGGAGTCAATTGAGTGTGATAATGACATGTTATAATAGTTAATTTAAAGTAAAGAAAAATAAACATAAACATGGATCTTATTACTAAAGCAATTTTTATATGGTGTTATTTATGTTAACACTTTGACTAAAAATAACCATTAGAAATATAAAAATATTTCCTATATAATGATATTTTATTTATAATTTTTATAAATTAAACAAATAAATTAAATTATGTAACAATGATGAAGTAGTGATTGTTTCCTTAAAAATATTAAAATAAAGGATATTATAAATATTAAAATAAATATTTTTTGAAATAATTAATATAATCCATGGATTCTATATGTGAATATGACATGTTAGAATTTATTAATTGTTTTTTTTTCAAATTAATAATGTTATGAATTTTTTAAAAATTCATGTATGAATAGATTCCAAAATTGACATAATTTATAACAAAAAATATAAAATAAGTTATTAAATGATATTAAATCCATAAAACTATAATATTTGGTGAAATTGTTAAAATAATTAAGAATTTTTTATCAATGACTTTGGTTTGTGTTGTTTAACATTATTTTATAATTATATTAAACCACTATATGTAAATAATAAGATATTGTTTCAAGATTAAAAAGGTTAAAATATTGGTTAAACCAAAAAAATAGGGATACAAAAATATACAAATACTTTATAAACATTATTGGATGATGGGTATTCGAACCAAAATTATCATCTGTTATGAATAAATGATTTTTAGACCATTTTAATTGAAATTGAATTTATAATAAATTTATATTTAAAGGCATTCCTAATGTTCACCTCCCCTCTCTTACAAAAGGCCACCATATCTGCCCATTTACTCACACCTCTAAATCCCATTTGCTTGAACATGTTCTTCTCAAATAATATCCCAAAATCCATCACTTCCTCCTAGATTCTTTATAGTGGGATTATTGATATTCAAGAATACCATTAAGATGTAGTCAAAAGAAGTTACCAGATTTAGACGTAACATCTTCTCTCATGTTATATTCCTTTTTTTCCTATCTCACTACATATGATATTATTATTATTTTATTTCATAAAAAATCATTAATATACTAAAATTTTGTTATGTGATGTAACCTGAATACAATTATATACACTTCCTTCTAATGGATACAAGCATATTGTTTTTTTAGAGAACTTATGCCTCATGAAACAATGTTTTTCAGTTTTCTCATACCACCTATAATGGTGGCCATTATGATGGAATTATATATATATGATATATATTATATTTATATTTTCTAAATTCTTTTGTATTTTTTTTATTTATACCATACCTTTATGATTTTCATAATGTGTAAATATGGTAATTTTATTTGAGAATGTGCAGACTACCGCCCCTCAAAGTGGTATGACTCTTTGTTACCATACATAGAAAGTATAAATGATAGTGTTCATGAAATTATGTAACATATATAACATATATAATATAATGGAATTATAACATACCTTTATATCCTTTTTTTTCATTCAATTAATATGGCAATGAAATGAAAGTAGCATTCATGAGTACGTTCAACCTATCATATCCATGAATGGGGCATTTCATTTCATATATCCCAATGGTATGGACTATTATAAATTCATATATAATGAATATATAATATATTTAAACAATTAATATCATTTTGGAGATGAGGTACTTTTAACTACATTGAATATCTATATCAAAACATGTTCATTTCCCACTAAAGTACCGAATGTGGACAAAACATCTTATATGAAATCAAAAAAATAACTAATTTCTATAACATGGTAATAAGTCATATAAAATAAATAATAAACATTAAATATTTTATTAAGAAAGTATAAATTATCCTATATTTATTATTTTGGAAATTAACAAACCAATAAGACATGTCAGATTAAAGCTTAGGGAATTTCTATGCTCAATTTACAATCGTTGGGTTTAACACATAATACGTTGATTATATTATGAAAAGACAATGTGTGGAAACACTGCTTCATTACATATGGTTTAATTTCCAATTCCCTATGTGTGTATGTAATTTGAAAAAAATTGATAAACCCGTTTATATAATCTTACATCATTTATAGAGTCTTTGTAAGGGAACTTCTTATCTGAATTCCCATTCATTGGGTTAATCTTATACTTCTTGATTATTACATGATATGATTATGTGAGAAATAAAATTGGATATTATATCTTGTGTTTATACATTATTATTGTTTATTTATAGTTAATACACATAATCAATCTATTATGATAACAAAATGATCTTGGTAAGGGGATTTCTAAACTGAAATTCGAATCATTTCATTTTATGCCTAAATCATTGATTATATTATTCCATGATTCTAGGTGGACTAAACGTTTATTTATTTATGTTGTAATTTAAACACATATTTGAATGGATATGCTTTTTAAACACATAATCACCCCCATTTATACATTTATACATCATTAATACGATCTTTGTAAAGGATTTTGTCTCAATTTACGTTCTATTGTGACTTATTTATTGTTAAGCCCGATTTACTTTTATATGGTGTATATAGTGACCTTTGACATATTATATCATTAATATCATTATTATCATTATATAATATTTTCTAATCTTATTATTTAATTATTTTTATTCAATTATTTGTCCTGTGGTAAGGGAATGTTTAACTAAAAAATCTTTTTAAATGACTAAAAAATTTATTTTACTAAATCATTCCCATTAATGTATATGCTTTAGAAATGGTTTTAATGATTTATTTATATGGACATATATATTTTAAATTTTAATTCCTAAATTTATTTTAATTGTTTTATAGTGGTATGTGACTCTTTGAATGAAAAATCCTTGTATTAATTTTTTTAAATGGTTTTGGAAATGGATTGAATATTTCAATATATTGAATTTATTTCTACTAATTATTGAATGATATTTTTATAATTTCAATCTTTTATGTGTTATGATTATATAATAATACTAGGATATTTGATATGTGGTCATGTGATAGATCAAATATGGGTGGTTCTGTGATAATCCTAGGTCGGGTGAGCCTGTAACAGTTCTCCAATGCATTGGGTAACGTGAAAGAGGAAAAAGTTATAGTCTATACGTATAGATTTAGGAAATATACAATGATGGTTAATCCAAACGTAACATTGAATGTTACTTCTTATATAGATATGAAATCTAAACATTAAGTATTTTATTGAAGACACAATATACCATTATTATTTATGAATTCTATGTGTTATTCATAAACAACGTGATTTCATGTGGTATATTAATGTTTTTATGTTTTACGAGTGAAAAGTATGATTACATTTATTTTTATGTCTTCAATGAATAATGTTTTCTTTCCTGATTTTATAAACCTTAATGATATATATTTATTCTCACCCAATATTTTTGAAATTTTTTTGACAGGGTATAAAGAAGGTTATGATTAAGGATGAATTCAATATGGTTTTGATCAAGAGTATAATTCATGGTTTATTTAAGGTGTTTTATTTGTGAAAAAATTGTATACAGTAGAAGTGTCTACATTGTAATTATTTCGATGTAACGTAATATTTATGGGATAATTATCTCAAAATATAATACTGAAACGATCTTCAATGTGTAAGAAAATAAATTCTGGATCAAATATCAGGATTATGTAATGTTTAAGGCAGAGGCCTCATGTCCACCATGAACATTTGATAGTCAATGATTCTATAAATCCATGATAGTAAAAAAATAAAAAAATCCATATATATCCCATAATAAAAAATCAATAGTAATTTTTTACATGTCCAATGAAATTCCAACTTCATGTCTCTATAGTTATTAGGGATATAGTGTTTTCAACACCTTTATAAAAAATCATTACAAAATTTGATTTCTCAAAAATCCTAGAATAATGTCAACCAGAACATTTAAATCCAAATTCTAAAACCCATCATATAAATAATTCGACACATATAGCCCACATGAATCCTTCCTCGCATGCCAATATTTTCCCTATAACTCTATTTCATCCACATGTATTCCTCTTACCAAGGAATATTTGACCTTTAAAGAACCACCTCATGGGTTATTACCCAATAAATATCATGACCAAATATAACCCCAAATGGTTATACCCTATTGTTTCAATTGATAACAGAACCAGACTCATTAATCCATGAGTCATATCACATGAAACCAAATCCCATTCCTAACAACCTACCCATGCCTTTACATCATGTCAGACACCCAACTACAGAATAACTCATAGTGCTTCCCATTCAATGTGTTTATGTAATTAGACTAATTATATGAAAAACACATGATCACCCACTGACAAAAATTTAATTTAAAATTACAATGTTTGCAACCATTTTCAACCCATATTTTTCCTTAATATCTAGGACATCTCTTTTTATCCCATTGAATAATTCTCTAAAAATAAATGATAAGGTTCCCAACTAATACATTATTCCAAAAATAACCATGATACCTTATATAATACATGTAATTTACATCTAATATATTGATCCATCACACATACCTTTAATCTACCCTCCCAACGATATTAAACATAATAATGAATATTTTTCAATTACAAACCACCTCTCTAGAATACAACAACTACATCAAACCATAACCAAGAATTAAGATCAAAGAATAATATTCCAATGGATATTATACATCTCTTCCACATAGGAAATATAAATAAATCATATAAGAATATCCTATGTTAAAATACATATAACATGTCATCTGAAAACACTATTATTAAGCTATTTAAACTATCATAAACAAGTTATATAGAAAAATTGTATAAAATTTTTCATTCAAAATTTATATTACTAAATCCATTGTGATCAGAAAAATCAACCACACACAAGGAGATGTTTGTATTGTGAATCTAATTTCTAAATAAAAATCATGTACACATTCTTATTCACCTTGAGTCAATTATTAAAATAATTAATAATAATCTCAAATCAGTAAATCATACATTGATAAAAAAGTCTACTATAAAAATTAAATCCAAAAATAATTATACTATGAACTAGGTAAAATGGAATTACTAAAAAATTGGTGTTCATGAATCACTATCCCAAAATATATCAAAAGATTTGAAACATTCATATCTACCTATTTTGTCCCCGCATATTATAAAATTGAAAATATACTCTAGTATCATTTTTAATTACCTAAATGGAATTTATAAAACAAAAAAATTTCCATGATCTCCAAATATATTGATACACACCTCCATTTACACAATATCTTAATAACTAGACATAATGGATGGAATTATATCATAGGCAAAAATATTCCCATAATAAATTCACACTAAATACAAAATAAATAACATCATATTATGAAAAATTTATAGTCATAATACTCACATATGGAATTACTAACAATGAATACGATAATAAAATTAATATACACCCATTCCATATTATATTTATTATGTAATGATACATGAATACATGTATATAGATTTCACTCTTGTCGAATAACATTAAAAAAGAATCAATGTATAAAATAAATTATACTAGAGGTTCTACTATAATACCTCAGCCTCACCTCAATCCCATATCCAAATATTGATCAAGGTAGTCCATCATAATCCCTTTTAGAACATATTCTCAACCAGTACACTAAAAACCGGATCTTCATGCACACCATGGTTTTTATGATGGGTATGCCAAAATATATCTCAATAGGGTCTCACTATGTTTCGTTAATATAAGAATTTATTTACAAGGTCATGCATGAGTAAAATTAATGAGAAATTATATTGTACCAAGACATACATGTTGGACCACCATTTGTTAACCAAGACATTGTGACCCCAACCCAACATGTATTGAATATTATAGAATAAATAGTAACCAAAAAACTAAAATGAACCAAGGCCCCCTAGCGAATGACAAGGGCCTCCAACTGAGCCCTAACAATTACCCTCTCACCTAGGGTGGGGTATCATATCACATTAGATCATGTAACATATAAAATTCATATGTTATATCATATATAGTGTATTGAAATACCATATGAAATCCAATATATCATACAACCACAATATAACTCTGTTTATGTTCTTAAACCATTCTAATCAATGTATATCATATCACCACACTCTCAATTTTAGTGAGGTCTTATAACACATCATGTACAATGCCTCATTTCTCTAAACATTCACCAATGGTTGGGTGTCATATCACATCACATATCGCATCTCGCACCACTACCCTCACACATGGTGAGAGAACTCATAACACTACTCGAATATCATCCCTCCCATATGTGGTAGGTCCTTCCACAAAACTACAACATTTTCCCTTTAATTCAGTTTATAAATATCATCATATAGATAAACACCCCCATGCCACTCAGTACATGTAATCTTACTAGTACACTACCTATGAAATCTTAATCTCTTAGATACTCATTGTTTACATGTGTTTAGTGTCATAATTTATTAAATATTATGGAGAAATGTGAAATTTAACAGTGTAATACTGACTATGGGTTATATGTAGATCTTGATAGAGATATTGTGTTCTCATGGGATTTTTTAGAGGACCTTTATTTATTTATTTTCATTATTAATGATCAAACACTGTGTGATTGTTATTTTTTTATTTTTAAATTAATTATATTTTAAAATATACTGAATAAATAAAAATGTAGATGGAATGTGATTATTTCATTTAGTTAATTATTTAAATTTATTGGTTCACTATAAAATGTTGATCTAGACATGACTGGTTATTATTAAGTTGTGAAATTTTGTTATTTACATATTTATTTATGTATTATATTTTTTATGAAAATTTATATCCCAAGGATTTGATGAATACCATTAATTTTTTTTATAGGATCAAATAATTAGAGTCACAAATAATGTTATAGTTTTGATTTAATAAATAAATTGAGTATAAACATGGGTTTGAAAGTTACATATTCAATTATGTAATGGTGATATGCTGAAATATTATATGATTCAATGTATATAAATAATGTAATCAATTTAATAGGAAAATTTTAAAAATATTTGTCCAATAAACCATCTAATACTATTATGAATATAACATTTATTATATAGTGGTTTTCATGTTTATAAAAGCATTATGAATTTAACAATAATATTTTCATCTTATATATGTCTCACTATATTTCTTATTTTCTAATATTCATCATCCATTTATGAATGTAAATTCAATAACTAATAAAAAGATCATTGAAACATAATTTTTATATATTATATTTATAAAATTAAAAGTGATGATTCAATAAGATTATAATGAAACCAATGTTTTACTGAATAACAATATATTTATCAATTAATATTCGATATTACATTGATCAATGAAATAAAATTCAATTATTCATAAATACTATACAACTCATACTGTAAATATAAACTTATATCTATATTCAATATATGGTTACACTTTTTAATCAATTATATTCACTATCACACTTAGATAAAAATATTATTAATAGAAGAATGTGTCCCATGATGACCAAAATAAAGAGGGTCTTATTGAGTCATCTGTAATATATTGTACAGAAAAGTGAGCTTTTAATAACTAAATAATAAAAATATTTTGATTAATATTAAATACATATAATGATAACACATATATGATGACCATAATTTTTTAGTTTATTTGGATACTAGATTAATCAAAAAATCATTTTGATGAAAGATGATCTATATTTCCTACACCAATATTCACATATAGTATTATTGTAGTCTTATTATACATAACAATACTCTTAATAAACTATGTAATAGAGAAACATAAGAAGTAGTGGGATCAAATTTTTATTAATGGTAAGAATATGAAATATTATAAATGTATATAAGTGAGAATATAAAAACTTTGATATTAGGTAACATGGTAAAAACTTTTTAAAAATATTACCAATTAGAAAATATCATATATCAGGAGTCATGACATAAAGTTATTATCCAAAAAAAATTCATGTGTATAAGCCTTAATCCAATATCGTGATCCATGAAGCATAAGACGAGTATATAGAATAATTATTATTTACAAGAATCAACTTATCTAATCATCGCATTGTGAACATTTATAAACACAACCAGGTCCACACATCATGTCAAGGATATAGAATTATGTCCTCATTTAAAATAGTAATCTTGAATCAATGTCCACATATGGAATTGAATTTTTTTTTAAAAATTAACAAGTCTTCTCTTGATATTATGAAGAAGATATAAGTTTCACATATAACATAGATTTCTATTGAGATATAAATATTTACCCAAATAATTATTGGGATATGAAAATCCAGGACCATCCATCACATAATTAAAACATCAGACATTTGTCCCCCAAGATTTATAAAGCATTAATCATTTCAATATAATAATATTAATCCCTGGGAATGAAAATGGTTTCATGATATTTTCCTTAAATGGTTATCATCATAGACCATGAAGAGAATGAATATAGATAGTGTCATAAAATCATATACTAAGGGAATCATTATAACTCTAAATGTTTTTTGAAATAGATGTAAGGTTTCCATTATTAATTTGTTTAAAATATTCTTTTGAAATCAATTTAAAACTTTAATTTAAATTTCATATCATTTTAAAAATTAATTTCCTTGAAAACATGGAATAATATTTTATTTATAAATCCATTGAAACTAATAAATAAGGATTCATGATAAATAAAATACATGACTATGTGAAAATTTATTCATTCTGTATATGATAAAGGTTAACATTATTTTAACAGATTAATAAAAATTAAAATATTATCTCATATATAATCAGTAAAAAGATTCCATTTATGAAATTCTAAAGACAGTAAATTTTTTTAGGAATCTGTAGTCTAACACATTTATTTATTAGTGAAAATATTATTAAATTGTTCAAAAAATATAGATATGCAAGACATTGATTCCTGGCCAAATGAAATGAAATAAGGTATGATTTTATTTAAAACATCTCTTCATTCTTTTTATAGAAAAAGGGATGAAATTGTGAAAAAATACATTAACATTATAAAAATATATATATGAGATCAAAATATATTTCACCAAAAATATAAAAATTAATTAAATTCTACCATTTCAAATTTCACACATATAATCTAAAATTTATATTGTAAAGAAAACACTAATAAATTTGGTAATCTCGAAATAAAAACCTCACGAATGAGATAAAATTACAAAGATTTTTGATTCCACGTAATCTTAATTTAAATAATAACACATAAAATTCATGGGTATTTTATTCAAGAATAGCTACTGGTGAGTATGATATATGTATCATAGAAATAAATGTGATATGGGAAAACATTACCTCATGTCCCAACATTCATCATACAAGATAATAAAATAATTTATAATAAATTTTTATTTTTATATATTTATAAAAACCATATTAATATTTATCATTCTATAAATAATTATATAAGAATAAAATTTCCCCATTCATTAATAAATTTTTATTATGATCATTGTTTTGGGTGAAAGATTTTTTTTTCCATGCATTTTTCAATTTTTTTAGTTCTTGTCTTCACACCTTGGTTATTTTGTCAACATTTACATAATCTTGATCATATAATAAATTTAACATTTATTATTTGTATTAAAAAATTTACATGGAAAATTTGGTTGTTATGAAAGATGAATTGCACACTTTATCGAGGGAGCAGCTCGTACGCACACGTGATTAATGATTCCATTTCAAAATGGTATTAATGAAAGAAAGGTAAATCAGAATTCAAATTTCATAATTGTAATTAAAATTAATTAAAGAGAATAAATAGTTATTAAATATATTCGTATTATCATCCATTTATTGTGAATAAAACCAATAACATCTCCTTGTGGATGGGTTCATCCATACATACATATGAATAGTGTTATCATTTTTTAGTTGATAATAGGTAATGTTGATAGATAATAATTATATTTTAAATTAAAAATATATTGCAGAAAACATTTATAGACATTAAATTCATTTATATAGCCTTTCATTATAGACATTTTTTTAAAGTATAATATGTCACTTCATATATATGGTAGACTTTAAATATGAATGGGAAAATTTTTTATTTTCCATTAGATACAAGGAAGAATAAAAATGGCAATACCACATCTATAAAATAAATTACTATATTAAATGTCATTTTTCATTATTTTTATATGGTTCTAGTATATTTTTCAGAGATTTCAGACGAATGAAACATGAAACTAAATGTTAAATACAATTACTTATTCATTGGGTATAATCCATTAATAAACACCTAAAAAATTACAGAGATAGTATTTTGGTGATACCAGGTTCCTCATGTAGTTGGGAGTGTGGTTGGGATGTTATTTGAGTAAACATTGGATGATATAAATTGCTCATGTGGTGTGGATATATTTGAAGAGTAGGTTCCCCATTATATTTTATGTTGGGGGAAATCATATAAACACTTAAAAAATTATTATATACTATGTGTATTACAAAATCAACGTGGATCAAAATTTAAAAATTCTAACATATAAAAATAGTATGTTCTAGAAAAAATAAACAAATTAGATTTTTGAAAGAGTTTTCATTATTGTAAACCTTATGAAATAGTTTAGCATAAATTTATCATTATTTATCATAACAATGGAAACAACTATTTTATCATGGTAAAAATTCATTATTGAACATTATTTTGAACTTATTACCTAATAAATTATGAAAAACAGATTTTTTGTAGAAAATGTATTTTAATTATAAAAATTACTTAACACTAATTATATGCCTAGTAACAACCATTATTTGAATGATGAGATATTTTAGTGGATATATTTTTTAAAAAATTCAATAAAATTATTCATTAATAGTTATTAAATAAATGTATTTGAATAATATAAATTGCACCCAACAAAACAAATTTTTTATAAAATATTGGTTTACCATCAAATGGTTGTACCATTATTTATTACAAATAAATAATCTATATATTAAATATCAACAAATGTTACATACATTATAAAGATATAAAATAATTTAGTAGTATTGATAAATATATTTTTCTTATAAAAAATACTTGATATGTTTATAATACAGTTATTTAAAAAATTGTTTATCTATAATATTATTTTTATCAAATAAATATGAATTATTAATTCTCAAAAAGTAATAAATAAAATTTACTTAAATAGAAATAATAATATTTATTTTTCATATTTCATTTATTCTTATTCATACTGATTTATACAATGACAATGAGATTACAATAAAATTGAATAATAATATTTCAATAATATATTAGGGATCATCCATTCTAAATGTTTCATATAAATAAAGGAATTAAAATATTAATAATTATTAAATATAAGTATATATTCCAAAATATCCGGTTTTTATATTCTACCATTTTATATTAATGATTACCTCTATATTTTTCACCCTTAATTCAATCAAATGATGGTAATATTTATCGATGGTATATTTAGGATCCCACATAACTTCCTCATATTTATAAGTTTTCTAAAGAACATTAACTAGGTCAGTATTCTTAATCAAAAAAATTATTTCATTAATCAATAATATCCATTGATTTTTCCTCATAAAAAGATCATGAAATGGTGGTACATCCTCATAGTATAGTAAATGTAAAACCTCAGGTATGTAATTATTAAAAATTAATACATGGAAAACATCATGAACACGATTGTGGTTTAGTGGATGTAGTAAAAGATAATTTTCAAAACATATATGATCATGAATTTTTAAGGTGTCTATATATATGGGAATTATCATTATATTCATTAAAAATATCATAACCTTATTCCACATAGATATTTATAGAATTACCTCAAAAAAATTTCAAACTATAGATCAAACTGGTGACGTAGAACATATATTATCAATTTACTCTCTACATCCCTCGGTTTATTATAAACATATCTACCCATCCGTACAATTTACTCAACTATATAGATTCATTATAGATTTTGTATCCATATTTATCCAAAAATGTTAATGTTTTTTACTTCCTTCCACAGTGGGATTTATAATGTACCATTTGAATGCTCATGTGACAACTATTTTTAAGAACAATATATCAGTGTATGATGTTGATACCAAACACCATTGAAAATACTAGAGACTGATCCTAACATATCATCATGAATTTTAATGGCGCTGTATGACTAACCATATATCTATAGATGATATGTTATATAAAATTTTAATTATATATATCTAAATACTCTACTGAAAATTCATGTAAAACTAAATTAGATCTTAGAAATAATAAAATATATTACTTCTTAAAACCTTACAACATTATTAACGTATATAAAAAAGATCAATAAAAAATATTTTATGATTGAAATTAAATGATTGAACTTTTTTATGTGATCGAATACAACCCAAATGTTGTTATGTAGTTTAGATGTTTTCTATAGTCTAATGATGAAATCCATGTGGAGTTTTTACCTTTCATATTTGGTATGGATAATTGTTGATACATACCCTTATAAATTTTATATTTATCCATGTGTTGATGAGATACACAGAATTTATATACATAATATGTAGTAAATATTTTTATTTTATCCTAAAATAAATAATAATTAATAACTATATACATATTATTTATTAGATAATGATTATAGAATTAAAAACCATGAGCTTCATCAAATAAATCCATCAAATATGGGATTAATTGGATATATTCCTAGTTTTAGAGACCTATCATTCAAACATAGTCGTGGTTACACCCATGAACATTGATCACCATCTATTTTGGTTAGATATCATACTTTTAAGACACATTAATATTTAGATTAATTGATTATTGACTCATAAAAAATAAAATGATAGTATATATCAACATTAATTATGAATTCAAGTTCCATACAATGAAAATGAATAGGTATTAGATATATTTTAATCCACACAATTGACAGTGTAATAGGTTTCTTCTAACTTAGAGCATCAAACTCACTTTTTAGCATCCAATAAATGTATAATAATGAGTATTACTAAAATTACATCATCTAAAGCCATCATATATAGAAAATATTTATGTTTTTATATGTGAATACATAATTTTATATATCATGATTAGTGTACATATCATAAAATTCACCATAAAGATAATTCATCAATATTCTATGGAAAAAATGAACTCTTACAATTCTAGATAATTATTTTTTTTAATTTTGACCATAGACCATCTATCGTTGTGATGCATAAGTTATATCATTATCATGATTATCCATCCAATTAAATTTTTTACTGATCCACCAAAAAATAATAATGTAAATTCTATGTTATAAATGATATCTTTTGTAAATTCATACTATTGACCATTAAATATGGATATCTTGATGAAATATAAAACATCTAAAAGAACTGAGAACATCAAAATTTATATAAAAACTCATTAATAAATGGAACAATATAATTTTTTAGCATAGTGATATTTTGATGGTACTATTAATCAGTGAAATAATGGATTGAACCATATTTCATTTTTGTAGAAGAATGGGTTCACAAAATGGTGATTCACTAGGGTGTATGAATCCTTTTTTATAGATTATACTATAGTTTTTCATGAATACCTGCAACTTAATTAACTTCATTCATTAATTAGTCATTTAAATATGATTGAAACTACAAATTACATTCAATAATATCAAAATTTCAGTAATCTAGGGAAAACTATGAATAAATGTTTTTGAAATATTAAAATATATTCAATAATGGAAGGCATATCATCATTTTTGAGTTCCTCCCAAACTATTCAACATAAATACACATCCAGAATTGGTAGTAATTCATACCCAATGGATTTAATTTTCACTGATATATCATGTTCATTCCCACACATTTAATTTGATCGAAATTGGATTCCAAATAAAAATAATTACTTAACATCCTCATCAAATGATATTAGATTCATTTAAATATGTCCCACTATTGATCAATATCACATCAATTTAGATTATAGGGATAACAAGAATATTTTATGTAAAAAAAATTCAAAACATACTAATCTAAGTGGATTTATAAACTTTATATTAAATGACCATATTATTAAAGGTTTACACATCTAAATTAACATCAAACCATTTATCTTGATATGTGAAACTTTTAAAAAAATTCATCAGTACAAGTAAGTGGGATGAACATAAATCAAATACGAAATATTTTGTTCTGTAAAAGATTATAGGTAAAAATTTCACCATATTATTTTCTTAATAATCATTTTATATTACAAATGAATATGAATTCCCTTTTTTTCCATTAACATCAAATGATAATGTGGATTATAATTCCAATTGTCCATTATATAATATAATTTATTCACATAATATGAAAAATCATTAAATCATATGAAATGAACTATTTATTGTTAATTTGATTCAATCTCGTTACTTTCTATTTCATTTAGTGACCTATTTTTTAGAATTAAATAATTAATGATCCATATCTTTCACTCCCACACATAATATGACTTGTTTTTTCATTTCATGAAATTAGTATATTTCTTATTCCAATGTTTTTTGATTTATGTGGTTGAAAATGCATTCTCAATATTCAATTCTATTTTAGATACCAAGAAAATCCATCATCATTTATTCAAAAAGAACTATTTGAATAAGAGTTTCTAGCTACATTTTTCTCCTTGATTGTACATCAAAAAATATCTTCATAGCTTCCAATGTTTTTTATGGTTAATTACATTCAAATAATTTTTTTTTCAGGTCACAAAATACATGTAAATATTTATTTTTGGATCAATAATACAACTATATATGCACCATTATTATTTTGTAATTGTTTCCCTATAGTTACTGACTTGTTCATTAAAATATTTTTTCAATTATAGAATTTAAATACGTTTCTAGTATAAAATATCCACAAAAAATTACTTATTGAGATATAACTTGTAAAACTCATCGCATTCCATATAGTTTACGTCATCCTCTAACATTGTTTTCTTGATAATAGTAAACCATTTATTAGATTCAATGTCCACAAGATAGACTATAAAACCAAATTTCAGATGGGCCTAACATTAGATAATGGAATATATAATTCCCATTACATTGATCTATTTGTCAAAAATTAATTGTTATGAATACCCATAAATTATACATACTGATTTCTACTAAAAATACTCAATCTCAATTTACAACTTATATGATGTGTTTGGATGTTCAATAAGATTCACATAAATATTCATTTCTCAAGAGTGTTGGGAAAGAACTTCAATATAATTTTCATTATATCTCCCATCCCATATGGTTTCAAATGAGTAATATTATTTATTTCCCTATCAAATTCATTTTCAACCTGACTCCTCCACGTTTTAAAAATTAACTAAATCTAAAATAGATAACATAAGTGTTCATGAAATAGTAATATGTGTGAGTATTCATATAACAAGAAAATAATAACGGGACACTAAAATGTTCGTAACCATATAAAAACCCATGACAATCATTGAACAACCCATATGATTTCACTAATGTTCATTATTAAAAATCTCTAAAAATAACAAAACCTTTCCTTAGCACCAACAATAATGAAAATATCTTTTCTTATATAAATATTACAACATTTTATTTGAATGTTCTTGACATATAATAATAATACATTCAAGTGGAGTATAAAGGTTTACTATGATAGGTTACTAAATAATAAAAAACATGTTTCATAAAGTATCTTAAACATCACCCACGATATTTATCACATATAATACCCCACAAGAATTGTTATACTTAATACCCATCTTCATAACAATGAGAAAGTGGATTCATAAGAAGGGGTGAGATAATATTCTGATTAAGGTCTAATATTAGAGATATCGCTCAATGAACTTTTGTGAGAAAGCATAACTATAATGGTATGATGAAATATTCATGTTATAATAAAATAACACCCAAATGGTCAATATAAAAAAACGAGCCATAAATTATGGATATTTTCCTAAAATAAAATATTTTTATATTCATGGTTCCAATTTGATGATCCATGGAGAAAAACATTAAAATATTATATAGTAATGTCGAACATGAATCATCCTAGGAATTAATTGAATTATGAACATGTATAATCATCAAAAACTATAATAATATTCTTAAGGACACAATATCATGTCCCTAAATTTAATTATAAATATCAATTCATGTATAGACATAAAATTGTGAGTATTTACTAATATGTATGAGTCTATATATAATTTTGTTAACATGGAATTTGGATCACAGATAACATAGTTATCTGATGATATTTACATATATACCTAATATAAATGAGTTATATAAAATATATAGTCCACCAATCACATAATGAAAATTATACAAATGTGTGACACAAGATTATAAAAGCATCCATCATTTCCTCATATCCTAATTTACCCATAAAAAATAAGTAATTTTTATGAAAACATACTAAAAAATAAACATCATAAACAATGTTGATAAAACAAATATGTGTTCTAATTTATTATCCTATATGATGAATAATAATCTTTAATGGTTGTTCAAATATTTTTAATATCTTTTTATAGAATTATTTCATTAATACATTGTAAATTAAGATAAACCATCTCCTTTATTTTGGTAGGTTTTAAAAAATAAAATTGAAAAAAATGATTTTCTACATAAATTCATTGAAATATGATAAGGAATATTTATGTGTAATAAAATTAATTATGATAGGAAAATCCATTCACACAATATATATTTTAATATATGATTTTTTTTACAGAATTTTAAAAATTTAAATATATGTAATATAAATAAACATTCAAATGAATCATTTTGATCATTTTAAAATACTATAAAATGTATTGAAGTGAACATTTAAAAACATTATCTATAGATAAAATATATAATAAAATATATTGTTGAACGTGGATATGGAATTCAAATATTGCCATCCAAAATAAGATAAATAATGATTGATTTTATTTAAAACAACATTTTTATGATTTTTCAGTACCAAATAGAATAATATTGAGCTATTATATATGAAATTTTGAAATAAACAAATTAAATGAATATAGATATTGTTTAAAATATATGGATCATATAATTTCCCAAATTTTATATTTAGCAAAGACAATCTCTAATGAAATTAGACTGTAACATAAACCCTTATAAAATTAGAAATATTTCAATGAAAAACACATAAATGAGAGAATATGATACACTTATTTTAATCCACATAATTTTTATTCTAAAAATATTAAAATACCATCATAGTAAAACATATAAACTACATAAAAGAAACAATTTATGAATACTGAATATGTCTTAGAGTTATAAAACTGAGACTAGAATCTATTACCTCATTTCTTGAATTTATTCATACAAAAATTTATCCCCATGTATAAATACATTTGATTCATTATAATAATATTCATTAATTATATTGATACTTATTTTAATATATATCATTATATTTTAATTTCTTAATACTGATCCATTATAAATTCATCCTTAAAATAAATGTTTTAATGAAAATTGGTCTATATTCCATGAATGTAAATATTTGATGGTTTTGATCATTGCATTGTGATGAAGGTTTCCTAGTTTATATTTTACAAATAATTTCATAAATATAATATCTATTCATTTAAAATACTTTTATAACTGTTCGTATTGGCTTGTGAAGAAAATTAAATTACACACATCATTGAGATAGTGGTATATATATAGAGACGAGTAAGAATTCATTTTTTCATTGGAGAGATATAAAAAAGGTAAAGAAATTATATCATTATATAACTAATTAAATAATACATATATCAAATTTATTCATTTTATAAATCCTTATGAAAACATTTTCAAAAATGAAAAGAAAAAAATACAGTCCTTTAATGGAGGTTGTTGTCCACACGTAAGCACAAGTGACATTATCATCCTCCAATGGAAGAGTGGGTAAGAAGGTTGATTATATTTTACCATAATAGAATCATATATATTTTCCATAATTCATATAATTCATTTAATATATCCATATAACCATTCATGAGAGATAATGAAGAAAAATTAAATTCATTAATACATAGAGTTAGTATTTTGTACATATGCATAAGAAATATTATTTTTTTCTATTAGATGTCACATATTTTAAAAAATGGATATAACATTATAATGGAAAAATTTAAATATATATAAAAAATATTTCGTCATTTTATAATGGTTATAGAATATTTTGAGGTTGTTCGGGAAGAAATAAGATCGTATTGGATTCATAAAGACAATAACTGCTTCTTTGGGTATTACCATATTGCTTACATTATCAACCATTTTAAGATGATCTTTTGGTGATATCCATAAATATTTCTATGGGGAGTAATTTGTTATGTTATTTGGGTATATTTCTGGGTGATCTAAATGGTGATTGTGACATGAAAAAATATGTTGATCAAATACCATTTTACAATTGAGGTGGGTGGAAGACCTATACATACATGACACAATATTACGTAATAAATGTCTTAATCAAGTGAATTATGTCCATATTTTGATATCATGGTAGATAATACATATAAGGAATAATTAAAATAAACTAATTTGATATTATAATGTGTTTTTATTTAGTTTAAACAATATCTATTAGGTGAACCATTATTTTAGCCATATTAAACCTCACCGTGATAGTTTCCCACTGTAACAAGAAATTATGTGAAAATTATTTTAAAATTATTTCACAGAATTATTTTTTATTATAAAAAATATGAAATCCATTTACATATAACCCAATTCCTAGAAGTGGAAAATAATAATTCATATATATGGTATCAAAAGGCGTAAAACTTATTTTTATTAAAAATTTATTTTATTAATACAAATGAATAAATTATCATTCACAATCTATAAAAAATATATTTATTGTTAATATAATTTTTAAAATTGATTATCTATACCATTCCTTGAAAAAATTAAAAATTCTTCTAAAATTAATTAATTATGTAAAAATACATTACATAGAATATAAATAATTTTATAAATAATATTTCTTTTAACCATATAATTCATTAACTGTCATTTGAAAGATATTAATAATAAATTCATTAATGAATAATTATTTTCAAAATGAATTATTAACATGTTTATTCACTGATAAATTGTGATCAATATATTTTCATTTCATAAAAATAAATAATGTATATATAATAAAATTCTTGAACAATTTGGACTTATATATTTTTATTCTTATTAATAAAATTTGAGTTCTAATTTATTGAGAACAAATCATTTAATTTTTAATAACAAAATATTTTATAAATATTTTTCATAATTCATTTAGGATTATTAATTCTTCCTAATCCATGGTCTATGAGATAATAATAATATGTAATAATAATATATAACTATTATATTGGGTTTTTTTCAAAGCTCTATGTTCCATGTATTGAAATCCACCAACACATAATATTTAATTATGAAAATTATTTAATTATGAAAAATAATTATTTTAAAAAATAAAAATGAAACAAAAATTACCTTGTTTTATTAAACAAATAATCATTATAGTTACAAATATTGGAATAATATAAAAAAGTTCAAAAATGAAAATAAATAACATTTTTTGAGGGTAATGGTTGAACATAATGATTTACTTATTAACCAAAAATTGATATTTCAAAATCAAATAATTTTTAAAATTAAACATGGATATGAATATTGTATTTCTTATAGATCAGGGAATTTCAAAAAAATAATGTTTTTTCTCAATCCATTATCGTTATTAATTTTTAAAGTTAGACCATTATTTATTCATAAGTAATTTATAAAAAATAATTTTTTATAATGATAAATTTTTGGCATTAGAATTTATTATTTAATATTCATTCTATTTTTCACTACTGAATTTTAATAATAAAATACACTCCATATTTTCTATGTGAAATATTATCTTTTACAGTGTTGACTTCTTCTATTAAACCCTAAATTAAAAAAATCCATAGTGTGATATTATAAAATTATTATAGATTATTTTCCCCTAATTTCGATTATAATTTTAACCGACATAATAAAGATTATCCTTTATTGAAACATAAATATGTTATCCTAACCCATATCTATGTTATAACTAATAGTAATTTATTGAAATTTTTTTCAACCTCATCCAAAAAAATTTTATATTTGGTGTGTGTCTTATAAAAATTTTTCCATTAACATTCATATAATAAATACCTTTTTTATTACATTTATCATTCTCATAAAGTAATTAAATACACATCAAATTTATTCATAGTGGATGGTTTACCATTCCTAGGTTTATAAGGGGTCTTTTATGAGTCTTCACTCAAGAAAAACATATTATATGTTTGTATAGAATTTTTAGAGATTCCCACCATTATCCATATTACATTTTGTAGTAATATAATTTCTCATACACATATAAAAATTTATTCAATTCTTTACATTCTAGTGAAATATTTTTAGTAATTTTTCAGACCTCGATACTTTGTTTATGGTCATATTTTTTTAAAAATATATTAGAAATCCACTTTTGTATTTCTCTCTATTTGTTTATTTCATTCATGATTAATACTTTTTGAATATAAAATAACCTACGGATAGAACATATTTTATTTCATGATTATATTTTTTATTTTATTTTTAAATTTCATATAAGTAATTTTAAGATAATAATAAATAAAATAACAAATGTATATATCACAGATTAACTATTCAATCGTAATGGGAACATATATATAATAATAATTAAACCACATTATCTTAGTTATAATATTTTTTAATCACATTTGTAGTGCATTCAACATTTTCACTTTTAACAAAATGGGAAGATTTTTTATTATTTAATTTTATATTTAAAATACCTTTAAAATTGATATATTTGAATTTTTTACCCATATATATTTTTACTGTGATAACCAATATTAAATGATATAATGGGTATTAAATATTTTATTCTATATAATATTTATTATTTCATATGCTTGTGTTACATGATACCATTATATTTTCACCTTTAGAAATAATAGCTACTACAAATTGTCTTCTTAAAATTAAAATTTTATTAATAAGGATAAATTCATTACTATAATTAAAAAGGCTGACATAATATTAAGAGATTTTTCTTGACTAATTAAATATTTATAACATCATATAATATCAATAGTTTTCTCCATTTTTTAAAATCTAAAATAATGGCTATGGTTCTTATATATAATTTTACTCCATTTCTCTACAAAAATAAAAAATAATGAAAATATGTAATATTTTCAAATTATAAAAAGGACTAGTTTCCCTATGGATTAAAAATATATTATAAATCCTTCATATATTACAATATAAAATTTTATTTAATTATTCATCATTATCTTCAGATAATAATATCAGACTTTTTGAGGACACGTGATCTCATGGTTACAAACACTAGATCAAATAGAAATAGATAACAACCTAGTAATAGGAAACAAATAATTGACATTAGATAATAGACCACAATGAAATCTTGGGAATATCATGTGGTAAATTGTGAAGGTATGGTAACCAAAACCTGAAATATATCATAGTTATGAGGATCAAATAATAAAATTTTCCCACAAAATAATATGTCATGCATTATCGTATAGTAGACAAATATCTCAAAAAATGAAACATATATATTATCCTAGTAGATATAAATAATACACAATATATTCGGGATATATATAATTATGAGACCAAATAACACATTATGAATCAATTCATTAAATTTTTATTTTAAAAACTAATTCAAAAATAATTCAAACATACAAATATGGAATCGCAAGTGTAACCCCAGAAAAGTGACTTAGTTAAAAAACAATTTCATGTTGAATTATATAATCATAAATTGAAGGAAATTTTTTTAGTTGTATGCTTGTATGTCCTTGGACCAATTTCATCCATATGGCCAAAGATAAAGTTTCAAAATAATAATAAGAATGATACTTATTAACTATTGGTTAAAATCTAGCACTATGTGTTTCTTTTTTATTATAAGAAGTAATTCAAAATTATCCCCCAATAATAGATACCGATAATAATAACAAATAGGAAAATAATATGAATTATTTGGTGTAATAATAAATGTAGAATAAAAATAAATATTATATTAGAAAATAAAAAGAATAAAATAATACTTCTATCAAGATAGGTTATGTTATGTTAAATAGTTATTCAACCTGGTTTTCACATTGGATCAATAATATAGAACAATATCTGAAAACAAGTAAAAATTATAAATAACTATATTAAAGGAGTTATTTGCTCATATTTGATACAATTTCATGTGGAAAACCCATTATTTCACTATTATCTCAACTACCAATCATTAGGTCATTTACCATTCATCGTGAAACATAATGTCTCTACATATATTGATGTGTATGTGTATGGTAAGATTATGAAACACTGGAGGACAACGCAATGGGAAAGTATATTTTTCCATATAATATATTATTGAATATGTCATAATGAATACTGTTTAATTTCTATGAGTTAATTAAAAACACATAATACGATTGGTTGAATTATGATTACAAATCCACCATAAAAACATACTTGAATCAACCATATTTGGAAATAAATTCATAATAGTATCATAGTATTATATAATGTTACATTATATATAAGTTTTATATATAGTCTACATATCATGGACCATTACCTGTAGTCCTTAAACATACCGATTAGTTTTGGTATCAGACCACAAAATAAGATATTTTATAACAAATAATGAAATAATTTTATAGTCACCATGTAACCAATAAAAATAAATAATAGAAATAACATTTTTATAAATTTCATTCAATTTATCATTTATCAAAAAATTAGTCTAGAATCGTCACTATATCACATCGTCAACTATATTGATGTCAATAAATTTTTTATATATGAAATTAAATTTAGATATTTAGTCTGATAGAGTTTTCAAAATTGATAATAAGAATCAATACCTTAAAAATGAACACCATAATGAAAAAGACATTTGGATTTGATATGTTTTGGTTGTGAAAATCTTCATGTTTCTTTAAATAACAATAAATTAATTTTTTTAATATAAAATATATTATCAGTGATACAAATAGTTTTCAATTAAATGTATATGAGTGATATATGGTGTCATTGATGTGGAAATGTGAATGTGAATATTCAGTAGAATTAATGGGGAAACCTGAATTGGATTTTGGAGTGTAATTTTTTCATATTTTTAAATAATTATCTTCCTTCCAAAATTGCGGTGTCGACATTGATACTTTTCATAAAAAAGGTTCTAAATCTCCATGATAGAACACATAAATCGTAGAATCAAACAAATTCTTAATGTCTATATTTTTTATTTTTTATCCAATATTAATGTGAAATATTTTAACATGTGTTCAACATTTAATTTTTTAGATATAGTATATACTAGAAAAAACATATTAGAAATCCATTTATTATTTACCCAGATTTTTTACCCATGAATTTATATTAAATATATTTCAATGATATTTCATTAAAAATTTAATTTTTTTTATTTTTGCATATATTTTATCATCCATAAATTATTATGATAATTTGAAGATAATAATATTTTTCATGTAATCAAAGGATATCCCATCTTGAACAACCTCAATATTTTTATATATCATTAACTACAGACATATAAGATTAGTAGGATTTAAATTTATAATTTACCCCAATATCCACATTTAAATTAATCAAATCATTGGAAATATGTTTCTAGCCATACCATATCATCATTCCTCTTTAGATGTTGTATTATTAATACATTAATTCTATTCCCCCTCAATAATATTTTGGGTCCACCATTTAACAACCATTCATTACTAAAAGGGTGAAATTATCACTGAGTATACTAAAATAATGTAATATATCTACAATGTTTACCATGACACACATGGACCTCATTATTTATTCCCAAAATTATAAAATTTTATAAAACGCTATTCGTGTTTAATGTATCTCATTAATTAATTCCAATAACATTGTTCCATTACAACATACACATAATCACAATATAGTAAAAGTATGATATAACCATTTTTATCATGAAGATTATAAAAAGTATTCATTATTTTATTTTAAGAAAAAAAATTTTACTCTCAGGATTCTAAACAAATTAGTAATAATAATAATTTCAACAAAAATTTAAATAAAGGAAAATAAAACATCATAATAAAAACATCCATTACAATTAAAAAGATAAAAATACCATTAAAATATTTTTATATAAAATACATATATTAAAACTCACCAATATTCTAGTGCTCTAAAGATGTATTTTATGATATATAAAATAAAATAATTTTAAAGTTAAAATATATAATATTTTATTTCTATATTTAAATGAAAATATTTAGATTCCATCATAATCCTATAACACCTTGGGATACCGTACTAAAATAAATAAATATGAGGGTGGGTTATAAAATTTATAAAGAAATAATTGGAATTAACATAAGGGAGAGATATCTTAAGAGATAATAAAAATATCAAGGGATTCTAAAAGATATGGTTTATAAATAATTTCCTGAAAAAATAAAGAAGTGGAATAAAACAACTACAACTTATAAATCAAAATAAATTATCCCAAGCATTAAATATGTAATCGTAGATAAGATTTGAATCTCAAAACCAAGACTAACATAATATTTTAGGTCTACTACCTATGCACTGTATATATTATGACAAAAGATGTTATCATTACCTAACAAATTCATGGTTTGAATAATTGTTTTCAATAAGTAACATCCTCATTTTTCAAGACTAATTTTCTCAAAAAGAAAATAAATCATATAGTAATAATATAACTGAAGAAAAATCCTTATAATGGGAATGAGTTACAAATTGATTTCATAAATAATAAGATAATGTTGTATATTTATGGTTCACAAGAGAACGAGGGATAAAATAAAATTGGGTGTTATGAAGTAAATTATATTACAAAAAATTCAAATATTTAATTTTCATAAAAATAATAAAAACTATTTTAAATTTAATATAAGATTATGATCCCCAAAAATAGTAAATATATAATATATTTATTTTATATATAACATATTTTTAATAATTATATAAGAAAATATTATTTAGAGGAATGATACATGATAGTGGTGAAATAAATGTGTCTCCTTTTGTAAGGTTTAATAGAATAAATGATTTGAAAAATCACTATAGAGACATGTATATGCATAGAAGAAATGTAAATTAAATAATAAAATTATTATAGAATATATTATAATATTTTTTGTAAAAAATGGAATGAAAGAGAAGAAACCAAATTAAAGAGAGAGTGTAAAATACCTCTTTACCATGAGTCGTTATTCTATATGGATGCTCAAATAGCCTCTTAAATATCCATATTATATAGTTTAATTCTATGTTATATAAACATTTTAATAATTGTTTATTTTTTATCCAACATTTATTATAATATTTTCTTAATTTGTTATATTAGTTATCAAAATGTTTATTTGTTGTAGATTTTATATATAGTTCAAAAAAATATATGGTATAATGGAAGTTGAAAATATTCAATTTGAAATGATTATATATACTCTGGATTTTTGGAAGTATTATTTTTGTTAAATCCCAAAATTTTAAAATTTTCATTCATCTAATAGAGACTAAAAAGTAGTTACAGATTATAAAATCACTCCAGGTAAATATTTTTTAAACACCTCATTAAATTAAAATTTTTTATATTTAATAATGATAAAATATTTACTATTTTATAAATAAAAAATTTTTAATATGAGTTTAACAAATTATAAATATGATAATTATTCAATAAAATAATATTTAAATATTTCAATGAATTGTGGAATTGAAAGTTCAATATCTTTATCCATATAGGTTTTACAACCCTTACATTTTTTAGTGATTTATTGATAGGTGATATAATGGAAATAAAATTAATTAGTATATTGTTTTTATAATTATATTAGTGTATAATCACAATACTAACTTAAAATTTTACAATCAAAGCATAGATATAGAAAATTGGTAAGAGAAGAAATAAAAAAATGGATTATGATATTAAATGATTGTTATGCTTTTTGAGAATCCTCTTTGAATAGACACCGTAATGATTACAGGTATGTAATTTTTGTTTTAAAAGGTCATTTACAATATATATTGGAGAGGTAAATTACAGAATCAGGTGAATTTTATTAATGGATGGTATTTAATCAATTTGGAGGAATGGGTGTAGGATGATGATATTTGATGATTAAATATTCGGGGGTTTGTGAATAAAATTTTAAATACATATAGTTTTTTTCATGTATATGAAATAATCTAATTATTGGTTATAGTAATAACATTTTATTAAATAATAGATATTTCACAAACATCACCACCCTTCCAAAATTTATTTCTATCATTAGAGTAATTTATCTAGAGTAAGTAATAAATAATAGTTTTAAACTATTAAAAAATAAAATTTTAACATTGAATGTTGATTTATATGTATATTATTTTAATTTTATATACTAAATTAAATTCATTAAAAATTAACATTTATATGATTTCATTTTAGTTAAACATAAATTTTTTAGTCATTATTATGTCCTAATAATTTTATTAATCACACTGCGTAGACAAAAAAATTCTTTTAATACTCAGCAAAAATATAAAATTAATAGAAAATATAAAGAAAATTCCTTCGTGGACTATTTTGATTCTATAATTTTTGAATTATATTTCATTATATAAAAATAATTTTCATTGTATTTTAATTATTAAATTTTATATTGTTTTTAAAAATAGATGTTTTTATTAAGGAATTTAATACAATATTTATTGAGAAAATAATATTATACTTTATTCATTATAAAAATATTTAGAAATTATGTTACTGTATTTTTATACTAATATTTATTATTTTTATTCATTGTAATTATTACTTATATTATTTATTCAACAGTTATCATAAAGAACATTATACTATTCTAATAATCTATTTACTATTTTAATAGTAAATCTATTACTATAATAGTAATAACTCTAAGGGATACTTTTCCCCATTATAATGGTCATATAAATTTGATAAGTCATATATGTATAATTTAAATTATTAAGAACACATTCAAATATTTTTATAGAAATGATATAAAAAATCCTATCTTATTTATTTTGTTCTTTCTTTGCACATTCCTATTATTTATTGTAGTATATTTAGGATACACAACCCCTTCAAATTCAATCATTCAGTAATGTGAATTTTTTTGTTTATCAAAAAATAATAAATATATTTTTCATAAAAATTATATTTATCCATCATATCTAGTGGTATATATATAATGTTCTTAGGGGGTACAATAAAATTCATACACCCAGACATACACCACAAAAACAGGAAGGAAAGGTAGTTCACAACCTTCCCTTGTGATGACCCACCAAACAAGGCACATTATTACAGAGATATTATTGACCCTAAAGGCTTAGTGAGAGAGTAGACCATTCCATGGACTAGTGTTCAATAACACAAATATGAAGGCCTAGTAATGTGTCATTCCTATATAATATTACATGATACATTATCCTTTCATCATACCTATGTCACCACCAACCAGTATCATTCCTATATCATGATCCCATGTTTCTTAAAAAAATAATTTAATTTTCCAATGAACATTTACATCGTCAGCATTATTATGTGGTTTTATTTTATAAAAGAAATCATAAATTATAAATATCTAATTTTCATATGATAGATCACATTATAAATAAAACACTACCAAATTCAATACATGAGAGGGATATGGTATGTAATTTCCCTTAGGATATACATGTAAAACATTATAAATATGATAACGGTTTCGTAGATATATGATACGATGGGTTATAACTCCACCATGATCAAATATTTTAAAATTATTAATATAGATGGTTTTTTCCCTTTTCTTCTCCCAAAACACCATATATATATTACACATAGATATTTGATAGAACAATTTACCACCAAAATGAATGTCCTTAACAGTAGGATGATTATTAGAAAAAAAAATAATATCAACCCTGTGTCTATTTAATGAATTATTAAATGGATTATAACATCACTATAATTAATGACTCATATATTATTACCATATAATTTATTATATTCACATTTATCAGAACATATTGGTGTTTTACATTTTATCTTGTAGAGGGATTTTTATGATTCTATCAAAAATCATCAGTGAAATATATTATTGTATGGGAAGACAATGATTGGACGGTGTTCATCAAAATATATATTATAGTTAATATTTTGATCTATAATAATGTTACCCATATTATGAATTCTCCTTTTAGATTGATATCTCTCAAAGGGTGATGTGTTGTAGTAAAGTTTAATTATTTGTTCCATTCCTTTTAAAGAAGACTATATAAGTTTATGTTGAATACCATATCATTATCAGATATAATCAATATGTTTTTTCATCAATCCTCCACACATATGTGATTTATAATATATAATGCTAACAATGTGAGGCATATTTCCTAATGGTAATAAATTCATCAGACCATATAACATGACCACTGCTATAAATATTGATTTAATCATTTTGAATTCATTACGATGACTAATTAAAGGACCCATGGAGATGTTATCTCATATTCCTATTTGGGTAAAAAATATATTTATAACCCCCTTGTGATTCTATTATTATAACTTATCATTAATTCATACACAGAACTATGGTGTATATCTAATAATCTCATTCTTTATATTATCCCATAAAATTTATTCCGGAACATCTTTATATATCATTATGATTTCTCGGCGGATAATTAATGGTGGCCAATGAGAATCACCTAATAAATCATTCATAAACATATGAATAGATCGTATATATAATCTTTTTTCAAATCTAATAACTCATTATTTATCACTTTTAGACTCTGATATTCCTAACATATTTATTTCGTCTTTTTTGTGTCTTAACAATATCACATTTTGGGGAATTAATGGCTTCCATGAGTGATGATAAAAAAAATTAAACACTATGAATTAATCTATCCCATTATGATTCTAATTTCCAATATATTCACCAGTAATAATATAAGACCCCATTCAATTATCATCACGAATATGGTTTTTAAATCCTTTCTATCTATATCTTATATCGTTTATTTACTTTCCTATGATGGTAATAAATATATTAGTAATATTCCTGGATCATATTTAACCATATTTATTTGTTCAAAATAATACTATTTTATTTGATTTTTTTTTTCATTTTTGATTAGTATCATTCCCACACTTCTATAAATATATATGGTGACTCTAAATCATTAAAGACGTGATCACCATTGTTAAAAATAGAGAATGTGTTAAAAAAAATTCATGAATATTTAACATTAAAATGTTATAGAATATTACATTATAATTTTTTATAAGGGAGAAACTGAACCCTTATTTGATGTATTATTTTATTTCAAAAACCATTCCTCGCATTATGGTAGGGTGAATATATGTTTTGTGAATTATATCACCTTAAACACCTTCAATAATTTATCTTATTCATCTTCATAGACATATACATCTCCCTTTTCCGATTATCATTGATAGTGGGATTTAAAATAAGAATAAATTTCTCAAAAATCATTTATTGTACAAATGTAAAAGAAATAAACTACAGAAACATATCAAAGATACTGGTTAGTTCCATTTTTCAATTTTTTAACCAATAACAGATCTGAAAATATCAACTTTAATGCATTTATATAAAAAAATAAAGTAGTTAAATAAAATATATCATTGCATTTATTATACATTGTATAAAACATTTATATTTATAATATTTTTAGCACTATAATAGAATCATCATTATTTCCTTATATTTTATTATTATATATTAATGTCCATTAATAAATAAAACTAAAAAATTCATTGGTAACATTCTCTAACTCTACAAATAATTTACATGAGTATTTTGAGAGCGTTAATGAGCTTGAATCAAATTACTATGTTAAAATCGTGTATATATCTTACTAAAATGTGAGTCTCTGGAATATCCGCTAATTTTAATTTTTTAAGATGATGTACAAATTGAATATCTACCTTTTATAATTATTGAGTCTAACTAAATTTTTAATGATGTTTATTATTTAATGATATTAAATAGATTTTGTATCATCATAATATTTTGATAATGATAATCAATATTAGGATGGATTGAACCATCTCTATAATTAAAAAATATGGATTAGTAAACCAACAGTGATGAAATAGGTAATAAAAAACATTAATTAATTTCTATTGTAATTTATTCTTAAATTATTTATTGTAAATGGTGGTTTTATATAAGTAATTATTTACATGTGAATGGATTTGGTTACAATTTATAATAAGAACACAATATCGTGATTAGATGAAATATAAGGAAACATATACAAAAATACATATACATATTCTATAATTATTAATATGTCTTAAATGTGTAACATTTCATTTTTTTTAAAAATGTAGGTACTTATACAATCTCAAAAGGCATTAATATCCATATATGGGGAGGATTACTCTATGATGATTCAATATTATCCTTACATTTTTACAGAATTTTAGAATGGATTGAAAGATCAAATGTGATTTCCCTCCATTATTAGATGATGTTGGATCTAAATAAAGAATACTAATCCATTTCTAGTATGACATCATATTCCACTAATTATAGGAAAAATAGATTTTCAAAATCAATCACCCCAAAATTATTAAACATGTAATAGTTTTTTAGCTAAGGTGAAATAATTTCACCACATTTTTTTGATTGTATAACTCATACTCTATGTATTAATGTAGAAATTAAATATTCATAGAGAGATTAAAAATATGAATGAATATATGGAAATAAAACAAAATAGTATAATCAAAATACCTTAATAAATAATAACTATTCATTTATGACATCATTTTCATGAAACTCCATAAATTTAGAGATATAATTTATGTGTTCTTATTCTTATTTAAATGGTGTTTGTTTATAATGTTAATGATCAATGACCATAGTCATGGTGAATTTACACACATAGTGTCCACAAACCTCTTATCTAAAATATAGAACAACATCTGGATAATTGGTAGGAACAGTAATTTCTTCAATAATGTTGATTTTAATATATATTTCTGTTTATTTATGTTTATTTTTATATCCTTTTTTTCATAAAATAATAAAATCCATTTTTCTATTTAGGGAATTCCCAAGATGATTAATCCCACACATATAGAATGTAATAAATTGATTCTTCTACTAGAAATATTACTTAATAGTTGAAACTCAAGAATTAAACTAAATTATTATATTTATATCTATACTAATATAATTCCATTAAGAATCACGAATATATATCTTAAACATAGTGGAAAATATAATAATTTCTTCATAAATAAAAATTCCCAATTTTCAAAATCCTTTAAAATCATTATTTTATTACATAAAAGAAATTTTCAACAATGGCATCAAGGAAAATGAATAATTTAATGGTGAAACTATAAATACTTATTATTTTTTCCATTTGATAACCAATTAGATATTCCTATTTTTTCATGAGTCTAAAAATACTATATCCATATTAATAATGTAAGTTCTAGAGAAATAATTTCTTAAAATTATTCTCTTTAATATCTATAATTAAATTGATTTGAGGTGATAATTTGGATTAGTATTAATCATCAGTGACTATAATTTATTGTATTATAGCACTAATAATTAAATTTATGAGGTCACATTTTTTTTCTTTGATCATTAGATAATAGAAAATATCATCTCGATAAAATGAAGTTCATTGGGATTAGTAAATCAAATAATCCATCAAACTGGAGATAATTTTCCAATAAATGAATATATAATATTTTCCCACTATTATTAAATTCATATTATCTATATGATGAATGTTTTTACTCATATAATTACTTATTTTAACTAGTAAAAACTAGCATATTTCAAATCATACTCCAAAATATTGGTAATATTATTTAAGAAATCATTACATTGAACATCACATTTGTTTTGGGCATATTTCCACATATGTATAGCCATATACTAACATAAATAATACATCACAATTGTAATACTGAAATTGTTATCATATAATGGTAAAATGGTAAATAGAGAATAAATAATAAATAGAACTCTCTCTTACCATTACATATGTCGTTCTATGACTCAAATGAGGTTATATATAGTAAATTTCATACATATTTCAGTAACATAATCTCCAAAAATGTATACATTACTCTTATAAATACTATAATATACCACAAACAATAAATAAAATATAATAAATAATTTCACATAATATTCTTAATATTAAACATACATATAATCTAAAGATGAAATATTTATGGGAGAATGGATATTTAACAAAAAAATTAAAGAGAAACCATATAACACTTTATCTATAGATTTTAAATAATCTCATATACCATTACTAAATCCCATATACAGATGATATATTTAATTAATATAACTAAAATAGTGGAAATAATTAATTAAATAACCATATTTTAAATATTGTTAATTTTATAAAAACATTTATAATAATATATCAGAAATATGTAATGTGGTTATAGTTTATTTTCATTATAAAATGATATAATTTTTTATTTATTGTTTCGTACCAGTTTCATGGTGAGAGGGGTTGGCTAGAATTCTTACAGACTGATTAAACTAACCTAAATAAAAGTTTATTCATGATATAATAAAAATTATTTTAAATAATTTATCAATTATAGTTTCATTAGTTTAAATGGAAATGATACGGTTCATGAAAAATTGAATTTTTCTAGAAAAGATTCTAAACCATTAATGATAAAAGGGTGGTATATCAAAAAAATGATAAATATGAATTAAAACATCCTAGAATCATTAAAATAAAATGATACCTATTTATTATAATATATAATAAATATTTAATATTCCAAAATAATTTATGATTTAAATATTATATCATTAGTCCTGTAAGTGGTAAAGGTAACACAAACATGAGATCATTCTAATGATTTTATTAGAATGGACGTGTTTTGTATATGGATAATATATAAATTTATAGAATATTAAACAGGTAATAAATATCATTTAACATCAATTAATTAATAATATATACATCCAATTTAGGTGGTGGTGAAAAATGTCATTATTCATCTATGGGATTAGTAGTATGAATGTACATATGATTAATGATTTCATTTCTCAATGATTGTGAGGAATTTAATTTATAAAATAAATTATAGTTTAATAATTATAATTTCTATTTATTAACCATATTATTTAATTTTGTACATTCTCGTTACCTTCCATGAGAGGTAGGGAAAAAAATGAACCACATCAGATCTTAGAGGTGGTAAAATATATATACCCATGATCGATGTTGTTGTTTTTTCAATGCGAATGGAAGGAATTGAATAATGGTTTATAAGAAAATATAATGAAATTATAAAATATTACTACAATTAATTTCATTATATTTAATGGGATATAATTTTTTACGTGAATGATTAATAATTAAATAAAATTGACTGATTAATACTTAAGAAATGAATGATTTATTTCATTAGAAAATCTCCATTAAAATAGAGGTCTTAGTATAGAAAATTAACAGAAGAGGACTATAAATATGATATAGTTTTATATAAGTAGAAAATATTTTAGTTTTTCTAAATATAAATTTATTGTTGTATCATGATATAGTGGAAGAGGTTCTATGTAATGTCCAATCCCAGTTTCCACGAATCGGTGACCCAAGCCGGTTAGTCACCTAGACACAAGTGTGCCTCCCCGTATGCTTGAGTCTGAAATCTTGAAGCGAGGGTCTTGTAATTTAGTCATGGGGAGACTATACCCTCATTTATCAGAGTAAATTTCTAGTGTAAATGAATTTACAATAGAGGAATCAAATATAACCAGAAAAACAGTCTTGTCACAAGAACCCAAATAGGAAATATAATACTAAACTAAAAGGGAAAACATGTTATGCCAATATAATTATCAATTGTGTTATATGAAATTAAAAATAAAGACATTATGAATCCCCAAGCGGGTTCTGAACCAGGTTTGGTTCCCTCATCCAATCTCCATCCCCAATCAATCACAAATCCTATATCCTCTTCCCATATCCTGTCCTATAGAAATATAATCCATTTAGGTACCGATCCGGAAGCCCAAATATTGTGTGAGTACAACTCTATAGGAAACCACTAATGATGTCTAAAACATGTCCAATAATTATATCGGGCATGAAGTTCTATAAAGTAATAAGTAAAATGCACTAATAAATAGGTTATCACATTTTTATTTCTTTATATATAAATACATTTACTCAATGGTTCCCAAGGATACACATTCCTTAATATGAACTTCAACATTTACCATATAATGAAGCTATCACAAGGTAGTAGTATATATTAATACCTTATTCTATCTAAATCTAAAAGTATTCAAGGTTCTATTATATATCAGTACATGATTCCACTCATGTAAGAGTTCAAATATTATCAAGAGAGGCCATAACATAGAGTTCCATTACTTCCATTCATTAATTTCACATTTTATTTTCCCATTAAAAAAATTATCAATATCAAAATGTAATTATGATGACCATGTTACCATGCTTAACCATCAATAGAATGAGCATGTTATCATTATTTTTTCCCATTAGTATATTGACCATGTTACCATGTATTTATCACATTTTACAATGACCATGTTTTTATTCTTCATAAGAATATGTATTATGAAAATATTATCATTTTTACTTCTCAATTTAGAAGTGACATGTTATAATTTACAAACCCATAATTAATGAGTCAATTAATTATCCACAAAAATTCCTTTAATAATTCAAAAATTAGTTAAATGCATCAAATCCACTAGTTTACAAAAAAATTAGCTTAATTTCTCAATCACATTAACTTATTCATTTATTAACTGATCCACTTCACAACTCATATCCCATTATTATTTTTCAAGAATTAGTTATCTCATTCTAAATCCAAACTATTCATAATTAATCCAACAATTAATTATATGGATCATAACCAGATTGAGCATAATTAATTCACAATTGATCATATCTACATAGACTATTCGATATATCATAATTAGTTTTTGAATAAAATATTAAGATTAAACCCCCTATCTCTTATAAAAAATTTCACCAAATTATTATATAATAGGGAATGCCCTTAATACCATGATTAATTCAACAATTAATCATATATATCAATAAAATAACAACAAACTAATTGGTAAATTTAGTTAACCCAATTTATGAAGAGAAATTTTCAAGCAGGATAGCAATTATATAGTCATGCATATGCATATTGAATCCAATACTATTAGAATTTAATTTAGACCACCTACCCCCGTATGCTGATGGATGATTACAAAATATAAAACCCCAAAATTCGAGTAGCACAAAGACATTGATATGAGTTCTAAATTTAAATCCCAAAACCAAAATAAAAATCACTAAAATAAAGATATCATAAATCTATATCATGATCCACAATCCTTTATCTATATTTTTAAACATAGGATTAGATCTTTATAAATAGAGGATATATTCCACAAAATGTCATGTAATGATAGAATAAATAAAGGTTGATGCATCAGAATGAAATCCTTTTTCTAAGAGAAGATTGAATCATCAATTCGGTCATTGAATCTCATCGAACATTGTTCATAAGGCCATGAAATCACTTCAGAATGATTATATAACCTTAATTTACCCTTTGTAATGTAAAATACAATGTTATTCCCCCATATGATATGAAATGGTTCATTAAAGTTAGAAAACTAGTGGGATCCACAATTTTAAGATCTCATTTTTGGACATCACATGATTTTGTCACCCGGTTAGAAAATCCTTATGCTAAACATGAATTTCCCACAAATTCAATGGGAACCTTGCATGGTCCTCTCATATGACCTCTCTAACCATGATTTAAATTTTCTAATGCTAGCGCCTCAATGACCATTTATCACACAGTTTGTCCTAGGATGCTTCATGAAGTATACATACCGTCCACAAATAGTGCACAACCACATTTCTCTATAATTTTCATAGACATCACCCAAATGTACATAATGACATAACTCCAATCACAGCTAATTATACAAAAAGAGAATTTGAAATCACATTTGAGATATCTCCAAAATAGGTCAGGATCATACAATATCACCACCTTATAATAACTCATCCTCAAGCTATACCTCCATCCCTATCTATGATTATGAGCCAAAAAGTTCAATTCATTGATCCCTCATATCTAAATCACATTCCAATGAATATTCTTATACATTTCCATGCTTCCATAATATATGCACTATCATCACGATTTTTCTTCACAAAAATTTATCATTCTGATCCAACACACATATTATATGCTCTTCATAAGATAAATCGTCATGAAGGTCAACCTCACACACATTGATCATATTAAAAGGGTCAGAGTGATACCTCCAATGTTTTTATACATGGAAAACATCATGGATGGAGTTGTGCTTGTGTGGAACAGCCAATCAGTATGTCATCAACCTGATTCTCTCTATTATATAAATGGTCCAACAAACCGGGGTGCTAACATTCCCTACCTCTATATCCAGTACTGACCCAACCAAGGTGACACCCAATGGAATACACAATCACCCTATGTAATCTCTAGGGTTAAACATCTTCTATGAGCATATGACTTATGACTACTCAGAGCCATTTTAATATTTTATCTAATCTACTGTACATTTTCAGATGTCTCATGCACGAGACTCAGTCCCAACTACTCTGACTCTATAGCTTTGATCCTCCATAGCGGTGTTCTACATGGCCTACCATATAGAGTGTTTTATATTTGCATGTGTATAGTTTCTTGATAATTTTTTTTATAGAATAAATATATTAAATAAAATTTCGTTTCCAATGATCCAAGGAAGTTAAGAACACATACCCATAGAACATCTTTTAGAACATATATAGTATGTTTTGACAGCCCATCCATCTGTGGGTTGAAATCCATACTCAATATTACTTGTGTTCCAAGCACATTCTGCATGACCTTCCAGATGCGTGTAATAAATAATGAATCATGATATAAATATATATAATATGTCACAAAGTGAAGATATATAATCTACAAAACATATAGTTCTCTAAAATTTTCTACTGAAAATTCTTCCCATTATAGCCAAGAAATACACTATATTTGTATGTCAGTCCATAATGACCCAAATAAAAACATTCTGGCTATGTGTTCTTAGAATACTCACAATAATTTCTATGTTCACGTTATCCTATTTCCATTCTAGAATACGCAATGGATGTTGTAATCCACTCTGTCGTTAATGCGCCGCCTTCACCTACTGACAAGTGAATAATCTTTTCACAAACCCTATTATCTCTATTTTTAGGTCTGGCTATCATAACAAACATCGTAGTTCAATATAAAATTTCATTAAACCTAGAAAAACCACCCATATTGCGGGATAAAATTCCCACATGATATCCACTATCATGATCATAAATACCGACACAAGATTTATCAAATAGTTGATCTCATATTCATCTATCAAATAGTATGAAGATATCTCCCCAAATTCAATGTTTTTCCCAGAAGGATAATTAGTATGGACCCTCATATAGTTTATCCCTGATTCGTCTCCAAATTGTAAACTCCACTACATCCTTAATCATAGTCATCTTAAATTGAATGTCCAGAACCACGACATGAATTTATTCTAACAGGGTATTCATCCTATTCTCTATGCTCAACTCTTATTCCATATGAGATTATGTTTTTCTACTCAAGTAATTTTCCAAAAAATTCTACAATTCTCATTCTTGGGCATATATTCATGATCAAAATCACATGATTTCATATAATCCACACAAATTCTCTATTGAAGATTCAAATCATGCTGTGATGATATATACTTAAAGCTATTGTGTTCTATATAAACTGTAAATTTTTCTCCTAAAATAAAGTCTCACAAACACATAAGATCATAAAATTCGACTACTAACTAGCATTCATGTGTGATTGAATTCCATTCACGATGCCTAAACTGCCAAGACCCTCACACCACATATCGATCCACTTTCACTAGTACAAATCCATGTCTAACCCCAAAAGAATCACAATATCCATATACTAATCACCAAATATATGTTTGAACAATATCATCTCTACATCCAATAACTTCTTAAACCCCAGAAAAGATCTCTTACAAGCCTTTTAACATTCAATCTTTACTCTCTTTTTTGTCATTCCATAAAATAACACATTAAAATGGGAAAAGTCCTTGACTAAACTCCTATAATATCTATATATTTCCCAAAAAATTGGATATCAAAAAAATCATGAGATAATCTCATGAAACCATTGCTCACACCTTCCTCCATGATTATTTTCCCCACGAAGTATAATTGATCAATCCAAAACTAAATCACAGAAAACATGGAATATAGTTGATGATATCTTAGTTTACTCATTATTATGTCAAGAAGTTGGGAATGATCATCATGCGTCTTCTCGTACACCAGGAATTCATCCACAAAAACCACCATGAACTGATCTTAATACAGATGAAAGAATGTATTCTTCAAATCCATATGCACTGCTGTTTAATTTTTCAACTAAAATGAAATTAAAATAAACTCATAAATGTCATACCTTCTTATAAAAGCAGTACTCGATATATCATAAGTCCATATCCTCAATTGATTATACCCTAATATCAAAATCGATCATTGAGAATATACCAGTACCCTTAAATTGTTCAAATAGATCATCGATATGTGAAAGAGGATATAGGTTCTATATAGTAATTTTTTTCATCTTTTGGTGTTCGACAAAAAAACATAAACTCCTGTCAACATCCTTTGTGAATAAAATAGGTGATCTCAAAGACAATATACTTGGGTAGATAATTAACTTATCCAATAATTCTTCCAACTAATTTTTGAGCACTTGATACTCAGTCGGTTCCTCTCTATATGGTGGAATAGATATAGGCTCATCCCCTATCATGAAAAAAATAGATAATTCCACATCTCTCCCGAGGTGGTATCTTGTAGAAGTCATTATGGATGAAATCATGAAATAGTTACACTATTGGAAGAAGGACATAATTCATGACTCTCACAACCTTCAAAAATATAGTAGGATCTTGAGCTCTGAGTTCTCCTAGTTTGTGAGTAATTGTCACTACTCAGCCTCCATAGATATCCCATTGCCTTGGCTAATGTTTCCATAATGATACTTATCACAAAATTCAGACCACTAACTCATCCAGTAACAACTACCTATCTAGCACTAGATGCCTCCCTTAGGTTCCCTTCAACTATGAGAGCCTGATCCACCACTTTCATAAGAATATTTATCAAGAATAAATTCACCTAAAAATTAATATCCCACTTCTGTACATCTTGAAACCATTTCCACATAGCAGTATAATATCATAAAAAATATTGGGAAAAGAGTTTTAGATCTATGTAGTGTCCATCATAGTCCATCACTAACATGATCCCATGTTTCCTATGCATGAACATAACATATTTCTCATGACTCAATTCCTCTAGATAAATGTTTTCCATGAATTATTTCATGATGTCCTTCCACAACATATTTTCAATTTATCTCTTTGACACTAAAATGTCCCACTAGAGCTTCCCTTATCTACATATCATATAAGCATCCAAGATAACCATCCTCTCAACCGAATTTTCTAAATGGTCTAGTATAGTCTCTATTGAATCTACCCATATTTCAGCTCCCACATATCAACCATCTCGAGTAAATGTGGGATGTTGCTGTCACTAAATCTCCCTTGTTAACATGGACATACTTTTCACATCCCACCTTGGGTCCCAATCCATGAATTACATTATGTGAGTGACGTTCTTAAAATACTCTTCCCCTTCATATTTATCTGGTATAATCAGTGCCTCATGTTCTTTTATTGGAAATTAATTCATTGTCATTCCCCTTAGTCTACCCCTGAACAAGTGTCATGGAGTTATACAATATACAATGACAAACACACATATCTGGTATCATATCAAAACCCTATAAAATTTATGTAAGAAAAATATAATCAAAAAAATGTGACAACATTTATTCTCCCCCAAATATCACCACATGGTAAAACTGGGGTACTATTAGTACACATAACCATAATATTACGAGGTTTTTGTTAGAAAGGGTAGACACAAAATCATAATTCAAGTATCTCATTAAGATTCCCAATTATTCTCATTTTCTTCTTTTAAAATCATTATAAATTCATGTTATTAATCATTTTTTATCATATTCTCATAATAAGGAAGTAGATTATGTTCAAAAAATAGACTTATCCAATATTTTCTTGAGCGTGGAAAAAATAATGCATGGAATAATAACCTAGAGTGCTTAGAATGACGCATACAAACTCAACTCTCATGCCTTTCTGGGCCACGAATGAATACTAAAAAATTCTCAGAAATATAAATCCCATCACACAACTAGTACACTACCCCAAGTGAAATAACATTTAACTATAACAACTAAAACCAATAAAAAATCCCACCATGAATACATGGGTTTTTTCGCATACATTGTTTTTCAACTCCCATGAATGTGTTCATTAACAATCCCCAACACTTCATATTCTACTGCCTACATTTACCAAAACATTATTGAAAATGATAAAGAAAGAATACTCGAGTTATGATACAACATTATAACGTCCCGACCTAGTTTCCATGCATCAGTGCCCCAAGATGGCAAGTAACATGACCACAAGTGTTCCTCCCCATTTTATATAGTCACACAACTAGTAATGGGGATTTGGAATGTCTGAAATTTGTAGACTATACACTCATTTATTAGATTAAACCCATAGAGTATATATATTAACATAAACTTAAGGATATATATGTAGAAAGATTACTAATGTCACAAGATAACCCCAAAAAAATACAATACTCACTAAATGGGAAAACATTATATAATAATATAATATTCAATTGCCAAATATTCTACTATATGTTAAGACCCTACGACAACCCAAGTAGGTTCTGAACCATGTCGTTTTATGACCACTAATCTCAATCCCCAATCTACCACCTATCCTATGTCATTTTCTCATATCTAGTACTGCTGCAATATACTCTGTTCAGGAAATGATCCGGTAGCCTAAATAGCATGTGAGTTCAACTCAATAGGACACCACCAATGTTTTATAAAATAAGTTCACTAAAAATATACTGCATGAATATCAATGAGGAAATAAGTTCAATGGAGCAATAAATAGTTTATCAAATATTCATTTATTCAAATTTAACTACTTTTACTCTAGGGTTACCAAGGATAACCATAGCTAAATACTATCAAACTTTCATACTGAATTTGATATAATTACATTAGTAATACAATATAATAATACCTTATTAAAGAAAATTCTAAAATTATTCATGTTGCTATGATATCTCATTACATGATTTGACTAATGCCAACGTTTTAATATTCACATGTGTGGTCATAGACCAAAGTTCCAATATCTTATTAATTAATTTAACATTTAAATAACCCATCTCCAGAATTATTAAAATACAAAACATATGCAGGATAACCATGTTACCATTATTACCCCAAAAAATAATGAATTTGTTCCCTTTCTCTTTTCTCATAAGTATAATGCACATGTTACAATCAATTCGTGACAATTTAGAATGACCATATTCCCATTATATCTACTCATAAGTATGATGAACATGTTACCATATATATTTATCAAATTATAAGGACCATATTCTTATTAATGACACCATAATTAATTCCAAAATTAATTATCCATGTTAATTATTTTACTAATTCAATAAATAGTAAAATACAACAAATCCATTATCTAACACTAAAATTATCTAAATTCATCAATAAAATTAATTAATTAATTAATTAATTGATCAATGTCACAAATAATATCCCATAAATAATTTTCGAGAACTAATTATCTCACTATAATCCAAAACTCTTCATAATTAATCCCTCAATTAATTTTGTACATCATAATCTGAAAGAACATAATTAATTCGCAAGTGATTTTCTCATCATTGCCTATTTGATTTCCCATAATGAATTACACAATTAATTATCTAGATTAAAACCCATATCTCGTATAACTAATATAAAAAAATTAATTATTATTTTTGGAAATCCCATTAATACAATGATTAGTTTCTCAATTAATCACATATTTCAACAAAACATCAATAAGTTTTTTGGTTAATGTAATAATCCCAAATTATGAAAATAATTTTATACTAATGCTAGAAAATATATAATATTTCATATACTTATAAAATCCAAGTATATTGGAATTAGATTCAGATCACCTACCTTTGTTTTTTGGTGGATGAGGGCCTAACGAAAATTCCCAAAATCAAAGCATCACGACGATGTTGATATGAGGTCAAGATATAAATCCTGAAACTGAAATTATGATCAAAGTCATTAAGATCTATTAAATTTATATGTAGACCCACAATACTATATCATGAATATACCACCTAGGTAAATATTCTAAGTAATATAGGCGAAAATACATGAAAATATCAAGGAATGATTGGAGAAAGATAAGGAGAATCATCATAATGACACCCACATACAAGGAGAAGAGCAGATCATCAATTCGGGATTTTGATCTCAATTAACGGTATTTTTAAGGACTTGGAATCGATATAGGTCAGTGGTTAAACCTTGTTTTACCCTTTATAGAGTAAAATCCCATGTAAGGGCCATAGATGAGTTTAAAGTGGTCATTATTTATTGAAAACTAGTGTGATCTGCAATTTGTGGATCTCATTGTCTGTCCTTTCAAGGATTAGTTGGACTATTAGACAAAAAATGTGCTAAATGTGTGTTCACCACTGATATGTACCTATTCAAGGGTAAATTGTTCAAAAGTTTAAAATAATTTATCATAAATGGAATTTAGTGTCCATATTTTGTAAACATAGCTGGAATATCTTTTTATAAATTATTTTTTCCTTTTACACTTGGTAAAACTATCTTAGGAATTTTTTATTTTATTATGTTAATTGATGTATTTAACCCGATTAATTAATTTTTGTACTAATATTTAATAATTTTTTTTACCAATTTTAAAATACTAATTTAAAATAATTATGTAATTTTATTAAATAAATTATATATGTTTTATAAAATTACAATTCATAATTAATGGACATGACGTGTAAAAACCTTTTTTAGAACGTTTGTGTTTTCAAGATCAAAATTTTTGTGTTTGTTAAAATTTAAAATGTTATAACTTTACATGATAAAATTGGTAGATTATAAAACTAATAAAATATTTTTTACTTAAATAATGTAAAAATATAATTTTCTCATAGAAATATTTAATTGAAAATATAATCAATTTTTTTGTTAAATATGAATAAAATGTGACTTGAGTTCTAAAAATTATAAAAACGATTTATAACATCACAATAACATGAAAAATGAAATATTTTACACCATTAATAAGACATTTATTATTAAAATTTAATAAAAAATATTATTTTATATAATGAAAAATTCATGAAATCTAAAATCCATTTAAAAAGTGTATTTTTTATTATTCACACAAAAATCAATTATCTACAAAATATACAAATATTTCATTAAAAATTAATTCTAAAATGATTATTTTAAAATTTAATTACATTTTAAATATTTTAAAAATTAAAAAATTTCAATTTACTTTTTAATGAAAACAAAAAATATAAAGTGAATTACATTTTACTAAATGTGTCCCTTTAAGACATTAGATGATCTTTGTAATTATTTTTATACATTTAATGTTTATTACAATATATTTCTTTAATAATGGTTATTTATTGTTAAAATTTTTAAATAATATTAATACAATGTGTCATTTATTTTTTATTATGTTGATTCATGTTACTAAACCTATCAAATATAATATTAATTTAGAATAAATTTATATTTCAAAATATTATGTTCTTACATTCACCCAACATAAATAAATTTCAAACTCAAAATTTTATGTATTATTCACTAAAAAAATCTAAGGGAACCATATGAAACTCAAGATATATCTTCTAATAAGATATCAACATCATAATATTAGCTATAATGAGACTTATCATTTCCTATATATTATGAATGAATTGAAGTTTTTTTTCATATGAATATTTTTTAACAAATATACTTCCATGATTATATTATTTTCTCAGAAAATAACATTTCCAACATTCTTTCAATGATCATTTTCAAAACAAAATTGTTAAATCTAAATGGTTATGATAGTATATTATAATATTAGATTAAATGATCATATGAAAGTAGAATACCATTATTCCTTCTCTAATTTAATCCATTGGTTTGATTTGTGATATTTTCAGTTAAACTATGATATAATAGATCATACTATAAATCCTTCTATTTGATCCTTGGTTTTATGTGATCATTTTTATATTATATTTTCTCACCTACAATAAATATGTTTTCCAATCAGTCACAATGGTAGATAAAGGTAATGTAAATTACATTACAATATCCCCCTACGAGTTTCTATCCTAGTGTATAGTCTTAGACCCATTCATAATGCACTGAGTGATGATCACATTATTACTCAAACATCCATTTTCTGGGTGATTACATCAATTTTCATCTGTTCAAAAACCGTAACCTCTATCCAATATCTAAAAAACTATGTGCATTCTAAAAATAAAAATACTCCACACATACCCAAAATATTAAGTTGTTATCATACACATAGATATAAAACATAGAATTTACCTGATCATTTTTTCTAAATATATCATGTCATTATATCATAAATAACATTAATAATACTAATAAAATAAATATACCAAACTATTAATCAAACAATGGTTCCATGTACCCAGACTCATGAGTCTGGTTTTAAAAACATGTTCTTTAAACAATGGACTTGATACCTTGTGAGGTATATGAAACTAAATTATATACAATATAATAATTTAAATATTACATATCATAATAAACATTTAATCCCAATAATAAAAGGGTTGGAGTATTTTAGGTTCCTCATTTTAAGAATTTTATTTGATGATAGTTATTAAAATTTATTTATAATTGAGCCATAGTGAAGTACCTTATTAAATTATTATCATTTATACATATATTAAAAACATAGGGAATAAAAATAAAATAAAGGGAAAATCATAAATAATAATAAGGAGAATTTTATCATTGATGTAATATAATATGAATTTTAGAAAAAATTGATGATGAGTATTATCTTACTACGAAATCATGGAAATATAATAGTTATCCATTAGTAATTAGAGTTGGAAATGTAATAAAAAAATAAAGATATAAAATGGAAAAAATATTTTCTATGAATAATTTAATAATCATAATCTAGAAATAGAAATCCTAAGAATATGTCATGGAAATGATTAAAATCCCTTGAAATATATAATAACTAGGAAATTATTCTATAATCTTAAATAAAATACTGTAAAAAATAAATTTATATAAAACATTATGTTTTGAATATATCCAATCATTATCATCTATTATTTTGTAAAAAATAAAAATATTTACATGAGTTATGTTTTGAAAAAATGTAAACATGTAAATTTTTTATGTGGTAAAAACATCTAAGAATTTCAACACCTTCATGTTGTGAAACATCCTTGAATTTCATGACATTATATTTAAAAAAAATCCAAGTATTCCCACAAAAAATGTTGTTATAGAATAAATAAACATCGAAGATTTATGTTGTGAAAAAAATCATAATATCCATTATTTATGTTCTGAAAAAATCAATTAATTTTGATGCTTCATTTTTTCATGAGATATAACACCACAGCCAAAGCATTAGTGGGTGAAATATGATGCAAAAAATCATCATCTATACCCATGTATTCCATTAATAAATTCATTTTGGAAAAAAATAAACACATTAGGATACAATTGTTTAAATATTCACATCATAATGAAACATTTTAAGGATAAATGGGCTTTATAGTGTTTAAAAATGCTGTCACAAAAATTAACATCAAGAATATTATTATTTATTAACCAAATTTCAATCACTAAAAAGATAATTTCATAAAAAAATGTATTGGTTCATTCATGAAGTATAGTACACATATAAATAATCCCATTATAATTAAATATAAATAATAAGAGGTATCATAATTTATTTATAAAATGTATTTAACATTAGTATACAACTTAAAATTATCATCACATTGATAATTCTTATTCAAAATTATGACATGTAATTTTGATGGAAACACTTACTTCTAAATTGATTCATCAATATTAGATATTTAAAAAATTTAATTTTAATTTATATATATAAATTTAATTAGAAGATAAAAATTGATTTTCAAAGGATGGAAATCCATCTTCATATTAGGCAAATCCATGACTAAAAACCCACATCATAAAAATAGTAACAAAAAATCTGTTTGATGAAAGATTTTGTTAAATATAAATTTCACATGTGTAAAAAATTATTTTCATTTTAATAAAAAGAATTTGTTTTTAATGAATAATGAACATTGATATAGAAAAAAGAATATTATTAAAGGTGATGAAATTTTATTAATAAAATCATTTCACTGTTATGAGGTAAAATTTCATTGAGAAAACTTATTCGAATTCAATGCATAATTTTCATTAGATTTAAATGAGTAAGGGTCTTATAGTATTTTACATTGAATAATATAACATGATATAAATAAATATTATCAAGCATTAATTCTCCCAAAACTCACCAGCTTGTTCAATTCTTTTCTTGTTTATACAAATATATATTGAAATTTCAAAAAAACACCATGGAATCTTAAGAGATATCAAGATTGATAAATGGTGCTATGATAATAATTATATGACATATGAGACTCCTATAGAGGAACCATGGTTCTCATATTAGTTCATATGAAGGTGGAGGTATGACCAAAAACAACTCTTAGCTCATGCATGGACTTGACCTTGCTTGTAGAAAACAATAATGAACATCCCTAAGAGTTATAAAAGACCAGGTTTCCCCAACATTCATTCCAAAACTATATTAAATAAAAGATAATTCATATTAAAATAGAGTTACATCCTTTCTGAGTTAATAATGCGAGAAGGGACACATTAAAATAATTTGAGATATGAGTATGGGTATTCGGGTGAGTTCACACAATTTATTGGATTTTCATAAGAATAAATTTCATTTATATTTACTTGAGTAAATGAACATACAATGATTTTTTGTATCACATTATACCATCATATATTTGAAATAAGGATAATATTAATATCTTATGTCAAATCATGGAAGACTTATTTCATGTCATGATATAAAATATAGTGGAACTGATATTTTGTGGTTGTAGTTTTGCACCACAGATGTTGGATATCATGGAATGGCCATGCATGCCCATTTGGGGGAATCATAGATTAAAAAACCTTTCATGTCATAAACTCTTCCAATCCCATAATAGTTTTGGTGACCATATTTTAATGTTTCAGTATTATATGATATTATTTTGAGATTTAGGGCCAGTTGATCATAAAATGTCATGAAAAATAAGAGGAGATAACATTAAAATGAATGTCTGAAGCCCCTCTAGAATTTATAACTATAAATATTTGGGTTTTACCATGGTTGAAAGATGATCATACCAAAATCATGTGTATTACTAATATTGAAATTCCTGCATTGGCCATGATACTTTTCAATAGTTTTTTTTCATCACATCCCCGTGACTCAAATGAAGGCGTGAATTCACTTTTCCAAGGGTTTTTTAATTAAGTGGATTTTAATGAATGTAGAATATTTTATTCAATTATTTTTATATAAAGTATCATATATTAATTCTATCATATATTTTTTTATCTATCATATATCTCTCACATGTGATGATGGTAGCATGGGTGGGTGGGGGTGTGGTGAAGTAGTCATAGGGTCGATTTTTCATATCTATTTGATTCTTTCGTTGATCAAAGAATGAATAATATATCATTGGGTATATTTATGTAACCATATTTAATATATTAATGACCATCACAATTGGACTAATAAGGTGATTTTAAAATTTCAAAACAAGTTTTAATTTTTTTACCATGACTTTTAGGATGAATTCACATTATGATTAATCATGGTTTAAGGTTACCCTCTCACAGTATAAACCAATTTATCTAACTGAGAGGAATGGGTAATTAAGTGTTTTTTGGGATAATATATAGATAAATGGAATAAAATTTACTTAATTCCAACACCTAAATCCATCTTCACTTATTATTTCATGTTGTATACTCTTTTAAAATGGATGTACAATTTATTTTCATTCGCATCGTTAAATGTTAATAATATTTTTCCAAAATTCATGAAAATGTTACTTTAATTCCAAATGTTGTTAGATAATATATATTATTTAGTTTTTCTATCTTCTTAACTTATTTATATGGGTTTATACTCGATAATCAAACATCATATGAAACTTCTTATAGAATTATTGATTAGTGTCGCCATTATTTATATATTTTAAAAATATTTTTCTCATTAATAATAATGATGATTTTATGGGAGACCAATTATTAGGATTTTAGACTACAATAATTGTTATGATGTACTTGGATATAAATAATAATAATGTATCCCCCACCATTTTTTATTTTAAAATTTTTATTTAGGTTTTCCATTTTTATATTATTTTTACAAAAATAATAATTCATCTAATTGGTTACAGTAAAAATGTAAAATGAATGCCCAGATTTTCATGAAATTCAGTTTTTGGAACCTATTATTACATAAAAATAAAAATAAAATTATAATATGATGGTAATAATGGAATCCATAAACAAACCCATATTTGGGTGTGTAGTTCGTCTATAGCATGATAGAAGCAATTAAGGATGGATTATAAATTTCTTAGAGTAGAGAAAAATAATTTTATGATTGAAATGATGTTTATAGTTAAGATTATTTTTTCATCTAAAATTAACAATAAATTCAAGGGTATAATATGGTAAAGGATTAATTTTAGGTGGAATCCAATGATAATGTAGAATTTTAACTCATGGAAGAAACTCATTAAAAATACTAAATTATAGATGTTTATAGAAAATGATGATTTACCATATCATTAAAAATGGGAAATAATTGTATAAAATAGTTTATAAAATAATAAATGAAATCCATTTAAATTTAAAGGAATAATAAGAAGAATAACCAGTCATAAATGAAAGTGTGTATACATAAAACTAGAAGGATGTTGTTGATTATGATGAAAATATTTAATATAATGGTTAAAAATAAGATTTATATTAGGATTAGAAATATGAATAATCCTCTCTAATCCTTTAATATGTCTAGACTTTATTGAACACCTCTTTAATGTTTGAAGATGATTTTAATTAGGAGGGTAAGAAGGGTTCATCTATATGACCAATAAAATTAGTCAAGGATCAATAAATGTAGGGTAACAATATATCAAACTATTATTAACTAAAAAATAGAATGTAATATCATAAATAATTATAAATATAACTTTAATGATAAAACATAACATTTTTCTTATATATTAATAATAAATTACTAATTATTTTTCAATTTCTTATTATTTTAGAATGTTGTATCAATTGTAAATATATTTGTAATCTTAATTGAACATGGACCATGTACATTCATGGGTATTAAATTTTTTTTACTAACAAGAGGAAGAGGTATGAACTGGGAATGGAAATAAATTTATATTCATGAGGAATGTGGAGTGTTTATTTTAAATTATTCAAGTATTATAACTAAAAATTATTCTGAATTTATATTATATTGTTGGTTTTTAATGAATTGTAACAATACACATGAATAAATAGTGATGTAAGGGAAAAAAAATTTAAAAACCCCATCATTCCATTTTTTATATTTATATTTTAATGGGATTTAATGAGGAACAATTTGGGATGAAATAATATATATAAGAATGATTTATTTGTTTTAATAAATCATTAGATATAAAACTTGTTGATTGTGTAGATTAAACTCCCCATATATTTAGTAGAAATTTATTTTCATGAATTTATTTGGACTGGTTTATTATACTATATCTCATAAGTGATTGTATTTTATCATTATTTTTCTATAATTTATAGTGATCCTTGTTAAATTTTTCAATATTATTTTTATTACCATATTGATTAGAAACATGGAGTATATTTTTACTTTAAAATTTTACATAAATCAATTCAGACCCATGAATTATGAAAATCAAATTAACACGATTAATTTATTTTTAATGTCAATCCCCTTATATTCAATGAGACAACCCTTGAAATAACATACTTTTTTATTAGCATATATGTCTAGAATGATTTTTTTAGAATGAAAAACATTTTAATAATATTTTATCTTTCATACCCTACTCTTGATATTTTTGATGATATTTATAGTTATTTTAGTGTGGGATGTGTTTACAATATTAAAAAATGATGTTTTCTTTGGGTATAGGTTGTTCGATGTTATCATCGGGTGCAGGGAATGAATAATGATCATTACATCAGTTCAATAGTTTAGCATCTAAGTAAAAGAAGAAAAAAATATTAAAAAACGAAAAAATATACTCTGTCTTGGGAGGTCAATTATTATTATCTCAACCTATGATCTTATCAAAACAAATATAGTTTGTTTTTTTTAAAATAAAATATATTTTGGGTTATGGGTGTGGGATTTTTTTCATTTACAAACATTAAATATATAAGATAAATTAAAAAATAGGGTATATATTTTATTTGTTAATTAAAATGTGATTTTATTTGATATGGGAAACATTGGTGAATTATATTTCATGGGATATTTTTTAGTATAATTTTTATTTTTCTACATTGATATATTAAAAATATTTTACCTTTTATTTTTTTCACATTGAATACATAAAAATTCAGATCCTATGGCTCATATGAATGACATACATAATATTTATGATTATTGTTGATTTTTATTTGTTATGTGGTTGTGTTTTTATATGAACTGAATGTCTATGGTTTTGATTCATATACATTAGATATGAGTATTAATATCGTTATATTTTCACCATGATCAATGAATGAGTATCTTTTCAATGTTTTATTGATTAAAATTCTTTTACGTATTGAAAATTATATAAAAATGTTTGGATTATAGGAGAAGTTTTTTCATTTCAAAAATAAGAAATAAAAAAATTCAATATAATTTCATGGAAAATTGTATATTTTGGAAATTACATAGTTATTTTCTTTAAAATTTAATTACTTATTAATAATTTTTTTATTGAATTTCAATTTTTAATATTCATAGGAATGGTTCCCTTTCTTGATTATTGTCTTTTTTTGTTGAGAAAAAATGATGTGTATGTGCATGAGTGTGTGTGTATGGGGAGTGCAGTGATATCAAAATTTATTGATTAAAATTTGTAATAAAATCAATTTTTTAATTATAATGATTTATTATTTATATAATTTTACAGAGAAATACTTACTTTTTTTCAAAATAATTATATATGTCTTTTAGAGGAAAAGAAAATTGAACAAAAATTTTAAATAATTATTCATGGAAGTGGAAACTTCTAAAATTGATTAAAGGGGATGTTCAAAATATATATTTTTCTTATCAAATCTATAATTATTTGTATTATTTAATTAAATCATAAATATAGCTTCAACCACAATAAGGATTAGGTGGTGGGGAGAAGTAGCGGGACAAGAACATGTCGATGTTTTGTATGAAGAAAACATGATTGGGATAAGTAGAATCTACTATGCTATTGGTCCTTTTTCTAATTCCGGGAAATGATGTATCCCTATTTTTGTATAATTTTAAATGTGGTACCTGAATAATTTGAGAACTTTTTATACTAAAAAATGTTTTTATCTTGGTCTCTTTACTCTCACACTGGTGTCCCAATTTCCACACTTCTATTCAAGTATCACTTATTTAGTTTCTGTTGTGAATTCTTTAAAAATCTACTGGTCTCCGTGGAATATTTATGGATCTTCAGACGAAGCTATTATGATAAAATGAAGATCACATTAACCTCTTATATGACATCATAGCCACTATAAATCATATATCTATTTTTATAAAAGTATATTGAACATATTTTACCATTGATACTTTTCTCATTTACTCAACATTGGAACGTTTTAGTGATGAAGAACCATTTTGGGAGTTATGATGGAGATCATTACATGGAAACTCAATTTTATAGAAAATAATTTACATGAAAATGAAAAATCTTGTATATTGATATCATTTATTAAGAGGAATTCATATTAATAATTATATTAATATGTAATATTATTTATAATAGTTTAAACGAGACATTAGAAGAGTAAAATTTTGGATGTGATAGAAATTAACAATGAAAATCCAATTCCACAATTTCCTATCTCACGTCATCCCAACGAACACATAAAAAAATATTATAGTATATGTCACACTCTAGAGATATAGATTATTTCCATATATTGAATGAAAATAGTAATATGTTTATGATAATGTTGGTTTATGCTACAAGGGTTGGAGGTCATGACACAACAATTCATTCCCATGTAAAATAATAATGTATTATAGAACAATTCATGAAATGAAAAATTCTCACACTATAATAGATTAAATCAAGATATTATAAAGATAAAATCACATGGGATATTTTAATGAGAATTATATAAACTAGTACTTTTTATTTCATTAGAAATGGTTATTATAATTTTAGAAAGAATAATTGAATATATTTTGGATTATAATCTTTTAAATATATGGGCACTACCCTTAAATAATAGTTATCTGGGATAGACATTGATAAGTACTTCTAGAAATCATACCCACTCATACTACCATTTTACTACATTTTTATTATATTTTTCATTACATTATATATAAGGCCCCGACCTTAAACCATACTTAAAATTGAATTAAATGAATAATTCACATTGAGGATCTTTTCAGGTTTAGAGTTTTAGAGAATTAATACATAACTATTACATCTCAATAGATTACAAAGTAGAAACTTCTACTAAGTTTCCATAAAATAAAAACTCTTAAAACGAAACATGTCTAGTTCCATGTTTTTGGTAGCATGACTTTCCCTTGATCCCATCCTTGACCCTATTCCACGTTAAGCCCTGTGAAAAACATTTCAATAACTTGGGATGAGCTTAAAAAGTTCAGTAAGGGATACACAAAGAATTAAAACTGTTAGTTTTTTTCAAAACAACAACTAAACCATGTATACTTTAACAGAGTAATAGTTTTCACCTATTTGAAGTAGTAAAAACTCTTCACTGAATAAATGTTCATTACTTACCCTTATGTAACCAAAAGATTACCATAAAACCCATATAAAGATCACATAACATATAAAGGTAACTTGGGACATAAACATACTTAAGTGGAATAACCATAAGGTCTACTTCCATACATATCACTTAATGGAATAGCCATTCGGGAAACTTCCATACATACTTAATGGAATAGCCATACGGCCGACTTCCATACCCAATGCATTGGAGGTTATAACGTAACCACCCGTCCTGGTATTCACAGCACCACCCGTCATATGGTTTATCACGTAACCACCCATAAAATGTCCAAGTACCACTATAAAATTATAACAATAAAACCAACATAAAGGAATGATAACATTTCCACATTTCAATCACAATATATCATTTAAATATATTGACCCAATTGAATCCTTTATCAAAAACATTTTCAAAACCAAAATACAAAGAATAGTATATGGTATTTATTTTATTTTAAAAAACATTACGGCTTGTTGAGGAAGCCAGAGATCAAATAATATTGGCGGCGGAGGAAAAGGTCGTTGTCACCACGTAGGTAAAAAGAAACATTCTTTTTTGTCGTTTAGTAAAACACTTCGTAGAAAAAAGATCCCTTTTGAATAAACGTAAAAGTAAAAGTGGATTATACACCGTATAAAAGAAGGTTGTGTATAAAACAAAATATGTCTCAATGAATGGAGATTGAGACGAAGACCCTTACAAAGACAGTATCTTTAGTTTAAGGATAAATCAATTGCATAATTATGTGTGAAAAATGAATACACCAAATATAAGTGTATATTAAGTGTAAAACAATCAGAGGTTATTCAAACAAATTCATAGAACGACATATTCATGGAGTACTTGTTTATCCCAAAGAATCAAATTTGGATTAAAAAGTTCCCTTACAAAAATTTGACATCCCAACGACGTCACTTCAAAGTACAGAAAAAGAGTTGATGAGAGATAAAAAAAGGTATCTCATCCCTTGGACATAAAATTTACATCAATAAGGATATATGAGAACATATGCCAACATAAAAATATGTGAATTAAAAGACACAACAAAAGAAGTCTTTTAAAAAGAGGAGGGTGAAAGGTTCCCTTACTGACATGGGTATCATTCGAAACATACACCCCATGAAAGAAGGAAAATACATCATTAATGTAAATACTCATAAACGAAAGTATATTACACAAAGAGTATAATAATGGGAAGTACATACACCACTCAAAGGAAATTGTGGGAAATGTAGCATAAATCTCACGGGAATAAAAGTGAGATGAAAAATCCCTTACGAAAACTCGGCAACCTAACAGCACCACTTAAAAGTTCTAAAATGGATTGATGAGAGAAAATAGGGTCTCTAATCATATTAACATAAAGTTTACAGAAAGAGGAAAATAAAATCCCCCAACATAACAATGAGGAGCTTAAAAGAAGTGACATAAATATGAGTACTTAAAAAGAAGGAGAGAGGTTAGATCTCTTAAGAAAATTCGGCAGCCTAACAGCGCCACCAAAAACATCCAAAATGGATTGATGAGAGATAATAGGGTCTCTCATCATATGAAAAATAAAAAATACAGTAAGATTAATATAAAATAACATCCCAATAAGAAGAAAGATGAGCTTTAAAAGGAATGACATAAAAGAGCGTACTTAGAAAGAAATATAGGAGTAGGATCCCTTACCTCGGGTCCGACTTGACTCGATCGTTCTTTAACGTCCTGAATAATAAACTTGAGTTAATTTATATTTGATTAATAACCCTTTTAAAGTTCATTATTCGTTTTATATCACTTATTTAAATTATATAAACATAATTTAATCATTTAAGTTAATAATGTTTGTTTTGTCGATATTTGGTTCTTAAGTCGAAAGTGAACTTCTTACAATTACATGTTGTTCGTGTGGTCAATGGTTCATTATATCCAGGATTATATTCATGATTCGGATATCATATATATCATATATATCCAGCATATACATGTATTTATAATATTACATAATCATTTAGAGGTAAGAAATGAAATGCACCGTTCATGGAGACGGTAAGCCGTACGTACGCATGAACGCTAAATTCATTTATTTGTCCTATTAATGGAATTAAAACTAAATGATAGGTATGTATATTTTAATTACATAATTATATTCATCATTTAGATGTATCATTAATCATATATATCCATTATATACATGTACTTATAATAGTACATTACATTTGGGGATAAGAAATGAAATGCACCGTTCATGGAGACGGTAAGCCGTACGTACGCATGAACGCTAATTTAATTTATATCTCATAATTTAATGGAAAGAAATAATAATAATATATAGGTATATTATAATTCCAGTATAACATCATATATAATAACTTTAAATCCATCCTTTATACGTCCCACATGTGGCATTAACGAATCAAATCACTTTGAGGGGGTGGTAGTCCGCACTTCCTAAAATGAAATTATCGTGTTTACCCATAATGGAAGCCATAAAGGTATGATAAAAATTAATAATACAGAATATTAAGGAAAACATAAACATATTATATATCATATATAAATATAGTGACATATTAATGGCCACCGTTGAAGGTGTTATATGAGTGTTGAACAATCATCGTTTCGTGAGGTAGAAATTCACCATCCACGGAAACAATATGTTCTTTAACCATTAGATGTAGGTGTGTGTAAGTGTAGCTCGAATAATAATTATAACAAAATCCTATTATATTGAATATACTGGAGTTGTTACAAAAGAAATGAATAAAAAGAGTTTAGTGGGTTGGAGAGGCAAAATAAAACAAAAGGACTCAAGTGAAGACATTACCTTAAAATCGGGTAACTCCCTTTGGTTTGAGCTAAAAGGCATCCTTGGGAAGTCTTCTGACCAATGTGAGCCCTCAAGGAGTTATAGAGGGATGTTTAGAGACAAAATGTTAAGGGGTTGGCCGAGCCAAAGGCTTTGGGAGTGTGGGTAAGGAGGTAGAGGTGGGGGCCTTTTATAAGAGGAGAGGAGGGGCACTCTTGTAATGTTACAAAATGTTACTTTATTTTAAAAAGAGTTTGGGATTTTAAAGGTCCCAAATTGATGTATTTCCAGGAAAAGGTGATAAGGGTTCGAAATACACTCATCCAATAGGTTTTGGAGATGTTTAGGTCTTATATATTACATTATCTTTCCGTTTTATTTAAATCGTTAAATAATGAGGTCATCGCTGCATCATCATGATGTCATTAAGAATTTAATTTATTTAATGTCTAAAAATTATAAAAAAATACTATGGTGTATTAAATCTTTTTATCTTTCCAATTACTATTTATAGTGAAAAATCTTACTTTTATAACCCCATGTAAAAATTGTTTTAGTAAAACACCTCATGTGTGTGTCATTTTTACTTTAACATGAAATAAAAAGATATTTATGTCATTTTCCAACCAATGTGGCTCCATGGGGTCCCCATGTTTACCCATGGATTTTCTTGGTTGGCCATGACACATCCAATGAGGGTAGGACATGTTTCTAGGTCATTTCATTATATTAAAGCATTATTCTTACCTTAAACATCACTAATTACCTCTAATTGCGATTAAAAACTTAATACGTTACTATTCACCAAAAAATTATTTTAATCCTATTGAACCACATTTTAATTCTTAATGAAAACCATGTATGTAGGATTTTTGAAATTCAACACACAATGATAGTAAAATATTTTACCTTTTATTTTTTCACATTGAATAAATAAAAATGCAGATCCTATGGCTCATATGAATGACATAAATAATACCTATGATTATTGTTGATTTTTATTTGTTATGTGGTGGGGTTTTTATATGAAGTTAATGTCTGTGGTTTTGTTTCATATACATTTTATATGAGTATTAATATCGTTATATTTTCACCATGATCAATGAATGAGTTTCTTTTCAATGTTTTATTGATTAAAATTCATTTACGTATTGAAAATTCTATAAAAATGTTTGGATTATAGGAGAAGTTTTTTCATTTCTAAAATAAGAAATAAAAAAATTCAAAATAATTTCATGGAAAAGTGTATAGTTTGAAAATTACATAGTTATTTTCTTTAAAATTTAATTACTTATTAATAAATTTTTTATTGAATTTCAATTTTTAATATTCATAGGAATGGTTCCCTTTCTTTATTATTGTCTTTTTTATTGATAAAAAATGATGTGTATGTGCATGAGTGTGTGTGTATGGGGAGTGCGGTGATATCAAAATTTATTGATTACAATTTTTTAATAAAATCAATTATTTAATTATAATGATTTATTATTTATATAATTTTAAAGTGAAATACTTACTTTTTTTTAAAATAATTATATATGTATTTTAGAGGAAAAGAAAATTAAAGAAAAATTTTAAATAATTAGTCATGGAAGTGGAAACTTCTAAAATTGCTTAGAGGGGATGTTCAAAATATATATTTTTCTTATCTAATCTATAATTATTTGTATGATTTAATTAAATCATAAATATAACTTCAACCACAATAAGGATTAGGTGATGGGGAGAAGTAGCGGGATAAGAACATGTCGATGTTTTGTATAAGGAAAACATGATTGGGTTAAGTAGAATCTACTACGCTATTGGTCCTTTTTCACATTTAGGGAAATGATGTATCCCTATTTTTGTATAATTTTAAATGCGGTACCTGAATAATTTGAGAACATTTTATACTAAAAAAATGTTTTCATCTTGGGCACTTTATCTCACAATGGGGTCCCAATTTCCACACTTCTATTCAAGTCTCACTTATTTAGTTTCTCTTGTGAATTCTTTAAAAATCTACTAGTCTCCATGGAATATTTATGGATCTCCGGATGAAGCTATTATGATAAAATGAATATGACATTAACCTCTTATATGACATCATAGCCACTATAAATCATATATCTATTTTTATAAAAGTATATTAAACATATTCTACCAATGATACTTTTCTCATTTACTCAACATTGGAACGTTTTAGTGATGAAGAACAATTTTTGGAGTTATGATGGAGATCATTACATGGAAACTCAATTTTATTGAAAATAATTTATATGAAAATGAAAAATCATGTATATTGATATCATTTATTAAGAGGAATTCATATTAATAATTATATTAATATGTAATATTATTTATATTAGTTTAAACGAGACATTAGAAGAGTAAAATTTTGGATGTGATATAAATTTAACAATGAAAATCCAATTCCATGATTTCCTATCTCACGTCATCCCAACAAACACATAAAATATAAAAAAAATATTATAGTATATGTCACACTATAGATATATAGATTAATTCCATATATTGAATGAAAATAGTAATATGTTTATGATAATGTTCGTTTATTCTACAAGGGTTGGAGGTCATGACACAACAATTCATTCCCATGTAAAATAATCATGTATTATAGAACGATTCATGAAATGAAAAATTCTCACACTATAATAGATTAAATCAATATATTATAAAGATAAAATCACATGGGATATTTTTATGAGAATTATATAAACTAGTACTTTTTATTTCATTAGAAATGGTTATTATAATTTTAGAAAGAATAATTTAATATATTTTAGATTATAATCCTTTAAATATATGGGTACTACCCTTAAATAATATTTATCTGGGATAGACATTGATAAGTACTACTAGAAATCATACCCACTCTTACTACCATTTTACTAAATTTTTATTATATTATTCATTACATTATATATAAGGCCCCGGCATTAAACCATACTTAAAATTGAATTAAATGAATAATTCACATTGAGGATCTTTTCAGGTCTAGAGTTTTAGAGAATTAAGACATAACTATTACATCTCAAAAGTTTACAAAGTAGAAACTTCTACTAAGATTCCATAAAATAAAAACTCTTAAAACGAAACATGTCTAGTTCCATGTTTTTGGTAGCATGACTTTCCCTTGATCCCATCCTTGACCCTATTCCACGTTAAGCCCTGTGAAAAACATTTCAAAAACTTGGGATGAGCTTAAAAAGTTCAGTAAGGGATACACAGAGAAATAAAACTACTAGTTTTTTTCAAAACAACAAGTAAACCATGTATACTTTAACAGAGTAATACTTTTCACCATTTTGAAGTAGTAAAAACTCTTCACTGAATAAATGTTCATTACTTACCCTTCGGTAACCAAAATATTACCAAAAAAACCATATAAAGATCACATAACATATAAAGGTAACTTGGGACATAAACATACTTAAGTGGAATAACCATAAGGTCGACTTCCATACATATCACTTAATGGAATAGCCATTCAGCCAACTTCCATACATATTTATGGAATAGCCATACGACCGACTTCCATACACAATGCATTGGAGGTTATAACGTAACCAACCGTCCTGGTATTCACAGAACCACCCGTCATATGGTTTATCACATAACCACCCATAAAATGTCCAAGTACCACTATAAAATTATAACAATAAAACTAACATAAAGGAATGATAACATTTCCACATTTCAATCACAATATATCATTTAAATATATTGACAAAATAGAATCCTTTATCATAACCATTTTCAATACCAAAATACAAAGAAGAGTATATGGTATTTATTTTATTTTAAAAAACATTACGGCTTGTTGAGGAATCCAAAGATGAAATAATACTCGCGACGACGGAAAAGGTCGTTGTCACCGCGTACGTAAAAAGAAACATTATTTTTTGTCGTTTAGTAAAACGCTTCGTAAAAAAAGATCTCTTTTGAATAAACGTAAAAGTCAAAGTGGTTTATACACCGTATAAAAGAAGGTTGTGTATAAAACAAAATATTCCTCAATGAATGGAGATTGAGACAAAGACCCTTACAAAGACGGTATCCTTAGTTTAAGGATAAATCAATTGCATAATTATGTGTGAAAAACGAATACACCAAATATAAGTGTATATTAAGTGTAAAAAATTCAGAGTTTGTTCACACATATTCATAGAACGACATATTCATAGAGTACATGTTTATCCCAAAGAATCAAATTTGGGTTAAAAAGTTCCCTTGCAAAAATTTGACAGCCCAATGACATCACTTCAAAGTTCAGAAAAAGAGTTGATGAGAGATAAAAAAAGGTATCTCATCACTTGGATATAAAATTTACATCAATAAGGATATATGATAACATATCCCAACATAAAAATATGTGAATTAAAAGACACAACAAAAGAAGTCTTTTAAAAAGAGGAGGGTGAAAGGTTTCCTTACCGACTTGGGTATCTTTCGAAACATACATCCCATGAAAGAAGGAAAATACATCATTGATGTAAATAATCATAAACGAAAGTATATTACACGATGAGTAGAATAATGGGAAGTACATACACCACTCAAAGGAAATTGTGGGAAATGTAGCATAAATCTCACGGGAATAAAAGTGAGATGAAAAATCCCTTACGAAAACTCGGCAGCCTAACAGCGCCACTTAAAACTTCCAAAATGGATTGATGAGAGAATATAGGGTCTCTAATCATATAAACATAATGTTTACAGAAAGAGGAAAATAAAATCCCCCAACATAACAAATAGGAGCTTAAAAGAAGTGACATAAATAAGAGTACTTAAAAAGAAGGAGAGAGGTTAGATCTCTTAAGAAAATTCGGCAGCCTAACAGCGCCACCAAAAACATCCAAAATGGATTGATGAGAGGGAATAGGGTCTCTCATCATATTAAAAATAAAAAATACAGTAAGATTAATATAAAATAACTTCCCAATAATAAGAAAGATGAGCTTTTAAAAGGAATGACATAAAAGAGCGTACTTAGAAAGAAAGAGAGGAGTAGGATCCCTTACCTCGGGTCATACTTGACTCGATCGTTCTTTAACATCCTGAATAATAAACTTGAGTTAATTTCTATTTGATTAATAACCTTTTTGAAGTTCATTATTCCTTTTATATCACTTATTTACATTTTATATACATTATGTAATCATTTAAGTTAATAATGTTTGTTTTGTCGATATTTGGTTCTTAAGTCGAAAGTGAACTTCTTACAATTACATGTTGTTCGTGTGGTCAATGGTTCAGTATATCCAGAATGATATTCATGATTTGGATATCATATATATCATATATATCTGGAATATACATGTATTTATAATATTACATAATCATTTAGAGGTAAGAAATGAAAAGCACCGTTCATGGAGACGGTAAGCCGTACGTACACATGAACACTACTTTCATTTCTTTGTCATATTAATAGAATTAAAACTAAATGAGAGGTATGTATATTTTAATTACATAATAATATCAATCATTTATATGTATCATTCATCATATATATCCATTTTATACATGTACTTATAATAGTACATTACATTTGGGGATAAGAAATGAAATGCACCGTTCATGGAGACGGTAAGCCGCATGTACGCATGAACACTACGTTCGTTTCTATCTCATACTTTAATGGAAAGAAATAATAATTATATATAGGTATATTATAATTCCAGTATAAAATCATATATAATAACTTTAAATCCATCCTTTATACGTCCCACATATGGAATTAACGAATCAAATCACTTTGAGGGGGCGGTAGTCCGCATTTCCAAAAATAAAATTATCGTGTTTACCCATAATGGAAGCCATAATGGTATGATCAAAATTAATAATTCAGAAGATTAAGGAAAACATAAACATATTATATATCATATATAAATATATTGACATATTAATGGACACCTTTGAAATTGTTATATGAGTGTTGAACATTCATCGTTTCGTGAGGCAGAATTTCACCATCCACGGAAACAGTATGTTCTTTACCATTAGATGTAGGTGTGTGTAAGTGTAGCTCGAATATTAATTATAACAACATCCTAGTATATTCAAGATACTGAATTTTTTACAAAATAAATTAATAAAAAGAGTTTAGTGGGTTGGAGAGGCAAAATAAAACAAAAGGACTCAAGTGAAGACATTACCTTAAAATCAGGTAACTCCCTTTGGTTTGAGCTAAAATGCATCCTTGGGAAGACTTCTGCCCAAACTGATCCCTCAAGGAGTTATAGAGGGATGTGTAGAGACAAAATGGGAAGGTTTTGGCCGAGTCAAAGGCTTTGGGAGTGTGGGTAAGGAGGTAGAGGTGGGGGCCTTTTATAAGAGGAGAGGAGGGGCACTCTTGTAAAGTTACAAAATGTTTCTTTATTTTCAAAAGAGTTTCGGATTTTAAAGGTCCCACATTGATTTATTTCCAGGATAAGGTGATAAGTGTTCGAAATACACTCATCCAATAGGTTTTGGACATGTTTAGGTCTTAGATATTACATTATCTTTCCATTTTATTTAAATTGTTAAATAATGAGGTCATCGCTGCATCATCATGATGTCATAAATAATTTAATTTATTTAATGTCTAAAAATTATAAAAAATACTATGTTGTAGTAAATCTTTTTATCATTCCAATTACTATTTATAGTGAAAAATCTGGCTTTTATAACCCCATGTAAAAATTGTTTTAGTAAAACACTTCATGTGTGTGTCATTTTTACTTTAACATTAAATAAAAAGGTATTTATGTCATTTTCCAACCAAAGTGGATCCATGGGGTCCCCAAGTTGACCCATGGATTTTCTTGGTCGGCCATGACACATTCCATGATGGTAGGACATGTGTCTAGGTCATTTAATTTTATTAAAACATTATTCTTACCTTAAACATCACTAATTACCTCTAATCACGATTAAAAACTTAATAAGTTACTATTCACCAAAAAAATTATTTTAATCCCATTGAACCACAATTTACTTCTTAATGACAACCATGTATGTCGGATTTTTGAAATTCAACACACAATGATGGAAAAATTACATTTAAATGGAAAAATCAGTTTTTATAAGTACCACTTAGTGGTTTCACTATTCATCAAAAATTGAAGTTTTTCAGAAAAATACCAAAACTTCACCCTAATCTATATTTGATATTCCAAATTCAAAAATGATGTCTATTTTAAAAAATTCAAAACATATTAGTTTTGTAAATTAATTTAATAATTAATTCCAGCTGTCAAAGAAAATAGCATGTTTTTATGAAATAATAAGTATCAAATGATTGACACTAGTTTAAGTCCATTTTCAAAGTGAAATTAATTCCAACGAACACTATTGTATTAAATGGTAAAAATATATTCTAATTTTACTTTAAAATCAATTCAAATGATAATCTAATCATATAAATAAATTAGATTAAAAAGAGGTTTTGAATTAAAATACAACATTTTTCACTATTCATAAAAAATTGAACTTTTTCAAAAAAATACCAAAAATTTATGCAAAGAAAATTTTGATGTCCTGATTCTAAACAATATTTTTATTTTGTCATATATAACACATAAAATTGTCAAAAAGTGGATTTACAAGAGGTTCGCCATCAAAAGGCGGTTAATCGACTTTTTAATAAATATTGGAATGTTTACGCTTAAAATTGGATTCATTCGCATTTTTAATCCTATAACATTTATTGTAAAGATTAAAAATATCTGAAAAACATATATGATCATTTTTTAGTTAGTTCTGTTAATTCCTGCCATTACAACAGCTAGGCGTTAACTACCATAATATTATTTTATTATTAGAGTGCAATGCAAGATTCCCAAGAAACTCATTGTTGCGTATTCGGTACGCCATCGTGCATAGAGTCCCCTTTAATGTAATATTAATATTTTACTCACAGATATGGATAAATATGAAAATGTCATATTCTTTATTTACCTAGGGTGTTACATCCTTCCCCCTTTTGGGAATTGCGTCCTCACAATTTTAAAATTGACCTTGAAAACATCCTTGAAAGTCCCACATCGGAACAAGAGTCGGTAAAACAGTCACTTTAAAATAAATAAAGATAAGTACAGAGGTTACCCGAGTTAACCCATACAAGGATTCCATGTAGTAAAACATGGACATGGAAGAAAAAGAAATGGGTCATGTTCTCGAGGGAGAGTGATAGTAAACATGTCTAGGAGAAAGTTAACCATAAGAAAATCACAAACTTGTGATGGGTTAATCGGTATTCGATTCCCCAGTAGGAAAAGTTAATACACAAAATTTTTGTTTTAAGTTACTTTTCATTGAGGAATTTATTCATAAGGAAACATAATCACTCATCATGTTGACTTTCAACTTTTATTATATTCATTACACAAACTCATATTTTCTCCAAAAGATGAGTATTTAGGAAGACTTGTTCATATTAAGAGTATTATAATCAACTTCTAGAGAATCACCTAATCCACCAAAGATAACTATATACTTCACATGTCTTTAGGTTTTAACCAAAACCAAAACCAAAAAGGTTAGTACAAGATCAGATAATCTAGAAAAGGATAACCCTTTAAAAAGAAAATCTATGCTTAATCTCCAAAATTTGTCCAACAAAACCCGTGGTTCAACGAGGACCATCCGATAAACAATTTTTCCATAAAATTCATCAAAGTAAACAAAACTAAGATTGAAACCCAAATATTTGAAGGATTTAGACACATAGTCATCCAAGTTAAATCGTAACATTTATCTCCAAAAAACATCAGTTGATCCTAAAGTCTCGTATTGAAAAGTAAATAACCTAATCACATATCCTCCATGATAGGATAATCATTTTCATAAATAACCCAAAATAAACTTACTCTTAATTCATAAAATCATATAACTAATAAGAATCAGTCAAACTAACTAGGGACTTCACGTAGTCCAGTGGTAGGCGATAAATACCAGTCGCACTTTGGTTGTGGGTTCGATTCCAGCAGCTTTGTCCGACGCGACGGGTAGTCACACGGTCTACGTGTTGTCCTTTTTCCAAAACTATATAATTCTAAAAACATTCCCTAAAAAGGGATTAAATCATAAAAAATAATCATAACATAATTTAACCTCAATTTTATCTCATGCCTTTCACTTCAATCATAACATATAGTAACCCATAATTACCTCAAAAGTAAGGATCATATAAAACCAAATGGTTCTTTATAACTATTTACACAAAAGAAAAAATAATTATTCCTTGAATAAAATTTTCATATATTAAAAATCAGGGTTACACATAATATAAAAATTCTTCTAATGTAACCCCATCATTAAAAGAGACTTAATAATCTTAAGAATTTCACCATAACTCTTGAGGCCCTTATATGTTGACATCTTACTCATTCAACATTCTTCATGATACATTAACCATTCATTTCCAACTTATTCTGAAATACTTCTTTCCTACAAACAAAATAATGAATCATATCCTAAGATTCCAAAATAGGAAAACAATAGTCATGAAATAATCCATACATTTGATTGGTCATTTTCAGTTTCGTCATCCTCAATCGGAATGGCATTAGGTATTTGTAAACGAACATTTGTATGATCTTGGTGATCCAATTCATGAAACTTCTTTATAGGACATGTGTTTGCATAATTACCATGCACACCACATTTAAAACATTCAATTGATCCTTCAGAAAGAACTTCTTTCCCTTTCCTCGAGTCAACTGGATGCTTCCTTTTTCCATGTCAGGTTCTTGCTTTATGAACTTCATTTCCACATATATAACAGATTTATGTCCCTTTGAAACATTTTCCTAGGTGTTTCTTTCCACATCTTTGACACATAGGTTTTTGAACACACTTACCTTTATGATCATTACCTGTAGTTCCGTAGGGATTTGTTTCTCTCATATATGATTACTTATAGAAATCACCAAGGTTTAGATGGTCAATAATGACCCCAGATAGTTGGTTGAGGATAAACACAAGTGTTCTCATTGCAGCTCCCATATCATTCAGCTGCTCGCTCAGAAAACTGTCACAGTTTCCTTCACATCCACTGTTAATTTGGTGCCTGCTAGATCCAACCATTTACTAAAACCAAAAACGGTCAGTGTGAGTATATCAACAAAACCATCATGTACTAATGTGGAATATATACTTACTCATTCACTTTATCTAAAAACTATGACTCTTTCTGAAATCCTAATAATTATGGTAATGTCACTTATGCTTAAAGAATACCCTAGCCTCTAAAGTTATCTAAACTGTCCTTTGATACCAACTATAAGGCCCCTGCCTTAAACCATACTTAAAATTGAATTAAATGAATAATTAACATTGAGGATCTTTTCAGGTTTAGAGTTTTAGAGAATTAGGACATAACTATTACATCTCAAAATATTACAAAGTAGAAACTTCTACTAAGTTTCAATAAAATATAAACTCTTAAAATGAAACATGTCTAGTTCCATGTTTTTGGTAGCATAACTTTCCCTTGATCCCATATTTGACCCTGTTCCACGTTATGTCCTGTGAAAAACATTTCAAAAACTTGGGATGAGCATAAAAAGCTCAGTAAGAGATACAAAAAGAATGAAAACTGTTAGTTTTTTTCAAAACATCAACTAAACCATGTATACTTTAACAGAGTAATACTTTTCACCTTTTCGAAGTAGTAAAAACTCATCACTGAATAAAAGTTCATTACTTACCATTATGTAACCAAAGGTTTACCATAAAACCCATATAAAGATCACATAACATATAAAGGTAACTTGGGACATAAATATACTTAAGTGTAATAACCATAAGTTCGACTTCCACACATATCACTTAATAGAATAGCCATTCGGACAACTTCAATACATACTTAATGGAATAGCCATACGGGCGACTTCCATTACCAATGCATTGGAGGTTATAACGTAACCACCCATCCTGGTATTCAGAGCACCACCCATCATATGGTTTATCACGTAACCACCCGTAAAATGTCCAATTACCACTATAAAATTATAACACATAAAACCAACATAAAGGAATGATAAAATTTCCATATTTCAATAACAATATATTATTTAAATATACTGACATAATAGAATCCTTTATCAAAACCATTTTCATTACCAAAATACAAAGAAAAGTATATGGTATTTATTTTATTTTAAAAAACATTACGGCTTGTTGAGTAAGCCAATGATCAAATAATACTCGAGGCGGCGGAAAAGGTCGTTGTCACCGCGTACGTAAAAAGAATCATTCATTTTTGTCGTTTAGTAAAACACTTCTTAGAAAAAATATCTCTTTTGAATAAATGTAAAAGTAAAAGTGGTTTATACACCGTATAAAATAATGTTGTGTATAAAACAAAATATGCCTCAATGAATGGAGATTGAGACGAAGACCCTTACAAAGACGGTATCCTTAGTTTAAGGATAAATAAATTGCATAATTATATGTGAAAAACGAATACACCAAATATAAGTGAATATTAAGTGTAAAACAATCAGAGGTTATTCACAAATATTCATAGAACGACATATTCAAGGAGTACAAGTTTATCCCAAAGAATCAAATTTGGGTTAAAAAGTTCACTTGAAAAAATTTGACAGCCTAACGACATCACTTCAAAGTTCAGAAAAAGAGTTGATGAGAGATAAAAAAAGGTATCTCATAACTTGGAAATAAAATTTACATCAATAAGGATATATGAGAACATATCCCAACATAACAATATGTGAATTAAAAGACACAACAAAAGAAGTCTTTTAAAAATAGGAGGGTGAAAGGTTCCCTTACCGACTTGGGTATCTTTTGAAACATACCCCCCATGAAAGAAGGACAATACATCATTGATATAAATACTCATAAACGAAAGTATATTACACAATGAGTAGAATAATGGGAAGTACATACACCACACAAAAGAAAATTGTGGGAAATGTAGCATAAATCTCACGAGAATAAAAATGAGATGAAAAATCTCTTACGAAAACTCGGCAGCCTAACAGCGCCACTTAAAACATCAAAAATGGATTGATGCGGAAAATAGGGTCACTAATCATATTAACATAATTTTTAAAGAAAGCGTAAATGAAAATCCCCCAACATAACAAAGAGGATCTTAAAATAAGTGACATAAATAATAGTACTTAAAAAAAGGAGAGAGGTTAGATCTCCTAAGAAAATTTGGCAGCCTAACGGTGCCACCTAAAACTTCCAAAATGGATTGATGAGAGAGAATAGGGTCTCTCATCATATGAAAAATAAAATACTACAGTAAGATTAATATAATATAACATCCCAATAACAAGAAAGATGAGCTTTAAAAGGAATGACATAAAAGAGCGTACATAAAAAGAAAGAGAGGAGTAGGATCCCTTACCTCGGGTCCGACTTGACTCGATCGTTCTTTAACGTCCTGAATAATAAACTTGAGTTAACTTATATTTTATTAAGAACCTTTTTCAAGTTCATTATTCCTTTTATATCACTTATTTACATTTAATAAACATTATGTAATCATTTAAGTTAATAATTTTTGTTTTGTCGATATTTTGTTCTTAAGTTGAAAGTGAACTTCTTACAATTACATGTTGTTCGTGTGGTCAATAGATCATTATATCCAAAATGATATTCATGATTTGGATATCATATATATCATATATATCCATCATATACATGTATTTATAATATTACATAATCATTTAGATATAATAAAGGAAATGCACCGTTCATGGAGACGGTAAGCCGTACGTACGCTTGAACGCTACTTTCATTTCTTTGTCATATTAATGGAATTAAAACTAAATTAGAGGTATGTATATTTTAATTCCAGAATTATATTCATCATTTAGATGGATCATTCAACATATATATCCATATTATACATGTACTTATAATAGTACATTACATTTGGGGATAAGAAATGAAATGCACCGTTCATGGAGACAGAAAGCCGTACGTACGCATGAACGCTACTTTCATTTATATCTCATACATTAATGGAAAGAAATAATAATGATATATAGGTATATTATAATTCCAGTATAACATCAGATATAATAACATTAAATCCATCCTTTATACGTCCCACATATGGCATTAACGAATCAAATCACTTTGAGGGGGCGGTAGTCCACACCTCCTAAAATGAAATTATTGTGTTTACCCATAATGGAAGCCATAAAGGTATGATCAAAATGAATAATACAGAAGCTTAAGGAATACATAAACATATTATATATCATATATAAATATCGTGACATATTAATGGCCACCTTTGAAGGTGTTATATGAGTGTTGAACAATCATCGTTTCGTGAGGCAGAAATTCGCCACCCACGGAAACAGTATGTCCTTTAACCATTAGATGTAGGTGTGTTTAAGTGTAGCTCAAATAATCATTATAAAAACATCCTAGTATATTGATGATACTGTAGTTGTTACAAAATAAATGAATAAAAAGAGTTATTGGGTTGGAGAGGCAAAATAAAACAAAAGGACTCAAGTGAAGACATTACCTTAAAATCGGGTAACTCAATTTGGTTTGAGCTAAAATGCATCCTTGGGAAGACTTCTGCCCAAAGTGAGCCCTCAAGAAGTTATAGAGAGATGTGAAGAGAAGAAATAGGAAGGGGTTGGCCGAGCCAAAGGCTTTGGGAGTGTGGGTAAGGAGGTAGAGGTGGGGGCCTTCTATAAGAGGAGAGGAGAGGAACTCTTGTAAAGTTACAAAATGTTGCTTTATTTTCAAAAGAGTATTGGATTTTAAAGGTCCCACATTGATGTATTTACAGGATAAGGTGATAAGGGTTCGAAGTACACTCATCCAATAGGTTTTGGACATGTTTAGGTCTTAGATATTACAATATCTTTCCATTTTATTTAAATCGTTAAATAATGAGGTCATCGCTACATCATCGTGATGTCATAAATAATTTAATTTATTTAATGTCTAAAAATTATAAAAAACTACTATGTTGTAGTAAATCATTTTAGCTTTCCAATTACTATTTATAGTGAAAAATCTGACTTTTATAACCCCATGTAAAAATTGTTTTAGTAAAACACCTCATGTGTGTGTCATTTTTTACTTTAACATTAAATAAAAAGGTATTTATGTCATTTTCCAACCAATGTGGCTCCATGGGGTCCCCAAGTTGACCCATGGATTTTCTTGGTCGGCTAAGACACATCCAATGAGGGTAGGACATGTTTCTAGGTCATTTCATTTTATTAAAACATTATTCTTACCATAAACATCACTAATTACCTCTAATCGCGATTAAAAACTTAATAAGTTACTATTCACCAAAAAAATTATTTTAATCCCATTAAACCACATTTTACTTCTTAATGACATCCATGTATGTCAGATTTTTGAAATTCAACACACAATGATGGAAAAATATTTTACCTTTTATTTTTTTCACATTGAATACATAAAAATGCAGAACCTATGGCTCATATGAATGACATAAATAATACCTATGATTATTGTTGATTTTTATTTTTTATGTGGTGGGGTTTTTATATGAACTGAATGTCTATGGTTTTGTTTCATATACATTAGATATGAGTATTAATATCGTTATATTTTCACCATGATCAATGAATGAGTTTCTTTTTAATGTTTTAATGATTAAAATTCTTTTACGTATTGAAAATTCTATAAAAATGTTTGGATTATAGGATAATTTTTTTCATTTCAAAAATAAGAAATAAAAAAATTCACAATAATTTCATGGAAAAGTGTATAGTTTGAAAATTACATAGTTATTTTCTTTAAAATTTATTTACTTATTAATAATTTTTTTTATTGAATATCAATTTTTAATATTCACAGGAATGGTTCCCTTTATTGATTATTGTCTTTTTTATTGAGAAAAAATGATGTGTATGTGCATGAGTGTGTGTGTATGGGGAGTGCGGTGATATCAAAATTTATTGATTACAATTTTTTAATAAAATCAATTTTTTAATTATAATGATTTATTATTTATATATTTTTAAAGAGAAATAATTAATTTATTTTTAAATAATTATATATGTCTTTTAGAGGAAAAGAAAATTGAAGAAAAATTTTAAATAATTATTCATGGAAGTGGAAACTTCTAAAATTGATTAGAGGGGATGTTCAAAATATATATTTTTCTTAGCTGATCAATAATTATTTGTATGATTTAATTAAATCATAAATATAGCTTCAACAACAATAAGGATTAGGTGATGGGGAGAAGTAGCGGGACAAGAACATGTCGATGTTTTGTGTGAGGAAAACATGATTGGGTTAAGTAGAATCTACTACGCTATTGGTCCTTTATCACATTTAGGGAAATGATGTATCCCTATTTTGTATAATTTTAAATGCGGTACCTGAATAATTTGAGAACTTTTTATACTAAAAAAATGTTTTCATCTTGGCCTCTTTACTCTCACACTGGGGTCCCAATTTCCACACTTCTATTCAAGTCTCACTTATTTAGTTTCTATTGTGAATTCTTTAAAAATCTACTGGTCTCCGTGGAATATTTATGGATCTCCGGAAGAAGCTATTATGATAAAATGAAGATCACATTAACCTCTTATATGACATCATATCCACTATATATCATATACCTATTTGTATAAAAGTACATTGAACATATTCTACCAATGATACTTTTCTCATTTACTCAACATTGGAACGTTTTAGTGATGAAGAACCATTTTGGGTGTTATGATGGAGATCATTACATTGAAACTCAATTTTATTGAAAATAATTTATATGAAAATGAAAAATCTTATATATTGATATCATTTATTAAGAGGAATTCATATTAATAATTATATTAATATGTAATATTATTTATAATAGTTTAAACGAGACATTAGAAGAGTAAAATTTTGGATGTGATAGAAATTTAACAATGAAAATCCAATTCCATGATTTCCTATCTCACATCATCCCAACAAACACATAAAATATAAAAAAATATTATAGTATATGTCACACACTAGAGATATAGATTAATTCAATATATTGAATGAAAATAGTAATATGTTTATGATAATGTTGGTTTATGCTACAAGGGTTGGAGGTCATGACACAACAATTCATTCCCATGTAAAATAATCATGTATTATAGAAGAATTCATGAAATGAAAAATTCTCACACTATAATAGATTAAATCAAGATATTATAAAGATAAAATCACATGGGATATTTTTATGAGAATTATATAAACTAGTACTTTTTATTTCATTAGAAATGGTTATTTTAATTTTATAAAGAATAATTGAATATATTTTAGATTATAATCCTTTAAATATATGGGCACTACCCTTAAATAATAGTTATCTGGGATAGACATTGAGAAGTACTACTAGAAATCTTACCCACTCATACTACCATTTTACTACATTTTTATTATATTTTTCATTACATTATATATAAGGCCCCGACCTAAAACCATACTTAAAATTGAACTAAATGAATAATTAACATTGAGGATCTTTTCAGGTTTAGAGTTTTAGAGAATTAAGACATAACTATTACATCTCAAAAGATTACAAAGTAGAAACTTCTACTAAGTTTCCATAAAATAAAAACTCTTAATACGAAACATGTCTAGTTCCATGTTTTTGGTAGCATGACTTTCCCTTGATCACATCCTTGACCCTATTCCACGTTAAGCCCTGTGAAAAACATTTCAAAAACTTGGGATGAGCATAAAAATTTCAGTAAGGGATACACAAAGAATTAAAACTGTTAGTTTTTTTCAAAACAACAAGTAAACCATGTATACTTTTACAGAGTAATACTTTTCACCTTTTCGAAATTGTAAAAACTCTTCACTGAATAAATTTTCATTACTTACCCTTCTGTAACCAAAAGATTACTATAAAACCCATATAAAGATCACATAACATATAAAGATCACATAACATATAAAGGTAACTTGGGACATAAACATACTTAGGTGGAATATCCATAAGGTCGACTTCCATACATATCACTTAATGGAATAGCCATTCGGCCAACTTCCATACATACATAATGGAATAGCCATACGGTCGACTTCCATACCCAATGCATTAGAGGTTATAATGTAACCACCCATCCTGGTATTCACAGCACCACCCGTCATATGGTTTATCACGTAACCACCCATAAAATTTCCAAGTACCACTATAAAATTATAACAATAAAACCAACATAAAGGAATGATAACATTTCCACATTTCAATCACAATATATCATTTAAATATATTGACACAATAAAATCCTTTATCAAAACCATTTTCAATAACAAAATACAAAGAAAAGTATATGGTATTTATTTTATTTTAAAAAACATTACGGCTTTTTGAGGAAGCCAAAGATCAAATAATACTCGCGGCGGCGGAAAAGTTCGTTGTCACCGGGTACGTAAAAAAACATTATTTTTTGTCGTTTAGTAAAACGCTTCGTAAAAAAGATCTCTTTTGAAAAAACTTAAAAGTCAAAGTGGTTTATACACAGTATAAAAGAAGGTTGTGTATAAAACAAAATATGCCTCAATGAATGGAGATTGAGATGAAGACCCTTACAAAGACGGTATCCTTAGTTTAAGTATAAATCAATTGAATAATTATGTGTGAAAAACGAATACAACAAATATAAGTGTATATTAAGTGTAAAACAATCAGAGTTTATTCACACATATTCATAGAACGACATATTCATGGAGTACATGTTTATCACAAAGAATCAAATTTGGGTTAAAAAGTTCCCTTGCAAAAATTTGACAGCCCAACGACGTCACTTCAAAGTTCAGAAAAAGAGTTTATGAGAGATAAAAAATGGTATCTCATCACTTGGACAGAAAATTTACACCAATAAGGATATATGAGAACATATCCCAACATAAAAATATGTGAATTAAAAGACACAACAAAAGAAGTCTTTTAAAAAGAGGAGGGTGAAAGGTTCCCTTACCGACTTGGGTATCTTTCGAAACATACATCCCATGAAAGAAGGAAAATACATCATTGATGTAAATACTCATAAATGAATGTATATTACACAAATAGTAGAAAAATGGTATGTACATACACCACTCAAAGGAAATTGTGGGAAATGTAGCATAAATCTCATGGGAATAAAAATGAGATGAAAAATCCCTTACGAAAACTCGGCAGCCTAACAACGCCACTTAAAACATCCAAAATGGATTGATGAGAGAAAATAGGGTCTCTAATCATATTAACATAATGTTTAAAGAATGAGGAAAATAAAATCCCCCAACATAACAAAGAAGAGATTAAAAGAAGTGACATAAATAAGAGTACTTAAAAAGAAGGAGAGAGGTTAGATCTCTTAAGAAAATTCGGCAGCCTAACAGTGCCACCAAGAACTTCCAAAATGGATTGATGAGAGAGAATAGGGTCTCTCATCATATGAAAAATAAAAAATACATTAATATTAGCATAAAATAACATCCCAATAACAAGAAAGATGAGCTTTAAAAGGAATGACATAAAAGAGCGTACTTAGAAAGAAAGAGAGGAGTGGGATCCCTTACCTCAGGTCCGACTTGACTCGATCGTTCTTTATCATCTTGAATAATAAACTTGAGTTAATTTATATTTTATTAAGAACCTTTTTCAAGTTCATTATTTCTTTTATATCACTTATTTACATTTTATAAACATTATGTAATCATTTAAGTTAATAATATTTGTTTTGTCGATATTTTGTTCTTAAGTCGTAAGTGAACTTCTTACAATTACATGTTGTTCGTGTGGTCAATGGATCATTATATCCATAATGATATTCATGATTTGGATATCATATATATCATATATATCCAGCATATACATGTATTTATAATATTACATAATCATTTAGATGTAAGAAAGGAAATGCACCGTTCATAGAGACGGTAAGCCGTACGTACACATGAATGCTACTTTCATTTCTTTGTCATTTTAATGAAATTAAAACTAAATGATAGGTATTTATATTTTAATTCCAGAATTATATTCATCATTTATATGAATCATTAAACATATATATACATTATATACATGTACTCATAATAGTACATTACATTTGGGGATAAGAAATGAAATGCACTGTTCATGGAGACAGTAAGTCGTACGTGCGCATGAACTCTACTTTCATTTATATATAATACATTAATGGAAAGAAATAATAATGATATATAGTTATATTATAATTCCAGTATAATATCAAATATAATAACATTAAATCCATCCTTTATACATCCCACATATGGCATTAACGAATCAAATCACTTTGAGGGGGCGGTAGTCCACACTTCCTAAAATGAAATTATCGTGTTTACATATAATGGAAGCCATAAAGTTATGATCAAAATGAATAATACAGAAGCTTAAGGAATACATAAACATATTATATATCATATATAAATATCGTGACATATTAATGGCCACCTTTGAAGGTGTTATATGAGTGTTGAACAATCATCGTTTCGTGAGGCAGAAATTCTGCATCCACGGAAACAGTATGTCCTTTAACCATTAGATGTAGGTGTGTTTAAGTGTAGCTCGAATCCTCATTATAAAAACATCCTAGTATACTGAAGATACTGGAGTTGTTACAAAAGATATGAATAAATAGAGTTATTGGGTTGGAGAGGCAAAATAAAACAAAAGGACTCATGTGAAGACATTACCTTAAAATCGGGTAACTCCATTTGGTTTGAGCTAAAATGCATCCTTGGGAAGACTTCTGCCCAAAGTGAGCCCTCAAGGAGTTATAGAGAGATGTGAAGAGACGAAATAGGAAGGGTTTGGCCGAGCCAAAGGCTTTGAGAGTGTGGGTAAGGAGGTAGAGATGGGGGCCTTTTATAAGAGGAGAGGAGGGGAACTCTTGTAAAGTTACAAAATGTTACTTTATTTTCAAAAGAGTATCGGATTTTAAAGGTCCCACATTGATGTATTTCCAGGATAAGGGGATAAGGGTTCGAAATACACTCATCCAATAGGTTTTTGACATGTTTAGGTCTTAGATATTACATTATATTTCCATTTTATTTAAATCGTTAAATAATGAGGTCATCGCTACATCATCATGATGTCATAAATAATTTAATTCATTTAATGTCTAAAAATTATAAAAACTTCTATGTTGTAGTAAATCTTTTTATCTTTCCAATTACTATTTATAGTGTGAAATCTGACTTTTATAACCCCATGTAAAAATTGTTTTAGTAAAACACTTCATGTGTGTGTCATTTTTACTTTAACATTAAATAAAAAGGTATTTATGTCATTTTCCAACCAAAGTGGCTCCATGGGGTCCCAAAGTTGACCCATGTATTTTCTTGGTCGGCCATGACACATTCCATGAGGGTAGGACATGTTTCTAGGTCATTTAATTTTATTAAAACATTATTCTTACCTTAAACTTCACTAATTACCTCTAATCGCGATTAAAAACTTAATAAATTATTGTTCACCAAAAAATTATTTTAATCCCATTGAACCAAATTTTAATTCTTAATGAAAACCATGTATGTCAGATTTTTGAAATTCAACACACAATGATGGAAAAATTTCATTTAAACGGAAAAATCAATTTTTATAAGTACCACTTAGTTGTTTCACTATTCATCAAAAATTGAAGTTTTTCAGAAAAATACCAAAACTTCACCCAAATATATATTTGATATTCCGAATTGAAAAATGATGTCTATTTTACAAAATTAAAAACATATTAGCCGTGTTAATTAATTTAATAATTAATTCCCGCTGTCAGAGCAAATAGCATGTTTTTGTGAAACAATAAATATCAAAAGATTGACACTAGTTTAAGTCCATTTTCAAAGTGAAATTAATTCCAACGACCACTATTATATTAAATGGTAAAAATATATTCTAATTTTACTTTAAAACCAATTCAAATGATAATCTAATCATTTAAATAAATCAGATTAAAAAGATGTTTTGAATTAAAATACAACATTTTTCACTATTCATTAAAAATTGAACTTCTTCAGAAAAATACCAAAAATTTAGGCAAAGTAAATTTTGATGTCTTGATTCTAAAAAAGAATTTTATTTTTTCAAATATAACACATAAAATTGTCAAAAAGTGGATTTAAAAGAGGTTCGCCATCAAAAGGTGGTTAATCGACTTTTTTATGAATATTGGAATGTTTACGCTTAAAATTGGATTCATTCGCATTTTTAATCCTATAACATTTATTGTAAAGATTAAAAATATCTGAAAAACATTTATGATCAATTTTTAGTTAGTTCTGTTCATTCTCTCCATTACAACGGCTAGGCGTTAACTACCATAATATTAATTTATTATTAGAGTGCAATGCTAGATTCCCAAGAAACTCATTGTTGCGTATTGGGTACGCCATCGTGCATAGCGTCCCCTTCAATGTAATATTAATATTTTATTCACAAATATGGATAAATATGAAAATTTCATATTCTTTATTTACCTGGGGTGTTACATCCTTCCCCCTTTTGGGAATTGCGTCCTCACAATTTTAAAATTGAGCATGGAAACATCCTTGAAAGTCCCACATCGAAACAAGAGTCGGTAAAAGAATCACATTAAAATAAAGAACGATAAGTACAGAGGTTACCAGAGTTAACCAATACTAGGATTCCATGTAGTAAAACATGGACATGGAAGAAAAAGCAAAGGGTCATGTTCTCGAGGGAGAGTGATAGTAAACATGTCTAGGAGAAAGTTAACCATAAGAAAATCACAAACTTGTGATGGGTTAATCGGTATTCGATTCCCCAGTAGGAAAATTTAATAGACAAAATTTTTTTTAAGTTACTTTTCATTGAGGAATTTATTCATAAGGAAACATAATCACTCATCATGTTGACTTTCAACTTTTATTAGATTCATTACACAAACTCATATTTTCTCCAAAAGACGAGTATTTAGGAAGACTTGTTCATATTAAGAGTATTATAATCAACTTCTAGAGAATCGCCTAATCCACCAAAGAGAACTATATACTTCCCATGTCTTTAGGTTTTAACCAAAACCAAAACCAAAAAGGTTAGTACAAGATCAGATAATCTAGAAAATGATAACCCTTTAAAAAGAAAATATATGCTTAATCTCCAAAATTTGTCCAACAAAACCCAAGGTTCAACGAGGACCATCCGATAAACAATTTGTCCATAAAATTCTTCAAAATAAACCAAACTATGATTGAAACCCAAATATTTGAAGGATTTAGTCACATAGTCTTCCAAGTTAAATCGTAACATTTATCTCCAAACAACATCAGTTTCTCCTAAAGTCTCGTATTGAAAAGTAATTAACCTAATGACATATCCTCCATGATAGGTTAATCATTTTCATAAATAACCCAAAATCAACTTACTCTTAATTCATAAAATCATATAACTAAAAGTAATCAGTCAATCTATCCAGGGACTTCATGTAGTCCAGTGGTAGGCAATAAATAACAGTTGCACTTTGGTTGTGGGTTCGATTCCCGCAGCTTTGTCCGACGCGACGGGTAGTCACACGGTCTGCGTGTTGTCCTTTCTCCAAAACTATATAATACTCAAAATATTCCCTAAAAAGGGATTAAATCATAAAAAATAACCATAACATAATTTAACCTCAATTTTCACTCATGCCTTTCACTTCAATAATAACATATAGTAACCCATAATTAACTCAAAAGTAAGTATCATATAAACCCAAATGGTTCTTTATAACTATTTCCACAAAAGAAAAGATAATTATTCTTTGAATAAAATTTGCATATATTAAACATCAGGGTTACACATAATATAAAAAGTCTTCTAATGTAACCCCATCATTAAAAGAGACTTAATAATCTTAAGAATTTCACCATAACTCTTGAAGCCCTTATATGTTGACATCTTACTCATTCAACATTCTTCATGATCCATTAACCATTCATTTCCAACTTATTCTGAAATACATATTTCCTACAAACTAAATCATGAATCATATCCTAAGATTCCAAAATAGGAAAACAATAGTCATGAAATAATCCATATGTTTGATTGGTCATTTTCAGTTTCTTCATCCTCAATCGGAATGGAATTAGGTATTGGTAAACAAACATTTGTATGATCTTGGTGATCCCATTCACTGAATTTCTTTATTGGACATGTGTTTGCATAATGACCATGCACACCACATTTAAAACATTCAATTGATCCTTAAGAAAGAACTTCTTTCCCTTTCCTCGAGTCAACTGGATGCTTCCTTTTTCCATGGAAGGTTCTCACTTTATGACCTTCATTTCCACATCTATAACATATTTATGTCCCTTTGAAACATTTTCCTAGGTGTTTCTTTCCACATCTTTGACACATAGGTTTTTGAACACACTTACCTTTATGATTATTACCTGTAGTTCCGTATGGATTTGTTTCTCGCATATATGATTACTTATAGAAATCACCAAGGTTTAGGTGGTCAATCATGACCCCAGATAGTTGGTTGAGGATAAACACAAGAGTTCTCATTGCAGCTCCCATATCATTCAGCTGCTCGCTCAGAAAACTGTCACAGTTTCCTTCACATCCACTGTTACTTTGGTGCCTACTAGATCCAGCCATTTACTAAAACCAAAAAGGGTCAGTGTGAGTATATCAACAAAACCATCATGTAATAGTGAGGAAGATATACTTACTCATTCACTTTATCTAAAAACTATGACTCTTTCTGAAATCCTAACAATTATGGTAATGTCACTTATGCTTAAAGAATACCCTAGCCTCTAAAGTTATCTAAACTGACCTTTGATACCAACTATAAGGCCCCGTCCTTAAACCATACTTAAAATTGAATTAAATGAAAAATTCACATTGAGGATCTTTTCAGCTTTAGAGTTTTAGAGAATTAGGACGTAACTATTAATCTCAAAATATTACAAAGTAGAAACTTCTACTAAGTTTCAATAAAATAAAAACTCTTAAAATGAAACATGTCTAGTTCCATGTTTTTGGTAGCATGACTTTCCCTTCATCCCATATTTTACCCTATTCAAAGTTAAGTCCTGTGAAAAAAATTTCAAAAACTTGGGATGAGCATAAAAAGCTACGTAAGGGATACACAAAGAATGAAAACTATTAGTTTTTTTTCAAAACAACAAGTAAACTATGTATACTTTAACAGATTAATACTTTTCATCTTTTCGAAGTAGTAAAAACTCATCACTGAATAAAAGTTCATTACTTACCCTTCTGTAACCAAAAGATTACCATAAAACCCATATAAAGATCACATAACATATAAATGTAACTTGGGACATAAATATACTTTAGTGTAATAACCATAAGTTTGACATCCACACATATCACTTAATGGAATAGGCATTCGGCCAACATCCATACATACTTAATGGAATAGCCATACGGGTGACTTCCATACCCAATGCATTGGAGGTTATAACGTAACCACCCATCCTGGTATTCACATCACCACCCGTCATATGGTTTATCACGTAAACACCCGTAAAATGTCCAAGTACCACTATAAAATTATAACACATAAAACCAACATAAAGGAACGATAACATTTCCACATTTCAATCACAATATATCATTTAAATATACTGACATAATAGAATCCTTTATCAAAACCATTTTCAATACCAAAATACAAAGAAAAGTATATGGTATTTATTTTATTTTAAAAAACATTACGGCTTGTTGAGAAAGCCAAAGATCAAATAATACTCGAGGCGGCAGAAAAGGTCGTTGTCTACATGTACGTAAAAAGAATCATTCATTTTTTTCGTTTAGTAAAACACTTCTTACAAAAAAGATCTCTTTTGAATAAACGTAAATGTCAAAGTGGTTTATACACCGTATAAAAGAAGGATCTTTATAAAACAAAATATGCCTCAATGAATGGAGATTGAGACGAAGACCCTTACAAAGACGGTATCCTTAGTTTAAGGATAAATCAATTGCATAATTATATGTGAAAAACGAATACACCAAATATAAGTGGATATTAAGTGTAAAACAATCAGAGTTTATTCACACATATTCATAGAACAACATATTCAAGGAGTACAAGTTTATCCCAAAGAATCAAATTTGGGTTAAAAAGTTCACTTGCAAAAATTTGACAGCCTAACGACGTCACTTCAAAGTTCAAAAAAAGAGTTGATGAGAGATAAAAAAGGTATCTCATCACTTGGAAATAAAATTTACAACAATAAGGATATATGAGAACATATCCCAACATAACAATATGTGAATTAAAAGACACAACAAAATAAGTCTTTTAAAAATAGGAGGGTGAAAGGTTCCCTTACCGACTTGGGTATCTTTCGAAACATACCCCACATGAAATAAGGACAATACATCATTGATGTAAATAATCATAAACAAAAGTAAATTACACAAAGAGTAGAATAATGGGATGTACATACACCACTCAAAGGAAATTGTGGGAAATGTAGCATAAATCTCACGGGAATAAAAGTGAGATGAAAAATCCCATACGAAAACTCGGCAGCCTAACAACGCCACTTAAAACTTCCAAAATGGATTGATGAGGAAAATAGGGTCTCTCATCATATTAAAATAATTTTTAAAGAAAGATCAAATATAAAATCCCTCTGCATAACAAAGAGGAGCTTAAAAGAAGTGACATAAATAAGAGTACTTAAAAAGAAGGAGAGAGGTTAGATCTCCTAAGAAAATTCGGCAGCCTAACGACGCCACTTAAAACTTCCAAAATGGACTGATGAGAGAGAATAGGGTCTCTCATCATATGAAAAATAAAAATTATAATATTATTAATATAAAAGAACATCCCAATAACAAGAAAGATGAGATTTAAAAGGAATGACATAAAATAGCGTACATAAAAAGAAAGAGAGGAGTAGGATCCCTTACCTCGGGTCCGACTTGACTCGATCATTCTTTAACGTCCTGAATAATAAACATGAGTTAATTTATATTTAATTAAGAACCTTTTTCAAGTTCATTATTCCTTTTATATCAATTATTTACATTTTATAAACATTATGTAATCATTTAAGTTAATAATGTTTGTTTTGTCGATATTTGGTTCTTAAGACGAAAGTAAACTTCTTACAATTACATGTTGTTCGTGTGGTCAATGGATCATTATATCCAAAATGATATTCATGATTTGGATATCATATTTATCATATATATCCAGCATATAAATTTATTTATAATATTACATAATCATTTATATGTAAGAAAGGAAATGCACCGTTCTTGGAGACGGTAAGCCGTACGTACGCATGAACGCTACTTTCATTTCTTTGTCATATTAATGGAATTAAAACTAAATGAGAGGTATGTATATTTTAATTCCATAATTATATTCATAATTTAGATGGATCATTCAACATATATATCCATATTATACTTGTACTTATAATAGTACATTACATTTGGGGATAAGAAATGAAATGCACCGTTCATGGAGACAGTAAGCCGTACGTACGCATGAACGCTACATTCATTTCTATCTCATACATTAATGGAAAGAAATAATAATGATATATAGGTATATTATAATTCCAGTATAACATCAGATATAATAACATTAAATCCATCCATTATACATCCCACATATGGCATTAACGAATCAAATCACTTTGAGGGGGCGGTAGTCCACACTTCCTAAAATGAAATTATTGTGTTTACCCATAATGGAAGCCATAAATGTATGATGAAAATGAATAATACATAAGCTTAAGGAATACATAAACATATTATATATCATATATAAATATCGTGACATATTAATGGCCACCTTTGAAGGTGTTATATGAGTGCTGAACAATCATCGTTTCGTGAGGCAGAAATTCGCCATCCACGGAAACAGTATGTCTTTTAACCGTTAGATGTAGGTGTGTGTAAGTGTAGCTCGAATCCTAATTATAAAAACATCCTAGTATATTGAATATACTGTAGTTTTTACAAAAGAAATGAATAAAAATAGTTTAGGGGGTTGGAGAGGCAAAATAAAACAAAAGGACTCAAGTGAAGACATTACCTTAAAATCGGGTAACTCCCATTGGTTTGAGCTAAAAGGAATAATTGGGAAGACTTCTGCCCAAAGTGAGGCCTCAAGGAGTTAGATATGGATGTGGAGAGAAAAAATGGGAAGGGGTTGTCCGAGGCAAAGGCTTTGGGAGTGTGGGTAAGGAGGTAGAGGTGGGGGCCTTTTATAAGAGCAGAGGATGGGCACTCTTGTAATGTTACAAAATGTTACATTATTTTCAAAAGATATTTGGATTTTAAAGGTCCAACATTGATTTATTTCGAGTATAAGGTGATAAGGGTTATAAATAAACTCATCCCATAGGTTTTGGACATGTTTAGGTCTTAGATATTACATTATATTTCCATTTTATTTAAATCGTTAAATAATGAGTTCATCGCTGCATCATCATGATGTCATAAATAATTTAATTTATTTAATGTCTAAAAATTATAAAAAATACTATGGTGTAGTAAATATTTTTAGATTTCAAATTACTATTTATAGTGAAAAATCTGACTTTTATAACCCCATGTAAAAAATTTTCTAGTAAAACACCTCATGTGTGTGTCATTTTTACTTTAACATTAAATAAAAAGGTATTTATTTCATTTTCCAACGAATGTGGCTCCATGGGGTCCCCAAGCTGACCCATGGATTTTCTTGGTCGGCCAAGACACATCCAATTAGGGTAGGACATTATTATAGGTCATTTCATTTTATTAAAACATTATTCTTACCTTAAACATCACTAATTACCTCTAATCGCGATTAAAAACTTAATAAGTTACTATTCACCAAAAAAATTATTTCAATCCCATTGAACCACAATTTACTTCTTAATGACAACCATGTATGTCGGATTTTTGAAATTCAACACACAATGATGGAAAAATTTCATTTAAACGGAAAAATCAGTTTTCATAAGTACCACTTAGTGGTTTCACTATTCATCAAAAATTGAAGTTTTTCAGAAAAATACCAAAACTTCACCCTAAGCTATATTTGATATTCCGAATTCAAAAATGATATCTATTTTAAAAAATTCAAAACATATTAGTTGTGTTAATTAATTTAATAATTAATTCCCGCTATCAGAGTAAATAGCGTGTTTTTATGAAACAATAAGTACCAAAAGATTGACACTAGTTTAAGTCCATTTTCAAAGTGAAATTAATTCCAATGACCACTATTGTACTAAATCGTAAAAATATATTATAATTTTACATTAAAACCAATTCAAAATATAAACTAATCATATAAATAAATCATATTAAAAAGTGGTTTTGAATTAAAATACAACATTTTTCACTATTCATTAAAAAATGAACTTTTTCAGAAAAATACCAAAAATTTACACAAAGTAAATTTTGATGTCCCGATTCTAAAAAAGAATTTTATTTTGTCAAATATAACACATAAAATTGTCAAAAAGTGGATTTACTAGAGGTTCTCCATCAAAAGGCGATTAATCGACTTTTTAAAGAATATTGGAATGTTTAAGCTCAAAATTGGATTTATTCGCATTTTTAATCCTATAACATTTATTGTAAAGATTAAAAATATCTGACAAACATATATAATAATTTTTTTTAGTTATGTTCATTTTTTCCATTACAACGGCTAGGCGTTAACTACCATAATATTATTTTATTATTAGAGTGCAATGCAAGATTCCCAAAAACTCATTGTTGCGTATTGGGTACGCCATCGTGCATAGAGTTCCCTTTAAAGTAATATTAATATTTTATTCAAAAATATGGATAACTATGAAAATGTCATATTCTTTATTTACCTGGGGTGTTACATCCGTCCCCCCTTTTGGGAATTGTGTTCTCGCAATTTTAAAATTGAGCTTCGAAACATCCTTGAAATTCCCACATCGGAACAAGAGTCGGTAAAACAATCACTTTAAAATAAAGAACGATAAGTACAGAGGTTACCCGAGTTAACCCATACTAGGATTCCATGTATTAAAAAATGGACATGGAAGAAAAAGAAAAGGGTCATGTTCTCGAGAGAGAGTGATAGTAAAAATGTCTTGGAGAAAGTTAACCATAAGAAAATCACAAACTTGTGATGGGTTAAATGGTATTCGATTCCCCAGTAGGAAAAGTTAATAGACAAAATTTTTGTTTTAAGTGACTTTTCATTGAGGAATTTATTCATAATGAAACATAATCACTCATCATGTTGACTTTCAACTTTTATTAGATTCATTAGACAAACTCATATTTTCTACAAAAGACGAGTATTTAGGAAGACTTGTTCATATTAAGAGTATTATAATCAACTTCTAGAGAATCACCTAATCCACCAAAGAGAACTATATACTTCCCATGTCTTTAGGTTTTAACCAAAACCAAAACCAAAAAGGATAGTACAAGATCAGATAATCTAGAAAAGGATAACCCTTTAAAAAGAAAATCTATGCTTAATCTTCAAAAATTTTCCAACAAAACCCTAGTTCAACGAGGTCCATACGATAAAAAATTTGTCCATAAAAATATTCAACGTAAACCAAACTAATATTGAAACCCAAATATTTGAAGGATTTAGTCACATAGTCTTCCAAGTTAAATCGTATCATTTATCTCCAAACAACATAAGTTGCTCCTAAAGTCTCGTATTGAAATGTAATTAACCTAATCACATATCCTCCATGATAGGTTAATCATTTTCATAAATAACCCAAAATAAACTTATTCTTAATAAATAAAATCATATAACTAAAAATAATCAGTCATACTAACCAGGGACTTCACGTAGTCCAGTGGTAGGCGATAAATACGAGTCGCACTTTGGTTGTGTGTTCGATTCCCGCAGCTTTGTTTGACGCAACGAGTAGTCACACGGTCTGTGTGTTGTCCTTTTTCCAAAACTATATAATTCAAAAAACATTTCCTAAAAAGTGATTAAATCATCAAAAATAACCATAACATAATATAACCTCAATTTTATCTCATGCCTTTCACTTCAATCATAACATATAGTAACCCATAATTACCTCAAAATTAAGGTTCATATAAACCCAAATGGTTCTTTATAACTATGTCCAAAAAATAAAAGATAATTATTCCTTGAATAAAATTTTCATATATTAAACATCAGGGTTACACATAATATAAAGAGTCTTCTAATGTAACCCCATCATTAAAAGAGACTTATTACTCTTAAGAATTTCACCATAACACTTGAAGCCCTTATATGTTGACATATTACTCATTAAACATTCTTCATGATCCATTAACCATTCATTTACAACTTATTCTGAAATACTTCTTTCCTAAAAACAAAATCATGAATCATATCCTAAGATTCCAAAATAGGAAAAAAATAGTCATGAAATAATCCATACGTTTGATTTGTCATTTTCAGTTTCATAATCCTCAATCGGAATGGCATTAGGTATTGGTAAACGAAAATTTGTACGATCTTTGTTATCCCATTCACGAAACTTCTTTATAGGACATGTGTTTGCATAATTACCATGCACGCCACATTTAAAACCTTCAATTGATCCTTCAGAATGAACTGCTTTCCCTTTCCTCGAGTCAACTGGATGCTTCCTTTCTCTATGGAATGTTGTTGCTTTATGACCTTCATTTCCACATCTATAACATATTTCTGTCCCTTTGAAACATTTTCCTATGCGTTTCTTTCCACATCTTTGACACATCGGTTTTTGAGCACACTTACCTTTATGATTATTACCTGTAGTTCCGTAGGGATTTGTTTCTCGCATATATGATTCATTATAGAAATAACCAAGGTTTAGGTGGTCAATCATGACCCCAGATAGTTGGTTGAGGATAAACACAAGAGTTCTCATTGCAGCTCCCATATCATTCAGCTGCACGCTCAGAAAACTGTCATAGTTTCCTTCACATCCACTATTACTTTGGTGCCTGCTAGATCCAGCCATTTACTAAAACCAAAAAAGGGTCAGTGTGAGTGTATCAACAAATCTATCATGTAATAATGAGGAAGATATACTTACTCATTCACTATATCTAAAAACTATGGCTCTGTCTGAAATCCTAACCATTATGGGAATGTCACTTATGCTTACAGAATACCCTAGCCTCTAAAGTTATCTAAACCGACCTTTGATACCAACTATAAGGCCCCGGCCTTAAACCATACTTAAAATTGAATTAAATGAATAATTCACATTGAGGATCTTTTCAGTTTTAGAGTTTTAGAGAATTAGGACATAACTATTACATCTCAAAAGATTACAAAGTAGAAACTTCTACTAAGTTTCCATAAAATAAAAACTCTTCAAACGAAACATGTCTACTTCCATGTTTTTGGTAGCATGACTTTCCCTTGATCCCATCCTTGACCCTATTCCACGTTAAGTTCTGTGAAAAACATTTCAAAAACTTGGGATGAGCATAAAAATCTCCGTAAGGGATACACAAATAATGAAAACTGTTAGTTTTTTTCAAAACAACAAGTAAACCATGTATACTTTAACAGAGTAATACTTTTCACCTTTTCAAAGTAGTAAAAACTCTTCACTGAATAAATGTTCATTACTTACCCTTCTGTAACCAAAATATTACCATAAAACCCATATAAAGATCACATAACATATAAAGGTAACTTGGGACATAAACATACTTAAGTGGAATAACCATAAGGTCGACTTCCACACATATCACTTAATGGAATAGCCATTCGGCCAACATCCATACATACTTAATGGAATAGCCATACGGCCGAATTCCATACCCAATGCATTAGAGGTTATAATGTAACCACCCATCCTGGTTTTCACAGAACCACCCTTCATATGGTTTATCACGTAACCACCCTTAAAATGTCCAATTACCACTATAAAATTATAACACATTAAACCAACATAAAGGAATGATACAATTTCCACATTTCAATCACAATATATCATTTAAATATATTGACATAATATAATCCTTTATCAAAACCATTTTCAATACCAAAATACAAAGAAAAGTATATGGTATTAATTTTATTTTAAAAAACATTACGGCTTGTTGAGGAAGCCAAAGATCAAATAATAATCACGGCGGCGGAAAAGGTCATTGTCACCGCGTACGTAAAAAGAAACATTATTTTTTTTCATTTTGTAAAACTCTTCGTAGAAAAAAGATCTCTTTTGAATAAACGTAAAAGTAAAAGTAGTTTATACACCGTATAAAAAAGGTTGTGTATAAAACATAATATGCCTCAATGAATGGAGATTGATACGAAGACCCTTACAAAGACGGTATCCTTAGTTTACGAATAAATCAATTGCATAATTATGCGTGACAAATGAATACACAAAATATAAGTGGATATTAAGTGTAAAAAAATCAGAGGTTATTGACACATATTCATAGAACGACATATTCAAGGAGTACATGTTTATCCCAAATAATCAAATTTGGGTTAAAAAGTTCCCTTCAAAAAATTTGACAGCCTAACGACGTCACTTCAAAGTTCAGAAAATAAGTTGATGAGAGATAAAAAAGGGATCTCAGCACTTGGACATAAAATTCACATCAATAAAGTTATATGAGAACATATCCCAACATAACAATATGTGAATTAAAAGTCCCAACAAATGAAGCCTTTTAAAAAGAGTAGGGTGAAAGGTTCCCTTACCGACTTGGGTATCTTTCGAAACATACACCCCATGAAAGAGAGGAAATACATCATTGATGTAAATACTCATAAACGAAATTATATTACAAAAAGAGTAGAATAATGGGAAGTACATACACCACTCAATGGAAATTGTGGGAAATTTAGCATAAATCTCACGGGAATAAAAGTGAGATGACAAATCCCTTACGAAAACTCGGCAGCCTAACAGCGCCACTTAAAACTTCCAAAATAGATTGATGAGAGAAAATAGGGTCTCTCATCATATTAACATAAATTTTACATAAAGAGGAAAATAAAATCCCCAACATAACAAGGAGGAGCTTAAAAAAATTACATAAATAAGAGTACTTAAAAAGAAGGAGAGAGGTTAGATCTCTTAAGAAAATTCGGAAGCCTAACGGCGCCACCTAAAACATCCAAAATGGATTGATGAGAGAAAATAGGGTATCTAATCATTTGAACAATAACAAATACAGTAATATTAATATAAAAGAACATCCCAATAACAAGAAATATGAGCTTTAAAAGGAATGACATAAATAAGCGTACTTAAAAAGAAAGAGAGGAGTAGGATCCCTTACCTCGGGTCCGACTTGACTCGATCGTTCTTTAACATCCTGAATAATAAACATGAGTTAATTTATATTTTCTTAAGAACCTTTTTCAAGTTCATTATTCCTTTTATATCACTTATTTAAATTTTATAAACATTATGTAATTATTTATGTTAATAATGTTTGTTTTGTCGATATTTGGTTCTTAAGTCGAAAGTGAACTTCTTACAATTACATGTTGTTCGTGTGGTAAATGGTTCATTATATCCAGAACAATATTGATGATTTTGATATCATATATATCATATATATCTAGCATATACATGTATTTATATTATTACATAATCATTTACAGGTAAGAAATGAAATGCACCGTTCATGGAGACGGTAAGCCATACGTACGCATGAACGCTACTTTCATTTCTTTGTCATATTAATGGAATTAAAACTAAATGAGAGGTATGTATATTTTCATTCCAGAATTATATTCATCATTTATATGTGTCATTAATCATATATATCCATTATATACATGTACTTATAACAGTACATTACATTTGGGGATAAGAAATGAAATGCACCGTTCATGGAGACGGTAAGCCGTACGTACACATGAACGCTACTTTAATTTATATCCCATACTTTAATGGAAAGAAATAATAATGATATATAGGTATATTATAATTTCAGTATATCATAATATATAATAACTTTAAATCCATCCTTTATATGTCCCACATATGGCATTAACGAATCAAATCACTTTGAGGGGGCGGTAGTCCGCACTTCCTAAAATGATATTATCGTGTTTACCCATAATAGAAGCCATAAATGTATGCTCAAAATGAATAATACAGAAGCTTAAGGAAAACATAAAAATATTATATATCATATATAAATATATTGACATATTAATGGGCACCTTTTAAGGTGTTATATGAGTGTTGAACAATCATCGTTTCGTGAGGCAGAAATTCGCCATCCACGGAAACAGTATGTTCCTTAACCATTAGATGTAGGTGTGTGTAAGTTTAGCTCGAATCCTCCTTATAACTACAACCTAGTATAATGAAGATACTGCTGTTGTTACAAAATAAATGAATAAAAAGAGTTTAGGTGGTTAGAGAGGAAAAATAAAACAAAAGGACTCAAGTGAAGACATTACCTTAAAATCGGGTAACTCCCTATGGTTTGAGCTAAAAGGCTTCCTTGGGAAGACTTCTGCCAAAAGTGAGGCCTCATGGAGTTAGAAAGGGATTTGGATAGGCAAAATGGTTAGGGGTTGGCCGAGACAAAGGCTTTGGGAGTGTGGGTAAGGAGGTAGAGTTGGGGGCCTTTTATAAGAGGAGAGGAGGGGCACTCTTGTAAAGTTACAAAATGTTACATTATTTTCAAAAGAGTTTAGGATTTTAAAGGTCCCACATTGATGTATTTCGAGGATAAGGTGATAAGGGTTCGAAATAAACTAATCCAATAGGTTTTGGACAAGTTTAGGTCTTATATATTACATTATCTTTCCATTTTATTTAAATCGTTAAATAATGAGGTTATCGCTGCATCATTATGATGTCATTAATAATTTAATTTATATAATGTCTAAAAATTATAAAAAATCCTATGGTGTAGTAAATCTTTTTAGCATTCCAATTACTATTTATAGTTAAAAATCTGACTTTTATAACCCCATGTAGATATTGTTTTTGTAAAACACATCATGTGTGTGTCATTTTTACTTTAACATTAAATAAAAAGGTATTTATGTCATTTTCCAACCAAAGTGGCTCCATAGGGTCTCCAAGTTGACCCGTGGATTTTCTTGGTCGGCCATGACACATCCAATGAGGGTAGGACATGTTTCTAGGTCATTTGAATTTATTAAAACATTATTCTTACCTTAAACTACAATAATTACCTCTAATCGCGATTAAAAACTTAATAAGTTACTATTCACCAAAAAAATATTTTAATCCCATTGAACCACATTTTACTTCTTAATGACAACCATGTATGTCGGATTTTTGAAATTCAACACAAAATGATGGCAAAATTTCATCTAAACGGAAAAATTAGTTTTTATAAGTACCTCTTAGTGGTTTCACTATTCATCAAAAATTGAAGTTTTTCAGAAAAATATCAAAACTTCACCCTAAGCTATATTTGATATTCCAAATTCAAAAATGTTGTCTATTTTACAAAGTTCAAAACATATTATTTGTGTTAATTAATTTAATAATTAATTCCCGATGTCAGAGCAAATAGCGTGTTTTTATGAAACAATAAGTATCAAAAGATTGACACGAGTTTAAGTTCATTTTCAAAGTGAAATTAATTCCAACGACCACTATTGTATTAAATGGTAAAAATATATTATAATTATACATTAAAACCAATTCAAAAGATAATCTAATCATATAAATAAAATAGATTAAAAAGTGGTTTTTAATTATAATACAACATTTTTCAGTATTCATTAAAAATTGAACTTTTTCAGAAAAATACCAAAAATTTACACAAAGTAAATTTTGATGTCCCGATTCTAAAAAAGAATTTTATTTTGTCAAATATAACACATAAAATTATCAAAAAGTTTATTTATAAGAGGTTTTCCATCAAAAGGTGGTTAATCGACTTTTTTAAGAATATTGGTATGTTTACGCTTAAAATTGGATTCATTCGCATTTTTAATAGTATAACATTTATTGTAAAGAGTAAAAATAACTGACAAAAATATATAATCATTTTTTAGTTAGTTCTGTTCATTCATGCCATTACAACGGCTAGGCGTTAACTACCTTAATATTATTTTATTATTAGAGTGCAATACAAGATTTCCAAGAAACTCATTATTGCGTATTGGGTACGCCATCGTGCATAGCCTCCCCTTTAAAGTAATATTAATATTTTATTCACAAATATGGATAAATATAAAAATGTCATATAATTTATTTACCTGGGGTGTTACATTTTAACTAGCTTTATAGAGTGATTTTCTTCTACTATGGTAATTTTAATGAATTTGGTTATTATTTTTTTATTTTTTTCAACATTTTCCATGTTTGGGTTTTTGAATCAATTAAATCATCTCTATTTATCTATTTTTCATTTCTCTATGGAACACTATAATTGGTGTATGGAAATATTTATTTCAACATGAATGAACTATTATTTGTGTGTGTCTTCATCATGATCATTGGGATAAGTTTATACTCGGTTTAGACCTAGTTTCAAGTTACCAAATTATTGTGTATACCATGTTATTTAACCACGTGAAAAAGTGATATAGATTATTGAATATTGAATATCATGTTCAATGTAATTTCTTATACATGATTTAAATACCAACATGTATCATTATTATTTATTTTATATGACATACTAAATTAAAATTGACGGGAAATTTCAGTGAATTATCATAATTATAAATTCATTAACATTCTAAAAATTCACTTAATATTAGTTATCTTATCAATTATAGTTAGATTAACAAAATTATTTGGGTATATTGTTTTCTTAACACATATATCTCAGAATGAACTTAGTACTCAATAACCCTATATTATGTTTTATTAGATTTAGTGATTACTGAATTCATGATTAAGAAATTAAATAACAAGTTTTCTTATTGGAATGTAATGATGATATATGGGGGACACCATATATAATTCTCTAAAATAAGTCATCATATTCTATATTTTGATTAAATTGATATTTTTAAAATGTATAAATTTTTTTATTCCTTATTATTTATTATCAGTGGTATGATCTTCATGGAATATTATGTTGATAATAATATCAAATATAAACTATTTTCATTTTCATTTGTGTCTATTCCTTTAGTAATATTACGAATTATATTTTATTTTGATATCTTATGAGGAATTTTTATTTTTATTATAATTTTCTATAAAAAAATTCCATACTATTGATTTTATTTCAATATTTAGTGAATTAGAATCTATTCAATAAACATAATTTATTTAAGTTGAAGGTCAAACTAAAATCATTTGTTGTTACAATATAGTGTTTTGAAAGCCAAACCGATGATCCTTAATACGTTTTTTAAAATAGTAAATTTATATATTTAATAATAAAATTACTTCTATGAGTAATTATATAATTTTTTTGCAATTAAAAAATATCAATTATATGAATAACAAAATAAAAAACTATATAAGTAGTGAATATAATTTATGAATTACTATACCTAAAATAAATTATTTATTGTGAATGTAATTTATTATTTATTAATTATTGGTATTCTATATTTAAATAAAAACTTTATATTACATTAAATATTAATTTATTTTTATAAAATTGATTAAAAATGTTGTATTATGAATTAAAATAATATCAACAGTGAATCTATGGTAAATTGATGAAATAGATTCATTTCAAGATGAATTGTAAATTACGAAATGGAATATATATAATATTATTTTATTTAAGATGTAATTTTAATACCTAAAATAATATTTGAAAATCATATATTATATTTCTATAGTCTGTAATAAATTTCTTAATCCTCCAAAAATATTTGTATGAACCAAGGAAATTTTTTATATAATAAATCATTATTTTAAATTATTTTGGGATTTTTTAAAATTTTAATTTCTCACGGATGGAAAGTTTATTCATCAAATTATTTTCAAATTTCAATTTATTATTAAATTAATATTTCGTTATTTATTTACTTTTTAGAAATAAAAAACATATTAATTAAAAAAAATATGTATTAATATTTCATGAATTTATCATTATGTGATTTTATATTTGTTATTTTATGTCAAAATACCCTTGAGATCCTTATATATAATTATGTATTATCAAAATACAATACTTCATTGCTTTCATCCATTAATAAAAGAGATATTATAAAATAAGTGGAAATATATATTCCGTTAATTTTCATTTCTATTGGTTTATTCTCATTTCTATTTTTTTACTTAACCTCCATACACAAATAAATTTTTATATTAAAACTATATCAACATTTTTATTCTACTAGAGAATAATAATAAAATATTAATAATATATACAGTAATTTTCTATATACTTATATGTGTCTTGCATAGTTTATTATTCAACCTATATCGATGTCATCTGTCATCACATATCACAAGCATTACGTATAGTTAATATTTCTTATATGGCCTAAATATGTAACTTTACCTATTTACAATCATTTAGTAATAGTGAAACTCCATAATAAGTAATAATAAATAATAAAAAAATATTGAAAAAATTTAGTAATTTTTAAAAAAAAATTCTCACACCATTTATCTTTAAGAAAAAAGTTATTAAAAAATTTCTAATCATAATAATTGAACAAAATTCAAGTATATGAATTTAAAAAATTGTTTTCATAAAAAATGGAAAAATTAATAAATTCATGTACTCATATATTAATTCATAAATAGATGGTTAATTAAAAACATCTAATGGTAATAAATTATCAGTAATATGTTAATTTAATTTATATTTATTCCTAAATAATTAAATTAAAAAAATAATATTTCTGAACAAAAATAGTAATCATGATGAATTAATAAAAAACCAATGTTTAGGGGACTCTTGTCACACTCATATATTGGGAATATGATTCATCTTCTCTATCAATATTGAATAAATACTATATTATAAAATTATCCTATTTAATTTTCCTTTTATTTGTCAAGAATTTTATATCCTAGTAATAGTCTCAAATTGATTATATTATTATTAATTTTTTACCAAATTGTTAAGGGGTTTACTCTCGTTAATTTATTAAATGAAATTTCATGAGTTTATTTAATCCTATTTCAAAAAAAATTAATGAACCTCATATTATTATTATTATTATTATTTTAATTTTAGTATGGATTTAATTACCTATTCATTATAATCCACCTCATTTATCATTAATTCATACCATATACAATGTATATTCATTTATGACATGTTACATGACATATTTTGGATATTATAGGTGTCAGAAGAATAAAAGGGGAAGGGTAGTGTATTTGAACCTATTTTTTTTAAATAGAGTGTTTTAGGTTGTTTATATTTTCACAACCAAAGGATTTAACTACCAAAAGGATTGGTTTCTCTTTATTGTTTTCCATTTCATACGGGATTGATTAATTATAATTGTCTTTGTGTCGTTATGTAAGGATGTGTCATAGCTTGTGGGTGTATTTCCTGAAAATTAAGAACCATTATTTTTTGAGGAGGAAGTAGTTTCATTGAAAGATATGTGTTTTTATGATGTAAATAGATATGACACTTTTTTTAATGACTGAAACCATTAATTTAAAGAAAAAAAATTTAGCATGGATTTGAAAAAATACATAAGATCCATTAATTTTTTTTATCGTGGTGTTTGGGTATTCAATTAAGATGTGAATTTGTTTATGATTATTTTTACGTCATCTGTGAGTATAAATTGTGGTCTGGATATCTCTATAATGAAATGAGAAATGGAGGTTGAGTTATTTGGTTTTTCTTTTTTGAGGGTCATCATGATAGGATGATTTAGTCATAGAGTCACTATTCATTTATGATAACAATATTTTGTGTTGACTATGTTTTAAATTGTGTGAGATTAATGACCAACACCTATCATTCCATGAGGCTTTAAAAATTATTCCTTTTTTTAGTAATTAGGAAGATAAAATCAATTTTTTGGTATTCATTCATTTTCCTCAGGACACTAGAGACTAAAGGAAAATTATTGGATAATTTTGAGTTAACATTTATTAAATTCATCAATTTAATTTGATAGATTTACCATTTTTGGTATATGGTGAGTTTTCATCCATTATTTTGGTATTTTATTCAAAAACCTCCTTAGGTGGGAAAATTGAACATATTATTGTTTTAGGTTTAATCAACATTTATTGCGGTTTTATATTGTTCTTCAATTTTTTAGGTTTATGAGTTTTAACATGTGTGATTTTGGTATAGTTATCTACTCCCTTATCTAATTATTATGAAATTGTATGTTAAATATTTTTTTAGGTATATGATACCAGAATTATCTATTTTATTAATTTGAATTTTTGGAATAATAATTCCTTTTTTCATTAATTGGATGGTTAGAATATTCCAAATCAAGATAATAAATTAGAAAATGGAAATTTAAGGGATTTATTTGTATCAAATTTTAATTACATGATTTTTTAATATTTGTTTTTATTGGTTACTAATAATTTTTTTAACATAATATCATTTAATGACATGATATAAGTGATATTTTTATAATTTTGTTTGAATCACATTTTATAAAAGGGAGAAACATGAAATGATGGTAAATAAATTATTGTTTAAAATATTGGATTTTTATTGTACCAATCAAGTACAATATATTTCATTAATTTACATTTAAATTTTATGAATGTAATTTTGTTATTTATTTATTTCTTTAATTGATTGTTTTATGTTTCTTGTATTAGTATTGTTGTGGATTTCATGACTGGTGAGGTTACTGCAGTTGATTATTTTACCAAGATTTGCGATGTTGGAATTAAATATGTAGAGAATGTTTTTTTCTTGTTTCCCATGGTTATAAGGGGAATGTGTGTTTATTAATAAGGAAATGGTGAATGGGATATTGTATGATATAGAATAGGTGATGTGGATAGTTTTTTGGTGATTTTATTGGTTTATCAGTTGATGTGGGAATTGAAATACTTTTTTCTAGTGGTAATGTGAGTTTTTAGTAAATATGAATTATCGTGATTTCATTTATTCCATATAATACTTTGAATTGTTATAAATATATATTAATATCCAGGAACTGAGAAAATGTGTAAATCCCAGGTCTTATGTTCTTAGTTTTATTGTTTGAAATATATTAAATATATTTTATATTATTCTAACATTGCTTTCAAAAATAATGTGCTAACTCCTCAAAGGAAGCTCAATTCAGAAATATGAGGCTATAGATGAGTCTGTAACATGTTATTTAGCCTAGGAGTGTTATAAAATAGGTATGATTAAGGAATTTAGATATATTTCCCATTGTCGGAACATTCAGTGGATAAATAAATTAATTAATTAATTTCTTTTGACATAAATGTGTTTTATTTGAATTTATTTTCATGGATAACTTCCCAATGTTAGCCTCATAATCATGGGATCACCAAGATTTTATCATTCATCCATAAATTATAGAATCACATTAGATGAAAAAAACAATAAATCATAGAATATTTGTATGTAGCGAACCCAATGATTTCCTTAAATCCATATAAAGAACACTATTAAATGAAGAATTATCAAATTTTTATTTATGATTCATCAAATTGTAGTTAATGTCCTTTTATAAAAAATATTGAGCATATAAATCCCCAAAATTGATCATCACCAGCAATATATCCTTGGAATTCTATTCTGTAATGAAAAAATTGATTAATCATTGTTTTCTAAAAACGAATATCCCCATTATTGATAGTTTGTGATGAAAAATTTGAAATGATCATTTAAACATTATTTATGGTTCCTTTATTTTTAAATGATTTATTTTTATCATAGGTTGGATAACATGGTCATGGTTTTATTTTTTTCAAGTGATACCGGGCCCATTTGGAACACCAGAAACATGTAAAATTGACAAATGATGAATGGATAGATGATGAGATGCCAGATTTCGGATTTTGATGGGGCTTTGGAGACATTTTGGATAATAAATCACCAAATAATTTATGGATAAAAGATTGGTGGAATGCGCACTATGTTGGAGTGTATATATGTTCATCTGAATCAGACTACATTCATTTTATATCCATCAAAGGACCATAATACAAATGTAAGTGTCAGATCAAATATATTTGCATGGAAATGTATCCAAAATTGGAGGATAAGAAAAAAATTGAAGCTCAGAACAAGGATCTATGATTCAAAAAAAATTATTATTATACAATGTTCCTTTATAAGAACACAAAGTTTGTTTGGGTGCCCAGGGTTTAAGAAATCTAAATGGATAGAATTTAATTTAGCCCTCCTACATTTTATGTTACAAATCCCTAGGGGGAATAGCCTTGTAACAAAAAACATGGGTGTGAACCCATGTGAGATTACATGACCAGGCACACAACTAGGCTCCAGTGTATACAAATATTGTGTAAATTACCCGTTCATTAGGATGTTACACAACCATGACCATACAACAAGGAGGGACCCTGAGTGGAATTTTGGAATACGATATATATCCCCCACACATAGTTTACATTGCAAATTTTCAAGACATATACCTCCATGGACAAAACCAAGTGACGGGGAGGGACCACACACTTTGTGGGTACCCTCACATGTTTTGTATTCCATGATTCTATTTGCGGAGAAATAAATATTCTATATACCCTACATTTGAACATGAATTTTTTTAATTAATGTATCTTATCCTGACTATGATTTCACATAAAATGTGATGGTTCCAATTACAGTGGACGGTGAGAGTCGAAGTGAAATTTTCTTAGCACATCTCTTATTTGAGATGACAAACATGGATGAAAGTGATCAGGCGGGATCACAAAAGGCTTATTATATAGTGGACCCCAATTCAAATGGGTGAATTTACTCTATAGTTACCTACAGATTTTAAGCTAAAATAGGATAGAGAGTGGGTCCTATATGACCATAGTGAAAACCTGTGTCACACTTGGGTTCAAGTCCTCAACCTATTGAGTGGATCCCCTCATTAGAATCATTATGTGTCCTCTACTTTTTGAGTAGAACCCCTTATCATATAGGGAATGAGTCCACAATTACTATAGTGGAACCCCCTATTTCACCAGGGTTTAGGTCTATAAAATATAAGGAGTAACCTCCCATATTTTTGGTTGTGGTTCTTCAAAATATTTAGTGAATCCCCATATTGGATAAAGTGTGGGTCCTTAGGAAATAATAATGGAATATACAATTAGATTAGGATCATCTCCTCTATTGATACATATATTGTGGAACCCCAATGATGCACTATGAAATGAGACCTCTATTTCGAGTTTTCCCCCATCACTAAGTGACACAGTGGGATTTCATGGTTTTACATGGATGGTTTTAGTCTGTTACTTGCATGAGATTATAGGCATCATTGATGGACATTTGGAACTATTGTCTACACTTCTTCTTGGCCACAATTTTGAGATGTATATTCCCAGTCAATATCATTTGAGATTTATTTACTAAGAACATATATATACTTTTGTATAAATACCTTTGGATTTGGTTACTCCCTTTCCATGATATGCATAGACACATGGGGTATGTCACATTCTTTCCATATTTTGATACTCATGGGTGGGTGAAATTATCCACCTTTAATTGGGAGGGAGAATACATGAATTGTGGTCTATCTACTCACAATTTTGAGCCCCCTATACTTAAATGGGTTTACACTTTCTCTTTTGGGGGTTGGCATGAATCTTGATTACTATCTACAATCTCGATTATCTTATTGAATATATTACTACTCCCTAATAACAATCATGGAATCCTAATGGTTATGTAAATAATCACCAATGAATGTCCTTTTATCTCACATATCAAGTATTATATAGGTGACATACATGTTGATGGTGACATTATATGAGATTATGGATACCAAGTACCATAGACCATATATAGTGGTCAAAACTTGGAGATCGAGAGTTGGGCTCTCTCATCATTCAACATTCCAATTTTTTAGTTTGGGATATCATTTTGTTTGGGTGTGTATTTTACCATTTACTCATTTGTTTTCACTACTATAATATTGTAATGATTGGAGGTTCTTCATGAATGCATGTTCCAATAGTAAATTGATTGTTTTATTTTGACTTTTTATTCACTTTTACATCGAGAAGGATGTGTTGGTACATATAGATACATAGGATAAATTTTATAAATGTTTGTTTTTACATAAACACTGGTTTTCAACCCCTGTCCTATTAAGATGGAATTGGGTATTTGCGTATCAACACCAAGATTTTTTCAGGTCATGATATGAAAATATTTAATAGGACTCAACCTCCACACATTAAAAAATCATGAACTGGTAGTCAATAATTTACGTTATTAAATTCAAAGCACCATTAATGTCTATAGTTTTGTACAAATACATCATAACTCCGTTAAAAACACATAAATTTTAAAGTAGACCATTTCACTTAGTATCCATTTTTTCCATCATATATTACATTTAAAATAAAAATATGTGTTTATTCCATGCAAAATATTCATCAATTTCTAATTAAATACTTCTTTGTTCATACTCTTCCTTAAACCCAATGAGAAAATGTTTAATATATGGGATGAGAAAAATAGGCATAGTATATGACAGAAATGGAATAAATGTAATAGCCTCGTGAAAAATTTGAATCCCCAGAAATTTTTTCACTATTATAGTATTCATTTACTGTGATTAGTAATTCTCATCCACATGAAAAAAATTCATGTTCAGATCAAAAACAATCTTATCAACCCATGGAAAGAAAATTGAATCCCTTTTATGAAACAAAGAGAATTTTATTCATAAACTATGTCAGAAATAAAATGATATTAGTTAAGTCCATAGGGGAAACCACACCAATTAATTACAACATTAATTATATAGAATGAATTAAATATTACCCAACTCAATGTAAAAATATATCTGGCTAACCTATCAAATAAGTGGAATGAAGATGACCACATGTATAAGAATTATCAATATCACTAATCATATAATATATATCAGGAACCACCATCTTCATCTCAATTTCCAATGTACCATATCATGAATAAAATTATTTTTTATTTTAACTATTAATCCTGAAAACCTTAAAAAACTCTTTTAAACTCGTATGAAAAACTATTTAGGGAATCAAAATAAATTTTACTTTTAAAAAAATATCAAAATATAATGAACTATGTACAATGAGAAATATTATATTTTATTTACGAATTAGAGAAATCATGTAATGTTATAGAATCTACAAATAAAGGTTATTAATGAATAAAAAATCCATCAATGGTGTATAATTAAAATAGAACATTTTTTGTTTCTATTTTTACATCGTGTTCCTTATAATGATATTTTTGAAAATATTTGAAAGATACTCAAAAACTATAATTTACATTATAGTTATTTTTGGTAAGTATTAATACATTCATAAATTTTTTCAATAATATTGACATGGAATAATAATATTTCAATGATAAATCATCAAAACATTTAAAACAATGTTTTAGGTTAATGTGTCCCTTACATTGAGTAAAATACATCACATACATTCAAAATATTATGGAATAATAAAATTATTTTAATTATTTATATTATTAATAAAACTTTACTTATTTATTATTCGTCTTATTTTATTTATTTCCATGTTATGTATAATTATTTATCCTACTTAATTCACATTTGATATTTTAGAGATAATTAGATCACATATCCAAAATGGATTCAGTAAGATGACTATAGTCAATTTGGTTTTTATTAAATGATAGAAATAATCATATTCATGAAATAAATATATTTTTTATACATAAATTATACATTTAAATCCATCATTTAATTATGGTTATGAAAAATTAATTATTCAACAATCGTATAGATGGTAGGTCGTACGTACCCATGAGTAATGTTTCCATTTTTCATTATTCATAATGGAAACAAGTTACTTATTATTTAATACTTATAGAATTATTATAATATAATAAATATTTTTTTTACAACATTATATAAACTTAAATTCCACACCCATGATATGTTGTAAAAAAAATGAATCACCTCACTTTATAGAGGTGGTTTTTGGGCATGTATTTTCTAAATAATTGTCTGTAATATATGATGATTTTGATTCACAGAAATACCCTTTTTTGTTTTCTAATAATGTTTTCTTACATATGATTTATAAATATATATCAATATTTTATTTATAACTTTAATATAATGTAAATTTGGGATATGTGTTATTAGAACACTGTTCAAAACCAATGTTCGGTAAATGAATGTATGGATCATCATCCCACCAGTATAATGAATAGTATTAGAATGGATCATCATCACAACATTGGATGTTAAATGTATGAATAAGAAACCCTCAGTTCAGAAGAATGATAAATGTAGGGAATATCAACCCTATGTTGGAATCTGTAAACACATTTCACCCTCTAAATTGAAGAGATTGAATGTTTGGTTAATCAATGAAACATCCTAGATAATAAAGAATATGTTATTTTCATATTATTAAATATTTTATAAATAAATAATAATTTTACATTCTGAGGATTCCATGTTCGATTGAATAACCAACACACAACAATGGGTTTATCTGAAATCTTATATTGTAAACATGGTATAGTTATACTGAAAAAATATTATTAATATAATATTACTATTTTAAATGGTAGTTAACACATAGACATTGTAATGGAGGGAATGAATAGATAGAACCCTATAATAAATAAATTTTTTTTAAATATATTTTTGTTTTAAATTAAATAGCATAAATTGATAATGAATCGAATTTTATGCATAAATAATCAAATATTTTATAAAGGTAGTTTGACCGACTTTTGGTGGAAAACCCTTTTTAAATATATTTTTGTCACTTTTTTATCATCCATTTGAGATAATAAACATATATATTCAGAGTGGGACATATATATTTTCATTGGATAATGTTTTTGTATTTTTCTGAGGATTTCAATTTTTAATGAGTAGTGAAAAAATGCATTTTAGTTAAAAACTTCATTTTCATCTAATTTATTTTGATAGTTAGATTGTACATAAAATTGGTTTCAATGTTTAATTGGATTATATTTTTATTACTTAATCCAATTTCATTCATTGGAATTAATTTCACTTCGATATTGGATATAATCACATAACAATATTTTTGATGTTATTACATCTTATAAACATACTTGTGGTTTTGGCAATAGGAATTAATTTTAAATTAATATCTGTAATTTCTGTGATTTTAATATTGGAAAAATGGATTCCAAATTTGGATCTATGTGTTTCAAATTGTGTTAATGTGCCTTTTATTTTTAAATATTATGAATAGTAACATCAGTTAATATTTTATTTGCCATTATTAAAGCATAAATCTGGTAAATAAGGGTAACTAATAATATTATAACAATATTAAATAACCCTCACACATGTACCAATCCAATTGGATGATATATGTACGACCATGTGAATCCTTGAGCCAATTTTCCGACCCCATGGAGCCACTATGATGTGAAAATTACATTTTATAAAAATTAATTTAAATTAATGAAAAATTCACCATAAACATGTATGTTTCATAAAAAAAATTATATGGGGTTATATATCGGAAATCATTAACTATAAATATTTATTAAAAAGATAGAAGTATCTCCTACATCATTTTATTTTGTTTAAAAAATTTATATATCAAATAAATAAATTTATTTATGACATAATGAGGATGTAGTGATTACCTTATTAATAAATGATTTAAATGAATTAGATTATAAATATTAAAATAAATTTCCCTGAAATTTTTATACCATCCAATAATTTTTGGTATGCGTATGAAATTTTATCTTAGATGTGATTAATGTTTTTCAAAATAATCATATATTTATGGCTTTTTTCTATGTCATGATATGAATATAATATAGATTGACATAAATGGGGTTTTTTAAATTTTTTATTAAATGATTTAATTTTCATAAAACTCTAAGAGTTGGAAAAATGACTTATTTAAGTTTTAAAATGTCCTTAATGAAAATATTGAGGTTTTATAGTCGTTTTATATTTACTATATTAATGCTATAGTATGAATATTCAATATGACCTGGTAAGTGTCAAGTTAGTTATCAAAAGTTTAAAGATAAAATATAAGGTTAAATTTGTGACATAGAATTGAGTAAAATCCATTAGGTGAGAGTTTTTGGACCCCCAATCATCTTATATTTTAAATAAATGACCTTGGGACCATTTAATACCAAAATTAAATTTATAATAAAATAATACTTTGAAACATTCCTAAAGTACCATTATCCCTCTCATAAATGTGTCTAACCTCTACTCATTAAATCACACCTATAATGACCCCTAAATCATCCAAAATATAACCAAATAATATCACAAAACCCCTATCATAATCATATAATCCTTAACAAAGGAATATGGTAATTTATGAAAACTGTTTGTCTCAAATAAAATGTACATATGAAATTTAGAGGTAACATATTATCTCATGTTTTTCCCTTTTATTATTATTCTCTAAACCCCTAAACTCACATAATTAAATTATTTTATAACAAAAAAAGTATATTAAGTATACTAGTATTTATTATGAAATTTTTTTTAAATATATTTCCACACACCTCCATCTAATGGATACGAATATATTATTTCTTTATACGGAAAACTACTGCCTCACGAAATGATGATTATTTGATTTTTCCCCACCACCTCTAATAGTGACCATAAAAAAGTACCTGTATTTATATTTGACATATATTATATTTATTTTCTCACTATTCTGAATTTATTTTCTTTAATATAATACCATTATGGTATAAATAATGGGTAAATACTATTGTCTCATTTGAGGATATGTGGACTACCGCCCCCTCAAAATGATTGACACATTAATGCCAAGCCTGAAAGGTATATATGATAGAATTAATGAACTTATATATGATATTTTTATAGATTTATAATATACCTATGTATCAGTTTTTTTAATTCATTTAAATATAGGAAAATAAATGAATGTAGCATTCATGAGTACATATGACTTACCATCTCCATGAACGATGAATTTCATATCTTGTCTCAAAATGTTATGAAAAATTATAATTCAATATATATACAAGTTATATATGATATATATGATTTCTAAATCATGAATACCATTATGAAAATAATGATATCTTCACCACATTGAGAATTTATAACTATAATAAGTTCATGTTTTTCTCAGGTAACAAATATCAAAAAAACGACCTATATTAACATAAAAAATTATGTAATTTTAATAACATGGTAATAAGTGATATCCAATGAATAATAATATTCAAAAAGTTTCTGAATAAACAATAAATTAATTTATGTTTATTCTCCCTGAAATTAATGAATTAATGAGTCATGTCGGGCATGAGGTATGGGACTTCGTCTCAATATCCTTTCATTGAGGAATATTTTTTTTATACATGAATTATTTTTATAAAATGTTTAAACACAATTGAATTTCCATTTCATTAATATATAATTTTTTATAGGAAGTGTTTTACTAAATGAAAAATGAATTTTTTTTAACGTATGATGTTACAATGAACATTCTTCCGCTGTGAGTATTAAAATATATTTGGATTCCATAATAAGCTGTCATTTTTTAAAAGGAGAATAAACACCATATATTCTTTTTATGTTTATTGGTACAAAAATGGTTTTGAGAATGTATTGAATATGTCAATTTCTTGAAATGTTATCTAGTGATTGGAATATGGAAATGTTATCCATACTATATGCTTGTTTTATGTGTTAGGATTATGATATGGTTCATTGGAATTGCTTACATATATGGGTTTCTCTATTATAAATCCTGGGAAGGTGAACCCAATTTAGATTTCCAACACATTGGGTAAAATGATAGAGGTAAACCTTAATGTTTCTTCAATGACATTTCAGGAATATACTCCGACAGGTATTCTAAATGCAACTCCCTATATTGTTATAGAATCTACAATGTATGTGTGTAATGGATGCCTCAAGATAACATTATAATATATGATTTCAATGTTTTATTCATAAATCATATGATTTCATGAGGTATGTAAAAGACCATATGTATTATGATTGATCTTTATGATCTCAATGATTTGTTTATATTTATTGGATAAATTTTTTTCCCTTATTTTATTACCCTTACATAGCTTTTTATGTTCATCGTCAGGGTTTGAAATGTTTTCAACAGGGTATAAATAAGGGTCACATAAAGGAACAATTCAACAAGCTTTATAACAATAATATAATTCATGTTTTATCTTAGGAGTATTATTTTTGTGAAAAAAAATTGATAGTGACAAAGTGTCTTCTTTATAATTATTGAGATGCAAGGTAATGGTTATGGAATAATTCACTAAAACATTAATCCTAAAAAGATCCTCAATTTCAAATTCATGATTTGACTAAATATTATGTAATGTTGAAGGATGTGGCCTTATATTTGGTATCATAGGTCAGTTTAGTCATCTTTAAGTGTTACAATATTTTTTTAATACGTATACATAAATTATTATAATTTTTGGTAAGATTGAAATGATACAACATTTGTAGATTACCCCATTGCATCACCTAAGATATTTATGTTTATAGAATGGTCTTCCGCAGAGGAAACATGGAAAATATGATAGAATGACATCATGAAGAAACCAAACATTAAAATCAGCAATATTATATGCTAAGAATCAGAACAAAATAGTTTTTTACAGAGATAGAATATTTTACTTAGGCAACAAATGATTGTGGTATCCATCAACACTATCCGCTAGATCAACTACAGAAGAACATGTTACTAGTAAAGAATTTACTGAGGTCACATCCCTCATCACATAGAGGATCTTCTAACCCATTTCCTGTAGAAGAGTAGATCAATGAACTGGAAAAGTTATTCGATGTCATGTGGTGTAATAACAATCAAAATGTTAGTATTACTTTTACCGATCTAAAATAGAATATAATCAGTGGTGGTTGATGGAAAAAAATATCACGGATAGGGAAGTGATTGATTATTTTGATGGGGATGAATTCAAAGGTATGTTTCTTGATATATATTTTCCTTAAATGGTTAGATTTAAGATGAAAAAAAACATGGAATTGATGTAGTAGGACGAATTTGTGGATTCTTATGATGAAAAATTCACTCGACTAACAAGGTTGTTACATATTTCATATAATATATTAATAGTAAAATCATTCATTTTTTAATGTCGATTAAATTCTATGTATCAAAGGGATATAGCTTCTAATGATTTTATAATTTATCCATAACATGTTCGATGTGCGGATAAGATTGAAATGGAGTTTGATGATGATCAGGTGTTCTTTCACTAAAAACAGAATAAAAGGTCGAGGTGGTGGACAGAAGAGAATTAGACTTCAAAAAATTATGAAGGTAAGAAAATTGAATTTATAAATTTTTTCAATTGTGGTAAAAACCACACTGGGTAATTCATTTTCAATTTAGGTAAGTGCTGTCGATGTGGTAAAATAAAGAACAAGGCTCATAATTGAACTAAAAAATATCAGGGCAATGTATAGAAAAAATATGATTAACCGTCAGTAAAATTATTTACATTAAATGAAATGGGACATTATAAAAATGAATTTCCAACAAAAAACAAAAATTATGTAATGAATTCGTCTACAAATAGAAAAGAGTGGAAAATACATTCAACTACTTTAGTAGATGTTGGGAATTCAAATGAAGTAGAATCATGTACACTATTTTTTTATTCAAATTATGTCAATGTTTTGTTTGATTCATCATCAACAGATTCATTTATATCTGAGAAATTTTCTAGTAAATCAGGGATTTCCATCTCAAGATATGAACCTTAACTTGTGATAAAAGAAGCTCGAGGAAATGTTAAAAGAAAATAAATTATAAGAACCTTTTTTTACTTGTGTTCGGAATTTTTCAACCTGAAAACTTTATTTTTCCCCTATACTATAGTTTGATTTTATTTTGGGTATGGATTAGTTCTCCCTTTATCATGTTAAGATTGACTATAGAGCTAAAGTGGAATCATTTCAAAACAAATTATAGTATGTCTACAAGAATGAAATATTTCTTTTGATTACATATCAAGAAACAAAAAAAACTAGTAATATATGGAAATTAATGATACCTTGCACATATTGTTGAAAACAAAGGAACTATTATGATTAATGATGTGCCAGTGGTAAATGAGTATCTTGATGTTTTTTCTAATGATTTTTCAGGTATAATAACTGACTTGGAAGTTGAATTTACTATTTACTTAGTTCAGGATGATAATACAATTAAAAAAACCCTTATCAAATGGCTAAAATCAAACATTTATAGATAATTAAGAAATTGTAGGAGTTATTAGATAATGGTTTCATTGGACCTATAACAACACTATTTGGTGCCCATAACATGTTTGTTAAAAATAGAGATTGTTCAATGAGTCTTTGAATCTATTATAGATAATTAAATAACATAATTGTTATGAACAAGTATCATTTTCCTCATATTGATGATTTGTTTGATTAGCTCTAGGGAGAGCAGTATTTTTGAAATACTGAATTGAGTTCGGTTTACCATCAGTTGAATGTAAAAGAATCATACATTACTAAGACCATGATTCGTACTATATATGGACATTATGAATTTGTTGTTGTGCCTTTTGGGCGAACCAACGCACCAGCAGTATTCATGGATATTGTGAATATAATTTTCCATGAGTCCTTGAATAAGTTTTTTGTTGTGTTTATTGATGATATTTAGGTAAATTTTAAAAGTAAAGTGTAGCATGAATTTCATTTAATGTTTTTTATAAAATATTTAAATAGAAGAAACTATATGGGAATTTCCGAAACTGTGAGTTTTTGTTACAAAAAAATTCAGTCCTTTGTCACATTGTTTCAAAATATGGTATAACTATTGATCATGCTAAAACAAAAGTGGTTAAAGAATGGCCAAGACACACAAATATAACTTAGATTATTAGTTTTCATTGATTATTGGGTTATTACTAGAGTATTATTGAAAAGATCCTATATTTTTCTATCCCACAGACAAAGTTAACGTGAAAAGGTGTTATGTTCATCTGGAAAAAATCTTGTGATGTGTTTTTTCAGGAATTGAAAAGAATATTGTTGAATGATCTTATTTTGGAACATCCATCCGGAAATGGTGAGTTTGTTATACACAATATTGCTTTTTTCAATGGACATGGTTGTTTCCTAATGTAGAATGATCTAGTAATTGATTATTTTTCATGCATGTTGAAACTACATAAGTTAAATTACCCTACACACAATTTGGAATCAATAGATGTTATGTTTGCAATATATATTTGGAGGTGTCATCTTTATGGTGTATAGTGTGAATTGTATATTGATTACAAAAGTTTGAAGTATAAATTAACTCAGAAAGAATTAATCATGAGACAAATGAGATAACTATAATTATCTAGGATTATGGTTTCACAATCCATTACCATCAAGGAAATGAAAATAAACTGGATGACTCTATGAGTCAAAAGAGTAATGCCACATTAACTATGCTACATTTGGAAGGAGATCCTTTGGTTTTTGATTTGATAAATCATGGATAAAAAAGTTGTTGGTGTACTTATTTCCTCTATTTTTTTAGGTGGCAGTGATATCATATCAATCATAGAGAATTAAGCATGTGAAAATAGAAGATGGTGAGTTGCATAAAAAAGTAGAATTGTTTTAGAATTTTATGTTACCTGAATTTAACATTGATAAAGATTTTGTTTTGAGATTTGAAAAAAGTTTATGTGTTCCTTGTGAATAAAATTTTAAGAAATAATTTTTATGTGAACCTCATAGTTCTCCATTATTAGTTAATCATGGTAGTACTAAAATTTTCAGAGATCATTGGGTGTATTACTTGTGGGATAGAATGAAAAGTGATATTGTTGACTTTTCTACGAGGATATTGACATGTGAAAAGCATAAAGTAGAAATAATGTTTATGAAAGGGATGCTTTAGCCTCTTCCAAATCCATATTTGAAATGGGAAAATGAGTCAATGGATACTGTAGTGGGATTACAAAAGACTTCTCAACGTAATAATGAAATTTGGGTAATTTTTTATCGATTGAATAAATATGATCATTCCTACCTTATCAAGATACTCTATATCTAGATCAACTTTCTCAATTGTATAGTAAAGAGATATTCAGGTTATATGGAGTTACCTAATCAATTGTACTTTACCCTGATACTAGGTTCACTTATAACTTTTGGAAGGGCCTTTAATATTCATTGAGAACTGAATTAAATATCATTACGGCTTTTCTTCCTCAATTAGATGGACAATCAGAATGAACAATTAAGAACACGGAAGATATGATATATTTTTGTTTGATGGATTACTAGGGAATTCGGAACAATTATAATTATTTGGTTGAGTTTTATTATAATAATATTTATCATTCTAATATAAAAATTGTACCATTTGAGGCATTATTTAGAAAGCGGCGTAGAATTATAAATTATTGGGATAAAGTATGTTAAAGGATGTTTATGGGAGAAGAATTGGTAGTAGAGATTGATAAAAACGTTTAGATGATTCAGATTCACATGAGAACATCTTAGAGTTGGTAGAAAAGTTATTCATATAACCAGAGGAGGGATCGATCTTTCAAGGTAGGTGATCATGTATATCTCAATGTTTCTTAATGGATACGTGTGATGAGTTTTGTTAAAATGTGAATGTTATGTTGGCGGTTTGTTGGAAAATATCAAATCCTGGAGAAAATTGGATCAGTTCCCTACAATTTTGATTTAACTATATGTTTATCCCAAGTACACAATTTTTTTAAGGATTCAATGTTGAGAAAGTATTTTGTAGATACATCACATGTTTTGTGCCCATAGATAGTTCAATTGGAAGATAATCTCTTCAATGTGGAAAAAAATGCATATTCATGACTGAAGAGAGAATGTGTTATGAAAAAAAACATTTGGTAATAGTTTTGTCGAAAATCTCAATGGTTGAAGAGGAAATATGGGAATCTAGAAATGCTATGAGGGATTAATACCTACACTTATTTAATTAGTGATTAGATTTTCGATGACATAATTTCAAAAAGGGGGAAGGATGTAACATTCCAAGTAAATAAAGAATATTAAATTTTCATATTTATTTATATTTTTTAATTAAATAATAATTTTTCATTAAGGGGATGTTATGTTCCGTTGCATACCTCACACACAACAATGGGTTTCTCCAGAATCTTATTTTTCACACAAGCTTGAGTCATACTGAAAATAATAATAATTATACAAATTTTTAACTGAAATGTTAGTTAACAACTATCCATTTTATTGGATCGAATTAATAGATCTAACCATATATTGATTAAAATTGTTCATTAAATGTTTTTACTTTTATAATTTATAGGCTGAATATAAGGATGAATCCAATTTTAGGTAGAAATACTCTAATGTTTTAAAAATGTAGTTTTACTGCATTTTGGTTGTGAGACCTCTTCAATTATAGTGTTTTTACCCTTATAAGTTCCATTTTAAAAAATAAAAATCATCTTTAGATGCGAGAAATCATTAATTAAATTGGATAATTATTTTACTAATATGATAATGTTCATTTTTAATGAATAGTAAAAAATACATCATTTTATGTCAAAACTGAATTTTCATCTAATTTATTTATATAGTTATATTGTCATTTTAATTGGTTTAAAAGTTTAATGGGATTATATTTTTCTCATTTAACCCAATATTGGTAATTGGTAGTAATTTTACTATGAATTTGGGCATAAACACAAATCATTCTTTTGTACGTTTATACTTCAGGAAAAGTCTCTATTGGTTTTAACAAAGAGAATTAATTATAAATTAAATTCATTAATTTATATGATTTGAATTAGAAAAAATGGATTTGACATTTTGAATTAGGAGGTCAAAATTGTGTCAATACGTGCCTATTATTTGTAGACATTATGAATATTAACATAAATAAATATTTTATTTACAGTGGATAAAGAGTAAATATGGTAAATAAGGAAAATAATAATATGAATATAATATTGAACTAACCTAAAACGAGTCTTAATACTATTTAATGATATATTTCCAACCATGGGAATCCTTGGGTCATGTTTGAAACCTCATGAAGCTAATTGGATGTGGAAATGATATTTTATAAAGATTACTTTAAAATAAAAAAATTGTAACATAAAAATGTATCGTTTGGTAAAACAATTTTTATGTAGAGTTATATATGTGACATATTCAAATATAAATATTAATTAGAAATATGAAAGTATTTCTACCTCCTGGTTTTTATTTATTATTTTTAGACAACATATAAATAAAATTATTTATGACACAATGATGATGTAGAGATAATCTTATTAGTGACTGATTTAAATAAATTAGATTATAAATATTAAAAAAATATTTTTGAAACATTTTATGCCATAAAAGAATGAAAGGTATGATTATGTCTTGATATATTTTTATTATTGAAGGTTTTCGAAATAATAAAAATGTTACAGATTTTTTAAAAGTCATGTTATGAATAGTATATAATTTTTAATAAATGAGTTTTTTAGAAAAATTATTTTTTATTAAAATAATTAATAGTCCTAAAAATATAATATTACACAGTATTACTTATATAAGGTTGAATATGTAATTAATGACTTCCATTTTCATTTTATTGTATCTATATTAACCATATAGTATAAATATCTAGGGAGACAAGGTAAGTGTCAAGTTAGTTGATTAACTATAAAACCTAAAAGATAATGTTAAAATTGTGACGTAGAAATGAATGAAACCTAATGCATGAGAGTTTTATTACCCAAAATAATCTTCTATTTGAAATAAATTACTTCAGGTCAATTTGAAACTGATAAGTATTTTATAATAAAATAATAATTTAATGATTTCCGAAAGTTCCCATCCACACTTTTATAAAAGGACATCAACTCTAGCAATTTAATCACACCACTCATTCCTCTTGTTTCTTACAAAATATACTCAAATAATCTTTTAAAATAAATAACTTACATCAAGAAGCATTTCCTTAGGCAGAATGCAATTCAAGAAATAATTTTAGCTCAAATCAATTATAGTTACCTGATTTAGAGGTAACGACTTCTCTCAATTTAATTTATTTTATTTTACATTTCCAACCACCTAAACACTAATTATTTCATTATTTCTTAACAACACAAGTATATCTAATTTTCTGTGATGTTTTTCTGAGATTTATTTGAACTATAATTCTACTCATCTCCATCTAATGGATAAGAACATACTTTTTTTGTTTACGTCGAACTACAGGCTGAAGAAATAATTATTGTTCGATTTTCCCCACCACCTGTCATGGTGCAAATTAAGATGGATATATATATATATATATATAATATATTATATTATATTTATTTTTTCATTGTGGTTCAGTATTTCTAATTTACAGTATAACTTTATGGTTATGATAATGGGTAAATATGATAATTTAATTTGAGGAAGTGCAGACTACCAACCTATCAATGTTAAATGACTCATTAATGCCACACATGGAACATATAGAGGATGGTAGTAATGAAATTATATATGATATTATACTTTAATTATAAAATACCTATTTATAATTTTTTTCATTCATTTAGATATGGAAAAAATGAATGTTGTGTTCATGCGTACGTATGTCTTCGCATCTCTATGAATGGTGGATTTCATTTCATAAAGACAAATGTTATGTACTATAACAAATAAATTTATATAATATATATATATATATAAAAGATATATATGATATTTAAAAAATAAATATCTTTATGGATATAATTTTATTTTGACAATGTGATCAATTATTAATTATAACAAGTTCATTTTTTCCTCATGTCCCTAATATTGACAAAATGATATATATTAACATAAATAATATTGTAATTTTATAATGTGGTAATAAGTGTTATAAAATGAATAATAAACATAGAAAGGTTTATGAATCATATTGAAATTAACGTTTGTTTATTATTAAGGATATTTAAGAACGAACGGGTCAAGTTGGACATGGTGTAAGGGACATCATCTCAATATCTTTTCATTGAGGCACATTTTCATTTTTACATGAAATTATTTTATAATGTGTATATACCCCTTTTAATTTTTAATTCATTCAATGGGGATCATTTTCAATGATTCATTTTCAAATCAAAAAATTGAATGTTTCTTTTTTACATATGTGTTGACAATGACATTTCCACCGTCGTGGGTATTATTTTTTTGGATTTGTTAACATTTCATAGTGTATTTTAAAATAAAAAAAATTATAATTTTTTTACTTATATTTGTATTGAAAATAGTCCTGAGAAAGCATAGATTATGTCAATATCTTGAAAATTAATATTCTGAATAGAATGTGGAAATGTTATCCTAACTTTATGCTTATTTTATCTGTTATGATTAGGTTATGATATTTGATAATTTATTAAATATATGGGTGGTTCTGTGATAAATCAAGGGTGCGTGAGCCCGAGATAGCACTCCAATGCAGTGGATTACATGAATGAGATAAATGTTAATGTTTCTCCTATAAGATTTAGGGAATATACTGTGATGGGTATTCCCAACCTAACTCCCTATGTAGTTGAGAAAGCTACAATATAAGTATGTTATGGACGCTACAAGTTACCATTACGATTTATGATTTCTATTTGTTATTCATAAATCATATGATATCATGTGATATGTTATAGAAAATATGTTTTATTATAGAAAATTATGATCACATTGATTTGTATGTATTGATGGGATAATGTTTTCTTTCCGTAAATTATAACCCTTACTGATATTTTACTTCCCAACCCAATATTATGAATTTTTTTTCATTGGTTATAATGAATGGTGAGAGAAAACAATAATTCATGAAGATTTGTATCATGTAAATAATTATTAGTTTTTTGAAGATATTTAATTTTTGTAAAAAAACTGGATAGTGATGAAGTGTCTATCTTGTAATTTTTGAGATGTACTATAATAATTATTGACTATTTATCTAAAAATATAATCCTAAAAAGTTCCTAAATGTTTAAATCTTGATATAACTCAAGATTATGTAATTTTTAACAATGGGGCATTATAATCAATGCTACATTTGGAATCAAACTTCTGTTGAAAGTATAATTTTTTTTTCTCATCCATTTGTTATTTTTTATCCCTAAAATTCAAATAGATGAGAATATGAATATGGTACCATGAATTTAAGGAAAACCTATATTATTCAATGGAACCCTATGCTACACAATATAACCACACACTACACAAAAAACCATCTGCTACACAGTTAGACCCTATGTTAAACTATTTATCAATTTAGTATTAATAATGCAATATAATCTAATATTTATGAAATGGTCCTCATATAATTCTAGGTTTATTTATTTATTCTATATGACCTATTGAAAACTCATTATGATCGATTAAGAGAATCATATTTATCAGAGAAACTCACTAAAATTCTTTTGGAATGTTATGAATCACATGGATAATTTGAATTTTATGATCCGTGTTCTATCAAGAGATCATTGTGGATCTATAATTTATATGTAAACAATATACTCAATATATTCTATAACAATACAGTTAGAATAAATACACAAAAAAATACACATATGATATTATTCTTGTGAATATATTTATTGTGCTACTATAATGAATGATTTTCACTATTATTTTCTAAAGGAGGCTACAATTTGGAGAAATATATTTTATACCATGAAATTATTTTGTTTGATTCTACATTTATTGAGGATCATTTTAGACAAGGATCTCTTCCAATTTATTCATTCTTGAAGACATTTAATTTTTTATTATAATATTTATCTACTCTCTTCAACTGCTACTACTGTAATTATGATGATCAACTCGAACCATCATCAAATCCATATCTTTTGTTTTGATGGAATTTCGACTACTCATATTCAGTAATAGTGGAGTATCATATTATCTATATAAAATTTTGATAGTCGTTTTCATGTAAATAAAATATAATGCATTATGATAGCCTTTTTTATGATGTTTCAACTACTTTCACTCAATTATTAATTTGAATATCTTGTGATAAGAAAACATTTCTAGTGAAATTCACTCATCTCATAGAGTGTGCGTTGGTCGAGTAGTCTAATGTTTATTTGTTCCGCAAACAACTATAAAATATGATATGATCATTGATTTTCTTTATATTCTACTCATATTTAATATATAAGAAAACTATGAATATCATCATAGATCACAAAGGGAGTCGAAGTACATAATCGGAGAAGATTATTAAAGGGAAAAAATTTACTCCCCCCAATAGTTGTGTTAATTTTTTTTATCACAACATAAATATTTTTATCGGTGTTGAGATTTTGTGTTAATGATATATCATGTTTTGAAGAATAATTTATATAAAATGTAAATGGAAATGGATGATCGAAAAGTTGAAATGTCTATGGTTGAGGCTATATTTTTTAATGATTACAACTATAGATTCCTAAAATCACATATGATAATATATCTAAAAAATAAAGGCATGGATTTCTATTCAAAGATCATCACTCCAAATGTGATTCCTAAAAAACATGATACTTGGATTGCGGAAACAGAAGCTCAATATACCATCAATTCAATGGATGTTTATGATATTATATATGGAGTTGGACCAAAAAATACAATTGTGTTTCATAATAACTTACTACCCATGAGACATGGAAAAAAATTGTAGTTTCTTATGAAAGAACATATAACATCATACATATGAGATATACTTCCACTATGTTATTGTTTGAAATATTTATAATGTTTGATGGAGAAATAATCACACAAATGAATGGATGATTAACAGAGATAGCCAAAAATATTAATTCACTAGAAGATCCCATCAATCAATATGACAAAAAACTAATGTTTCGTTGAGTAATACACCCTATGTGGAATGGAATATCTATAGTAATTCAAAAATCATCACATGTAAAGAATTTGACTATGAAGGACTACATTGTAACATTTATTATGTTGTAGGTGGAAGTTAATGATAATGTTTAAAAACATAAAATTTTATTATTAAGGGAAAATAATTCTCTCAATGTAACATCTCAGTAACATTACTGAAAATTACAACAGAAAGTAAAAAATAAAAAAACCATATTCATCAGACTAAAAAATGAACTGAAACATATAAACCAAAAATTAAGTGAATTATATATTAATAAAAGAGGTTTGAAAAAAACTATTATGAAGGAATAATGAAAACCTTGTGAAGTGAGATTCCACATATGAAAAAATTAAGTAACATCATACTTTAATAATCTAAATTGAAGGATGTAAGAAGTGTATAAAATAAATATTAGAAGAATGAAATTTATAAACATATTGGAATAAGAATTAGGAATGCTATATAGAGTGTATATGAAGACTCTAGATTCTATTAAAAATATGACATAGAAAAAAGAGAAAAACAAGAATCTAATATTTTCTATATGTTTAAGGAAGAAAAAGTGGTACAATCCTATTACTATTATTATTCTAAAACTAGTACTTGATCAAATGGTTTATTTGTTACCTAATATATAATGTTTGAACAAAAATATGAATCTTTGTTAAAGAAAAACAAAAAATTAAATAAATTTCATAAATTTTTTTAGCTGAAATATACATTATAAAAATACAACATCACAATGTAATTATAAAATTCAACTCATCCACATCAAAATATTTTGGTCATGAAAAAAGGGTCAAATAATTATAACATTATGTAGATACTTATAACCGAGTTTCTCTTGTTATTATAAAAAGAGAAAATATTTTGAATGACATTCTTAGAATGAATGTTATAAAAATTGAAAATGTCAGAATATATATTAAAAGGAGAAAAATCTATATTATAGAAAAATTATTTGGTACCCAATTCTAATAATTATTCCCATTATTATTAATTAATAAAAGGTCATTACACTACAAATAGTTCCTTAAAAAATTTTAAAATTAGTACTATTAAAAGTGATTTTATTTCAAATGAAATAACTATATAAAGGGTTATGAATTTTGAGAAAATAAACTATATCTTGATTCCTAAATAATTTCTTATAGACACTACTAGATCCAAGAAGTCAGGAGTACCAAAACAAACACATAATTATTTTATTTTGAATAAAAATGATCACAATTATTGTAAACCATTAAGGTATATAGATTGTGGCTATTCCTAAAAATGAGTAGAGTCTTATCAAATTTCAATAAATTAAATCAAATGGTTTGTTATATTGTTACTTTTAGTGATAATGAATAAGGAAATATTTTGGGAGTTGGAATGGTTGGAGATCAAAATATTATCTCAGTTAAAAAATTAATTTATCTAAAAAGGATAATGAAAAACCTGATATGTATTTCTCTACATTGTAATAATGTATTTTATTTTTATTTTTCTAATAATTCATTCTCTATTTTCACATATATGAGTACCACAAACAGACAATGATTATAATTTTGATATAAATTAATTTTGTAAATAGAATGTGAAATATTAAAATACTAAGACTAATGAGTCATGGATATTGCATATGAGACTTATGAATTTCAATATATATGATTAATATAAAATATCTATGAAATAGTATGTTTTTTATTTTCCCAATAATAAATTTAAACATTTTTTATTTTGCGATTCATGTGAAATTGGAAAAAATCACAAATATTCAATAAAATTAATTATCATGATTTATACATCTAAACAATCAGAACATATCCATAAGGATTTTTTTGAGCCATCAAGAGTGAAATGATTTGATGGAAAATTACATATCTATGTTTCAGTTTATTATTTTTCTTGATTTACCTAGGATAATATTCTAAACCTCAAAAAAGGAAATATTGATTATTTTTAAATTTTTTTGTCATATTGTTAAAAAATAAAAAGGAATTAAAATACAATCATTTATATGTTATCATAGAAGAGAGTATAAGAATTAATAATTGAATAATTTTTTAAAACATTTGTGTATAAAAAACTCTTTCGACACACCAATAACATCTCAATAATATAAAATTTTTTAAACAAGAAATTGAAGAAATCAATAAACGTTTTGGAATTTTCCAAATCAATATAGTCTGTTAACCTATTTTTTGGGAAGAATATGTCAGCATGACACTCATATATTGAATTTGGTTTTAAAAAGTTATATTATTTAAAAGACCCCCAATGGACATTGGAATAACAGAAATCCAAATGTAATGTACTTTAAAGTATTTGGATGAAGGACATATATCATTAATTCCAAGGATAACTTTGGTAAATTCGATCCAAAAGCTGATGAAGGAATATTTTTAGGTTATAAAACTACAGATAAATCATATAGTGTGTTTTAAAAAAAGTCATGGATTATTGATGATTCAATTCATGTGTTGTTTTATCAAAAAAACTATCCATTTAAGGGATCTATCAATCATATAAAATTCCTAATTTATCAGTGAACATGATACATGAATACCCTAATGTTAATTTTGAAAAAGGAATAAATAAGATTCAATCAATTTCATAAGATCATGAAATTGATAAACCTTAAAGTGTCCTTCAATGAAATACTATATCCATAAGGAAACATCATTTAGAATCAGTCATATGAAACATAGATACAAAAATTAGAACTAGAATAAAAATAGTAAACCTAGATGTATTCTCTAAATTTCTATATCATTTAAAACCAAAATCTATTGATGAAGCATTGGATGAATATTGTTTGGTTTTAGAAATGAAAGAGGAATTAAACTGATTAAGTAGAAATGATATTTTGGATTTAGTGGTAAGACTATCAGATTGTCTAGTAATATGAATCCCATTGATCTTTTGAAATAAACAGGATAATCAGTGGATTATAACTAGAAATGATGCTAGATTAGTAGCTAAAGGGTATAATTATTAAGAATGTATATATTTGGATGAATCCATTGAACATATTTTTATATTAGTGGCTATTATAATCAATTTATCTTATCTATCTCATAGGAATTTAAAATTATATTATATCGATGTTAAATGTTTCTATTAAATTTTTTATTTAATTGAGAATGTTTATGGTGAAAACCCCACATGTTTCAAGAACGCGCATAAATGAAATTCTATTTTAAACATAGCAAATGTCATTATTATCTTAAACATGCACCTAGTACTTTGTATGAGAGGTTAAGAAATTTTTTTTGGAAAATTTATTTTATATTCAATTAGTATATCCTACAATTTTTATTAATATTATTTGTTCTAAAAATATATTAGTACAATTTTATGTTCATTATTTTATTTGTGATTCAATAAATAAAATTATGTGTAATGATTTGTAAATTTAATAAAACAATAATAAGAAATGAGTATGATGGTGGAAAAAAAATTCATTTTAAGATTTCTTATTTATAAAAAATATTATTCAAATGTTATAATAAATGAAAATATATTGCTGATATAAAAATATTGGCCATGAAAAAAGTAAGACATGTAAAACACCTATGTGTACTAATATAAAACATTATTTGGATGATGATGGAAAACCAATTGAAAACAAGTTATAATAAAGAATGATTGTTAGTTTTTTATATCATACTATTAGAAAACAACCCATAATTTTTTATTTATGTTTATGTGATAGATTTTAGTCAAATCAAATTGATTCACTTCTTACTATTTGTAAATTATTTTTTTGAATATTTATACAAAAAATATTTTTTAATCACTTATTTACTACAATACTTTTGATTATAATTAAATTTCATAAATTGATTCTGATTTTGGAGGTTGTATATTAGATAGAAAAATAACATAAGAATTGTTTCACTTTTTGGAAAATCATTTGTATCAAAGTCATTTAATAAAAGACACTCAGATTACCTCTTAGTAGCTAATGGATATTATGTTTCTTCCAATAGTTGTTGTGAACAAATTTTCTAGATGAAAAAATCTATATTAAATTGTGGATTAAATTTTAATAATTTACCAATTTAATATGATAATACTTGGGATATTAATATTTCAAAAAAATCATATATGTCATACTATGATTATTCATATTAATATCATATATCATTTTCATGGAAATTAATTTTTAAATATGGTATATTTTTATAAATTTTTAACACATAATATCAATTATCTGATATTTTTACTAAATCACTTCCGAGATCAATTTTTTTTTATTAAGGAGCAGTTAAGGATATTTAATTTAAAATGATAGTTTTATAATTTTTTTAATATCCCTATATTTATATTTCATAACAATTATACATTTTGATAAATATTTTTATTTTTTATTAATACATTGATTTGATTTAAACAAAAACATATTAAAAACTATAAAAATATTTGTTTATTCAAATTGAATGTAATGAACACATTCCCAATCGATTCAAAAAAATCATCAGACTTCTCCTGTTCCTTTTAGTCCTTCATGAATCATTGAATTATAGATATATTATCATAATTATATTCTAAAACACTATTCCTTGAAATTTCCAATCTCAAAAATATCTGAAAATTAATTTATTAAGAAGAATTGATGATATGGATTTGGGTGCACCTACTAACCCTTCAGTGAAGTATCATAATCATCCTAAATTTAAAGTGATATATATCAATTATTTAAATTATAAAGATCAATCCATAATGATAGTCATTTAATTTTATGGATTATAATTATCTATTAAAGATGGTCACACTACCCCAATGATTGACATATAAGTGAAATAGTTCTATATAAATTTATTTTTTAGTTTTGGATTCTATAAGGACTCTATAATCACTAATATTCAAGATGATGAATTTTATTTTCATTTTTAGAAATAGATAAGTAGTTGTGATATCCCAATGAGAGGTATCATTATTTGGACATATGGAATATCAATGATAGAAAATATATGTCTGACACGATTATTTTTTATATACAAAGATCTATAATGAAAATAATTTCAAAAGACCATTCTAGAGATCGAAAATTCACAATGACTTTTTTTAATCAAGAATTTTACCAAGGTCAACTGAGTTAGAGAAATTATTATATCCCAAAATGTATGTTTTGTTTCTATATTGATCTATATTAGGTTTAATTTATATCTCATTCCATTATGATATTTATGACATTTCTATCAAAATAAGAAAAGCATTTATTCTACCCCAATGGAGGAATGTAATAATTTTGTTTATATAAATGTATAAATCAATGATATATATTTTAGATATTGATTTTATCACATAAACATCGTAAATTTTTAATCCAAATCTTGAAAATTTTGATATTTCCACATATATATATCAACATATTTAACGATCATGGATATAAACATTTTTTTTTTCAAATCTTATTCTAATGATTCTAAAGAACTGATGCTATTGGTCTCTCTTTTTTCTGTGAGAGAAAACTGTACTCACCAAAATAATTGGAATATTTGTTTCCACTATTTACAGGCTATTACCAGGGTTTCTAATAATATAAAAACCAATATATATAAATATATATATAGACACACATGAAGTCATCGTTGGTGAAATTGTTAATTGGACGAATCGTAATAGTAAGGTGTAGGAATTGAATCTGGTAGTGGGGAAATTTTATAGGATATAACCATGGATTACCAAGGATATAAACATGGTTTTATAAAATAGAAGTAACACCTCTGGCCATGGTTTTATATATGGATATAGGTCAACTGTTAGTTTTGTAAACTACAAGACCTATTACCATGGTTTAATGTATGGCATTTTGTCCGGAAAAATTTCCACAGTGATTACACACATGGTGTAGAAAAACTATGGTCTTTGGATATTTATTTGGTATTAGGCCATATTTTCTCCATTTACAACCATGGAAATAGCCCATTTTTTGTTGTGATCTTTTAATAAATTATGATATTTCTAAAGAAACATCAGTAATAGGATTTTAACTATTGGAGTGGAACAACAATAGATGTTGACTATAGCTTCTCAAGGGAAGAAGAGGATGATACCATCAATTTTTTTCTATCAGACTACACTATTATTAATAGGTCGAATCGAGACTTGAAGAAGGTGTCCTTTTTCAAAGAAGAATAATAATTGTCAAAATTCCTATGACAGCAGATGATGATGCATATGATGTTCATCATATGGCTTAAGTGGAAGAGAATATTGAGCATGAATCCCAGGGATAAAAAAATTACAAGGATGATGTTGTTACCTGTAAAATTAAATCACTCATTGTTACATATTCTATAGCTATAGAAGGATCTGTATTGAGATTCATATTAAAAGTTCATGAAGATCCAAGATTTGTTATGGTAGAATTTGATCGTACATTAGAAAAAATATCAGAATCTACTAACTCCCTAGATATACATACAGAAGTTATGTTCCATAGTCACAATATGGTTAATAGATATAATTTTTCATTAAGTAATAATTTTGAGTCCAAGAAAAAGATAGTTGATGTAATATGAATATATACAGTTCCAAGAGAATAAATTTAGGTACTTAAAGATCAATTATGATATGTTCATAAAATTCTTATGTTTATTAGTCAACTTTAAGATTTTATCATAATGTTTCCTCTAGAGTTTTGATCCTTAAATGAAGAATTTATAATGAAATAAAATATTCATGAGTTCATGTAGTAGCTAGGAAGTGAGTATCATTATATCCTAGACAATAATCATGCCTCAACCACTTCATTATAGATAATTGTATGCCTAATAAGAATATTTTTGGAAGTAACTATTTTTTATATGATTTAGATAAATGAATAATCACTATTTAGTGCGATAGTAATCTTATGAGTGTTCTTCTCGATGATTAGATTGATTTTAAAATTCAACTAATATATAATGAATCCTAGTTGGTACCTATAATTCATCTTATTAAATATAAGTTTACTACATTCATTCGGTCTGAAGAATCAATCAATGAGTTTGTCAAGGATATTTTAATTAAATGTTTTAATTTTTGAAATGATTCAATTAAATTTGTTTAATAGTTTATATATTGGTTTAGAAATCATTTTCAGATCCTATTATTGATGATTGTTGAGATTCATGGTTTTGTTCAATAGTTTCCCCCATCTATATGAACATACTACCCATAGAGATTGTCATAATGAAAACCATTTTTACACTAGCCCATCCCATTGAACAATTATTATGTTGATTGTGTGATTTACTCATAATTTCTCATGAATATTTGATCAAAATTTATGTTTACACTACATTTCATTTCTATTTGTAAGCATTATGACTTTTATAATTTTATTATTATGATATTAATATCTATATATAAACTGCTATAATAAATATCTTATTTTTATATGGATTAGACTATAACATTCATTTAATATTTAATGCTATAATGACTTATATTTTTATCATTTATTATTTAAAAACTTTTTCTTTTCAAAAAAGGTGGACAATAATTGAGATCCACAAATTTATATATTTTTTGAGAAATGTTTAGATAATTCATTAGATAATCCTGGAGAAATTTAAGAAAAAAATCTTTTCAATTAAAAATTATTTATTTATCTTTATAAAAATAATACTATTAAATAAAAATATTTAATTTTATCATATTATTGGTTGAAAATCCAATATTTTAATTAATTTAATATATGAATATTCTAATCATCAAATCAGGGATATTTTCAACAATGTATTATCTCAACAATAATCTGTAATATAGGTGATTTTGGAGGCCATAAAAATAGTTTTTTTCTAGTAATGTTTCATTAGGTATGTTTTATAAATATATATAAAGATTTTATTTATATCATTGATGTAATTTGATCCAACAAGATGTGTTGTGGAAACACTATGCAACCACTATGTTTAATAAATAAACTTATTGATCATCATTCCTAAACTACAATGAATAGTTTGTATTTGGATCTTCATCACTACCCTGAATATTAAATTAATTTATTGGAAACCATACAATCATAGGAATGAAAATCATATTGAATATTAACCCTTCATTGGAATCTAGAAGCACTATTCATCCATTGCATTCAGATGAATCAACATCTAGTTAATCAATTAATCATTTGGAATCAACATTGCACTGGATAGATGGACATATGGATTCTCATCCCAAGGTTACTTTTGATCCCTAAATTTCATAGAAATTACAATATGGTTTTGGATCCATGAGTTGAGAGGAACCCTATGCAATAAAAATGAATCCTATGCCACGCTGAGGAACATTACTATATGAAAGGGAATCTTATGTTACATAATTAAACCCTATGTTTAACTATTAAATTATTGTGTTTTAATGATGCAATATAATATGGGGTTCATGCAGTTTAGTTGAAATAATTTCAAGTTAATTGAATGAATCTTTAAGATTAATTCAAAAAAAATTATGATTGATTCATAGAACTGTATTCATTAGGTAAAGTCACTATTATTCTCAAGAGAAGTTATGAATCCCCCACACAATTGGAATTTGATGTTATAAATTCTATCTGGAGACCTTCTGGTTTATGGAATACTGATGAAAATTATCAACACTATATTTTCTATTAAAATTATTTTAGAATAATATGAACACATATATACACATGTGATTAAATTAGGACGAATATATTTGTAGTGCTACTACAATGAACTATTATCTCTGTTGTTTTCTAAATGATTTTACACATTAGAGATACTTTTTTACCTTGAATTACAAAATTTTTATAATTTAATTTATTTATTATAATTTTCAACTAGGATAACATCAGATTTATTATTTCTTGAAGGTATTAATTTTTTGTAGAAAAATATTCATCTACGGACAATTTTTTTTTGCTACTTCAATTGTAATGTTAACCTGAAACCAGAATTAAATCAATCCCTTTTTATTGTTTTAGTTTTGACTTCACAAACTTAGTCATGTTAGAGTATCCATTTCATTATCTATGATATGGATAATTTTTTATATAAAAAATCCAGAAGTATTTTTTATCATTTTTGTAATGGTGTCATGTGCCTATAATCGGTTATAGATTCTAAGGACTTTTGATAGGATGAAATTTCTCATGAAATTCACCAAGCTCTCTGAGAGATCATTTATGGAGTAATCTAGAGCACCATAATGCCACGAACCACTATGTATTGACATGTTCATTCTTTATATTTATCCAATAGTCAATTTTCATACAAAATAAAACACGTCATATATTCATTAATTTTTTCAGTCAAAATACATAATTGGTGAAAGTTATTGAAAATAAAAAATTCACGCCATCATCTAATTTTTTATTATTCCAAACTAACATGGGTGTGCCATATATATACATGAACGGAGTTATCATTTATAAATTGATGAAATATTATGAAATTATATGATATTATATATTATTTGAATGAATCATTTTTCCCCAAAATCAATTATTTTAACTAATTACCTTATAGAAAACATCCACAATTTGCTGAAATTTAAAATGAATTACAACATTTCACGAGGTAGTAGTCAAACATAAAAAATATTGATGGTTTCAGTTCCAATTCGATAGATGTGGAGAGAGATATAGATTATAATATTAATATAATGACATCTATGAAAATGAAATTAACTGATTCTATTATTTCATAATGGTTTAATATTATTTTAATAGGTATAAGAAAAATTAAAATGAAAACACTTCTTTATGAACTATACCTATTTTTTCAGAAAAATCATTTGGATTAAAAAAAAATCCTTCCTGTGATGATTTTAATATAGAATAACGCCTTCAGGAAAAAGAGATTGAATTTTAATAGATACTTGGATTGAAAATTTTTTAACTAGAGTGGTAACAATATGTGGGGAAGAGAGAAATAGATATTCCATTTTATATTTGAGGGGAGGGGTACAATTAAAATTTTTGACATAATAAATTAATATAAATAATATTTTATGAATAAGAGATCCAAATTGAAATAATTAAAAGGAATGATGATTCTGGTTTTAATTAATACTATAAAATAAGATTCAGATGCTTTTAGATAATGTTATTTCCAATAAGTATTTTCTTAACCCAGGTTAACCATTATTAAATTTACAGTGATGTCATTTTTTACAGTATAGAAGTCAATGATATTAAAATAAATGGGAAAACACACTAAATGTAACATTGATTATATTTACAATAATATCCCATTTTGATGACTTAATATACGATTTTATTTAATTTTAAATATTTTTATAAAATAATTTTAATATCATTTTTAACTATTTATTAATTTTGATGATAAAGGTATATATATAGATATGGAATTAAAATATTAAACATTCAAAAACCCAAAATATTTTATTTTTATCTAAAAAATTCATTCACAGTAATAATCAATAAAATATTACTAATATATTTCATAAAAATATTTATTTGTTATTCATAATGGTTTCACAAGAACTGTGTTGTAGTTATATATATAAGGCCCCAGCCTTAAACCTTACTTATTATTGAATTAAATGATTAATTCACATTGAGTATCTTTTCAGGTTTATAGTTTTAGAGAATTCGGACATAACTATTACATCTCAAAAAATTACTATGTAGACACTTCTACTACGTTTCTATAAAATACAAACTCTTAAAAAGAAACATGTCTAGTTCCATGTTTTAGATAGCCTGACATTTCCTTGATCCCATCATTTACCCTATTCCACATTAAGTTCTACGAAAAACATTTCAAAAACTTGAGGTGAGCATAAAAATCTCAATAAAGGATACACAAAGAAGGAAAACTGTTAGTTTTTCAAAACAACAAGTAAACAATGAATACTTTATCAAAGTAATACTTTTCACCTTTATGAAGTTGTATAAACACTTCAATGAATAAAAGATCATTACTTACCCTTTTGTAACCAAAATATTACAATAAAAACCCATATAAAGAACACATAATATATAAAGGTAACTTGGGACATAAACATACTTAAATGGAATAACCATATGGTCGACTTCCACACATATCAATTAATGGAATTTCCATACAGCTGACTTCCATACCAAATGCATTGGAGGTTATAACGTAACCACCCGTCCTGGTATTCACGGCACCGACCTTCATATGGTTTATCACGTAACCACCCGTAAAATGTCCAAGTACCATTATAAAATCATAATACATCGAACAGATATAATGGAAAGAAAACATTTCCACACTTTGATCACAATATATCACTTAAATATATTGACATAATAAATCCATTATAAAAACCATTTTGAATACCAAAATAAAAAATAAATGAAAAACATGCTATTTATTTTTCATTAAAAAAAGTTATGGCTTATAGAGGAAGCCAAAGCTCAAATAATGGTTACGGCGGCGGAGAAGTCTTTGTCGCCGCATACGTACGACAAAAACATTCCCTTTTGTAGTTTAGTAAAATGCTTCGTATAAAAATATTCCTTTTGAATAAACGTAAATGTAAAAGGGGTTTATACACTGTATAAAAGAAAGTGGTGTATAAAACAAATTATGCCTCAATGAAAAGAGATTGATACGAAGTCCCATACAAAGACGATATCCTTGGATTAAGGATAAATCAATTACATAATTATGCGTGACAAACAAATACACCAAATATAAGTGGATATTAAGTGTAAAACAATCAGAGTTCATTCACACATATTCATAGATTGACATATTCATGGAGTACAAGTTTATCCCAAAGAATAAAAATTGGGTTAAGAAGTTCCCTTGCAAAAATTCTACAGCTTAACAACGTCACTTCAAAATTCAGAAAAAGAGCTGATGAGAGAGAAAATGGTATCTCATCACTTGGACATAAAATTAACATCAATAAGGATATATAAGAACATATCCCAACATAACAATATGTAAATTAAAAGACCCAACAAAAAGAAGTCTTTTAAAAAGAGGAGGCTGAAAGGATTCCTTACCGACTTGGGTATCTTTGGAAACGTACACTCCATGGAAGAAGGGTGATAAAATGAAGATTTAAATACCCATAATGAAATTATATTACACAAAGCGTATAATAATGGTAAATACATACACCTCTCAATGTAAATGGTGGAAAATGTAGCATAAATCTCACAGAAATAAAAGAGAGATGAAAAATCCCTTACGAAAACTCGGCAGCCTTACGACGCCACTTAGAACATCCAAAAATGGATTGATGAGATAAAATAGGATCTATAATATTATTAAAATAAAATTTAAAGGAAGACGAATATAAAATAACATGCCCCAACATAACAAAGATGAGCTTAAAAGAAGTAACATAATGGAGTGTACCTAAAAAGAGAGAGATTGGATCTCTTACGAAAATTCGGCAGCCTAACGGTGCCACTCAAAACATCCAAAAAATGGATTGTTGATATAAAATAGGGTATCTCATAATATGAACATATATATTATAGTAATATTAATATAAAATAACATCCCAATCATAAGAAATCTGATCTTAAAAGGAATTACATAAAAGAGTGTTCTTAAAAAGAAAGAGAGGGGTATGATCCCTTACCTTTGGTCCGACTTGACTCGATCGTTCTTTAATGTCCTGAATAATAAACTTTAGTTAATTTATACTTGATTAAGAAAAATTTTGAAGTTCATTATTCCTTTTATATCACTTATTACCATGTTATGAACACTATGTAATTATTTAAGTTATTAATGCACGTTTTGTCAATCCTTGGTACTTTAGTCAAAAATAAACTCTTTAGAATTACAAATTGTTCATGTGGTAAAATATCCATTATAACAAGAATTATATTCATGATATAGATATCATATATATCATATATATCCAGTATATACATGACTTTATAATATTACATAATCTTTTAGAGGTAAGAAATGAAATGCACCGTTCATGGAAACGGTAAGCTGTACGTACGCATGAACGCTACATTCATTTCTATGTCATATTAATGGAATTAAAACTAAATGAGAGGTATGTATATTTTGAATCCAGAATTATATTCATCAGTTATATGTAACATAAATCATATATATCCATTATATATATGTACTTATAATAGTACATTACATTTGGGGATAAGAAATGAAATACACCATTCATGGAGACGGTAAGATGTACGTACGCATGAACGCTACTTTAATTTCTATATCAAACTGTAATGGAGTGAAATAATAATGATATAAAGTTATATTATAATTCCAGTATAATATCATATATAATATCATTAAATCCATCCTTTATACGTCCCATGTATGGCATTAACGAATCAAATCACTTTGAGGGGGCAGTAGTCCGCACTTCCTAAAATGAAATTATCGTGTTTACCCACAATGGAAACCATAAAGGTATGACACAAATGAAAAATATAGAAGCATAATTAAAACATAAACATATTATATATCATATATAAATATATTTTCATCTTAATGGCCACCTTTTAAGGTGTTATATGAGTGTTGAACAATCATCGTTTCGTGAGGCAGAAATTCGCCATCCATAGAAACAGTGTGTAATTTTACCATTAGATGAAGGTGTGTGTAAGTGTAGCTCGAATACATCGTATTAAAACATCCTAGTATATTTAGGATACTGGTTTTTTTATAAAAGAAATGAATAAAAAGAGTTTAGGGGGTTGTAGAAGCAAAATAGAACATAAGAACATAAGAGAAGTCACTACCTTTAAAACATGTAACTCTTTTTGATTTGAGATCAAAGGCTTCCTTGGGAAAACTTCTGCCCAAATTGAGGCTTCTAGGAGTAAGAGAGGTATGTGGAGAGACAAATTGTGCAGGGTTTTTCCGAGCCAAAGGCTTGAGAGGTGTGGGTATGGTGGTATAGGTGGGGGCCTTTTATAAGAGGATAGGAGGGGCACTCTTGGAAAGGTATAAAATGTTACGTTTTTTAATATGAATTTCGGATATTAAAGGTCCCACATTGATGTCTTTTGAGGATAAGTTGATAAGAGTTAGAAATACACCATTCCAATATGTTTTTGACGTGTGTAGGTATTAGAGTTTACATTATATTTTCATTTTATTTAAATCGTTTGATAATGAGGTAATCACTGCATCATCATTATGTCATAAATAATTTATTTTTTTAAAGTCTAAAAATTATAAAAAAAATACTATGATGTAGGAAATATTTTTAGATTTCCAATGACTTTTTATATTTAAAAATATGACTTGTATAACCCCATGTAAAAATTTATTTAGTAAAACAATACATGTATGTGTCATTTTTATTTTTACTTTAAATAAAAAGTTATTAATGTCAATTTCCTACCAAAGGGGCTCCATGGGGTCCCCAAGTTGACCCATGGATTGTCTTGGTCTGCCATGACACATCCAATAAGGGTTGGACATGTGTCAAGTTAATTTCATATTATTAAAATATTATTTTTACCTAAAACTACACTAATTACCTCTAATCACGATTAAAATTTTAAAAGTTACTATTCACCAAAAAAATTATTTTGATCCCATTGAAGCAAATTTTACTTCTTAACGAAAACCATGTATGTCGGATTTTTGAAATTCAAAGCACAGAGGTGGTAAAATTTCATTTAAATGAAAAATCAGTTTTTTGTATGTACTACTTAGTGGTTTCACTATTCATTAAAAAATGATGTTTTCAGAGAAATATCAAAACTTCACCCTAAGAATTATTTGATATTCTGAATTCAAAAAATATTTCTATTTTACAAAATTCAAAACATATAAGTTTCATTAATTAATTTAATAATTAATTCCCGCTGTCAAAACAAATAGCGTGTTTTAATTAAACAATATATATCAAAAGATTGACACTAGTTTAAGTCCAATTTCAAAGTGAAATTAATTCCAACAACCACTATTGGATTAAATGGTAAAAATATTCTCTAATTGAACTTTAAAAACAATTCAAAAGTTAATCTAATCATATAAATATATTGGATTAAAAATATGTTTTTAATTAAAATAAAACTTTTTTCACTATTCATTAAAAAATAAACCTCATCGGAAAAATGCGAAAATTTTACACAAAGTAAATTTTGATGTCCAAATTCTAAAGAAGAGTTTTATTTGGTCCAATAGAATGTATAAGAGTGACCAAAACTATATTTAAAGAGGTTTCCCATAAAAAGGCGATAGTTAGACCTTTTAGTGAATATTAGAGTATTTATGCCAAAAATTGAATTATTTTCTTATTTTAAGCCTTTATCTTTTATTGGATAAATATAATGAAATTTAAAAAACATATATAATAATATTTTAGTTATTTCTATTCATTCCCGCCAATACAACGGCTACGTGCTAACTACCATTTAAAATAATATTATTTTATTATTAGAGTGCAACGTAAGATTTCAAAGAAACTCATTGTTCCGTATTGGGTACGCCACCGAGCATAGTATTCCCATTAAAGTAATATTAACATTTTATTCACAAATAGGGATAAATATAAAAATGTAATATTCTTTATTTACCTAGGGTGTTACAATATAAGCATTTAATGTAAGTATTTTATGAATAAAAATAAAAAATAATTTAACATTACAATAATGATATTTCAAATTATAGTTTATAATTAAATATACCTTGTTTTAATCATTTTCAAAAAATATTATGGATATTAAATTTAATAGTGACATTTTTTCATTATATTAAATAAAATAAAATATATGTCATTTTCAAAGAACAATGACATAAAATTGGAATATGTACGAATTTATGATGAAGATGGTTGATCTCAACACATCCAATAGATTAAAATATACTTTTATGATAATTTTTTTCAAATAACATATTATATTTAACATTCATTATATGATTTACCCTTAAAGAGGTAATAAAAAACTAATACGGTAACTATTCACAATGACAGAAAAAGTTCCCTCTTTTAAAAACATGGAACACTTGATTACAAATATATAATAAATATTTCATTATTCATTATCTAGAATTATTATAAATAGATGTTATATTAAAATTCAAAATGTAATGAAAACCCCTTTCTAAAAAATGTTCATTTAATTCCAAAAATGAACTTATTCTAAAATTATGTATAATGTTGATTCATATATAAAAATTATTATTATTTATGATTAATGGATAATTTTTTAACATTTATATAACCTGAAAATTATATTTTTCATTATTAAGGGTTTGAACTGTTAGTTTTAAAGACTCATTATTTGTCACTATTCAATGAAAAACATTCTACTTTGAAAAAATAAAAAATTTCACCATAAGATACTAATGATATGGTGACATAATAAATGAATATGATTTCTTATAATTTTTATGGTATATATTATAAATTAATTTAAAAATAACATTGTGATATGTGGGTACTAATTTAATAATAATAAAATTATATCTTTGTAGATTAAATATTTACATAATATTCTAACAAATTATAATTATAAAAACATAACTAATGAATATTTATAACGAATGAAAATTGAGGTATTATGTTCCTAGTTTGTGGTATTCTTCCCCCCATTTGGGAATTTCAAACTTTACATTTTATTCATTACATAAACCAATGGGGTTATTTTTATGTCATTACATATCTATTTCATATGTTTCTTATACAACTATACGATTTATCATCAAAACCATACCTTTATGAATTTACATATTAAAATATAAACTCTATATTTAGACATAAATCTATATTTTTTAATCTTAATAGATATATTTTCTTTTTCCTGAACTACTTTAGGTCTCAACACATTAGGATTATGTGGAATATTTTTTTTCATAAAAAAAGACATGAAATGCATCATGTACCAAGGATAAACGTTGAGGGAAATTCACATGCTAGGAAAATGAACCAAAATTAAATAGGATATGATACATTCCTATAATCCATGGACATATCTTTCCCTTTTTCCCAAATCATAGAACACAATTATATATGTATACTATTAAGAAAACATGAGAACATACATTAAATGAATAATCTTTCCTATGGTTATCAACATAACTTTTATACTATATCTTATCTATAAGCATATGAAACTTTATAATAATCACCTTCTAATCCATTTCTTCTACAAAATATGGTACATTAACATCAATTTTCTTAATTCATCCCAAGAAATCTAGATTCCCACACCATTTTCCAAATAATAGCTCAGCAGTTGTCATCATTATACATAAATTAATACAATTATTATATGAAAACTCAACTAATAAATAATGTTGATCTTAAAATCCCTAGAAATATATTGAAAAAACACGAAGCATTTTTCCATGTTATGTATCATTTTATCATTCTATCCAGAATATTAATGACGAAATGTATTACAAAAAAGTTTTTCAAACCCCAATGACTTCTAATGGAATTACCAATAATTTTATGTGAAAATTTGATCCACTCTTACTCAATTAAGTGATGAACTCCATGTAATGTTATTAACCCTTTGATAAATAGCTGATAATGATCATAAAAAAGAATATTATATAAAATGGTATGAAAATGATCATAAAATTTATTTGATAAAAAATATTGAAAATTACATCATTACATTGAGATGTATTTTCTATCCCATTGTGAAATAAATTAATATTTATCCCATTTCCGCTCTAGAATTATAATGGGATGAAAAATATCATTTATTAATTTTCATTATACATTATCCTGTTGACAATTTAAACATTTTTCATTAAAGAAAATAATATATATTTGATTAAATTTCACTAGTAATACTCTTGATGGTAACTATAGTTTATAGCGGTGACAGGATGAATGGATCATGGGTAACTATGAGCATCACTCAATGATAATATCTCCAAATGGGAATTAAAAAACACACATAATATCTTTCCAAATATGATAATACATATTAATCATCATTAAACTATCGAAACTTATTCTCCCTATAAGTATATAAATTTTCCTATAAAACATCTTCTTCTTTCTATTCATTAATAATTATTATTGATTGAGATGATTACATTGATACATAAACAAAAAAATGATGTACCATCATACACAATTTCTGGTAAAAAATTCTTCAAATAATTATCCAATGGTGCATGTTAACAAACTATAGTTATTTTAAATTTATATTTTAACTCTAATCATTGAATTCATATTTTATAGGATGGTAATGAATAATGAAGTCATAATCCGCAATCAATTATAGACATATTATATTCAATATGTTCAACTCTTTCTATTTGAATAAATACATAAAACTATAATGATTATTATATATTTTTCACTTTACACTATATAAATGATTTCTCCATTGTGTTTTAAAAGAAAACAATATTAGCTAATTTTATATCTCTTATAGGAAAATTAAACTCATGATATTTAATTTGGAATCAATCATAACCAATTACCTGGTCATTCAAAATCATTACACAACCATACCCATATATTAATTAAACATTTAAAATGAAAAATTCAAAATTCCTATAGTGCTATAAAAATTTGGAAAATTCTAAAATATTATTTTCAGTTCATTGAGTTAATAATAACACACTTTCATCTAAATAAAATGAACTCATTTTCACATTATCAAGCTCAATGGTATAGATACAAAAGAAATGTTATCTCAAAACCACCGATAATAACCCGCTAATCTATGAAAAATATGTATCTATTTAAAATTGGATATACATATCCATTATACAAATAAAAAAATATTTATATGGTTAAAAATTATTCATTATTTAGAGATAAAATTTCCATTAGGGGAGAAATAAATTTAAAAAAATATATCAACACAAAAAAAAATTCCATGTATTTTATTGTTTAATTGCTTCAAAAAAATTTTTATTAGTTTTCCTTGATCATAAGGAATTTTAGAATATACTTTTATATGATCAATACAGAAAACCATATAATTATCTCTATAGTTATGAAAAACACATTATGTAATACCAATTAGTACCTACTCTTTCTGAAACAACCCAAAAAAATAAATTCAAACCCAAAATTCCCATATCTCGTAAGTAATATTTTATTCACAATATCATCCTTCATCACCATTAAAATATGGCACTCTACAATAATATCATTTTTAGTAAAATAATAAACTCTCAGAATCGGATAGAAAAACTCCACAATATGATTAAAATTATATTTTGTTTCTTAATAGTGATTTTATTGAATGATATCTATAATCTCAGTAAAGTATAAATGAACCATATTTACATCTAAAAAATATTACCTGAGAACCCCATTTGGATTTTCTAGGTCGAATGAAACATTTATCAAAAAACAAAAGTTTTATTCAAATAAAAATATTCCATTTGATCCATTCGATAAGGGTGTTTGATATATATTTAACACCAAGAACTAATGAAATAGTTAAATCAACCTTTCTATGGGCAATAACTATATGGAATTCAACATCAAATCATACATATATTCTGTCACAATAAGAAAATCACTAATTTATAAAACATCACTCTATTCCACAATAGTACATATGTTTGCTTCACTTCCATATCTAATTAACATCCAATGTCATTGATAAATTATTATAGGTATTTAAATAAGGAAAATTTAATTTTTAGCTGAAAAATCGATCATATCATTATGAACTGAAAGGAATTACATATTATGAAAAAATTGAACACCATAATGGATAATTCAAACACAGATGTAGGATGTACAATCCCAATTATATAAATAGGCATATTCATATAAATCATGGTATCTTTAATACTAACACTCAATGATTTGACCAAATATTAAATCTCATATTACAAATGTGATATTCCCATTTTACAAATAAATTCATCTAAAAAAAGAAATAAAAAAACCTACAGTCAAATTTTGAATATTTATAAATTTTATATGAACTTTTCTCTACATCATTAGATGGACCAACTTCTACCATAATAGTAGATGACATTCTTTAAAGTCATTTTTTATTTTATTATTAAATATTTTCACTAGGCGTAACTATATTATAACCCATGAAATCAATGTTCAATAACTCATTGAAATTAGAAAATCTTACCATTAGCTGGATATATGTTAATGTTTTCATTGATTTTCCATGACACATTTCTTTATAGTCATGAACCCTATATCAATAATTAGCACAGCAGTAACACTTTCTAAACACTATCATGTATTTTCTGAAATGTTAATTACCACACATTGAATATGATGTTTTTGTAAATATACATTAATTAGTTTAATAAGACTCTATTACAGTCCAACATGATTACTTCTTACTTTTGTCATCTATTTGAACATAACTGACAACAAACTCCATCTCACCATTCTGAATATATTGAAACAAATTCCCATAATCATAAAATTATTGTAAGTCCTAATATTTTCATTATAATTATTCAGTAAAATGTAAAATTCATTATTTATACTATAATTATCTTTAATAAGATGATGTTCATATAGGGCCTATATTTTTAATTTTTATTCATACACAACTATTGAATCTGTTATATTTTTCCATCATATTGAAGAATTATTTCTCAATCTTAATTTGGAGAACTGTAGAAATGTATTTCTTTTGGGGATGATTAATAAATGTATTATATACCATTGATTCATGATAATAGATCTCTAGTTTTATTAAAAATATGTCACCAATTATCAACTCCATCTTCAAAAATATACATGAATAGATTTAGTTTTTCATGTTGTGGAAATCCCATTACATTGAATATATTTTCAATCACTGATCCATGCTTCAGATAACCTTATATTTGAATATCCAACAATTAATGTAGGGAAAAACTTTTATGAAGTTATCAACTATGGGCATGTTCCTTTGTAGAATATTTGGTTTCCTCTAACCGGGATTCGACCACAATTTGTATCCTGATATGACTAATCTTTCACATTAATAAAATTTAATATTCCATTGCCAAAAATTCTAGTATACATATTTGGAATTATATTTTCATCATGATTCCTTCCTACATTATCTTCAAAATTTCCTCTATGGAAAACCATTATAGACACCCTAGATTAGAAAAATAAATTTGTAATATTCATATTCTATATCAGTTCAACTAAACCATAACGAATAAACTCTCATGTATATTATATCTACATTTTATTGTCAACAAATTCTATGTATAACATTATTATAATATTAACTATATGGAGAAATCATCAAAAATGTACATAAATCGGATTTTTCTAGTCAATAGTTTAGTTTCATACATTTTTAGGATATTTATAGTATAATGTTTTGGTGAATTAGGTCCAAAATAGTATATAAAAAACACATTAATTAAAAACAAGACACATTAAATAATTATAAATTGTTCCAAAATATATTAATATTAAAATGAATAATATTTTATCTCCATGATAAATCTCCATGACATTTATGTTTTCCACTTTTATTGTAACATAGCCTTAATCATTTTGAATAATCCTTTAAAAAATTGAGATCAAGAAAATAATATCACCAAGGAATATAAAATTACAAAATATTTAAATCTTGTTGAAATCATTAAATTGAATAATATTTTAGGATTTATAACAATATTCTTATATGTCATGATATATTTTTTATCTATAGAAAAGACAAACAATTTAACATTAAAGGAATCCATTAAAATCCAAGGAATGAAAATAATAACCATTTTAGGAAACATATTGATGTATATTCATAATCATTGTTATAAATAACAATAACATAGTTAAATACTAAGGAAAAAACCCCATTTTTATTCCCTTATTCTTTTTATTGAAAATATATAACCTCACAAAAATCATTGGAGTGCTATAATGGGATCACTAGTCAGATAACATGTATTTGGATTACATGTCAAAGATAGTGTATCTGGATCACTAAAAATATGAAATATATTTGGATAACCCATATTTAGATATTATAATCAATTATCATATCATGAATTATAAATTTTAAAATTGTATATTTTCATCATAAAACCACTAAAAACTACATTCAAACTCTAATGAAAAAAACCTTCAAGTATCAAAAAAACCATTCAATTTAATATCCCATATTCAAAAATAAAATATCCATAAAAAGCAGAAATAATTTTTTTTAAAGATTACATGATTGATTTTACATGAATCCAATAATAAAATAAATAATGTGGTGGAAGGAAAAATAAGTTATGATGTATATGATAAAATATAACATTTATTATTATTATTTTGTCAAATTTGTACATAAAAATATTCATTTTCAATGAAATTTAATGAAATTAAAAAATTAATATAAATATTCCTATAATAAATATATCCATATTTATAAATTCATAAATTATTTTTTAAAAATATGTTCATAGAATAAATTTATTTAGAAAACAAAAATATAAATGTATAAAATGAGGTTTTAAGTCAAAGACTCCCTTACGTTGGGTCTAAATCATCACGTATGTCCATTTTCATTTTAAATAATAAAATCCTGACATTTATTTACATTATTAAGTTTTTTTATTATTATTCAATTTACTTTTTTTAATACCATATTATATTGAAATACATAATCAATGAATTTCATGTTCGATATTTTGACTACATTGGGATCATTTTTTCAAAATAAATTCTTTTGGTTGAATAGAGATAAAGTTCATTTCAGTAACACATATATAGAATTATATTCATGAGATAATTATAATTATTATAAATAATTTATAATTTAAAATGCAACCAAAAAATATTATTATGGAAAATTTTCTTTACTACTATCATATAGATAATAAGATATACATATGCATTAGTAACCATTTAAAATTTCAATGATCAAGATGTTGAGAAGGTAATTATTATTTTATATTTTTAGATTTATTACTAAATAATAAATATAATTATATATATATAAATATATTTCTATATCAGTAATGAGTTATGGTCTGGAAAAAACAAACCACATCACATTAAGGAGGTGGTAATCCACACACACATTGGAAGAACATAATAAATTTTCAATGTATGTAAATGTATGAAATTAGATGATTTATTATTTATATTTAAGGATAAATATTTCATGAATATCATATATAATTATTAAATCCATCATATTAACCATCTGTTATATGTGGTAATGGAAAAATTAATTATATTAGTTTGTGAGGCAATAGTTTGTTGCACACAGTAATAATGGTTTGTTTCCTATTTAATGGAAGATGATCTGGATATAGATTGTTACATTAAAATAATTATATCATGGTATATTTAAGATAAATATTATATTATTTAATAGTGTATTATTAATCATTTTAGGCAGAAAATGAATAATTAAAATGTATTTGGGGATTGGGCATAGTGGTAAACACCCCATAATCTTACATGAAAAAGGAGGTTCAAAACTCGTTGGGTGTAGGTAATGTAGTAGTACTACAATACTTGTGATATTGTAGAAGCAATAGGGTACTGTAATAGTAGTAAGGGCACTGTAGAAGTTGCGAGTACTGTGAGGGTTTTGTAGAAAGCTAGTATTGTGGCAGTATTATTCACAGAATGAGCCTTGGGTGAAATATTTGGGCATACAGGCATGTAATGGGATACATTCCCCATACGCCTTCATGCTATGTAATGGGTCTCCCTTTACCCAAATAAAAGAGTGATTTTTAATTTCTTTAATAATAAAATGAGGATTCTTCCCCAACCATAAAAAAAATTAAATAAAATAAAAATGAATTTTTATGAGTTATACCTCTCCCTCAGAGAACATCGTCATATTTACACCAAAATCCCTCATATTATGTATTTATAATGAAACTAGAGAATATAGGATTCAAATGATATTTTTTTGAGATACATATATAGTTATAGGAAAAAATATAGTGCTAAAAATGTTCATGGAACACATTAGAGGAGGTTCCCATTTATTTGTGATAAGAGGGGTAAATTGAGAATTTTACAAAATATTAAATTACTATATATTCTTTTTCAATTTAATGTGTCAAAATGTATACAATTACAATTTATGATACAGATGATAATAAATAATCTTATCCAATAATATAAGTTAATTTTTAGGTTTTTTCACCCATTATCTCTTTACATTGATCTAAATTATATTTTTTTAGAACAATAGTTATATCAATGTTTTTACACATTACAGGTCATGAATATGAGTATAAAATAAAAATTTCCATAAAAAGTGGAATGGTTCATATGACAAACTATATTTACAAAACAAGGATGAAAATAATTTTTTTATGTATTTTTAATCTTTTAGTTAAATATTTTTGGTTACAAAATATCATAAATGAAAATTTTGAATTATTGAAATAATTTGAAATTAAAGGCTTTATGATAGTAATGGAGTTATAATTTATACCATGAACACATACCTAGTATATTTTTTATGATCTATTAAATTCCATGGGTGCTACAAATCCACCAAAAAATATTACTGTTATTGTTTATAAAATTATTTACATGGCTTCTCTATTTCGTCGGTGATAAAATTATTGGAATTACAAATGAATTTAAAAGAAATCATTTCAACACTAAAAACTATTAATAAATTAAGATGATAAAATATAATTTATATTTAAATTAAACATTAAACCCCAAAAAATTCATAATCTTAATCAAAAAATATTATGGATATTGAATGAAAGAGAGTGACATTTTTTGCATTATATTCACATAAAATAATATATAAATCATTTAAAAATAAAAAGAGCTCATAATTTCAATAAATTCAAATATTGTATTATGATGGTTTAACCACAATCCAATAGTATTTTGAATGATGATGTATGGGTATTTTATTTAATTATAATATTATATTTAAAGGTAATTATTATTTATACCGTTACTGAGATGACATATATTTAATAAGGTTACTATTTAAAATGACATAAAATAGAAGGAATAAATTTACAAAAATTTTACTTCATAATTCCAAATACAGGATCAAATTTTCAAGATTAAATTTTTATCTATGATAGATTTTAATATAACATTCATACATAACTCAACAATTCATTTTTACAAAAATGTAATTTTCAACCCAAAAATGAATGTAAATGAAAATTAAATATATGAGTTATTCAAAAAAATTAATTACAGTATCTATAAATAATGTATAAATATATTGTAATAATATCAATTTATGTTTTATAATTACTTAATTTAATTAAAATAAAATAATGTTTAAAAAAATATTAATTTATTAAGATTCATTAAAAAATTAATTTTTACAGAAAATTAAAAAAATTCACCCAATATAATTTTTATATGTTGAATGGAATAATAATGTTAATTATACAAAATTTAAATTCATATATTTTGAAATAAAAAATTTAAATTAAACCTTATATTACATAAAAAAAATTAATATATATAACAGTATTTCAATTTTTATTATAAAAGTTCATAATAATCATAATGAATATTATAATATATAATCTAATTAATAAGTATTTATTTTCCAATAAATATATTATTAACATTATTTAGGACTAGAAGGGGGAATGATACCCTGATAGGGGGGGTGAATCAGAGTACAAATATTCTTTTCAAAATTATCCCTACCCCACTGGATCGTTACCACTTTATTATAAGGGTCACTTTTTTTCACATATATTTTACTGTTGATCTTGTTATTTGATTCTTTATCTGATGATGGTGATTTGAATACAATACAGGAAACCCAGAAAACTGACGCACATATATTTACTTGGTTCACCTTTACCTGGCTATATCCAAAGAGCATAAAACACCAATGTGATGATGTACCAAAAACACTAAATATCACTACCTATATATAATGTGAAGGATAGATCATTTCTATGCTGAGGCTCACTGCCTTTACAATGTTTATTGTTACCTCACTACTTTCCCATGGGCCAGTGCCGATTCTCTTCTCCCACTGGATCACTTAGAGAACAATGGATCGCCCTCTTCCTCTTCCTTTTCTCACTACTCTGGAAAGGATCCACTCACAGATTATTAGCTTGTAGGTCCCTTCATTACCACAATTGAATACATCATTAACTATATGTATATTCTCTATTGATGCCCCACATTCATCCACTGATGAATAAAACTTTAACACGGATATACGAGGAAGTATTCTAACTTTTCACCCAACCCTATTATCTGGTGCGCTTCTCTATGCATTGCTGCACTTTTTTATTCTTTGTAGTGCTTCTTCAAACATAGAGTTAATGTGTCTCCAAACCAAATGCATGACACCCACTTCTTCAACACTAAACTTGGGTTACTCACACCCTTTTAGTTCCAAACCAACATTGGCATGCAACTATCAATGGGTGCACAACTTTTGAATAACTTTATACTTGCACGCCCAAACCACCACTAATTCAACTGAACCACATGTGTGACTAGAGCTCTAATTTTATCTAAGAGTATAAATCCGTCAAAAATGGGAAGGTGTGGACCTCTATTTATAGGCATATTTTACTCCCTGATTGTTGATCTGCAAGTCTTCTCTCGGCACGCATGTCCAGCTGTCGTAGTCTCTATCACCCTAGTCACATGTGTTCCCGAACAAAAAATGGGCGCCCATATTTACTTTGAAATATATAGATATTCTGATCTTAAAAAACATAAGGTGTACATCATTAGATGAATTCAATACATTGATGCACAATTCCTTTTTCCAAAAACACATTTCTACATTTGCCTATTTTGAGGCCCAAAAATTTGGCAAACAATGGAAAATGGTGCCACCTTGTATCTGCTCTTTTTGTACCACCTCCAAATCGACCATTCCTTTGTAGAGGTTATATAATCAATCTTGTATTGTTAACAACTTTTCGTTAACTTGACATTCTACCATGGAAAACCTATTTTTCAAAAAAACATACATCATGGTCTACTTTTTCATCAAACACAACATAGTGGCCCACTTTTTCAACAAACACAATCACCTCAAAAAAACGTCGAGGATTCCCTGATGGTTTTTTTCCAACAACCTTAGCTAGGTATTTTAAATAGTAATGTTTTAACATTGGAATTTAATATACTATGATCTCTTAATCAAATGTAATAAATTGTAGTGTATGGGTTGTGGATGAGATAAGCATGGTTTATTCAGACATTAATGATTGGAAATTTATGTAGAAATTAATGAAACAATTAATGTAATTTTGATATTAAGATGATTAATATTGACTGAGTAATGGTGTGACTTAAAAAGGATCATCTGAATGTTGTTGTGTCTATATTTAATGAAATTTATGGCTACATGTGTTTTAATGAGAGAAAGAGATTTCATTAAATGGTAATGATGATGTTATGATAGGTATTGTACATGGGGCTGTTGTTCCTTAGGAACAATCGAGTAGAAAATTATATGGTGATGCCCAAAATATTATATATGTTCATTATTATTTCATATACACCCCACCCAAGTTAGATGACATATCTCAAACCTAAATGTTTTGGTATTTTCAGGTTTTTACCCACAACTCAATTATTGAGGGAATATTTGGAAAACATGATTTTATGATCAACATGCTAATAAGGATATATTTATGGTTGATTTGATGTGATTTGATACTGATGAGATAAATAATGTGATATATTCTTGTAATTGTGCATTGTATGAAGAGGGAATGGTGTTTATGTATGACATATTCACAATACCCTTGAGATCTATAGTTGTGGTTATGATATTTCATATGATGTGGAATATGTTATAAAATTTTAATGATGATTTGGTTATTTTCGAATATTTATATATGTATATATGGATGGGGTATGTTAATAATATGATTTTCATTAAGCTATGAGAGAGATAATCACATGGGGGAGTGTTTATACGGTTTCTCATCATTATTTTACATTTATATTAGGATATTATAATAAGTTGTGACATTAAATTCGAAAGTCTAGGTGATATATGGGAGAGAATTTACCTATAATAGGTTCGTGTTGGTTTTCATCTTTATTGACTGAGGCATTAGCATGTTTCATCAATTTCTTCATAGAAGGTCTTAATGAGGGTCCAACCGAGTATCCATAAATTCACACAGACAAATATTTATATAAATACATATATATATATATATATATAAATTTTTTTATATAATCTAGGAGGTGTTCAATGATTAATTTTTACATTACTAGCTCGTAGATTTGAGGTATTATTAGAGTCAAAACCGTAGGATTTTTCTATTTTTATTTATTTTGGGGGATATTTCATTATGTTACATTTAATGAAGGATGATATATTTAATTTCTATATATTCTAGAATTTATTAGGGGATTTATTTATATGTTCATGTGTGTTCTGTGGGTAATTCATTGTATTTAGATTATTTTTACACTCAGTGCTAGTCACTAACACATAACATAATTCAGTTTGGATTAAACGGCCACTTTCATAATCACTATATGACATTGACGGGTTCACGACGGTGGTGGGTTGTGACATTGTAGTGTCATATATATGTATGATATTATTCAAAGATAGTTTATTTAGTAAATAGAGAAAATTTCATTGATTTGGTAGGGAATCCTCATTATCCAAACATATATTTTAATGTACTAATGGATACTAGATATGAAAAATGTGATTAGGGTCCCCTATGATCATATACAAGGACGATAACCATTCTAAATACTGTAGGTGATGTAATGAAAATAATAAGCTACATACCATGGAGATGTCATGAATCATGAATTTGTACAATTTTGATTTAATTCATTTGATTTTAGGAAATTAAAATTATTTTATTTTATTTTTTATTAAATTAATATCATTCAATTGAGACTAGGTGTTTCTTATATTGATTATAACCATGGATAATGGTCATGTTCTACATGTTTCATAGGCTTTTGAAGCACAAAAGAATCATTATATCTACTATATGCAGGTTAACCCTTGTGAGAGGGTTGATTTTTTTAGAAGACGTTGAATGAGTTCTATTATTAAGGATTAGTTATGAATGACTGATGTTCCTTAAATTTTTATATGATATTATAGTCATAGGTTTTAGATTTGATTTAAATATAATCAAATACATGGTATAGTATTAGGTTCCATAGTTTATTGTATATATGAGTGGTGTTTTATGTAATGAATGGATCATATTCCTTATAAAGTGTAAGGAAGAATATATTTCATGCGATCTTCTTTAGAGTTAGTTATTTATATTATTTCATTCCTAAATGTTATGTGGGGAAAATAGAGTTGTTTTTCTCTCCCAGCATCTGGGATTCCTGAGCATGTGGGGGAATAGTATCATATTCAGGGATCTTCTTCATTTCCCACCAAATGATTCCCTAAAAATGGATACTATTGGATTTTGTTTAGATAAGGTGTTTCATATATAAATTTTGTATATTGTTTACCTATTTACATTCCGTAAGAATCATGTGATGTATAGGAAGTATGACTTGATTAGTATTGTACGTAATCTACTGATATAATCTTGGGAGGGAATTCATTAGATTTTACTGAGTATAGTAATATATAGTGAGCCATTAATGTTGAAATAGTTATGGTTTTGACTGTATAAGAGTTATGTCATGTATTCAACCAAAAATTTATATAGATATAATAGTTTTTATACAACTATAGGGTATTAAGATACTATTTTCTTCACTTTTGATGGTTTATATCACTACTAGTTTCAATTATTGATCATTATCATGAACCAATGCGTAACCAAATTTTTGTTTCTATTTTATACTTACTAGTAACATCCTAAAATCTCATACTAGTTGGAATAAAAAAAAGAATTTATTCTAATAAGTGGATATGGGTATGTATTGACAAATCCTTTGATGTATTTTATGAACATTGACATATAATTATGAATGGAAATGTGTTTCAACATTAGTAATGTCAATAAGCCAATAATTATGGCTTTATTTGTTTCATGACATTGAAGTCCAATCACCACAAGGTCAAGAGAATATATGAGGCCCTATATTTTTATCATCTACCTTGGTTTTTTTATTTCATTTTAGTGAAAGGAATTATATTATTTCACCCACCTGGGATTACACTTTGGCAATCAATATATGTAGGATTCTAGTTACCATGATGATTTTTATACAAGTGAGTTTTTAGTCTAGTATTATTGATGTGATCCATGGATATGTCATGATTATAGGGAGTCCTTAGTTAATTTTGTATTTATTCTTGTTGTTGGAATGATCATATGATAACCTCCATATCATGGATTTCTTGAGTTCTATGATTTTGGTCATCAATATCATATAGATACGAGTTATATTTGATGATGTGGAAGGATGGTGTGTGGTGTTTTATAATGAGATAGACTATTAGAATATTTAATGGCACATAGACCACCATTTTCATCTTTGACAAGAGTTATCATTGATTTTTTTAGATTTATAAGAAGTGTTGTTTTAGAGTGTCGTTATGGAAAATTTAGATTTTATTTTGTAATAGGTTGTGAAAGTACACCATCAATGTGATATCATAGTTTATATGGGGATTCAGGTTGGCACCATTCCAATTTTTATATATCATTATGAGATTAAACATTATAATTTTTTTTCAATGTATTTCGATAAATGTTATAATGTAAAATGGTTCCATTATCCCTATTATTTCATTGTGGGATTCTCTATTGTTTATCTCCAAGAGGGTGGATTCTGGTTTGTGGTTGTGTATAGACTACTGAATGTTGTATATGGTAATAGTAATGAGTGGATATCCCCTATGAGGATATATTATTTGTTCAAACCAATAAATTTAGATATGATATTTTTAGAGATTAATCAACGTGCATGGTATCATCAGATGAGGGTGAAAGACAATAACATCCTAATGACTAATATTAGGTAATGATATGGTCATGTTGAACACATGGTTATATTTTTTTTGTGTCAAGAATTACCCCATTATTTTTTATAGGAATCATTAACATTCTAGAAGAGGAGTATTTCAATCATCTTATTAATACCGAAGATGTCTGTTGGAACCATTATCTCTAGGGTAAGTTAACCAAGATAATGTTTTGGATATTAGAGGTTTATTTTTCATTCATCATATTGTCTAAATACGGATTAGTCATTTATCATTCGAATAATAAATTTTTTTCTTGGGAAGATCCAAAAAATGTTATAATGGATTGCAATTTCCTTGTTACTATAGGACACCAAGGGATATTCATGTCATATTTCTCACTGAATGTGGAACCATTGATAGCCTTGACTATATAAGACTGACATTTCATATGGATTAATAAATGTTAGTAAGACTTTAACTACCCGATATAGAATTTGTTTATTCTAATATACCAGAGTTTCAATTTAATGGAGTTTTGATTATAGTTTTCTATGAAACATTTATTCTATATTGGTATTTGTCTTTATTTAGTATATTATGTTGCAACATAAAATTCTAAGAAGTTATATCCTCTTGAACATAACTATTCCACCCATGTTCTATAGTTAGTCATAGTGGTATTTTAACTAAATGTATCGATGAATCATCACTCAATGGAACACTTTATTTTCATTTTATATAAAGGGACATTTTGCTATATATTATCTACATCAGTGGTTGCAGATAGAGTTTTCAGTTTCATTGTAAACTATGTAAATACTTGGAATGGTTCTTTGAATTAGTGGTCATATTTTTAATTTATTCTAATTTAGAAATTAAATCAATAAAAATTTTTAAGGTTATTATCATTATCATATTTTGTAACATACTCCCAATAATAAAATTATAAAAAGTATACAAGGAATACATGATTTATAACATTGGCCTCAGTATGAGAATCCACATACTCTAATAAATTTCATTCTAGTTCATGTTAATTCACTATAAATAATTACGTGATGAAAATATTGATCCAAATCCCATTTAAATCCATCTTTCTTATAATGGGTTTGGTTGAAATGTCTCCTATCAGTTTAAAATTAAATTATGACAAAATTTATCCACAAAAATATGAAAATTAGAAATAATTTCCCCCAAATGTTTTACAAGAAATTTATATTTGATTTCCCCATATGGTAATTTCAATATGGTAATCTATATTTTAATATTGTGGCACTCCTAGCACACCTCACAGAATCTACTCCTAATATTAGGAGCTATGTCCAACAAAAAATTATTTTTTGGAAACAATTCTAGAATACAATATCTATTATACTCTATGTGGTATCATTACAAGTATTATCTATCAAATTATTCCACACTGAAACTATGTCTAATATAATGTACCAAAATCTGTGTTTTTTTATTTTAGTATAAAACATTGTCATGTACTTTTCATCAACAAAATGAAATCATGGTTAGAAAATACAACATTAAAAATTATGAATAATTTCATCCTCATTCATGTCTATACAGTGTTAATTATACTTTTACAATTCACTAAAAAAATTAGTATCTCTAGAAATTGTAAATCTGGGACATTAATTTCCATATTTACATTAAAAATTAATAGTAATTTATTTATTTCTTCATAATGTGAGTTTCAATCAACTATTTTCAGACATTCTATAATATTCATTAATTTTTTTAATCTTCATGAAGAACTTCATCATCTATGAAATTATTCATATATTCTAAAAAACTCTTAAGTAACTTCTACAAACATGTTTTTCTCAAGTATAAATAATAAAAATTGAAAAATATCAAAAAATCATCAATGTTACAGTTACATGGAAAAATTTTTATGTAATGAACCTAAATCTCCATCCATTAAAATCGTTGTACCAGAACAATTTTATGAACATTATATGTGATTCTATCTATTTTATATTATTCTATTTACTTACTTTGTCATTTGATTTAATTTGTCTTTTTTCCTCATTAAAAATATATACAAAAAACATAGAATAAATGAATTTTTGATTGATTTTCATACAAATTATTATTTTCCAATGGACTATATCAATATTCCTTTCCTTAGTTTATAACATCATAACATTATACAATATATATTATGTGAAAAATATTTCAATTTGATCTTTAAATATTGTTTTTCTCAGGAAAACCTGAGCACCTGAATATGGTTGACAACATTGTTTCAAATTACAAATAGCCATGTAACATTAATTTTTTTTGTCTGAATTCTTTCATATATTTCCTCTATCATTTTATTGTAACAGAAAATGTGATTTCTACCACATATTATTTAAGTATATAAACACATTTTTTTGACTTCTTCCAATTTCCACATATATAATAAAAGTTGAAAATTTAATGTTATTTAGAATATTGAAAGAAATGATCAAAATATGAATTTACTAAAACTATTTTTCTGGATTAACTACCCATCGAAATAAATTTGGGGATTAATTTTAAGTAATGTTTATCCGATAATGATATCATAGTTCTCCCGACATTAATTTTTATCATCTCATCACCTTTAATATCATAGTCATGGTAATTTTCATCCAAAAAAATATGTTCTAAAGACCACAAAAAGAATTGATAAATTGGTAAATAAGTTAGAAACATATTGCTCCACCTAAAATCATCATATTGTAGTAATATCATTTTATAAAGATTATTTTTTAAAAACCATAAAAATGACATTCAAAATATCAAAGAACACATTCTTTCTTATTTAAAAAAATTCCAAAAAATGAGTGTTTTTTGAAAAATAAAAATAATTACTTCTAAATAATAACAAATTATCTTTAATATATACCTTTGGGTTTTTTGAGTACATTCAAAAGGAACATATTAATCTCAGACATGTAAAAAAATCTTTATCATCACATACCATCATATATTAACAACAATTTTAATTCCAAAATAAATATATTTACAAAAAAATGCATCACACTATATCCTTTCACATATAGAGTTTTTATCCAAATAGTATTTGGATATTGTAATGTTTTTGAATTAATTATATACCTTAATGAAAAGAAATATTTTATACTTGTTAATATAAATTCTATCTCAATTTTAACTTCTTCCTTTTTCTATATCCATTTTTAATTTCAATTTTATTTTTTTCACTCCCAATTATATTATAATAATATCGCCAGATGAATAAAAGAACATTTTTTACTAATTCATAAATATTTATATATACTATAACCATTTGAAAAAATATTCCAAATCATGGGTGGGGGATTACATAGAATCATTTAGGAATCCCTTAATAGAGGATTAATGTATTATGGGGAAAATAATTACCCAAATCTCCCATTGTAACAGACTAGGTGAAAAAATTATAAATTTTATATTTCATTAAAATTTAATCATGTATAACATCAATACTAGAAATATTATATTTTATAATTTGATATGTAATATAATTTTTTTTGGAATTTGTTACTATATTTATTGAATGATTTATGAAAATTTGATTATCCCAATAAATCATTAATGGAATAAAAAACATAATTCCAAAATCGTCTTGTTGAAATGTCATCTAAATCATTTTCATCCAATAAAATTTTGTTAACACATATTATTCATCATGTGTACTCAATGTAACTAGACTATGTTTCATACAATTCCTTTCCTCATACTAGTCTCCAGAGAAAAAATATATTCATGATTTTGTTTTCTTGCCATTGTATTCTCTAGTCCAATAAATATCATTACATCCAATATTTTTCATATCATAAATTCAAATATATAATAATAAATTTAAATAAGTTCCATTAACGTATCGTAGAATTATTTTCTACTTCCTTCATATGGGATTCCATTAGATCACACTGATATATAGAACACAATGTAATAAAAATATAGTTTTTCATTGAATTTGTGTCAAATAGAAAGATTATTATCAACTTCTATAAATATATATGATCTATAAATTTTCAAGCATCATTTATTTTCATCATGATGAAAATAATAGGGTGAGAAACCTATTTGGAATCTATCATTCCAATGATTTTCATAAATCACTACAAAAATTCATGTGATTGAAAAATATATCCATCACTATGTTTCACATGTAATACAATAATGAAGGAAACTTTTATGAGAATATATTTTTTGAAAAATCATCTAATTTTTCTAAGAATATTCATTATAGGTTTTATCCATATCAAATAATATAATTATATCATCAAATATAATTATGAAAACTAGGGAACCATTGATCTCCTCTATTAGATACAAAATTCTTTCAACACCTCCTTTATAAAATATAAAATATGAAATGTAATATCCATGTTTTTTGTAACGGGATATATTGTTATCTTCCATCATACACAATGATTTCTTAAAATTAAAAATCATGGTTCCACATTTACAACGATTGAATCCAATGTGTTTATTAATGAAAAATTATTCTCAAATTTTCAAATTTGGAAGAATTTATTGACATATATTTGATAATCATTTTAACATTGTTTTTTATCAACTTCAAAGAACAATATATTATTTTCTAATATTGTAATGAAGGCCAATGTTTCATGATAATATAAACCATCCAACTATGTGTATCCTTATTAGGCATATAGATAGTTGATTTTAAAAACTTTCCCCATGAGCATTGAGTGTGTTTCATTACAAAAAATTAGGATTATATTATTCAATATTAATAGCTAGGGAATGACATTATCAATTTGAACTAACTCTTAATTCATTTCTTTTAAACACCCATTATGTTCAACTAATTATGTAATAGATTATGATTTAACCTATGGTATACATTCTGTGTGATTTTTATATATATTTTTCTTCTAGATTGAAATGTAGATTTTAAATTTTCAATGATGTTTTTAAATTAATCATATTTAATGTGGTACTAAATTTGATAGATTATTTATATTTCTCATTTTCTTAATTACTGGATTCATCTATAATTTCATGTAACTATTTTGACTCCCATTCATCATCAATTTTGTTATTCTCAACTAAAGTCATCAATTTAGATTCAACAACATTTTAAGTAATATTTTTAATAATTTAGATTTTGAATAATATTCACATCATAATAATTGAAAAAATATATATTCTTTTTTATATAAAATTTATAACTTATTCTATTGTTTTAATATACCATTACAATTATTTCCTAAACTTGTTCATAAAATCTTCCATGATTGATATTTTTTATCTTTATTGATAATGTACACCCAAAAACCATGATGCATTTAAAAAAATAATTGTTTCTATACCATATCTAAAAATGTTTGATGTTGTATTCTAGACCATGAAACAATTTTCTATATGAATGAATTAATAAATATGGTCTATATAAAAAATATCTATACTCTTCAAATAATATTCATTCCATTTACATTAAGCTTCTAGGAAAACCATTCCATTCATTACAACTTATTTCATGATATAATATGTAATTTTACACACAATTAAACCAATAATATAGTGAAGTACAATGTGTTTATGAATTAGGTACATCACATAAATACATAAAATAGAAAATACATCATCTTTTTTCAAAATCATTCATAACATGACCATATTATTCATTCACACATAAAATATCACGGGATAACAAAAGGACATACACAAAAAGGGGTTAGCCATAAATCCCTGTGACTAATCAAAAATGTAATAAGATAAATAATTTATTAAATATTAGAAAATAGAAATATAAATGAGTCATAAAATGATTGTGAACCTTAAAAATTAATAATAAGGCATGATATAACATTGTAATCATAAAAGAAACATAGGAAATATTTCTGAATCTTTAGAAATTGTAAAATAATCATAGGTCAAGGTTATCATCCTAGAAATCATGTTGGAAAAATATCTTATATGGATTATGTCCCATCCATAATACCTTTAATGATGTCTCATTAGACTAAATAATTACAAAATTCATTAGATCACAATAAAATGTTGTGTGCTCCCATCACTTTTATTTCATTCCCAAGATATGTGTGGAACGCAGATAATGAATAGTGAAATAATTTATTATCACCAATTAGTAAATGTTAATGGAATGTGTAATAAATAAATTTATGTCCTTAATAAATGAAGTATAAGTTCATGTAGGGTAATACAACTAATGATAAATTTTTACCGGTATTCACTACACAATTGATTAACCTAGAAAATTGTGGTTAAATTTGGGCAGAAAAAGGGAGAGTATAATTTCTCATGGAGAATACTAATGAAATTTAAATGCGTATTTAATTATTTATTCCTTAAATTTATAGTAATTGGTATCTGTAAAAATATATCCCTTCATTTGTAATTAAAAATAATGTACATTACTTAATGGAGAAAATTAAAAAAAAAGGAGAATGAGAGGTTCTTTTACCTTGAGAGTGTGATTCCAAATGCTTGGGAGGAGCTTATTTTTAGATTGGGGGAATATTGGTGGGACTATAGAAAGGGTATAGAGGAGTAATGATGTTATAGAAGGAATTTTAATGAAGATAAAACATATAATTGGATGGAATATATAGAAACATTTTCGAGATTTATTTATCATTTCTCTTAACTAGGTTTTGGAATCAACGTAATAAAATTACAAAAAAAAACATCCCATGGTTTTTTAAAATGAGGGTTTCTTTAATTATTTAATTACTCTAAGGGTATAAATTATTAAAATAGGACCCTTCCTGATTTGAAAGTGAGTATTTTTTTTAAATAAATGATTTCAAAACATTAAAATATATTACAGAAATTGGAGTATTCATCAAGGCCATATATAATCTATAAAATAAAGTTCCAGATATATTATTTTAATTATAAAACACATATTTTTAAAATTATACACTTTATAGAAATTAATACATCACGTTTGGGTCATTATTATATCATAATACATAATGTATACTTACACCATATTTACTTTTTACCTAAAAATTCAATTATCTCAAAAAATTAAGAAAAAATAACATTCAGATAATTTTGTAAATATATTCATATAATACTATTTATTTTCATCATGTAATTTTTAAATATGAATATTTTGACTTTTAATACAAAAATTGATGAATATTTTGAAATGATCTATTTTTTTTGAGAAAAATAGTTTCTAAACCATTATATACATTAAATATTACATCATAATAAATATATTATGAAATATATATAAATAATAATTTAATAAAAAAATTTCTGATTTATTTAATTTAAAAAATTCCTTTATTCATTAAATAAACTTTTAATTGAAATTTCATGTCACACAAAAATTCATATATTTTTTATTATATCAAAATGTATTTTTTTACAAATAATTTACTTAATCGTTTGAAAATAAAAAATAAATATAACCATTATTTAAATGGAAATAAAATTAAAACATTACAAATATTGGGTCTCCAATTTCCTTATACATTGTAGAATAATTTTTACCTTTTATTTACTTTTTTTACAATGGAAAAAAATATTTAAAATAGTTAATATTCATGTTGTTCTAAAAATCTGTAGGCAATATTAACTAATATAATCTATGATTATTTCAAATGTGATATCTATTTTATCAAAATAAATTGAAATTTGAGGATGAATTTAATTTTATATAAAACTAGAAAGAATGATGGATAATGGGTTTCTGAAAAATACAATTTATAAAAGTCAAATTATTTTAGATTAACTATATAACTAGTAATCATCATTATATAAATTTCAGTTCATAAAGATATATGTATAATTTAATAATTTAATTAATATATTGAACCATTGGGTGTTATTTTAATTACTCATATTCGAGAACCATTTTCACGTAAAAAAAATTTTCAGGAAAATGTGTTTCTCTTAATAAAAAAGCATAGATTAAAATCAAGAATAAATATGATTTAAATGAAGTAAATTGAATTAAATATAACTAAATAATACTTTTTTTCCATTAAATAAAATTTAAATAATAAATGGAATTATAAATTTAATAATTTATCAAAATAAATTCTAATTTTACATAATTTTTTATTTTTATATTAACTGAAAAATCGTTATTTTCTAAATAACACCAAAATTTCACTGTAAGAAAATTATAAGAGCCTAATATAACAAATGGATATCATTTTATATAATAAATTTTATAAATGTTCTATAAAATAATTATAATAAATTTTTCATGATAACAATAAAAAATATATTTTTGATGATATGTTATTTTTAAGAACAAAATACATGAGAAATTATTAAATGATTATTTACTATGAATTTTTCACCAATTTTATACTGATTAAAAAATTACATATTTAATAAAGAAATTTAATCCGAATTATATCCATAAATATAATGGATGGTTAAAATGGTCGTATTTATATTATCAATGATTTTTTTGGGTTTATTGTTACAAATCAAAAACACAATCGAACATATTTTTTTCATTTAAAAACTTTGTCTATTACATTCATCCTATTGTTAATAATATTCATCCTTAAAATTTAAGCATGAACTCTATATGAATTAATTTTACAATTGAAAATATGTTTATTGAAAACCTACATCATGAAAAAGGTTCCATTTGAATTGAGTGAATGTTAAATATCAATGTTAACACATAAATTTGTTTTGATGTATGGTAACATTATTGGGATGTGAAGAAATAGATATGGAAGATAAAAACAATAAAAATTTAAGTAATAAAGTGTGATAGAGAACATGTTTTTGATAAAATCAATGGAACCAATACCATAAGTCATAGATGGGTGACAAGTCTATAAATTCATTAGAAGTGATTAAAATGGATATCATAAAAATAATGATGAATATATAACTCAATTCAAAAAACAATTTAGTGATTTTTTTTCAATATAAATTCTTCTAATCACCTCTAATTCATTTACTTATTTTTTTTTAAATCACTAAAATAGATACGTTTATAAATGTTTCTATTTGGTAGGGAATAATTTATCAAATTGTTTTAAAATATTATAAATTAACCATCTATAAGTTAGTGACATTTATAGATGTATCTATACATAGACACTTAATTTACCATTGATTTTTAGAAAAGTCGGTTAAATAACACCTCATTTACATACATTTTTAAAAAACATCAGTATTTTTTAAAAATAATCTAATTTCTTATTTACACATTATTTTTTTGTGATTCCCATATTTCTTATGTTATTAAAATGCTCAATAAATGAATCCACATTTACCAACGTTTTTTAAAAAGTTGGAACATATTTTTTTGAATTTTTTGACCCAGGATTGTTTTGATTTTTTAATTTTTTTTAAAAATTACCCCCTTCTACATAACTTAGAACACCACTCCATCCCACTCTTTAATCCCCCCATAACCACCCCTCATCGCCCCCTCTACCCCTCATTTGCCGCTGCCTCCTCATATCCCATCCACTTCACCCCCAACCCATCCCACCCCACTCATCCCCCCGATACCACCCTTCCCCACCTATCAATTCCCATCCACCCATTCAAAAGCTATTCTAATAGATCCCCACACAACCCCCCACCCATCCCACTCTATCTTCATGACCTCATATCCCAATTAAATTATCATACCTGAAGCCTCTATTTCTCCCCTTGTAGCCCTCTCATGTTATCTATCCCTGTATACACCACTATTCTTACATCGCCTCTATGTTACCCCAACACCCGTATACCCCTATTCATCCCACCTTGATTATGTATTCTAGTTAATATTTTTGTCCCTAGTATCTATCACTACACGTCCTACAACCAACCAAAAAATATACTATCTTTCATATTATGATTTGTTTCGATTGGAGTATTATTTTATATTTTTATATATACATAACAGTATTTATTAATTTAATATATTATATATATAAGTCAATATTAAATTATATATATATATGTGTCTATTTATATATTACATATATATCTATATGTTTATATTTTATGTTTATTTATATGCTTATATATACGTATATATGTGTGTGTGTGTGTGAATGTGTATATATATAGTTAGTCATGTCTTAATATGATGGTAAAAGTGTCACTAAATTAGTTACATTTTCATTAAAAAATGACTAAATTTTAAATACTTAACTGTATTATGTGTATATATATTTTAAATATATGTTTATTTTATATATATACAGGTTTATATAATATATATATATCTCTCTGTTTGTGTGTTTATATTTTATATTATATATATATATATATATATGTTTATATCCCATGTTTATATATATATATATATTGTATATATATATATATGATTATATATATTTGTATGCATGTATATATGGTTTATATATGTGTTAGTATTTTAAAATTTATTATATTATATATATATATATAGACAATAATGTATTAATATACATACATTAATATATATAAATATATATTTATTTTCAATTTTTAAATTTTTATATTTTATTTTTTAAAATTTCATATAATATATATATATATATTATATGATTATGTATATTTTTCGTATATAATTATATTTTGTATTATATATATATATCTGTATATTTAATATATATACACATATATATTATATTATATATATATACACATTTATATTATATATTATACACATATATACATATATGTATATATGTGTGTGTGTGTGCGTGCGTGGGTCAATATATATGTGTACACATATATATAATTTGCGACGTTTTAAAACCCTCATAAAAATATCACCAAAGTAGTATTGTTTTCATATTTTTGTGAGTAAATTTAAAATATATATTTTTTATTATAAATAAATATATGTATACCAAATTGTTAATATATATATTTAAATATATTTACTAATTTATATTTTAATTATATTTATTATTTAATATAAATATATATGTATATCTATGTGGGTGAGTCTATATATATGTGTGTGTGTGTGTGTGTGTTTATATAAATATTTTTTGTGTGTATATATATATATATATATTTTCAACTTTATAGGTAAACGAGCTATTTAAATATAAATATTTGTAGCGATATTTCCTTAAAACATCGCAAATTTGAAGTCATTTTTCAAGAAAACCCATTAATTTAGTGATGTTTTTCAGGAATCATCATTAATTTAGGCATGATCCATAGCCTAATTGGTGAGGTATCCTTATGTGCATCCACAGGACCCCAGGTTCAAACCATGTAGAGACATATTTTCGGGGTACTATTGCAGGCACTCTAGTAGTACTGTAGCAGCATTGTACATTGTGCGGGTACTGTAGCAGAACTGTACACTTTACAGGTACTGTGTAGAACTATACATTGTGCGGTACTGTAGAAGGCATTGTAGCAGTTACTATAGTAGGTATTGTTAAATACTGTATCAGTTGGAACTATTCACCTTGAGCCACCCGTTTGGGCTTGGATTCCTTATGGCTTTTCGGCTACACAAGCCTTTGGGTCAGTAGGGATTTCGGGCCACCTCAAGGCCTTCGGGCCATATGCAGTTTACCCAAAAACAATACAATAAAAGAGCATCCCCAAAAGAGGATTCAGAGTTTGTGCACTAAGAATAGAACAACCAAATGAATTTTTCATAATGAGAAGGAATGGCGATGCCATGGGGACCAGCATGTGCTTGCACGGGAAGCCCAGCCAGAGGACCATGTGAAGTTGGAGAGCTACTATCAAGATACTGATGTTGGGGAGGGGTGGTTCCTTGTAGATAAGTCTGGATGAATTTCATATGACCTTCGAGTAATGTAATATTTTAATCCTATGGGCCATGTTATCTCGGAGCCTTGGGGCCATGTAAGGGTTCCCCCTCATCCCTTGAATGGGGTGTTATCAAAAATCAATAAAAATGAAGGCCTTTGGGCCATTCATGCTCAGTCTAGTTAATTATTTTGTGGAACATCACTAATTTAGAGATGTTTAAAGGAAACATCATTAAAAGGTTGAAATTTTCATGAATCATTTCAAATTTTGTGATGTTTTTAATGAAATGTTTCTAAAATAGAGATTATTTTCTTGAATTTTTTATAAACTAAAAATTCATTCATAAAACATCATGAAAATAGTTATTTTTTCTTTGAAATTACTCTAAATTAAAAACCATATTGAAAATGGTTTCTACATAAAAAAATTAGTTATGTTTGTAAAAAAAGAGAGAGAAAAATCAATAAATTAATGTTTTTTTCTAGTTACTGATTCATTTTAAAAAATTAATATATTTTATCCATGAACTATTTCTTAAAAAATATTGTTATGGTTATTTTCTATTCCCTCAATAATGCTTCAAAATCAAAATTTTAATATATCAATGCTAATCACCTATATGTGTCAAAGAAGTTGTACTACAAGGCCCATTGTCGTGAATCAGTTTCCAATAGAGTCTATTTTAATGAGGTGTTTTTTGGGTTTTACCCCTATGTACATAAGGGTCATGGACATATCCATGCTTAAAATAAAAATTGAGATTTAATTTCAGGATAAACCCCTTACTATAGACTTTAAAAAAAATTAGAGATGTGTTTTTATATGAGTTGTAATCCCTAAGTCTTTTAAAAGAGTTTTTTGATCCGAATATAAATAATAAGTAATAATTCCTTTCATAACTACTATTACAATCATTACCTTTATTACACATTATTTCTTGATTTAATAAATAATATTATATATAACAAAACCTTTAATATAAATTATTAATGTAAATTTTGAAATTATATACATTACATAATAACATAAAACAAGGATTACTTTATCTTAGATTAAATATTCATTAGCATGCTCATATTATTCCTTCATACAAAAAATTTCAAGTGATAACCTGGGGACATACATAAGAAAGGGATGAGTTATAATTAATATTAATGGAATACAGATGTCATAACATGATAAAAGTAATACATGATATAAAATAGTCTATCCAATGATGCGTAATATGATTACAAATCATAAACATTAACAAATAGGCCTGATATGACATGATAATCATAACAAAACATCGGATATCTTGAAACAACTTAAAACATTGCTTCGTAAACATATGTCTTGGATGACTACACTGATATCTTGGTGAATAATTTCCCATGATGTTTTAGACATACTATCTAATACCTTTCATGAAGTCTCATGAGACTAAAACATTACGTAATGAATTAGAGTTCTATATAATTATAGGTTCACCCATCACTTTCATTTCATTACAATGCTTAAGTGCTAGAAATTTATCATTAAAATTTTACATAAATTTGATTTCCATGATCCTGGACTGTGGAATATATACATGTAATTACATAATCAATGAAGTATATTTTCATGGAGGTAAAATCCCGTGATTGTAAATGGTTATGGTCATTTACAACATAAATGTTTGGCATCGAAAATTGTGGTGAAAGTTTTGCAGCATAACAAGGGTGTAAAAATGTTAAAGGAAGGGTTTAATGATAGTTAAAGGGGTATATAATCATTCATACATAAAATTTATAGTATCTAGGACATATAACATCATATACTATAATTAGTAATTGTAGATGAAAGTCAATAGATAATGGATAATATTGAATAATGAAAAAACAGGGGAGGATCCCTTACCTTAAGAGGTTAATTCCAGATTCTCGGGTGGAGATTCCTGAGAGATTTCGGGAACCATGGGAGGACTATGGGGTGGATAAAAAAGAGTAATAATGTGGTCTAAGGATTCAGTGATGAAAAATGCGATAACAGGTTGGTATATATATATATTAAAATAATGGGTTATTAATTATCATTTAAAAGACATAGGTTTTGTACACATTAATATACACAAACAAAATCAAGAACATTCCGATGGTTGTTTCACATTATTTTTTCTAATGTGGGGTGGAATTAATTATATAATTAGTCTAAGGGAATAAATTATTAAAAAAATATCCGTGTCGATCTGGATGTTGTTAATGTTATATTTAATATATTTTAAAATAATAAAATATATTATATTCATTGAACGGTTCATAAAATAAATATAAAATTATTAAAATAAACTTCATATTAAATTATATTAAATTAAAAACAAATATATATGGTTATGGATTCAATTTATAGTATTTATTACATGACTTTAAGGTCATTATAATGTTATAATATCCCCTATATACTTATATCATTTTTATTATTTAGGTGAAAATTCAATTATATCACAAAATTTGGAATGATTGCCCTTTGGATAATGTTAACATTATAATTCCAAATATAATATTTATTTTATACCAAAAAATTTATAAATATTTTAATTTTAGATTTTATAATATGAAATGATTTTTATTGTTAAATGATGGGTTTTTTACATAAATAGTTTTAAAACCATTATAAATATTACATTTGACATAAAAAGAATAATATTTTCAATTTTTTTATTAATAATATTTTATTAAAATATAATGTACATAAAAATCCATCAATTCATATGTAGTAATTTTTTAATTGAAATGACTTTATAGATAAAATTACTTTTTCTTTCCAGGATATCCAAATATAATTTTTATCAAACTGAATACATAGTCATTTATAATGTAAAAAAATTAATATAATATTAATTTCAATGTAAATAAAATAAAAATATTCGTACTTGTTTGGTTACATTATTCCTAATTAATGTTATATCATTTTTACCATTAATAAACTAATTTTTCATTTACTGTGGTAATTAATATTTACTATAGTTACTAATCATATTTTTCAAAAATTAAGTTCAAATTTTTAACTAACATTGATTATGATGATTCCAATTATGAAAATCATTTATAAAAATAAATTTAAATTGTTTGAAAATTTAAATTTAAACTAAATCCTACAAGCATGATGGAAAGTTGTATTTTAAAAAATTGATTTTTATGGAATAGATTATTTTACTTTTACTCTATAATTAGTAATATTCATAATATGAATTTAAATACATATATATATATATAATATAAAATTTGTATTTATATAATTTATCAAAGGGTCATTTTAATTAATTATATTGAAGAAACAATATAAATTTTAAAAGAGTATAAAAAGTGCCTTTAATTATAAAATTAATCTTCTACCAAAATATGATAAAATGATGATTTATTTAATTAATTGAATAATTTATATATAAATAATACTTATTTTACATTGAAATAAAATTAATATAGAGATTTTACGTTAATAATGTTCATAAATCAAAATAATAATCAATTTATCTAAGTTACAGTATTTCACACAATTCACCATAAAAATTTATTTTATACAAAATAAAAATATATAAGCTTAAGATAATTAAATATTATTATATATAAAATGGAGCTCATTTAATCATTCGATTTTTTTAATTTTTTTTAAAATAAGTTTAATAATTATTTATAAAGAGGAAAAAGTATTTCCATGAAAATATATTTTGAAGAAGAAAATACATTTGAAAAATTGAAATATTATGTAATAATAATTTATCAACCTTAATAATGTTAATTAAATCAATATGTTTCATAATATAGTAATTTATGCTCTTAGATGTGAATTTAATGAATGGTGAAAATGGATATATTTAAACAATCATTGTTTGTCTCTGTTTGATGTTACATATCACATATGTTATTGAACATAGTAGTCTCGTCTAAAAGCACATGGAATAATACATTATATTTTTCTTCCCTAACGCTCCAACATATCATTGTGTTCATTAATCCTTTTATTAATTATTGATTTCATGTGTCATCGTATATTATTTGAAAGCATTAGTTTTTTTAAATTTCTTTTATTATTTATGATATTCACTATATAATCACCCACATATCATTCAATTTAAAATATTAAATATTTGAACATTTGTAAAACATCTAATTTTTTCTTCGTAAAAAATATTTGTTTATATGAGATAAGTTGGGAATAAAATTAATAAATTTAAAATTAGGGTTTTTCTAATTTATAGCACATGGAATGATAAAGACCAAAGTTAATGATTCACATTGGTTTGGTGGATTATATTTTAACATTATTATTTTTTCCCATAACAAACTTCCCTTTCTGATTGGTTGTAAACATATCATCATCATTATTTATCAGTTTTGGTATGTCTATTAATTTTTATAGAAAGTGTTCACATACTATGGTTGTTAAGATTCTATTATCATGGATTACATAAATAATATTAATCCTCAACAATTATGTAGCATTTTAATCCAAGATGTAATAAATTTAAAATATTTCCAGTTGTTATTTCAAACATAGTTGTGAATTTTCCATTATCCATACATTTATGATAAATTTTTTTTTCTAAACATTACTTCCTTAACATAATCAAGAAGTTTTCGTATACTCGGTAATGCGTGTTTGAACCCATCAATATATCACAATTCTTTTGATGTAAATTTTTACCTTCAAACCCACAAATTCAAATTTCAATAATTTTAAATAAAACCAAATTTTCTAATGTATCCATACATTCATTATTATTTTTTGAAATTTTTTATCATTTTATTTTATGATGTGTTGAAAACCCACTCTCATGAATTCATGTTTTATTCCTTTTTCATTGTTTTAGAGTTTTATTACAAAAAAATTCCCTTTCCTCACTTTCTTCATTCCATCATCCATCTATATTATAGTCTAAAAAAATTTCACGAGAAGAGGAGTTATAAATTAATCAATAATTTGACCCAGTTATTTAATCTTCCACAACCATAATCCAGACTATCAAATCATATTTCTATTGGTAGATTTATTTCATCTTATTACATTTTTTCTTTTCCTTATATAGATAAGGAAATTTTACCTCATTTCTATTGTACTTATCAACCAAAATTCTTTCCAAATTCCATGGAGATAAATTTAGAAAATAAATTATAATTATTCCCCTATATAAATAGAATTCATAAAATTTCTTCTAATTATCATTCATTTTATTAAATATGATATTTCCATGTAAGTAGTTTTTTGAGTTTCAACATATCATTATATAGAAAAACGTTATTTGGGTGATAAATCTATCATTAAAAGGATATTTTAAAAATTCATTAATGTCGAATATTTTTCACAATTTTCTCAACAACGGTTTCCCTATATTGTTTCGAACATGTGACGACCTAACCACTATTGGACACAACCTTATTCAAATAACCCCGTGGATATCATATAATGACACAATTTCATTACCATAAAACCATATGATATTACCAACCACGTCATATATTTTAATAATTATCTAACTATTTTCCAACCCAATTTTTTTTAGTGTGAGTATTCCTTACTCACATGATCCTTGGGGAACTTACTAGGAGGTCACCCATATTGATCCCTAATCCATGTGAAACATGATTATCTATGAAGTTCTAATTAGGTAGGATATATAAATGAATGGAGTGTCTTTTTTACGTTTGTAGTAACATTTTGTATTATATATATCACATTTATAGGGGTTTTATACCACCCCGTTAAATCAAAACACCCTCATTATCAACACCACACCTCTAGCCTAGGATGTGACTCTACACTTCCCCCTTATTATTAGCTCTAATACCATTTATCATGACCACACAATGAACATCCATGACCACTGTAAAAACTTCCATGGGTCTCCTTGAATACCTTGGTTTCATTCCCAAGACACTATAGTCAATTTCACACTGCGGTTGCATATCCAAAAAATTATGTCCCCTTTGGGAAAACCTTTTATTCAATGTTTTTCCCCACTAACTCAATCCATTGGGTTATTTTGTGCAGATCACCCATATGGATTACTATTGATGTCTAATAATGATTAACTATGAATGTAAAATAAGGAAGGATCTTTAAATTAATGGTTATCTTTGATATGTGTATTAACATTTAATCTTATATGTATCACATTTATAGGGTTGTTAAACAACACATTCATGGTTAGGAAAACATGAAGAACATTTTTATTTTGGAGTTAGATGTCACTAGGTTCATGGAATGATATTTCAAATAATCATTAAATGATTTTTATTTTATCTCTAACTCATTGTTGAAATTTTCTCTCTCTTACTCAATTGTTCATTCAAACACCAAATATCTAGATGCGGATTTGTAGATCTCAATTTATTTTGTAGTAAGATACATAGAATGAATATACATAATATTCCCTTGAACTAAAAAAATTAAACATGAGGTTTATGATCTCATAATTTTAAATATATTTCTATTGAATGAAAAATATAATTAATTTATTATTAATTCTTATAAAACATTATTGAATATTTCTTCATATTTTTATAAAAATATAAAATTTGTTATAATCTCAACTAATATCATTTTTATTTTTCTTCATCGTATTCTTTTTTAGAACAATATTTATGTTATTTATTTCTAATGTGAATATGTAAATTTAAAATATTATTCAATTTTTCGTCATATCTTGAACTGTTATAATCACATTCATACTCAAATTTATGAACTTCCAAAAAATGTTTTCTATCTTGTGTAACATTTATTACATATAGTGAATATCTCATCTTATTAAGAAGTATTAATCAAATTCTCTCACTATGGGTTTTAATCCAAATTAACTACATATTCCCAATACTTTTTCTTGGTGATAATTATAGAATTATTATTAATTCTTATTTGTTATTATCAATTTCTTGGGATATTACCTTTGGAAAATCACCACATTTTTTAGTAATTATAATTGATAAGACACATTATTCTATATTTTTCTTCAAAATAAAATTTATTATATTTTTATTTATTTAGTTCCATATAAATGCTCAATAATTTGTATTTTATGATTCTACATACCATCAAAGTCCATTTCATCCTCCATCATCATTTTAAATGTTAGATCATTCCTTATTTAATAAAAAACCATATATTCATGAAAATAATAAATCGATACATCATATTTATCTTATATATTAAATATTATAGAATAAAACATTTTTTGGATGTTTCTCATAATTTTTTTTAAAAAATTATTAAACTTTGATACATATATATATACTGTCATTTTGAAAAAAAAAATTAATCAACTGTGGTGATGTACCCATTCACATTTTCTTTATCTACTATTATAATAATTTTGAACATGCTTCACTAAATTTTTATTAATTCATTATATATATTTTTTTACCAAGAAGATGAATATAGGTTTTCCACAAGTCTCATTAGAAATTTATAAAGTCGTCACATTCGTAGAATTTTTTTAAAAAAATACATAAGAATATATTTTCTATAATTACCATCAACCTCAATATTTATTTTTGATGTAAACAAAGTAGGATCAATTTTTAGTATGTGGAAACCCAATTAAAGTTTCATAAATTACCTATAGGTCATGGTAAAGATGATATAAATTCATTATGTTTTTTTAATAATTATATGTTATTCCATAAAAAGTAGTAATTAAAATGGTTTTCAATGAGTGGAGATTTTTCATGTTAAGGGTACATGTTAGGGACCATTATTATATTATAATTAAATTTCTTAAGTGACAGATACAAATTGAGAAGGGAGAGGGGGTTGAATCAGTGGTGAAATTTTGACAAATATTTTTATACCATAAATTAACCACTACTATTTATTACAGTAATTATCCTTGTCATATTTTGTAAAAAACTAATATCCATGCAATCAGAAGAATGAGAAAAAGGCATGAACTATTTATAATAATTGGCTCTAGTGTGGGAACCTACTTCATATACAATGTGACTCCCATTGATAAATAAAAATTAAAAATTAAGAAAAATAATTATGCAACATGGATCTAAATCCCATTAGACTCCTTCTACCTCCCGATAGATATTATTATACTAAATTCAATTAATAAATTAAGTTGTATTACAAAACCGAAGTAATGAATTATAAATCTTTTTTAAAAAAATCCTGCAAAAGTTTTGTTTGACATTTCTCTCTATAATTTCCACCATTCGATAATGTATTAACAAATGTCAATCAATAAATTTGTTGAAAATCCATCCAATTCGGACCACTGAAAGATCACCACTTATTATAGGATTTATCCATTCAAAAAACTATAATTCATCAAAATCATCTAGAATCCTGAATGTATTACATTGTATCTTGTTTTCTTGAATGAATTATACATGAAATTATTCTTCAATAAAATTGTTTGAAATAAATATTTTTAAACCCTCCATATGAAGAATATAATAAGAAGGCATCCACTATAATTTTCATAATAAAAATGATAATAAAAATAATAAACTCACAGTATATTAAAAATATTGTTTTTCTAATTTTTCTTGGGTGGAAAACATTATGTATAGTTTTCCATTTCACCACATCTACAAAATAATAAGGGTAGGGAACTCAAATTCATTTCCCACTTAAAAAACTCAAAAATTAATTATATCATCTTAATATAAAATTCATTGGAAACAATAAATTATTATGTACTACTCAATAATATTATTGAAAAATTTATTATTAATACCATAATCAATAACTATATTCAAATTCATATAAGATTATTTGTTATGTAACTTCTTCAAACTCCGTTATCTATGCTAGAAAACATACAAAATGGAAATCACCACATCATTATAAATTTCAAGTCTGTTTAATATTATTTTTATAATGTGGCTAAATATCCATCGATTAAAATGTTTATATTGTATCATATTTAAAATCATTAATCCCATTTTATTATATCTATTATTCATTAATTTACTAAATCTATATTGTGAGTAGATCTAGTATCTTTTATATAGATCCAAAAAAAATTCGAAACAAACTTTTCTAATGTAACTATCCAATGAAAAACTTATGATGGATCATTATTTGATGGACTGGATCCTTTAACCTTCCATATTTAGTTCATTTCATAAATATTAATTCAAAACAATATGTGACAAAACATTTCCATTTGAACATAGTTAAAACAATTAATCTGGGAAACATAATTTTTTGAAGATTGGTGTCAATATTTCTGTAGAATTTAAATACTACTGTTAAAAACATCAATGTCTATTTTCCTTCATGGATTTACTCTATTATATTATATAGACATTGAACTATGTTATCCCCCTTTCTGTTATCACAGATAAAATCATTTCTTGAATTATATCAATTTATACTATATTAACATGAGTTTATCATTTTTTCATTTAATATATAAACATTAAAAAACCCATAAATTTATTAGATGAAATGATTTTCAGGGAACAAATACAGAGGCATCTGAATTTTTTGATCATTTTCTAGTAAATTGAACATGATAACAAAGTGTGAGAGATGATTTTGGTTGATTGAAATTTTCATAAAAGGAAACAAATAGTTTCCTACTATCCTCAATGTCATGTCTGTCTGAAGGGGTATCTATAATATATAATTCCAACTAAATTTTTTATCCAAGTATACATTGAATTATTTTAGTTGAAACGTATTTAGTTTTATTTAGAGTCCTATTTCTGAAAAAAATTCCATCTTCAAGGCCTTCTGTGAACTTTTATAGTAATGACTTGACTTCAAATGTAAAAAAAATATAACATATGGGTTGTAAGATGGTATATTATTCAATTTGATTGTTAGTGATCATTATCATGTCTATTCTGGCCTGAGTTCAGTAATGACTACTTTTTATGCCAAATATGCATCATCTCCAACTGGTGAAACCTCTACATCCTAGTCGTACATGGAATATTCCTCTTTGATGGAGATTACCCTTCTAGAACAAGAACCTTCCCCTTGGTTAAAGCTATTACTGGGTTATTTTTATAGTATTTGATACATTAGGATGGATTTAAATATAATTATTCTTCAACTAAACCGATGATTAAGATGGTATTACTTTCTTTAGTGGAGAAGTGCTCGACTGATGATATAGTTTTAGAGGCCCAAAATTTCCATAAAGAGGTTTTTCATATATAACCTTCTTCGAACCTTATTTTATTATCTCCGCTAACCACTTTTCTATCATAAGTCCTTCAGGATCAGATGTAAATATATTTTTCATCTATAATAGCCTATGGTGTTCATGGATGGTGGCATGTATTATCCCCAAGTAGAGGTTAATTAACTCTCTTTAAATATTGTGAGGAAACTTCTCACTCTATTAGAGTAAATTATCAATTTTGGTTTTGAGAAAAAAAGCCCAAATTTATATATAATTAAATATAAATTTCTAATTATAGAATGCATGCCTCTTAAAAAAATATGGTAAGTATTATTTCATTTCATTGGATGATTGAAATCATCAAGAATCTATTCATTCTATTGTTGAACCAAAATTAAAGGATGAAAAAAAATTCTTTTTTCATCTATTATTTATTTTCATAACTCAATGAATAATATATCTAAAAATATTCATGATTGGATATATTTGAAATGTAATGATACTATTAAATGATTTGAGGTCTCATATTAGAATATTACTATCATGTTTTTGATTGTCAATGATATTATTCATATTACATTTTATTTTTTGTGATGTGAAGATTGTTAGAGGAAAGCACTGAGTCATTTGGTAATTAAATTAAATTTAGGATGCTTTCATGTTTCATGGGTGGATATTTAAATTTAGTCACTAAACTATCCAAAAAGAAGGATGGAGGGGAAAACTCAATAATTTCCCTGTATGATTTTAATGAGTTTCGGGAAAGGAATGGACTGATGGACATGTGTTTTTTTCCAAAATTCAATTAAATTATTTAATAAATACAAAATAAGTGAAAGGATATAAAGTTTTCTTGAAAAAATCCTATGAAATCCCCAATGTGTTGGATTTTATCTATAGATGGGGATTACATATCTACATAAATTGTTTCTTGATCACTCTATAATTCTAGTTCAACTAAAAAGAGATAAAAAAGATCATCACCCTTCTATTTCACTAAATCCAGACACATATTGATGTTTTCTTGCAGATGATTAAATGTTTGTTAGGTCAACTAGAAAAGGGAAGGGCATGAAACAATTTCAGTTAAATATTCAATAGATTAAGATATCACCATAAATATTTAATTAACTATATGACCAAAAATTATTTTATGCATGAGGGGAAGAAAGAAAAAAATGATCAGATTAAAAGATAAGCTTCAAAAAATATCGGAAAATAATATTTTTCATTTGATTGATTAAAAAAAATAATTATATATGGGAAACTGATAGTCTTCAAAATGGTGGTAAGGGAGAAGTTAAGGGATTATTTTTTCATGTAGGGGGATAAGAATACAATTTTCTTCTAGGATTCCATACAATTGAAATAGTTCCAATAGAGCATTCATCGACAGGATGGATTATGGTTCTTTCAATAGGGACCTAAAATGTTATTAGAAGAAGTGATGAGATTCATTTAAAAAAACATATTAGTAGATTGATTCTATTAGGTGATGAAAGTGTTTTGAGTAGAGGAAGGGATTTAAAATTGTAATCATCATCGTCAATTAGTTCACTAATGATAATTATAGAAATATATAGTCCATCATGTATAAAAAATAAATTGAAGAGGTTTTATTTGTCTTAAAAATAGAAAGTACTCTAGAACCTGAGAGATTTCTAGGTATGTTTTATGTTTTTTATGGGATAAATAATGTTCAAGTAATTGATACCGTGTATTATTTATTATGGATTGATATTTAACTAGATCCAATAGAACTGAAAAATTGGTCATTATTCATAAAGTGAAGGATTCAATGAACATTAACCCGTTCATGACAATATGTATTTTCAATTTCTCATAAAAGTTTATCAACACCATCATAAATAACAGGTTTAAAATTTGTTTTATGTGGATTATTTCCTGTGAAAATAATAACATTATGAAGGGAAATATAATTCAGAAGGCTATCATGATTTTGATGGAGATGGTTAATGACATAAACATGAACTGTATTGGATATAATATGATGATTAAGTTTTATTTGGATAATTAATATAATAGTATGGCGTGGAGTTACTTTTAATTGATATAGAGAAGATTGGTGGTTGGGTGTGGCCTCCGCGGGAGTTATGGATGGCGGTGACGGGATCTTGATTCAGTTTTACTTTGTGTTCTCTTTCGGTGTTCTGTAAATGTTTTATTTGATCTTAATTTTTGCATTTTTTTATTCCGTTGTGGATGGATTTTGGGATGACGCTTTGTGGGATTCGATCCGATGGTGGTGCTTCACCAGAGGTAGGGTCGACTTCCTCTTGTCATCAGTGAAGCGCATGATTCTTCTTAAGTATGTGGATCATTCATCTTTGTTTGTATACACAGTGGACATGATGAAGGTGGTGTGTTGACAATGCTTCGGTGACGATGATGGATGATGGTCCTGCCAGCGTCCTACTATTAATGGTGGCGCATGGTGATGTATTTCATATCGAGGCAGGTGCATGGTTCGATGGTAGGTGCACAGATCGAGGCATCTGTCTCATGATTTCTGTTTTGGAAATTCGATTTTTGATTTATATCTGGATGTTTTGATATGGAAAATTGGAAGTGGTGAAGTCTTTTTTTGGGTACCGGCAACCCTTAAACTGGACTTTAGAAAATTGAAAAAAAAATGATTTTCCATGATATAGGGAAGATTGGATTCAATTCATATACATGCAACATAATTTTCAGTTTCTTTTATTCAATATAGAATACATGGATGTTATTGGGGAGATCTTTTCTCACATTTTGTATTTATCATTTCTCAATAGATAATACTAGGAAGAATTATAAATGAGTTTGAATAAGAATAGATTCATGAAAATATGAATAGAACAGAGTCTACTAAAGTGTATCACATGATGTTTGGAGATGAAATTATCATCATCGATAATAGTATGACAAGATCACAATATGTGTTTTAAAACATGATATATATATATAGTGGTGGGAAACATACGAATTTTGAATAAGGTTGTGTTTATATTCAAATGAAATATTCAAACCCCCATGATATAATTGTTCAAAGCATTCTAGGTACTTAGAAGATGGTCGTTTTGGTAGACTACATATGATCTCTTATTTTTGATGGATGAATAAAAAAGTTGTTGTTTTATTAGTAGGTGAGTTATATCACGGATCAAATATTAGATTAGAAAAAAAAAATTCCTCATTCATTTGTAGAATCAAATTGGTGAGATGAGTTAATAGAATAATTTCTATAATCATTTTTGTAGAGAGTAATCTACCAAATGGGAATTTTGATCGAATATATAAAAAATAATACATTCTTTTTTGGAAAAAATGGTAGGGTATTTTTTACCGATTTTTGTGGAAGCAGCTGGCGTATCATTTTTTAAGGTAGATATATATGGAATATTTGGTTATTTCAGTATTTTACACGAAATCACACCATATATTGAATACTATTTATTTTAAATACCTATGATTTAGATTCATGAGAAGAAAATATAAGTTGGTCGTGAGTATCTAGGATGACATACTGAATAATATTTTTTGGATGGCGTGATGCATTATTAAACACCTTGAATGCATGGATGGAAAGGTGAAGTGGTTGATCGTCCTTGGTGATATGAATTATTGGAATGATAAATAAGCTTGATAGTTACCGTTTTATGGGTTTTAACATATTATAGATATTGTTTTCATAGATGATATTTTACGTAATTTTTATCTTGTATATTCTCGATGTGGATATGAAAACTACCCAGGATGAAATTTATCATTTAGAAAAATCTAATTAATTTATATTCACTTATTTGATAATGGTATCCTTCAATTAGTGGCATTACATCAACATTATTCATCATACACATTTTATGGATATGTGTTCGTGCATGTGGTGATGCAATGGAATCCCAAGAAAATTGTATTTATCTTCTGTTGGCTAGGGAACAAAACCAAAAAAATGGAAGCTAATATTCCATGAAAGGTGTTTTTCAAGATCCCAAGGTGCATGTACAGTGAGAATCTTAATACTAAGTTAGTGAGGAACATATTTTTTTATGGCTTCTGTGTTTTTTTCATTGTAGATGGTTTGCGAAGTTAGGGGGCTTCAAGATCAGGCCATAGATTTTTATATTTTCATATATTTATGGATTAATGGAGTGGAGGTTTGATATTTTGTTATCAGGACTCATAGAATGTTGTTACCTCTATTTTCATGGTTTAATGGGAGATAAGGAACAAGAATATAAAAGGGACATAGTATTATATTTAAAAGATTAATGTTCATGTCCTTTCACTGTATACAATGTATTCATATTTCATCCATGAAATAATTTCTTCGGTGTCTTGTAAAGGTCTTATTTCCAATCATTCAGGGCCATATAAAAGTACTTTTATTAGAAATTTGATAAATTGGAACCCGCCTACATTTGGGATTAGACTTAAGTTATATGGTATTTCTTTTAGGGCAGAATGAGAGGATGTTACCTCATTAATGGGGACATACAGGGTATGTAATTTTTTTGAGTGATTTTTATAGACCAGGTAATGGAACTGGGGAAGAGAATCAATACATTCTTAGAGGAATATCTTTATTAGATCATTACCACATCAAGATTGTAGTGATAGAAACTAATTTGAAGCTTCGGGTTAGATTCATGTGGGTCACCAATAGCACTTCAGGGTACCTGCCATATTCTATCAAGAAGTGAAATGGTATAATTGATAGTGCTAAAAATATTACCCAAACATTAAGGGTGGGTAATATTTCCACTAACATCATTTCAATTAATGGTTACACTACTGAATGTATCCTTATTTACTATATAACTAGACCATTTGTTAGTGATAAAAAAATAATTCTTAGTGGTTATTTTATGGTATTACATGATTTCATAGCACCTTGATTTAGGTTTTTTATTATTAAATTTTTATTTTATAGAGTGAGTATGAATTAATTGGTTGATGTTGTCTGGGAATTTAGAGATTCTTGGAGTTTGATGGAAAATATTATATAGATTCATCTTAACTAGGATAATGCCAATGGATGAGTTTTCTTATACCTGATAACATTGCAATCATTTATCTTGTGAATATTTGAGGTGACATAGTGGAGAATAAATTGTAGTGGTGTTGTGGGATCATGAAATTCTTAATGAATATCTAACTTGAGGATTAAAGGATAATTTTTATAAAATTTTGATTCAAGTTATTCTATGTATTCAATTATTGATTCATAAAAATGTTCTATTTGATTTTCACATCTCTTCAATGGAAATTAATCCTTGTATAGCAAAGATGAATCATACATTGAGTGTTTTGTTTTGGTTTTCTTGATTTAATGGATTTTTGGTAGATTGTATATCATGATATCTGGTTTTTTAGTATGTATGATAATGAATTAGGGCCTTAGTGATTAAATAAATACAATAGGTGTTCCCCATATAAATTGGGAACAATTTTGATGGATTTCATAACCAATTTTCTTAGACCTAAAGGAATATGTGATGTGAATTTGGTGATTATACACCATTTTAACAGGTCAACACATTTCCAATCAATTATTTTATTGATTTATATGGTTGTTTTAAATATATTTTATATGGATTATATAATGAGGCATCATAGGGTACCAAGTACAATCACAACTAATTAGGAACATTATTTAACTCATAGGTCTATATAGGTATTCATAATAAATTTTGATACCAGTTACTCCTTAGTAATGAAATACTTATATATATATACATAGACATATCATACCATCGAAGAAATAGATGATTGGTTTCATTTTTCATGATTTAGGATTTTGGAGGGACATGGGTTATGCAGCTTCCATAGCTTTTCATTTATTATAAAATTAGTTTCCACATCCACATTGGCATATCTCATACTGAGTGTTTGTATGGGAGGAAATATTTTTATTCATTTTGATGGATCATGCTCAGGGGGATTGTGGTCCTTGGAGTAAATGTGTTGTAAGATTGAGTTATAATTATTATATTATTTATGTGTAAACTAATGATGAAAAATGCAATTATAATTGATGTGTTCCTCAGATGAATAGTTTTTTTGACATTAATGTCACTAATCTTGTTGACCAAAGGGTTTCCCATCATGATGGAATGTATAGGTTTAGCAGATTTACTAATCCTATACTCACATTATCAATATTTATGAGGTGTTGGGGTGTATAAACAAGGTGGTGTATTAGTTGGCATTTCCCCTAATGTTGGACCGGATCCAAAATGTATTCCTTGTAACCTTGTTTTTTATATAATCATGATAACTACAAATATTCAATTATAAATTGTTTTATGTATAGGATAAATAAATGTTAATGGAGTGTTTTTTCATTATTTAGGATATTTTGGAGAAATAACCATATGGTTGAGTCATTACGGTAGTTCACATTTTGTTGTAGAATGACAGTTAGGATAAATTTTCTTCGAAAAAAAGTCAGACATATATTCTTAATGCCCATAAACAATTTTTAAACATATTTATCATAAAAATATCTTATTTACTTCGTTATCATATTGATTATATTTTTATTTCCCAAATCTATTTTTATATGTTGATGGCATCATTCCATTTGAGAGGTATCCCAAAAGGGGTGTTCAGTTGGTAGTTTATATTTATGTTTTGGAACTATTTATGAACTGAAGTGATGAAAAACGTTTTAGAGATATGTAATATATTATCTCAACAATTCCTAATAATTTTAATTCCATATTTTGTGATTTTGTAGAATCAAAAAAAAATTAATGGAAGGGTAGTAGAATTTGAGTGTATTTTCATCTTGGCTGAGTGTGATATATAATATCCTTGGGTTTCATGAAATAATGATATTTTTGAAAATTTATTTAGTTTTATTCTAATGTGTCATTACTTGAAGGTTATAATCAGGGCATGGGATTATAAATTGTTCTATGAGGAAATTTCAATGATTTTTAGTAGAATTCATAAGAGTTATGGTTTGCAATATTTTATGTTGGAATTTGGGTCTTGATGTGAGATTATTTCGTCACAACATGAAGGTATTGAAATGAATTTTGGTATATTCAAAATATTTAATTTCCCAAAATAATCATTAACTATGGATTTATAAATATTTCATATATCCCTTTATATTTTTATATCTCATAATGAGGGTGTTTATTCTTATATTGAAAGAGATGGTGGTGTTTTTTTGATTGTTCAATGTGTTTTTTCCCTGATGTTTCCATTTTTTTTAGTTTGAAAAATGGAGGTAAAATTTTAAGGTTCTTAAATTTTTAGTGTCATAGTATTTTTTTCCTCTAAAATGACATAGGTCTTCCTCAATAACATGGAATAATGTGTTTGATCAAGTTTTAAATGGGTGTAGATATGGGATTTGATGGAACTATATTAATGATTTTTTTTTATTTATCATCATCCTTCAATTACCATGACCAACCATTATATTGTGACTAAAATTTAAGATTTTTACTATTAATTTAGAATTTCATATGAATTTATTATAATTCCATAATTTTCCAAATGTAGTAGGAAACCAATGATTATTCCTTTGAGCATTATGAGTGTTCTTCTATTTGATTCAGGTCGTGTCTATGAGATATTGATCATTTATGATATTCAGTGAGTCATATTGACTTATTTTGAAATTAAATTCCCATAATTCTCTATAAGGGAGTTATTTTAGCAGCTATGTTTTAGTTTTTTGGTCAAGAATCACCTTTTTTATGGCTTATTTCAATGTTCTATTTATTTGATCTACTATTATGTGATTTGGGTATTTTTATCATATTCCTCAACACATTTTTCATTAATGGTTGGTTAAATATATTTTTCAAGGAAGCGGGTTCCTGACTTCTTCCTCTTATTTCTATTTAATTATATAAATAACCTAATTTTTTTGGAATATAAATATTATCCTATTGAAGGTAATATATGTGATAAATTAAATTGAAGGGAATTGAATGATTTTAATGCACTTTATATGATTCTTTGCTATTTCTCTTGAATTATGGTTTTCTATTATTTGTATTGTGGAACTTGTTTCTAATGTGATATATGTGATCATTTTGTTATTATTTTATTGAAATGACAATTCATAAATGGGTAAAATATGTTCATATTATAATGAATCGATATTATGAAATACTTAATCATTATTTTATCACTCATGGATGAAATTATGAATTAATATTGTGATGTGTTATATAATAATAGTTCTATAAGTGTTGTTTTGTGGAAATTAACTATTATATATTTATTTTATGTCTAATATGGTTATTGTAATTGGTGTTCTCATGATAATTGATTATTGTGCTTATTTATTTGTTATTATAATGAATTGTGATGTGGGTTCTCAGATGTATTTATATGGACGACATGTTAATGTTTGGTTATTGATGTAGGAATATTGGATGGCTAGTTACCTAATATTGGAGTGGGGAATGAATGGCCTTGAATGAAATGATATCATTTTGTGGTTATTATGATGGTTATATATTAGATTTGGTGATTGTATCATAGTTACATAGTGGATAGAGGATTCAAATGCAAATGATGAATATAGAAATGTATGTGGGATGTAATTTCATATACGGTGGGTATAAATGAATTTTTAATACTTTAAATTGATGTGTAGTTATTCTCAAAATCAACATTTATTTTTTAAATAATTGTTCACTATAAATATGGTAAAAAATGTAAAACAAATTATGTAATGTGTCGGTAATATAACTACTATTGAATTGTTAATGGAATGGATAAAATGTAAAAAACAATTAACGTTTTTATAGACATCAAGTGTCAAAAGGTGGCATAGTTTTGATTTAATGATTTTAATGGCTACATGTGAATTGTATTAATTATGTTGTGACTGTTATTGTCCATAATGGTGAAATTTTCAGGTGAATATTCATTACGTTTTTATGTTAAATATATGATATATTTTCCTGGGGATTTTATATGAACGGCAATCAAGTTAGATAAAATCAAAAATACCCAAAGGTTTTGTGTTTTTTGTGTGTCTCACAAATCATTGTTGGTGAAGAAATAGATAGAATGTTAGTACCTCTTCTGCACTATCCCTTAATACATAATATTAGCTATGATGGAATCAACACATAACTCATGATATATGATTGAATGTATTTGTGAATAGATTATGTGATTTGATTTTAATTTGATTGAAGATGCAATACATGTCATGGATCATGGATGATCAGAGGACTAAATGAGGTCAATGTTCATCACTTTAAATCATATACTACTATGATGTGTATATCATGTTGTGAAATATGTTAGTTGATATCATATGTGGTTTGATGTAGTGTGTGATATGTTTTGATGATGATGATGTATTGATCTAGTGATGTAGATATGTGGTTATATTGACATGATAATAGAATATTACATTTATATGCAGGGAATGCTAGTTGAAAATCCCTAGGGAAGAGGTTGTGTTGTGACTCCTTGATATATTAATTTTTTTTATACTAGTTTACTTATATGTTATATTTTTTGTGTGATTCTTGGTGAGGTTGGGTGATAATTTAATTATGGGAGGTTCATTTGTGTTTTATTGTTTATTCACAGAGGTATGAACATTCTTCGTCTACCGTTGTGTGAGTTATCTTGAAGATTATCGCATTATGTATACATGTATAACCCCTCCAATATATACAAATCATCATTTTTTGTGTATTATGAGGAGTTGATTGATCAAGATATTAATTAATATCTAATGTATTCAAGATAAGGTGGTTGTCCCTGCCATATGGTCTTACATTTTTTAATTACTTTAAAGACATTCCTTTTTAGGTCAAACTTTGCATTATGAGATTTGTGTTTGTTTTTTATTATCATGTTGATCGGTGGAATGAATAAAATATTCCTATATTTTTAAGGTTAATGGTTGAAATTTATATGGATTATTAAATTTGTGAATGTTTCCATCCAATGCTCTAATAGAGTAAAGAACCAAGGGAAACTATCATCATCACTACAATGTTAGGTGGGGGAGTTTAGGTGAGGGTATGTCATGAAACGTTGAAAGAATCATAAGGATATTCCAAACTGATTATATCTTACATGGTTTATAATTTTTTTTAGCTTCCCATTTCATGTTTAATGAAACATGTAATACTTTATTATCTATATATCATAAAACATTAAGTATTTTTTTATAAATATATTTTTTTATTGGTTATGACATTGTATGTAACTTCTCTCTGTCCTCTATTTTAATGCCCCTACATTTTTATTTTTTTATATAACCATTGTCTGCAATTTATAATTATGTGAATTTTTATTTTATTAGAATTAATTTATAGATATTTTCACATACCACAAATACCTAATCAAGGAATATTTTATACATTCATATGTGACGACATAATTGTGAGGAAATCCACTAAATCTTATCAATTTCCCTCAACTTATTTTAATATTGTGCTCTATTTAATCATTTGATTTTACAAATACTATATATTAACTTAATAGAATACAAATCTATATAAATTATTTCTTATTACAAATATTATGAAAAATATGTTCACTTATATCTCATTCTAATGATCATATTTATTATGAGAAAATAGTATGATGTTTGAGTTTATTTTGATTCATGTTTCAATTGTCATCCTAGATATTTCATGTTATATTTTTGGATTTCAATATGACTATTGAACACATCTCTATGTTTCCTATAATATTGTTATTATATTATATTTTCATTAGTTGTACAAGAATTATATATCCCTATAATATATTTAGAATCAGTTTTATCCCATTTTATATAGTATATGGCCCATGGGTTGAGAATGTAACATAAATATAATTTATTTTATTTGGAGAAATCATCAACATATAATTATTATGTATCTTTATTATAAATGTTCCAAATTCCATGAGAACTAAATACAATTCATATATTCATATGACCTTATACCTAATAAATGAGAACTACTATTATGATCACTCATGCACCCATGTTGACTGAGGTATCCGTTTATATAGTAATATTCACCCCCTTTCATGATTTTTAGCTTAACCATTATTTAATGAATATCTCTAGCTGGATATCTTTCTTAATAAATATACTTTAAATTTATATGATATATAAGATAACATATTATTTTCATTTTATATATTGTTATATTGGGTGATCGTGTAATAAATATTATTATCCCAAGGATTCCAATGTTATCTTTGAATAGATGATGTTATAAATGTTCATTTTATGTCTGAAAAGTATGTATGTGATTTACCAGATACAAAAGTGAGTGTATGTGGCATCTCAAATGGTTTCAAATTATTATCATGTTATGTTAGGGAATTTGGGTGTTTCAATAAAAGGATTTAAATCCTTTTGTACATTATAGTAACACGAGTTTCTACCCAGGTGGGATAGAGCTCAATTGAATGAAAAAGAGTCTCATGTACGTAAAAGTTTATAATGGTAGATTCACATTATTTAATTGGATGAACAATTTATATGAATAATTTGATATTATCATGTCCTTATTTTTATACATGGATTGATTTTAGGTTATTTTCTAATCTATCAATTATTTCAGTGAAGTCTAATATTAATTTAATTAATTAATATGTGTCCACTATATGAAAAATTGTTTTATGTGAGAGTTCATTTGTGACGGGCTGAGGACTTATCGAAAATGATCCAATATGGAAAATGATTTGTGCTGGGAAATGAATTCCATCACAAATAATTTTCTATGTATAATTTTTTCAACCAATAATTAATTCTTGTAAAAAATTACTTTATCATGCATCTGCAGCATATAACGGTAAAACGATACTTGTGACGAGTGTGTAATTCTTGTTGTAATTAATGTTACTTGTGTTGGGATAGTGTCTTGTCAAAACATATAGTTCTTATGAGATATTGTATCTCGTCCCAAATACTTTATCGACATAGTAATGATATCTTATTTATTGTGGGTAGCATTAATGAATGATGACCAAATCTACTGCAAATCCTCGTTCTACCATCACCATGGATATTTATAGTGGGTGGTATTTTCAATGCAACCCATACCAAAAAACTCATCGTAAATAATATGACATATATAAATACCTCCATCCCAATTATTCTGACTAATGTTCTAAGTCCTCTTCCACTTTCGATGTAGTTTTTGTCCTCAAAAAAATTTAATTTGTAATGAGATTTGTTATAGAGAAATCTTCATAGCATAATCAATAATTTTATTCCAGCATAGCTTGGTAGTTCGTGATTTTATTTTTAGATTTTTATATTGTTAATTTTTTTACATTATCTAATACTAATAATATTTATAAAATATTATTGATAATTAATAGTATGTAATATTAATTATATGTCATTATAAATAGTTAGTATTGATTATAATTAATTACTAATGAATCATTAATAATTACAAATAATGGACTATATTAGTAATAATTATTGACAATTACTAATAAATACAAATAATTAACAAAATTTGGTAAAATATTATAAATAATTGTTAACAAAAATATAATAATAAAATTATATTACTAATAATTGTAAATTAATATAAATTTTTAATATTAATTAAAAAAATTAGTAGCACGTTAAAATATCTATTAATAATTATAGATAATTTGTCAAATATATATTTATTTTTTAATGATTAAAAAATTTAAAAATTTAAAAATAATTAATGAAAATATATAATTACTAAATATAATTTGTAATACTTTAAGGAAATTGTTAATATTTATCTCAAATTATTTTTAATTGATAGATATTAGTAATAAATAATAATAATTGGTTATAATTAACATAAATTAGTAATAATTAACAATAATTAGTAATAATATAGAGAAATTTGTTATAATTAATAAAAATTAGTTATAATTTACCAATATTAGTAATTATAATTTAAAGATTGAAATAATTAGTTATAAATAGTAATAATTAGGAATAATTTACTAAACAATACCAATTATCACCAATTATTAGGCCTAATTATTTATAATTATGAATAATTAGAAATAATTTGCAAAAACTTTAAACAAGTATCCATAATTACCGACAAATTGCCAAAAATTAGCATTAATTATGAACTGTAGTCAATAATTTCAATAAATAGCGATAATTAAAAATAATTATTCATATTTAGAACAAAATAATGTGAATTTACAATAATTATAGCTAATTAGTAATAATTAATGTTAATTAGTAATTCTTAAATGAAATTAAACATAAATAATGGAAACAACCAAAAAATAAAATAAATATTAGATAAATATTAGATATTACCTATTATTAATTATAAATTGTAATAAGTGGTAATTAATTTCCCTAAATTTCTTATTATCATCGATTATTTTCATATTTATATTTAAATGGACCAAATTAGTAATAATTCAGAAAAATTTGTAAAAATTAACATAATTAGTTACAATTAAGAATAATTGAATTATTGGTCATAATTTTTAGTAATTAGACATACATAGTAATAATTATATATTATTTGTAATAAATAAACATTTTTTTTGTAATAATTAGACATAATTAGTAATAAATATGTAATAATTTGATATAAATTGTAATAATTTGAAAACATATTACAGTAATGTTCCATGATTAGTCATAATTAGCTTTTGATTAGTAATAACTACCAATAATAAGCAATAATTTTTTATAATTATGTAAAATTACTAATATAATACTACAAATTAATAATTATAAGTTGTAATAAACACTAATTTGTAATTATTAAAAATAAATATTCATTATTTCCCTATAACTATGAATAATTAATAATAATTGGAAATAATTTCCAATAATTAGAAATATTTAGCAATATTAACAAAAAATTAAAAATAATTAATAATTTTTGGAAACAATTAGCAATAATTGGATATATTAATCATTAATTATTGATAATTAGAAATAACTACTGATAATTAGTAATTACTATTCATTATTTACAATAATTATAAATAAATAACAATAATTTATAATAATTAGTAATATCTACACATAATTATAAATAATTACTTATAATTCTCAATAATTATTCATAATTACTGAAAACATGTGAAATATTATTGAAAATGAATAATCATTAGTGATGATTACGAATGACTTAAAATAATTTACCATTATCAAAAATACATTCTTATAATTAGGGAAACTTTCAAAAAAAATTATGAAATCATTCCAGCAACAATTTTTTTATTTAGTTATCATTTATGATATAAAGTTGTATTTTCCTCTATTTGTTGATATTTAGTCATAGTTATTTGTAATATGTAATTTTATCATTTTATAATTTTTATAATCATCCTTTCAATCAAAAATATTAATAATATATAATATTTTTATTTTATATATTTTAGAAAAATAACAAATAAGGGTGTAGGGAAATTATTTATTATCGTAACACGATTGGTTATGTTATCCTATAAATCAAAACGGTTCTAGAATAAATCATTTTTTTATTGAGGATGATTAGAGGATTTTATCATATGCATCATAAAAACAAAATTTTCTTTTCTGAAAGGACAATTATGTGTCCATGTATGAAATTTAATATGAGGATATTTGATACATTTGACATTTCAGGGTGTTACCCATTTTGTTTTTGTTATAAATTTCTTATTTGTATCAACTCGGATGATATAGTTTAAGAGAAACTAAAAATAATTTTGTTCCAAAGTCATCATAGATTCAAATATTAGTGGGGAAAGTTTAGGGTAAGTCTTTTTAATAAACATATACACAAAATGATTACTCAAATATCAATTAATAGCCATCTAAATGTTGTGAGATACTTAAATATGATGAGGATGCGTAATATATAGGTTTTAAAGAATGAAGATTTAATGATATTAAAAAGTTTACAGATATCAAATTTTGATAATGGAAGGTAAAATAGTTATTTTGATCAGATATTATATTTAGTTAAATCACTATTACCTGGGAAAAATTTGTTTCAATAAAATTTCAATGAGATAATTTGGATGGTCCTTAATAAGGGTTTTTTTAATAAAATGTTACATGCTTGTTGAAATGATTTAATCCTGTATAATATTAAAAATGGTATATTATTTTGTTTTCATAAATGTGAAAATATAAGTTAAAAAGAGGAATGAATAGAAAAATTCAAATTGGTTCCTATTAAACATGTGATGAATTTACGACTTATAACTTGATTAAAGAATTTATTAATTTCTAATAACACTATTTCTATAGTAGCATGGAAAAATAAAATATATCAAATGATAAAAGATTAAATCATCCATCAAATGGTTATTAATTGTTTCAATTTGATAATTTGAATCAAAAAATAACTGCAGAAGACAAACAAATTCTATTGGATCTTTCTACTAGTAGTTAATATGTATTTGGTTCTCACTGTATTCAATATTCTTATTGATGAGTTTTTCTATATTTGAGAAACGTAACTTTATGGATGTTGGTTAATGAGACATAAATATTAATGACAACAGTAATTCAAAGTCTTTGAAAAAAATTATTTTTATTTGAATCCATTGATTGATGATTTAATTTTATTATTGAGTAATGGTGATAGTACATATGATGTTATTTATAATCCAAATATAATATTGATCAATACACTAACATGGACAATTAGTGATATCCTAGCATATGTAATGTTATCTTGATTGAGTGCACATGTTAAAAAATATTAATTACTATATTATTGAAAACATATTTTTTATGATCATCAATAAAAGAAATACTTATCTTTACACTATCATCACAGAATTCATCGTACAGTCTATTATTTCAGAAGAATCATAAATAATTTCTGAAATGGTATAATTAATAGACATGGACCTAGTAATGATATCAGCTATTTATTTAAAATATAATATCATTTTATTACAAATAATTTCGTTTTGGTGAACTAAAAAACATAAATATCAGTTTTTTGTGTGAAATATCATAGTTTTATAAAATAGAATATTTCTTATGATATACCATATTAGTATGCTTTTTTTATGTAACATGGTATATGTCCTAAATATTTAGAATAACTATTATGATAAAAAAAATTATATTGTTTTGGGCACACCAAGTAATGTTAAAGTTAACATAATGGAATGATTATAAGTTACACAATGTTATTGGAGTCCAAGACATAAGCTATACAAAAATTATAGATCAAATTAGTTATATAATCCAAAATTATAATAATATAGTCTCTAATGAAATTTTTTATTATTTTACTAATGGATTTCATTTGTAAGATAGAGGATGGTTACGTTTTAAATTTCGTCAATGTTTGAAAAATTATTATATTAATAGACTAAAAATTCATGATATTCATGTTATAATGGAATGAATACGACCAAATGGCCTTTTGGATTTTTTTTTTATTCATATATTATGGATATTCATAGATAAATAGCATATTTTTGAATAATTTTGTGTTGAAATAAAATACTATGATGCACCATGATGGATGAAAGAAGCTGTTGTTATAAATTAATTTAAATTTTTAAAAATGCATAATTTTTTTATTTAATTTCATATTAAGTATTACATTTTAATTAATGAATAAAATTATATGGGATCAACATAGTCCTAATAGACATATAAATATAACATATGGTTGTAAACATTAAACAAAAAGGAACAACACAATGTGTCCATATAAGGGTCATTTTTTAAGCTTGTTTACAAGAGGAAACTTATTTTTTCTATGCAGATTATTTTAAACGTATATATATATATATCAAAATATAAATGAATGGTTCATAAATATGGAAATGGTGATGATGTAATGAAAAATCATTTTTTAATTTTAAGAACATTGAATATGTGTTTGGGGGGGTCACCAGAAACAGATTAAAAATGATGATCATCACAATGTTCATAAAAATATTGTTCTCTACTTCGAACAAATGGAATGATTTTTATAGTGAGACGCAAATTCACATATTCATTATATTTGATCAATATTAAATTACCATTATATTATTTATTAATTAATTATTTATTATTTCAAAACATAATTCCTACAAATTAAACAATCTGATGTTAAATAATTTCAATAGAATAAATATTCACAAAAATTAGACCCAGGTATGGTAAGGAATATTTCGAAGAATATAAGAACTGAAGTTAATATTTATTTTACTGATTTTTTTCAAATTATCAAGTGTTAAAACATGTTGAAAAAATTTATAATTGATTATGTTTATTGAATAACCCAACTTCCAATTTGGAAAAATTATATAACGAATATGTATTTAATGGTTTCACCTTTAGACACATGAATATAGTGAAAAAATAATGAATAAATATTGGTTTTTAATAAAGGAACTCATTGTAGCCAATGTGAAGTTTAATTTTAAAGAATACTAGTTGGATTAATTGACATTTTTTTCTCATGGATGAGTATGTTTCAATTTTAATAATGTCATTGGTCTGATACAAATTAATTATTTCATGTTCTTACACGCTAATAAATCATTGAAATTAAATATATAATAATTCATTCACTATTCAACCCATATCTACAATATCATTAATAAAAAACATTTATTAAAATTATTGTGGTTATTCATATCATTTATTTGAATACAAGACAATTGAAAAAAAACTCTTGAAAAATACATTAATATATGTCGATATATTTATACATATGTGTATGAGATAGAAATTTCTGAAGAGTAATCCTTAAATACATCCATTACATAAATATAATAAAATATTTATGATGTAACACACCATTTTTAGTTAATTATGATGATTATTTTGATGGTGTAACTAATATATTTGAAATATCAAGAGATGTATAATCTAGAGACTTTATGGAAATTGAAGATGTTGAGGAAAATGAGGATGATATTTACACTTTTGAATGTAATGAGGATGATGAATATAATGAGTGATGCAATTACATACTAGTTATATGAATAATTTATATATTTTACTTATTTTAAATTATTTAGATGTATCATACTTTTTATGTTTCTGGTGGATAATGATGATTTCAATGAATGTTTCAATTACTTCCTGAAGGCTTTATTTCTTAGTGATTATCCAGAAACATCATCATCTCACCAACATTTTTCTACTATGTTATCACCATCTCAGAGGTGTTGAGAACTTGGAGATTGATAATACCCATCCATATTTCATATTTATGTTCCAGTCATGATTTAAATCAATTCTTGTGGAGTTATAGTTATTTATTTGTTTGTTTTATTTTCAATAATTATCATTAAATTTCATTATATTATTTTTTTGTTATTTATTGGATAATTTTATCATTTTTCACTACATTCATTCATTTAACAGTTAGGCATGGTGTTATATTCTATGGAATTATTTTGTATGGTCATGGGGAAGATGAAATTAGATTCCCAATGATGTTTTGACTGCATTTTTTATAATTATATGGAATGTAAATATATTATAATTATTTTGATATTAATTTATCCATTAATTTTTTTTAAATTATTTGTAGGAATTATTTGATCACATTAATGATCAAAAGATGACATATATCTAATAGTTCTATGAGATCATTATTAATGATATATTTCTATTGATTTTCCAAAATAATATATATAGATCCTTATAAAAATCTAAATCCACAATGTTTTATCAGACTTGTTGCAGCCATCAACCAGATTACTTATCATCTAAATATTAAGAGGGATTGTGATCCAACTAGATGATATATAGTTTTCAGTGTATTTTATCATTAGTATAAAAAAAATAGGGAAAGGGAGGTCATTTATAGAGATAATAGTCATATATTTAGTATTAATCGATCACCTATAGTAAGTAATTTCATTTAATTATTTATATGACATTTAAATTTATCAGAATTAATTTTTATTCACATATGTTGTATATAATACCATTGTTATATAGTATTATGTTTTTAACTGGATATACTCTCATCATGACATATGAGAAATTACTGGTGGCGGACAATATTTGATTTTGTTAAATACATTTTTATTAATTTTAAATTTATGTGAAAAAAATGAAAATTACTATTTTAATTTCCAATTTTATATGAAGGATAAATAATATTCCATGACTTCTCAAACACACGATGATATTTAGGAAGAGAATGAGTTTTAGGAAACAGGTGAATCATGATTTTTAAGCCAGTATAGATTTAGGTGACTCAGTATCTTATCATGGAAATTTTAGTTGCAGGTATCAATTCACGATTGAAGAATGTCTCTTATTATTCTACTACTATGTAGTTATCATCCAGCTTCATAGGAAATCAAACATAGTCATCAACATTGTATAAAAAATATGTGTTGAACATGCTATGTTAGAATGTGGAATGTGTTTATAGATTCATTGAATTGGTATTAGGAGGGGATACCTTGAAACAAATAGTAGAGGGAGGACGAGGAGCTACATAAGTTGATGATGAAGTACATATAATGACTGGAACATGGTATAGTTTTTGAGTTCTCTCCCCCTGGTCCTCTAAATAACCCACAAATTCCTCTTTCATTGACATATATCATTTTTAAATAATATTAATATGAATTTATAGTGGTATTTTGTGTAATATTAATATTAATTCATATTTCCATGGTTTTATAAATTAGGTGATTTAAATTGTTTGATTTTTTTGATGTTTTTTATTCATCAGCGAGGAAAAATCATTTTTATTATAATAATGTACTTTATTAAAAAAATTAATTCATTTCTATATACTTAAAAACAATGAATTAGTATATTTTGTATACATATATTTATGGGAATCTATATATGAATTCTTTGAATTAAAATTGATTTAATATAATAATTTTCCCTTATATTAGTTTTTTGAAAAAATTTATGTAGCAATTAAATATAGGGAAATAGTAATGGAAAAAGGGGAGTGACGAAAAACCCACACATCACACCCTATACTTCACTCATAACACAACACCAAAATTTCAATGATGGATGGTGGATGAAAAACCGTAAAACCCAAGAGTACACGTCATGTACTATAATTACGTGTCGTGATTTCAGGGAGGGGAATGCTATATATTACACAAGTCGTGATGATGGAACACATTATAAATAGCAAGTGCATGATATGTACCTCAAGTACATGATGTTACCAAATTCAACCAAGTGTATAATGTTTATGTGGATTCAACGGGAAGGAGGAGAAATTGGATCTGATGTACAAGTCATGTTACTCTAGTACACATTATGACAACAACAAAGAGTGAAAATTAAAATCGATTATGAAATCCACACTATAGAATTTTTCTATAAAAGAATCCTCATTATGCCCATCCAACACAGACTAGACCTGAGAGAGAAAGCACGACCATCGGGAGATTCCATAGAATCCCACCGTAGATAGTTTTTTAATGTTTTTATATCCTTTAATTTATATAATCATTTAATGATACATATTTTAATTCCAATCTTTCTGTTTCCTTTATTATTTTCTCTATTTTTTATTCTCAATCTTTCTCCTAGGGATTTAGGATTAATCGCCATTGGCGATCACCCGAGGATTGTGGGCTACAGCCATTAGAGAGAGAGGAATCAGTCAAAGGGGGTTTAAAACATCATATTTTGATTTATCTTTTCACATTATGATAATATTATGTGATATTATCATGTTATGATTATCTGCCAATTTTATTCATCATTGATGCATTGAATGAATTATTTCAATAATGAATGAACTCCAACATGATTAACATAATTTATTCATTAATATTGAATTGAATTATTCTTATGAATTTAGAAATCTGAACTAAATAAACATTTGTTATTTTGATTCATATAAACATAATAAATTATGAATCTAGGATAGTTTGATATGGAATGATCATTTAATATATCAATGAAACTTTTTTAATGCAAAACTATTTAATATTAATATTTTTCATGTAAAGATACATTTATTTAGAAAAATCACCCTTTGAATCTTATTCCCCCTCTTATGTTCGACATTTAAAATTCATGAATTTTATTCGCACAATTAGTTTAATAATATCAAAATGAAATTAGACCAACCAAACATTTATTTTATAGTTGTTATCGCTGCATTCCTTGATCGTTGTGTGAATGACCCCACACTAATTCAAAACTACACCTATGTAGTTAGTATAGTCTAAGACAAAATAAATTTCTAATTTGACTCACGCCTATAATAATTAACGATGAATTTATATCACATCAAATTATAGACCCATTTTCAGGGAGTAGTGGAATGTTTTAGAAAACTGATGACCGATTTTATATGTCCATATATTTTCTAATCACATTTCTGGTTACTTGATTTTATTTTAGATATATTTTTACCCAATTTTTTTATCATATATTATGATTTTGGTAATGATTCATGCTACGTCAGTTGAGTTTTTTTATGGATCAACATAATTTTATTACAGCAACATAATTTATAGAATATTTGGAGTATTAGACCACATGGGAAGTAGTGAATTGAAAAGGGTGGAAAAAATAAAAAAAAATAGTCAAAATTATTCTTATTATACTATGAAATATGATTTCCAACCTCCACTATTGAATAAAACCTACTATAATCCCAACAGATAATATACCGACTACCAAAGCATCCAAGGCATATGTAGACCGAGCAATAAAATCATAACTACTACTACATTCATCAAACTCAATAGGAACAACACAAAAAATAACTAACCAAAATACTCTCCTGGGTAAATGAAGTGATGGAAAAGATGTTGGACTATAATGAGTTTGAACTCAATGAGCTTTGATAATTTACTACTCACCTTGCTCAAATCATTTAAAAATTGAATTCTCTTGTTAATTTACTTCCATGTGTTTCTAATCTATATACACTTTTCTTTATATACGATGAACATAATGATGCAGAAGAGGACTAAGCTATTTAAATATTGGATCCTAAAGAGAAAAAAATCAAGAAGACCATTCTTACCAAAAACATCAGAATTAAAATTTAAATAAAAAACATTCTGCATTGTAAAAAAATTAATTCCAGTGTTGGATGAGTGAATAAATGATCATACAGACAAACATAGTGAACATGGATATTTTATTTCTAAAATTTCTCATTTTATTTCAAATTTAATTTCCCTAGTGTGAAATGTACCATCAAAATCTAACACAGGGATTGATTGGTTTGAATATGAAAAATATCAAAATGTGGAGGAAGTCAATACAACATAAACAAATAATGAAGAAATATTTGAGGTATAAAACGAGGAACATTTCATGTAATATATTGGAAAATTTATGAAAATGATAATGTCTTAGATTTTGAAGATGTTTGATAAACTGGGTTATCCCTTCTATATATAAACAAATACTATGAAGATCAATGAGAATAACATTTACTAATGTGTGTTGAAGCAGAACGAAAAAATATGGAAATTTGTGATTGGATGGTTGAAGAGGAAGAGGAATTTGAGTTCTACGTAACACAATATATAGAATCATATGAAGATGAAATTGTCAGTATTTATTACCAAGATTTCATGGAGGTACAAGAGAATGAATTTAGGAAGGATGAAGAAAAAATCAAGGAAGAGGTTAATGGTCAAATATGTGCTAACCTCACTGACATTCTTTAAACTCAAGATTAATGGGACATTCTCATACACATTTAAGATGAAGATGATAAACCAAAGTATCTAACTAAAAAGACAATCTAAAATTTGAACCAGAGGATGACATTAATGAAGTTTTGTTGGTTCAGTTGAACATTAAAATATTGTCAAATTTCAATTTCCTATTATTTTCATTACATTATTTTCCAAATTATAGCCCATCACAAGTCCTGATAAACCAATGGGGGAGAAATATAAAAACATTACCTTATGTAAAAAAAATCCAAAAGTGGTTACATATTTGATATGTCGCTATATATGATGTTCCATTTAGCTAATAATTGTAAACATTTGATCTAAACGATAATAAAATAGGGAAGTTGCTGATTGGAAATCCATATTTAAAAATTTCTATATATAATAATTCTATTTTGTATACATATATTGATGGATTATTATATAAGAATTCATTATATATCAATTTATATAATATCAGATATTTTCATGACATTTATTATTTTTAAATTGTAATGCTGGAATGAAATAAGTAGAATTAGTAATGAAAACATGGGGAATAAGGAACAAACTGACACATCGCACAATGAGTTTCTCTTAAGATATGAAATAAAAATTTCGGATATGTAGGGGAGAAAAAATACTAGAAAAACTCTGAGTAAACTTCATGTACTATCAGTACAAATTATAACTTCATGGAGAGGAAAGTAACCTATTAGACAAGTCGTGAAGACGTATCATACTATGAAAAACCAGTACATGACATGTACCTGAGGTACATGACATGACCAAAGTCATTCCAAAATATGATGTATCCACATATTAAACATATATGAGGAGAAATTGGATATGAAGTGCATTATGTGTACCTCAATTACATTTCATTACGATGGCAATGCGTGAAAATTAAAATCGATGCTACAAGACATGCTGTAGAGTTTTTCTACAAAAGTGGCCATTGGACGCCGATCCCACACACTCTGGAACCAAGGGAGCTAGCGCGACCATCGAGACCTTCCATAGAATTACACCATAGACAGGTTTTGTTTATGTTTTTCATTCCTTTGTTTGATTTAATCATTGAATGTTTTATATTTCAATTCCAACCATTATTTTTTCATTATTCATGTATCTTTCTTTCTCTCTCAGTATATCTCTTATTGATTTAGATATAATCATCATAATAGATCACCCCAGGATGGTTGGATACACCCATAGGCGAGTGCAGAATCGGTCAAAGGGGGTACATTCCATCGTAGTTTGAGTTATCATTTCATATAATGATGATATTATGCGATATTATCATGAACTTAATACATTATTATTTTATTCAACATTGATTTATTGACCAAATTATTTCAATAATGAATGAACCCTAACATGATTGAGTTAATTTATTCATGAGGATTAAATTGAATTTCACTTCAATATATAGCAATATGAACTAAATACACATCAATTATTTTGATTCATCTGACCATGATGAATTGGGATTCTATACTAGTTTGATAGGGAATGAACAGTTCTTCTATCAATGAAACTGTTTTGTTGAACAACTATTTAATATGATTATTTTGAATGTATAAATAAATTAATTTAGCAAAACTAACCCTAGAAACTAATTCCCCTCTCTTCTATTTATCTTTTGAAATTTATTTATTTTAAATGGATAATTAGTTTAATAAAATCGTACTGAAATTGAACGGAACCATCCTTTTTTATGATTTTTCAACTTTGTGTTCCTTGATATCTTTGGGTAAAACACCACACTTCAGCTATACTAAACATTTAGATTTAGTACACTTTGGGTAATTATAAATTTCTAATTTGTCTCACGCCCAAGGGAATTAATGATTCCTTTCATGAACATCAACAATATTTGGTGATCAAATATTTTAAATGGTACATGCATCCATTGATTTTTTTTTTCAACAGACCATTAGATATAAAGATTTTTCATTTCCATTTTCAACAACATGTTAATAATGATAGGACCCTATCATAAATAGTCAATCGTGATTGGATTCCATGGAAACTAACTCATCATATATAAGTGGTTTTTTGTTTCTTATCCCATGTTTTTGAGTAATTATTTATACTATATATAGTGTTGAAACAAAATAACATCATTCTCAAAGTGCTCAAAATTTGTTGGATTCCCTAGGTGAGGTTTATTTTATTTTTCTATATTTTTACCTTAGGACATTTTGTTTGAAGATATTAAAATTTTACATGTATACTAATTCATCGGTGATATAAATTCAGGCTTAGTACTTTTATCATGTGTTGGTTATAATATTATATTATTTAATTTATTAATCTCCATGTAATTTTTTTTAATATTTAATATTTGTGGGAAAATTTTAAATTCTCATGTATTATAGAAATTTAACTCTCATGTTATTTAAACTAATGTATTTTTAGTGTGTTGATAATTATTCTTAAATTTTTCCCATCATTTTACATGTGAAAAACATATCCCATATATTACAATTGTGTATCCTTGACAACATATTATTATGGGAAAATAGATCAAGAATAAAACCTTTGGGAGGGGGAATCACATCACCCAAAAATCCCCTTTCATCTTTATCACATAGTTTTCCTTTTTAAAAATTTTCACCAATAACCATCATAATGTATATTTATTTTATGATATTTTCATAGATTAGGAGGAAAGATGATGATTATTATAAGAATAAAAAATTGATTCATGATAGTGGTCGATTAAAATAATGGTGGAGGTGATAATGGCGCTCAGCTAGAAAAAAATGCAATTTTCCATATAATGAGGAAATATAATTGTGGCTATTTGAGAAGGTGGAAACAACACTGATTTAAAATAGAACATTTATGTTTTTTATGGTAGTGGGGATAGGTATTTTTTCATAGTGAGGCATTAACATACGAACTCATTAGTAACAATATCATCCCAAAATATCTTACTTGACCATTAAATCATTTTTAAAATAAATCACTAAATAATTATTCATTCCAAAACCAAAATATTTAGTATCAGGGTAAAATTATTACCATACATTACTTTTACAATATAAAATATTATAATTATTTAATTCCACATTCTCAGTGTTCCTAAAGCTCTCACATTCTACCCAGAAAATTTTCTATTTAATATCTCCAGTTTTATTTACATATTCTTTTTATTATTCTTGGAAATATATTTAGATATCTCATAGGAGTCAGTGTGGTAATTAGTTGTAACAAATCCAAGAAATTTAATATATAAAAAATATTGAAAAATATTAAATAAAAAATAAATTATTTTTTAATAAATTGTTTTCATATTTACAAGAAACTTTAATTAAAGGTCTTTGACCTTGTTTGATCCCAAAATGCTATGATTACATGATGCCTTATGTAATGTTAGTCCCTTGGAGGAGAATGATTGAGGGACTCTCTAGGCAGGTCAATTAAATGAATTAAATACATTACACAATAATTATATTAAATATCTCAAACCTTGATCCTACCCTAGGAAATATGCTATTATGAAAAAACACAAAGGTTAACCACTAAACCATGGGAGAAAAAGGAGGTGGATGGAGCATTATTTATTTTCATTGGAATTTTGAGGGTTTAAAGTGAGTAGTTCAAGGGGAATCATGATACAAATGATGAACATAGTTGGATCATCATTTTGATCCCTAGATGAAATTTCGTTCAGAGATGACCAATCCAATCCAAATGTAGGACTCATATTTAATGATACTACGTTCTAGTTGATTATCTATAATGAATAATAAATTTCATAATAATTTCATCTTATATCAAATGAATTCTATGAACTACATTTAAATATAGTTGACATTAATATTTATTTTTTAATCATTGTTTAATGATTCACCCCTATTTTTTCTACATAATGTACAATTCCAAAGAATACATTGTCCAACGATGGTATTAATATTGTTATTGAACATTCCCCCACTTTTTTCATGTTCTTCAACTTCATCCCATGGGGCCATGATTAGACATTACCATGATGGATTCTATTGATGTGGAACCCCCTTATACATGGTTTATGTAATCATGATGAAAAAATTCATGATATTTGGAAAGATAATGGTGTTATACGGTATGTGGTTTTTCACAAAACAGATCTGAGACTGGGGCATAGTTCATCATCCATGTGAAAACGGACATCTTGACATAGTGAAATATGGATATACTAAAATATGTTTTAGTGGTTGTAATCAAGCTACAATTAAAGGATATGGAGTGATATACCCAACATATGGGATCCATTATTGTATTCATAGTGGATTAGATTATGGTGGCATGTGTACGACTAGATAAAGAAGAAGCACCTTCTAGAAAATTCTCACATAAATAGTGTGTACCATTGAGAACACAAAACATGTAGTACCTTGTCTATGATGACTAGGGTTTTACATGTAATTAAATATCACACCTTATATATGATCCATACATTCCATGGGACTAGGTTCTATAAGTATTACATATAGCACAATGGTACACAGGCATGAACACATCCATGAACAGAAGAATGACCGGAGTACGTAGAAACAACCATGTACTTCTATGTGACCATTATATTTAAGAAACATCTAATATGCATATGAATGTATTAAATTTAATGGGAATGACAAAATGTATGCAATTTTCAGTTGATTTATACAAGCATTGGCCAGGAGACCCACGCTGGACAATGGTTGTCAAGAAAATAATTCAATACCTGATAAATTCCATAAATTATTCAACGTGACTTATTCCTTTTTTTTCTCCTTCTTTGGTACCAATATCTTGGCCCACGAGTATCCTATCATGATAATTTATCATCATAGAAATATTAGTGAGCATTATTTTAGCATCTATATTATCAAAAAATCAATTATGAGTTGATTCTTCCCTCTCCGATGCTTGACCAATGAAATTAGTTGGGGGTGATCATTAAAAATAACTTATGTACATTATTCCATAGTATCACCAAGGAGTGGATCCCCATTACTATTTTCATATGTAGATTTGGTACTCCTGATACTACAATATGGTACAATCCTTATTTCTATATAGTTGTACACTAATATTAAATTTACATTACATGAATGAATTTAATTGGATCTAGTGCAACCACATTCATGGATAACAATGGTGAGTAGTGGACCCATTCACATTGATTTTTATGTGGGACTTTGTAATGTCTGTTGTCAAAGATAGACCTTTAGAGATACATGATGTATCATTATTCTTATATGGGATGTGTATATAGAGATCAATGTTCTATCTTGTCCGGGCTTCTATATGAGAATATATGTTGGGTTTTGTTTCCCTCTTTCAGAATAATTTTATTTACTATTTTATCTCTATTTTTCAGGATTCATGGGTTTTGAGGAAAACTAAATTGTATATTTATTCACACACCTGAATATAATTTTCCTAAATTTGTTTTTTTATATGTAGATGATATGAAATTAAATGGTGATTTCATACAAGCATATATTTACATATATAAGCTAGCTCTATTCGGTGGTCGTGTATAGAGATTGTGATATGGGGATCCCTTTAAACAACCATTTTCCAGTTTTTCCTGATTAGGACTTCATTTCTAGTCGGAAATTTATTTTTACCCATTAAAATTTTGTAAAATGATACTGTAATTTGAATCATTACTAGAATTTTTTCCATGCAAATTTTACAATATCCATTTTCATTCATTTATCATATATCTAGAACATGACATGATGTTTTTTGGGTTTATGTTTATAGGTACTTTAGGCTAACACGTCCTATTTAAGCATTCCCTACATGACATTTGACAACAACCTAAAGCCTAATAGTGGTCGGATGGGGTCGAATTAGGAAAATGACAACTATCAAGGAATGACCTAGTAGGATAGGTCATAACAGGGTGGTATTTATCAAAATAATTGTATGGTGTTTTAACATGATGTGAGGATTTCATTAGTCATTAATAAAAATTGTTCTAGTGTGTCATGAGTATAGAATTCTTCTAGGGAACCAAATATTGGTGGATATGTTGATGTATCCATTCACATATTCATTGACTAATAGATTATCCACACAACATTCCAAGATATTTGTTTATAGGGAAAATGTTAAATTCATTATATAGGAATATGTGATTGGATTTCATGTTTCAATTGAGTCAGCTCACAATATATTATCATCGTACAATGATTTCTCTTGATAAAAACCTAGATTCCTCCCTAATGACATATAGCTTGGATATAATTACAAGATAATGATGATGATTAGTTGAGTGATGACACCTCAGTTATGGGTATTTTTTATGAGGTGTTCACCATATTTTTCTAGGTGGAGAATCAACAATGTTTGGGATATTTGGTTACTATAATAGGATATGGAAACAATTCACACAATATAAGGTAATTATTTATGTTTTAGTGAAAATAAAAATAGTATTTCTGGGAGAATAGAAACCTATATAATAGGTTATTGGATTGAATCTATGGAATATGTTTAAAAGATTATAAAACCCCCAACTAATCAGATGGTTTCACTTGATGCCATAATTCCTAGTAGAACGAATAGGTGATGGTGGATTCTAATCATGTACATGTATGATGATATGATTATTACATGGTTACTCTTCAGAAAACTATTATTTGATGAGTATTACCCTTTGTTCCATTCACTATATATAAAAATAGTATCTTCTCAAGATGGATCTGGGTGATATGTCAGTCTCTGAGTACAATCTTATGTTTTCAAACCTCATTTGTCACACTCTCAATATAATAAGGTATTTTTTCTTATAAGAATATAATTTTAAGAAAAAATTTCATTGATACATGTGTTGTGTCATAGTATCATTGTTAATTAATTATTATGTTGGAGTGTTCGAGTGAGATATGTTTACAGAGAGATTCTTCAAATAGATAACATTTGTCGTTTAACAATATAGTGGTTATAATGGTTATGATTTATCTACATGATATATAATATGATTTATTCTATGGTATCTACTTATGATTCATAGATATCCCTGAATCATTAAACATTGATATTTGGTTCCTTCTTCCCATATAAGAAATAATCATCATGATGATAGGTGATGCTATTCCGATGGAGGGATGGGTTATGTGGATCATGAATTCGTGACATGAATTGATAAGGAAGGAATAATGATAATGGATTTACTACTACTATGATTATGGACATCCCAATCATGGTATGTGTATCACATAGGGAGTCGGTGTTGGTGAATCATGCGGAGATCTGGATGGAGGACCTCTTGTTGGAGGACAAAGATATGATATAATTCCACCCCTAGAACATGGTAGTTAATGTCACGATAATAGAGTTGGAATCATGTTTGAAGGACGTTGAAGGGAATGAAGGGTTATGAAATGGATAATTTTAAGATGATTTGAGGTATGATCTATTTATTTTCTACAATTTACAATATACTTATAGACCCTGGTGTGAGTCATTACATCATCATTATATCCATTGTGCGGGAGATATGGGTTCCCATTAAGCCCACAACATTGTATTTGTTTCTATAAGATCCTAATATGAGATATTCATCTATATTTGACTTCTTATAGTTGTGTGAGATTTCCTTTTGTCAATATAGATTCTTGGGGGACTACTTTGTCACCATGATAATCCTTGTGACATTATCTTGTCTATGGAATAGTTTTATGTGCTATGTTCCAAAAATGACTATCATCATATGATAGTTATATACCTTTAGACGAATGCGAATATATTCACCTTTGTGGGAGACAAAGACCAAATGGTTATTTTATTGGTCATCTTAAAATGAAACAAATATAAATCACACATTAGATCGAGTGTTTTGTCCATAGAACAAAAACACATAAGGAATATTGATTCAGCCTATAGTGGAGGGTTACATGAATGAAATTACTAATGATTTCTAGGGATTAGATTCATATTGATATATTCATTTAAAAAATAATTTACACCCTAGTACTGCACTGAAATATTCTAGAATATATCATATGGCCTCTACTGAGCTCTTATACTTTTGGGTGGTGTTGGAAGATCTTTGAGTGAAAGGTTTTATCATACCCAATGTCCCCTGGGTATCTTAATGTTTTCTCATGAAAAATGTGGAAGAGTGGGGATTCATGTTGATTATCATTAACTGGATTTGGTAACATTAAATATCAAGTACGCCTAATAAATATTTTATGAAAAATAGGAATGATTTAAATATTCTAGTTGGATCTCAAACATCAATCCCAGTTCTGACAACCACAAGATAAGGGTTTAGGAGGGGATATATTAATGAATGAATTATAATATCGATATAGACACTATGAGTTCATGATATAATTTTTGGTGTGACTAATTGAAATGTTCTATTCCTGGATCTGATGAAATAGATCTTACATCCATACATGAAATGATTCAATGTTTTCATGTTCAATTGCATTCACTTACATTCTATGTTAGGGGAGGAGCATGAAATGAACTTAAAGGTTGTTCTATACATGCTTTAGGTGAATCATAAATATGGTAAGATATCGAAGTGACTTTTTTCAAAATGTGTGGTACACATTCCATAGAATTATATCTAAAAAAATTACTTACATATAGACCTGGTAAAAATTGATGTAGTGATTTCTTGGTATCTATGCATGAGGGTGTTAAAGGTGTGACACTTACCTGAATTTGTGGATTAATATATGAGGCTTGTGGGTTAATTTAAAAAGATATAATACCATTTGGATACATTTACATGGTTATGCAAGTGATATAACAAGTATGATTAGTGTCATAGATCTTTTGAGGAGTTCAAATTAACATTGAATAGAGATCCTATGTTAAGAATTCTGGAGGAGATAATTCAGTATGTAGTGTTTTTTTATGCCTATGGAGTTTCGATTGGGTTTTTATTGATGAATATATAGGAAATTATTTGTTATGGTTCAATTATTTTAGAACCTGTGATAATTCTATGTGACCCATGATAAAGAGTTAGTAGTGGTAGTCATCGTTGTGAATATGTGGAGTCATTATCTCCTAGGTGAGAGTCTCGTTGTTTACTCCAAACACCATAATATTAGTTACATCATAACTAAAAGGTATCTAAATGAGGGGGATATTATTTGGTTGAAGTTATATTATCATTATAAAATTGATATAGTTTATACAGTTGTGAAGGTAAATGTATTTACTGATGAGATTAACAGAAAATCCCTTTCCCACATTGTACATGAGCCGTCTAAAAAGTTGGATTCATTGGTGTTCACCCTAGTTTAGGGGAGGGGTGATGTTTTCATTTAGTCAATGGTGGAGACTCCATAAATTAACCATATTTTCATATTTTCCATGTTGAGGGATATTTAATCTTTGGTTCAACATGCCTATAAATCTTTACGATATGGGTTAGTCATTTTTACCGGAGGAGGGGGTCATGTCATCATGTTTTGGGGGAAACAATTTTTTCTATCACACTTGATGAGGAGAAGATGATAGTGTGTGATAATTATATTTCATCCTTACATTTGGGTGTGATAGAGAGGAAAAATTAGTTTTAAAAGTATATTTTGTCAGTTTTCATGAGGTATAGAGTTTCCATGTCCTTCTCCGGAGGTCTCACATGTTAGAAGGTAAAGGATGAACAACTGGTGAAGCATGTTTTACCAAACTCATGATATCAAAAAATGGATGTGGGATGGAATATTGATGTATATTTTGTTGGGTATTACATGGACAAGATATGCCATATATCAATATGGGATGTTTTTTACAAACATACCTAGTCAACGCAATATTATTACGCATATGAGAAGAGTTTTGATAAGAGTTTATAGGATTTTATGTGATGAATATCATCAATATTATAGGTGTAACCTAAAAAATTTCCTCCATATGATATAGTAGATTCAAAAAATGGTTTATGAGTATTTCAAGTGGCATTTGGGAACCATTTGTATATATTTACTGTTTTTCACCACCATATGAATGGGATGACTGATAAAATGATCAGTGTGTTGGATTATATTCTAATATCCTTTTTGTTTGAAATTAGTCAGAGATGGGAGGATATTATTCCTTTGGAATATTTTTCTTATAATAACATATATCACTCTACTATCAGTAAGGACGATTTCAAAGAACACATTTAGAGACCCCAGATATCTCTATTATGAATTAATGAGACTTGTGTGGAATATATTCTTGGAAAAAATATAGTTCAAGAAATTATAGTGAAATTTTAGTTAATACATTTGACTATGTGGAAAACCCATAGATCACATAAATTGCAAACCTATTGACATTATCATATTCTGGTGTATGAGTAGAGAGACATTGTTTTCTTCATAGTATCCCAATTATGATGAATATAATTAATTTTTATGGGAAGCATGCTATCCTAAAGGCTCATCGATAAATTCATGATCTTAAATGATTTTAGTGGTTGGTTACCACTTAGATTTTATCCCATAGTGGGATCCAAATTAATACTTCTTACATATGTCACATATGAGGACAAACATTCACGAGCACACAGTGTTATGGAATTGGTTGAGCTATACATTGTGTTACAAGCAATATTTGTAGCGTACCATGTGTAGAACAAGCAATTAATGGAGGGGATAATATTTAAAAAATAATAATTTAGAGAATGTTAGTTTGAACCATGAGAGAATACAAGTGATACATTTGGTGAATGTGACCTAGATACGAACATTTTACCCCACATTTTTCAATAACAACTTGTTTTTAGGGATAAAAATCTTCCTAGAGGTTTTACTATATCATGGATTTACAAGACCCCAGAATCAATATAATTAAATATTAATTTATACTAAAGAATACATAATAATATTTTAAGAAAAAATGTACTTCACGTTGATTGGGACCATAAATAAGAAATCTGAGACCACTCTAGACTCTAGAATGATGGGTTTACCCTAATTACGATCTAATGTTGGTAGAAATATGGAATTTAGTTGATGTAATTATTTCGTAGGTGCGTGAAGAAAAATAATTAATTAACATAATATAGATATATAATTTATTTATTTAAATTCTCAAACCTAATAACCACTTATAAATATACTATTATAAAATATTTATAGGGGTACGACATAAAACTGTGATATTAGATAGGAGATAGAAGTTTTATTCATTTTCATTGGATGATCAAGGATCATTGATGAATCAATCAAGTGTAATTGAGAGAAAAGTTTATTACACATCGGGATTGTCACGTTCATCATTTGTGTACACATTCAACACCAAATATTGATCCAGTCCTAAAGTATGACTCATTATTTTATTTTATTTATAACTAGGATTAATAGTACACATGGATTATAAATTATATAAAGACTTAATCTTGGAACTCTTGAACCACAAGAACTAGATATAAACCATGATTATGTAACAATTTATTATTTTATTAATCAGAATATTCTTCACCCATACATGGCATAAAAAATGAAAATTATCTAGGATTTCATTATCCAATAATGGTTACAACATAATTATTGAATCTTTTACAAACATTTCTTATATGTATTCATTATTGAAATATGGGGTTTCATTATGACATTATTACTCTAGATTAATGTGTGGTTAAACACCCTGATTTTTTGATGAATCATTCATGATATAGTAAGTTGTGTTTTAAAAAATAGATAGTTAAATGTATGATACGGGTGATAACGACATGGATCAATGTCTATATCGTGATTATTCATCTCTGAAAGTTGTAACATGGTTTTGTAATGGCTTGGGGATTTAAAAAACAAGGATTGAGTGGTAATAGTTCAGTCATTAGTGACAAATTGGGCATGATCAAACCTCTATTTGGGAACTACAATGTGATACACAACATAATCAGTGTTGTAAAGGAAAAGTGCGATACACGTTGATTGGGTGTCTCATTCTAGAAAATATGGACATGAATGGAACATATCATAGAGAAAACATTACATATAGCCCAATGTCTAATGAAAAAATAGTGTTTCATTTAGTGTTAAATATCATATGTTGTGTATGACCTAGTGTTAGTATCTTAGAGTGTACCTGAGGGATACATGGTATTAGACATGTTCATGACCATATTATATGGGTTTGATTATTTAAACAAACAAGTCCATGCTTTTTAGACATTTTCATTGTACATGGTCAGGGAAAGTGTACCGGTTCTGGACCATAGTGCATGGGAATGATTCAAAGTATACGAATATGGTCCATTAGACTTTTTAATTACACATATAGAAGAGAGAGGTCTTGTATACCATATACACACTATGAAATATTCAATGAGGCTTATGACTTATATGTCTCTTTTTATGAGACTGTAACATGGGATTGTGAGTATATAATGCATGACATTTCTTTATAGAGAACGTGATTGTGGAATTTGTTTCGAAAATTGAGACAAAACATGTGGTGTATAGATAATGGAACTTATTTTATCCTTTTTTACTGAAGAAAGATATCAGTTGTGATTATCATAGGGATACGTTGGATAGTACGCCCATGTATCCCTAGGGCATGGGTCCCCTATAATCTTTCCACATAGAGAGTTTATACTCCCCAATAATATAGTAGGTTTTGCTCTCCATATATATAAATTGGTAATAATAATTCAGTATTTTATTGTGGTGAGTGGGTCCTCTATGATATTTATATCCCACCCGAATATGGAGCATAGTGGGAAGGTGTGTGAACCACCAAATAGATTATTGTGAAAATGCATGTGATGCAGGGTGTATGAGTTAGAAAATTAGATTAGTGATACGACTCATCATTCATCACATAGATATAGACATAGATATCAATTTTTTATATCTCTTGGTTTTTATGATAATATTTTTTGGATTTAGGTTCCATATTTCTTATATATTGAGTGAATTGTTGTTTGTTTCTACATATCCCTTATTGGTTTTAGGGGTTCATACTCGGTATGTATATAATCACCCATACTTGGGATTTTCCTACACATCTTGTGTTATACCAAGATGATATATAGTTCAATGGTGATTTTAAATCATTAGAAATCTGTGTAAATGATTTGACTTTGTTCGGTGGTCAACCATATTGATTATAACACATTATCTATTATATCTCCCTTTTCAACATTGTTGTCAGGTTATGACCTCATTTCTAGTAAGGCATTTATTTTTTTCCATTACAAATTTTTACTACTCTATAATACTTATTATTCTTTACTAGAAGATGTTTTATATTGGGATTACATTATATATTATTATTGTTTTATAATATCTCATGATTATTTCATGGAGTTTTTTAGGTGACTTCATACATTCACCTTAGTCTATGGCCTCTCATTTAGGAATTGAATAATTATGGATTTCTAGTAGCCCCCTTCCTATTAGAAGTTGTATTTGGGTTTATCGCTCAATATAATGTTGCATAGTATATCCCTGGTGTGTTTCATTATGACATAATCAACTAATTATATACATCAATGAGTTGTTTGAGGTAAGACCCCAGTAATGGGAGGGATATCCTGGAAGAAATTAGAGACATGAATCAATAGAAAATTGGTTATTATAATCTTCTAAAAAATTTCATAAGCATGTGATCATAATTATAACCATGAAAGAATAATTTGAAAAATTAATGGAATGTGGAATATTCATAATAATGAAACATAATAACATGGTGCTCAAATACCACACATATTTGTAAACAAAGAAACAATTTCATTCATAAATAAAAGATGTGCATAATTCATAACATCAAAGAAAAATTCTTGTACATGAATAATACACATAATCTATTGAGTAATATCACATTAAATAATGTCATGTAAGGCTATTTAATTATGGTCCCACCCATCACATTATAAATGATCATAATCATACCTGACGCATGGATGGATAAAATATAACAATAGTAGTCCCAAAATAATCTAATATAAAGAAAAAATTATTATATGGATTTAATAATGATTCATTATGAGATAACCATTGGGTTTACCAATTAATTATGGGAGATCATATTTTATCATATAAAATAATTTATATTTGAATATGAAATAGCTTATTAATATTTAAATTGTTGTTTTGGAATAATAATTCATATTTTATTTAAATTCATCATTGTAGTTGTATCATAAATGATTACTTCAATGTTAAATCATATTTATACAAGTATAATAGAAAAGGAAATATGGGTGAAATGATAATTTTAAGGATATTGGAGATATATATTTTCTGAAAACAATGTGAAAGAGTATAGAACATATAAATAATAATTTTTTTTGGGAATCTAAAAAACCTAGATACAAAATTATTCTATGTGTTTCCTACCCCCACTATAATAAACATTGAGTTGTTAAATGATGTTACCATATGTGAATTATATTAAATTTAGGAACTATATATCAATTAAAATAAATGGATTATATTTATTTACTACCATTTTAATGATCATATATTTGGATATCCTATTTACCTTAAAATATACATTTTTTTTACATTCAGTGATCACAATTTATTACTAATTATAGATTAGAAAAATAACTAAATAGTATTATAAATATAGTAACTTATACCATTATATGTTATAAATAATTTATTATAATATTCTATAATGGTAATAATATTTAGTGATTTTCCAACGTCCTCATAAATGTTAAACCTACCATCTAAGAGAAAACTCCAAAAGAAAAGGTGAGAGATATAAAATATATTAATATATTAGAAATAGATTTTTATATTTTAGAATTACAGTGTCAGGATCAAGTTTAAATAATGATTCATTTATTAACATATTTATATAATAAAAATTATTTTTAGGATTTGTATTTGGAAATGAAAAATGAAATAAAAAGGTGAAGGTAAATTTTTTATTTCATTAGTTGATATATTTAAAAAACTTATAAATTGTAGAAATATTTGATTTTTATTAATTTGTAATATCCTTAAGATGATAAGGTTAATTATATATATAAATTCATTATATATTTTTTTTGTATATTGTAAGTGAAGGGGTTTACCAAGGGGAGGTTGATGGGTTATTTATTCATGAGGATTGAAGTGTCTTCATGATACAATATTCAATAAAATGAAATTCCCATGGTAAATCTTAAAATAGTTAAAATATTTACATTATAATTAATATGATATTAAAATAACATATGACATTCAAAAACATATTATTTTAATTAATTTCTTTTTTAAAATTTATAAATAATGAATAAATATTTTTTCAATGAATTAATTTAGAATATAAAATTTAGAAAATAGATTAATGGTTGAGATATTCATTTTCATAATTATTGTTACTTATTATAATTGTGTTTGGTAGATACAAAATTCTATAATTTCTTAGGTTATTTTTAAATATTTAATGATCCAATAACAAAATGTAATGTTAAATTAGTATTCTGACAAATAACATAATCATTGATGCATTTTAGAAAATCCAAAAAACACCATTATACAATTTCACCATTCTGATTCTAAAAATGAAATTATTTCCATTCAAAATATTTTTCGAACAATTTTAATTTAAATAGTAAACATAAAAATTATTATTTATTGAAATAAAAATTTAATTACAAACTATTAAAAAAATTCTTATATTCTATTTGATAATTTTTATCATAGTATTCGTTTTGTTGACTGTTTATATTTTTATTTTAATATTTTTATAAGGATAAATATTATTAATATATAATTTTACAATATCTAGGAGAATTCAGTATTCCAAAGGCCAGGTTATTGATCCTAATAGTTATTTCACTATTCATAAGGGGAACATTAATATTTCAACTAGAATAACAGTGTATACGTTGTCATATAACACCATTTATATAAATATTTAATCTTTAATTCATCATTCACCTCAATTAATTCAAAAGTTATATATTTTTCATTCCTAAAATGTCGATTTTGTTACAAATTTTATATATTGTTTTTATAATCATGTCTATTTTAGTGATGTTTCTAGTAGATCAATATGATCCGATTTTTTATATTTTGATAATTAACATTTCTATTTATTCACACATTGTAATAATTAAAAATTATAGGGATAAAATTATTCATTAAAAAATCTTTTATCTTACTAAAACTATACATTATTTGTTTCATGTATTTACACGATATTATATACATAATTATGATAATAGTTATTTATTCTGAATAAAAACTAAGTATATAATTAATTTTTATGGAACACACATTCCTATATCATTTAGAAATATAATATATGATATATATAATAATATAACTAGGGGATAATAGATGAGGAACTTTTTTTTAATTGCACCCCTGGGATCCCAAGATTCATATTCATAATGTTGATTTCATTAATAATCCATAATATCCCATGATTTCTTATTGTGTAGAATTTTTTTATTTAATTAACGGTCATCATATGATATTCCTTATAAAATAGGTAATCCAATAGTTTTACAACCATTCATTATAGTATATATGAGGGATTGGTGGTGTATATCATAATCATAGATACATTGATTACATCATGAACTTGAGTTGGGTTTGGTGGATGTCTGAGATGATAGAATACTACCTTGATTAAATCTAAAATTTAAACAAGGATAATGTTACATGGGATATGATTTCCCTTTTTTCTAATTCACATGACTTCCTTCCCTGGTTATATTTAGAAGAATAATTTTCTACAAACTTCAGACTCTCGTTATAGTATACATTTATCACTAGAACTATTCTTGTACCTCAATGATGTTTTTATATGTTATTCGATGGATTATATATTTTCTCATCAATTTCACAAGATCATATATAATGAGATTTTTTTTTAAAAAATCATAATAATAATTTTTTTGTTCTAAAATAAATCTCATATAGTAGATCATGTCGATCCATTTGAAGACTCATGTGGGTGCTATTGTTTTATGTGAATTAAAATAATAACAATATGATAATATCATACTCTATTACATTACCTTGAGTAGGATTTCCTTATTCCCTTTACTATTTAAATGGTAAATCCATATTGAAAATTTGTTGTTAGGTGACATGCCCTACAAAAATTTAATAAATCAGTCAGATAATTTCCACGAATATTCTAAAATTATGAAATTAACCTAGGATCATGATCAGATACAATTGAAAATTGTACAGATAAAGCCTCACCCCTTCCATTACATATATCCTAGAATGTTGATTAATAGATAAATAGTCATAGATAATGATATTTCCAGAGGTCCTTGTTAGTTTCTACAATAAAACCATATCAAATTTCATTTATTGGTTTTATTTGGGAGACTAGTGATAATTTCAATGGTTAGTTTCTCACATTTACATGATTTTATAGGAAATATTTGCCTCATCACATTAGACATTGGTTTATCTACATTAATTTACTAACATAACATATACATTTTGTCCTAACTAAAAAAATCCTTTTTCATTTCATCCAAAAATTATTTGTCCCAAATATTAAAATAAATAAATTTACTTCTTGTATGTAAGGAAAATGATGAGAGTTTTGTATTATCCAATAAATCACTATTTATTTCATATGAAAAAGGAAAACAGTTTTATGTTCTAAATGTAATGAAACCATCTCTATTAAGGAGTAATTCATGAAACAGCAGATCCTTCATTACCATAAAATTCTTTTGATTAACCAAATAATCCCTTTATACCACCATGATATTCACTTGAATAATGGTGGGGAAATTATTTGGTCATGGTCAGATATCTTATTTATAGTTATGATTTACAGATCTCTCCATTGAATAAACATGAATATAGTTTTCTTCAAAACGTGTATCATGGATAGTGTGGTGTGATCATCTCATCTAATATCACCAACAATTTTATTTTCATTTCTATAATGGTATTTAATATAGAAATTATAGACATTAATCATCTTCAATAATGTTCATTTATCTATATTAATAACTTTCTATTTGTCTATATAAATTAGAATCTTTTGATTTGTATGTTATTCACACATCCCCCCATAGAATTAATTTATCCAAAAAATTAATGAAAATATTTTTATAACCAACTCTAGGTTATGTATAATGTCGATTTTCTCATGGATCTGTAACTATATAAATTTTAAGCTATCACATAATAATTATTAATGAGTAAAAAACCTAGGAATTTCATTAATGTATCAAAATATATCACAAATCCTTCTCCAATTGAGGGTTGTTTGAGTATATGAAATGATATTACCCTCTTCATGAGATCATTAATATTTTCATGAAATTATTCCATCAAGATATACATTCCCCTTTCCATGTTTAATTCATTACAGGGATAAACAATCATGATAAATTTATCAGAAATTATTAGTATTACCGATTTAATTAATTAAATGAGTGGATCTCTATGATACTAGTGATTATATTCTATTATTCATATTCAATTTTTTTAATAGACCAAAGAAATTCCATCACATATGATCACATCCATAAGAATGTTCCATTTTATATCTACATGTAGTACTTCTTGGACTAAGAATATAAAATTTCATTCCTTAATGTCACCCACACAGTCCTTAGATATTCTATGTGGCCCAACTTATTCATAAATTAGATGAGAATATCATTAAAAATCTATGATAAATTTATCAAGGTAGTTTCAATATACTTTATTCCTCAAATCCATGAATATTACATGGGGATTAGTATGTCTGAAGGTCACCACTATGATATAATAGTTCTTATACATTGTAATGAAGGTTATATTGTGAATATATTCCTTCTTCACCTTAATAATTAATGAATATCCCCCATTGAGAAGTACTAAGCTCCTCGATGTGTATATAAATATCAATCAATCATTGAAACTGTATACATGTAATTTTTAGTGATCTTGTTGAGATTTCAGTAATCGATGCATGGCCACATATATACTTTTTTTCTTCAAAAATAAATCGAATACACCCAAGGTGATACACTAGGGATTATGAAACCTATTAACAAATACTCTTTTATCTACATATTTTACTCTTCCAATTCAATGGGGTTATCCTATTGGGGATTTTTTATTTAGGATTGGCTCTATGCATGAGTTTTCTTTGGAAATATTAGTAATGCGAATCATGCGGGGCAGGGTGGGGTGGGCCAAGACTGCACGAGTTTGATCCGGCATGGGTTTGTCTGCAAAATCCCGCATATAATGAGTACAAAAAATTTAAATAATGACCTGCCCTGCATAAACCCATAGGTTTCCCATGGGTTTCCCACGGTTTTAACAACATTTACAGGAAAAATATTATTTATAACAATTTAAATGATGCATTTTTAATCATTCTTAAAGGTATTTGAGGAGTGAATTATGAATTAAAAATAACTATAGTTTTAAAGGTTGTGATGGAACATTTTTGTGTGGGTTAATGGTGGCATGTGGTAATGCAGATGTGGTGGTGAACTGTTTCAATAGAAAGTAGGTGAGTGATCGGTGATGGGTGATAAATGATATTGTTCGTTGTGTGGTGATGTGAACAAAAAAATCTGTGAATGAATGAAGTCTCTCTAGGTAACTATTAGTTTCAAAGTAATCTATTAGTGTTTTCATGAGGTTCTATCAAATTCCCTTAATAACAAAATAAAATTAAATAATAACAAAATTAAATTGTCTTAAAAAATATTATGATTATAATAACTCTTATATAATTGAATACATGTGTAGGGGCGATGAGTTCCATTTTTTGAGAGAAGGGTTGGCATACTATGTGAATATGGTTAATAATTACTATATAAATAATATAAAATCATATTAAAACAATATATATAGTCCTATTTAAAATTCTCATGTGAATAAATGGTGAATTATAATTACCATTACGATGAGGAATTATATGTCACCATTTAACCATGATTTTTTTATTACAAAAACCAAAATATTAAAGAAACATACATTGTAAAAATAATATATATTTTTTAAATCAGGCATGCGGGCAATCCCGCACTCGCGTGGGCTCAACCAGCATTAGACCACACCCACCCGAGCTAAACCTGCATTGCCCACAATCAATGTTGTCAAAACGTTTAGGCATGTACCGCCCCACATCCGCCCCATACCCATAATGCCCGCAATTTACGATCCCTCTTAGCATCGCTAGGAATTATAACTAATGATATTAGGGGGTTTTTAGGAATAACTTTTGAAAATACATTAATATATTCCCTCATAATGGGAATTTCATAATGGTTCATGATTTACATTGACAAAACCATTTGTCGATAATATTATTCTTCAATTAGTGTCATCACCAACACCATTGAAATTTTTTCAAAATGAGATATATGACCTCTCATTAATTTTTATAGGATAATTGAATAATTTAGAATATATTTATATATTTTTGAGGTTAATTCTATTTAATGATATATATTCTATGTATATTATAACACCATATCCACCAAGGGAAGAATTAATATTTTTGTGGGAAGAATATTCACAAATATGCTGATTGGATAAGATTCCAAAACATGGATTATAATATCTTCACCATTATTTGATTTTATATATATCCCTACATCAATGCATCAATGATGGGATTAATAAATTTTAAAAAACATTCAGAATATAATAGAGTGCGTAATCTAAAATCATTTAAATTGTTATTTCCTTTCTTTATTTTATTGGATGTTCCCTTATACAACCTCATTTTTATGATTCTCTATAGTGGTGTTGGCAGAATATGAATTTTTTTCCCCATAATATTTTTTGGTTTCAGAAATTGATTTACCTTTAAGATGCATGGTCTAGTGAAATTTATTTTAAAGGTCCATTTATCATTGTAATGAAGACATATAACCATGAGTGGTTCATTTAGAGTGCCTTTGTTTCCTATATCATAATGGATAACTTATTTATATCTATTGTACATTAATTATCTTGGTAGACTTATCCTTAATAGTTAAAAAAATTATATGTCCCATAGTTGAAATTTCTATTTTGATTCATTCCACATATATGACATGTAAGTTGTTGGTTAATATCTGTTTCTACCAAGTTTCATGAAATTAAATTATTATATTTTTTTATCTTTATCCATTGTACCATTATCCAAACTCTATATAATTATTTAGAATACATTAAATAATTCCTTTAAACTAATAAAACCATAGGTGGAATGACTCATTCAATGATTTTATTAAACAACATAAACAAGTTATCAATTTTATTAATATTTTTAATTACTAAATGTAACAAATATATTGAAATAGTTTTGAAACAATCATTGTAATCCATGATATATTATCTCTCCATATTTGTATGAATATTATGAAAGAAATACATAGTAAAAATACCTTAATAATGATTTCCCAATCCATTTAATTTATTTCACAATTCATCTTGGTATTCCTGATCAATTTATACCACTGATTAGTTTCTCTATCTAATTAATAGATATTTAGTGTAACATTGTCCTTCCTAGAATATTAGTGAAAATAAAATAAATCCAATAATGAGTTAATTAATATTTTTATTACAAGAAGATAATTTGATCTGGTAAATATAATTGGTCATTACCACATAAAGGACTCGATGACAAGCTTATCAATATTAAGTGAAAGAAGACTTTCCAAATGGTTCAAATTACCTTTAATATCGTAATATAGTTGAGTAAGCAAAGCCATTATGATTTTAACTAAACCCCACATTTCATTGGTAATATATTTAAGACAATGATTTCATTGACCCCAATATGTTTTGTTTGTTTTTTTTCCCTTTATTCCAACCATTTTATAAAATAGAATAAGTTTGAACAAATAAACTGTTAAAAAATAATGAATAATTAATTTATTATAATGTGAAAATAAATTATAATGTTATATATATAGGGATCACTATACTGATAAAATCATTATTAGTAAAAAAATTCAAGGATTTTGTCCTTGTATCCATTCTGGTATTAAATGATATAATTAATATAGATATATATCCTTTATAATTTATTATATAGATCTTGTAATTAAATAAATCATATCACCTTGGCGTGTCCAAATAGGTGTGAAGAATGATATATTTTTCATTCACCTACTACAATTTCAGTTCATACTCAATGACAACATTTATTATTATTATTCCACGATATATATATATATATATATATATATATGTGTGTGTGTGTGTGTGTGTGTAAGATCTGCATCTACTTGTACGATATAAATGAGGATTATATTTCTTAGAAAAACCACACAATTAAATTTGGCCAAAACATTAGGTTTTATCCTACCAAGGAATATTTATAGTCTCTTCAATAAATTTTTAGTGTCTCCATTCCAAAACTAAGTAAACCTTGATTTGATACCAAGAATATCTACTGAAAATTTTCATACATGTCTATTATAACATTTATATAAAAAATCACATAATAAAAATTCATTCAATGATAAAAGGAATTGGTATCTTGTGAAAATATGTTGATATATAAATTGTACATAATAAAAATGGACATTCTTAAATTCCTTCTTCATATTCCTTATGAAGATAGTGTGTTCTTGTTAATAAATTTAATAACCTAATAATATAAATAAATTAATTAGTAGAGAAAAACACCTTAGTACTATGAGTAATAACATTTAAGGAAGAACGTACATGAATCAACAGTACATTGGTGAGAATAAATTCATCATCCCATCACAAGATTGGGATCAAAATTATAACCATGGATATTCATTTGAAAAATTCATAAAATGTAGAATATTAATTAGAAAAAAAATTCTACACATAGTGGTCATATATGAAATATAGTTGTAATAAAATTTATCATCATTTTTATGCATATTACATGTGAATAATTCATAACAACATAACTATGTGAAAATATAGTATCATGTTAATGAATCAGACATGCAATATTCAGATATATGTAAAATTTCCCAATTAATAAGAGGGATATAAATTTCCAATAACACTTATCACATTATCCATTCTCATAATAATTCATACTATATGAACATAAAATATATAAAAATAATAGTCATGTGATAAACCCAATGAAAGAGATGAATTTCATAAGGATTTTAGGAATCAATATTCATGTAATAGCCCTTTGTGTTCTACATTTAATAATTGATATCATTTATGGAATAACACATAATTTTTTATGGAATATGAAATAACTAATGAGGTGTCCAAGATAGGGTTACAATTAAATAATTTTTTTATAAAGCTTTATTGTTAACTTAGATATGATTTTAAAATAGTAGAGTCATTTATATCAAAAAAAAATGATAAATAATATTTAATGTACATTTTAGGAATGTAAGAGAAATGTCCCCTCTAAAAAAACATAGAAGAGGACACGACCCAAAAAGAAGGAGTTGGGTTTGAATATTCCATTACCTTAGATCCATAATTATGTCATTAATTTTCCACCTCCTATGTAATAAACGTAAGTATATTAAAACATGTAACTATAAGTGATTTTTTTTATTTTTCCACTATTAATCAATTAACATAAATGGATTATATTTATTTATTGTCAATATTTATAGTAAATCATTTTGAAAAACATTTTCAGAAAAAATATATTTCTTTAATTGTTTTTTATATTTATTTTTTGAACCTATAAAATATTAATACTTAAACTATAATCATAAAAATATTTATTTATTCATCTATATAGTATAAAAAATTTATTATTGTCATCTATAATGATTTTGATATGAATAGAGTAGGCAACATCCTCATGGGTGATTAACAGGAAAAATATGAAACATATTAAAAAGAGGTGGTGTGGGATATACAATAAATTTTTATATTATAAACCATAATACTTATAGGAGACTAAAATTTTCAATATAATGTTAATAAAATTTTACATTTTTTCAATATGGTTTTGTTTTAAAACAAATAGGTGGATTCAGAATTAGATAAAAAAATAGATGAAAGGATATTTCATACTTCTTGAAGTTATTTTCATTCCATGACCCATGGCTTCTTGAAACTATAGTATTTGATTACTCTATAAATTACATAAGGATTCTTATTGTCTATATAAAGGTTAAATGTCTAAAGTAATTTATATGGTAAGTTAATGTGAACTAGCTTTCTCAGGTGACGTAGGGGGTCAATATATCTGAGGAGAGTAGTTTTATTAAGATAATATATTTAATACAATAAAATTTTTAAGGTCAACATTAAAATAGTAAATTTTATTTTGTTATGAATTATATATGAATAAAAATAATGATTTTTTAAGAATTCATAACACTTTTAATAAAATAATTACTTTATTGAAAAGGAATATGTGAAAAATGAATATTTTATTTTTTAAATGAAATATTAAAGTCATTAAACTGTAGATAATAGTTTTTAATTTTGTAAATGGAATTTCACAGGTTATTTAACCTATCAATTACTGTTGTCGTTATCCTAAAATTCAACAGTTTTTCTGGTCAATATAACAAATTGAATGTTGTAATTAAAAAATATCAACTATATAAAAATATTTGTTTCACTATTCAATAAAAAATAGAATTATTTTAATGAATTAAAAAAATCACTTTTATGTTGTTTTTACAAGGTAATTATAAAAATGATAATATTTATTTTCTAGATATTTCTTGTACCATAAAGAATTTTAATTACAAACATAGAAATTATTTTATTTAAAATAAATTAAAAAATGTATAATAAATATATTCATATTTTTTAGATGTTCCTTTTAATATGTTTATATATTTTATATCATTATAAAATTTACATTTTTCAAAATAAAATATGATAAATATAATTTACATGGAATATTATGTTTGGTCCAATTTACCATACCAACAGTCAGGTTACCATTCCTATCATTTAATGGAATTATTACTAATGATCATCACACTCTTCCAATGACCATATTTTATCATTTAAATTAATATTCACTATATATTTCATCATTAAAAAAATCCTAACAATGTCATAAGTTTTTATATTCTATAATATCATTTGGGTTACTAATGTTTAATATTTTTTTACAATTTTATTCATATCAATTATGATTCTAATGGATCCTGATTATCGATATTTCCCTATTAGTGTATTATTATTATTTTTATAAAAAATGATTTTAGTAGTTAAAATTATCTTTTCGAAATTTATTCTATAACAAAATGTTATAATTTAGTAAAATAAATTATTATGTGTTTTATGTCATTAAACTATGTTATGTATTAAATTAGGAAATTATTTTATTCAAAATGAAAAATATGAATATATAAGAATGGTATGTTACCATAATATCCAATTAAAGAGTCACAATGAATTTTTGAGGTTTTGGATAGACCTAATGATTTCGTAATGGATCTTCTATATTGTCTAACATCAGAAGAAATCCATTTTAGGAAATGTTACATCATTATTCACACATCATGTTTTGTTTCCAAATATAATTTATTCATTCAATGGGAATTATATCTCACAAAACATTTGAATTCCTAGAACATACTACGTGCTTCCATTTTTGGTTGATGGGGCTTATAATAAAATAGTTTAATATTAAAAATTGTGAAGTTGGATTCAAGAACCATGTATTTCTATATTATATGACCTAGAGTGTATAAACGAACTTTACTCGTTATACTACTAGAAAAAAAGTTCCTTATAGTACTTGGGACACTCCATGTACTACTTCTTGTACACTAAAAATCTATAAAAATTTCACATCATCTATACCATGGGCTTCACATTCCATTTATAATAGCATGACATATATTTAATGAATAAAATACATGAATTTTTATAATTATGGTATATAAAAACATATATGACATTTTATAAATAACAAATCATTGATAAGGACTATTATTTTGGTTTACCCTATATAAAAAGAACAAAAACATTTGACCCATGATCAAATTCTATGTAATTCTATGCATGCCTAACATAAAAAATTTCATCTACTATGTATTCGTTGGTGTTTTACAAAAAAAATTCTCTCAATGGTCCTAATTAGAGACATATCTTTTTTTGATAAATTTTTTCATATAGACCACGATGTTTTTTATTTATTACATTCATAGAAGAAATGACTAGATTAAGGTGACAAAAATTCCTATACCCTAATTCCCTGGTCCTGTTCTGAAAAAAAATATCTATTGTAATTGTATTTTTTATAATTTAAGATGAACCTGGATTTAAATATCTTTATATTAAAATTATCTATACAATATATAAATTTCATCTCACAAATATTCACTGAATACCATGAACATTATTTTTACTGTCACTAAATATTATATCCAAAATATTCTTCACAAAAATTAATTTATATATATTATAATATTTTATTGAACAAATCCCATTGGTTATCTATATGTGAAAATTACTTCACAATATAACCCCATACACACTTTACTGAGGAAATGGAAAATTGGTTGAGCTGAAATGTTAATTAAGGGATAACTTATCAAAATGTTATAACATTATAGATAATAATAATAAGAAAAAAGAAAATAACGGGGAAATATTTTATTAAATAAAACTATGAGAAATAAGGGTAGTCCATAAGTCTCAAAAAAATAAAATATAATATCAAATGTGAATACATTTTAAATTTAATAAGAGTGTAAGATAAGAATGGAATAATTGAATAATTGAATAATCGGAACATCCAATGAAACCATAAATATCTGGAAAATATATATAGCACAACATAATATCTATAAGCCTGGTATCACTACCTGAACCATAATATCATAGTGGATAGAGTCCTGGAATGGATTGGTTTTATTCCCAATTTTAATAATAATAGTAGAAATAGATCCATGGTGTATTTTTATTACTCTAAATTCCTATAAAAATTGTGCATTCAGTCATATAGTGGATTGAGTTCACTCTCTATTCACATAAAAATAATGCAGATTATATCATGTTGGATTGGCATCACTCTGCACTACTTTTCAAATTGTTTCATGAAATATATGCATTTTTCATTTCATTGGAGTGATGTCAGGAAACACCTTACCTATTCATAATTCATAAATTTATATTCATACATAATTAGGGAATGAAATCATATATAAACCATATGAATGATAAAACCTATGTAAAGGAATTTTGTGTCATAATTTTTTCACAAGGGTTGATATAGCTGGATTATTTTGAGATCATTGAGTGGGGGGGGGGGGAATCTATGACTAATTTTATTTTTACAAATTATCTCATTTAAATTAATCCTCTATGGATTGATAAATCCTCAATCCAAATTTTTTTCAATATCTTCATTATATCAAAAAATAATGTTATTATTAAGGAATGAAATACAACTATTTATAAGGTTAAATTAAAATACTTACTCCTTTCCATGTAACTTATTCCCCCGAAAACAGATATCCATTATATCAAAATGATAATAAAAATAGTCACTAGTCATTCCCCCTATTAAAAATTGGTTATTCACCTAGTCCTTATATCATTTCAGTACTTTTTATACCACCTAACTACACCTTCTTCCCCAGTTATTGGTTACACCCCCTGAACACAATCATCTTGAAATTGGATAAACCCTTTATCTAAAAACTTCCTCTTAAAATATATTTATAGTATGTAGGATTATCTCTTGATCTTGCTTTATGATATTTCTAATCATGAATTTCTCATGTTCACAACATATACCTTTTTCATTTATCCGGCCTTACCCAAATATTGCAATCACCTTTTAACAATTAGATTCCTTGGTGAAAAAATGATGAGAAAATTCTTTCTCCAGCATGTGAGGTCCTAAAAATAGAAAAATTTCATAAAGTGGTGTACTCAAATTCTTAATTTATTAATTTATTCAAGATTAATATTTCACGTATCCATTTTTCTTCCTCAAAAAAATTATGCATGTTTAATAAGATTCATGTTCTCAACATAAAAAATCCATAACAAACATAATATTTATTATTATTTTATGTTATTATGTTGGGTTCCATTTCAATTATTATTATCTCCAAAATCATTTTTACTCTAGCTTATTTTTTTCATGTGCATGAGATCATGCAAGTTTTCATATTCATGTAATTGAATTCATTCTCAAAAGGAACTGAGTATTTGGTTCCCCTCATGTGAACCATCATTGCATTAGTACTACTTGTGAAAAAAATGCCTACAATTCTCTTGTGTTCCCTTCATGAAATATTGTTATGAATCATTATTTATTATTATTAATCCGCATGACTGAAGTGGAAGTCTTGTGATCTCTTTCGCTTGACCAATTAGTTTGAGTGTATTCTTCTACATCATTTTACCTTGTTAGTCCATAATGTATCAAACACTTAGAGAAACCATGGTGGTTCTTGAAATTCTACTAAAATTCATGATACTGGGATAGTTAATGGATACCCCTTTAATTATTGGAAAATGTAGGTTTCTGTCACCTTTATTTGAAAAAATCCTTAAAATACTCTGTTTTCCAAAAAAATTGAGTTCTCTCTAAATATTCAAACAACATCTAATATTTCTCATCATTATACCTACGTATATATGTAACACCACAAAAATTTGAAAATAATTTTTTTATAAAATATAATTCACAAAACATTGTGTCTCTATAGAACAAATTTTTTTATTATAAATATCTAAGAATGATATTTATAACCTATCCAGGATATTTTATTTTTCTCCCTCTATGAATTGAATTTTAAAAAAAGGACTCACACCATTGTGTTTAGTAAGATATTTAGAGTCAGTTATGAGAAACATAATTTTTGGTGAATATTAACATAACCTTATTAATAGTAATGTTACCCTTATGAATAGATATATAAACATAAGAATAGTAATATGACCCTTATGAATTCTAAACACTCCCACAATAGAAAAAAAATTTCACCACATAAATGAAATTGAATATTCCAGAAATTTATAATCATGTTTTGGTACTTTTGTGTGAAATAAATATTTAATTGAATCTTTTTATTAATAAAAAAATTTAAAAGAAAACACATTTTCATAAAATGTATTCCTAAATAAATATTTATTCATATGATTAGTGAGACCTTAGTTAATTTTTAGGGGGTTATAAAATAAACTTTAATTTTAATGAATATATTTTGGGTAAATGTGATTTTTAATTAAAAATTAAATTTCTCATATTTATAAAATTATTTGGATAAAATTGAGTTTGGTATGGCATTTTTTATGACAAAAAAATGGTAATGGTGATTTTTTGGGTTTTTTTATAAGAAATTTTTATCATTAGTGTTAAGTGAAATACGCTAATTTATCATTTATATACAGTATACAATAAATAAATTATTCCAGTCATTATGGTTGATGTAAGCACACTTAGATCGAATCCACATGTACCTGTTACTATTTTTAGTGAGATATTTATTATTCACCACTATTTATTATGAATGGTGCATGTATATAGGAAATTGTTTTATCATATCATGAATATCATTTTTCTTGGTATTGAATAAATCATTTGACTGTCATTAATTTTTGGACAAATGATTTGTTTGATTAGAATGTAATAATGGTTCTCTACCAATTCCTATATTTTCATTCGGGTTACTCTAATTCTATAATAACCACAATTATATTTTTATTTATTCTTCTATTGTACTCCTAGATTCATTGATAATTTTCTATACATATGTAAGAATCAAAATCCTTCATTTTTTAGGTGGATATAAATTTTTTAAAACAATCGTTCAAAAATTATTCCTCATAAATAATTACATGTCAATGTATCTTCTCGAATCATTAACTATACACAAATCAACATTATAATCTTTTTTAGGACACCATTATGTTTCTCAAAATGACATAATTGGATATGAAAAAGACATCCTTAATTAAATTCTAGTTTTATACAATATATTTTCCAAAAGAACCCTTATTTTAAAATTATAAGTGTATTTCTATCAATAATTACACAATTATTTTATAAGAATATTATTATCTATTTATATGTTCTTGTGGATTCATAAATATAACAAGTAAAAATATTTTATGATATCATCTACTATGTTTTATTAAATGGTTTATCATTAGATTTACTATGGACACACTATCTTAAAACCATTCACCGTATTATATCCAATGGTTATTATTATGTTTAATGAGTGAGAAAACTAATTTAAATTTCTTATAATAGTTTCAATATTAATGTATATGATTTTAATGTTTCACCCCTTTTCATATGAGGAATGAATTAAAAATAATTTGTCATTGGCGGGGCCCTTTATAACCCATAATTGTTCTTTTATGTCTTATGAGACAAACTATATTTGGTTTTGGCCAAGGCCTTTCACATTTAATATATTATTAGCCTAAATACCTGATAATAATATATTCCTCAAACGTAACCATGACAATAATAAATTCTATAAATAATATTTGATATATTTATGAAGTAAATAACTGACAATGTGTGTTAGATAACCATTGTTATGAATTTAACTCACTATGAAACAAGTAATTGATAGTCTATGTGATTATACGACTAGTACAACATCCATGGATATATTTTATTGTGGATTTATCCATTATGAACATACTACATTCAAATTATGATCATGTATATGTTAACTGTAATATGTTTTTATTTCCTAAACATGCTTAGTGTTTATGATTATGATTACTTCCTCTTTATTACATTCCCGAACAGAGCATCTGAACACAGGTGTTTCATATGAGTTATTTCTCCTAAGTTGTGGATATGAATATCATGAATGAATTTTAGGGATAACCTAGGTGTTATGGATGTTTCCAATGGAATATATATATATATATATTTTCTTTTACAATATTAATGTTAAACTTATGTACATATATGGATTTTAAAACTAAAAACTATTCATTCCTTTTGTATTTGATTCATTATATTCATATCAATTTAACAAAATAATGCACTAGATCAAGGATTCTAGGGTGGGGAAATTACATTTGGTTTCATAAGATGTTAAGTTTAATCCATGAGAACTATATCTAGAAAACAATTAATAGTATCATAACCATAAGGTTCAAATTGAGGATTTTAAATATAATAACATCTATGAATTTCAGTAAGGTAGAGATTATATTTTTATTCCTATCAATACAACCCTAGTTGGATAATACATGTGTTGTGGTTCAAGAAAATATATAACTAGGGGAGACAACTATGATAAGGATTTAGGAGACTGACTTGGGGTAACCTGGTACGTGATAATGGTTCTTACTTCGCACCTGGTTTTACACTCTCAGGGGATATTCATTGCATAACTCATATTTTATTTAAAATTTGTTATAAATTATTTAGTAAATTCCTTCAAAGAAATAATTTTTAATATTATGAGATCATATATGAATAGGATTTAATTTTATTTCAAAAAAATTTCTAGTTGATATTATACATTTTGAATCATAACCTAAACTACTGAATTCCATTATTTTGAATTGTCACCTAGTGGATGGAATAGAAACTGGATAAATGTGGTTATCTCTGTAAAGACCCATAAAAATCAAGGAAATTATTTTCTTAATTTTCTTTGAAATTTTACAAGAACGCAGTTTCTGAAGGCACCAGATTCTGAGACCCGGTGTGCCGGGAATCATTTTCCGAAGTTTGGCTCAGGTACGTTCAGTGAACGAACGAGCGTGTTTTTCTAACTTTTGAAATGGTGCTCGAAATCAAATTCTGAGGGCACCGATGGAATCACAGCGCCAGTATTTGATTAGAAACGCCTCTTCTGGGGTTGCGTTTTCTTAGGTGTGGTTTTTATATTTTTGGGCTTATGTGAAGAAAATAAAATAAAGTGGTGCGACAACATTATTTTATTTCACATAATGCCACTTAAAGCCACATTAAGCTGCATAATCTATGTTTTAAGCATATAGGGTGAAATCCAAAATATCCTACCCTCTTGGTAGGATATTTTTGAGGTGGGGCCCGTACGGGCTCCACCGTTTCTTTTACTCTAAGTAACGCACCCGCAAAAACTCCTCCTTAATGAAGGTCAACTGGGGAATTTTCTAAAACTCTTAAACACTCTTATTAAATGGACAGTTATGTCATTACCATTAATTCACCGAATTCATGTTACATTTCTTAACATGTTTTCAAACTTTTGGTGTAATAATAAAATAAGACCAACGCCTTTTTCTTTTGTTGACGGGTTGATTGTTGAGAGGATTTGGAGAATCTGTACCTTCTTTACCCTTCTTGAAGAACGCGAGGAACGTGAAGAATGTGAAGAACCTGAAGAACGCGATGAACGCCGAACCCTCGTAGATCGACGACGTGACGCCATGTTCCGTGACGCCGACGATTCTTCTTCCACGACGCTTCTTCCGCGATGTTCTTCGCCGCAACAATCTCCGATCATCAACTGCTCGAGGTAGGAGATTTAGAATCTTTTAACTCCATTGTGGATTTTATCCTTGACATGGATTTAATTCGTGAAATTAAATCTGTGTCTTTTATTTACCCTCGGAGATCGTCGATGTGATGTCGTATACCATGACGACATGATGCCCTTCCGTGACGCGACGATCCTCTTCTTCCGCGACGGTCAATTCCGCGAAGAAATCTTGTCCGACGACAGCTACGAGGTAGGTGTTTTATTTGAGAATAATAATTACTCCCATGGTTGTTTCTTACAAAACAAAGATCCTGGATGAATGTTAGATTTTAATTTCTTAAAATTGTTCCTTGTTATGTTTTTCATGGGTTGATTGTTATTACCAATTATTATCACATAACGCGGAGGGTGCGGGCCAATCAAACACGGCCCGACAACCCTCCGCAGTTTTTCGTTGATGCGCGGATTGGCGTGCGACGAAAAATGGGGCTGCAAGTTAATTTTGAAGGCTTTGTAGTGAATACCGAGTCCCGGGATGAACACTAGCGAAGATCGCGCGCAAATCGGACCACCAGAGCGCGTCTGGTGGTCCGCGGAACCCCCTGTCGGCGCGCCGCCAGGAAGACCCGCCACGGCTGAAGCCGCGGCCGCGCTATCCAGTCCCGCGGACTATGGAAGGCAGGATTGGGGTAGTCATGGCACATGCCCTGAGGATGGGTTGTGACAAATTGGTATTAGTGCCAGGTTCGGTTCTACCGCAGTCTCTGATCTTTTTTTTCGATGTGAAGAAATATTGTTTAGCATATTGGGTGTGGTTATCAGTCCAGAGAGTCCAGTGTTGGTGTCGTGGCCGACGTATCCGTACACCAGGACCCTGACTTCTGATTTCCGGCTTAATGCACGAAAACATCGATTGCGTATGTGTTTCAAGTTTTCTTTGTGATTACTTTGTGTCAGTTCACCAGGTATACTATTCTGACCGTGGCACATTTGTTTCCTTTTCAGGATGGCCCCACGACGGCAGCCAGCTAGGGTTCCGAGAGTTGAGCGTGACGACAGCTCACCGAGCGACGAGGCCTCGGTGCAGGGCCCTTTGACAGCTAAGGCACTGGTGGTACATTTACCCGCTCAGCCATAGATGCTTCCAGCGCTAGCGACCGCCCAGGTTCCACGAGGAGATGGACCCCCAGGCAGCCGAGGAATTGCTGGAGGTAGTGGTGTGATTTTTCCGGTTATTGAGGACACAAGAAGACCTCATGATGATCCTCGTAGCGAGCCTACTGCACGCAGCAGCGGGCCGATGGTGGAGCTTGATGCTCCAGGTGCACGATTAGGCATGTCTTCTCTGGAAGGACTTTGAGAGCCTCTTCCACTCGGAGTTCGTCCCAGCCACCCTCTGTGCGGTGCGCATCCAGGAGCTTCTTCATCTGCGGCAGGGTAGCATTACGGTCACCCAGTACTCAGCGAGATTTACCGATCTCTCGCGCTACTTGAAATACATGGTATGAGACCCATTCTTGCAGGCCCAGACCTTTGAGAAGGGTTTGAGACATGAGATCATGGCATCGCTGATCTCCCTCAGCATTCCGACTTAGGCAGGAGTACTGGAGCGAGCCCTTTTGACCGAGAGCTTCCTTGCTGAGCCTTCATCAGTAGCGAGACCTACTGCGGGGTGGCACGTAGCAGAGTCTTCTGTGGTAGGTAGTCGACGGATGACTCAGGGGTCCAGGCAGACCAGACCCTCATGCAGAAAACCTTAGGACACTGGCTCAGCAGTGCGGGGCACACAGCGTGGAGCCAGTCTTTTGAGAGGCAGGCAATGCTACACGTGCGGCGGGCAGGGCCACATGGCTCGTGATTTCCTGACCTACCATGCCGAGGAGCAGCAGACAGTTAAGGGTCCACCCAGGCAGAGTCAGAGGGTCGACCATGGCGGTCCGCAGGGAGGTGGCGGACGAGGCAGAGGAGCTGGCCGAGCAGCAGGTGGTGGGCGACGCTTTGAGGCTCTACCACCACCACCACCAGGAGGTCCACCCCGACCACAGGGAGCTGGCGGGAAAAGACAAGCACAGCTCCAGGCAGCGGAGGCCTACTTCCACGGTGTGCCCGAGATAAATTGTGGTACTATCTATGTCTATTCCACCCTTGTTGCAGTTCTTATAGACACATGAGCGAGTAACTCATTCGTAGCCGCTGCCCTTGTTCGGATCTCGGAGATTCCGACAGAGCCGTTGGCTTGATCCTTACGGCTAGAGACGCCTACGGGAGTAGACTCGAAGATTACGCACTGGTGCCGGCTGTGTGAGATTACTCTAGGAGGCGAGAGCTTCGGCTGGGATCTTCTTGTAGCAGTATCGATGCCTTGCGACGCCATCTTGGGCATGGATTGGTTATCTATATTCCTTGCATAGATTCACTGTATTAGGCACACGGTGTGATGTGTACGCACTGATGGGAGAAGGTTCACCTTCACCGGCAAGAAGGGAGCCTTCGCAGCACATGTTGGACATCCACAGAGGAGAGGAAAACCCATCACTCATCAGTTTTCTAGCCTCATCCAAGGATCACTTTACATGAGGAGTCCTAGTTTTCCTACAGTGTTGGATCAGTATGCGGATGTTTTCCCCGACGACGTTCCATGGCTACCTCCTCGCAGAGAGGTAGACTTTTGTACTGATCAGCACCCCGGGACAGCCTCGATATCGACCCCAGCATATCAGATGGCCCCCGCTGAACTTCGAGAGCAACGAGTATAGTTAGAGGAATTGCAGGGCAAGGGATTCATCCAACCCAGTGTTTCACCATGGGATTCCCCGATTTTGTTCGCCAAGAAGGCGGACGGGAGCTTGCGACTTGTTGTCGACTATCGTCACCTGAAACAGGTGATAGTGAGGAACAAGTATCATCTACCGAGAGTTGATGACCTCTTAGATCAGCTCAAGGGATCACAGTGGTTCTCAAAGATAGACCTCATGTCAGCCTATCATCATCTCAGAGTTCGGGATGAGGACGTGCAGAAGACGGCCTTCAGATGTCGGTATGACCACTATGAGTCCTTGGTTATGCCTTTCGGCGTGACCAATGATCCGGCAGTGTTCATGGGACTCATGAATAGGATCTTTTAGCCATACCTCGATCGATTTGTCGTGGTCTTCATCGACGACCTTTTGATATACTCGACAACTGTGGAGGAGCACGCCTACCACTTGCGAGTTGTACTGGACACACTCTGAGAGAACCATATTTATATAAATCTCACGAAGTGTCAGTTCTGGATACATGAGGTCCACTTCTTGGGGAACATCATCTCTGAGGCGGGAGTTGCTGTGGATCCTGCGAAGATCGAGGTAGTGCTAGCTTGGGAGCCACCCAGGAGCGTAACGAAGGTGCATAGTTTCTTGGGACTAGCCGGATACTGTTGGAGATTTGTGCCTGACTTCTCCAGAGTTGGGGAACCACTCTCAGCTCTTACAAAGAAGGGGAAACCATTTGTGTGGTCAGACAGATGGCAGAAGAGCTTCCTGGAGCTGAGACAGAGGTCGACCAACTCACCAAGTTGGCACACTTCTTACCCATCAGAGAGCAGGTCTCAGTGGAGAGCTTGGGAGGCCTCTACGTTCAGGAGATTTTACGGCTTCATGGTGTTCCATAATCTATCGTCTCCGATCGAGATGCTTTCTTTACTTCCCGGCTTTTGAAGGGGTTGCAGGAGGCCTTTGGGACGCAGTTGCGTCAGAGCACCGCCTTTCACCCTCAGACAGATGGTCAGAAGGAGAGGACCATACAGACTCTCGAGGACATGCTCTGTGCATGTGTCCTCGACTTTGGTTGCAGCTGGGAGGACCACTTACCCATGGTGGAGTTCACGTACAACAATGGCTACCACTCCACCATCGATATGGCACCATACGAGGCGTTGTATGGCCGACCTTGTAGATCTCCTTTGTGCTGGACAGACCCTGGGGAGTCAGCACTTGTGGGACTGGAGATGGTCTGGGCCACGAAAAAGAAGGCCCAGGTTATCCAGGAGTGGATGAGGACAGTTTAGAGCCGGTAGAAGTCTTACGCTAATAGGAGGCGGAGGCCACTAGAGTTCGAGGATGGAGACCACGTTTTCTTGCGTGTATCATCTCGATGTGGTTTTTGGAGATTTGGCCGAGGCGGCAAGTTGTCTCCACGCTTCATCGGACCATTCTAGGTCCTCAGCAAAATTGGCGAGGTGGCTAATCGCCTGCTCTACCACCTCAGTTACAGTGAGTGAACGACTTCTTCCACGTATCCCAGCTGAGGAGATACGTGCACGACCCGATGCATATCATTGACCATAGGGAGCTGGACGTTGATGATGTGGAAACTTTTACAGAGGTCCCGGTGGAGATCGAGGATAGATAGGAGTGGGTCCTACGTGGACGACCGATCCCTCTAGTGCGCATCAGATGGCAGCACGGGAACCTCCAGGAGAGCACTTGGGAGCGGGAGGATCATATGCGTGCTCAGTACCCACATTTTTTCCCTAGTTTTTGATGTATCTTTACGGGGACGTAAATCTCTGAGGTGGGTGTGATGTAAAGACCCGAAAAAATCAAGGAATTTTTTTTCTTATTTTTCATTAAAATTTTACAAGAATGCAGTTTCTGACGGCACCTGATTCCGAGGCCCGGTGTGCCCGAATTCATTTTCCGAACTCTGGCTCGGGTACGTTCAGTGAACGAACAAATGGGTTTTTATAACTTCTGAACCGGTGCTCGGAATCAAATTCTGAGGGCACCGATGGAATCGCAGCGCCAGTATTTTCTTAGAAACACCTCTTCCGGGGTTGTGTTTTCTCGGGTGTGGTTTTTAAATTTTGGGGGTTATGTGATGAAAATAAAATAAAGTGGTGTGAAAACTTTATTTTATTTCACTTAAAGACACATATAGCCACTTTAAGCTGCAGAATCTACGTTGAAGCAGATAGGGTGCAATCCAAAATATACTACCCTCTTGGTAGGATATTTGTGAGGTGGGTCCCGCACAAGCTCCATCGTTTCTTTTCCTCTAAGTAACACACCCGCGAAAACTCCTCCTTAATGAAAGTCAACTGTGGTGTTTTCTAAAACTCTTAAACGCTCCTATTAAATGGATAGTTATGTTGTTACCATTAATTCACCGAATTAATGGTTTGTTTCTTAACAATTTTTCTAACTGTTGGCGTAATAATAAAATAAGACCAACACATTTTTCTTTTGATGACGGGTTGATTGTTGAGAGGATTGGGAGAATCTGTACCTTCTTTCCCCTTCGCGAAGAACGCGAAAGACGCGAAGAATGCGAAGATCGCGAAGAACACGAAGAACGCCGAACCCTCGGAGATCGACGACGCGACGCCATGTACCGTGATGCCGACTATTCTCCTTCAACGATGCTTTTTTCACGACGTTCTTCCTAAAAACAATCTCCGATCATCAACCGCTCAAGGTAGGAGATTTCAAATCATTTAACTCCTTTGTTGATTTTATCCTTGACATGGATTTAATTCGTGAAATTAAATTTGTGTGTTTTCATTACCCTCGAAGATCGTCGACGCGACGCCGTATACCATGATGATGGGATGCCCTTCTGCGACGCAACGATCCTCTTCTTATGCGACGGTCAATTCCGCAAAGAACTCTCATCCGATGATAGCTACAAGGTAGGGGTTTTATTTGAGAATAATAATTACTCCCATGGTTGATTCTTCCAAATCAATGAGCCCAGATCAATGTTCAATTTTAATTTCATAAAATTGTGTCTTGTTATGTTTTTAAAGGGTTGATTGTTATTCCCAATTGTTATCACCTAACGCGGAGGGAGCGGTCCAAAAAAACACGGCCCGAAAACCCTCTGCCGTTTTTCGTTGATGCGCGAATTAGTGGGAGGCAACAAACGGGGTCGCACGTTAAATTTGAAGGCTTTTCAGTGAAGAATGAGTCCCGGGACGAACACTGGCGACGGTCGCGTGCAAAACGGACCACCGAAGCGCGTCCGGTGGTCCGCAGAACCCCCTGCCAGGGCGCCACGCTGGCACGGCGGCGCCGAGGCCGGAGGCAGCGACTGGCAGGGGCCGGCCTCCAGGACGCGGCAGCGCCCGTTGCCCCGCCGGGAAGACCCGCCGCGGCTGAAGTCGCGGCGGCGGTGGCTGGTCCCACGGCCGCGTGGGACTGTGGAGGAAGGGACGTGGCCTTGCACCGCGTCCGGTGACACAGAGCGGCCCCACGCTGGGCCACAACTTTCCTTCACGCGGGGGCAGCGCACCCCCGCGCCGCTCTGCCGTTACTGGCCGAGCAGACCCCGGCTGCCGGGCCGCGCCCGCGCCGTCCTGGCCGGGTCGCGCCCAGGCCGGGCCTGGCCACCCTGGACGGGATGGGCCACGCCGGCCAGGTCGGACCCGTACCCGGGTCGTGTCGACCCGGTTCGGGTAGACCCAGGGGGGGTTGGGCCGGGTCGGTCCGGGCCCATACCCCCGTTTTCGGACCGTTTCAGACTTTTGCTCATATCATGAGCTACGGGCCTCCGATCGACGCGCCGTCAGCGGCGATGCGATCCGTGGATCGAGATGGTCATTTAGGTATATTACATTCAAGGTTTCGGAATACTTTGGGTTCAGCCATTTTAGTTCGTAAATGAATCTAACCGGGCCCTCGGAGCGGAAACGCTCATAACTTGAGTTACGGACGTCCGATTGACGTGTCGTCGACTTGGTTGGATTCCTCTAAGTGAGAAAGAACTTTTGGCTTACTCATCCCGAGGTTTGGATGCAGGTGGAGTAAGGTTGGACTGGTTTGACTTAAAAATAAACCGGGCCCCTGGGACGAAAAAGCCAATAACTCTCAGACCGGGCGTCCGATTGACGTGTCGTTTGCGACGTTGAGTTCCTACTGACGATATAGAACTTTTAGATACATCAACTCTGGACTATGTGACAGTTAATGTATCAGCCTCTCGGCTCGTGGAGCAGACCCTCCCGAACGAGCTTGCTATGTGCGGTAACCCTACAGGTGGCTGCGACTACTACTGTGACGTTGACGACTGTACAGAGATCTTCAGTGGATTCGACGGCGATGACTACAGTACTCAGTGATCCTTTGTGGGTCAGTGCTACTGATCCTGTGTGGGTCCGATCTTGTGTGGGTTAGTGCTCAGCGGTCCTGTGTGGGCGAATTCCTACATATCCTGTGTGAATCCGATCCTGTGTGGGTCTTTGCGGGGGTTAGTTATCTATCGATCTTGTGTGGGTCGGATCCTTTGTGGGTCATTGCGGGGGTTAGTTACCTATCGATCCTTTGTGGGTCAGATCCTTTGTGGGTCATTGCGGGGGTTAGTACCTATTTATCCTTTGTGGGTCTGACGACTTAGATGAATCAGTGGATATATCTGGTCATCTCTATCGTCATTCAAGAAGTATACCTGTGTGAGCTGAAATCCTGTTTTTCTTTCCTTTGTGGATTGTGTTGTGCTATCCTGTGTGGATTTACATTTTTCTTTCTTGTGTGGACTAGGTTTTACTTGGTCTCAGATGTTGGAGCCGAACGAGAATTGATGACTTAGGTATATGTATGGGAATATACCTAAGAAGTGTCAGATGTTACTTCGTGATTGTATCTTTTCTTTGTGGATTATCCTTTGTTGATTGTGGGAGACCATCGGGGGTCTCAGGGTCCCTACTTAGTAGCATATACTCACCCCTGCATGAGCTATGCCTGCACTATGTTGTGTTGGATGCAGACGACGGGCAGCGCTGATCATGGTTGAGGTTTTCAGAGCAAGACGGTACCTGGAGGAGGACCACTGGGTGAGACGTACTCGGAGCGGACTGCTGGAACCGAGGAGTTGTGGAGGCTATCTGTACCCACCGTTCAGGTGGGAGTTCCAATGGACGGATCGGCGTTGCGGCTTTACATTTCAGTAGCTTTTTTCCCTTCATGTTGTACTTTACATTCAGTTTGGGTTTGTATTGTGACCCACTTAATTTTCCACACTTACTGTTGTACTCAGTTTTCACTTAGTGTTTACTTCTTCTGCTTGCTTACTATGTGGTGCTTGTTTACTTTACATAGTCAATTCCTTCCCTTTTTACCGGGATTTACGCCTTGGTGCTAGTCGCCAGCCCCTGGCCTATGGAAGGCAGGATTGGGGTAGTCACGGCACGGGCCCCGAGGACAGGTTGTGACAATCTCATTTAGGGGTTTCCCTCCTAATATATATAATGAAGTTGGTATTGGAGCTGTGACTAGTTCGTAGAAACATATAACTATACTGGGATTGCTAAATTAGGTTATGAAAAATAACTTTACGTGAATGGTGAATCCTAATCCACAACATAGAGGTTCAATGTTATATAACATCACATGACAACAACCTCAATCATTCAATGGGACTGTAGACCCATTTTCAACAGAACAACAGATAAGGTCCATAGAGAATATATTTATTGATTTGGGAAGTTTTTAAAAATAGAATGTTTTCCTGGAAGTATATTTTCTTTCATGAAATGAAGATAAATGGTTTTTATTACATCAACACTCAATGTTTGATGAATAAATTAAAAATATGGGATGTATGAACTTTAAAGAAAATTTTCTGGGCGAAATAATTCCCTTATAATCAGAGATAAGATATGGAGATGAAAATATTATGTTGAGATAGAAATATGATAAGAATGTTTCTATGTATGAATACATCATTACAGGGTTTTCAAGGCATGTCATAGACTATATACATAATCCAGGGGGAGTGGTTGATCATTTCTTTAAGGGCCATATTCCAACTCTACTAATGGAAATAGTCACCCAAACATTTTAATCATATGAAAATATAGTTTCTTGGATATCAAAACAGAGAAATAATAATATATTTCTTATAGTTCTGATTAGTAAAAAGAGAAACATAGGACCTCCATGAAAAATATGGACAAAGGGAAGATGGTAAAGATGGATTTTACAACATGTGATTCTTGTAGAAGGAACCATCATAAAACATGTATTAATTGAAAAGGAGTTTAATTCAAGTGAGTGGAAAAAGGCCATCATCCTTTGGATTGAAAGGTAATGAACTATTTTTCTAATGCCCAATTCGTACACTATATTTATATGGGGTACAATGAAAATAATGTCCCTAAATTTTATGGGACTATACCAGCAAAGATGAAAAGGGATCGATTTTACTGTAGTAAAGGATAAATAATTAAATTATTTTTCTTTTTTGATTAATGAAAAATGTAGTACTACATTACTTATTTTTGGTATTGGACGCATGGTTGTTTTTTAATGGGTTAATGTTGGTCTAGGTATTTAAATGTTTTGTATAAGAGATATATAATGTCTTTTTGAGGGGAAATATGATATTATGGGAACATTTTTAAAAATATTATGAATTAAATTTTTGACAGAGATAATTTAGATGAGTCATAAGAATAACTATTTATGGAATGTATTAAGACTAAATTATTATTTTTTATATATTTTTCTATACTTTTTTGGTTTCAGTATGTATTTAAAAGCTGAGGGAATGACTTATGGATCATCTGATCAAATTTATGAATGTATACAAAGTCAAATTGAATATCAATTTTTTCTTATAAGAAGTGACATATATATATATTGAAATAAAAAAAGGATGAGATGATAATATCTATTATTTTTATTTTTTGTAGTGCATCCATGGACTGAAAAAGAATCCATTATCTCCAAGAAAATAATTTGGGAACCAGAACCACATTTAGATTCTTTTCAATTTAATAAATTTATTACATTTTAACCGATCATATATTTATCATATTATGATAAATAAAATTCTAATGACAGTAATCTCAAACACTCTCCATCAAAACATGGTGGTCTGAAATATCTTTAATGTCTCTGTTTTCACAGTACGCTAGTGTTATCTTATTCGAAGGAAAAATTTTGTAGTGACCTTCATATTTTTTTCTTTCCATATTTCTAAGATGGTGTTTTATAGATGCTATTTCCAATATGGATATACCAGAAAATAATTTTCAACTGTCATCCTTTAACATTTTAATTGAAATATGAGAGTACCCATTTTATTGTGGGATAAGAGAATATTACACCGAAAGGATTTAAAAAAAATCGTAGAAAATTTGATTCACACAACATTGATATTATAAGAAAAAATAATTTTTTATTATTAATATCTATGAAATATAGTAATAACCTACCCACAAAACGTAATTTTTCCTCATATGTCAATGGATTTTTGAATAATAGATATACATGGCATCGTTCTATACGATGTTTAGAATCTTAATAAGAAACTTAATTTTTTGAGAAATAATAACATACCCTTATAGATAGTACTATTACCATTATGAAGAGTAATGTAACCTTATGAATTTTAATATAACCCTTATGAATAGTATCCTCCTCCATGTATGTATAAATAATATTTAGTCATATTACAACAGAAATATAATATTATAAAAATTAAAAATTACGTGTTGGTATTTTTGTGTGATATAAATTTTTAATTTCACTTTTTTAAGTAATAAATTTATATAATAATAGAAATAAATTTCCATAAAAAATCATTCCTATGTTAATAATTGATTTCCCAATTATTTTAGTATTACGTAATAAGAGATTAGTTGATTTTATGTGTTATATAAAATTATTTTAATTTTTGAAGAATATATTATTAATGTAAAAGGTGATTTTTATTGAAAAATAAATTTACCTTCTTTAAAAAATTGTTTTCAGAAATAGAGTCTATTTTGGAAATCATAATGTCAATAAATTATTATGATTAATATTTGGGGTTTTTATAATATTTAAATTATTATTGAATATTGAAATATAGTAATTTACCTTATATATGAAGTATTAGTTAAATAAATAATTAATAACATCATTGATTTTGTATGAACCATTGGTTAGAAATCAAATGCACCTCTTACTATTTTTGGTCACAATATTCGAACACCATTGCATGTCTTGAGCTATATAATAAAATAATGAATAATATATTCAAAAATCACATGTCTCCTCCACTATAATAACCTTCCCTCACTCCTTCTTCTACTCACACCTCTACTCTATGAAGCTTCTCAACATTCAGAGAAAATATTATTCCCCAGTATCTCCCCACAGTCAAGAGTTTTTGGTCTTTCCAAAAGACAAAAACCCCTTCCATAATGAGGTTCTAAAGAAGGATATTTTAAGAGGATGTTATGGTAATGTGTAGAACATGTTTGGACGAAGTTTTAAGGGTTTCCATAGATTAATTTCACTTTTTTGTGATACTCCTTTTTCAACAATATTTATTTTCAATGGTGTGGGTATACTTTCAAATTATGTACAATATCATGATTATATGTTTTTAATGGTATTGAAGGAATCATTTGATAATTATTAATTTTTGGTTATATTATTCGATATATTACAATGTTGTTAGTGGTTTCTACCAGAAAATCCATTTCTTTCGGGATACTCTTACTTTTTACTTACCTAAGTGAAATTGTTATTTATTATTATTTTCTACTCATTAATTATTTGTGAATATAATACATATATGTACCTATTAGAATCCCTCGTTAATTTATGGGGTGTGTCATGTTTTAAAAGAATCATTCAAAAATTATTACTAATATACATCCCCGTATCAAAAGAAATTCATGAATTGTTACTTTTCTTTAATATTATCACTATATTATGTTTTTAGAAAATGTTATTTTTTAAAAGTAACTGATTTTATTATGTAATAATACCTTAATTCACTTCTAGTTTTATACAAGGATTTATCCAATATACATATTCTTTTCAAAGTAAATGAGTATTTCTATCAAGATTAACATGTTGATTTTATAAGAATATTATTATCTATTTCAACACTACATTTGATTCATATGATTTATTGGGATAAATATTTAATGATATCATATACAATGATTTATTTAATGGTTTATTATTATTTTGACTATGGACATTCTATCTTCAAACCATTCACTATGTTACATGGAATGGTTAGTGTTATGTTTAATGATTAGTGAAAGTGACTTACATTTCATATATTATTTTCAATATGAATGTCTATGTTTATTCATGTTTTACCCCTTTTATATGAGGAATTAATTTAACGTAGTAAGTGATTGGTGGGTCTCACTATTACCCCTCGGTGCACTAGTAGGTCCCTTGAAACAAACTAGTTATGGTATTGGTAAAGGCGTTACAAATTTAATAGATTGTTGGCATGATGTATTGAATAAAATAGATTATTAGCATGTATCCATGAAAATAATATTTTTCAACATGAATCCATGATAGATTTTTGGTATGAAACCCTGAAGGTTTGTTTTATATATGTACAGTTATGCATTTCCCTCATTATGAAACTAATAATAGGTAGCCCATGTGATTGTTCGACTAGTAGAATATATATGGTTATGTTTAATTATGTTATTATTAATTAATATTATATTATTTCTATATAATTATCAAGTATATGTTTAAAGGCATTTGTTTTTAAATTCTCAACATGACCAATGTATAGGTTTATGATTTATTCCACTATATTACTTTCCCCTAATTATAATCTGAACTCATCCCTTTATTATGTTTTCTTTCACCATGTTGTGAAGATGATTATTATAAATGAATTATAGGGATATTCTATGATTTATGATTTTTTTCAATGAAAATAAAATATTTTTTCCATCATATTTATAATGTTGAACATATATATGAAAATTGTTTAAAATAATAATAAACAGTCAGTTCTATTGGGATTTGATTCTTATTATTCATACCAATGTAATAAAATAATGCATCGGTTATAGGCTACTCATGTTAGAGTGTCACAATATTTAGGTATATAAACTATAATTTTCATAGAAATTCATTGAAAATAAATTTCCAAAATATCATAGGGTATCTATAGTATTTAAAATACTAGATGTATCATCTGGTTCATATGGTAGAGTGAATAATTTCTTTTCCTAATCATTTTTCATGATCAATTTTTTGATCCTATGACACATCTGTGATTCATATAATTGTACACTGGATCATGAAGCACTCTATAGATATGAATTTTAAAATTCACAATACTTCACATAAAAAGTCATAAATGTTGAAACATTTATGTAATTGAAATGTACATTCAGTTTTATGTGACAGTATTACACAGTGTTGATATTATTATCAACTTGTTATCAGGATATATTGTGATCCACAAAACGTCACACAATCGATATACATGATATACTCTTATGATTAATGATTATTTCTTAAAATTGGTCAGTCTCAATATTTTTTATTGAACGTAATTTATTCATGAAAATAATGTTTTTTGATATATTGACTTTTTTGGAACATTGTGGAAATCAAATGGAAATAAAATTCTTGGATACATAATCGGAAATTTAATGGTGTACTATGAAGAGTTTATAAAATCACTAAGGTAGTAAAGGCTGATGAAAATTATTACAAGATAATGGGTGAAAATATCATCTTGATTAGATGACTATTAATGGAGGATGAATAGAATCACACAAAATCATTGTCCCGCATCATAAGTTCACTTGATTTATTGATACCTTATCTCACCATCCCATGGACCCGACATGTTGGTAGAGGGGTTAGACCCTCAAAACCCTCACAAACTCACCTCATGTCCAATGCCTCAAATATGTTGAAAAACTAAAAAACATATCTGATCTATATTTTATGTCTCTTGTTCATCCCTATAGAATCACTTTTATACCACTCTTGCCTCTACGTGGGATATCCGTCGTAGCTACCATGTTCATGTTTGAGACATTAATCTGCAAGCCTATATAACACTAGTATGCCAAACCTATGTTTCAGGGACTACTTTTTAAAAAAGTTCAATAAAATGATATCCATTATAATATTAACCTTACAATTATAAAATACATATTTTACTTTTATGGTGTTTCACTCATGAAATATATATTTTTCTTAAACTAAAAATAAAAATATTTTCAATGAATTATTTCATAATTATTTAAATTTATATTTTTGATATCTTATACTACTTGTACTGACAATGTACACATCATCAAGTTCCTTAGCACATGTGTTTTCCATTTAAGAACATTTTCAAAAGAACATCAAAACTATCTGGGATAATTTACCTAGTATTATATTTAATATCATTAAATAAATATAAAATAAGTATCCATACATAACCATTTTATCCACCAATACATATTTACTCGATGAAAAAATGAATCACATTGGCTAAAATATACCCCCTTTTAATTTATATTTCATTAATTCTTATCATTTATAGCATAAATAAAAATAATCCTACTTTACCCCATTTTTTACAAGAAATTGAATAGGGTAAATGTGTTTCTTAACATCAATTTCAAATCCAAAACCACTATTTATGAATTTTCCCATTTATAAAAATAGAATCACATATTTCAAATAGAAATAATTTTTTTGTCAATAAAATATATTTTTATGTGTAAAATCATAGAATAAAAAACAAATTTGATGTCACCAATGAACCAGAGCATTCTAGAATATATTCAAAAATTTGAGTCCATTTTCAAAAGCATTCTAATTATTAATTTTAAGGTTAATTTGAGCTTGTTTATCAGGATATATCTTCAACAAATATTCAATAGACATATTCAGACATTTCATGTGCTTATAATATTTACCCCTCATAATGTAATATTTCCCCTGATTCATTACCAATTGTGATATATAATTTTTCATAATCAAATAATATACTGAGATATTATAATCATACATTAGGTTCAGTGATAATCCTTCTAAATGTATGTAATCTATTCATCATCATGAAAATACGAGTTTTATATGATGAATAACTCTTCTCCCTCAATTATATACGTGTTAGTTTATAAAAATAAATATGGGAATAAGAAAATTCCTATAGGTTTATCATATATATATTTTAGGCCTAGAGCTTCCTCTCAATATGAACATCATCTTGAATATTATTTTGTGAGACGGAGATGGATGAGAAAGGGAGAGATCGTTCTGGTTCTAATAATGGTGAGAAGGTCTCTTAGAAGGATATTTTGGTTAGGGAAACAGATCTTGTTCTCCCTCAAGATCTTATAAGGAATTGGGATCTGTTTCACTATACACTATGCAGTCTAGGGATCCTTTGAATCAGGCTTCATCTTTGGTGCCTCCTAATGAGAAAAAGTGCTTTGCAGATGTTTTTAGATCTGTAGGGAATCCCTCATTATATGATTTTTTCTCCCCCTCTCCTAGAAGGGTGTTCAAAAAAGGTAGGGTTGCACATGTTGTGGCAAATCAGAATTCAGTGGAAGAAAGAGTCATCCTATGTAGGATCTATATTATTTCCTGAGTTATCACACCCAAAGGCGAGAAGATGTTGAGGTTCGATGAGCTTAACAAAAAATTGTCATGGCTTGGGGCTCAGAGGATTAGAAGATGATAGCAATGGGTAGAGGTTTATTTCAAATTGTTTTTCCTTCTGAAGAGTTCATGAGAAGGGAATGGGGACTTGGATCAGTTTCTCTCAAACCATGAATGCTTTGTATTAAATAATGGGATCATAATTTTGACCCATTAAATGTTTCCAACACTCATGTGCATGTGTGGTTTATAATTTAAAAACTCAATTTGTTGTATTGGAATCCACAGATTTTATTGGTTATTTTTTATTCTATGGTAAACCCAATCAGAATTGATCATCAAACTCACAATCCTAGATTAGGTCACTTTGTTCATGTTTTGGTTGAAATTGATATGGAAAGTACACTTGTTGAGGAAGTGGTTCTTACAACCAGGGATGACATTATTACCCTAGATATATTTAATTAAAGGAAGCTAATGTTTTTTAGGGAATTTAATTTTTTGGTCATCTATCTGAAGAATGGAGAAGGGATTTCATATGTTCTTTCTACAAGTCTAAAGGTCATAATGAAGTTTGATGTAGGAAGGCAGCTGATTTAAGGGTGAAACAAGATTCTTCGTCTTCTGATCTGAATGGTTTTGAGAAGGAGGTTTTATAAGATGATCAGATCCATCATTCTGGTATTGTGAATATTGTGAGGAGTGCTCGTGATATTCTTTCTCATGATGATTAAAAATTAATAGGTCCATATATGGCCTCTTTTGATGTAATTTAATCCTCCCAGTGGATTGGTTTCTCCTCCCCCTTTTTGTTTCTGCCTGCTATTTGTGAGACACATGTTAAAGAAAGTCTGGCCCTTGTTGGATGTGTCCCTACTAATACTGTCTAGCGCCTTTTTTTAATGGTCAGTATTATATGTTAGGGAATGCTTCTATTTCATAGTTGATTCCCATTTAGTGAGGATGGGTTGCCTCAGCCCTTCAGTTTACTTTCATGAGTGATGCTGATGATCCTCCAACAAAGGGTAAGGAGGACTATGCAGTATCTCGCCCCTTTGTGCTTGTACCTATTATTTATTCTGTTGATGAGGTTGTGAATTAGGCCCCTCATGAGGTCCATGGAGAAGCTGTTGGCTCTTTCATTGAATCACAAACCAATGGTATTGTTCTCGAGTCTCCTTCTGGGACTTTGGTTATTGATAGAGCTATCCATGATACCCACTGTGCGCTGTCAGGATAGATCCCAGCAAAAACTACACATCAGTGTGAGCTGGGCATGATTTCATTGCCTTCTAATGATCATGTTTGTGTTCGGAAAGTGGATAGGAACATGCAAGATACATGTGACACTCATGTTTTTGATGGGGATGGGTCATTTACACAATTCCCTAGTAGTAAGGTTTCCAAGAAGATGTTTGTGAATGATGCAGTGGTGGGTATTCCAAAATCTCCTAATAAATTCAGTCTACTCTCAGGAGTGTTTTGGTCAGATGATACTGGGGATTAATAATATGTTAATTGTATTTAGGAGGCCACATATGTTGAGTTGGGCATTAATAAATTAGAATCTATCTATGAAGGTAATTTCATTAAGGGGATGGGAAAGTAAAATGGAGATCCTGTTAGGGTTGGGGCTCAAACAAGGGCTATGTCAGCCCTACATAAATGATATTTTTATTCTGGAATTGTCAAGGGTTTGAGAATTCTACCACGTTCAAAGCCCATAATCATATTGTTATGACTAACAAGCCGTTTATCATTAGTATTTTATAGCCAAGGATGAGTTTTAAAATTAGAATTCTTCCAAATGAGAATCCCTTGGTTACTCCTTTGTTAATCACAATCTTAGTTATGATAATGTTGACAGTCTTTGATTCCTCAAAAATGACTCGATCAAATTGTTTTCATGTATCCATGGAAACCAAATTGTTTCTGCCTCTATTGAGATGAATGGGGTCAACTTTTTGGTGTCATGTGTCTATGTTGTGAACAATTATGTGAAAATGAGGGAATTATTGAGTGACATTGTTTCCATATCCTCTCAATTGCCAATTAATTCGGTAATTCTCAGTAATTTCAACACAGTTCTACGACCGGATAAGAAAACTAGACTCAATTTCAACCAAGATGCTTCCAAGGATATATCTCAATGTATTAATACCTGTAACCCCATTGTGAAGTCTACTGATGGTGTATATTTGACCGGGGGAAGGTACACTCTCAATGGGAGGCAGGCTTGTAAATTGGATAGATTCTTCTTTCAGGTAGATGGTAGAAATGATTCCCTCAGTGCCTCTGGTTTTCTTCTTTCCAATAACCACTCTTATCATAATCTTTTGGTGGTGGATATTTCCACTGGCGGTCCGCAGATGGCTCATATTCCTTTCAAATTCATTAATTCTTGGCTTGTGTCTAAAGGGTGCTGGGAGAATGTTATTTCTGCCTAGAGCTCTGGGAACCTGGGATCTGCCTCTTAGATTCTGACTTCAAAGATGAAAATTACTAAGATGTGGTAGAGGCAGTGGAGTAATATTTCTTTCTCATAGCTAGATGAAGATATCAAGGTTTCTTAATGTCACCTTTCTAGTTTCCAGAATTTAAATCAACTAAATTCAATGCCTTCATGTGATTAAATACGGTAATTACCAAAGTTGCATGAGTTTCTCAACACTAAGAAAAATTTGGAAAGATATAGTTACAATATCAGGTGGTTAAATGAAGGTGAGAAAAACTCTGGTTTCTTCCATCGCATTCACAAGGAAAGAAAAATTAGAAGTGGATTCACTACTTTTAACATTAATGGAATAACTCTCACTTCATAGAATGATATTACAAATTCGGTTTTGAGTTATTATTTTGACCTCTATTCGGAAAATAGTATTGATAGATCAAATATGATTATGAAAAATATCAACCCAAGTATCGAAGACCAGACAAATGAAAAACATGGGGAGGTACCTATGGGAAATGGGGTTCGGGTAGCCCTGTTCTCCCGAAATATTGATAGTGTTGCAGGGCCGGATAGTTTCACCAATAAGTTATTCATGTTTAACTGGAAAATTTTTCTTTATGAGGTTATCAATGCAGTTAGAGAGTTATTTTCGACAACTTCCATGAAGTATGCTGCTAATTATATTTTCATTTCTCTTATTCTCATGAATTAGAATGCAATGGATATTAATGATTTCAGATAGGTTGCTATTGACAATACTATCCCTATGATCATCAGCAAGATACTTTCCATGAGGATGGGCAATGTGGTCAAGGGGATCATCACTCCGAATCAATTTGGCTTTGTTCTAGGAAGGAGTATTCAAACGTGTATTTTCACTGCCTCTGAATATATTAATTCCCTATGAAAGAAGGTGAAACGAGGATGCCTCACGGTGAAAATTTATATCTATAAGTCCTTTGACACAATGAAATAAAGGATTCTTCATTCTATTATTAGAATGCATATTTTCTACACTATTTATCAATCTGATTCACTCTATTATTAAGTGTGCCAGGTTTTCTATTCTGGTTAATGGTTCACCTAGGGGTTTCACTCAGCCTTTACGGAGTTTTTGATAAGGGGACCCTCTCTTTTGTCTTTTGTTTTCACTTACTGAGGATTTTTTGAGTTAATCCCTCAATATAACTATTCAACCTGGTTTGTACAATCCGATTAAATTTGGTAGGGATCTTTTTTCCCCACCCACCTATTTTATGTTGATGATATTATTTTATTTGGTAGTGCTGACACAAGGACTGTGTCTTCAATCAAGAAAAATTTCACGCATTGTGAGGATGAGGATGGGAAAGCCATTAGTTTTCAAAAAAAATTTGTAATCTTTGGGGAGGGAATTCCCATCCAAAAGCAACAAAAAATTAGAATATCTCTTGGAGTTAAAAAGGGATCATTGCCTTTCAATTATCTTGGTGTCCCTCTTTTTTTGGGATGTGTGAAAAGGTTCCATCTTGAGTCTATCTTCTCTCGTATTATTGCTCCGATGGAAACATGTAAGGGGAAAGCTATGTCTCAAGCTGGAAGAATATGTATTGTCATCTCGGTGATTACCTCAATGTTTTTCTATGAGTTTTCCATTTATAGGTGGCCAAAGAATCTTATCAAGGAATTACAAAGGCTCATCAGAAATTTAATATGGACTGGTTCCATCTGTGAAAGGAAGTTGGTTGTTGTTTCATGGAAAGACTGCATTTAATCATTCAAGATGGGGGGTCTTAAAAATAAGGGCTTGATCCTGATTAATGAGGATCTTCTCGGTAAATTTAAGTGGTGTCTTATCACTTCTCAAGACAGTTCTATGGAATTTATTTCATCTCAGATCACCAAAAGGCTTTAGTATGGTTATTCCCATTATCTTGCTTCTTCTATATGGCCTGTGATGAGATCATCTTTCAAAGGTATAATGTCATACTCTAAGTGTTTTGTTTGTAGGGAGTCCACTATGAATGCTTGGAGCACTCATTGGTTATCTAGAACGATTCTATAGGATGCTTTCATTCCACCAGATTAGTTGCAGCGATCAATTTCTTTTTTTAGGATGACTGTTCAAGCATCTGTGTGTTCATTCCTCCTCATATCGTAACTGAAATTCATAGATACATCTTCATTGATAAGGACACTCTTATCTAGAAACCATTTTCAAATGGTCCACATACCACTCGGGCAATTTATCAGCTGATGTGAAGTGGGAAGTGTCCAGCTCCCATGGACCCGACATGTTGGTAGAGGGGTTAGACACTCAAAACCCTCACAAACTCACCTCATGTCCAATGCCTCAAATATGTTGAAAAACTAAAAAACATATCTGATCTATATTTTATGTCTCTTGTTCATCCCTATAGAATCACTTTTATACCACTCTTGCCTCTACGTGGGATATCCTTCGTAGCTACCATGTTCATGTTTGAGACATTAATCTACAAGCCTATATAACACTAGTATGCCAAACTTATGTTTCAGGGACTACTTTTGAAAAAAGGTCAATAAAATGTTATCCATTATAATACTAACCTTACAATTATAAAATACATATTTTACTTTTATGGTGTTTCACTCATGAAATATATATTTTTCTTAAACTAAAAATAAAAATATTTTCAATGAATTATTTCATAATTATTTAAATTTATATTTTTGATATGTTATACTACTTGTACTGACAATGTACACATCATCAAGTTCCTTAGCACATGTGTTTTCCATTTAAGAACATTTTCAAAAAAACATCAAAACTATCTGGGATAATTTACCTAGTATTATATTTAATATCATTAAATAAATACATAATAAGTATCCATACATAACCATTTTATCCACCAATACATATTTACTCAATGAAAAAATGAATCACATTGGCTAAAATATACCCCCTTTTAATTTATATTTCATTAATTCTTATCATTTATAGAATAAATAAAAATAATCCTACTTTACCCCCTTTTTTACAAGAAATTGAATAGGGTAAATGTGTTTTTTAACATCAATTTCAAATCCAAAACCACTATTTATGGTTTTTCCCATTTATAAAAATAGAATCACATATTTCAAATAGAAATAATTTTTTTGTCAATAAAATCTATTTTTATGTGTAAAATCATAGAATAAAAAACAAATTTGATGTCACCAATAAACCAGATAATTCTAGAATATATTCAAAAATTTGAGTCCATTTTCAAATGCATTCTAATTATTAATTTTAAGGTTAATTTGAGCATGTTTATCAGGATATATCTTCAAAAAATATTCAATAGACATATCCAGACATTTCATGTGCTTATAATATTTACCCCTCATAATGTAATATTTCCCATGATTCATTACCAATTGTGATATTTAGTTTTTCATAATCAAATAATATACTGAGATATTATAATCATACATTAGGTTCAGTGATAATCCTTCTAAATGTATGTAATCTATTCATCATCATGAAAATATGAGTTTTATATGATGAATAACTCTTCTCCCTCAATTATATACGTGTTAGTTTATAAAAATAAATATGGGAATAAGAAAATTCCTATAGGTTTATCATATATATATTTTAGGCCTACAGCTTCCTCTCAATATGAACATCATCTTGAATATTATTTTGTGAGATGGAGATGGCTGAGAAAGGGAGAGATCGTTGTGGTTCTAATAATGGTGAGAAGGTCTCTTAGAAGGATAATTTGGTTAGGGAATCAGATCTTGTTCTCCCTCAAGATCTTATAGGGAATAGGGATCTGTTTCACTATACACTATGCAGTCTAGGGATCCTTTGAATCAGGCGTCGTCTTTGGTGCCTCCTAATGAGAAAAAGAGCTTTGCAGATGTTTTTAGATCTGTAGGGAATCACTCATTATATGATTTTTTCTCCCCCTCTCCTAGAAGGGTGTTCAAAAATGGTAGGGTTGCACATGTTGTGGCAAATCAGAATTCGGTGGAAGAAAGAGTCAGCCTATGTAGGATCTATATAATTTCCCGAGTTATCACACCCAAAGGCGAGAAGATGTTGAGGTTCGATTAGATTAACAAAAAATTGTCATGGCTTGGGGCTCAGAGGATTGGAAGATGATAGAAATGGGAAGAGGTTTATTTCACATTGTTTTTCCTTTTGATGAGTTCATGAGAAGGGAATGGGGACTTGGATCAGTTTCTCTCAAACCATGAATGCTTTGTATCCAATAATGGGATCATAATTTTGACCCATTAAATGTTTCCAACACTCATGTGCATGTGTGGTTTATAATTTAAAAACTCAATTTGTTGTATTGGAATCCACAGATTTTATGGGTTATTTCTTATTCTATGGTAAACCCAATCAGAATTGATCATCAAACTCACAATCCTAGATTAGGTCACTTTGCTCGTGTTTTGGTTGAAATTTATATGGAAAGTACACTTGTTGAGGAAGTTGTTCTTACAACCAGGGATGACATTATTACCCTAGATATATTTAATTAAAGGAAGCTAATGTTTTGTAGGGAATTTAATTTTTTGGTCATCTATCTAAAGAATGGAGAAGAGATTTCATATGTTCTTTCTTCAAGTCTAAAGGTCATGATGAAGTTTGATGTAGGAAGGCAGCTGATTTAAGGGTGAAACAAGATTCTTCCTCTTCTGGTCTGAATGGTTTTGAGAAGGAGGTTTTACAGGATGATCAGATCCATCATTCTGGTATTGTGAATATTGTGAGGTGTGCTCTTGATATTCTTTCTCATGATGATTAAAAATTAATAGGTCCATATATGGCCTCTTTTGATGTAATTTAATCCTACCAGTGGATTGGTTTCTCCTCCCCCTTTTTGTGTCTGCCTGCTATTTGTGAGACACATGTTAAAGAATGTCCGGCCCTTGTTGGATGTGTCCCTACTAATACTGTCTAGCGCCTTTTTTTAATGGTCAGTATTATATGTTAGGGAATGCTTCTATTTCAAAGTTGATTCCCATTTAGTGAGGATGGGTTGCCTCAGCCCTGGAGTTTACTTTCATGAGTGATGCTGCTGATCCTCCAACAAAGGGTAAGGAGGACTATGCAGTATCTCACCCCTTTGTGCTTGTACCTATTATTTATTCTGTTGATGAGGTTGTGAATTAGGCCCCTCATGAGGTCCATGGAGAAGCTGTTGGCTCTGTCATTGAATCACAACCCAATGGTATTATTCTCGAGTCTCCTTCTGGGACTTTGGTTATTGATAGAGCTATCCATGATACCCACTGTGTGCTGTCAGGATAGATCCCAGCAAAAACTACACATCAGTGTGAGCTGGGCATGATTTCATTACCTTCTAATGAACATGTTTGTGTTCGGAAAGTGGATAGGAACATGCAAGATACATGTGACACTCATGTTTTTGATGGGGATGGGTCATTTACCCAATTCCCTAGTAGTAAGGTTTCCAAGAAGAAGTTTGTGAATGATGCAGTGGTGGGTATTCCAAAATCTCCTAATAAATTCATTCTACTCTCAAGAGTGTTTTGGTCAGATGATACTGGGGATTAATAATATGTTAATTGTTTTTAGGAGGTCACATATGTTGAGTTGGGCATTAATAAATTAGAATCAATCTATGAAGGTAATTTCATTAAGGGGATGGGAAAGGAAAATGGAGATCCTGTTAGGGGTGGGGCTCAAACAAGGGCTATGTCAGCCCTACATAAATGATATTTATATTCTGGAATTGTCAAGGGTTTGAGAATTCTACCACGTTCAAAGCCCATAATCATATTGTTATGACTAACAAGCCGTTTATCATTAGTATTTTATATCCAAGGATGAGTTTTAAAATTAGAATTCTTCCAAATGAGAATCCCTTGGTTACTCCTTTGTTAATCACAATCTTAGTTATGATAATGTTGACAGTCTTTGATTCCTCAAAAATGACTCGATCAAATTGTTTTCATGTATCCATGGAAACTAAATTGTTTCTGCCTCTGTTGAGATGAATGGGGTCAACCTTTTGGTGTCATGTGTCTATGCTGTGAACTATTATGTGAAAATGAGGGAATTATGGAGTGACATTGTTTCCATATCCTCTCAATTGCCTATTAATTTGGTAACTCTTAGTAATTTCAACACAGTTCTACGGCCGGATAAGAAAAATAGACTCAATTTCAACCAAGATGCTTCCAAGGACATCTCACAATGTATTAATACCTGTAACCTCATTGTGAAGTCTACTGATGGTGTATATTTGACCGGGGGAAGGTACACTCTCAATGGGAGGTAGGCTTGTAAATTGGATAGATTCTTCTTTCAGGTAGATGGCAGAAATGATTCCCTCAGTGCCTCTGCTTTTCTGCTTTCCAATAACCACTCTGATTCCCCCCCCCCAACACGAATTCACCACAACATCTGAAGGTGATTACGAACAATTTGTCATTTATGCCCCTCATTTAGAAACTAGACTTTCACTCTAGTTAAAATCAACCTATACTAGTTTGTTATACCCTCTAACAAAACCATCTTATATAGTGATTTCTTATACTCCAAAAAAATCTCCTAAAAAATGATTAGAATCCTTAACTAGAACCTTCTTCATCAGATGGGTTGATCTACTATTGGATGACCTCTTAATATTACACTATAACCATGTTGAATATGACTTTCTCATGTATGTTTGATGATTCATTGTAGATTTTTTATCGTGATAAAATATTTTGATAACCATTTTATGCTTAGAATCATTATTGGAACAATGATATAAAAATTATTCCTTCCACTAATGAATTACGATCCACACATAAATTATTCATGTGGCGTAAAATGTTCTCCAATTATTAATTTCTGAAATAATATTCCATCATAACATTGTTTAATATTATTCAACAAAATTATTCTGGTTGAATTATTTAAATTATCATCTCATGCAGAAAAATTAAACTCACAATATTTAATATATTTTTATGTGTTTATATTTGGTTCTCAATCTATTGTTATTTTATCTCAAATCATGTAATCTATTAAACTTATAATCATGTTCATAATACCATGAAATTTTATATCTTCATGTGTGTGAATTAATAAACAATTGTAACATATAATTTCATTATCTTCATGTGAACCAGATTCTCATGAGTGATTCCTGTGAACACTTATTGGTAACATCTTCTGTATCCTTCATGAAATACCCATACAAATAAAATGATCTTATTGTTACCTTGCATGACCAATGGGTAATTTTGTAAGATCTCTTTTACCTAAACACATCTTGTGAGTGTATTCCTCTTCTTTATCTGACACTATATTCTATTGTTATCTCAAACAGATCATGAAACTATTGATGGTATTGTGTTTGTAATCTCCTTCACAAGACTAGGATAGTTTGATGTTACCATTAGAATGATCATATCCTATGGGATGCATTAAATTTCTAGTGAACAAATCAGAAATGTTATATGATCCCCAGAAATGTGATCTGTCTCTCACAAATATATTAGATATATAATACTATTTAATATCTTTATTCCTTGATATATATAGGATTATCTATTTTTGTTTTCATGGAATGTCAGTGAAGCATAAATGGATAATGGTCTTAGTGTATTTATGGTATTACAAATGTAGAAAGTCTAAATATATTAATGCACCGGAGTGAATTTGTGATTCATGTGATCACTTTGTATAATCACTTCATTAATTAGGGAACTATTAATCTATTAATTTTTATTATTTTATATATCATATGAAACATAGATAGATGTTTTAAAATGTTAAATTCTATATGAAAAAATACATAAATGACAGATCCTTAACATGATATAATGTATTGTTATATTTCATATAGAATCATCATGTGATGAATATATAATTGTTAGAATATCTTAATTCCATCATGTGATATAAATATCATAACATAATGGATTCAAATTCTCATGACATGTGATCAAAAAAATATGCAACATCTCAGTCTCATGGTATTGTATTGAAACTTAATTATTTGTGGAAAAAAAGATTCATGGATTTTCAATTTTTTAATCATTAATGAAATAAAATGGAAATTCAAAATATGTATATATCATTAAAAATTTGGTCATTTATTTTATCACGTTCATAAAAACCATTGGAAAGATAAGGTTGAGAATGATCTCCAAAAGTGAATAGATGGCTCCAATCATCTGGATTAAACATTAGGTGTTATATTTGTGTCTCTCGAGGGTGTATGAATATTAGCATATAAATTAATTAACCCACTAGAAAAAATTACTCAATTTATCAATTCCATATTACCTTCACTATTTCATTGTCTTATTAATATAGAATTGTTTTTCAGCACCAAGAATAGTCATACACATTCTTCAAGGATCATGAATTACATGTGTTGTTCCACTAGAAAACCCATCCCATCCACATGTGGGATCACATATGCATCATAATGGTCTCAATTCAACCCCAATAATACTCGAAGGTGGGTCGTCTTTATTAGCTCCCAGGCATGTGGTTGTAAATTTTTCCCATAATCCCTAGGGTCATGAGTTCCTAGCTAGCCGGTCCAGTTGGAACTATTTTAATAATTGGGTAAAAAATACTTGTCTAATATCATACTCACAACCAATTTATACTAAATACTCTTCATAAAATATATATATATATAATATAATATAATTTCATGGCTATCTACTTAGGAATATATTAATACTAATATAGAATCATAACAATCTATATCATGGTCTTTTTTAAATATCTATGAAAATATATATTTTTAAGATATTATTAAATATTTTGTAGAAATGTGAAATTCATAATATTATTAAGAAAAAATAATTTACATTGAATATAATCTTATAAAATAATAATTTTTATTAGAGATAATTGATCATGAATGATATCCAATGCTATTAAATGATTCCATAATACTTATCAAATCATCACCACTTCATCAACAAATATATATTTTTTAATAGGGAAAAAATACAACAATTGGACTCTTAAATAAGAAATAATAGATGTCTATATCATATATATTACAATGATAATATAGAATCATAATATTTTTGGATTTTACAGCTGATAAAAAAGTATTTTTCATAAACATTGGGCTCTATTATATTAAAATCAACGGTAAATTTTATAGATGTATGAATTAAAACCATCCACATTGGTTATTATTTGTGAAATGAATAATGTAACATAAAATTGATTAATGATATTGTTAATTTCCATTGCTGTAGAATATATTCTATAGGGTTTTATATAAATAAATAAGTTTTTTTAAAATATTGATGTATAAATATACATTTGGTGGATGTGGTATATAGCATAAAATTAAAAATTAGGGAGATCCAATAAATATAGTTTATGTAAAATATTTAACCACTAGGGAACATAAACAATGTATTAAACCAATACATGAAAAATAATGTAAATTAACTATATATTTAAACAGAATATATAATATATATAAATTAATTAAAAGGGAAGAATATAATTGAAAAAAAGAGGAAACTGAGAATTTAAAACCTAAATGTAAAATTGGTGTCCAAAATATCCTTTTTAGAATTTAAAATAATTTTACTTAAATAAATCATAATATTTTTCATTAAAGAAATTATTTTTAAAATAATATTAAGAAAATATTATGGTTGCATAAGATAACACATAATTTGGAATCAAAATATAATGGAGGGAATTGAATGGAAGGGAAAATATGGACATGGTTGAAAAATAATCCTTAATGACTATTGGAATTATTCATAATAATATCATACTTTAGTTGGGAGTAAATTCATTAAGAAAGAATATTTTTATAAAAATGGGTATTCCAACCTAGAGAAGGATAATGTAAAATATAAACTCTTAGGATTGAAGAAATAAATCATTTTAGTATAATGTTTTATAAAAAAAATTATATTTAAAATAAAGATGGATTGAGTTTTGGAAAACCATAAAAATAGTAATATTTACATATAAAAATTCATTGAATATTGGATAGGGATATATTTCAAAATCCCCAATAATTCATTAAATATAGGTAAAAAATAGATCCAAGTCCAGCACATACTACACTAAAAAATGTAACAGGTTGTGAATATGAATCATATGTAAATAAAAAATTGATGTGATTCAAAAACCTATATCATACATTTTTTCATAGAATCATAAATAATAAAATTAAATTTTTTAAATAAATTAATATTAAACTCATTAATCATTAATTGATATTTTGTGTTCTCTTTATAATAAGGTTATATTATTTTATGATACATATTTTCTTATTTTAGTTATTTTACATTGTACGGTCTATTTTTCCATAAATATTTTGGAATATATACAATATGAAAATGTGTTAGAAAATAGATTCAAAATCACTATATTTTTAAATGGGTGTATCATTTTCCTTTCATTAGAAAAAATATAAAGTAACATGGGTATTTAAAAATTGACTCAATATAGGAAAAGTTCGTTTATATTTTATCTTTGCAGTGGATTTGATTAGATTGACCATTTTTTGAAATTATATGTTATAGAATATAAATTATTATATTTCCATAATATTAAAAGAATCATTAAAAATTTTCAATAAATTAAATATATATTTAATTTCATTCGGTTCAGATGGTGACAAAAATTGAACACATCGTTCAAGGGACTAGTAGTCCACACACATGCAACATGATGCCATGATTTTTTAAATGGTGAGGAGGAGAGTATAAAATTGATATTCCCTTAGTATAATAATATTTTATTAAATTATTTATACAACATATATCATGCATTCATAAATATAATAGGTTTTAGGGTGTAGAATAGGATACTGATTAAGTGATTTTGGTTGAGACCACTCCCTCTCCCTTGGGATTTTTTACATTGGTAAAAATTTTAAGCCTCATTATTAGGGTGTAATTAAAGGGAAAAAATATTAAAGTATATTTGTATGTGTTTTAGGATAATATTTGGTTGATTTTTCGGATCTACATCACTAGAAATATCGGGTAAATTTAGTAGATTCTATCTATAAGGCCCCAGCCTTAAACCTTACTTAATCTTGTGTTATTACAAGATTACACATTGAGGATCTTTTCAGGTTTAGAGTTTTAGAGAATTAGTTCATAAAACTTGCATTACATTCCACATTTAAACAAAGTGGTTACATAAAAGACAATATTCATTCTTCCCATCAACAGAAACCTATTTAAAATAAAACACGGATTCTTTCTTGACACATCCTTGACACTATCATCACATCATGTACCCTTCCCTTGACCTGTGAAAAACATTTCAAAAACTTGGGATGAGCATAAAAAGCTCAGTAAGGGTTATAAAAATATGGAAAGGAAACATGAGTTCAGAAATACATAAGAATGAAATCATACTTTACCCATAAAACATAGGCACTTTAACATACCTCATAAAACCATGAATAAATCATAGAAAACATAAGACATAAAGGTAACTTGAGGCATTCATAACATTCTTAAGTAGGGAGTAACCCTCTTGGTTACGTTTTGGAATACCCATCACAGTATATTCCCTAAAATCTCTTCGGAGAAACCTTAACGTTTCACTCCTTCGCGTTACCCAATGCATTGGAGAGCTATAACGGGCTCACCCGCCCTTATTTTATCACGGAACCACCTGTCTTCATAATAATGCCCAAGAACCATAACATAATCATATCACATAAAACATGTATAAAGGAAACATAAAATTTCCACATTTCAATCACGAGATATCAATACAACACATTGATATAAAAACATTATGAAAACCATTTTCAATACTAAAATAAAAGAAAAGTAAAACATGGTATTTATTTTTCTTTTAAAAAGAAGGTATGGTTTGTAGAGGAAGCCGAAACTCAAATAACGGTCACGACGGAGGAGAAGTCGTTGTCGCCACATACGTACGAAAAAAAACATTCCCTTTTGTCGTTTAGTAAACGCTTCGTATAAAAAAATATTCCTTTTGAATAAACGTAAAAGTCAAAGGGGTTTATACACCGTATAAAAGAAAGTTGTGTATAAAATAAAATATGCCTCAACGAAAGGAGATTGAGACGAAGTCCCATACAAAGATAATTTTTAAAATAAAATAGATACATTATGTGTATTCACTATAAGTACACATAAATAAAGTACAAATACAAGATACGACATAATAATATAATGACATAATTTGAAAGTAGGAGATTAACCCAAAGAATGGAAATTGGGTTAAGAAGTTCCCATACCTCGTATCTGACTTGACCCGACCGTTCTTTAAACTCCTGAATAATAAACTTTAGTTAATCTCTACTTGCTTAAGAAGCTTTTTCAAGTTCATTATTCCTTTTATACCATGTTATGAACATCATGTAATCATTTAAGTTAATAATGTTCATTTTGTCGGTATTTGGTTCTTAAGTCAAAAATAGACTTCTTATACTTACATGTTGTTAATTTGGTCAAAGGTTCATTATACCAGAATGATATTCACGATGTAGATATCATATATGTCATATATATCCAGTATCTACATTCATTTATAATATTACATCACATTTAGAGGTAAGAAATGAAATGCACCGTTCATGGAGACGGTAAGCCGTACGTACGCATGAACGCTACTTTCATTTCTTTGTCATATTAATGGAATTAAAACTAAATGAGAGGTATGTATATTTTAATTCCAGAATTATATTCATCATTTAGATATATCATTAATTATATATATCCATTATATACATGTACTTTTAATAATAAATTACATTTGGGGAAAAGAAATGAAATGCACCGTTCATGGAGACGGTAGTCCGTACGTACGCATGAACGCTACTTTCATTTCTATCTCATACTTTAATGGAAATAAATGATAATTATATATAGTTATATTATAATTCCAGTATAACATCATATATAATAACTTTAAATCCATCCTTTACACGTCCCACATATGGCATTAACGAATCACATCACTTTGAGGGGGCGGTAGTCCGCACTTCCTTAAGTGAAGATATCGCGTATACCCATAATGGAAGCCATAAAGGTAAGACACAAATGAAAAATACAGAAGAATAAGTAAAACATAAACATATTACATATCATATATAAAAATAGTGACATCATAATGGCCACCTTTGAAGGTGTTAAATGAGTATTGAACAATCATCGTTTCGGGAGGCAGAATTTCGCCATCCACGGAAACCGTATGTTCTTTAACCATTTGATGTAGTTGTGTGAGAGTGTAGCTCAAATAAATCTTATAACAACATCCTAGTATATTGAAGATACTGGTGTTGTTACAAAAGAAGTAAATAAAAAGAGTTTAGGGGGTTGGAGAAGAAAAATAAAACAAATGAACATGAGAGAATGAAATACCTTAAAAAGTGTAACTTCTTTTGGTTTGAGCCTAAAGGCTTCCTTTGAAAGGATTCTGCCCAAAGGGAATCCTCTAGGATGAGGAGAGGGATGTGGAGAGAGCAAATGGGCAGGGGTTGGCCGAGCCAAAGGCTTGAAGAGTGTGTGAAATAAGGTGGAGGTGGGGGCCTTTTATAAGAGGAGAGGAGGGGCACTTTTGGAAAGTAAAGAAATATAACTTTGTTTGAAAATGTGTTTCGGTTTTAAAAGGTCCCACATTGATAGAATTCGTGGATAAGGTGATAAGGATTCGAAATCCACTCATCCAATTGGTTTTGGCCATGTGTAGGTTTTAGATTTTACATTATCTTTCCATTTTATTTTAATCATTAAATAATGATGTCATCACTGCATCATTATTATGTCGTAAATAATTTAATTTATTTAATGTCTAAAAATTATAAAAAAAATACTATGATATAGGAAATCTTTTTAGCTTTCCAATGACTATTTATAATCAAAATTTGGGCTTGTATAACCCCACTTAAAAATTGTTTTCGCAAAACATATTATGTTTGTGTCATTTTCACTTTAACATTTAATAAAAAGTAATTTATGTTATTTCCCAACAAAAGTGGATACATGGGGTCCCCAAGTTAGGCCATGGCTTGTCTTGGTCGGCCATGACACAACCAATGAGGTTGGGACATGTGTCTAGGTCATTTTATATTATTAAAGTATCATTTATACCTTAAACTACACTAATTACCACTAATCGCGATTAAGAACTTAATAAGTTACTATTCACCAAAAAATTATTTTAATCTCATTGAACCACATTTTACTTCTTAATGACAACCATGTATGTCGGATTTTCAAAATTCAATACACATTAGTGGTAAACTTTAATTTAACTGAAAAATCAGTTTGCTTGATTACCACTTAGTGGTTTCACTATTCATCAAAAATTGAAGTTTTTCAGAAAATTACCAAAAATTCACCCTAAGCTATATTTGATATTCCGAATTCAAAAATGAAGTCCATTTTACAAAATTCAAATCATATAAGTCACATTAATTAATTTAATAATTAATTCCCGCTGCCAGAGCAAATAGCGTGTTTTTACAAAACAATAAGTATCAAAAGATTGACACCAGTTTAAGTCTAATTTCAAATCGAAATTGATTCCAATGACCACCATTGGATAAAATGGTAAAAATATATTCATATTACACATTAAGAACAATTCAAAAGATAATCTAATCATATAAATAAATTAGATTAAAAAGCAGTTTTGATGTAAAATACAACATTTTACACTATTCATAAAAAAAATGAACTTTATAAGAAAGGTACCAAAAATTACACAAAGTAAAATTTGATGTCCCTATTCTTAATAAGAGTTTTATTTGGTCCAAAAGAATGTATAAGAGTGATCAAAACTATATTTAATGACGGTTCACCATTAAAAGGTGATAAGTGAACCTTTAGTGAAAATTAGAGTATAAAAGCCTAAAATTGAACTCTTTCCGTATTTTAAGCCTTTATCTTTTATTGGGTAAATGTAAAAACATCTAAAAACATATCTATTCATATTTTAGTTATTTCTATTCATTCCCGCCAGTACAACGACTACTTGTTAACTAACATTTTTAAAAAAAAAATTATTTTATTACTAGTGTGCTACGTAAGTTTCAAAGAAACTCATCGTTGCGTATCGGGTACGCTATCGAACATAGCAACCCCTTTTAATTAAAATTCATATTTAATTCTCTAATATTAATAAATATGAAAATTATTTATTCTTTAATTACCTGGGATGTTACATCCTTCCCCCCTTTTGGGAATTGCGTCCTCGCAATATTATTCACTTATCAAAATAAGTGGGGGTATTTATCCCTCATAGCATTTTCAGATTCCCATGTTGCCTCTTCAATCATGTGGTTTTTCCACAAAACCTTTACCTGGTGAATCACCTTATTCCGTAACACTTGCTCCCTGTGGTCAAGAATCTGGACCGGTTGTTCCTCATAAGATAGGTTCTCTTCCAGCTGAACTACCTCTGGACTCAAAACATGAGATGGATCTGGCATATTCTTTCTCAACATCGAAACGTGAAAAACATTGTGTACCTCGAAAGATAGATCCTTCCTCTGGTTATCTGCATAACTCTTCTGCCTACTCTGAGCTATTCTCATGTGTTTCTGAATCAGCTGAACTTTTTCTGCCATCTCTTCTACCAATTCTGGTCCCATCAACTTTCTTTCACCCACTTCATCCCAGAAAGCTGGAGTTCGACACCGCTTCCCATATAATGCCTGAAATGGTGCCATCTGTATACTGGAATGAAAACTGTTATTATATGAAAACTCAACCAAAGAAAGATGTTGGTCCCAACTTCCCTGATAATCCATAGAACAAGCTCGTAGCATATCCTCCAATGTCTGAATTGTTCGTTCTGACTGCCCATCTGATTGAGGATGAAAAGCTGTACTAAAATTTAATTCAGTACCCAACGACTTCTGAAGGCCTTTCCAAAAGTTAGAAGTAAACCTGGGATCACGATCTGATACAATGGAGAGGGGAACTCCATGTAACCTGACTATCTCTTTAAGATACAAACGGGAAAGTTGATCAAGAGAGAAAGTATCTCGTATAGCAAGGAAATGAGCAGATTTGGTCAAGCGATCAACAATAACCCAGATTGCATTATTACCTCGAGATGTCTTTGGTAATCCAACAACAAAGTCCATGGATATATTCTCCCATTTCCACTCTGGCACTGGTAAAGGCTGAAGCATCCCTTTCGGTAACTGCCGCTCTGCTTTAACCTGTTGACAAGTCAAACACTTCATAGTAAAATCAGCAATATCTCTTTTCATTCCATCCCACCAGTAATACTCCCGCAGACCTCTGTACATCTTAGTACTAACAGGATGAAAAAAACAACTCATTCTTCAACTGTGAATCACAAGGCACACATAACCTCTTCACAAACCTCAAAACACAAACACAAACTTATCCAAGAACTCATGGAAAAGTTTATTCATAAGGTCCATGAATACAAAAGGTGCATTGGTTAACCCCAAAGGCATAACTACAGATTCATAATGGCAATAACTAGTATGGAACACAGTCTTCGGAACGTCTGCTTCTTTTACTTTCAACTGATGGTACCCCGACCTCAAGTCAAACTTCGAAAAATACTGAGCTCCCTGGAGCTGACACCACTTCATTCGATGGCCCAACATCTGCTGAAGTTGTTGCAAAGGATTTCACCACCCCTTTCTGCTTGTAGTCTAACTGTTTCCCATCACTCAAGCTCTTTGTCGGACACTCGTTTGCATAGTGACCCATCTCATTGCACTTATAACATTTCACTAACTGTAAATCAAATTTTTTCTTACCTTCACCTTGATCCTTTTCAGTGCAATCACGAGCCTTATGTCCCATCTTACCACATCGGTAGCACTTTCCAGAATTCAGAAGACATTCCCCAGCATGCCTTTTGCCACATTTATCACAAACTGGAAACTTAGTTCTCTTACCATCAGACTTCTTTGAAGAATTCTTACCTTTCTCCTGCCACCTCGGTCTGTTCTTCTGCTGGTTGTTATAGAACACTTGGTCATCGGCAAACTCCATTTCCACCTTCTCAGCACATCGAACAAGCTTTTCATAACTTTTAAACTCACGAGAAGCTAATGCCCTTCGATACTTTGGCTTTAATCCTGAGTAAAAACGATTGATTTTACTATCAAGGTCCCGAATAAAATTTGGAGCATACCTTGCCAATCGAGTGAACCTTTCTTCATAGGCAGCCACTGATTCTTCCTCTTGCCTCAATTCCAAGAATTGCTTTTCCATCCTAAGTCGAACAGCCTTAGGAAAATACTTCTCAAGAAACATACCTTTGAATTCATCCCAGTCAAGAGCATCAATCTCATCGGCGTCCCTGATATTTTTAACCATAGACCACCACTGATCTGCTTCACCCTCCAAACGGTAAATAGCAAGACTAACCTTTTGATTGTCTGAACACCCCATGACATCAAAAATCTTCTCCAGTGCTTTAATCCACCCTTCAGCTTGCACAGGGTCAGATGATCCTCTGAATGATGGGGGATGTTGCCTCATGAAATGTTCCACCATTGACATGTTCCTATGCGGTTGATCTGGCTGATCTCGTGCATGGATACCACCACCATTTATAGCCTGAGTCAACTGTGCCATCACTGCAACAAACTGTTTAGTTCCGATTCCAACCATCTCAGGTTGCTGATTTGGAAGGTTGTCTTCCTCCTGATGTCGTCCCAACATAGCTGCTTTGTTTCCCCTACGGAAAACCATTCTGAACATGGAAATATCTTAGGCGAAGCAACATGGTAATCCGTAAATGCTATATCATTTCAATCATATTATAATTTAACACTTTTCTAACTCCTAAAGTTGTCTAAACCGACCTCTGATACCAACTATAAGGCCCCAGCCTTAAACCTTACTTAATCTTGTGTTATTACAAGATTACACATTGAGGATCTTTTCAGGTTTAGAGTTTTAGAGAATTAGTTCATAAAACTTGCATTACATTCCACATTTAAACAAAGTGGTTACATAAAAGACAATATTCATTCTTCCCATCAACAGAAACCTATTTAAAATAAAACACGGATTCTTTCTTGACACATCCTTGACACTATCATCACATCATGTACCCTTCCCTTGACCTGTGAAAAACATTTCAAAAACTTGGGATGAGCATAAAAAGCTCAGTAAGGGTTATAAAAATATGGAAAGGAAACATGAGTTCAGAAATACATAAGAATGAAATCATACTTTACCCATAAAACATAGGCACTTTAACATACCTCATAAAACCATGAATAAATCATAGAAAACATAAGACATAAAGGTAACTTGAGGCATTCATAACATTCTTAAGTAGGGAGTAACCCTCTTGGTTACGTTTTGGAATACCCATCACAGTATATTCCCTAAAATCTCTTCGGAGAAACCTTAACGTTTCACTCCTTCGCGTTACCCAATGCATTGGAGAGCTATAACGGGCTCACCCGCCCTTATTTTATCACGGAACCACCTGTCTTCATAATAATGCCCAAGAACCATAACATAATCATATCACATAAAACATGTATAAAGGAAACATAAAATTTCCACATTTCAATCACGAGATATCAATACAACACATTGATATAAAAACATTATGAAAACCATTTTCAATACTAAAATAAAAGAAAAGTAAAACATGGTATTTATTTTTCTTTTAAAAAGAAGGTATGGTTTGTAGAGGAAGCCGAAACTCAAATAACGGTCACGACGGAGGAGAAGTCGTTGTCGCCACAAACGTACGAAAAAAAACATTCCCTTTTGTCGTTTAGTAAACGCTTCGTATAAAAAAATATTCCTTTTGAATAAACGTAAAAGTCAAAGGGGTTTATACACCGTATAAAAGAAAGTTGTGTATAAAATAAAATATGCCTCAACGAAAGGAGATTGAGACGAAGTCCCATACAAAGATAATTTTTAAAATAAAATAGATACATTATGTGTATTCACTATAAGTACACATAAATAAAGTACAAATACAAGATACGACATAATAATATAATGACATAATTTGAAAGTAGGAGATTAACCCAAAGAATGGAAATTGGGTTAAGAAGTTCCCATACCTCGTATCTGACTTGACCCGACCGTTCTTTAAACTCCTGAATAATAAACTTTAGTTAATCTCTACTTGCTTAAGAAGCTTTTTCAAGTTCATTATTCCTTTTATACCATGTTATGAACATCATGTAATCATTTAAGTTAATAATGTTCATTTTGTCGGTATTTGGTTCTTAAGTCAAAAATAGACTTCTTATACTTACATGTTGTTAATTTGGTCAAAGGTTCATTATACCAGAATGATATTCACGATGTAGATATCATATATGTCATATATATCCAGTATCTACATTCATTTATAATATTACATCACATTTAGAGGTAAGAAATGAAATGCACCGTTCATGGAGACGGTAAGCCGTACGTACGCATGAACGCTACTTTCATTTCTTTGTCATATTAATGGAATTAAAACTAAATGAGAGGTATGTATATTTTAATTCCAGAATTATATTCATCATTTAGATATATCATTAATTATATATATCCATTATATACATGTACTTTTAATAATAAATTACATTTGGGGAAAAGAAATGAAATGCACCGTTCATGGAGACGGTAGTCCGTACGTACGCATGAACGCTACTTTCATTTCTATCTCATACTTTAATGGAAATAAATGATAATTATATATAGTTATATTATAATTCCAGTATAACATCATATATAATAACTTTAAATCCATCCTTTACACGTCCCACATATGGCATTAACGAATCACATCACTTTGAGGGGGCGGTAGTCCGCACTTCCTTAAGTGAAGATATCGCGTATACCCATAATGGAAGCCATAAAGGTAAGACACAAATGAAAAATACAGAAGAATAAGTAAAACATAAACATATTACATATCATATATAAAAATAGTGACATCATAATGGCCACCTTTGAAGGTGTTAAATGAGTATTGAACAATCATCGTTTCGGGAGGCAGAATTTCGCCATCCACGGAAACCGTATGTTCTTTAACCATTTGATGTAGTTGTGTGAGAGTGTAGCTCAAATAAATCTTATAACAACATCCTAGTATATTGAAGATACTGGTGTTGTTACAAAAGAAGTAAATAAAAAGAGTTTAGGGGGTTGGAGAAGAAAAATAAAACAAATGAACATGAGAGAATGAAATACCTTAAAAAGTGTAACTTCTTTTGGTTTGAGCCTAAAGGCTTCCTTTGAAAGGATTCTGCCCAAAGGGAATCCTCTAGGATGAGGAGAGGGATGTGGAGAGAGCAAATGGGCAGGGGTTGGCCGAGCCAAAGGCTTGAAGAGTGTGTGAAATAAGGTGGAGGTGGGGGCCTTTTATAAGAGGAGAGGAGGGGCACTTTTGGAAAGTAAAGAAATATAACTTTGTTTGAAAATGTGTTTCGGTTTTAAAAGGTCCCACATTGATAGAATTCGTGGATAAGGTGATAAGGATTCGAAATCCACTCATCCAATTGGTTTTGGCCATGTGTAGGTTTTAGATTTTACATTATCTTTCCATTTTATTTTAATCGTTAAATAATGATGTCATCACTGCATCATTATTATGTCGTAAATAATTTAATTTATTTAATGTCTAAAAATTAAAAAAAAAAATACTATGATATAGGAAATCTTTTTAGCTTTCCAATGACTATTTATAATCAAAATTTGGGCTTGTATAACCCCACTTAAAAATTGTTTTCGCAAAACATATTATGTTTGTGTCATTTTCACTTTAACATTTAATAAAAAGTAATATATGTTATTTCCCAACAAAAGTGGATACATGGGGTCCCCAAGTTAGGCCATGGCTTGTCTTGGTCGGCCATGACACAACCAATGAGGTTGGGACATGTGTCTAGGTCATTTTATATTATTAAAGTATCATTTATACCTTAAACTACACTAATTACCACTAATCGCGATTAAGAACTTAATAAGTTACTATTCACCAAAAAATTATTTTAATCTCATTGAACCACATTTTACTTCTTAATGACAACCATTTATGTCGGATTTTCAAAATTCAATACACATTAGTGGTAAACTTTAATTTAACTGAAAAATCAGTTTGCTTGATTACCACTTAGTGGTTTCACTATTCATCAAAAATTGAAGTTTTTCAGAAAATTACCAAAAATTCACCCTAAGCTATATTTGATATTCCGAATTCAAAAACGAAGTCCATTTTACAAAATTCAAATCATATAAGTCACATTAATTAATTTAATAATTAATTCCCGCTGCCAGAGCAAATAGCGTGTTTTTACAAAACAATAAGTATCAAAAGATTGACACCAGTTTAAGTCTAATTTCAAATCGAAATTGATTCCAATGACCACCATTGGATAAAATGGTAAAAATATATTCATATTACACATTAAGAACAATTCAAAAGATAATCTAATCATATAAATAAATTAGATTAAAAAGCAGTTTTGATGTAAAATACAACATTTTACACTATTCATAAAAAAAAATGAACTTTATAAGAAAGGTACCAAAAATTACACAAAGTAAAATTTGATGTCCCTATTCTTAATAAGAGTTTTATTTGGTCCAAAAGAATGTATAAGAGTGATCAAAACTATATTTAATGACGGTTCACCATTAAAAGGTGATAAGTGAACCTTTAGTGAAAATTAGAGTATAAAAGCCTAAAATTGAACTCTTTCCGTATTTTAAGCCTTTATCTTTTATTGGGTAAATGTAAAAACATCTAAAAACATATCTATTCATATTTTAGTTATTTCTATTCATTCCCGCCAGTACAACGACTACTTGTTAACTAACATTTTAAAAAAAAATTATTTTATTACTAGTGTGCTACGTAAGTTTCAAAGAAACTCATCGTTGCGTATCGGGTACGCTATCGAACATAGCAACCCCTTTTAATTAAAATTCATATTTAATTCTCTAATATTAATAAATATGAAAATTATTTATTCTTTAATTACCTGGGATGTTACACTATCACATTTTATTATTGAGAAAAAATTTATTTTGGTAATTACTAATTTCTCAATGAATCAGAAAATTGAAAAAGAATGTAATGTGGGGTTATATAGGTTAGATAAATCCTCTGAAATTCAATTTAATATTATTTTAAACATGTCTAAATTCTTTAACCCTTAGACATATAAATCTTACAACTTTTTATTTTACCTTGGAATCTAGGGATTTCCCATGTAATTTATATATTACTAAATATTTATGGGAATCCATCTAACAAAATATTTAAATCGAGAACCTGTATTATATACCAATATAAATAAATAAAATATCTCAATAAATTAAATTTTATTTTTTTATTAGAAAATATATCATATAGGAAAATAGTTTTAATAGAAAAATGTTATTCATATCATTATCTGTTCTAAACCGTTTATAATATTAATAATCAATTAAATGTGTGATGATAAATTTTTATAAATATTTATATACTATTTAAAATATATTATCTAAAATTTATAAATTAAATTTATTAGGTAAAAATCACATAACATTAATATATTTTTTAAAACATACCCTTTCATTATTATCACATCCATTAACATTAATCATGGTATTCAAATTTTTTTGAAACAAATGAAATTAAAATAATTACATAAAATTAAAACATTCATATAAAATATAAAATTTATTTTTTAATATTTTATTTTTAAATATGTTGAAAAATAATTTTGAATATAAGTGAAGAAAATATATTTTATCTGAAAAAATTACTAATGTTTGAAAAAATTTAAACAAGGGTTCTATAAATTTAAAATATTATTTAAAATGATTTATTTTAGAGCATATATTTTTAATATAATATTTATTCAAAAAAATTTATTTGATTCATTTATTTATATTTTGACATACTAAGCCGATTAAATCTCCATCATCAAATAGAACTTATGGATAAAAATCTCAAAAAAAAATGTAGGCCTTGGGTCATGACTCCAAGACATGCACTAAAGAAGTAAAAAATGATACAACCCCAAAACAAAAAATATAGAATATTTTGAAAGTGTCATAAAAGTGATAATATTGGATAAAAATTAACTCTTCACATAAAAATCAGTTACATTACAAAAATCTATTAATGTGAGCTTATGAAAAATTTCAAACAATAAATTATTAAATTAATTTAATTTTAAGAAAATAAAATTTTCATATTATTAAATATTATTTAAAATAAAAATAAAATATAAGAAGATAAATAATTATTGAAATTTTTTTTATAAAACATTATGATCTCCTAATCAAATTTTTATTGAATTTCTAATTGATAACAATACTTTTTATTTAGAAGATAATTTAATATTGGTAAAATTTCATTATAATATGTAACTAATATTTCAAGGCTCATTATAGTTTGGGGTTGCATGTGGGGAAAGAAATTGATCATTTTATTAATTTTGAGGATAATATATTGCAAAATATTAGTATGTTACATTCTCCCAACCATTAATAAATCTCACAATCATAATTTTTATATTTCACAAAATTTTAAAACTATATAACGACATCTATAATATGAAAATTAATCATGTTATAATTTTTAATGATATAAAACTGACCATCACGGGTATGAATAAGATTCTTTCATTCCAAAATATTACTCTTTAGGAGTTTCTAGAACTATTCCTTTGATATATTCAATTTTTTGGTTGACTACCCAATAAAAAAATTCAAACATTTATAATTTTATCCAATAAAATCTGAATAAATGATCTTATGAATATAAAAACATTATCTTAATATTTCTTCTCAAATGACACTTCTATTTCATGTTATGATTCTTTCTTTTAAATAATGACATAGTTGGATCAACATATATCACCCATAGATTCCTCCAGGCTATCCATGTTAATATTCCTATTGTTTTCATTGAGCTAAATAATAAAATATTATATTCTAAAATTCTATTTTAAACATTCATAATGGTTTTGAAATGGGATATGAATTATTATAAATATATTCACTGGATTTTTTATCTAGGTGTGCCTTTTTAGGCACACTCATTATTTACTAAGTAAAGATTGATTTGATACTGAACAAATCTTATTTCAGGGCGATTAAACCCTAGATTATATTATCCACATCTGCATCAACATTCTAGTATTTAGATATGAAATATATTGAATGAAAACCACAAAAATATTTACCAAACAAGAATATTGGTTTTAATATTATACATATTGTTATCCATTAAATATATCTCTGGGGTTTCCACAATAGATTTATTTTCCAAATCCTAAAAAGAATCCCCAACAAAAAAAAATCTAACCTCATATAAATTGAAATTCCTCGTACATGAACTAATTTTTCCAAATAAAAAAACCCTTAAATAGAATATTTGATATAAATTAAGATTAAAAAAAGCTAATTATATCCTTCTTCTACACTTTTTATATAAGATAAAAATTAAATACCCAATATAACCACACAATCCCATAAAGATAATATTTAATATCATTGATGATAAAACCACATGAATTTTAATTACAAAATTATTTTTTACACTATACAAATATATATTTTTCCATGCCATTAAATTTCTCGTATACAATTTCTTAGGGAAAAATAAAAAAAAGTGATTTCAAATTCAACGTAATTATATATTCATCAACATTCAATAAAGACATTGATATTATAACTATAAAAAATATGATCAAGGGTAAATATTAATTTAATGATAAAAAGGATCTATTATAATTTTCTATAATTCCTGATATAAGAAAATATATTATCCACTTGGGAATAAATTATTTTTCACAATGATTTTTATTAATTTTTCATGTTTAATTTTTGTACACATTATTAATGGTGATTTAAATAGGTTTAAAAAAAATTTAATTCAACTGATGTTGTAAATAAATAATTGTTGTGGGTTTTCACTTTTTTTATTTTAAAATTGATGTGAAGAACATAAAGTATTTTGGTTTCTGCATAGGTTATCCATAGTTGATAGAAGAAAAATACCAAAAAAAAAGAATCAGAAATGTAGTAAATATCCATTAATAGATGATTTCAATTGATTTAAAAATTTACATTATATAATAAAAATAAACAAAAAATAATAAAAACATAAAAATAATTGACCCACTCATTTTATCAATGTCTCAAATATTGTTCTCTATAAGGTTGGTGGTCATCATAGAGCTTCAAATAATTAATAAATAATAAAAATTCAATTTTCAATGAACCAAATTAAATTTTAGGGAAAATGCTATAAAGAAATATATCATTATAGAACATAATAGTTGTTCTTGATGAAATTATTCCATAAATAAATCCAAAAACATAATATAATCAATATTTTGATCATTCTTGTTGTTAAAAATTATATTAGACATATTTTTAATACAAAATACCAATTTTAATTAATATATCCATAATTTATTAATTATATATGAAAATTTACTTTTTCATTCATATAGTTGATCATGGAACTGTTATTTCTTATTGCCTATCTAAATAATTTTCATTCCCTATTCTAATATCATATAATATGATAAGTTTTACTCATTATAATATAAAAAAGGTTAAACATATTCAAACATGCATTTTCAATTCTTTCTTAAATTTTTCTCCTAATTCAATAGGGATAGAGAATAGATAGTACAATGAAATTCTCTTCAAAAAAAGCACCCAACCTTAAATAGACAATGATATATAATAAAATATAATATTATTTTTTATTATGTTATGTTATATATAAATCATTGTGAAAAATAAATTTCATAATATTGTTGATATGGAATTATATAGCATTAAATAAATCCATCCATCAGAAATCTTTAAAAATATAAATTGTGCATTTCATATCAGTCATTGTCCTAAATATATGTGAAATAAAATATGGGACTATAAATAAATGTTCATATATGTAATCATAATCTATAAAATTTTATAAATATACCATATTCAACAATCATTATTATAAATTTTCATTATATTATACAAATAGATAAATTTTATTTCTTGAATTACATGGAACTAATTTACCTCATGTTGATTCCCAACCGATCTATATCTACAAGTTCCATAATTTCACTTCTCAAAATATTGACCATCATTGAACACCGAGAAATATAACCTTGAATTGAGATATCATATACATCCAATAAAAAATATAATTTGTAAATAATCAATCATTACAAGTATAATATTATATAAAATCATTACACGATTTATATTATATTGTCTACAAATTAATTATTTTCCATTAAAGTATTCCCATTAACAATTAAATAGATATATAAAATTTAAAATTAGAAATAAAATTAATAGTAAAATGAAATAAAATAAAAAATATTTACAATACTCTATAATAATATATCCAAGTAGTATAGATATAAATAAAAAAAATGATACCTTGTCCAAATATACTGGCATCATCAATTTGACATGGTATTTTTCCTCAACTATCAATAATATCAGGTACATTGACTATATAATTCTTTATACCTATCTGTTCATAATTAATTCTATCACCGATATAAAATATCATCCAATATCCAAAAATATGATTGGGGATCATCATCAAATAACTCACATTAATTAGGATGCATGGGAGGATACGTTATAAGGGTGGGATTTAAAGGAGTGTGGTCTATCAGATGAAATGTATGAGTAAGATCAATTAGAGTTATGATATCTATTGGCATGGGTGGTGTAGTCTAATTGGAGGTCTAAAATTATCTTTGCATCTCTAAAAACATCGACTATACCAAAGCACGAATCCTATCATCTTTCACCACATGAATATACTATATTTGGGCTACCATAGATTCTAATTATTTTAAACATGTTCCTTTATAAATGTAAATGAATGTGGAACATTTTTTTCCTCACACACTAACATGGTATCCTCAAAAACATCTTGGCTGTTTGAGATTTTCCAGTGTTGTAGCTGAAATATCTTTTATACCGTTATACATAAATACACCCTATGTTCTCTACTCCTCAAGAAATTCTTATATGAGATATTTTTAAAATTCCATTAATGAATCGCGATATATAATGTTTTTTTTAACACAAACAAACAATCAATGTAAAAAACATACAATCGCTTTCGCAATAACACTCAACTCCACTCTATGATTTTTCAATTTTTTTATCATCGTGCCCCTCTTCAATTATTCAGTTCCATCGATAGAATGAGCTATATGATTTTTAATTTTTTCTTATATTTTTTTTTATAAAAATAATGTTTATCATATCCCATATAGTGCAAGAGGGTATACATTTTAGGATTTCATCTCCTGATGATATATCCTCAGTTGATCAAAATTAATAATGAAAAATGGTGAAATCATTTACATGGTCATTAATATTAAAAGAAGATAAAAAATATGACATTTCACTTACCAAAAACTCTTCTCAAAATATAATTTCAACAAATTTCTCCCATTTATGTTCATTTCAAAGTGAATATATATTAGATTAATTGTGATTTTTTTATACATAAATATGAACTGTGATATTATAGATGATTTAGAATATGTCAATCTCCTAGAATCCAATGGTAAACATTTCTTCCTAAATCCTCCAATATCATGTATTTGATGTGTCTATTTATAATAAGGAGGAAAAAATATATTACTAAAAATATTTAAATATATGGGAAATAAAAAAACTAAATTATAAATATAGTCTCTCTCTATTATGATAATTTAATTTTGTCAATACATCACTAATTTTCAAAAAATTTACTAACTTATAACGTACCATGAACTAATTGAAAACTCATGAATTTTTTAGAATTTGGAAATATTAGAATATCATTATCATCATATTTCATTGGTATTATTTGGTCCTAGATTCCTGTAACAAAAAAATTTATACAACATGTGGTTCCCCATTTACCACCCCACGAATGGTTTTTTACCCACATGGAAGTATATTTCTCATGTAAAGTTGGATGAGGTGTCTAATCAATAGAATACTTTTTATGTTCCTATCCAAAGGTATGTGTATTATCATCTAAAAATTCATGAGGTGTATAAGCTTATTAATTTTTCATTATCAATGAAATCAACCCTAAAAAATTATTAAAAATTTTTATAAATCGTACTACTACATAAAAATGGAAATAAATATTGAATATTTCTCAATCAATATGGTATGTAAACTAATCATAACACATTTTTATACTTATTTTTTTATTTAACTAAAATTTTGTCAACATTAATGTGAGATGAAATGACATAAATGAATGAATAAAAATCCAAATGTGGTGTGTGAGTAGTTAATTTTATCTAATCAGGTAAATAATGTTTTAAGAAAATGAATATTTTTATAACATACTATTATAAAATAATTTTTTATTTACCATTATAAATTTAAAATAATTGTTTTTCCAAAATATCAATTAATAGATACGTTACATAAGGATATACATGGAATAATAAAAAATTCTAAAAATATAAAAAGAAAGAATTAAATTTATTAGATATTATATGTGATGTAATAAAGAAAATGTAATAAAAAATATATAAATTTACAAAATCTAATATAGTAAACCAAAAGTAAAAATACGTTCTTATAATATTAGGAACTCACTAATATATTATTTTCCGAATTTCATTCATCACAATAATTCTTAATGGACTAAAAATTTTCTACAATATTCTCATTAATATTGTTTTTTAACAATTCCATGGAAGTAGGGATCACACATAAATCAACATCCTTAGTAATATTATCATCCATAACATTCTATTTGATTCTAAGGAAAACAAAATACCACTACATGTAAAATTGATCAAGATAGTAAAAAAATTTATTTTTCATATATTTCAAGGATAAAATTATTAAATGTGTCTTCCAATTTTTTCTGATTAATTAGATTTATTACAAATTCATTACGTTGGGAACTATTTTTTATAATAAACTATTTTCAGTATAACATTGGAACATGAAATTTTATATAATTAACCTCCAATTTTTTATTAATGACACTATAATATATAGTTGAGATAGAGATTTGGTTTGTTTTCATGGGTTCAAGAAAAATCCTTTTCTTTTGAGAAAACCAATGCACTGCAATCATAATTGAACTTATATTTTCATAATATTTTATATAAATTATATATCCATTATTGTTATACCCATACCATGTTATAAACTTTAGTCATGGACTACACATGAGACAAACCAATGTTTCTTAATCATCCACTCTACCAAAAATGATATATTCAAACAAGGTAAAAAAACGTTTTATCATGACCTTTTAAAAATAAAACATATTTATTCATAGGATTACATTGTTTCAACACATTAATATGAAATTAAATATTTTTATGATAATCATCTATGTTAATCGCAATGTATAAATTTAGATTGATTATATTTTCACCTATTCATGATTTTATATTCAAGCCATGAACCCCCTTTCCCCATAATTAAGTCACTCATGGAGAGATGTAGGCAAACTGATTTTCTCAAAAATATAAAAATATCTTGTACAAATATCTAAAACCACCTCTAAGATATAATTTTCAATAATGGATTTTTCACGTTAATATAGATTTTTAACATTCCCCATGTAGTGTATTCATATATCATTAAATTGGATACATTATGTTTAAATAAAAAAGTCCTCAATGCTTTTTTCTCGCATGAAATGAACCATTAAATACACCATGATATCCAAAAAAGGTGGAAGAAAATAAATTTACAATTGACAATGTATACCAACTGCTTTATTCTCCAATGTTTATAAAGAATTAGAGCCAATGACCTCATTAGAAATTTTATTTAAAATGTAAAAAAACATTGTGATATTAATTCTAAATTAGATAGAAAATATTCAATATAATGAAACTATTATGAGATATTAGATAATGACGTGACAGTCATGATATTTCATACCTATCAACATCAAATAATTAAAAGGGACACAATTCTATAAATTGGATGTATAACCCTATGGAACCTTGATATAATGAAGGAATTGAAAAAAGATAATTTTATCCCACTTGTATAATGTATTAAAATAATTAGGAAATAGTTTTGAATGTAAATCTGGACTGAGATTCAACTACAAACATATACCTATTTAGATTACGTCCAATAATTAATTCAACCAATTTTTAGTCATTCATTTAATATCTAATAGTTCTCCGAACAAGATTATATATATATATTTCTCTATATGAATTAAATTATTATATATTTTAACTCATGATATCTCCAATATGGTAGCACAGAAATCATTCCATGGTGTTTTCAAATATTTCTATCATTACAAGATTTATGAGACATTATAAATGTAACATCAACGTTTTTCACCCAGTCATAATAATGATCGATGGATAATGTTTTTGGAGAATTATAAAATTCATGTGAATCATTGAAAGCATACTTAATCTTTTATATGAACTATCAACATAAAAAATTCATCGATCATTAATTTATGTTATTTTTATCCCATGATGCATTAGATAATGTGGGGTCAATTGGTCACAAATTAGACATCATTTTTCCCCTTAATAGTATATCACTAATATTTTCTAGCCTATTGGAATTCATTAATATAGAACCTAATAATTGTAAGAAATATGATATATTCAATATTTTTAAAATAATATAACCTTATAAATTCTTAGTATAATAATTCCAAATAATCAATTAATGGTGATAAGAAAACATCAATAACATTTTTTGTTGTTTTGTTCCGGAGCTCAATAAAATCAACATGAAACTGTTTCACCATGGTACACAATCCATGATATATGTTGTATATTACCAATAAATGAGTCCCCTAACTATTTTTTATACTAATTATTCTATATGGATTCCTTTAATCCATGTATATTCCATGATTGAGATGTCTAACATCATTTGTAAATATTGGAAACTGGGGAATAGTTTTCATTAATTATTTAATACAAGATGGATTCTATAATTTTAAATCACAATTTTCTCATTTGTGTTCCATATAAACCCTTTTTTATCATGTAAAATTGGAAAAAAAAACATGTGAGTAATTATGTGATGATTCCAAAAATCATTACTAGACATCTCTATAACTGCTAAATAGGATTGTGATTATTCATTCAACTAATAGTGTTTTGTCCCATATTTAGGGAACCCTGAATAAATTTAATATTCCTTTATATGTAACTAACATTAATTTATAAAAGGATTCCTTTTTTACAATATCCCAATTAAGAATAGTATTTAATTCACTTTGTAATATGAATCATTAATTTCATTGAATTTATAAATAATATAATTAAAAAATTATACGAAATGTATAAAACTCTTATCACTCCATAAATGTTGATGCATCATGTTAATCAATATTAAAAACATCAATTTTGCCATAAATTCTATACATGCTGGTTACAATGGTTTTTGACCATCTTTATAGAGTTGCACAATTGTATATTGTTTTTGTAAACCCTACGGTTTTACAAATAATTTTAATGACATGCATGAAACACTGAGTCTATTCATAATTAAACTTTTTTTGGGATAATGTTATAAAATATACATTAATTGTCATCTTGTATCTTCTATGATTATAATTTTGAAATATGAATATCAATGCTTGTGATCAGTATTTCATTTTGAGCATGAAAAAACCAAATTATTTTTTTTTGAATAGTAACGTACCATTTTGAATAGTTATATAAATAGAAATATGACCTTTATTAATATAAAATCTTATTATTTTTTTTATAAGGTTATAAGATAATATTCTCTGGAATAATATGTCGAGGTGATGTAAAATTAGTTACAATTTCAAAATTGTTATTTTTCAATTAAATAATGATTTTATTTAAAAATTAAATTAATAAAATATAGGAAATAAGTTTCAAAAAATTGTGTTCATGTTTTTATTATAAACCTGAATAAATTCATAGGGTGGTTTCGTGATATTATTCTATAATACATGAATTTTTAGTGAATAGTGATATATGATAATTAAGAAAATATTATAAATAAATGAATTTCTGCATCATTCTTAAGCCATGGCTAATGTAAAAGGACATTGGTTCGAACTCACTTGAACTTATTACTATTTTGGATAATATTAATCATTAACAGTCACAATATTTACAAAAAATATTAAGCTAATGATTAAATTAATGTAAAACCCCTCCTTTCCTGCACTATAAAAACCACCCTCACCCATCTTTTCCTCTCACACCAATAAAGCCTTGAGTCTTGTCTATGTTATACCAAATACTCTCCCAAGTCCCTCCATCACATCCAAGAAATTTTTCTATCACCAAAAGGGAAAACCAATGTATGTTATGAGGATATTAAGAAGAATATATCAAGAGGTAAATATCCTATTTCTTTTTCATGGGTTTTCATTTCAATTAATTTCTTTTCTTATTATATAATCTCATCCCTGTATCCATGAAACATGAAAAATATAGATTTATATATATTCTAGAGTTTTATAATATTTTTGATGAAATTCATCATTATTTTTCCTCTTCTATTCAACATATTCTAAAAATAAAGAACATCATCTATGATGTGACGATTTACAGCCATCATGGATGATGTATCATCAATTTACATTACTTATATTGTTTTTTCTCAAACCATTTTATTTGTTGAAAAAATTATTATTTGCATTATATATCTTATTTCATGTTATTTATTTAATATATATAATTAATATTATTATATATAATGAATCATGTTCGTGATTAACAAAGAACCACCAAAATGAAATAGATGGATATCACTAAAGATTTATGTAATGATGCATCATAATAATATATAACCAAAATAATTTATGGAAAAATTTATTATTTTGAAAACATTTGAAGATAATTTCATTCCCTTTTTGGAATTTCCTATCTATATGATAAAAAAATCAAATACTAACCGGTCGTTGAAATCTTGTAATGAACGCACATGGAACAATGGTAGGAACAAAATAATAATAATTAATGGGTGAAACGATGTTGTGAAATGATCATATAATGTGTTGTAATAATTATTATGTTTCTATTTGATATTAATAACACTCTTTTAACCATTATATAGTAGTTTTATCCATTTTTGAATGAAGATGGACCCATGGTATGGGAATTCATAACCTATTTTTAATTCATTGGGTTATCCTTCCACTTCATTGATTATCTGGTAATAAGAATATTTGTGTAATGAATTTTTTTTAATATTATGTTTCATTATGTGTATTTAAAGTGTATATACATATTCAATATATTAATTAACAATAAAATTTTAATATATTTTTAAGAGACTTTTCAATGAAAATCATCTTTTTAAATTATATTTTAAAAAATTCAAAAGAAATGTTTTTATGAATATATTTATGATATATGATTATGTTATAGTTCATGGTAATTGTATATGATGAAGGCTGGTAATATTATATTTTTCAAATTCATTTGTTATGTATATGTTTGAGGTCACCTATAAGGTTACTCCAAGTGTAACTACGATTGATACACAATAAGGTAGTTGTTAGGGATACATTTTAAGGTAGTTATGAGGGTTACAAATCAATAGGTAAACAAGATGGTCAGAAGATTATGTATGTTATTCCCAAAGAGACATTTATGGTTATATTTATTTTTACTATGTATTGTTTCAATCTCGTTGAAATATCATGTTTCACAATGTAATTATATATAGGACACATGTATTACTTTTTGAAAATGATATAATTCATTTTCTACTATTCATGGATTACAGATTTATTTTCATTTTTTAGTATCCCTTATTGATCTTTTTATTCTCATCCCTTATTTTTAAATTATTTTCATAGTTTATAAGGATATATATGAAAAAGAAGAAACCATGTTAAATTTGAAGAATATTATTCACAGAAAAATATTTATATTGAAAAGATTTATATTTTTGAAGAAATGGTTAATATTTTCATGGTATCTACTTTATATAAATGTGGAATTTTTTGTATATATTATATTCCAATTCTCTATATATCTAAATGGAAAAGATTCTATTTGTTAAATAATGTGATTTCTTTATTGAATCATAAGATTATCTAATTCAATAATCCTAGATCCTTATATTTAGTATCAATGGACAATTTAAAAACATTGGGGGTCACTATGATGTTAATAGAATACAATAAATGATTTTTATTATCAATGATTAATTTGAATTATTATAAAATTTAATTATTTCCATGTTACATCAACTATGATATGAGTGTTAGAATGGTTCTCCGCCAATGAAATAGTTATAATGAAGTAAATAAGGAAATGACATAATGATACCCTTCTGAATCTATAGCTTGAAATCGTAGGGATTCGAACTGAGAAAGTTACGATACTAATAGATCAGTTGACACATGAAACAAATAATAATGGCATACATGCAATATAATAACAAGAGATACAAAAATAGAACCTGAAAATAGTATAAAATTTAATAATGTGTCACCCTCCTTCTTTCAGTGGATCTTCTAACATAGTATCAAATGAATTATGGATTAAATCCCTTGAAAATATTTTAGATGTTATTGGATGATAAAATAATCAAAAGGTAAGTATTTCCATTTATCATTTTTATGTTGAAGATGATCATTCATGGTCAATTGTGAAGAATATCAGGGATAGTTAAGAGATTGAAGAATTAGAGTGGGATGAAATTAAAGGTAATTTGTTTGAAAAATATTTTCCTAAGGGGGTTTTCCATAGGATTGAGAATAAATTATAATAATTTAAGGAAATAGGAGATGATTCTTGGGCTGTGTTTGAAGAAACATTCACCTGACTAGCGAGGTATGCACCAAATCATATGCCTGATCATGATAGAAAAATATACAGTTTTCTTGCTTAGGGTTTCTGCCAAGATATCAACGGAAATTGGCTTCCTGTGAACATAAATGTTATGATAAATGTTTCTAATGTGTTGAGATGGTAGGAATGGGATCTACTTATGATCACATGCTTTTTTAAAACAAGGAGGAGTGTTCCAATGGGATGTGATGGGTAACAATCAAACAATGAAATATGATTGTAATAAAGTCTAGTTTATAGTTGGTGATATGTGTTGTAAAATGAACCATGTTGAATTCCTTACCAAAATCATGATGTTTTTTGAATGTGGTATTTTTTTATATATGAACTGAGATTTTAATGGAAATAATCTTAAGACGAATCCTGATAAAAAAACATTAAAGGTTTTTTAATGTATTGAGATGGGTCATTAGGAAAATGCCTTCCCCAATAAAGATCTGAAGGATTCCAAAAATCTATAGTACAAGAAAAAAGGTGTGGTGAGATCATTATTGACTACGTCAACAGACAGCAGTACATCCAAAGAAGTTATACCAGGTACCATGTTTGTTTACTCGTAGTTCTCTAAAGTTATATTTGATACTGGGTCTACACATTCCATTATATCTGAGGAATTTTCTAGTTAATTAGAAATATCACCTCAACAAATTAGACTAGAACAAATTGTAAAAATTCAAGGGGAAATATTGAAGAAATGTTTAATTATAAGAATTTTGATATTATTTTCTGTTGAAAGAATATACATGAAAACCCTGATGTTATTTCATTTGGATAGTTTTTTTTTCATTATTGGTATGGATTGACTTTATTTTTATCATGCTAACACTGATTGTAGATATAAAGATGTTCTTATTAGAAAGATATTTGGATTATATTCAATAATGAACCTATACAATTGATAATATATGAAGTTGATGATAAACTATTTAATTAAAAGAATGAATGTTATATTTATGATATTTTTTAAAACTATGGAACTGTTCTGAATAATTACATTCTAGTGGAAAATAAATATCTTGATGTTATTCCAGATTATTTTCCTGGTGTTATACCTGATATGGATTATGAATTCACAATTGAATTAATTTCTGATGATGATCCAATTTGAAAACACTTTATAAAAATACCCAAATGGGGAGTATTGCATTGAATAATATGTTGCATAAGTTTTTTGATAATTACTTCACTTATCCAAGCACTTCACCATGTGGTGCCCCTATTTTTTTCATTAAAAATAATGATGGTTACATGAGACTTTTCCTTGATTATTTAACCTTGAATAACATCAATTTATGAAAGTACCCATTTACTCATTTGAATTACATTTTTGATCGGCTCTATAGAGATCAATATATTTAAAAGGTTGTCTTGAGGTATGTGTACAATCAGTTGAGTATAATGGAATCAGTCGTCACAGAGACTTTTTTCCATACTAGATATGGGAATTATGAAATTGTTATTATTTTTTTTGGTGGACTAATGAACATACTATATTCATGGATAGTTTTAATAGATTATTTCACATATTCATGGATAGGATTTTATTTGTGTATATTGATGACATTATGTTATATTATAAATGTGAATTTGAGCTTCGAAAACATATAAGGGTTATTTTGCAAATAATAATGGAAAGTGAATTGTTTCTAAATTATATAAACTATGATTTTTTGTTTCAATAGATTTATTTTCATGGGAACATTTTAAATAATGATGGAATAAATGTTGATCCTTCCAAAATAATTGTGATTGATGAATGGCCAAGTCCTACAACTGTTATATAAATTCTTATTTTTCTTGGATAACATGGATATTACAAATGGTTTGTAAAACAATACATGGTTATCAATTATGATAAATAATATTACTTGTAAAGGGGTCAAATTTATTTGAACCAAAAAATGTTATGATTTATTAAGTCACTGAGGAAATGATTGGTGATTGCACCAGTTTTGGCTCTACCATTAAGAAATGGTGATTTTTTAAACTATTGTTATGCTTCATTAATATTAATTTGTTGTGTTATGATGAAAAATGATACAATAATTTTATATTCCTCAAGAAAACAAAATCATAATGAGGTAAATCATCCCATACATGATTTGGAATTAGTTGTTATGGGTTTGGAATTTAAAATTTGGACACATCATTTATATAGATCCAAATGTCAATTATATAATGAAAATAAATTACAAAACTATATATTCTCTCATATAGAATTATACATGAGGCGTAGAATACAATTTTCACTAATTAAAGAAAATGATTTAATGATCAATTACCAACTAAGAAAATAAAAAAATGTTGTGGATTCATTAAGTCAATAATATGGTTCATCATAAATCGTACTACATTTGGATCATGATATCTTGATTAATTATATGATGAATTTTATAGTATAAGTTGTTGGTGTGGGAAATACCACTATTTTTTCTCAGGATTTAGTGAATACATAATTATCATACTGAATTATGAAATCACATATAGAGGTTTGGGAGATATAAAAAATGGTAGAATTGGTTAAAATGTGTATGTTTCTATAATTTAAATTTGATAAGGATTTTTCATTAATATATGGAAAAATATTGTGTGTTTCTTTTTATTTAGAGATGATGAATGATTTATTGTGTAACTCTCATAGTTCTCTAGTTTTAGATAACTATTTATGTACTACGATTTACAGTGACGTTCAAGTGTATTTATGGTGAGATGGATTGAAAAGAGATATTGAAAAAATTACCATGAAATGATTGACATGTCACCATGATAATGTAGAGTGATAATTATGCAATGGGATGATTTAATCATTTCTATTACCAGAGTGGAAATGAGAAAATGTAACCATGGACATCATGGAGGGAATACTAAATTCATATGGAAGTAATGTTGTCTTTTGTGTGATTATTGAAGGACTTTATAAATCAATACATTTCATTCCTATTCATGATACATTGTATTTATATCATCTTTCATGAATGTACCTCAAATATATTTTTAGGATACATAATCTTCCCCTATCTATTGTATCTGTTCAGGATCACAAGTTTATTTTTAATTTTTATAAGGGCCATCATATGTCATTTGGATAATAATTAACTTTGAGTTCAAATTTTCACCCTCAACCAGATGTGTTGTCAGAATGAACAATTCAAAATTTGAAGGATATACATCGATTTTGTTCAATGAAAATTCAAGGAATTTGATATCATCCTCCTTCATTATTTTAGTTTTTTTATAATAACTATTTTTATTCCTGTATATTTATAGAACCTTTTGAGGCATTATATGGGTAGCAGTGTCAAACACCAAATTATTGGGATGATGTTGAGGAAACGAAGATTATGGAACAATAATTAGTAGATGACATGGCTGAGAAAGAGATGATGATCCAAAAACACATGTGGACAACTCATAGAAAGCATATACAATATGAAGACAACATAAGGAATGTATTTTTTTGAGGTTGGTGATTATATTTTTTCTTTTATTATCACAATGGAAAAGTGTTATATGTTTTAGTAAGAAATGAAAACTATTTACAATGTTCATTATACATTATGAAATCCTGATAAATATAGAAAAGTCACATAATGAGTAGCTTTGCCTCCGAATTTATCTATGGTACAAAATGTTTTTCATGATTCGATTTTGATAATTTATGTGCCAGATTCATCTCATGAATTGAGCCAAGAAGATGTTCACCTGGAAGGGAACCTTTCTTATGAAAGGTAACCTATTTAGTTTCATGATAATATATAGAAGGTATTAGGGAAGAAGCTAATCAATCAAGTAATGTTTTTTTGGGAAACCTCATATTTGATGAAGAATCAAGGGAATTTGAACATTCTATGAGGTAAAGGTACCATCAATTTTTTAATAAGTAAATAAAAAATAGATAGGATGAAATTTCCAGAATATGGGGAGAAAGTAACACCCCATTGTTTTATAAATTGTTTTAATTAAATTCATTATATATTTTTTCTCTTCATAATGGTGCTTTTTAAATTGATGGTTATAAAAAATCCATTAAACATAATTTTTATGCTTATATGACTAGAATTTTGAAATTCAGACATATAAAATAGTTAGCAGTATGTTATTTGAAGTCTTATAAAACTAACGTGATTATTGGGGAATAATAGAATATCCTTATTAATAGTAATATGATTATTAATATGTCTCTTAGGTGTTTAAAATCATATTATTATTTTTGTGTCTTAAGGTTATATGATAATGATATCATGAATAATATTTCAATTTGATATAAAATTAGTTATAGGTTTTTAATTGTTATTTGTAAAATAAGTTATGATATTATTTAAAAACTAAATTAATCATGTATAGATAATTTAGTTTATAAAATGGTTTTCATTTCTTAATTCTACATCTTTTGAAATAGTTTGGGTGAAATTTTGAGAATTTTTTTAAATTCATGAATTATTACTGAATAGTTAAATATGGTAATTAACCTAATATGATAAATAAATGAATATATGTATCATGATAGAGTCATTTATGATGTAATTCATCATTGGTTCATACTCAAATGAAATTATTACTATTTTGGGTCACATGAATGATGACTATTTATAGTCTTTAACAAATATATTAACCTAACAATAAAAATAATGGAAACCCCCTCCTCTCGTCTACAATAAATACCACTCTCACCCCCCCATCCTATCACACCACTCAAGCCTTGAGCCTTATCTAAGATAAAATAATAATATTATCAAGCTACTAACAGATGTCCAGGACATTATTTTGTCACCAAAAGGCAAAAACCAAGTGCCTTAAGAAGGATTTCAATGAGAAGAGATCAAGCAGTAAAAATCCACTTTAATATTCTTGTGTTTTATTATCAATGTATTTAATTAATTATAATATATAATGCATACCTTATCCAAGTGTAATAGAGGATCTTGTAATATATGTATATATATATTCTATATATTTTTTTTTTTGAAAAAATCATCATTACTCTTATTATACTTTTCCTCTTATTTTAAAAATAAAAATATCATCTCTGATGTGTGATTTTCTAACATCGTGGATGATGTATCTTCAATTTCCTTTAGATACATAAAATCTGGTTATAAAAATATTTTAATCGTCAAAAAATATTTTAAATTTTATGGAATATTACCATTCACAATCTAGAATTAAATTATATATGTTATATTGTGTTATATACTAAAACTAGTTCGTGGCTCTCAATGAACAAACAAAATGATATTAACGGATATCTCTAATGATTTATATAATTGTTAATCCTCATAAAATATACAATTTTTTTTTGGAATCCTTTAATTTTATAGAATCATATGAAAAAAATTTCATTTGACATATGTAATTTCATTTCTATATGACAAGAAAATCAAAAACAAATCGCCCATGGAAATCACGTAAAGAGCACACCTGATACAATGGAAGGAACTTATACAATTAATTAGTAGTTTAAATGATCATATAATGATTTACAAACATGAAAAGGTTTCTTTAAGATATTAATAACACTCTTTTAACTATATATATTTGTTTTAATGTTGTCTTATGTAACATGAACTCGAGGTAAGGGAATTCTTAACCAAATTTCAATTCTTTAGGCTATCGTTCCACTGAGTTAAATATATGGTACTAAGAATATTTATGTAATGAGTTATTGATTATATAATCTTCAATTATGTGTATTTATACATTATATATATATATTATACTAACTATATTATTTATTACATCATTTATAAGATATTTTTAATGGGGTTTTCTTTTAAAATCCTCTTTTAAAATACAGTTTTAAAAAACTCAAAACCAATGAATTTATGCAATTATTAATGTTTTTTGATTATGATATGGTTATTTGGAATTGGTTATAATGAATTTTTGGACATATACCTCCCTTAAATTAATTGGTTATTTTTATGTTGGAGATCGGTCGTATGGTTATTCCAAGTGTAACTGTGATGGTTGCATATTATGGTAGGTGTTAGGGTCACATTATAAGGTATTTGTGTGGGTTAAAATCATAAATTATCTACATGGGTCAAAATATAATGTACGTAATTCTCCATGATGTTTTTATGGTTCTATTTATGTTTTTTATGTTTTTTTGTAAATCTAATTTAAATCACACATTTCACAAAATACGTATATATGGGTGACAAGAATATCATTTGGAAAATGATTTCATATGTTTATAAGTATTCATGGTCTAATGATTTATTTCCTTATTTTTAAATCCACTAATAAGATTTTTCTTTTCATCCCATGTTTTGATATTATTTTTATAGGTTATAAGGATTTGTAAAATAACATAAGTATCCCATGTTAAATTTTTAGATGATTTTTCACTGATACCATGTTTTATTTGAAAATCATTATATTTTGAATTAAATGGTTACTATTTCTAGTTGTATATGATCTCTATAAATATGGAATGTTGTTTACAAATTATATCACAATTATATAAAACTATAAACTTGATAAGATTCCCAATTTTATATGTTGTTGGTTATTTATTTAAACTTAAGATCATGTAATGTAATAAGGCCAAGTCCTCATAGTTTCAAAATTTCCGCTACCGAAATACCACAAATTAATTATTCAAATTGCTCAAACTTATCATCCTGAAATGAATAATTACTAATAGATCTCAAATTATTCAATGTTTCACAATTCCATATCCATGGGTTATAACTTATATTAAAACCATGAAAAATTTAGTGATTTTAGAATATCTGTATTTAAATATATTCAGGGTTAAAAATATTAGGCTTAGAATAAAACATTTCATTTTTTGGAATATTCATATTATCAAATTACAAAAATAAAATTAAAACCTTCAACATAATCATCACTTATTCAAACTATCTTAATCCAAAATTGATTCATTATTAACTAAAACAGATATAAAAATATATATGTATATTGTCATGAGAGTCAAGATATAAACATATATATAAGATCCAAAAAATTTCATGTAAAAATATAATGAAATATAATTCAAATACATGCATATTTGAATAGTAAAATTATATATTATATACAATAATGGAATATAACATTAAATTCTACTATTAAATCATAAAAATATATGAATGGAAATAATTTAAAATATAAAATATAGTTAAACCATTCCCTCATTTTTCATTTTATTTTGAATTAAATTTATAGACACTGAAATTGAATATTATTGAATAGAATCCAAATAAAATGAGAATATTCAATTTTAACAAGTATTTTTATCATTATAATTTTTGTGTACATTTCTTCATAAAATATTAATTTTAATTCTGTGTAATGAATTAGTAGTTCTATGAAAATATATCTTTCAGAATATAACATGATATGTAATGGAACTAATTAATAGTTCAAATTGTTTATTCATCAATAATGTCAACATTATTATGATTTTTACTAATAAAATGGAAACTGAATACTTAATTTATGTTTTCTCAATGTAAAACTATTCTCACATAAAAAATAAAAGTGTTGATATGCACATAAACTAGTTATATGAGATTTTATATTAAACAATATTGAAATTAATTTTTATTTATATATTACATTATAAAATTACTATAACACTAATATGTTTATAAATCTAATTTAAATTTATCCGTAAACATGTAAGTGTGTGGATAAAAAATGAATGATTCACAAATATCATCAGAAAAATAATCATAAAGAGATTAAATGATTAAATTAAAGATGATATATAATATTAAAATCTGTAAAACAAGTTATTGAAAAAGAATTTATATTTAAAATAAACAACACAATAGTAACATATAATGAAACACACACAACTATCCATGAAAATGAATGCATAATTAATGAATATAAAGATGTGAATATGAGAATTGAGACGATCATATCTATATTAGAACAAATATTTATGATACTAATTAATTGTTATTTTTTTAGAAAATGGTAATTCATTATTTGAGTAAACTTAATAAAAAATGAATGTTATGGTTTTAGTTCCATTTAAATACAAAAAGATAGGATCTATGTTTTAGTATTACCTGATAGTGGATAATATCAAATCTGAATCAATGATGGTGAATGAAAATGTGGGTCTAATAATTTTAAAAATAAATATTTGAGTCCTCTAGATGGAAGAATAGGGGGTTTGGGTTTCCATCTGAGAGAAACAAGTAAGATTTCATGATAGTACAAAACTCTAAATTGACTGAAATAGATGATTCATAATGATTGATATATGTTATTATGATTGTTACATAGTAACTGTCATTATATATCATTTTTTGTACCTCATTTATTATATAACCTACATGTAAGGCAATGAAAATTTCATTATCACATTGTTTATTTTCTATCTGATCGGATAAATCTAGGGAACATTCATTATCCAAATAGTTTAATAATAAAAATCCTCATAATGAAATGTAATTATATTTTCAATTTTAGTTAAAAAATAAACTAACATTAAAAATAATGTAATTAAAATTAGAACATCATTAATTATATATGGGATTTGATAAATCCAGATTAATCCCTTTTTCATGTTGGTATTGTATAACCGACATGATAAGTCCGCTATTTTAAATTGTTTTTCTACTACAGATCAAATGTAAAAATATGTACACAATATACATGTGTGATGTAAAAATGAAATCATAGCCTAGTGTAATGGTTTATTAATTTTAGGGATTGATAAACATATGGAAATGTCATTTAATAACACATACTAAGAACAATTCAAGGATCGCATCCACGACCATAATATCATAGTAGATAGAGTCTCATGATAGATTGTGTTAAGTAACAATTCAAATAATGAATGTTAATTGACTCCCATGGTGGATTCGGTTTACAACCTATTCATATAAACAACGTATACAAGGGGTAAATTTGGAATCTGTTGACTCCACATTCTAGTAAAACCAATGTATAGTGTCCAATACAGGATTGGCTTCACTCCCCATTCCTTTTGATTTTATCACATGAGATGAAAATATTTTCAAATGAATTGGAAAAATACCAGAGAACACCCTTCATAGTAATTAAATATAAATGAATATGTGTTCTATAATAGGAAAAAATGAACTATAAGTAATTAATAAGAATAAAAACATATGACCATTAAGAGGATATTAAAATATTTTCTTGAAGAATAAATGAATGTTATATCATAAGGATTCCCAAGAGAATAAGGAAGAAAATTATTTTGTAAAAAATATTTGAAAGATGGCTCATTGTTATTGAAAAATGTGTTAATGTGTAGAAAAACCATGACAATTATTTTAGAAGTAAAAATAAAAACAATCCACATATGTGGTTCATTATAAAATAAGTAATGGATATTTTAATGGTGGTAGGATATTGTTATATTCTATTAGATAAAAATATATATTTGCAGGTTTTTTCATTATATAATGTGGGTTTTGGGAATAAATTCGGGGTTTAAATATATTTTTAGGATGGTATACCTTACATTAAATAAGGAATGGGGTCCTAGATCGCCCTCAAATTCTTGGTTTTATTTATTATATCTAATTAAATATGTATTTTCGGGTTCAATTTAATTTCTCAAATGTTGGGTATATATTTTATAGAACATAAATTTAATGATCCCCCTAATAAGGGTTTTTACAAAAATAAAATATTTTACATTCTTTTTTATTATTCCCATAAATCTGTTAGTCATTCATACATCACGTCAATTAACACATTTTTATAATCATTTTTATTTGTTTTTAATTTTATACTAATTCATAATCCATGATCTATGATAAATAAATCGTCGGGTATGGATTTTCATATGTGTGTTGATTATACTCATATTATCCTCTTATGTTCACTTATGATATTTGTTTTTATCTCTTATATTTACCAATATTTAGCATCTATGATCAACCTGTTCTTATATTTACATTTCCTAATGTTATGAATATTATTATAACATACATTACTTATAAAAGTGATTATATTATAAATAAATAATGGGGAAATTTCCCAATGGTTTTTATGAAATGGTTCTTATATAGCTAGTCATATTACACACTTAGCCTACCATTGTAGGGATTGTGTGATTATTTTTTAGACACCATGTTTACTTTATTAAAAGCTATAATATAAAGTCATGTTATTATTGTATTTCTATAGTCTTTATTATAGAATAGTTTATTTATTTTTGAAAATTATTTTAGATATTATGGGTAGTAGGATTATATACCAGTAGTTATGGGCCTAAATATAATTCTATAGAATATTTATAAATATAAAATTACAACCAAAATTCAAGGAAATGACGATATTTTTTTATTTTCCTAAAAATAAAATCACATTATGGATAAAAAAAGTATATGTAGGCTGTATCATATATTTATGCAGGGTAAATAACGGTAAAAATTGTGTGTTGGGAGTTAACCTAATCATCAAAAAGTTTATGAAAAAGAGTTCTAACATTAAACCATGTTTAACAATCCTCGGAGATATTTTTTGGTTAGTCAGTATATTTTTATAAGGATTTATTAATGATATATTATGTTATGTAATAAGAATAATATGTATGATATTAGATAATATATTTAAATATAGATTAAACCTATATTGAATAATGTTGATCTTAATGTTAGTGTTATAGTGTGACTGTTCCATTAAAAATTGTAATATAATTATAGAATAAAAATTTTATTATTGTTTCAATCACTCATGGTATGTATTTTTTATTTTAGTAGTTATTAAATTCTAGAGAAACAAATATAATAATAGATTTCATGGATAATTTTGAGTTTCTCACAATGCGCAATCTAATTTAAGAAGAGTTGGAGAGGGAAATCATATCATTATGAAAACCCACCTACTGTGAATTAGGATTAATAATGTGAACTTATTCAGAAACTATTATAAAAAAAATAACAAAACAATTGAGTCTTATGAAAATATAGAAAAAAAAGATAAATATTGATGGAATATTTATCTTATTACTTGTCAAAATTCTCGGAAAAAGAACCAATGGAATTTCCACAATGGTATGGTATAATGATTTCCAGTTTATAAATAAGTGAATAACCTACAAATAATCTATACCAAAATGAATATTTTAGATAATATGGTTGAATGAAGTATGGTTTATATTAAGGTATAATTAATAAATCAATTTATTATGTGAGTATAAATTTGTAATTATCAATTTCAATACCCCAATCCATGTACTAACTATAATAATCAGCATAACAGACATCGATGACCAAAAGGATAAAATAATAACATTAAATGAACTACTCATTAAGTGGATAATGCAATTTAAGGTACATGTACCCTCCAATTTTGAATTATTGATGTATTAATGTAGTTAAATTCTTAGAACTATAGTATATCTACAATGTTTTTTAAGATAATTAAATGAATACCATAAAAATTGGATTTTCAAATAAATCATCTATTTGTAGGATTATTGATGTATGAGTTTATGCTTATAAGAATATTCATTATAGATATATTTTTATTATTTAATTAGATATATATAAATATATTTTACTAATATATTTTGTGCATCCATATATTGGGAAATTTATTTTATGTTAATAAAATTATATTTTATATTAACCTATGATATTTTATCATTGAATATGTAATAATAAACACCATCTAGAAAAAAAATCAAATGTGGATATTCATAGAAAATTAAGGTATACCCTTTCCCTAAACAGTATGTGAAAATAAATATATTCGGTATAATCCTGTTTCGTTGAAAGTGGCATGTTTTTATGTTTTTATTAACTAAATCACATTATAAAGAATATCCTAACTCATATCTGTAATTTATATTTAGTATCATATTTATATTTTAAAATAATAAATAAAATTTTGATAATGAAATTTATGTTTTTGGGATGTGGGGGAATATATTTACCTATGTTTTTTAAACCATGTTCATTTAAAATATTAAATTTTTAATATTATAATATATATATATTTTAAATAAATTGAAATTTATTAGGAAAAAAGTCATAATAGATATCATTTTAAACGATAAAAAATAAATATAATATCATGTAAACCTAATTATTTAAATACATATATTTTTACACACTCTATATATCGATGAATATCACTATGGATATAGAAACATTTTGAAAAATATATAATATGAAAGAATTGATATGACTTATGATGTAATTGAGAAATAAACAATTAATTTTTTAAATAAATAAATATATATATAATATAAATATAGCCTTTTTAAAAAATTTCATTATAAATATAATCGTTGAAAATATGTTCCATTTTAATACATACAATATGTATACTAAAGTCATGTATTTATCAGTATTAAATCAAAAAACATTTAACTCATGATGAGATACAAAATGATTTATAAATATTATATTTATATATATATATATATATTTTCATTTATTATTGAAATTAATATTTTTTTGAAAATATGATATGATAGTATAGAAACAATTATTTTAATATCAATAGACTAGTAAAAATATTTCATAAAATGTTCATCAATATATTATTTTACTTTTTAAAGCATATTTAGTATAAATTTAATACATTCATTCAAAGATCATTTTTTCTATGTATTATATATTTTATCATAATATATTTAATTGAAAATAGATTAAATATAATTATATATAAACTAACATTTTAATATCAATTAAATTTTAAATTGAGAAAATAAAAATAATAGGATAATATAATTTTTTGAAATCATGAATTTTCAATATATTTTGAACATTAATTTAAAAACAAAATATCTAATTTTTTAAAATAAATTAGTGTAAAAATATTTTATTTATAGACTTATGAATATTTTTTTTCATATTTTTAATTTTTATATTTTTTTAATAAACTGGATTTTCATTCAAAAAATATTATTTCTACATAATATAATTTTTAAAATTTTATAAATGTAAATAAATTAAATAAAATAATAAATTACTTATTATCTAATAAGATATTAAATTAAGAGGTGACATTATTCATTTTCAAATATTCACTAGACTAAGAAATCCATTTTCTATAATTTTTAGAACTAAATAAAAATGATACATAAAAAAATATGTACTTTCTCTTACTCAGGAGTTGTGATGTTGAAATTCAATTTTAGTTTTTTTAAACATAGATACTATTTATTTGATTTACTATACACAAATCTGTTTCATAAAAGTTAGTATTTTTGATGATATTATCTTAGATATATATTTTAAAACACAATAAGGCAATTATTATAAAAACAATTTTTATGAAATTTTTATGTTTATTTTAATGGAAATATGTCATACCATTAAATAATTTGTTTACTAACATTACATTAAAATATTAAATCAGAAAGGACAATTTAGATAATATTTAAAATATTTATTTTTGTTGTAAATATTAACAACTATGGTAAAAAATAAATGATCCTGATAAAATATATTAGGGAAATGTTAAGAAGTGAAATAAAAAACACAAAAATATTACATTTAAAATAATATGTTGGGATGAGGTGAATCATTACACACAGACAATATTCCCCTCCATTTTTTATATTTAATATCAATTGAATGTTGAATACAAACATTACATTATTGAATATTTAATGCTTACTTCTACCCAATATTTTATAAAATGGGAACACTTTCCTAAGTTAGTGAATCAACTATACAAAATATTTCTTATTTAAACTGTAAAAAGTGACACATAATCGAATCAGATACATCATTAAAAATATTCATTTCAAATTTATTTATCAATAATCATTCATTTCAATTGATTATTCTGAGGTAATTAATGTAACTCACATGAGTATTATCAACTCTTTGGATTTTCTTATTTTTTAACATCATTAATTTTTTTATATGAAAACTAATATTTTGCTAATATTTTCAGTTATGTAATATTTTTATTTAAATATTAGCATTTTTTAATTTTCATATATCCAATACATTTAAAAAATTAAATCATCCCCCATGCATACGTGGTGACTACCACCCCCCTGAAAATAAATTATATTTTCATCACCATTAATCATTTATTGTTACCATAATTGATTTAGTGGTTCTATTTTATGTTTAATAAATGTTTATGATTCTCTATAGTTCAAATTATAATTATCCAGATAAATCAATTTACTCCTAAAATCACAAATACATGTTACATTTCGGACCGATTAACCATCTATATAAACGATGTTATAAAAATTATATCATAATTGATAATTGAATTTTTTATACTGGTAATACCATATAATAATGATATATTTAATATTTTTTTAATTATTCTGCAATTTTGTAATTAATACTTTATAAAATTTATTAATATATCACAATTCTCCCATTAAACATATTGAAAATTATTTCAAGGTGATTACCATTTTTACAAGACAAATTCATGTCTTAAAAATAAAATAATTAGGACATAAAAACTATTCAAAAAACTATTATTATATATTTAATGGTGTAGTAATAATGAAATTTTATCAAATTGGTGGTAATAAATCTCATCATTATGAATTTTTTATTAAATAAATTACATTATCTTCTAACAACCAGTGGTATGACTAAGATATAAATAATAATATATTCATAATGAGAGATATTAAATAATGTATATGAACGTGTAACGTCAATGAATATAGTTTTTAAAAAAGTATATTATGATATTTTTTCCTTTTACACGATTTTAAACATAACATGAGAAATCAAGAAAATTGGTAAGGGGTGTTTGTATTATATTTAATTTCATAATTATATTTTCTATATGTACACCAAGATGACTAGAAAATTATGTGATTACTACATAATGAATGTATATAACAACATTGATGATGTTTTAATAGAAATATCAAACACATTATATAATTCTTCATTATTTAAAATGATATGAAATTTGATACTAGTTTACATAAAATATTATAGGTAAACTATAAGGGTTTGGTTACCAATATTATTTTATAATCCAAATTAGTTCCTAAAAATAACACATCTACAAAAATTTAATTCATTATTAAAAATATCTTAATTATATTTTATATTAATTAGGTTATATTTTTTCAGTAATATTTAATTTCCAATTGAATAATATTTTTATCTAATGTTTTTTTGGAAAATGAATTCCACCCTATCACATATTTTTTGTCAGGAACCTCTATTTTCCATGCCTAAATTTATTGTATTCTTTTAAAAAAACTCAACTCTACTAAAATAATTGATTGCTTTATTTTTATAATACTCCATCCTATTCATAAAATATTAGATAATAGTTTAATTTTTAATGAATGAATTTTTTTTCATAATATTTTAAAAAGAATCGATTTTTAATGTTTTTAATGTGAAAACCTATTTATATTAATTTAATTGCTTTATGGTAATTTTTCTCTAATTATTAATATCTATTTAATGGATATATTAATCTCATTCATTTTAAAGTATTTCTATCTATATTATTTTAAAGAGGATCAGAGATGTTTCTTATTTCAAAAGTGACATTTCCTAATTCCCTTAGAAATGGTTTACATCTAAATCCAAAACCATTTTCATTCCTTATAATATCAAAAAGATATTATCTTAATATAAAAATCCACATTATTTCTCTCCATGACCTATGTGTTGATATTTAGTTAAAGATTATTTATTGGAAAAAACATTTTTCCTTCTCAATCATTTACTATGTATGATCTTGACCATTCACCCAACACCTTTTCTATGTGAATACAAAATTTTTGATTTATTTTATTAATGGGTGTTCCCACTGATTCCATAAAAACATTAATAGGTAATAATTATAGACATCATTTTATACCCTTTATGTATATGGTTTGAAAAACATATGAATTAATATCATGATTGAATTGTATTTACATTAATTTTAATAACATTTCTGGATAAAATTTTTTTCAATGGGATTATCATATTATTGTAATAATTTAAAGTAATAATGAATTTTATATTTTGATACACATATAAAATATTTTATTTACAGTGGATCTTTTTTGATATGTCTAACAAAACAAATTTTCATTCTATTTGGTCTTGTGGCTAAAAAAAGTGTTATTGTCATTATGGAAGATTTAGGAAACAAATTTTTTTCTTATGTTAATTTTGAAGTAACAAGTGATTGATTTCATGTGTAAATCATTAGAATAAATAAATATGGGTTGGGTCTTATATCTCCCTTAAATTCATTGGTATAATGTTTATATCATAGAATTTAGGTATTTTTGAGATGATTCTAGTACCTCATAATTATGTTAATATATAGAGAGGCCATAAAGGCAATATTATCTATATTAATGATTGTTCCAAAGTTGAATGATGTTTCAAAGTTCTATACATATTCTCATTACTATATTAAACTATCATGGATCATGATTATTGAAAATTTATTTTATAATATGATTAACCATAAATTTTATTTTGGAAATTAAAATTTAGTGATTAATAATCTATTATTTATTTAGTTTGAATTTTAACAAGTTAATTCACTCCTTTCTCATGATTTAATTTATGTTCAATTATGATATTTAGTTTTTTAGGGTTATATTTACCCTTTCCATGAATTTGAGCTCACCCACTCTAAAGTTTCCATTTCCCCAGCTTATGAAGATGAATATATGATTTTAGAAGAAGATTAAAGAGTCTAGAGTGGCTCAATAATGGTGAAATTGTCACATGGGTTGTAAACATGGTTTCTTATATATCTATACATGATATTACTAAACCCTTCATTAATGTGATTTTGTGTTTTATTGAGATATGTAATGTTGAAATTATATAAATGTTCTAAATAATCCATGTATAGAAGGAGTCTCTATAAGAGGTGATAATATAGAATGATTTATATTAACTAGGAAATTTATTTCAGGATACCTTTATTATTCTCATTACCTATTGTTTTTTCTCAATAGATAATTTAGGGACATACTGATTCATCTTTCACTCCAATGATTCCATTAAAATAGAATTTAGAGGGTTAATCATTCCACCAGATATAAATATTAAATATATGCTATGAAATTTGTCCTTCATGTGAGTTTTTATCTGAGTATTTCCTAGTCTATAGAAATGACATTTAATTATAACCATGGACAAATAATTTCGGGTCAATATTACAATAACATTTAATGAAATCAATCTATAAGTTGTTTTACAAATCCTCTATGGATGATCAGATAAAAAACACTACATGAGGCACAATATATTCACGATGCTTGGATATGTGGGGTTTAACTATTATATAATATCTTCTAATATGAAAGATATAATCATTAATATCAAGTGGGTTAAATAAATAGAAAATAGTATCAATAAGTACCAATCAATTGAAAATTATTTAAATCAATGTGTTATGTCACTTTATGAAATATCACATCATGTAGAGTTGGTAGAAGAGAAATGTTATATTTTTTGTAAAAAGGTCATTTTTGAAAAAAAAATTCTATTATGATCTAAGTGAATTAAAAGATGTTTTGGAGAAATAATAAATAATTTTTGAATATTATATTTTGGTTTGGGAAGATGATTCTTATAGAGTAGACATAACATGCATGGATAACGATGTTGATGTTTTGGAGTTGGATAATGTTAAAATCTACATTATTTAAGATAATATAACCATCAATAAACTTTTATATTTATTTTATATCTCATAATTAGACATTCATATACAATTTTATAGATAATTCGTTAGATATTAAAATTTTGGAGGGTCCTCCATCAATTTTTTAATGAATGAAAAAATTTATAATCATAAATTTCATGTCTGTTTCATAAAATCATAATCAAATGGAATATCAATCATTGATAAATTTTGAATCTCATAAAAACTAAAATTATAATAATATAATCCAATTATTAATTAAATGTATATAAATTTCATATATCATAAAATTAAAATATATATTTAGATAATGGAAAATTTGAATCATGCAATCATCTATGCAGTTTATACTCCAAGACTGTTATAGGTGATAATTATACCTAATGAATATAGATCATCATTTTATATCGATATGAACATATAAAATGAAATTTTTTACATTATTTCTCCTAAAAATATATTCTTAGATATATATTGGTTGGTATGATATGTTGTACATGTTTTATCACCATATGATGAACTCATCCCACTAGGATATGAGTGACTAAATGACATTCCAATTGTGAAATATTTATTGTGGGTTTTCAAGGAAATTCAATTCATAATGGGTTATAAATACCCAAAAATTACATCTTGATAAATAATACACAGGTCATTTGAAATTATAAATTTTAAAAATAAAGGGATGATTTTAAATATTCTTATATCTATAGACATCGTGAGCATGGATTGAATTTCTGTAGGAATAATATTTGGTTCCATTATTTCCTATTTTATAACTATATTTTCAATATGAGAGGATATTTAATGACATCATTAAAAGAAACATATTTTTTCACATCCCACTATTTATTGGTTTTAAATTGAAACTTTTTTATCATTTTCCTATATTAAATAGTTTAATTTCTTCTTCTACTGTGGATCTTGTAGAACTAGCATCAAAAGACTAATATCTTTCTCAAGAAACCCTTTGTAGGGTTTTAATCAAATGAATACAATTACTTTTTAATTTTTTATTTTATGGTATTTTTTTGGGATAATGAGTTTCATGTTTTTAGTCAAATTGATTCAAAAAACATGAAATATTTTTATCGATATATATATATTTGACCAAATATTAAATAATTTCTATATTAAAAATTTAAAAAAATCTAATCAGGAATATATTGGTTAATACTAGTATAAAATTTTATAGAAAAGTGTTCATGAAAAACATGATTATAATTTTTAGAAAAATTGGATATATTAAAACCCAATGTTGGTGTTACAGAGCTTGATTTATTTCAAAATTTTACACCTAAAGTGGAAATCAATTTAATTTATAAAATGATTTTATTGAATAATAAAATGGAAAATTATGATGGATATACTATTGAAAATGATGACCACATATGAAATAGATGGGTAATTATGTTACTGTTATGTTAGTATCTTGAGGTTAACCATTTACTAAATAAAAAAGGTGGGTTAATCCATAATTTATTTGAAGTAATATGTGATTATAGAGTTCATTCCTTCATGATAAATTTTTTTCTTATTGATCAGTTATGGGTAATCCACAAAAAGATAAAATAAACCATCACTAATTAGAAGAGTCATATTCGGATTTCATATTCTTAATATGAGTAACCATTATAGGTTTTTGGTGATTCATAAACATAAGATAAAATGAATGGTATATAATTGTTGAATATTCACAAGGTAACATGAGTTCTTGGGTTCATGATTGAGTAAGATTGGGTCATTATTGAATGTTAGGAGTAATGAAAGTAGATATGAATTTTTGGGAACCATTTTTGGTGGTGGTTTGGACATCGCTATACATCCTGAGGTAGTAAGAATAATGCAACATATCTTTCTAGGATAAAAAAATGTATTCTCACAATGTATACTCACATATAGAAATAATAATTGTGAATGGAAAAACCAGACAATATAGTGGGGTTGATGGAGATGAATCTTATAGATTGGTTCATAATTTGTAACCCATACATTAATATTTATCCTAATATACAAGATACATATCAACAAATATTTAACAAAAATTATAGGTAAAATTATCATCTCACATAGAGATTATGAAAGGAATAAATCATGGATAAGGTAAACATAAATTCTATAATGGTGTCTGAAATGGGATAAAATTGAAATTTATGTATTGAGATAATAAAATTTATCAATAAATAATTATTTATCGATTAATAATTTGAATTAACTCTTTCATAATTCTTGGTAAAAAGATTATTTTGAAAGTCTGTCTCATAACAAGGGGAAAATGTAATGAAATTGATGTGTACTAGTGAGAGATGTGATGAATCATAATATTAATGTGGTTTCAAAACCAGTACTATGTAATATGGTTCCACTATAATATATTTTCGTTTATCCCACATATAGAAATAATCATTGTGAATGGAAAACTCAGACAACAAAGTGTGGTTGATGGAGATGAATCTTATGGATTGGTTCAAAATTTTTAACCCAAACATTATTATTAATCCTAATATACGAGAACCATCTCACCAAATATTTACCAAAATTATAAGTAAAATTATCATATCACATAGAGATTATGAAGGGAAAAAATAATGGATAAGGTAAACCGAAATTCTAAAATGTTGGGTGAAATTAGATAAAATTTTAACTTATGTATTGAGATAATAAAATTTATCAACAAATAATTATTTATCCATTAATAATTCAAATTAACTCTTAAATAATTATTGGTAAAATGAACTTTGTGAAATTCAGTCTCATAAAAAGGGTAAAATGTAATGATATTGATATGTTCACCAGTAAGAGAAGTGATGAAACATAATATTAATGGGGTTTCAAAATTAGTACTATGTAATATGGTTCCTGCATAATATAGTTTCATTGAAATACATGATGTTAATGTGGAGAAATGCCATAAATATTATTATAGAATATAGAGTTAAATAAAAGTTTATATTTTTGGTTGGGTCTATGAAATGTTTTAAAGACATCACTATATATCCTATAGTAATAAAAATCAAGAAATATGTAATTATAAACAATCCTATGCACTAATAAATATTATCTACAAAACGAAAATTTAATGATTCTATCATAGGTTCAGACCATGGATTAAAAAATGTAAACTATGAATAATCACTTGTTTATGATTATGAATTGGGGTGAATGATATTTTAAGCTAGTCTCAAGTTAGAAAAATAAATCCTCATTGTGTAACATGTAATAAAAAGAATAATGAAACATATAATTCATGGAATAATTATTTCCACAAATCATGCTTAGATGGTAGGTAAAAACAAAAGGTCATTAACTAGTTAATAATTATACAAGATAAACTAATGTGAGTTAATGATGTCTGAAACACTAATAGAATAGGGAGTTTTGCAATTATTTTAATTTTTTGTTTTTTGCAAGATAAGTGGTATGGACATCACTTTGTATTTTTCCATTATCAAAAAAATCACATATAGTTATTTGTTATTGTGGATTTTATATCATAAAAGAAGATTGTAATCAGGGAAACAATGTTTGAGAAAAACATAAGAATATATGGATACACATTAAGGAATATATGTCATAAAATCAGAAAACAAAAATTAGATTTATGGTTATAACTGATCGAATTTGTTACATGACCTTTAATATAATGTGAAAAGGAATCTAAATTATAAATTTTTATGTCAATCAATGAGATAATGAATCCCATAAAATGTATTACTATTTAAAAATAAAGTTTTTAATGATGTTAAATTTTATTTTGATTGAAATTTTAGAACACATTATAAAGAGAAAAAAAATATTTATTGTGAAACCATTTATATATAGTAATAATGATATTATTTTCATTAATTGTGATTAGGTAATGATCACCATTAATTTAGAACATATATATGATTTAAGGTCTTTGTAAATTACATTTATGGTTTATTTCATTATTTTAAGGAATAAATCATACACATGTGTCAAACCCTAACTCAATTTTTATTAAATTTGAATGGTTAAAATATTGTTAAATAATTTTATGAAATTTTTTTAATTTACATTGTGGTTATAAATCATGTGTAAATTTTTTTCATCTACTAATTCTAACTCATCATACTATATTTGAGACTGTACCTATTTAGATTATTGGTTGAAAATTCCAATTCCATGTGAAGAAAACTCATCTTCATTGGGAATGGAGTTTTTGGTCTCATTTACAAGAGAACATTTATTTACTAATAAAGATGTACATTCTATTATCTGATAATGACAAATATTATGAATGAGTTATACTAGCTGAAAATATTGTACTTTTACACCATTAAATGAATTATGTTTAATATAGTATTGTAAAAATCCAATCTATTTGATTTTATATTTCATGATAGAAATATGAAATATTAAAATGATAATTATAATACACATATAGTATCTATATAGTAGAAACATATAATTTAATGTTATATTCGATTATAATTATATGAGGGATTGTAAATCATGTAAAAATTTCATATTTCATGATGTTGATGATAACCTTTTTCTAGAAATATTTTAATGGTAAAACATCATCCTATTTAGAGAAGAAACCTAATATAGTAAGGATAACATTAAAATATTGAACAATAATTGATGTGTATTTTCCCATGAAATAAATCTCCATAATAGAATTATACATATGGTATTTTGAAATATGATTTATATTTGATGGTTTATGGATCAAATACACATGGATTTTACATTATAAAACATCATGGTAAATTCCAACATATCATACTTCCTCGATCATGAAATATTTTCATTCCATTTGATATGATATAAGAGCAAGCTCCCTTATTGATGATATTTTTATGAACCAATAAGGTTATATTAGAAAAAATTGATGGTTTATACCCATTTTAATAATTTATAGAAGACCAAAAATAATAATCATTTATAGTAGAAATTTTGAAATTTTTTTAAATTTTAAATGATAAAATTTTTCTTTTGTCATCAAAATTTATTTTTTCAATCATGGTCACTATTCAGAGTCTTATTAGGAATATATTATATTTTGAGAAACAAAATTTTAGATTATGTGTGATCAGTTAGGGAGAGAAATTGATTTTAAATCTGTTGGAATAATCTTTATTTATCACATTTTCACATTACTATTGAAATGGGAGAAAACCCTAAAATGTTATAGTTGAATAATCATTTCATCCTTATATGAATATTTCAAGGATATTACTATATATAACTACTAAAGATGTGTGTGAGTAGGTAAAAATCATAAATTAGATTAAAAATGTTATTGTGTATGTAATGTTCAAATATTTTTCACATCAAATATAAGTGTTTCCCGGTTCTTCCTGATATTATTGTATCATGTTATAACCCTTATAATTTTCATTTTTACATAAATTAAATTTTCCCTTTTATTGACTAATTTTTAAAGGAATTTTTTATAACATTGGAAAAATTCATGGTTTCTATATAATAACCCAAGAACGTGAAAATTTCATAATAAAATGTCTTAAAGAAAATATTTCGGTACAATTAGATCTCGTTAGAATTTAGGTATCATGTTTAATACATTGAGGGAAAAAATAAGTAACAAAACCGATGTTTTTTTCAAATAATGTAAATGTTTCCACTATAATTTAACTAAATAATTAATAACAATTTTGACAAAATATCCAAGAAATTATTATGAAAATTTATACTTCATAGAAATTTATACATCATAATTTTCAACATAACATATGGATATGAAATAATATGATTAAGGTGATTATATATTCACCATAAGTGTAAAAATTGTCGGTAACATTAAAATATCATAGCTGATTAGAATATGAACATGTGGTTATAATCAAAACATATATGACAGATATACCCAATTCAAATATGTAATAAATCATCAAACAAAGAATGGAATAGTAAGTAAACATATAATTTTATTTCTATAAATTAATAAGGCATAATAATAATAATTTTTCAAAGATTCATATAACAATAACAATGAATCATATGATAAGAAAAAGGAATAAAATTTTAAAAGGGATGAAAAAAAAATTATATAATATTGCATTAAAAGAACACCAAATTATAATTGTGTAACAATCATAATTTCAATTATGCTCATGGGAAAATCATTAGGCTATTGAATTTTTGTACAATATCCTTATATCCCTGAAATAATATTTCATTAGATATGAAATTTAAAAAATTTATTTTATAGACATATAGGGACCCTCCCATTAATTTCCTTATTTATGTGTTCCATATGAAATCATACAGTCATCATGTCACAGGGAACAGATGTATAAATAATTTTGAAATACATTTCAAATGGAATCACACAATAAATGTTCATAATTACATGAAAATAATTAAAAAATATAACCATTGAAAATATATTTCAATATAATTATATTTTATAACATTATACATTATTAAGAAACAATCAAGATAATAAGGATATGGTATTTACATCAAATTGATAAAGTTTAGAATGATAAGTCAATAATTTCCTCAATAAATAAAATTACTGAATGTAGGTGACCACCCTTCAATATATAAGGCCCCATGTTAATCATTTCATAATCGAGAATTAAGATAATAATTCAAATTAAAGATCATTTCATGTATATAGCAATAGAGAAAGAGGTCAGAACATATACATAACATCTGGAATATTACATTTATGCACTTCTACTCCGTTTCCAGTTTTTTCATAAAATAATAACTCTTAAAAGAAAAGAAACATGTTTAGTTCCATGATTGAAATAGAATGAATTTTCTATGATCCCATCCTTGAACTTATTCACCTTTATGTCATGTGAGAATGACTAAAAACATTGGATTGGTATAAAAATCTCAGAAAGGGAAACAAAAATAAGTAAAACTATTAGTTTCTCAAAATAACATGTAAACCTAGAATACTTTATCATAAGTAATATTTTTCACCATTACATACTTGTAAATATTCTTATCTGAAAAAATATCATTTATTACCCTTTTCTAACCAAAATATTTCCCTATATCCCCTTGATATTACTATAATATATAAAAGGTAATATTGGGACATAATTATACAAAAATAGAATAACCACATGGTGGAATTCCACAAATCATTATTACAAATGGAATAATTATACAGCTGGATTCCATACCCAATGCATTGGAGGATATAACGTAACCCCCCATCCTTGTTTTATTATGAAACCACCTGTCATTTTGTTTATCATGAAACTTCTCGTCAAATTTCCAAGTACCATTATATTATCATCAAATATAAAGGATTGAAAATATCAACCTTTCAGTCATAACCTTTCATTTTAATTCACAAGAGATAATTTCAAGATATTTAAATTGTATATCCAGTTTCAAAATAATTTCCAATACCAAAATATATAGAAAGGATATATGTTATTTTTTCCATTAAGAAATATCACAATATGTTAAGGAAGAAAAATATAAAATAATGCTCGGGGCGGTGGATAAGTCAATGTCGTCGCATACGTTAAAAACATTCCTTTTGTCATTTTGTAAAACTATTAGTAGAAAAAAGGTTCCCATTCAATGAAATTATGAAAAAACTGGTTTTTTATAAACTGTGTAAATGAAGGATGGGTATATTACCAAAACCTGCCTTAATGAAAAAAGATTGAGACGAATTCGCTTACCTTATGTTTGACATTACTTGTTCATTCATTAATTTCCGGAATAACAAACATATGTTAATCTATAAATTCATCAGAAAAATTATCATTTTTATTCATATTTTTATATCACGTATTACATTACTATAAAAATTAGGTAATAATTTGAGTTCATATTAGGCATTTAGTCGATAATCAGAACTTTAGTAAAAAATGAACTTCTTATAATTAAAAATTGTCCATTTGTTAAGAATTACATTAACTCGAGAATGATATTCATTATTTAGATAAAACATATATCATATATATCCCACATATATTTATTTATAATATTACATATCACTTGGATATAAAAATTTAAATGCACCATTTATTGAAATGTGAAGTCGTACAGACACATGTACACTACATTCATTTCACTATCATATATATAAAAATAAAAACTAAATGATATGTTGGTATATTATAATTAAAGTATAATATATATGTTATATATGTCCCAAAAGTTCATTAATTCAATCATTTATATGTTCTATGTTTAGAATAAATTAGTCATATCACATTGACGGTGCAGTAGTCCGCATATTCTCAAAAAAAATATCGTATTTATATGCCATGAAAAACAAAAATTTATGTTTTAAATGAGATTTATTGAAGAATGGAGAAAAAATTAATATCATATATAATTACATTTCCATCATAATTCTCACAATAAGATGAGGTAGGATAACATTGATCAATCATCGTTTCGTGAGGTAGAAGTTCACACTCCACAGAAACATTATGTTCTATATCTAATAAACAGAGGTGTGTGTATGTGTATTTTGAACAATTAACATAAAAATACCTATATAAATTAGGATACTTGTTTTGGTATATAAAAAACGAATAAAAAGAACACATGGAGTGGAGAAGAAAAAACAATGGAAATAAACATGAGAGAAGACGTTACCTAATCGGGAAAGTTCTTTTGATTTGAGGTAAAGGGATCTCTTGAATTTCATTCTGCATAGTTGAATCTTTTTGTATGAAGATATAGACATTGGGAGCTCATTTGGGAAAGGGATAAAAGGGAAAAATGGTTTTAGAGGTGAGATTAATGGGTTAGAGGGATCACCTTTTTATAGAGGGGAGGAGGGACACATAAGAAATATGTTAAATTATTATTATTATTTAAATTATATTTAGATAATAAATGAGTACAAATTTATATAGTTATAAGATAAGATGAAAATAAGGTGAAATAAAATCATCAAATAATAATTATATAGGATATGTATATTTTTATAATCCTTATGAATTTTATTAATGGATTTTTACTCTTACAATTTTATAATGAATTTGACACATTGAGAATAAAAATATTTACCAAAACTGGAGAATTATCCAATTAAATATTCCATAATACAATATATAAAAATTGATAAATATTTGGATGAATAATATATTTTTTGGAATTTTATAATATTTAATAAAATATTATCTATTTTAAAATATGAATTATGTCAATTTTGACACTTTTTATATCATGAGTTTTTTAAAAATAATTAGTATCCAAAGATTTACATGTGTTTATGTATAAATTAAAAAGTGAAATTACTTCCAAAGAAAAAAATTGAAATACATTTTATAAACATAATCTATATAAAATTTAAAAACAATTTAAAAAGTAATCTAACCATATAAATATATCAAATGAAAAGACAATTTTTTATTAAAACACAGTAGTTATCACTATTCATTAAAAATGAAATTAATCAGAAAAATTACAATAATTTACCCTATGTGAATTTTGATGACCCACTTATAAATAAAAAGTTTATTTTTTTATATTAAACATATAAAATTTAGTAAAACTAGATTTAAAATTAGTTCTCCGTAAAATGGCGATAAAACTACCTTTCAAAAATATTAGAGTATTTATGCATTAAATTGGATTCATTCTCATTTTATGCCACTAAAATATATTGGATAAATGCAAAAAAAAATTAAAAACATGTTTAATATTTGTATGGTTAGTTATTTTAATTCCCACCGATAAAATGGAAAGGTGTTAACTACAATTTAACATAGTAATATTATGTTATTAATTTTAAGTATGACTTAGCCTTGTGTGAAACATGATATTTTAGAGAAAACCATTTTTGAATTTTGGGTATGCCATTGACTATAGATTCCCCTTTAATTTAAAATTAATATCATAATCAAAATTATTAAATGAAATAAAAAGTATTATTCTATAAATACCATGGTCGTTACACTATCAATTAAAAGGATATATAGATTTTTTAGTGATGAAATATAAGATAAAAAATGTAATAAATATTTAACTATTAGGGATGAAAATGGAACTATTGAATTTCCATGAGATTAATTTTAAAAACAGTATATTTCAATATATAGGTTATGAAATTAATTGAAACATCCATGGAAATAAATTTATTTTAAATTAATATGAATATATAAGTACAACATAAATTCATTTTTGAAAATTGTTTTTAACATTTTCATAAATGAAGAAGTTATTGGTAACGTGAAAATGAAATATTTTTAAAAAAAAATATGATGTGAATTATTTTGAAAGTAATCACCTATAAGAGTAATCATCAATAATATATCATAAAAATATATAAATTTTTTTAGACGAAATATATATAAGAAAATAAAACAAATATTCTATTAAAGATATCCATTTAAAAAATATTTTTTGAAACCCAGGATGTGGAAAGTGATAATAAATATTTATATTGAATATTGGAAAATATAATATTAAGGTAACTTAAAATAAAACATATATTTTTTTATAATTATAAAGGATGACATTGCAACAATGAAACTATGAAAATGGACAGGAAAACATCATTGATGAGGATGGGAATTATTATCAACAATGATATACATTTTGATAAATAAATTTTATCAAGGTAAAATATTTAAATTAAATGTTCATTTTCTATAATGGAATGATTAATTACCCTAATATAATGTCAATGGTTGGAATAACCAGTATTTTTAAAAAATATTATCATGATGAATCATTTGATATCAATAATGGTGCTCAAGATTAAAAAATCCCATACAACATATATATCTTTTGAGTGTAAATTTATTTAAAGAAGAGAATTAATATAGATCATAAAACACCATGAATTATATTAAAAATTAAATATAAATAGAGTTTATCATATTCATTCCTTATTACATATATCTTGGTTTGAAATAAATAATATATCTCATGAAATTTAACTAGTGACCAAACCCCCTTAACTTAATTCTAAATTTCCTCCAATGTGACTGAATGTCATCTATAAAAAATAAATATATTAAAAACAAATTTAGTAACATTATTTTTTCTATAAAAATATATGAATTTCATTTATAATTAATCTCTTTATATATATTAGTTTGTTATTATGAATATTTGATATCAAGAATGAGTAATATTGATCATTTTTACCTAGTTTTGTAATAGTAGAGTAGTTCTTAAATCTTCTGAAATATTTATCATTTAGTGACCACACATGTTTCATGAATTGATTCATTATAATTATTTATAATTTAATAATTTCATACTATTTGGATTTGGGAAAAAAATTTAAAGATAATATCAAAGATAAACATGTTATGTGGATTTTTAATTAATGAATGTTTTTAATTAATGATATTTTTTTGAACCATAAATAACAGAAATTAAATCATTATGAACATATTATTAAAAAATATTTATAGTAATTATTTTCTAATTATAGTGTCCCTAACCCTAGTTTCCTAAAGAGTGTATCTAAATTAATATATCATCATAACATATAAGTAATCATATCCCGATGGAACAAATAACGTAGTAGTCTTGGTAAAATATATACATTCATGATTCGTATATTTCATTTTAATATAGAAATTACATCATGTAGTTTTTTAAATATAAAATTTTTCCATTTTTAATATCCTTTATAATATATTATAGTCAAATTCATTTATTACTCAGATAAAGAATAATATAATTATTGATATTAAACGCTCAATATATTATAAATATAGTGGATGAATCAGGAATCATTAATATTAACAAATATATTAAGGCTAATAATAGAAAACACATGACTTGTAATCAAAAAAATGATATGTAAGTACATACTGAGATATTATCAGAATGAAAATATCATGGATAATAATCAATATAGGATGATAAATAAAATAACACCCACATCATTTAAATAACCCAACTATCATTAAAATATATGTAAACGTAAATTATTTACCACATATTCAATTTAAACAATAAACAATGAATGAAATACATATTGATATTATATAAATTGTAAAATATAAATTATAATAGTAGCTGAATAATTAATTTTTTATATGATTAGTTATTCGAAGTCTTGTTTCCTTGGAAAATGATTCCTTTTAACATCAATATCTATCAAAAAGATAGTTTAAAAAATATGATTAATAACCCATTTAACTAAATAAATACAAAAAAAATTATTATAAGAGTCTAGTGATGCATTATGGTGATATTATTAACAATAACCCACCCCTGAAATTCATTTACAAATCGTTCACCATATATAGAATAATATAATTAATTCATAAAAAAAATTCTATATCATCAAGTATCCATATTGAGTAATGAATAAAAAATTGGAAATATTTTACTAGATAAATAAAGAATATCAAGGTATAAAATGTAATGTAGAAATGATATATTGTTAAAAAAATTAAAATATCTATGGAAAATATTATGAATAATTAAGGGAAAATAAATACCAATCATAAAATGATGGTGAATAATTCATGGGGATGTTAAGGAACAAAAAAATATTAAACAAAGTAGTTAATGTTTACACTATATTTGGTAAATATAATAACAAACCGCCTAAAGAATGAATAAGGATGATATACAAAAAGAATATTCACAGTGGACTGTATGAAAACAATGTGGTTTTAAATTTATTAATCAAAATATTTTTAAGAATATTATTGAAAAAAATATCATTTTAAATATGAAAATCAATTATAAAGAATAAAAATTTATGAAAATTATTTTTCTTAAAAATCGTTTTTGATAAAAAAAATTCAATAATAGTATGAAAAATATTTCTACAAAAATCCCTTAAAACATAGAAAATTATTATATAATGAAATGATGGTCATGATAGTGGAAAAAATTATATATACCACATAATGTAAGAAGATCATTATTTTTTCACCATAATGGAAAGAAAATTGACACATTCCAAAAATAAAGAGAATATTCATTTGAAAAAATGTTATAAAATAAATATGGTTATTAATTTAATTAATAACAAAATTAATAGTCTAATAAAATTATATTTTTTTTATAAAGCATTATTTCAGAGAAAAATAGATTTTCAACCGAAGAGAGAAATGAAGTCATATTTTTTTACAAAAATTTTATCAACAATTATTAGAAAATAAGAGTGAAAAAAATTATTCCATGTGTTGAAAATAAAATTAATAAATATAATATAATTATATAAAATGTAATATTAACAAATTACCAAATATTTTACCTCAATATAAATTCAGGTACTAGTAGTCTCAATTAAAATGAGATTGTGAAGTAAACCCCTATAATGATCATAAATTTGAAGTGATAGTTAATTAGTGAATCAATTATGTGTTTGAAATTTAATAATAATTAAACATGTTTAAATACATAATATTATTATAAAAATATATTATTCAATAAATCTATTAATATCAATGACAAAAATGAAGTAATAAAAACCAATGAAATTAAATTACAATAAGAAATTCCTTACCACTTTGTAATTTTGAAGTCTAATTCCATTGGAATAAATAATTACAATTGAAACAAAAAAACCATGAAAAATTAATTATTCATTATATTACATGCTAAATTTGATTGGTATACACTATTTAAAAGAAACAATAGTGGTAAAATCATAATATTCCGCAATGAAATGATGATGATATGAAATATCTTACATGACACTGTCTTATGGTTGATTATTCACAAAACATGTATATAATAGTATTAAAAATATAATGACATATTTTATAAATATAATAATATTTATTATATAATATATGATCATTTTATAACATCTTATGAATGTTCCATTAATACCCATTTATTATTTTCATTGTTTCGGGGGTTAAAGTCCAAGTTTTTCGTACATGCTTTAATATAAATGTTCTTTTTTGTTAATATTATATTAATCCATAATATACCAAATAAAAAAACATGAAATATATATCATATTTATAAATAAATCATACCATTAAAATCAATCATGAAATATGGTTTTACAAAATATTGTACGTTACGATCAAAGAGAAGGTAGGTTGTATGTACGCATGGGTAAAATTTCCATTTTCACCAATTATTATGGAATGATGGTAAGTAATGTTTATAATTTTAGTAATTATAATAATTTCATAATTACCATTTTACATACTTATATATATTTTTTATATCTGGTGTTCTATTTTAATGATAGTCACATCCCTTCTTGGAGGTGGTAGTCTACATGTATATAAATGATGATATAATCATTAAGTGGTTGAAAAGGAAACAAATAAAATGATATATTATATATAAAATACATTTATATCATAATTAATTCATTTATATTATATATAATCATTAAAATTTCCCAAATATGTTTCTATGTAATTAGTTAGTCAAAGATGAATCACATTGATTTGGGAGGCAGTAGACCAACACAAGGACGAGTGACTTTATATTGTGACCTATGGAATGGAACATGAATATAAATATATGGTATATTTACTATTTATGTATAATTATGTTCCAATTACCATATATATATTATATCCATTATAATACATAGCCATGTTATGTGCTAAAGGAAAAAATGAATGGCATCAGTGTATAAGAAGGTAGTCTACCATACACACAAATGATGATTTCAAAACCCATTTGATGGAAGTGGAGATGGTTTTCAGATAGGAATTTGTTTTATAAATGTAAATATTTGTAATTTACATATTATATTATATAAGTATTGTCAAATAATAATTTAAGGTAGTAGAGGATGAAATAAATTAAAAATGGAACTTGAATAATGTTACATATTGTTATTATATCCTACATAGGTTTTCACAAAAGGAAATCCCATAATGGATTTTAAAAAAATAAGTATTACTTTATGAGATAATATAATTTGGAATGTTTTTTTGGGTAGGTATTTTCTGAACCAATGAGGATTCTATTTGTAAATAATAGAGTAAAATGGGAGGAATTTTATATGTGAAGTGAGTGACACAGCTGTAATTATTTAAAAAGATTCAATCATACAAACATTTTTATCATATCAAATGCCTAGAAATATGTCACTAATGAATATTGAGATATAAGTATGATATAGTCCCAGAAAAGGGAATTTGTAACATTAATTGGGTCATTTTTACCCCTATATTCCTAGTTTATCCCCTAAAAAATCTATTTTTAACATAACCAAAAAAATTAATGTTTAAAGTTGTGATTATTCAATTTGTTAAAAAATAATGTCCAATTTAAAATATATTATTAATTATTATGATTTTAAATATTGAATCCATTTTTCTAAATTCAATTCACATAAGTGGCATAATTTATTTAAAAATAAATCAAACTATTTGGATGACAAATTGGGGTTTTAAAAGGAAACTGTTCAAAAGATTACAGTGATTTTATAAAAAAAATATGAAAAGGATTAAAATGACCTAAATTAAATTAATTGATATAAAATTCATCAAAAATCTTCTTAAACTCAGTTTACAATATAATGTATCCTTATAATTCATTTTAAATAAACAACAATTTTTATTTAATATTTTGAATTATCACAATTCATCAAAAAATAAATCTTTAATGAAAAATAAAAAATGATCACAATAATATAATATTAATATTATAACATATAAAATAAGTATCCTTTTTTCAAATAAAAATTCTATAAGTGGTAAAAAATCATATTTAAATTTTTTTTGTTAAACGTGGAAAATTAATCTTTTAAAAAAATAAATTTATCATAAAACCAACTCATTTTCCTTGAAATCATTATTATGATATTTATTGAAAATTTTTAACCACAAATTTAATATATTATTTCTTCGTATTCATACACACCAATTTATAATATAGGTTATAATTGTATTCTATATTAAATTAAATTTTGAATTGGGGTTTCATACTCTACAAGATGTCAAAGAGAATAAATTTAATGAAATATATTTCATTGTTTTTAAGATCAATGATTCATTAAATGAATAATAAAATAAATTTTATATATAATTAATGATAACAATATTGTTTTCTAAAATACATTATTAACATAGTGTCGAGTATAATGAAGGTTTCTGAAGAGATTTAATTTTTTCAAAATAAAATTATCGTAATGTTTCAGAGTGTTAAATTTTCATCAATACCTCGTGTTTCATTTCACAGACATTATTAAATAAAAGTTTAATTTTTTCTATTATTTGGTGGTTTTATAATTATCATAATCCATGATATTATTTTATGTAATTGTGATATTATGTTTTTTGACCAAACAAAACTAAAATATTGATGAATTATTGTATGAATTTGACATAACTTAGTTAAAATATCATTATCTAAGTGGAATAATGATATTTTAGGTTTTACTAAACTGATAAAAATAATAAAAGAATCATATTAATAGGTAATAAATAACCATCTATTCTATTGAATGAGTAAGTTTTTTCCTCTTGGCATGCTTTTTTCAGACGATTTAATTTAAAATGATCATGTGTTACCTATATTGCTAATAGTTTTTACAATTTTACCTAAAATATTTCTAATAAATTCATAATAACACTATTTATAAATTACACCAATACTCATGACCATCCATGAAGGGTGGTGAAAAAATATAAACTATTCATTGGATTTGGTAACCAGATCATTTTCTTTGTGTTGATTTCATTTATAATAAATGGGACAAATGTATATCATAGTTTATTTTATCAGAATATAAATCATGTAATATATATAATTTATATTTATTTAATTCACTATATGGTTCATCCATGTAATTTTTTAAGGGAAATGAAATATTGTGTTTCATGGCGATAAAAAGTCTGAACATATCCAAAAATTTCACATTCCTTTTTCTCAAGGGAAAATCTGAATGGTACATAATTATTATTCTCACAATATATCAACATTATTTATACAATTTATACTGAATTCAAAATAAAATGTTTTTAAAATGTATATTCATTAGAAATATATAAATATAATAATTTTTTCTAAATGTTAGTATATAAGTTTGGAATGTGAGTTTTCCATTATTGGACTCCAAGAAAAAAGGGCCTTTAAAAGAATTTTTTTTGACCACAATATAATAGAAATAAAATATGAATATATGATAAAGAAAACAATTATATATTCAAGAGTCATACAAAATATGGGAATTTTCATAACTGGGATGTGAGAGGTCCCGTTTATATGTGGTGAGAATGTCTTTTTTTAAAAATAATTCAACTTATTATTAGGAAAAGACATGTTTCAAGAGACATGATGACCCAGGACTAGAAATAATGGTTTGGAGAAATTTTATAATTTTAAAAAACTCAATAACTCAATTTGAAACATTTTTAACATTGTATAATTTTTACCCACATTTGGTAAACTTTTGTAAACATTTTAGGCATTTACTGCTCTAACTAGTTTTTAGCTAAGTAATTCATTATTATTCCAATATGTAAAATGATAATTATTAAAATATAGGGATCATTAATTTACAAAATGAATATACATTTTTTTATATTTAATTTTAAAGGTGACAAAAATAAATTATACAATAACAAATTCATTATGTATTGAAAAATAGTTATAAATAATAATGTAACATATTCTCTAAAATATCAAACATAGGTGTATAAAAAAGTATTTATAAATTTATAATGTATATTGTAAAATTAATCCTCTTTCTATAAATAGGGTTCCTACAATTTTTTACATACATATATTCTAATAAAATCATAATGTAATAGTATTTGTAAAAATTTCATTTTTCACTATCCACCTAAAAATAACATATTTCTTAAAAACAGACATAAATTCATCATAAGAAAATATGATTACAATAAATACAAAAATAATCTCAATTTCATTACTTTATAATTTTAAAATATAATAATTTTAGTTATAAAGATATATATGATGATTTTTTTCTTATGAATGAAAATTTTAAAAAAATATCTATTCCTATGCTTATTTTATATGAATTACATATTATATTGGTTTTAATAAATTATAAATATGATTTATATATGTTTTCAATTTTATTCATACACTAATGTCACTTTTAGGTACATGCATGATTATTTTTATATTCTTTTGTTTTGGGATGTTATCGGGTTGTTCCTGGTGTTTTTGGTGGGTTTGGAGTTCCCTATGACTATGCACGGTTGCCGCATAGTTAGGAAAACCCAATCCTTATTCCTAGAGAAACAAGTGTGTTTTAGTGATTATTGATACTATGGATTCACACTATTGGTTCACGGTTTATCAAACAATGTGATTGATCAATGTGCCTATATCCGAGTTGATATAATTAAGGGCATGGTTTGTTAAACTGTACAACTAAAATGTTTTATGGGTTTTAATAAATTCAAAGAAATTTGATGCAAAATTCCTCCATTTTTTCACATTATTATTATTGTGTTATATTAACCTAACTATAAGGGTTTATTGTATAATATTTTGAGATCCAAACTCTTTGGTAGAGACATTATCATGAATCATGGGGTTTTGGATCTTGGAATCCCAAGGTATGAGTTAGTAATTCATTTTTATCAAGTGATTTTATATATCTAATATCATCTCCTTAAAAGGAACAATAAATCATGGAATTTATATATATATATATATGGGGTTTTCGATGATATAATGACAATTATATTAGTTCTGTTTCTAGGACGGATGAATGCGAATTGATATATGTTTGTCATTGTAAACATTATTATGAATTTTCATGGAAAAAAGATTTATTTATATCAATTGATATTGAAATTATTAGATATACAGTTATTGATCTGGGATTCATGTTTTAGTGTCTTCTATTATAACCAAATAGTATTGATTCCCTTCAGAATAAATTATATTGAATTAATGGAAATACAAATTGTTTTTGGTTTTTAGTTTCTTTAAAATCCTTTATTTCTTAAACAAACTATGATTTTTAATTTTAAATGAGATTCTAAATTGATTTTTATAATGAACTATTATTTTTAAAATCTGAATGTGTTTAATTATTTTATAAAATTGTTTTCCAATTTTTTTTATGAAAATTGAAATGGATTTAAAATCATGTTTTATCATAAATTGGTATATATGTCTATTTATGTATGATATTACCTAGAACAATTTTGATTCCAACTAAAATCCAAGCGGCTCATTGATGGATATTTTTTAAATTGAATTCATCCATGTATGAGATATTAATATTGGGATGTTGAATAAAAATAGTTGAATCTATTTTAAAAATACCAATGGTGTGGTTTAAACGTCATTCCATGATAATAAATTATATCACAGACTGAAAATTGATATGATATGGGGTTCAGTTATCAAGGAGTTCTATCATCCCTAAGCACGTGTCATTGCGATATGAGAACACTCAGTTATTTTAACACTATTTTGTGAGGATGCCATATATCCTATTAATAAAAGACCCTCGTATATGTTTATATGGTACTGCATTTAAAAATATGTCTATTTATAAATTCATTTATAGTTATTTTTTTTGAAAATTAATTAAATTTTTTTTGTATACACATGATTTATGAACTATAATAAAAATAAGTGTATTTTAATTATTTACTTATAAATTTTACAAATATAAAATTCATTCTTCACCATAATCTAAATGGTTATAATTATATTGTATTATAAATATAGTTTATAAGACATGTTAATGCATCTTACTATGATTGTTTTCTAAAACCCTACAAATTACATTGTGTGTTTGCAATCCACATCTATCTGACATATAATAAGTAATGAAGTTTAATGGTGGTGGTGAGTATCTATGTTACATGGATGTGGGAGTATTTTAGTGGCAAAAAATAATGATAACCCAAATATCTTACCGTTATATGTTTACTTTTTTATAGGCACCATGGTTTTTCTATTTTAGTTTAGCACGTATATTTTACTAGTACTCGTTGTCATCAGCTGATTGATTTTTTATGGACATTTTTTCATTATTATATATATTATATCTATTTTTCATCAGTTTATTATGGAATAAATTATTTATTATGGTGTTTTATTATTCCCATGACCTTTTTTCATTCCACATGAGGGATCAGGGATGTCACTCCTACTTTTTCAATGGAAAAATAAGATGTTCGGGTATTGGATAACTTAGAGTGGTTCATCATAACGTTATAGTGATATGTGCAGGGGCATCATGAACTACCTTTGGGAATTATTTATCCCACAATAATCTCTTATTAATATAGTTGATATATATAAAATAAAAAAACATTCCAATATAAAGTCATATAGTGGATGTCAAAGACTGTAATGAAAATACATGTACCAAAATAATATAGGAAATCCTGGGTAAATTAAAAAATTCAACCCATATTCACATGATTTGTGGGAAATGTCCCCATTATATGACCACTAAAATCCTACACCATACACACATGGATACCCACTAATACCACGTGGTGCCATACCTTTAACTCATCTAGATAACCAAGATTTATACACCCCTAATGTAATTTGAATTGTGTAACTAAACAAGCCATATAGAATACAACAATGCGTTACATAATTATTCATTAAGTGAAAATAATTATTATCATTTAGATACATCCAAAAAATTAAATATATAAAAAATAATTTTTTATTAATCCATGGAATTCATCAATTTTTAAAAAATTTCATAAATAATAAATAAATAATCCATATTAAATACATTTTAAAATAACCCAACTCTCAATGAATTTATAAATAATCCACATTCCAAAAAGATAACCATGAAAATAATAATAGTATAGGTTAGGAATACGAGGTCTAGGATCCTCAAACCTAAATGGTAAAATTAATAAGTGTACACAAGTGTATAGAACATTTCATAGGGATGAGAAAACACAGTTATATCAGATCCTCCCTACAATAAAAAATTTTATTCAGAGTTGTAACCCTTGTCCAGTCTAGGTATCATTTATCTATCCAAGAGTTCTTATCCCAAACTATCATTATCATATCTACCATAGGTTATTCTAATCCATATCCAACAATTTAAGGCATTCAATTTTAATAATATCTCATATGTAGATGCGTCCATTTTCATGACATCAAACAATTTTAATGGAATTTTTACAATAAAAAATAAACCACCAAATTCATGATAATACATTCTTTGAAATCCATTCCCATTTTCAACAGTAAAAGATAATTCAATTTTATTAATTTTTATTATTAAATTATATTCAAATAATAGTATATTATAATATAAAAAAGTCAAATACTAATTTGAAATGATAAATAATTCCTTTATTAATAATCAATGGTCTTTAATGAATCAACTAATATCAAACACATTGTATTTCCAGCAAATAAACAAAATCCAAAAAAAAATGGAATGAAGGATCTTATATCAACAAAATGAACCCATACTGAATGAAATACAAAAATATATTCTCAGATTTAGAAATCCCATCATCAACCAAGCTAATGAAAACAAATCACAATGAAAATTCATGAATAAGTTCACATCGACAAACATAGTTTTGGTCACATTCTTTATTTCCTATAAAATATCTAATTTAATTCCCATTAAATAATGAAAACAAAAATATATATATGAAAATAAAAACAACTATTTATTTTTATATTCATTAAAAAGTGATAAAATATAGGAAAAATACAATGAAAAAACGAAAAATGGACTATTATATTCAGTTTCCATGATTCAACAACACCAGATCAATCAGAATTAATCTTTAGAAGACTTTGGATCTGAAATATCTATACGAAGTACCACTATATAATAAAGGATCTTATTAGTAGTATGAAGGAGCTATCAAGGATTTATTTTTGGATCAAAATAGATATTTAAGACTAATTAAAACATGTCATAAGTTTGTGATGAATGGTTAAAGAAATTATTTTTCAAATTGTACTCATATAAATCCCTTAAGACATAGCTACATAGTTTGGTAACTTGTTTTAAAAATCCCAGAACTAACGATTTGAAACCACAATATCCAAATACTACTCAAGTTTCATAATTCACATGTAATGATGCATTGTGTTTTTAAAATATGCACCCAATGTTCATTTGTCTAGATAACTCTACAACATCAAAAAAACTCTCACGGAACAACCCAATATATATTCAAAATAATGTTTGTAAAAAAATTTAGAAATTACTAAAATTAACATCATGAAGTGAAATTAATCCTTAAAATATCATTTGTTTTCAATAAAAATATAAATATAATGAATTCTAATACATAAAATTATGAGTCCAGATGTCCCTCATCAATAATTCATATTCCCAATTCATGTAATAATTTGTTTTATGATTACACAACACTTAGAACAAAAAAATAGATTTTCCATGGAAAATCATGTCATGATAATCGAAGAATAAAACATCATATTCAACCACAAACATGATAAATTATAATAGAAAGTAGTTATAATATGGAATAAGGGTGGTTTTAGTATTGAACTTTTAAATCTCATACACATGGGAATAATAAAAAATACAATAAAATTAAGATGTAAAATTCATCAGGTAATCAAATATTCTAATTCAATCAATGATCTAAAATGATCTGTCTTAATACCCAACTAATTTCTATTATCTAACAAGACAATAGTGACCTAACCATAATAAAATTTACCCGAACATCGAATCACCTATTGAATATTCCAGATGATGTAGTCGATGATGTTCAGTCATTTAGGCCAACTATGATCTTTTCCCTATCACTGATGTATAATATTATTTTTTTTCATGATAAACAATATCAATTTTAAGTCACAAAATAAAAATTTCACCCACCTTGAAAAAATTATGAGGATATTAACATTCTCGATCATATTGAGCATCAAACTGAGCCTTTTCGATGGATGACTAATACCTTTTATTTTAATAGAAAATATATGGTGAAAAATATCTATTCTAAAGACCACTAATATCATTCATTTATACAAAAATCATATCCTCTAAAACATGTATAGGAATATCCTTCTATCTTCCTATTTTGAAGATATTAATCCATGATAAAATTTAGTTCTGAACTTATAACCTCTCAGAGGGAATTTCAAAATCTAGGGGAAAATCTAATATCGTCAAAAAAAATTCATTTTGATGAAACCGTATTTATCCACATAATTTATTAAAAATATATTTCCCAAATACTCAACCATTTTAGTGTCTTATAATTAAATGAATTGATTTGTCTTTGTTAGTCAATCTATTACCACCCAAATAATATTCCTCCATCAAAATGTATGTGGTGACCTAAATATGAAATCCATAAATATATCATCCCATTTCTAGACTAGAATCTTGAGAGGATTCCTCATTCCATAATTATTTTACTACTCAAAATTAGATTGAGGAATCATATCACAAAGAGACTAAAAGTTTATATGTGGAATTCCAATCAACTCCCTCTTAACTGAAGCTGTGTGAAATAGTTAGTATTTATTGTACTAGGATAACCCGCCCTTTGTGAAAAATGAGATACTTCAACCATAACTCGTATCATAAAAGAAGGAATAAAACATCAGTTTCAAAAGTAATGAAAAACCTCAAAGGATAAAGTCAAATCAATTATGGTATCCCCACTATATAAAGATAATTTAATAATCATGAGATATTTTCCAAGCTATTTCATTTAAAACTCTATCTCTGCAAGATATGGTGTCAAAAAATCACTATCTGCATTAATAGAAGTCTTTAATATCATTACATCTTGGTGAATATGATAAAATATCCCTAATATATTCCACTAATAATTCAATTATAGTTTGTATTGAGAAGGTAAAATCTTAATCAAATCATCCTAAAAACAAGTTCCCTTTCCTAGAGTATACTAATTGTAAAAGTTTCAAGACTGATTATACTCCTCAAATTTATTTTCTATGGTTTATGTATTTCTATAAAAATATATAACTCACACGTTTATTATAATGTTAGATACTGAAAAATTTTTGAGAGCAAATGATGCAATCTGATGAGATAACGCATAATTTCCTCATGCATTGAATCATGGGTGGGGTATTTCTTGTAAAACACGGAGATTTTGTGAAATATTATTTTCAAATTAATTTTTTATTTTTATATTTTATATTTGACATGACAGTAGAGATATATATATATATATAAAACATTATTCCATGAATTCCTTTAAAATGACACTAACCTATGTTTCACTACACATAGTAAGGAATTGGCATGCATTAAACAACACCAACTTTACATATATTACATGCAACACTGACTTGGCATATGTTACCTGCAACACTGATGGTTCTACAAAAAATCATTTTATTGTTTTTATTTTTTATCTAATTATATGATATCCATTAAACGTAGTAATATTAATAGTAATAACTAATTTCCAAATATATATTTTTTATTTTATGAGAGAATTATAAAATATTGATAATGAAATATATAATATTTTTTAATTTCCTAATATGTTTAAAATTAAAATAAACTACACTTCATGTCCTTCTATGAAAAATAATGAAATTAATTTTAGACAAATTTTAAAATTTAATTTAATAATATAAAATTTATTTTTCAATATAGAAATATAAAATAATCGTATGTTTAATTGTTTATATAGGAATGAGAAACGTAATTTTTTTATGAATAGTGACAAATACTTGTTTTAGATTTAAAAATGCATCCCCATTTAATATATTAGTAATGTTAAATTATATTTTAAATTTTTTTAAGGTTAAATTAGATAAATTATAAATCTAATAATATAATTTATATCATTATAATAAATTTCAATTTTAAATTGAATATAAACTTTTAATAATATTTTGAACTTCTTTCTACATTAAAGACCCATAATGGCATCAAATTTGGAGGATTATTACTAATCATAACTTTTTTTATTCTTTTAATTAAATTTAAAAAAAAATATTCTCTATTTTAAAAAGTATAATATTTACAGTATAATAATATAATATTTATTTATGACCAAAATTATTGGTAAATGTTATTAAGATTAGTCATAGTGATGAATGTCAAATTAAGCATACTCAGGGATTAATCCTTAATCATAAGATCAAAAATGACATATAAACTTTTAAACCCACATTTGAATGAATTTAATCTTCAATATATAAAAAATTATTGATTTGGGTTGGTTTTTATGAATTTTTTGGTAATAACATGTGTACTCCAACCATGTTTTAAAAAATTCTATATGAGTGTTTTTTCCATTAAAAGCCACCACCGCTACTAAATCCCCACACCTAAAAAACCTACAATGATTTGAAAATATATTCCTAATGAACGTCCCAACATACCTAAATTGTTATTAAAATACATCCTATTTTCATAATTAAATCCAATAAATCTTTTTGGAATAAACCAAAATGAGTTACCTTATTAAGAAGTTACATTTTCTTTAATATCTCTTATATTTTATATAGCTTATCCACACCTAAAAATTTCATTATTATATGATTATATAAAAAAATCATAATAAAGATACTATAATGTTGTCCTATAAATTTCTCACCTAAAAATACAAACACCTCCATCGAATGGGTAACTAATATATTGTTTCAATTTTCTTTTTTTTTCTTTAAAAAAAACTATGTCCTCATAAAACAATGATTGTTTATTTTTTCCATTACCACAAATCATATAAAATATTATGGTTGAAATGATGATTATATATGATATATATAATATTTATAATGTAATTATGATTATATAATTTTTTATAACATACCATTATTCATTCCATCTTATGTAAATATAATAATTTTGTCTGAGGAAATATGAACTATCACCACCTCAATGTGATAGGAATCATTCATACACTACATGGATTGTATTAAGGATTGTTTTACTGAATATTAGATATATATAAAATCATAAATATAATTTTTTTGATTATATATATATAATGACTTTGACTTTATTTCTTTCAACATCAAAAATAAACACTAATAGAATTTTTACGTACGTATGACCTACCATCTATATAAATGATGTAATCCATTTCCTAATTATATATTATACAGATTATTATAATTCATATAAAACAGACGTAAATAATATTTATATCATGTTTTAAATTCTATAAATTGTTATATCATGTATATGTATGAATGATATAACAAATTAAGGGACATGTGATGTATAAAGTGAATATTACCTGATGTGAAACCATAATATAAAATTGTTAACAAGAGGGTATTGTATGGTAAAAATAAAATAGTATATGATATTAGATATAATAATATGTTTCTTTAATATATTCATAATAAATATATTTATTATAATGTTTTTTTGAATGATTTTTACCATATTCATGACATAATGTAAGGGAATTTATTCTCAATTTTTATTTCTATTGGATAAATGCTTTATTCACCCCCCATACATTTATTTGGTGTATATATTTCACATGGTTGTAATCAAATATTCTTATAGTTAATATTATGGGTGTTTACATATCCATTATAAGACCTCAATTTTATGGGGGTTAGGTTTCAAAAATTACCATATAGTGAAAATTGTTTTATAAAAAATTACATTCTTTAAGACTCTTGTTATTTTATGAACCTAAATCTATTTTTAGGTTGGTATAATTCTATTTTACCTAATATATAATGAGTTTCAATATTTCCTTGATATTATAGATTTTTTAAATATAAATTTGATTAATGGAGAGCATGATCCCAAGTTACCCTATTATAAGATTTTATTGTGACAATATCATCTCATTTCATGATTTTTTTTTATTTATGATTCCATTGATGAAATATTATGATCCTTATATAAATATGTTTTGGAATTTTCTTAACATATGGTTATTCAGGCTATAATCATGTTTTTATACAATATTTGTACTCTTTCGTACAAATGATATTTAAAAATATTTTTTTAAAAAGCCCAAATATACCCTCTCTTCGTTCAGAAATCCATGTTCTCTAAAGAGGGTTTCAAAGAAAATTATACTAATATCATATTATCAATAAAATGTAACATTCATGTTATTTAACATTATCCAATTCTTTTAAATGAATATTATTATAAATTTTCAAATGATGTGCTATTCTAACCAATTTACCCAAGAAATGGTGTTTATTGTAACCACATACGACATGTATGGATTTTTCTATAATCCATTCAAAGAAGAATTATTTTCATATTTAATGTTTAACATTTCATAAAAAAACAAAAAAAATTAATAAGGTTTTCAGATCATTTTCATTTTTTTATAATATGTTATGTAATATGTTACTTAAAATATTTTCATGTTCTCTTAATATTTTTTCAATGAAAATAATATTCCCAAAAGATCAAAAATCATAGTTTATCAGATGTCACGTAAAATATCAAGAAATTGGGTTTTCATAAGTTTTTATGTTTTAAAGAGCCATTTCAATAATGAATGTTTATTTACCTCAATAATTTTTTTACAAAATCTTCATCATATTTATTTTCTATCTAATTTTAGAATCATTGATGATACTCAAGAAATTCTAGGAAATTGTCAAATATTTTCATTCTTATTATATCAAGAATGGTTTTGTTTTTTGATCGAATTATGATTTTGACAAATATTTCTGTACCTTTTGTGATATTCTATTGAAACCCACTATGTTTCATAGGTCATTCTTCTATTAAGTGATTATGAATCCATTTTTTTTATAGGTGATGATGTGATGAAATGATAATTATACCCATTTCTATTCATCTGTTATGATTTTATGTTTATAAAACAGATCACGTTTTATGGGTCAGGATGGGATAAATGTTTTATTATCATCTATAACATGTATGAATTATTTTATTATGAAATTGGAGGTACATTTATCTCCATACAATTCATTTGGTAATGATGGATGAGTAATGGGTAATATTTTTTGTCTGAACCTGATTACTTGTTCAAATTGAATGCATGGACCTAGTTTCAAGCTCATAAGATTATTTGTGATCCAGATTACATGTTCAAAAGGCTATGAGTTAACCTTATTACGTGTTCACAATGTTATGAATGGACTTGGATTCAATTCCATAAGATTATGTGTGAACCTGATTACATTCTAATAATGTTATGTGTGAGCCTGGATACATTTTTAAAATGTAATGCTTGTACCTGTTGTCATATCCATAATGTCATGTGTGAACCTGATTACACATTCACAAATTTATTCATGGACCTAGTTTACTATCCATGTGGTAATTTTTGAACTGGATTAAAATTCATAATGTTTTTAATAAACCTGATTTTATATTGATATATTAACGTGGGGGCCTGATGTCACATTCTTAACATAATGAGTGAAAATTTTCAACTTTTACATAATTAGAACATTACTAAAAATGTGAATGAATAAGAATCAATATTGAATTCATATGATATGCTTTCATGAAATATTCTTTTAATCCTTGTACCATTTATGACTATCTAACATCAATTAGTTATTTTGATCTCAAATATGCAGATTATGACCATCAAATCATAATCTCATGTTCTATTCACTTTTTAACGTTATTTTTATGAATTTCCTTTATTTACCCTTACTGGGAATCTATGATAACCAATTTATTATGATACCATTCCATATACTATTAAAATATTTTTATGTTGATGTAATATGTGTGGATATCATTTTTTGAGATGTAAATGATATCTCAACAGGATATATGATTTTTCTTCCAAGATTCCAAATAAATTAAACTATTGAGTTCCTCAAGAATTTATATCTATAAATATTGAGTACACATATAAAATAATATATTATCTGTGTTTTCTAAGACTGGTTTGATATATTAAGTATTAAAGGAATATTTTATTGAACCATTGATTAATAGGAATAGAAAATTTAGTGAGATCCCTTGGAATATTTCTAAGTATGTTTCTAGCGATTTCCCAAGGGATAATAATATGTTTGATTTAACCTTTATCAAAATGTAAGAGAATATAGGTAAGTGATAGAGTATGGTGTTTCATATAAATACATCCCTATCTAGATTCTACAATGGGATGTGTCTATGGAATAGATATACCTTGTGGTAAAAATCTGACTAGATATTCCCTGACTGACTTGGGGTAATCGTTTACATGAAATTGATCCTTATTGAACACCTGGTCTGACACTCACAAGTGATATGAATTGGGAAATAAAAAATTCTACATAAGACATTATTAATTTTTTTGAGGATATGATTCTATTAAAAAACTTGGATGAACCTAGGGTGTCATATATTATGGAAGGTATCGTGATCTAGACTTCCTATAAGTAATTATATTCATGATTATGTGGTTTTATAAAACTATTATCAATGCTTACACTATGATTATGGGTTTTATCAATGAAAATAACTTGAAAAAATAATAAATAACATTGAATGTGATAGACTATTTTTTGATGATTAGTCACAGGGGTGATCACTTCATTGAATGATGTTGTTATAACTCATTAACAACATGTACAATATCCAACTCTCAGACTGACCATATAAGATAAAGAAGAAGTTAAATGAGAGTTTTCATAATAACAATCATGGTGTAAATATGATTTAGTTTCTTTTATGTCATGAATATGTAATGAATAACATAAGGGAATGTATTAGACGAAAAGAAGATGTTTTAATATTGGAAAATATGGGCACAGAGCATTAGATTTCATGGAAAAAATAATGTTTTTAGTTACCAAAATGGATGAAAATGTTGGCCTCCCAAATTTATAATAAATTGGTGGCTGCATGAAATTTTAAAATTATGGGCATTATAAAAATTGATGTTATATGTGGAAGGATCTTGAATAAGATTAGTGAATTGGTTCAATTATTGTTTTTCTTGATGAAGATAATGAAAATGTAAATTACATGTGACAATTATGTGATTTTCTTCTTGTAATGTTTTATTAATCATAAGAAGAATGATAATATTTTGTTTTTGTAATCTTATTAAATGATTCACATTAAATTTTTCGAAAAAAGGTATTAAGGAATTAATTGTGAATCATTAGTAATGGTTTTAGAATAAAGTATGTTTAATAACGTATTTATGGTTTTTAATTCATATATTTTGATTAGTGAATCATGCAATGTATATGTATTTTATAAATATGATTTCATTAGGGATTTAAAAGTACATGTTTAATAGTGGTGAATAAATAAATAGTGATTTCATGGAAAGGTCATATTTTGATTAAGGGAAGGTAAACCTTAATTAATAGTTCAAATTGAGATAATTATCTTTGGATAATGTTATTATGGATATAAATAAGTAAACTAGATTGTTTAGATTACCCTATAGATGATTTATGACAACGATTAATATGTCATCAAGGATTCTGATTACAACATCTTAGATATAAGTGATATATCCACTAATAATTGGAAAAAGGAATCATGCATTTTTTCCACAATTATTTATAGAAGTCTAGGTTATTACAATGATTCAAGGGGATACAAAATGAGCGTATTCACATTAATGGAATGTGACAGACAAGAGAAACATTGTGATATATGGGGTATCAATTAATATGTGATTTAATGTCATTATTTCTAAATATTTGTATTTTAATCTTCCAAAATGGTTATATGGTAAAATATTTATTAAATGTTTATGTTAAACATAAGATAAAGTAACTATGGTTAATGTGTTATCTCTCTAAATTAGTCTTTATTCATATTTAATATTGCATTCTAACCATTTAAATGAGATATTATGTGAATAATTATGTAATGACTTATCATTATTTTTATGGATATCATGATATATTGGTTCTTTTGTAATGAAACATTTACCATCATTCTGATGAATAATAGATGATGTGGGAATTGATAAAGGATAATCCGAAGGGTGAGATAATAGACAATAAAAGGAAAAAATTCCTGTAATTATGTTTCTATGTGTTCCAAGAAAGTAAATAAATTCCCAAAATCTAGGAAATGGATATGGAAAAGGATTTATCCTAGAACCATTATTTATGATAAATTAAATGGTCCCATAGATCATAATCTACTAATGGTTTCACGATCACCTACTTCTGTTGGTCAATGAGCTTTATCAATCTCCATCAAAACATAATATCTATATATTTCTTCCATATCTATTTTTCACTACCATTCAATGTTTTAATTTGTTTAAACCTAGAAATATGATACTTTGGGTAAACATTATGGTTCCATGATTACCTTTTAAGGGATTTTTTGTCATTAAATTTTAGAATATTGGTTCTACGAATGAAACATTTAAATTATTAAATTATGAATATCCTAGTTTAATTTCAAGGGAAAAATTCATTTTATGGGCGTAGAATGTAACACCCTAATATTTGGTGAAATATTTTGTTTCAAATAAATTTATATTTTTCTTATATTTAATTCATGTTAAACTGGATATATAAATATATATATATATATATATATATATTGAATAATTAAGTCAATAATTCCATTCACACAAGAACTAATTGCGATACACTATCCAAAACACCGAATTGGTGCATGTTACAGGGAACCAACATGGTGTATGAAACAAGCAACACCAATTAGGTGTTCGTTAATAATTTCACTAAGGTATCTATGAAACATCCTTTTTTGTTATAATTATATAAATAATAATAACCCAGACATTAAAAACAGTAATATTAATAGTAATAAATATTTTTCAAAATAAATTTTATAATGTTTTTAAAGAAATAAAACATATTGATAAGGCACGATATAATTTTTTGCAAAGTCCATATATGTATAAAAATACAATGAACTACAAACTTTCCTTATATTGAAAAGATCTAATTATTTTTAGTCACATTTAGAAATATAATTTGATAAAATGAATTTAATTTTTAAATTTATGTATCCAAAATTATCTTATGTTGAGAATTTTTTATTTTTATGAGAAATGTAATTTTTTTGATAAATAATGAAAATATAGATTTTTGGTTATAAAATATAAATTAATTTAAATAAAAAGTAATGTTACATTATTTTTCTTATTTTTTATGGTCATATTAGATAAATTATACATATATTAATAATGTTTTTTTCATTACAATCAATTTCATATTCAAATTTAATATAAAAAGTTAATAAAATTTTGAACATCTTTCTACTATAATGAACCTAAATTTCGTCATAGCTATGAGATTATAATGAATAAAACTTTTTCCCGATTTGATTTGAATTAAAAAATGACATAAATCATTATAATTAGTATAATAATTACATTCTAATACTATAATCCTATTTATTGTACAAAAAATATTTATAAAATTGAATAAAATCAGTAAGATCAATTAAAGGGAAAATTAAGAATAATTATATACTAATACTTATTCATAAGAACATAAATAACATATAAACATATCTAAAACCCATTGTATAGAAATATTTCATCCGTAATCATTCCATTATTTATTTATGATGATTTGGTATGACTTTTTTTAGGTATGATCATCTGTACACCTAACTTATTTTAAAAAAATCCATGTGAGTCATTTTCCTTCCAAATAAATGGAAACCACCTCCCCCACATACTCACAACTCTATAACCTATAAGGTTTTGTAATGATATTACCAATACAATTAACAAAATACCTCCATTTATCATAGTTTACTTCCCTTCTGAAGAAGGAAATCCATAGAATCCTTTTGGCGCAATGAAAAATGACATAGATTATTAAGACGTAATGTCATCCATATAGTCTACTCATTAATTTTCCTTCTACACCCCCTTAAAATTGATTTATTATTCAATTATATAATAAATATATTATAAATATATTATAACATTTTTATTTAAATGGTTGGACCTACAATAGACACACCTCTATCTAATGGTTAACATACATATTATTTTAATATACATGAATCTACTGCTTCATGAAATGATGATTGTTCGTTAATCAATTACAACCTACAATGGTGGAAGTTATTGTAAAAAATAAATACATATATGATATATATTATGTTATTAATGTTATTAAGATTCTGTAATTTTTATTTAGAAGATACCTTTAATAATTTCATCTTATGTAAATATGAGACTTTCGTTTGAGGAAGTGCGGATGATTTCACATTTAAAGTGGTATGATTCGTTCATACACAACATGGATTGTATTACATATGGGTTTAGTTAATATATAATATATATATGAAATCATAATTATTATTTAATAATTATATATATGTATACACATACATTGATAAATATATTTATTTTACTTTTTTTTCTCTGCACGATAATTAAACGAAAATATCGTTCGTGCGTTCGTACGACCTATCGTCTCTGTGAACACTGTATTCTATTTCATATTAATATTTTATATAGATTTTTATAATACACATTTATTTTATATACATAATATTTATATCATTTTTTGGTGTGACAACACTCCATTTTAAATGGAAGCACTGTTTGGATAAATGAACTACTGAATACTATGTGACCTTTATAAACTAACCGTTAAACCTAATTTTTCCACTTCTGTGTTTTTTATTTCGTGACAGAGACATAGACAATCGCGATTAGTAGGGTTTTTGGAGTCTGGTAAAACAAACATTAACTTTGATGAATAGTAACCAACCCCTATTAAAAGTATCATACCCTTATGAATAGTATTGCTCCCTTATGAATAGTAACATGACCCTTATGAATTGTAATGTTCCCTTAGGAGTAGTTATGTGACCCTAGTTAATAGTTAAGTACACTTATGAATAGAAACATCATATTTATGAATAGTAAATTATTCTTTTGTATAGAAAATTAACCAATGCAATTATAAATAAATTTATCGATATTATCAGTGAAATGTGGTATAATTATGTCATAACATATGTAAATAAATAATTTAAAAATTAATTATCATTTTTTGGTATTTTTGTATGTTATCTATATTTAATTAATAACATGTGAATAATTTAATAAAATAAAGGAAATTTTTTTCATACAATTTATTCATAAGAAATTATTTTTATTCTTTTTAATTGTATGATAATTTTTAGGGACCTTATGCAATTAGTAAAACTGTTAGAAAATAACGTTTAATTTTATAATTGTATTTTTCATGTAAATTTTGAATTTCTTCAAAAATAAAATTAATCATGTATATAAATTTATTTTTAAAATTGGTGTTCAATTTTTTATTCTACATCTCAAAAAATGGATATGGTGAAGATTTCAGATTTTTCTAAAATTCATGATTTTTTGTTGAATAGTGACATATGATATATTACATTAAATGCTAAATACCTAATTTACTACATCATAAGTGATGGAAGGATGATGTAAGCACATATTTTTCAATATCACATGAACTTATTACTATTTTTGATCTTGGAATAATAACTATTACTTTTCATGTTGAAAAATAAAAAAATAGTGATTAACATAACGTAAAACTCCTCCACTCCTCCGCTATAAATACCACATAGTCCCCCTCTTCCTCCCATACCTTTCAAGCCATGTGTCTTTCCTATGATCCTCCAATTAACCCTCCAAATACCCTTCTATAAGTAAAAGACCTTATCATCTAAACCAAAGGATAAAACCAATGGCATAATGGAGGATCTCAAGGGGAAGAGATCCAGAGGTAAACATCCTCATTTATTTCCTTTCCTGTATTATCATTTTTATTCCTATTCTTTTTTTATTCACCACCCATTATCCTAGAAGCATTAAAGATATAGAATATTATATATCTTTTGGATGTTATAATTTTTATGTATGATTGATTATTATAATTATTCTCCTCTCCCACTTATACTAAAAATTAAAACATCATCTGTGATGTGTCAATTTACCGACGTCATGGATTATGTGATTCAAATTTCTATTAATCCATTCATGCCTAGTCCTTAAACCAATTTTATTATTGAAACAGATAATAATTTATTTATAATATCTTATAAAGTTATAGGAATTATTTTATAAACATTTTATTAATTTATAAAACACAATGAGTTCATCATCATGAAAGAATCCAAAAAATGACCTAAACAAATGTCATCAATTTTTTCACTTATGAATAATCATCATGTAAAAAATTCAAAATTCAAAATAATAATTGTTATAATATATGTTTATGGAATTTTCTTGATACCATTCCATTCAAATTCAGTTGTTTTGCATCCATTCATCAAGATTAACCCTCATGAACGAATCATGGAAACAATCTGAAAAATGCACCTGAAAACAATAAAATTAACAAAATATTTTTAACGAATAGCTGGAATGAAGTTATAAGATGATAGTATAAGGTTATATAAACATTAATATGATTCATTAAAGTATTAATAATTCTATTTTATCCTTTATACATGTTGTTAAAAAATATTTTTTGTAATACAAACCAAAAGTAAGTGAATTCTTAACCAAATTTCCATTATTTTATTTATCATACTACTTTATTACTTATGAATTTTTATGATTTTTTATGATGAATACTTGTTCATATTTTGATTCAAAATTGTTATTTACAATGTATACACATATCTATTCCATTATATTAATTATCACTCCATTTATATTTTTATGGGACATTCCTTTTAAAACAATTTTTAATGTATCGTTAATGAAATTAAAAAATATTTTTTTATGGAATGAGTTGTCATATAGGTTTCATGATTATTTACTACTACAATGATTTAATTTTATAATGAAAATTTAGTTTTTTATGAATATTATTTCAATATTATGTGCACACTTTTCATATATTAAAAGTGATTTGTTTTATAAAAAAGGAAATTTGAAAACATTAATATGTATTCCTCACGTTTTCAAATAAGTTATCAATTTTTTTATTATTGATATGTTCCTCAGACATATTTATGTATGGTGTAGATCATTATGTCTCATGATATTTTGGGTTGATCCAATTATAGCTCAGATACGTTGTTCTGTGCCCATTTTATCTCATGATATGTTGGGTTGAGCCCATTATAGCAAAAGATTTGATGGGTGATCCCCATTATAGCTCTCCATTGAATTGGGTACTCGAAGATAGAAGTTAACCGAAGGGTTATTCCATGCATGTGTGTGATTATAAGAGTGATAAGTGAAATATTTTCCAAGAAAACTAAATTAGGATTATATCCATGCTTATGATTTTTCATGAAATGTTTTTTAATGGAATTGTATGTTTCCACTGGACTAACATGTTTTTGTTCATTATGCACCATATTGATAATTTTTTTCTATTCCCATGATTTTAAAATGATTTTCACATGATTCCTTAAATGTTCAATGTAATGTTTTGGTGCTACTTTATATGAATCCAATTTGTAATATTGTGAATACTTTTGTAAACATTGATTCAATATATGTAAGTTGTTGTCTTGTTCTCTATAATGTGAACCAAAAAAGGTCCTCATATGTATAATGAATTTCCCCTTTTTCAGTTATCTATTGTACAAAAAATTACATAGAATGTTTTATTACTGAATCTAAAAGTGTAGGTTTGGTGCATTTCATTTGGAATCAGATGAATGATCTAGACAATTTTGTAGATTTGACGTTGTCATTTTAAAAAAACATATGATTGTGTTTACTTTTAAAATTATTTTTTATTAAGAACACATAATAAAATACGTTCTCCATAATTTTGACATGAATAATCAGATATATAAGTACTATAGAAGAATTTTGAGGGAAAAATTCATTAATTTGGGGAATAAGGTAACATCTCGAGATTTTTTTAAAAAACCATTATGTGCTTAAATGAACTACTCAATACAATGTGAAATTTATAAACTAACCATTTAACATAATTTTGCCTTATTTGTGTTTAGATTTTCCTAAAATGGACATACACGATTGTGATAATTATGTTTTTTTATAGACTGATGAAACAAACATTGTTTTTAGTGAACAACGACATACCCTTCTGAGTAGTAACATACACTTTTAAATTGTAAAGTCCACTTATGAATAATAACATGATAATTATGAAAACCTATTTACCTTATAAAAAGTAACATGACCCTAATGAGTAGTCTTGTACCTTTATGAGTATTATATTGAACATTAAGAATATTAATTTAACCTAATGAATAGTAAATTAACCAAATAAATTATAAATAAAATTCATCAAAGTGAAAATATTATATAATTATTTCATAATATAAATAAATGAATATTTCAAAAATTATTGACTAAGTATTTTTTTTATTGTTTTTCATAAATATTTAATTACAAATATATGATTAATTTTATAATTTAGATAAATATTTATTTCCAAAATTTAATTCATATGTAATTATTTTTATGAACTGTTATTATAAGTTAAATTTAAGAGACCTTAAGTAATTTTTTTTATTTGAAACGAAATTTTAATTTTAAAATTTTTATATTCAATAAAATTAAGAATTAATAAAAAAAATTAAAATCTTCAAGATTATGAAAATTATTTTTAAAATTTGGAGGTCAATTTTGATTTCTAAATGTCACAAATGTTTACGGTATTGTTTTTGGATTTTTTGGAAATTCTTGGATTTGTTTATGAATAGTTAAATACGATAAATGGTAAATACTTTATTTATTGCATCATATGTGATGTAATGATAATGTAGTAACACATGTTTCGAATTCACAAGAATATATTTCTACTTTTTACATGTAATAATAACTATATATTTTATTGTTGGAAAATAAAAAAAATTATTAAAAAAATGTAAAACATTTACTATACTCCACTATAAGTACCACTCACTCCCCCACTTCCTCCAACAGTACTAACACCATGATAATTTCCTATGTTCATCCCAATACTACTCCCAAGTCTCTTACCCATGTTGAGGACAAGTTTGTCTTGTCAAAATTTAAAAACCGAAGGCTTTAATAATGATCTGAAGTAGAAGAGGTCGAGAGGTAAACATCCTATTTTTTTCATGTTTTTATTTATATTTTTTCATGTTATTTACCTTTCCTCACCTACATGTATCCAAGTGGAATGAATGATCCAGAATAATATTTATATTCATAATATTTTCTTGTTGATTTAATATTCATCACTATACTTCTTCTTTTCTCCCACTATTTAATTAATTAAAACATAGTCTATGATGTATCGATTTACCGACATAGTGGATGATGTGATTGTCCTTTTTTTACTCCATTAAATGCGGGTAAGATGGTTGAAACAAAATATAATTTATTTATTATATCTTATAAATGGTTTTGTATGTATTTTTTACACATGTTATTAATTTATGAATCAAAATGAGTTAATTATGATCAAAGAATCACTAGAATGACCTAAAAAATATCAATAATGTTTTAAATAATGAATCATCCAAATTTCAAAATTCAATATGATAAATGGCATAATTTATTGTTATGGAAATATAAAACCCATTACAATTGTTTAGTTTAACTTCTTATTGATAAGAATATGTATCATGACCCGATAAAGGAAACCATGTGAAGAACTCACCCGAAATAAATGTAATTAACAAAATATTATTATTGAAAGAGTGGAATGATATTATCAAATATTCATGAATAGTGTTATAAAAAAGAATATGTTTATGTAAAACACTATTTTATCTTTTTATAAAATAGGTTTAAACATGTTTTAAGTAATAAAAACCTGAGTTATGGGAATTCTATGACCAATTTCAATTTTTGTGTTATCCATATACATTATTCCTTATGTGGTATTAATATTACTTGTGCAATGAATTCTTGTTTATATTATGTTGTATAATATTTATTTGCAGTGTATACACATATCCATTCAATTTTATTAATTCTTCCTCTAATTACATTTTCAAGGTACATTCCATTTATATTTTTTTTTTAAGTTTATTTAATGAAATTGAAAATGTTTTTCTATATATAATGAGTAGGTATACTGATTTCATGATGCTTTATTTCTATGGTGTTCCCATTAAATGTTGAAATGGTATTTTTTATTAAAATGATTTCATTATTATATGGAAAAACATTATTTATTAGAAGTTATTTGTTTTACGATAAAATAATTTCGAAAACATTAATGTGATTTTCTCAAGGGTTCAAATGAGTTATCAAGTTTTCTAATCGTGATTTGTTCCTTTGACATAGTTATGTTGGGTTGAGTCCATTATAGCTCATTATATGACTGGGGAGCCCCATTATATCTCTCCAATGCATTGGTTAATCTTGATATAGATGTTGACATAATGGTTATTCCATGTGTGAGGGTGATTGTAAGAGTGATATGATAAATATGTCATAGGGAAACAACATTATTTTATTATGCGTGCTTAGGAGTTTTCATGAAAAAGGTTTTCAATCGGGTTTCATGTTTCCACTGGACAAATAGTTTTCTATTTTTTATGTACCTTACTCATCATTTTAGGATCTTCCCATGTTTTTAAAATTTTTTTCATAGGATTACAAATATGTTCAGTGAATAATTAACGCGATATTGCAGATGAATCCAATTTGAAATATTGTAAATATTTTTTGTAAACTCTGATTTAATATATGTATGTTGTTTTCTAATTCTATAGAATCTAAACTAGAAAATATCATCATTAGTATAATGTATATGATATTTTTTAGTTATCTACTTTACAATAAAATAAGCTGCATGTTTTAGTACTGAATGTCTATGTGCAATTTTAGGGAAATACATTTAAATTCCGGAAATCATTATATAATGTATATATAAAATATATATATCAAATAAAGAAACATGTAAAGAATTAATTTAATGTTACCCGAAGTGAATCCTAATCATAGGATTATTAACAAGAAAGTAATAAAACTTCATTTTCAAATTATATATGGTATTTGATATTAGAATATGGTTTTGTAAAATATTTATAATAAATAGGTATTTTTCATAGAGGTTTTTTGAACGAGTATTATATGAGTCGAGACAAAAGGTATGGTTATTTCTTATCACTTTTTTATTTTCATAAGATACATGATTTATTCACCACCCATTGAATTATAATGGTGTGTGTACTGACTGTGGATGTATTTAATAAATTATATTTTTAAATTTGTTTGTTTTACTTATCCAATCAATGATATTTATTTAAATGTGTTTGTGTTTATATTTTTTTTAAATCTATATAATTATTTTTTCTCAATTGTAATTCTTTGAGCCTCATGTTTTGTTATGCGCCTAAACTCATTTTAGGTGAGTATACTTCTATTTTACATGAATATCATGAATTTCCATATTTTAATGTTATTTTACACATCAGGTTATTTCATTTTATTACATATAGAACATGATCCAATGTTACCAATTTATAATAGTTTATAGAGACAATGTTATCACTATTCAATATTTTTTATTTTGAGGCTTCCTCTGATGAAATATTATTATACATCTCTCAATACATTCATGAATTTTATTTCCATATATTAATTCATGCAATACTCTTTTATTGGTTCCATATTTATACTCTTTCGTATATAAGATAGTTAAGATTGTTTTTTAAGAAAGCCTGACAATTTCATCTCATCATTCGTAAAATAATTTTTGTAACAAAATGGTTTCATGGTTTTTTATTCTAATATCCAGTGACCATTAAAACTCATTATTACCCTTGGTGTATTTTACAAAATGATTTCAAAAGAATCGTCACGAATCTTTTATAATGAGGCATTTATCTAACCATTTTACCATGTAAAATGTATGTGCTTTTCACCTCATACGACATCTAAAGATTTATCTACTATCAGTCATTTAAATATTTTTTTCATGTTCAAAGGAAAAATTTTATGGATTTTTTTTAAATTATTTTTTTAAAAAATAGGTTTTCAAAAGTTTTTTATTTTCATTTTATATGTTTTCAATAAAATAGGTTTTCAAAACAATTTTATGCTCCCTTTATTTGTTTTAAAAGAAAAATGTTTCCTATAAGTTTTCAAATATTATCTTATAAGATTTCAATTTATTTTCAATGAAAACGGTTTTAAAAAGGATTTATGTTTTTAAGAACCTTATCAAATAAGATATGATTTTTCTCTGAAGAAATTATATTAAAATATCCACACAAGTAATTTTCCATCTAGTATGTCATATGTTGATGTTACTTAAACCTTCTAAGAAATGATCCATTGGTTCAAATCATTTTTTATATTGAATGGTATTGTGTTTTGATGAAATTTTACTTGTGACACCCATTTCTCTTACATGAGTTGTATTATTTTGAATCCAAATTTTTTTTTATGCTTCCATTATTTAATTTGAAAAAAATATATTATCAAAGGTTATGATGTGATGCAATTTTGTTGATTCCCATTTCATTTCATGGGTTAGGATTTTATGTTTATAAACCCTATCGAATTTTATTGCTCTGGATATGATGGATGATTTATTCTGTTGAGGAACATGTATGAATGATTTTATAATGATATGTGTGGGAACTATATCATGCTTTAATTCATAAGGTAAACAATTTATGATTAACGAGTATAAATGTTATGATGGAACCTGATTTCATTCCCGTAATTTTTTGTGTGAATTTGATTACATGTTTATGTGGATATGAGTGATCATTATTACATGTTCTCAATTATATACATGGACATAGATTCATGTCAATATGATTATAGTTGAATCTGATTACATGATTATAATGATACGTGTGAACCTGATTACATGTTAAGGTGTTATACATGGACACAATTTCATGTTCAGAAGGTTATGTGTGAACCATATTAGATGTTTAAAACTTTATGAAAGGACCAGGTTTGATGACCATAATTTTATGTGTGAAGCTGATTACATGTTCAAAATGCTATAAATTAACATGGTTTCATGTACATAATTTAATTTATAGGATTGATTTCATGTCATTAACATAATGTGTGAACATATATATAGTTTTATATCTTCCAAATTTTAACACAAAATCTACATTCCACAAACTCTTATTTATATTCCAATGTAATGATTTCTGGCCTTATTCATATAATCGTCTAATGATTTACGTCTTATGAACATCAAATCATTGTTATGATATCTAATTATCAATGTATGATCTTAATATGTGACTATCATGTTCTATAACTATTGTTTCATGTTATTCTTACACACTTCATTTATTTACCTTTACTAAGCATCTGAGCTCAGCACATTCTTATATTTTCTCTCCTGAGGTTATGAACAAAGGATATAAGTTGAAGTACTAATGATTGAGAACTTTATGAGATATGTTGATAATATTTCACTGGTATATAAAATTTTCTATCGATGATTCCAAATACCCAAATCTATTATAGTCATTAGAAATGTATTTTTTTAATGTGAAGAGAATTGATCTAAAATTATATAATGTCGATGTATGAAAATCCAGGGTAGTGATAGTCTGTATCAGAGGAAATGTTAATCCAATCATTGAAAATTAGATTGAGAATATATTTGTGATATCCCTACATATATTTATAACTATTTGTCTAGGTAAATCTCTATGTATAGGTATAAGGGAGAGTTAGAATTTTGGAAAATGCCCTCGAATTTTGTAAAGGGATAGAGTGGGTGGTTTTATAGAAATAAATCAGTATCTAGATATTGTAAGTGGATGTGGGTCTAGAAAAAATATACAGTGGAGAAACAACTCTAACAAGATCTTTTAGAGCTGACTCAAGGTGATTTTCTATAAAACAATTGGCCTTGCAAGACAACTGGGATGACACTATCAGCGGATATTCTTTTTGAATTAAAATACACTTCAAAAACCATTATGAAGGATTTAAATATATGTTTGCAGTGAAAAACCTATGACGAACCTATTGTTTCATATATAAATTAATTATTCATGAATTAGATATCTTATAAATAATTATTTTCAGGACTCTGTGGTTTTTCAGTATGATAATTAATGATCACACTATGATTCTTCCTTATAGACCTATAATTTCATCTTGTCTGCTGGATTAGAATTACTCTTAATTTTGCGGCTTCTGGGATTTTAATTTAAAAAACTTACATAAACCGTTATAATTAGTATAAGATTTAGAGTCCAATAATATTAACTAAATTTTTGTCCAAAAATATTAGTTTACGTTATTAAATGTAATCACAATTATTAAGGTAAAATTATTCTTTATTAGGTACTAAATCATAATCATAGTGGTGAAAATGAACATATAAACATGTAAAACACTAATTACATGGACATATATCAGCCATTCACATATCATTACCTACTTATGATGTTTTGTTATGATATTTTTTAGGTAATAACATGTGTACCACAAAACATTACATAATGATCCATAATTTCCAGGTATTGTTTTTAAATATATCGGAATTTTACGAGTCCATGAAATCAAAAGGTGCACGATTCTGAGGCCCGAAGTTCCTGGAATGATCTGTCGAAGTTTTGTTAGGCTTAATTTAATGCTCTAAATAAGATATCATAAAAAAGTAAAATAAATCTTAAACAATTACTCGGATCATAAATATAAGAGTACCATTGCTCTCAGGATGGCATGATTACCCTAGGAACGACTTAAGATTCGTCGGCACGGGCCTGCTATGAGAAAACCCAAAATTGGTGTAACTATAAATAAAATAATTAAATAAATTATTTTCTTTTAAAAATTCATATGACTCACAAATGGTAGCATTGATTAATAATCTGATACCAATGCTAAACTAATGAGAGAATACTTTATTTACGCAGATACTAACCTTGTCCGGTGCGGGCCACCATAAAATGTTAGTTTTTGGCCACAAATAAAATAATTAAGTGACAATTGTTTTATTGTATAATTAATAACATATAAACTGTAACTCGGATTGAAAATCCTAGAGTACTGTTGGGTTCGTTGGGGCGTGTTTCACCTAGGCAGATCCTAAACCCGACTGGCGCGGGTCGATGGTGAATGATAAAAATTTTCCGATCTTTTTTTTGGGTACGTTCAGTAAACATGCGAGAGGTGTTTTATAACTTTTGAACTGGTGGTCGGAATTGAAATATGAGGGCACCGTTTAACTCAAAGCACTAGTTTTTATATAAGGAGACGTTCACCTCGATGGATGATGGATGATGGCGAATGTTAGTTTTTGGGTTTTTCATGGAAATAATTAAATAAAATATAATTCCTTCTATTTTATTTTGAGCTTCCATGTGGATATGTCAGTGGGGTCCATTGAAACTAAACCTCCATGTTGAAGTTGGATGTGGGGACCACCAGACCTTAACCTCCCATGAGAGATTAAGATGGTGGAGATCACCCGAACCATAAACTACCTTTAGAGGTTATGATAGTGTGGACCACCGGGATTAAACCCCTTGAATGCCCCCTTTAATTAGAAGAAACCCTCAACTCCAACAATTAATGAGGGAAAGCCACAAGGACTCCTCCACCTTAATTGTGCCAACTCACAAACCATTAATATTTCCAACACACCACATCGTTGTGCCAGTGTAAATTAAATATCTTTCCGCTTTTTAAAATATGTAATAGCATCATTGGAATTTATGATGGTTCCTAATAAATTAATAGTCATAAATTCCAAAAATTGTTACCTACCCCCCCCCCCTCATTTATATATATATATGGATCTTGGGAGGAGGTTTTGGGATGGTTCACCAAGCGATGAAGCGCTGGTAAAGTGACGCGATGCATAACACTTTGAGGATTACACTCTCCAACGATGAATGTGTTCTTCCATAAAGAGAACTCCACCGACGAAGAACACTGATGAGGAATGGCATCGACTCTGAATAATGACATTTAATTCAACTTCTTTTCTCAGAACATCCATTAACGTACGATGTTTTCGTCTAAAATGAATTGACATTCGCCTTCTCGCACCAATGTCGATGAACAATGAGAAAGGTATGGATTTTATTTATTTATGATATTATTCCATTGTTTATATCCTTCCAAAACAAAGAATGTGGACCCAATTATTATCAAGTTGATCCACGGATGTTTTTCCTTGCGGGTTGGGAATATTTTGATAATGAGGTATTTTTGGAATTGATGATTCTAAGATATATTCCATGGTCGTTCTTTGTTTCTTCTCTTGATAAACCGATTTCTACCACCATAAACACGGATGGTGCGGGCCAAAATGACTTGGCCCGACCCCCCTCTGTCGTTCTTCGTTGTGATGTTCTTCGGCATGATGATTGGAGACGAGACAATGAAGGAGACATAGGAATCCTGATCCACCCCTGCGATGCTCTGGCACCCCGTCCAAACTAGCTCCGCCCCCTGGGCCAAACCATGTCACCCTCGGGCTTCTGATCCACCCCGGCCGTACTATCTGTCGGTCGATCCACTCGCCGACTGAACTGGCCTGAGCTGCTCCCCTCCCCAGCCAAGCCATGCCCCAGACGCGCCAACCTTGTATCACCCTCACATACCACCCCAGCTCACGACTGTCGTGCCTCCCGGCCCGACCGACCTCACGACACCCTCTCGAGCCACCCAGGCCGCACCGGTTGTCGGGCTCCCGAGCCCCCCGGGATGCCCCGGCCGGGCTGGCCCCCGCGTGCCGTTTGTGGTGCTACAACAGTACCATCCAGAACCCTCATGGTTCCCTCCGAGCCGAGTCACGCCCCTGCGGCTCCCTCCAAGATGAACCTCCCTTGTGACAACCTATGACCGATCTGTTCCCTGATGACCAGTATGCACCCTTACGGCCCTCCACGTACACTTGCGGCCCACTGGGCTGTGCCCACAGGCCAGGGCCTAACCCAATGAGCTGGTCCACCCAATGGGTTGGGCCAGACCCAACGGGTCACGCAGGGTCAGTCAGACCGGGTCAGACTGGACCTAGGCCCATTAGAACCCATTCACTTTCTTTTGGGCCATATCTTGGCCAGTGGACGTCTGTTTGACAAATCGCCATCGACGTTGGTAATATTAGAGCGTTTTGTTCCCTTTGAGTATACCCCAATCGATTTTGGGGTATAGTTTAGATACAATCAGGTTGGATCAGGCAATAATCCAATCGGGCCCCCGAGAATAAATGACTAATAACTCGCAGACTAGGCATCCGATTGACACGCTATTAGTTGCGTTGAAACTACAATGGCATGGTGGACCATGGAGATACTTCTTCATAGGTCATCGGGGTAGTCGGAGCATCAAACAGTAGCTTGTGGAGAGGATCTTCTGGAGACGAGTGAGAATTTTTGCAAGAACCTAGTAGTTGGCTGAGACTTTATGACAGATGATCAATCGACTCAGAGTGACTCATATGGACCAGTGGGGAGCTCTTGGATGTGGGGGAAGACCCATGGAGGAGAAGTGCCAGGTTGTGGTGGAAAACCCACAATGCTCGACATGTGGAGTACCTCTATAGGCTATGAGGTGGAGCACCTTGTTGTGGCGGCAGATCTATGGTGGGGATCACCTCTGTGTGATACAGTTGACCATCAATACTTGACAGGAGGTGTACCCTAACAATCCATGTTTAGTAGGAAGTGTCTGGTTGTGGTGGAAGCCCCACTATACTCGATAGAGGGTGAGTTCTCCAGAATCCAAGGGTTCAAAACGTTTTACCGCAAGAATAAATCCTAGTTTGATCTGAGTGAGTAACTTTTTTGTTTTCATCATGACTGAGATGGATAACTCAGTAACATAGGTATACGTATGGGCATATACCTTTGTATGGCTGTTTGTTGATTTCATACGTTGTTTTTTTAACCTTGTTGGATTTTGTAACACATTGAGGGTCTCGAGGTCCCTAGTAAGTATCGTTATACTCACCACTACACAGGATATTCCCACTTCATGTTGTGTTGGTTGCATATGATGGATAGCGCAGACTAAGGCTGAGAGTACAAGGAATTGATGGAACCCAGAGGTGGACCTTACAATGTGTCGTTACTTGGAGGAGACTGATGGACGTGGAGTGTTGAGGAGGCTATCTATACCTACCGATGAAGTAGGAATTCTAGAGGATGGCCTAGTAGTTGTTTTCCTTTCTTTAGTTGTACTTGTACGTCCATCTCCTTGTACTTTAATGTTGGGCTTGTATTTTCGACCTCTTTTACTTTTCATCACTCTTTAGTTATACAGTTTACTTAGTGTTTTGTATCCACTTGTGTGCTCAGATATGTGTGTTTATAGGTTATAAATGCAATGCCTTCCTATTTACAGGGAATTAATCCTTTGGTGCTAGTCTCCAGCCCCTAGCCTATGGAATGCGGGTTTGGGGTAGTCATGGAATTGGCCCTAAGGGACGGGCCGTGAAACTTCTTTTCACTAATTCCAAAGGAGACATTTTCCTTTCCTATAAAAGGCCACCACTTCTCCCATATTCTTACACCTCTAAAACATCTCAGGTTCAGCCAGGATATTTCAAATACCCTTCCAAAAATCCCTACCTTATCTCTAGAATCATTACATTATGTATAAGGTAATCTATGGATGCATTTTAGGAAAAACCAAAATGAGTAAACTGATTACGAGGTAACAACTTCTCTCAAGTCATTTATAATATTTTTTTCTCCAACCCATCCATCAGTTTCTATTCATTGATTATATTTATAAAATTATCCTCAATATACTAGTATGTTTTTATATAAATTGTTTGACCGACACATACACACACCTCCATATAATGTGTGAAGAAATATTTTTTTCTGTATGGTAAACTACTGCCTCATGGAATGATAAATGATATTTTTTTCCATAACCTCTTATCATGTTGAAAATTTTTATGAACACTCAATTTATATCCAAAATAAATTATACTTATAATATCTCTATTCTTTTTTAATATTTCTTTAAATAATTCCTCTATTGTTTCTATCCACAACGTCCCTACCTGGCTTTCCCCTTAGATGGTGACAGGATCGGTCTCCACATGACCTCAAGTGAGGTTCCCCACAAACTAGAGTTTGCTGAATATAAGTGATGATGTAAGGATATTCAATGGGTAGAATAGACCCAATTAACAGAGTTTCATAGTGGTATAATAGAGTAAATAACAATCAACAAGATATGTAGTGAATAAAAATAATAATGAAGCAGAAGAAAGATTTCATATAACTGAACAAAAGTGGCCAATTCTAGTTTATAAAATTGATTGAATCATGACATGGTATTGATACATTTCATAATAAAATAAAGATTAAAAATTTATTTTCAATGAAATAAAATGTAGGAATCTAGTAAAGAATTTAACCAATAGACCAAAGGAGATATCCATTAGAATCATGAGCCCCAGCTCCGTCCATTTCTCCAAATTCATATGTACTAGAAAACAACATCAAGAATGATCCAGGGCCCATTGAACACGAAAGTCTACTCAGGTACCCCAGTGCAATGGCGGACCAACTAGTGTGTGAAATATAATTCTCAGTAGGCTGTTACCACCAGTGTGTAGCCCAATCCTGATAGTGTAATATAAATAGAATATTTTGAAGGAGTGTATAAATATAGTAAGAAGTACATTGAATCTTCAAACTCATGTACCTACTTTTTCCCTTAGATGGTTTCTAAACATGCAACTAGTTCATTAATTATGTAATTACCATTAAATGTGAATAGTTCAAGTGATGCATAGCCAACACTAACATCACATCATTATATTATAAAATAGTGAATGTTCTATGATGTAATCAGGAAACATGAAAATGATATCTAGTGAGGGAGTTTCCAGGTAATAAAAAATGTAACATAGATATAATTGAATGAAAACTCAGTATTATCTGAGTTAAGATAAAGGATAAGAGTGTTATCTAATGAGCGTAATCCAATTATTTCCATAATAAGGCACCTACCGAGTCCAAGGTGATCAACCAAGGTAAAATGAGGATAAGCAATGATAGGGATCAATGGGTTTTAACTGTGGAACCTACATGTAAATGATGGAAAACATTAGTTTTTCTATGGCATCATGTAATTATGTAATAATAGACAAGGACAAGATTCATGGGGGGTATAAATCTAAGAAAACCACATCTTTGAATCAGAATGGGATTCCTGAGATCTAATGATTTATCCTCTTAAAATCCAAGGTGGGCCCAAGTTAACCCATTCCTTTTGATATAGAAATAATGTAGTAATTTATATGGTCTAGTCCATGTCTTCCATTAGTGTGGATAGTTAATGTAGACATGAATCCATTAATTTATTGGTCCAGTCATTATCATTCATTTGTGTGGATACACCATGTAGGATTTAAACCATTTAGTCAAGTCATAGTAAATTATTTTGTTCATTTGATACATTCCTATCCATTTATTAGTTAATGAAGGCCATGTAGCATGTAACCATTTAGTAAAATACATTAAGTCATTTTTAAAAGTGAAGGCCAAACACAACCTTCCCTTAACAGGGTAATAGTTTCAATGGACATAGATCCAATTATTCTCTCATGAACCCATGTTCATCCATGCAATTCAAACATGGGAATCTATGTATCTCCCATGTTATGAGTGTGGAAACCAATTTTTTCCATATATGTCATTCCTACATGGGAACCCATGTGTCATCGAAGGTGTTATTAGCATTAAAAACCTTTCAAAACAATTTGATAATTTTTTTAGAGTCAATCATTATGAATTAAATAGTAATTTTTCTCAACAAATCCCATTTACATAAACACATCAATTTAATTTATAAGCATCGACGTATCCATGGAAAAGGTAAATTACATACATGGGTAGTTCCAATCTAAAAACTGGACCAAACATTTATACAGTTTTTTGGACCATTATTCATTTATAACTGGTAAATCAGTGTTTCAAATTCCATTATGTCCTTGTACTAAAAATCCAGTATTTCGAAATATCATGGAGCCATAAGAATTATAATCCCAAGTAAAAAAAGAAATGTATAACAACATCTTTTTTTCTTGAAGGATGTCCACCTATGATGGTGGATTATTATTGTAAATATATGATATTACTTATCACAAAAATCATTTATCAATTTTGAATTTTAAATAAGATTCATGCTAAATAATATTTATGAGCAATTATATATAAATAAAACACATCATGGATTTAATTTATAATAAAATTGCATTAAGAAATACATTAATGCATTTATAAAATGGAGTACTTATAATGGAACCCTACCTTAGGGTGGAACCAAGCCATCCACTTCAGCTCTTGTTGTTTTATAACTAAATGATGATACTCCCCCACTGATTATATGCATTTCCACCCACATGGATGGATGCCTATCCACTATCCACAAACCTACATGTCCATGGGCAAGTGAAAGAGTATACTTACTCATATGATTATATGCATATACTAGTCACCACTCACCTAGCAATAAAATTTTATATATACACATGGGAACAACTATCCCCATACATGTGTTATCACTACCCTTGATATTAACACATGTATTGGTGGAAACCACATAGATATATTTACTAAACTATACATATGATGAAGTGTCACACTTGACATGGTGACTCAAAACCAACAAGTAGGAAAAAATGAACTCAGTTGTTGATGATGGAAAACATTGAAGTGAACCCCATGAAATTTCTCAACAACCCCTAAATGAATCAGGTAGAATGAAACCACCTGAATCACCTCACCTTCAGTGGTGGTTGTCGGAACATGCACCCACGGGTCCAAGGAGACCATTCACTCCGACCTAAAAGAAGTGAAAACTAGATATAACATTAACCCCAAAACCTACTGTTTAGCCACACCTCACTTGGCACCTATTAGGTCGAAGTGATTCCATAAGAAAAATGTATAATGGAGGAGGGGAGTCATCACAATGGATCATGAAAAGAAATTAAATAAAACTATAGAGAGATCTATGTGGATAAGATGTCGATGGAGGTGTTATGTGTCTAATGGGAGAGTCCCTTGGGTTGGTGCATCACATTACTGAGGGTTGAGGGGGAGTATAAGTTTTGGTTTTAAATTTTATATTCGTTTTATTTTTAAATTAATCATATTTATAAAAAAGGGTTCCATGCATGGTTATGCCTGCATGGTTTTCCAAACCGTACATAGAATGTGCAGTGATTTCTGCCTCCAAGACATACCCTGCATGGGCGAGGCACACAGTTTTCAAAACCCAGTGCAAGCCATGAACAAAGACACTACTCTTTTTTAAACATAGTCATACAGTTACCTATAGTGGAATGAACAGTTTAACATATTGTGCTCGAATCATACACCATATTCTATCTTAAAAAAAATTATTTAGTTTTGACACTCTAGAAACTTATCAATCCACTGAAGAGTCTCCTCGAGCCGTCACCCAAGTCCAAAAAAACATGTATAAGTGTCCCAAAAATATTAATTAACCTTTGATGTTCTATTTTAAATCCTAATTTTTCATAAAATGATAAAGTTAAAAAAATATACAATGTATTTTAGTTCGGTTAAAAAACACAGAATTCGACACCAACTTATGTAAATATGATAATTATTTTTGAAGAATTATGGAAAACTTCCCCTGAAAGAGATATTATTATATAATACAGTACATGGATTGTATTATGGATGGTTTTAGTTAATATATATGAAATATATGATATCATAAATCTAATATAATAATTATATGTATATATATATATATATTTCTTATATTTTCCTTCTCTCATCATGACAATTAAATGTAAATAGCACGCATGCGTACGTACAACATACCATCTACATGAACAGTGTATTCCATTTCATACTAATATATTGTATATGATATTATAAAAAAATATACAATATGTTCATGATATATATATATGGATTAAATTCATTATATAAATATATAATGTATACGTAACAATGATATAACAAATTAAGACATAGGCAATACATAAATTGAATACACCTGAAGTGAAACCTTAACATATGATTCATTACAATTGGGTAATATAAGGAAATAATGAAACCATATATGTTATTAGATAATATAATAGATTTTTGTAAAACAATTATAATAATTTTCTAATTATTATATAAGTTTTTCAGATGAGTACGATGTGAGTATAGATATAATGTATGGGTATTACTTCACCCTTTTTATTTTCATTAGATACATTCTTTATTCACCACCCATTAATTTTATGTGGTGTATATACTGACCTAGGATGTAATAAATTATTCTCATTTTAAAATATTAGGTTATTTATATTTCCTTTAAATGATAATTTTTTCACAGGGTTCAAGTATAAAAAATTATCAAATCAGTAATATATTTTTGATTCAAAATGCGTTCATTGTCACTCAGGTATTGTTATACACATAAATTTGATTTGAGGTGAGTATATTTCGATTTTACAAGCCATAAAATGAATCTTCATATTTTAATTATATTTTAAGATTTATGTTATTTCTTTATCTTACTTGTAATGAATGATCAAAGGTTACCATGTTATAAGAGATTATTTAGACAATCTCATCCATTTTCATGATTATTTATATGGATTCACACTTTGATGATATATTATGATCAATCTCTCAATATTTAATTTAACTTTCTTCCTCTATAGTTATTAATTTTAAAATCATGTATTGGTACCATATTTTTATTATTAGGTACTGAATATAATTATGAAAATGTTTATGGGAAATCCTATCTTTACCCACTTTATGGTCGGACACCATGTCCACTAAAAAGGGTTTCCATTTATATTCTAGTTATATAATATGTTCATTTAAATAATTTTTTACCAATTTTTTCTGACACCAATTATTTCAACAGTATATTATTATCACCTTCCAAACATGGATTTCATTCTAAACATTTTACCATGAAATAATAATGTTCATTTTACTTCGTATGACATGTACAAATTTATCTTCCTTAAATCATTTGATTTTTTAATTTCATGTTTAAAGGATAATTTTTATGAAAATTTTCATAAAAGAGATTTTCAAGAAAATGGTTTTAAAAATATTTTCAATATTAAATTATATATTTTTTTGGAAAATAGTTTTCTAAATGTTTTCATTTTGTCATTATGTGTATTCAATGATAATTATTTCCAAGAGGATTTTAATGCATACATAATAAGATTTAATTTTTTTTCATTAAAATGGATTTCAAAATTTGTTTTGTTTTAAAGATAATTTACAAATAAAAAAGGATATTTATCTCAACGAATGTCTTTGAAATATCATTCCATTTTATTTTATATATAATAAAAAATTTGTTGATATTAATCAAGACCATTCTTGGAAATGATCCAAATGGTCCCATAATATTATATCTTGAATGGTGTTTTCTTTTTATGGAAATATTATTTTTGACATGTATTTATTTTCCATATGACATATTCTATTAGTACCTACATTTTCCATTTGTTATGATTTACATGTGTTATTATTAATCATATCTAATTTCATAGTTTATGATGTTATTAAATTATAATGATACCCATTTCATTTCATTTGTTATGATTTGATTTCTATTAATCCTATCTATATTTATGGGTCAATATATGAGTAATATTTTTTTAGTCTTGTGAAACATGTATGAAAGATTTCATAATGAGATTGGTGGGACCTATATCTTCCTCCAATGCATTTTGAAATGAAAGAAGGAACATGAGTATAAATTTAATGTGTGAATATGATTACATTTTCAAAATGTATTCATGGACATAGTTCCATGTCTATAAGAATATGTATGAACCTGATTAAATGTTCACAAGGTTGAGAGTGAAACTTTTTATTTTTTCAAAATTCTATGAATGGGCCTGGATTCATATACATAAGATTATTTTGAACATAATTATATATTAATAATTTTATGTGTAAACTAGATTACCTGTTCACAAATTTATGCATAGACCTGGTTTCATGTCAATAAGGTCATCTGTGAACCTGATTACTCATTTAGAAAGTTATTAATGTACCTAGAATCATTTACATATGATATATTTGATCATAATTACACATTTATAATGTTATTCATAGACATGGTTGAATGTCCATAAGGTGATGTCGGGGCATGAATTCATGACCTTGACTTAATGTGTGAACATGTTTCAACTTTAACATGTTCATAATGTTATAAAAAATTGTGCATTCCAAATATTCCATGTCTTATTCCTATGGTATGATTTCATGAATTATCACATTAATCCAATTATTATATATGTATTATAAATATGTTTTATTTATTATGAAATATATTATGTAGTTTTTTCTTATCAAATGTTATGCTTGGGTTGCATACCCTTTTTTCAACTTCTTCATAAGAATTTCTTTTATTTACCCTTATTGATAATCTACGAACACCCCTTTATTATGTTCTCTATCCCAAAGTTATGATGAATAGTTTTTGGTATAATTGCTCATGGAATAGATATTTTTTGGATGTATTGAAGATATTTCACCAAGATAGATGATATTATTCTAGGATTCCAAAGACACTATACTGTTACGGTCCTCAGGCATGTATTTTTTTAATGTACTGAGTATTATTCTAAAATGATGGAATATGAATCTATAATAATCTTGGGTTCCTATATTTATTATCATGTTTAGAGAGTATATGAGATCCATACACAACCACTTGATCTTCTGGAGTATAAAAACATCCCAAACTAGAACCTAAATCATTACAAAACACTACATATAATATTATTATTTGTGTTAAAATATGCATTGGCCCGGACCTCTTCGGTAGATTCCTTTGTCAAAAAGAAGGTCATGAAGTCTTCTGGAGGGTAAAATGGAAGTTTCCCACACTTTCCAAAATTTTGTAACAACCAGCTGTGTAGTGTTAGTACACGTCATGTACCCCATACTACACGTCGTGTAGTCCCTCCCTTCATACGTTTTACCCTCAAACCGTGTGTTGACTAGTCAATGACTGTGTGCCCCATTGGAGTCATGTCCTTTCCATATGAGATAAATGAGTACATGTCGTGTATCCCATACTACACGCCGTGTAGTCCCTCCCTGCGAACGCGTTACACACAAACCGTGTGTTGACCAGTCAACGGTCGCATTCTGCATTGAAGGCCGTGTTGGATGTCGCGTGGTGACCGTGTGAAATGGTCGAGTACACGTTGTGTACTTTTTTTTCGCTTCTATAATAGGAGGGGTCCCCTCATCCTTTTGAACTCACTCCTCTTCTCCCCTTTCCATCGAGAAGAGCTCTCCCAAGAGACTCGAAGACTACTTTATTCCATAAATTCTTCATCTGAGCTCCGATTTACAATCTGTCAGTGGCCACGAGATCGTAACGACGAGGCGGAACATCTGAGCCAGGATATGTTGTCTTCCCTTTGGACTTTCCTTCCTAGATTACACCCTAGGAAGTATTTCTGAGATTTGACAGAAATGATAGACATTGACGAACATCTTCTAATGTTGATCAAAGGGTGCGTTGTGATCAGAACCTGTAGAAGTAGGGATCTTACCTTCATCTCTCTAATTTTTGAATCATGCGGGGTGGGTTTCCTTTTGTTTCGTGAAACAAAGTTGAACTGATTTAATAAAGACAATAAATGGCTTGTATAACGGGGATGGGATGTTTGTGAATGCAGTTACATTATTTATATCCTGTGATATTATGTTGTGAATTGAATGATCTTCTGCCTCCTAAAAATCACAGTCACTGGGGGCCTTTGCTTGCGCAATTAATTGATTCCTTATCCTTCCAGACTGTTTATGGATGTAAAATTTGTGTATTGTGGAAATTGGTTAATCATGTAATGTTTGCTGATTAAATGAATAAATGGAACCCTTGTGTGATCACGCCAGTTGAACAAAAACTGAAAGAATAAACATGTGGGTGCTGGTTGGGGTTTATTTATGTGAATTAAGTGTTTTGTGGGTTGTTGTGCATCGAGTGAGTAGTGGGCCTGAAATCGGCTTGGTTATCAGATAGTGGGAATGCTATGTTGGTGAAGGGTAGTGGGGATGTGATAAACAATATCAAGGGATTATGATGTATGAGTTAGGATGTGTTTGTGGTTATAGTGGTTGCCAACGGGGCTGCATGGATGGGTTTGAAAGTGAACGAACTATGGGTTGTGAATAATAAATAAAAGTGGAAGAGTAAATGAATGGTGGGGCATGGTAATGGAACTAGAATTACAATCAATGTGGATGGTTGGTTAATAATAAGGGACTTGTTTGTGTTGCTTGAGTTTTCCTAACATGATTTGTGGATGGCAGGTATATGTTTTTAGGGACTATTGATATGGTTAGTTCTGGATAATTTCCCAGTAGTTAAGGAACTAATAAACTAATTCTGTTGAAACATGAAATCCTAAATGGGGTTGGGGTTGTTTGTTGTATGCATTCTTCAACATAGAAGTGCCTGGGCAGGTGCTCAGATTCTCTGTTTATAAGAGATAGGTTGGGTTGTGTGTTTGGTATATATATATATATATCTTTATCTTTTTGTTTTGTCACATCCCACCCATGTTGAGCACTTAGTGCCGAACACTCCCATTTCATGGGAGTTACTGTTTTGCCCATAGTTACTAGCTCCTTCATGCTCCTTCTTCCATAGGCTGTAATGGATTGAGGAGACCATACACCTAAGACTCATCAGGTTTGTTTTGATTGGGGTGGTATTAGCCCATGTCTCTTCAGGAAGGTTTATATTTACCAAGAATCTTAGGGATAAGTCCCATATGTGTGTGGGCGAGATACGTGGTGGTGAGGCCCAGGTGTGTGCGGGTTCGATACGTGGTTGTGAGGCCCAGGTCTGTGCGTTCGGGAGATGTGGTTGTGAGGCCCAGGTCTGTGCAGGCAGGATACGTGGTTGTGAGGCCAAGGTGTGTGTGGGCGGGATATGTGGTTCTTGAGGCCCAGGAGTGTGCGGGCAGGAAGAGTGTTGTAGCGTCAGGATGTTTCCCATTAAGAAGAGCATCTAACTATTTGGAAATAGTGCGGGGTACCCAATACACGTTTTCATATATACTACTACCTATTGTTCATGTTTTTGGTGAGCCTGGATTGTGAGGTTGGGTGGATAGAATCACTTGTTGGGTTTTTGGTTTCCTCTATTGTTCTCACGGGACATTATGATGTCTCCCCACTTGTGCACGAGAGCATTAGGTTTCCCTACTGAGTATACTTGTATGCTCACCCTATGTTTAAATTCAGGTTTCCAGGAGGACTACTAGGGTCGTGCGAGACCCTACTAGTCGGGACAATTGGAGTTATTGTAGTTTATGTACTCTTTTTTCTTTTGGTATTATACTTTTGTGCTCTCTTGTACTTGTACCTTGGTTTAGAATTGTTTAAACATGCATGTAGGAATAGTTTGGGTTTATATACTCATTTTTTCATTTGGTTTTTGACTCATCCTATTTCTCGATCTTAAATAATAAAATGTTAATGCCTCCCATATTTGTGAAAAATTCATACCCTTGGTCCCAGTTGCCACCCAGGGGCCTACTGGAGGCGGGACTCGGGTGTCACTATCTCCCTTTCACCATTTCAAGCTCAAGAGGGGAATCATTGATGGAATGGGGTCGTGACAGAATAGAATCAAAGGTGATGGCTGAGAGATTGGAGTTAGGCATAGTGAGGATTGCATGGGATGGTAGGGCAACAATATTGGCTTATCATGGTGCGTAACATAGGCCAGGGAAGACCAGCTAGGACACAGGATTTTCGGACCCCCCATGATCCGATGCAAGGACTCTGAGCCTACCGAACAACCAAGTGAGACTACATTGATTGCAAGGTGGAGACCCTAGGGAAGGTACATGCATCATCATGATTGTGTTATACTTGATATGGGTGTTCTGGGAATGAAATTGAATAAAATTATAAAATGAAACCTTGAGAAATTTTTTTACTACTTTGGTTTACGTGATCTTTGTTTACCATACAGCTATGGAACCTGGACGTTGTCCCCAGGTGGCTCAGACAGTAGAGACCCAGCAGATTCAGGTGGTTGATCAGTTGAGGATTGACCGAGAGGAGGAAGATAACCAGTTGAAGAAGACTCTCCATTCTTTCCAGCGACAAACCCACAAGAAGTAAGAGGGTAGTACTTCGGATATGGAGACGGAGGGGTGGATTGAGGAGATATGGATCGCTTTTACTATGATGTGTGCTCTGAGGGAGTACCACATTTCCCTAGTAGTCAGTCAGCTGAGAGGCACGACGCGTCAATGGTTCGATACTCTACCTCGGATAGAGGAAATAGACAGAGGTTCCATGGGCTGACTTTGAGAAGGAATTCCGAGAGGAATTCCATTCTTCCATGATCAAGGTGGAGAAGTGGTAGGAGTTTCTCTCCCTTCAACAGGGGAGTATGTCAGTACGAGTGTTGGGGATGAAGTTCAAGGATCTCCTACGCTTTGCTCTGGATCTCTTTTCGGATGAAGAGTATCGAGCGAGACGTTTGGATTAGGTGCTTCATCCTTCGCTCCAGTATGCTGTCACCCCCTTCACCCTTCTGATGTACATGGCAGTACAGAAGAAGGTAGAGGTTGTAGAGAGGATGCACTGACAAGGAGGTGCACCACGAGAGGGGATCCAGCTAGGATCATTGAAGGGGGAGGTATTCAGTAGCAGGTCTCCTACGACAGGACCATCCAGGTTTAGGCCAGTAGGTAGCAGGCCTTAGCAGTTCCAGTTCAGATCTTCGGGTCCTCATCCCTTTTTCACGATCCCAGAACCGAAGTGTTTCTCTTGTGGACGTTTCGGGCACATTCAGAGACGGTGCCCGACCCGAGCTCACTACGGTGGAGGTGGGAAGGTTCTGCGCCTGTCTCAGAAGCACCCGTTTCCATTGAGGCCTTTCCAGCAGTAGCAGGGGCCTGATCCTCCAAGGGAAGACTTTGTAGGAGGAGGCCGACCTCAAGGTGCTCTTTAGGGACCTCAACCAAGACATGTTCAGGGAGGTGGTTGACATCAGTTAGGAAGAGGAGCTGGGCGTGGACAGTTGCACGCAGTAGAGTTGACAGCTCCGACAGGACCTGAGGTGGTGCGAGGTACGATTTGTTTGTTTAGCACTCTCATTTTTTCTTTGTTCGATTCAAGAGATTTGCACTCCTTTGTTGCACCTGGTCTAGCCCATACTTTTGGACTAGACATAGAGAGAATTTTCATACCACTGGTTATGAGTACACTAGTTGGTGGCCAGACCAGCTTATCGTGTGTTTGTCGGGGTTGTGAGATTACATTGGGACCACATCGATCTAGTGGGAACCATTTTTTTCTACAGATGCATCAATACGATGTCATCCTAGGCATCGACTGGTTGTTTTCTGTTAGTTCTATTATCGACTGATTCGGAAGAAGGATCATGTTCTCTGACATGGATGGGAAGCGTGTATCTCTTGTTGGTGAGAGGATCTATCAGGTGGGAATCCAGCATGTGAAGCCTCTCATTTCCTTATTAGGAGGGTTATCAGTGGTTTCAGCTGATACAGAGATAATGTATGTCCCATAGGTTTTTGGGGACTTCCTTGATGTTTTTTCCGAGGAGGTTGTGACTCTAGCCCCCCGACGTGACGTTGAGTTTGGGATAGAATTATAGCCTGGTGCATGTCCGATTTCAATGGCCGCTTATCGGATGGCACCTTTGGAGTTTCAGGAGTTGCAGATTCAGATTGAAAATATGATGGAGAAGGGTTTTTTTCGACCCAGCATGTCGCCATGGGGTTCTCCTGTTTTGTTCGTGAAGAAGGTAGATGGCGGTCTCAGGTTATGCATAGACTATCAAAGGATGAATTAGGTAACAATCAAGAACCATTACCCACTTCCAAGGATAGATGATCTCTTCGACCATCTGAGGGGAGTAGGTTCGTTTTCTATGATTGATCTATGATCTGGACATCATCAGCTGAGGGTAAGAGATAGTGACATCTCGAAGATGGCATCAAGGTGTAGGTATGGACACTTCGAGTTTGTAGTGATGTCGTTTGGAGTTACAAATGCACTAGCTGTGTTCATGGGACTTATGAAACTTGTCTTCCGAGAGTTTCTGGACCGGTTTTTCTTTGTGTTTATCGATGAAATCCCGATCTACTCAAGATCAGAAGAGGAGCATGTTGAGCATCTCAGGGTAGTCTTGGAAGTCCTTTGACACCAACAGATTTATGGGAAATTTCCTATGTGTAAGTTCTTGACACAAGAAGTACACTTCCTTCGACTCGTAGTGTCTCATAATGGAGTGTTAGTGGACCCGTCGATGGTAGATGCAATTGTTTCTTGGGTGGTACCCAAGAGCATGGCATAAGTTCGTAGTTTCTTGTGGTTGGTAGGTTATTATCGGAGGTTCATTTCGAACTTCTCTCGAGTTGCTGCTCCATTGACGGCTTTGACTAGGATAAACTAGGTCTTCCTATGGAGAGAGTGGTGCTAGAAATCATTCGACTACCTGAAGGATAATTTGGTCAGTGCTCCCGTACTCATGTTTCCAGAGGAAGGGTTGTTGTACGAGGTGTTTTGTGATGTTTATGGCCTTGGTTTAGGGTTAGTAATAATGCAGAAGAGTGGTGTGATCTGTTATGGGTCTAGGATGTTTCACCATCACGAGCGTAACTATTCCACTCATTACCTAGAGCTTATGGAACACGTGTCCGCACTGAAGTTTTGGCAACATTACCTATTTGGGGAACTCTTTGTGGTCTTCTCAGAACACAAGAGCTTATGTTATATCTTCTCCCAATGTGACCTGAATTTACGGCAGTAGATATTGGTCGAGTTTCTCTAAGACAATGACTTCGAGATCCCTTACACTGAAGGTAAGGGAAATGTTGTGGCTGATGCCCTGAGCAAAAATTCGCATAAGGAAGTGGTTTGGGAATACGCTGATGCTTGGAGAGAGATGGGAGAGTTGGCATCATTGCACTTGAATGCATGGGTAGAGGGTGTTAGAGGCTGTTTGTTTCAGATGATGGTGCATTCCTCCTTGTTGCAGCAGGTAGAAGAGTCTTAGTGGGGAGACTCTGAGGCAGAAGTAATGCGGGATCGTATCGATCAGGGAAATGCTCCAGAAGGATGGTCAGAGGACATCCAACATCAGATGCTTTTTAATGGAAGGATGTTTGTTCCAGAGGCAATGCGTGAGGGAGTTCTCCATGAGTTCTATAGCTCAGCCTTGGCAGTACATCCAGGAGTTTCAAAAATGTACCGAGTCCTGAGGGAGCAGTTTTGGTGTCCTGGGGTGAAACGGGCAGTGGCAGAGTTTGTGGCTAAATGCATAGTATGTTAGCAAGTGAAGGTTGAAAACTGTGTTCCCAATGGTTTGTTCCATCCTTTATATGTCCCCGAGTGGGAGTGGGATGACATCTCAATGGACATTCTCCCAGGACTACCCAGAGCTCAGGGTGGTTTTGATGCTATCTGGGTAGTGGTGGATCGACTGAGGAAATCCTCTCACTTCTTATCAATTAAGGAGTCGGGCCCGGTAAGTACCGTATCACATAGGTACGTAGACGAAGTGGTGCGTTTGCATGGAGTTGCAAAGAATATCGTCTCAGATTGGGATACTCAGTTTACCTCACGAGTCTAGAGGGGGTTACATCATGATTTTGGCACCCAAATACGCTTAGCACAGCTTTCCACCCCAAGACCGATGGGCAGACAGAGCATACTATCCAGACGTTGGAGGACATGCTGCGAGCATGCGTTCTGGATTTCGGAGGATCATGGGTGAAAAACTTACCTTTAGTAGAGTTTTCCTATAACAACAGCTTCCACTCTACTATTGGCATGGCACCATTTGAGGCATTGAATGGAAGACCATGTCGTTCCCCATTAGCTGGGTAGAGGTTAGTGAGATAGGTGCTCTTGGGCCAGAGGTAGTACAGAGCACCACAGAGAAAGTCCATCTTGTGCGTGAGAGAATGAAAGTGGCTCAGGACCGATAGAAGTCTTATGCAGATCGTCAGAGGATTCCCTTGGAGTTCAAGGTGGGAGATCATGTTTCCTTGAAGGTTTCCCCTTAACGGGGGCAGCGGAGGTTTGGGAAGGGGAGTAAGATATTCACTAGGATCATTGTACCTTTCGAGCTGGTGAGGCGAGTTGACGAGGTGGCATATCATGTAGCCCTACCACCTCAGTTGGAGATGGTTCGTGACATCTTCCACATCTCCCAGCTTCGTCGGTACTTGCACGACGACTCTCACGTTATTTACTGGGGAGAGTTATATATGGGAGATGACACAACCTTCGAGGAACAACCAGTCAGAATCAAGGATCATAAAGAGAAGGTGCTCTGTGGATGAATAATTCCCTTGGTTTTTTGTTGTGGAGGCATGTCAGTATCGAGGAAAGCACTTCGGAGCGGGAGGCCCAAATGCACGCTCAATACATGGAGTTGTTTTGACTTTTGTTTTTCTTTGTTCTTCTGATCCATTTTTGATGTTATACTATGTACCTTTGATATATGGAATGCTTGGATTATCGGTTTTGAGACCTTTTTATTCCTTGTTCTCTGGATGTGTGGGGAAAGGTAAAACCATGATCCTTAATCGAGACACATTAATGTGGATGTGATTGAACCAATGCAGGCAATTCACTGCCCCTAAACCGGATAATATCCCGACATAGGAGAAGGTACTTCCCCAAACCACATGTTCGGGTAGTCTGTTGGTTGTGTGGTGTTTGGGGTAGTACATGTTGAAAAAAATCATAATGTATGGAAGTGGTAAGACCCAATTCTGAATCGAGACTCATTAATGAGGATGCGATTAAACCCATGCAGGTGAGTCAGTGCCGCCTAAAGCGAATAATATCTCGACATAGGATAAGAAATTCGTAACACGTATGATTAAGTTTGATGGATGTATTCCTATTATAACGAGAGCCCTAAGAGGTATCTTTTTGGGTTCCTCTAGGTTGGATTTTGAATTCTCAGGGATGAGAATGTTTTAAGAGGTATATGATGTAATGGACTGGACCTCTCCGGCCCATTCCTTTGTCAAAAAGAAGGTCGTGAAGTGTTATGGAGGGTAAAATGGACTTTTCCCACACATTCCAAAAAAAATTAACTAAACGAAGTGTACTGTGAGTACATGCAGTGTACCCTATACTATATATCATATAGTCCCTCACCGCGTACGCGTTACCCTCAAACCGTGTGTTGACCAGTCAATGGATATGTGCCGTGTTGGAGCTCTGTCCTTGCCAGGTAAGATAAATGAGTACACGATGTGTATCCCATACTACAAACCATGTAGTCCCTCCCCTCATACGCGTTACCCTCAAACCATGTGTTGACCAGTCAACTGTCACGTTCCTTATTGAAGGCCATGATGGAAGCCGTGTGGTGACCATGTGAAATGGCCGAGTACACGCTGTGTACTAGGAAGTACACACCGTGTACTTTTGTTTTCATCACCTATAAAAGGAGGGGTCCCCTCCTCTTTTTCAACTCACTCCTATCCTCCCCTTTCCCTCGAGCAGAGCTCTCCCAAGAGACTCGAAGTCTCTTTTCACCCATAACTTCTTTGTCAGAGCTCCGATTTACGATCCTTCAATGGACACTGGATCTTAACAACGAGGCGGAACTTCTACACTTGGATTTTTTGTCTTCCCTTCGGCCTTTCCTTTCGAGCTTCCACCCGACAAGGTTTTTCTGGGATTCGACAGAAGCGACGGACACTGACGAACGTATTCTAAAGTTGATGTGAGGGATCATTGTGATACGAACCTGTGGAGGTAGGGATCCTACCTTCATCTCTATAATTTGAGCATCATGCGGGGTGAGTTTCCTCTTGTTTCGTGAAACACAGTTGAACTGGTTTAATAAAGATAATAACCGGATTTTATAATGGGGATGGGATGTTTGTGAATGACTTTACCTTATTTATATCCTGTGATATTATGTCATGAATTGAATGAGCTTCTTCCTACTGAAAATCACCTTCGTTGGAGGCCTTTTCTTGCACAATTAAATTTTTCCCTATCTTTCAAGACCGTTTATGAATGGAAACTTTGTGGAGTATGGAAATTTGTTAATCACAAAAAGTTGGATGATTAAAAAAATAACCAGAACCCTTGTGTGATCACCCCGGTTGAACAAAAACTAAAATAATAAACATGTGGGTGTTGGTTGTGGTTTATTTATGTGAAGGAAGTGTTTTGTGGGTTATTGTGGATCGGGTGAGCAGTGAGGCTATGGTGATCTTGGTTACGGGATGCTGTTAATGCTATATTGTTGAAGGGCAGTGGGGCTAAGATAAACGGTATCAAGGGATGATGATGTACGAGTTTTGATGTGTTTATGGTTTTGGTGGTTGGAAACGGGGCTGCAGGGATGGGTTTGAATGTGAACGAACTATGGGTTGTGAATAATAAATAAAAGTTGAAGAGTAAATGAATGGTGGGGAATGGTAATGGAACAGGAATATTAATCAATGGGTTTAGTTGGATAATAGGAAGGGACTTGTTTGGGTTTCTTTTGTTTTCCTAACTTGATTTTTGGATGGCAGAGATATGTTTTTACGAATGATTTATATGGTTGGTTGTGGATAATTGCCCAGTAGTTAAGGAACTAAATAACTAATTCTGATGACAGATGAAAACCTAAATGGGGTTGGGGTTGTTTGTTGTAAGAATGCTTTGACATAGCAGTGCTGAGGCACGTGATCGGTTATTCTTTTTAGAATCCATAGGATGGGCTGTGTGTTTGGTATATATATATATATATATATATATATATATATATGTTTGTCACGACCCGCCCTCGGGGTCCGTGCCGTGACTACCCCAAGCCCGCCTTCCATAGGCCAGGGGCTGGCGACTAGCACCAATGCGTAAATCCCGATAAAAAGGGAAGGCATTGTCTTTGTAAAGTAAACAAACACCACAGAGTAAGCAAGCAGAAAGTAAACACTAAGCAAAAGCAGAGTACAACTGAAAGTGCGGAAAAGTAAATGGGCCAGTATCCAAACCCAAACTGAAAGTAAAGTACAACTCGAAAGGGAAAACAGCAACTGAAAAGTAAAATCGGCTACACCGATCTGTCCACTAGAAATCCCACCTGAAGGGTGGGTACAGATAGCTCCACTGCTCCACGGGTCCCGCCGTCCGCTCCGAGCACGTCCCGCCCAGTGTTCCACCTCCAGGTACCGTCCTGCTCTGCAAGCCTCAGCTAAGATCAACGATGTCCATCATCTGCAACCAACACAACGTAGTGCGGGCAAAGCCCGTGTAGGGGTGAGTATAAGCTACTCAGTAGGGACCCCGAGACCCCTGAAGGTCTCTCATATCCACAAAGGATAATCCACGAAGAAAGGTACAATCACGAAGAAAAAACCGACACTTCTTAGGTATATGCCCATACATATACCTAAGTCATCAATTTTAAATACGCTCCAACCTCCGAGGCCAAGTACAACTCAGTCCACATAGGATAGTAAACGTATTCCACACAGGAAAGCAAAACTTAATCCACACAGGATAGCACAACACAATCCACACAGGAAAGAAACAGGATTCAGCTCACACAGGTATACATATTCGAAATACGATAAAGATTATCTCTGATCCATCTAAGTCGTCAGACCCACGAAGGATCGATAGGTAACTAACCCCCGCAAAAGACCCACACAGGATCGGGACCACATAGGACCTGTAGGCGCTGGTTCACACAGGACCGCTGAGCGCAAGGACCCACACAGGATCAGACCCACACATGATCGGGCCCACACAGGACCTGTAGCACTGATCCACGTAGGATCGCTGAGTTCTGTAGTCGTCGTCGTCGAATCCACACAGGATCTTTGTACTGTCGTTGTCGCAGTCACAGTAGCAGTAGCAGTAGTAGCAGTCACAGTAACAGTCGCAGCCAGTACTAGGGTTCCCGCACACAGCAAGCTCGTTCGGAGGGTCCGCTCCACGAGCCGAGAGGCTGATACATCAATTGTCACAATGTCCAGAGTTGATGTATCAAAATGTTCCGTATCGTCAACAGGAACTCAACGCAACAGACGGCGCGTCGATCGGACGCCCGGTCTGAGAGTTATTGGCATTTTCGTCCCCGGGGCCCGGTTGGTTTTTAAGGCAAAACCAACCCGACCGTACTCCACCTGTGTCCAAACCTTGGGCGGAGTATGCCAAAAGAACCGTCTCACTAAGAGGAACAAAACAAAGCTGATGGCATGCCAATCGGACGTTCGTAGCTCAAGATATGAGCGTTTCCGCTCCGAAGGCCCGGTTGGTTTCGTGAACGAACCAACCCGGCCGAACGCAAAGTGTTCGGAAACTTTGAGTGCGATATACCGAAACAACCGTCTCGATCCAAGGATCGCGTTGCCGCAAACGGTTCGTCGATCGGAGGTCCGTGGCTCATGTTATGGCCAAAAGACCGAAACCGTCTCGAAACGGGGGGTCCGGGTCCGGGCCGACCCGGCCCGGCCGGCCGGCCGGCGGCACGGCGGCCTGGTGCCGCACGGAAGCAGCGCGCGGGGGGCATGGCCCCCGCTTGTTTCAAAATAAAAAACGGCGCGGCTTATAGCCGCGCCTGGAGAACCCCCCCCCCCCCCCCTCATGGGGGGCTTGCTTGAGGAATCCAGGGGGCCGCCTGCCCCCCTCAAAGAAACCGCCCCCCCTCATAAATGGGGGGGGGGGGGTCTAGAGAGTTGATCGGGGGAATTTATTCCCCCGGTCTTTGACCTTCCGGCCGGCCACCTGGCCGGCTGGTTTTTCTCCAACGGGACCGGCAAGCCGGTCCCCTTCCGGTTTTCGACGCCGGCGGCCCGGCGTGCCGCCGGTCTTCCTGTCCCGCCGCGGCCCGGAACCGGCCGCGGTGTTCGTCGTCCGGCGCGGTGCGACGGCAGCGCGCCCCTCCGCAGTGAACTTGATTCCCTTCGACGCGGCGCGACGACGTCGCGTTCTTGAAGATCCTTCCACGGCGCGGCGCGACGGCGCCGCACAATATAAGTATGCGAAAATCCGCGTGGTGCGACGGCACCACGCCATCTTGTTTCATCCGCAAGATAAATCAACAAGAACAAAGGAGGGGGATCGGCCGTGTTCATGCGGTCCGTCCCCCTCACGTTAAATGATAACACATAATGAAAATCCTCACGTTAGTCATGCTAGAACCACGAACAAGGATAAATAAGTAAACAAATAATAACAACCCCTACCTTGGGTTCAAGTTTGAAGATTGTCAACGACCCGCGGAAGACAACGTCGCGGAGGTCGGGTGTCACGGTAGTCGTTCGTAAAATCCGATGACGAAGAGGTACGTCCGAAGAGGTACGTCATTGGAGAATCTTCGTATGCCGATGAAGGAAGTCCGAGGAGGATGCGGTGTTCCTTTTTGTTGACACGGAAGACGTAGAAGAGGGGAGTGGCGTTCTTCATCGGAGCTTGAACGTTCTTCGTCAAGGCTTGAGCGTTCTTCGTCAAAGCTTGAGCGTTCTTCGTCAAAGCTTGAGCGTTCTTCGTCAAAGTTTGAAGAAGAAGGAAAAGCTCTCAAAAGCTCTCAAGATGGCTAAACAATTCTAACCAAATAAAATAAGATAGAGACTTATTTAATTCATAGACTTAACAAATTGAATTTCAAAGGTTTGAAATTCAAAAAAGATAACTCCAAAATTAAATAAAAAATTTTCATGTCATTTAAAGAGGGGTTAAAGGGAGTTTGAGAGAAGATGGAAGGTTTAGGTTCGTGTGGGTCCCACCACACTTAATCCTCTCAAGGGAGGTTATGTGGGTGTGGGTCCTACCCCTAACTTCCTTTGAGATAAGTTAACCAACAAAAGTAAAATAAAAAGTGTTCCACATTTTTATTCAACTTTTTTATAATTCTCCCAAAAACTAACTTTCGTCCCGCAATAAACGCAACATTGGAAAAGGTCTCCTTAAGCGAATATCGGCGCTACGAGTTCATCGGTGCCCTCGGATTTCAATTCCGAGCACCAGATCAAAAGTTAGGAATTCCCGCTCGTTCGTTCACTGAACGTACCCGTGCCAAACTTCGGAAATTGATTCCGGGCACTCTGGGCCTCGGAATCAGGTGCCGTATGAAACTGCGCTCTTCTAAAATTCCAAATAAAATTAAGAAAAAATCTCCCTTGAATTTTATGGGTCTTTACATTACTCCCACCTCAGGGCTTTACGTCCCCGTAATGATACATCAAAAACTAGGGAAACAAATGAGGGTACTGAGCACGCATCTGAGCCTCCCGCTCCCATGTGATCTCCGGGAGGTTCCCGTGCTTCCATCTGATGCGCACAAGAGGAATTGATCGCCCACGCAGGACCCGCTTCTGTCGATCCTTTATCTCCACCGGGACCTCTGTAAAAGTCGCCCCATCGTCAACGTCAAGCTCCCCATGGTCAATGATATGCGTCGGGTCGTGCACGTATCTCCTCATCTGAGATACGTGGAAGACGTCGTGCACCCGGTGCAACTGAGGTGGCAGAGCCAGGCGATAAGCCACCTCACCAACCCTGCTGAGGACCTGGAAGGGTCCGATGAAGCGCGAAGATAACTTGTCGCCTCGGCCAAATCTCTGAATACCACGTCGAGGTGATACCCGCAAGAAGACGTGGTCGCCATCCTCGAACTCCAGTGTCCTCCGCCTCCTGTCAGCATATGACTTCTGCCGGCTCTGAGCTGTCCTCATCCGCTCCTGGATGACCTGGACCTTCTCTGTCATGGCCTGGACCATCTCCGGTCCCACTAGTGCTGACTCCCCAGGGTCTGTCCAGCACAAAGGAGATCTACAAGGTCGGTCATACAACGCCTCGTACGGTGCCATCCCGATGGTGGAGTGGTAGCTGTTGTTGTACGCAAACTCCACAAAGGGTAGGTGGTCCTCCCAGCTACGACCAAAGTCTAGGACACATGCGCGGAGCATGTCCTCGAGAGTCTGAATGGTCCTCTCCGTCTGACCATCCGTCTGAGGGTGAAAGGCTGTGCTCAGACGTAGCTGCGTCCCGAACGCCTCCTGCAACCCCTTCCAAAGCCGGGAAGTGAAGCGATCATCTCGATCGGAGACGATATATGATGGCACACCGTGGAGACGCACAATCTCCTGAACGTAGAGACGTCCCAAGTTCTCCACTAAGCCCTGCTCTCTAATGGGTAAGAAGTGTGCCGACTTGGTGAGTCGGTCAACAATCACCCAGATGGAGTCGTGACATCTGGAAGTGCGTGGAAGTCCAGTCACAAAGTCCATAGATATGCCATCCCACTTCCACTCCAGAACCTCATAGTCAGCGTCCTCACGCTGTGCCTCTCTGACCCGCTGCAGTAGTGGAGGGGTGACTGTGAGAGACTGGAGGAAGGCTGCTCCATCTCTATCCACGAAGGATATATGTAAAGAGGCTAGATGCTCTGTCGCCTCCTCAAGTAGCTGAATGCCCGTCCTCCTGCTAAGGGCACCAGCTACTACGTTCCCCTTCCCAGGAGTATAGAAAATCTCAAAATCATAGTCCTGGAGGAACTCGAGCCATCGCCGCTGTCTCAGGTTCAGGTCCTTCTGTGAGAAGATATACCCGAGACTCTGATGATCGGAAAAGACTGTAAAGTGCTCGCCCATCAGATAGTGTCGCCATGTCTTCAGAGCGAAGACCACTGCTGCTAACTCCAGGTCATGGGTAGCGTACTTCTGCTCATGCGGCCTCAACTGACGTGATCCATAGGCGATCACTGCCCGCTCCTGCATCAGAACACATCCGAGACCGGTCCCTGATACATCGCAGTAGACTACGTACCCTACTCCCTCCTCAAGAAACCTCAAGATAGGTGCGCTAGTCAATCTCTGTCTCAGCTCCTGGAAGCCCTGCTGGCATCTGTCTGACCACACGAAGGGTTTCCCCTTCTTCGTCAAAGCTGTGAGTGGTGCCGCAACTCTAGAGAAGTCTGGCACGAATCTCCGATAGTATCCAGCTAGTCCCAAGAAACTCCGAACCCCAGTCACGCTCCTGGGTGGCTCCCATGCTAACACAGCCTCGATCTTCGCAGGATCCACGGCAACTCCCACCTCAGAGATAACGTGACCCAAGAAGTGGACCTCACGTATCCAGAACAGGCACTTCGAGAGATTACCATAATGATGGTGCTCTCGGATTGTGTCTATTATAACTCTCAAGTGATAGGCGTGCTCCTCCTCAGTCGTAGAGTAAATCAGAATGTCATCGATGAAGACCACGACAAACCGATCGAGGTATGGCTGAATGATCCTATTCATGAGAGACATGAACACTGCTAGAGCATTGGTTACACCGAAGGTCATAACCATGAACTCATAATGGCCATACCGACATCTGAAGGCCGTCTTCTGCACATGCTCGTCTCTGACTCTGACCTGATGATAACCTGATCTGAGGTCAATCTTCGAGAACCACCGTGATCCCTTGAGATGATCAAAGAGGTCATCAATCCTCAGTAGCAGATACTTGTTCCTCACTGTCACCTGGTTCAGGAGACGATAGTCAACACAAATCCGCAGGCTCCCGTCCGCCTTCTTGGCGAACAATTTCGGGGAAGCCCAGGGTGAAACACTGGGTCGGATGAACCCCTTGCCCTGCAAGTCCTCCAACTGTACCCGTAGCTCTCGAAGCTCTGCGGGGGACATCCGATATGCTGGAGTGGATATCGGGGCTGTCCCGGGGTACAAGTCAATATAAAATTCTACCTCTCTACGAGGAGGTAGCCCTCGAACGTCGTCGGGAAAAACGTCCGCAAACTGATCCACCACTGCAGGAAAACCAGGACTCCGCACGTCAACTGCTCCTCGGATGAGACTCGCCAACTGATGAGTGATGGGTTGTCCTCTCCTCCGCGGAAGTCCATCCTGTGCTGCAAAGTCTCCCTTCTCGCCGGTGAATGTAAACCTGCTCCCGTCGGTGCGTACACATCGCACCTTGCGCCTAAATAGTCAATTTGTGCATGGACCGTAGATAGCCAATCCATGCCCAAGATGACGTCGTAAGGCCTCGACGCTGCTACAAGAGGATCCCAGCCGAAGCTCTTGCCTCCTAGAGTAATCTCACACTGCCGGCACCAGTGCGTAATCATCGAGTCTGCTCCCATAGGAGTCTCTAGCCGTAAGGATCGAGCCAACGGCTCTGTCGAAATCTCCGAGCTCCGAACAAGGGCAGTGGCTATGAAAGAGTGACTCGCCCCTGTGTCTATAAGAACTGCCGCAAGGGTGGAATAGACACAGATAGTACCTCGAATCATCTCGGTGCGCCGTGGTCGTAGGCCTCTGCTGCCTGGAGCTGTGCATGTCTCTGCCCGCCAGCTCCCTGTGGTCGGGGTGGACCTCCTGGTGGTGGTGGTGGCAGAGCCTCAAAGCGTCGCCCACCACTGGCTGCTCGTCCAGCTCCTCTACCTCGTCCGGCTCCACCCTGCGGACCGCCACGGACGACCCTCTGCCTATGCCTCGGTGGTCCCTCAACTGTCTGCTGCTCCTCGGCACGGCGGGTCGGCCAGTCACGAGCCATGTGGCCCTGCCCGCCGCACGAGAAGCACTGTCTGCGTCTCGAAAGACTGGCTCATCGTTGTGTGCCCCGCACTGCTGAGCCAGTGCCCTGAGGTCGTCTGCCCGAAGGTCTGGTCTGTCTGGACCCCTGAGTCATCCGTCGACTACCTGCTGCAGATGACTCTGCCATGTGCCGCCCTGCGGTGGGTCGCTGCGCTGGTGTAGACTCAGCAAGGAATCTCTCGATCAGAAGGGCCTGCTCCAGTACTCCTATCTGAGTCGGTATGCTGAGGGAGATCAGCGATGCCCTGATCTCGTGTCTCAAACCCTGCTCTAAGGTCCGAGCCCGGATGAATGGGTCCTGTACCATATCGGTCGAGTAGCGCGAGAGATCGGTAAATCTCGCCGAGTACTGAGCGACCGTCATGCTGCCCTGCTGTAGCTGAAGAAGCTCATGGATACGCACCGCACGAAGGGTGGCTGGGACGAACTCTGAGCGGATGAGGCTCTCAAAGTCCTTCCAATGTAGAGATTCCTCATTGTGCACCTGGAGCATCAAGCTCCATCATCGTCCTGTTGCTGCGTGTAGTAGACTCGCAGCGAGGATCACCATGAGGTCTGCTGGTGTCCTCACTAGCCTAAACACACGTACCACTGCCTCCAGCCAGTCCTCGGCTGCCTGGGGATCCGTCTCCCCGCGAAACCTGGGTGGTCGCTAGTGTTGAAACTCATGCAGTGCGCTGAGGCAACGTGCATCGTCAGCGTCTGGTGCTGGAAGTATCGGTGGCTCGACGGGTAGAGCTACCGCCGGTGCCACTGCTGACAAAGGGCCCTGCACCGAGGCCTCTTTGCTCGGTGGGCTGTCGTCACACTCGACTTTCGGAACCCTAGCTGGCTGCCGTCGTGGGGCCATCCTGAAAAGGAAACAGGTGCGCCATGGTCAGAACAGTATACCTGGTGAGCTGATATAAGTAATCACAAAGAAAACATTGAAACACGCATGCAATAAATTTTTTCGTGCATTAATTCGGAAATCAGAAGTCAGGGTCCTGGTGTACGGATACGTCGGCCGCCACACCAACACTGGACTCCCTGGACTGATAACCACACTCAATACGCTAAACATTATTGCTTCACATAGAAAAGATCAGAGTTCGCGGTAGAACCGAACTCCTCTGATACCAATTTGTCACGAACCGCCCTCGGGGTCCGTGCCATGACTACCCCAAGCCCGCCTTCCATAGGCCAGGGGCTGGGGACTAGCACCAAGGCGTAAATCCCGGTAAAAAGGGAAGGCATTGCCTTTGTAAAGTAAAAAAACACTACAGAGTAAGCAAGCAGAAAGTAAACACTAAGAAAAAGCAGAGTACAACTGAAAGTGCGGAAAAGTAAATGGGCCAGTATACAAACCCAAACTGAAATTAAAGTACAACTCGAAAGGGAAAAGAGCAACTAAAAAGTAAAAGCCGCTACACCGAGCTGTCCACTGGAAATCCCACCTGAAGGGTGGGTACATATAGCTCCACAGCTCCACAGGTCCCGCCGTCCGCTCCGAGCACGTCCCGCCCAGTGTTCCACCTCCAGGTACTGTCCTGCTCTGCAAGCCTCAGCTAAGATCAACGATGTCCGTCGTCTGCAACCAACACAATGTAGTGCGGGCAAAGACCGTGCAGGGGTAAGTATAAGCTACTCAGTAGGGACCCCGAGACCCCTGAAGGTCTCTCAAATCCATAAAGGATAAACCACGAAGAAAGGTACAATCACAAAGTAACAACTGACACTGCTTAGGTATATGCCCATACATATACCTAAGTCATCAATTTCCAATACGCTCCAACCTCCGAGCCCAAGTACAACTCAGTCCACACAGGAAAGTAAACGTATTCCACACAATAAAGCAAAACGTAATCCACACAGGATAGCACAACAAAATCCACACAGGAAAGCAACGGGATTTAGCTCACACATGTATACTTCTTCGAAATACGATAAAGATGATATCTGATCCATCTAAGTCGTCGGACCCACGAAGGATCGATAGGTAACTAACCCCCGCAAAATACCCACACAGGATCAGGCCCACATAGGACCTGTAGGAGCTAGTTCACATAGGACCGTTGAGCGCAAGGACCCACACAGGATCAGACCCACACAGGATCGGGCCCACACAGGACCTGTAGCACTGATCCACGTAGGATCGCTGAGTGCTGTAGTCGTCGTCGTCGAATCCACACAGGATCTCTGTACTATCGTCGTCGCAGTCACAGTAGCAGTAGCAGTAGTAGCAGTCACAGTAACAGTCGCATCCAGTACTAGGGTTCCCGCACACAGCAAGCTCATTCGAAGGGTCCGCTCCGCGAGCCGAGAGGCTGATACATCAACTGTCACAAAGTCCAGAGTTGATGTATCCAAAAGTTCCGTATCGTCAACAGGAACTCAACGCAACAGACGGCGCGTCGATCGGATGCACGGTCTGAGAGTTATTGGCATTTTGGCCCTGGGGCCCGGTTGGTTTTTAAGGCAAAACCAATCCGACCGTACTCCACCTGCGTCCAAACCTCGGGCGGAGTATTCCAAAATAACCGTCTCACTAAGAGGAACACAAAAAAGCTGACGGCACATCAATCGGACGTCCGTAGCTCAAGATATGAGCGTTTCCGCTCCGAAGGCCCGGTTGGTTTCGTGAACGAACCAACCTGGCCGAACTCAAAGTGTTCCGAAACTTTGAGTGCGATATACCGAAACGACCGTCTCGATCCAAGTATCACGTTGCCACAAACGGTTCGTCGATCGGAGTTCCGTGGCTCAAGTTATAGCCAAAAGACCGAAACCGTCTCGAAACGGGGGGTACGGGTCTGGGCTGACCCGGCCCGACCCCCTGGGTGGGCCCGAACCGGGTCGACCCGACCCGACCGGCCGGCCGGCGGCGTGGCGGCCTGGAGGCGCGGTGGCCTGGCGCCGCACGGAAGCAGCGCGCGGGGGGCATGGCCCCCGCTTGTTTCAAAAAAAAAAAACAGCCCGACTTATAGCCGCGCCTTGGAGAACCCCCCCCCCCCCCCCCTCGTGGGGGGCTTGCTTGAGGAAACCGGGGGGCCGCCTGCCCCCCTTAAAGAAACCCCCCCCTCATAAATGCGGGGGGGGGTTTAGAGAGTTGACCGGGGGAATTTATTCCCCCGGTCTTTGACCTTCCGGCCGGCCACCTGGCCGGCCGGTTTTTCTCCAACAGGACCAGCAAGCCGGTCCCCTTCCGGTTTTCGACGCCGGTGGCCCGGCGTGCCGTCGGTCTTCCCGTCCCGCCGCGGCCCGGAACCGGCCGCGCTGTTCGTCCTCCGGCGCGGTGTGACGACACCTCACCCCGCCGCCACGCCTTTGATTCCCTTCGACGCGGCGCGATGACGTCGCGTTCTTGATGATCCTTCCATGGCGCGGCGCGACGGCGCCGCGCAATATAAGTGTGCGAAAATCTGCGTGGTGCGACGGCACCACACCATCTTGTTTCATCCGCAAGATAAATCAACAAGAACAAAGGAGGGGGTTTGGCCGTGTTCATGCGGTCCGGCCCCCTCACGTTAAATGATAACACATAATGAAAATCCTCACGTTAGTCATGCTAGAACCACGAACAAGGATAAATAAATAAACAAATAATAACAACCCCTACCTTGGGTTCAAGTTCGAAGATTGTCAACGAACCGCGGAAGACAACGCCGCGGAGGCCTGGTGTCGCAGTAGTCGTTTGTCAAATCCGATGTTGAAGAGGTACGTCCGAAGAGGTACGTCGTTGGAGAATCTTCGTATGCCGACAGAGGAAGTCCGAGGAGGAAGCGGCGTTCCCTTTCGTTGACACGGAAGACGAAGAAGAGAGGAGCAGCGTTCTTCGTCGGAGCTTGAGCGTTCTTCGTCAAGGCTTGAGCGTTCTTCGTCAACGCTTGAGCGTTCTTCGTCAAAGCTTGAGCGTTCTTCGTCAAAGTTTGAAGAAGAAGGAAAAGCTCACAAAAATCTCAAGATGGCTAAACAATTCTAACCAAATAAAATAAGATAGAGACTTATTTTATTCACAAACTTAACAAATTGAATTTCAAAGGTTTGAAATTCAATAAAGATAACTCCAAAATTAAATAACAATTTGTCATGTCATTTAAAGAGGGGTTAAAGGGAGTTTGAGAGAAGATGGAAGGTTTAGGTTCGTGTGGGTCCCACCACACTTAATCCTATCAAGGGAGGTTAAGTGGGTGTGGGTCCCACCCCTAACTTCATTTGAGAGAAGTTAACAAACAAAAGTAAAATAAAAAGTGTTCCACATTTTTATTCAACTTTTTTATAATTCTCCCAAAAACTAACTTTCGTCCCGCAATAAACGCAACTTCGGAAAAGGTCTCCTTAAGCGAATATCGGCGCTGCGAGTTCATCGGTGCCCTCAGATTTCAATTCCGAGCACCGAATCAAAAGTTAGGAATTCCCACTCGTTCGTTCACTGAACGTACCCGGGCCAAACTTCGGAAATTGATTCCGGGCACTCCGAGCCTCAGAATCAGATGCCGTCTGTAACCGCGCTCTTGTAAAATTCCAAAGAAAATTAAGAAAAAATTTCCCTTGAATTTTATGGGTCTTTACAATGTTTGTGTTTTATCACACCCCACCCATGTAGAGAACATAGTGCCAAACACTCCCATTTCGTGGGAGAGGGTGTTTTCCCCTTAGTTACTAGCTCCTTCCTGCTCATTCTTCCATAGGCTGTGATGGCTTGAGGTGACCTTACACCTAAGAATCATCAAGTATGTTTCAATTGGGGTTATATTACACCATGTCTCTTTGGGTAGGTTTATAATTTCCCAAGAATCACCAGGATGTGACCCAGGTGTGTACGGGCAGGATACGTGGTTGTGAGGCCCAGGTGTGTGAGGGCGGGATACGTGGTTGTGAGGCCCACGAGTGTGTGGGTGGGATACGTGGTTGTGAGGCCGAGGTGTGTGCGGGCCCGATACGTGGTTGTGAGGCCCAGGTGTGTGCGGGTGGGATATGTGATTCTTGAGGCCCATGTGTGTGCGGGCGGGAAGAGTGTGGTAGCGTCATGACATTCGCCGTTAGGAAGAGAAGGTAACTAGGGGGAAATGGGGCGGGGTACCCAATACTCTTGTTCTTATAAACTACTTCATGTTGTTCATGTTTTTGGTGAATGTGGCTGGTGTGGTTGGGTGGATAGAATTCCTTCTTAGGTTTTTGGTTTCCTCTATTGTTCTCACGGGACATTAGGATGTCTTCCCACTTGTGCACGAGAGCTTTATGTTTCCCTACTGAGTATACTTGTATGCTCACCCTACGTTTACTTTTAGGTTTCCAGGAGGAATACAAGGGTCGTGCGGGGACCCTACTAGTTGGTAAAGTTTGAGTTGTTGCAGTTATTGTACTCTTGTTTCTTATGGTATTGTAATTTTGATCTTTCTTGTACTTGTACCTTGGTTTATAATTGTTTAAACATGCATGTGGGATTGGTTTGGGTTTATTTGCATGTTCTTTTTTTATTTTGGTGTTTGACTCATTCTATTTCACTATTATAAATAATAAAAGGGTAATGCCTCCCAGATTTGTGAAAAAATCATACCCTTGGTGCTAGTCGCCACCCTAGGGCCTATTGGAGGTGGGACTCGGGTGTCATTATCTCCCTTTCACCATTGCCAGCTCAGGAGGGGCATCTTTGACGGAAGGGGGTCATGAAAAAATAATAATATGGGATAAGGTAAAATATCATCTCAATGGAAGAATATATGTCAAAAACATATAATACTACAAATTTTTTCAATTTTTGGTATAAGAGAGTTTAATAGAGATGAAATATTCAATAATTGCTTTATAATTGATTGATAATATCTTGTTACACCCAAGATGATTCAAATCTCAAAGTTATTATTTGGTTCCAATAATATAATGATATCCTTCACCTTCTCAAGATTAACTGAGATTATTTTTTCTAATATCACATGGCCTAAGAACTAAACAATTCTAATTCAGAAAATGATTTTTTTACTTAGAATAATATGAATCATAATTCAAATTCCCAAAATTCCTTTTAGGTGATACATAAGATCTTATATAGTTATTGAACAAACAAGATTCTTCTCTATGAATAACCTATCAATAAAATCATGGTGGTTTTATAAAATCTTATTGACCAGGGGCATCAACACAACTATATTATTCGTCATACCAAATGATGAAACAAGATAACCAATGGTTAAAATTAATGTTATTGATGTAGTCATTGGAATATATGACTCTTTAACTCGAAGAAGATGATATATAGACAAATTTTCTATTTTTGAGAAGAACTTTTGTCTATTATACTAATTAAAAGGAAATTAATAAAGGAAAAAAATTACATTTTAGTAACCACTAACCTATTATTCATCGAATAATACACACTTAAATGAATAGTTACATGTGTTTTACATGAAAAAAAACAATAGACTTTCCCATGTTAGAACACATGAAAAAAATTTATACTATAGAATTCAAATAATTTAAATAAATAGTTAGATCATCCAATTCAACTAGTTCTCTATGATTTAAGGAATATATGTTTTTTGAAATCAAGGAACTATGTTTATTGAAATATCCACATAAATATCACAAAGAAAACTGATAAAATTATCTTGAAGAAATTATTTTCATAACCACTAAAGGAATATCAAAACACGTAGATTATTCTCCAATCATGACTAAAAAATAGAAAATAAACTTTCTATATTTAGGTAAAGAATTTATTTGTTGACTAGATCTAATATATTACTCTCTGTGAAACACCTAGAAGTTTTTATAATATTCATTAAGTAATACTCACCAATGTAAAAAATATATTTATTATTTTGGTAAAACAATCCAATATATCCTGAGGATAAAATATAAGATATCCATATCCATAATTAGAATATCACATAATAGAAAATCTTCCAAAATCGATATATAATATTATAAGCAATGAAGACCATTATTCTTATTCTTCCAAATATGTTTCAAAAACTCTCTTGGGAATAGAAATAGATCTTTTTTATTTCTAAATGATTTTAGAATGTTTGTAGATATAAATTAATGAAATGAACCATTATCATTAATTATAGTGACCGAAGACAAAAATATGGATTGTATGCCTTAATGCATTAGGTCCTACATTAACATTAGCATATGATTCCTCCAATTCATATATATTTTTTTTATTTTTTTTTATTTTTTTTATTATTAAATCCTATGGTAGTTGGGGTTTGGCTTAGTGGTAAGAACCCCATAATTCTACATGGAAAATGGGGGTTCAAAACCCATTGGGTGCAGGTTACTGTAGCAGCACTGTAGCGCTACTGTAGCCGCCGAGATACTGTTGCAACAGCGGCACTGTAGCGGTGGCAGGGGTACTGTAGCGGCGGCAGGGGCACTGTAGCAGCGGCGGGCACTGTAGCAGTGCAGGGTACTGTAGCAGTACTATTCACAGAATGGGCTTTGGCCCAAAAAATTGGGCCTACGGGCTATGTAATGGGCTAAATGCCCACTGGGCCTTCGGGCTATGTAATGGGTCTCCCTCTACCCAGTTAAAGAGGTCTTTGCTTTGTTTCAATAATAAAAATGAGGCTTCGGCCCCAACTTTTAAATCCTATGGTTGAATCATAATAGTTCTAGAATAATAATAGTTTACTAATTTTGGTAGTAATAAACTATAATGTGAATTATTAATGGAATCATTGAACATCTGTAAGAGACCTCAACATCCACAGGAATATTCTATTTTTTGGATGTGTGGGGGTAATGTACATCTTGAATAACCTAACATTCCAATCCAACATAATGTAAAATGTAAACCATAAATAGTATCTATTGTATATAATATGTTCATATTTGGGATCCACTGATACAAAATTTTCAATTCTCATTCCAATTATAATTTTTTCCAGTGGAGCTACTAAAAAACTAGAAGAAATATCATCACTGAATAACCTAGAGCTATCATCCAATAAAATATATACAACAATTAACTTGTCAATCACTTAACAAAATATGTATTACCTATCATAGAAACTCAATATAAAAAAACTATAAAGAAGACCATCAAAAACCTATAATCCTTTAACATGTACTATATATCTTATGAGATAAATTAACTAGTTTTTCAAAGTTGTTGTAATAACATATTATAGATAAGATACTATTTTTTGAATAAATATCTCCTCTAATACTTTTTAAACCATTTTTTCCTTGATCTAGGCTAAGAATAATTACAAGTTCTATAGCGCAGACTTCTCACACTACTAATTTAATATGATTATTATCAACAAGGGGGTTTCCATGCGTAAAATTATAAATAGAACCCTCATGAGGAACCCTATGAATCATTTGGTGGTATTGGGATATATTAAATAATTAGTGTATTCCATTTTAAATGTGAGAAATCACAATTTGAATAAAAATAACTTAAGAAATGTTATGATATTATATCAAAACTCAATACATGTGATACACTACCCAACATTGTATTGTGACATAAGGCTTATTATAATGGGATCTATTTAGGAACTCCCTAAAAACCTAACTCTAAATTCATAACAATATTATCTCCAATCAACCTAACATTTCAAAACAAGGAGATATTTGAGAAAATAATATTATTAGATACAAATTTATCCCAACCCAATCTATTTTATCCCCGATCTAGAGACCTGATACGGCCTATGGAATGGACTGATGGACATTCCCGATCCCAATGGTTGGAGGAGAAGCAGTTAGTTAGAAACAATGAAAAATTGTTATTTACTTCCACTCATTACATTTCATTTTTATTAAAAAGAATAAAACCCACATCAAACAGGCCATGGGAAAAACAAAAAAAACTTAAGGCGGTCTAAAATAGTGAAGGCCCAGTTGGTCTTCCCTAATTATGTCCACCCCTTCCGGTTCTATTTGAGGAGAACTAGACAAACAATGAATATTGGTACCTTGATACACCACCATCAAAGAAGATAAGTAGTCTGCTACTTTGTTACCTTCTCATCATGTATGGAAAAATTGTGTTTTGTTGAGGTTGAGGCTACCTCTGCATTTCCTAATTATATAAGCAATCGACCAAGGAGGAGAAATCTTGCCACTCATAGAGTCATGGATGATCTTTGAATTAGTTTCAATCTACTGCAGACATAAGTTCCTTTGAGCACACAATGTTATCCTCATATACATCGCCTTGACTTCAGCCTGTATAGAACGTCCCCTCCCATAAAAATTATTAAAATTAAGAAGATACTTCCATACCCATCCCGCACAACACCTCCACCTCAGATAATTCCTCCAATGCATGTGCCATCAAAATTAAGATTGATAGACATGCTAGGAGGAATCTAGTGAACCCAATTACCCCTTCTAATAAGATCTGAATGAATAAAATCAAGAATGTATATATGCATGCTCTTAAAAGAAGGATTATCACTAGAAATCATAGAATAATGTACCAAATCAAGCAGTAGGCATCTTTTCTTAATGATAACAGATCTTTTAGTACAATTAATGCCTTCAAAACGGGCTTTGTATCTTTCTTTCCAAATGAACCAACACCCTACACTAAAAATCAATGATCTTGCAGTTTTTTTAGGAATGCACCATTCAAGAAATAAAACCACATTTCTAGAAAATATGTACCAGTAGGAAAAGATTTAAATATTTTTGTGAATTCACCAAGAAACCTCCAAATAGACATGGCCCAGTATCTTTCATAGAAAATATTGTTGGATTCCTCTTCTTTATTAAGGATACAACAATGGAATTTGGAAACCATGTTAATACCCCTTCTTTTCACATTTTCATCCATTGATATAGATTTGTTTATAATTCTCCATAACAAGAAATTAAATTTTGTGGGTATGCTGTTACACAAAACCGTATAATTCTAGATTTCATACTGAGCCAGTGAAATAGAAATGCCCCTAATGTATTTAGAAGAAAACAAACCAGATTTTGAAGAAGTGAGCACACACATGTCCAACTCCTAATTCAAAATAGTAAGGTCAAAAGTTCTCTTTTGATCCTTATCCAGAACAACATTGATAAAAATAGGATATCTATAAGCCTCCCTAAATGAAATCAAATGAGATAGACAACCTGGGAAACCAATAGTCGACCCTAGACAATTATGATTCAAAAAATAAATTTCACCCCTTCCTATAATCCAATGTGAGTGTTGACGAATGTCAGGAAACAAATTTCAGATTAAAGACCAGAAATGAGAAACAGGTCTTCTGTCAACCACATAGTTCTCAACTTGTAAAGACATGATTTTACCCCAAACCGTATGACCCTCCACAACCTCCCAGGATAGTTCCTCTTGCATGCAGTACACTATATCCACAAGACATCTGACATTAATACCACCTTTTTGAACCAGTCTGGTCATCCTTTTCCAAGAAGAACAATGAAATTCCCCCTCAAAATGAGCATCCTAAATAAAATCAGCCAGGATTTTGTCAATAGCTGTAATAACCACCTTCAGCACATTGCAAGCTGAAAGAACATGAATCAGAATAGTCGTCAGAACACTGTTAATTAAAGAAATCATTGTAGGATCGAAATAATAATGTAGATGCTCAATATACAAGAGGGGGTGAATTTTATACTTTAAAAATTCCTTTGGATCCTTTAAAGATTGATACGGATAACTATGTTTTCCTTATACAAGGAAAGATGTTTAACAAAGGTAAACTAAGAAAATTCACAACACCTCTAACACCAACTTGAGAATTGGAACAAGGTTTAAAAAATGAGATTCTATCTTAAATCATATAGAATATAAACTTATCAAAGTACAAGTGTATGTAAATATAAGAAGGTTATACTTTCCTTACAATACAATATGTAGCTGAAACAATCATGTAGTAAAACTACAAGTAACAAGATATAAGTCTTTTAACCCAAAGAGAAGGGTGTCCAACAACCATGGATAAAGGTCCCTTGATTTATACTTTCAATCAAGTCTGTCTTACCCACAACATGGTAAGCCCTCGATACGATGATCAGAATCTCTGTCTTTCTATCCCCGCAAGCCCTCAACATCAAGGTAGTCGGATCCTCTGTCTTCCTCAGCAAGGAAGACCTCAAACTTCAAGGTAGTCGGTACCTCTGTCTTCCTATCCCCGGAAGTCCTCGAATGTAATCACCAACATTCGGAGTCACACAAAGCAATCTTAACGAGCGGTTCAGTACGCACAAGGCATGCAAATATTCTCTCTCTAGAAATCACCTTATTAGCGTGTGGTCTCTAGATCTATTAACCAATTTCATATATCACAGGTATGTTATGAGCTCTTTCAAATGAGCTCCTATTTATAGGAAAATTTCCAATGGTCGGCTCCCCCCTCCAACGGTCATATTTTCCACGAAATTCGTAGGGGCCTCTACACCTCTAACTCAGCCAATGGTTAATTAGAAACAGAATAGACGACATCGTTTTATAACAAACCATGTATAACTGAATGCAAGAAATCATTTTGAAATGAAGCATATGTAAGTTAAATATTATCATTATTTTGGAGTGTAAGAATGTTTAAAAGTTCAAAGTCTAACCAAAAATGAAATTTGGAGTTTAGGTGAAGAAATGTTCGGAATATGTTTTATAGAGATTCAGAGTCTAGTTTTACTAGAGATTGGAATCTAAATTTGCAGAGTTTAGATGTGAACCGGTAAATGTTCATATTAGAGCTTCTTAAGAGTTCGGAGTCGAACTACATAAAATATCGGAGTCGAACTACTTATGAGTTCACAGTCGAACTACTTAAGAGTTTGGAATCGAACTACTTAAGAGTTCAGAGTCGAACTACTGGAGAGTACGGAGTCAGACTACTTAAGAGATTGGATTCGAACTACTTAAGAGTTTGGAGTCGAACTACATAGAAGTTCGGAATCGAACTACTTAAGAATTCGGAGTCGAACTACTTAAGAGTTCGGAGTTCGGAATTTGGATCCTTAAAACAGAATACACCAAAACATATCATTATATGATTCCAGGATTTTGGTTAACAAACCAGGTTTTCAATTAAGAAAAATATTGCTAAGTATAAGAAACTCTGGGTTAGGGTAAAATTTTCTTATGGAGGTAAAACATACATTTTCTTAAGTATAAGGTGTTTGTGATTTTCAAAACAAGAAGGAATGGAAAAGTCACAAGGAAAACCTTATTGAATCAACAATATCCCCCTTTTGGGAAAGCACAAAAATCCTTATGAAAAAGAGAAAAAAATCATTAGTCATTGAAATTACCACATATCTTACTTTGTTCATGAAAGAAAGTGAATAAAACTAACTCCACCTTTGGCATTGAAACTCTAAGGATTGTATTCAAAATTTCTGGACTGGGGTTTTCATTATTGTGAGAATGAAATGAATGTATCCCCCTTAGATAAAATCCCCCTTACATCGGGGTGGTTCTTTGAGTTAGAAATTTTCATTCTCACTCTTTTGAGTAGTTCTTATCCTTCTCCTCCTTTGTGATTTTTAAAAAGAATTAAAGAGAATGGAAGGAATTAAAGTACCTGAAATAATAGTTCATAGAAGCACAAGATACAAACAACCAAACACTAATTAGTATTAAAAACATTTTTATAAGGAATGAAAATAGCAACAAAAGATTAGAGTGGAGTCATTTGTGTTCCATTTACATTGGGATCAGATTTTTTAACAAGGCTTTGAGCTTCTTTAAATCTCTTTGATCTTCCCCAGCTTGCTTCTCCAATGCTGAGATCCTTTCCTCTTGAACTTTTAATGCTTCTACCTGAGCTTTCAAAGCTTCTTCATGCATCTTGACTAACTTATCTTGCTGAACGACTTTCTTCTCACGTTCAATCCAGATATTTCTATCATTTAAAATATTTTGAGCCAAATAATTTGCCTTTTCATTTAGTTCCTTCACTTCTTGATTCTGGGAACTCTGCTCAATAATCAAATCATCTTGAAGATTCTTATTCTTTTTATCTGTTGTGTCAAAGGATTCTTTCACATCATTGTGGAAATTATCAAACACAACCAAATCTTCTTCAACTATCATAGACCACATGGTTACCTTACTGCAAGACATTCTATGCACATCATAATCGATAAGAACTCTTTTCTGTTCCGCTTCTATCTTCACACACTTTTCCAGTAACATGGATAGTGTCTCTGGTTTTTTATTTTGGGTTTGCTGAAGCATTTGACATCTAGTTTCAATGGTAGGAAAGATTGGAATGACATCCACCAACTTCTTCAAAGACTCAATAATAAAATCAATCCTCTAAGATGATGATTCTGAATCAGTTACATCTCTTTGAGATTACTCCTCTTCAACTTGCACCAACTTCCTTTTAGAGGTACCACCAACCTCTTTCTTACTAATAACATCTTTAGTAGGAGTCTGCATCAAGAATTACTTCCCTTTATTAGATTTTGGAATTGGTTCCTCATTAAGAGATACTTCGTCAGATTCAGAAACTCAAATAATCTGGTCTTCATCTGGTTTCTGTTTTACGTGACCATCCTCTTGAAAATTCTTCTCATAGGATTCTTCCTCATCAAACATAACATTCTCTTCTTCTTATTTCTGTTCCATACTTGCTTCTTCAAATCCCTTCCCTAGAGATACTATCTTTGCAGATTCAGCCTTTTCATTATATTCCTCTACCTGCTTTATTAAGGCATCCAAATCTTTACTATCCTCTTATTCCTCTTCCTCAACGTCTTCCTCTACTTCTATTTCTTTAGTGACTTCTTTTTCAGCCTCTTCAAGTGTTTCTTTAACCTTGGCCTTATCCAGAGTGACATAACTCCTTGCTTTAATTTCTGGTAACGATGGTTCAACAACAAAAGTTTCCGGAACTGGAAGCATTCCAGAAGACAATTATGTATCTTTCAGCACAAATTGCAGTACTTTAGCTTCAGACATGCCCTTTTTCATTTTCTTTTCCTTCGCTTGATTCTCTAACACTTCAGTAGTTATTTCATTCAAGGCCTTAGCCTCTGCAGGGTCCAATCTGAATTATGGATCCCCTTCCTTCCTCTTTTCATTGTCTTCCCTCCACTTTGCCGCTACTTCATCTATATATGTTTTCTAATTCTACGGCTTGGGGGGAGAAGACTGAGTTTCCATACCCTAAGGATTTTCTTCATCAGGAAGCGCTTCCATAACTTTTCATTTCCTCCTTTGTTTCATGGATGGTTTCAGATTCTTTGATTCTTTTTGAACTAATTCAACCTCTTCCATAGACCGAGGAACAAAAACTATGGATTAACTGGAAAAACCCATCTTCATCCTTTTTAGAGTATCATCACTGACTATCATAATCTTGCAATTCAGTATTTTTGATATGCAAGCAACATTGAAGGATTCTAAGAAAACGAACTATCAACCTTGATAGTAAAGCAGGGTACATAATAATCTGAGAACTAAAATTCCCTTCCTTGATGTCCTTGATTGTAATCAAGACATACCTCATCAAATTAAATTTCCTTAGATTTTCCATAAAATCTAAAACATAGATATCACTCTTCTTCAGATTGTCCTTTTCGCCTCTTCTCGGAACCAGAAAACCTTTCACCCAATGTTAAAGAATCTTGTTGTTCGGAGTGAGATGAGAAATCTCGGCTGTTGATGCATTCTTAAGTCCAAGAAATTTTAAGGCCTTAATCTTATTGAAACTTCCTTTCTCTTATAGAATCTTATAAGAATAAAACTTAGCTTCCCCCTCATAGGAGAACCCATCCAAGCTCGCAGCCTTGGTGTAGGAAAGTTTATAAGTCTCGCCATAAGACTTAAAGGAAAACCATTCTCTGCCATCTTCCATTTGGATGGAAAAAGACTCATAGAATTCTACCAATAAATCTGTATACACTGGATCCTGCTTTTCTAACTTGAACAAGCAAATATCTTCCCATCCATTCAGTCTGATATTCTTGGTTACTATAGATTCAAGCTTGTACAAATTTGGATGCACTAATATTTCCTTGAAGACTATCCACTCAGAGATTGGTTTCTTGGTTTACATATCTTGAGATGTAGCTTCTACAGACATTTGGAGTGGAGGAATCTAAAAGATTCGGAACGACATTGTACAGTTCGGAACCGAACATAAGAAATGCAGCAGGGCTTCGAGACGCAAAAGCTTGAAAAACTGATGTGGGACGAGAAATAGGGTCCCCTTTATATAGGCGATGAATGTGACCGTTGGTCTTTCAAAATCCATCCAACAGTTGAATAACATATTAATCTGATCTGACAGTTGAGAATATTCCTGCAAGAAAAACATGACTTCGATCTTTTTAGGTTTTAGGGAAAACATTCAGATTTGAGGAAAAAACTAGAATCCGATTTTTTTTTAAAAAAAAGTTAATAACAGTACGAAAAATAGAACTAAGAAACTAAAAGTAAGGAAATTATAGCTTTTGGATTGGCTAGAATTTTTTTTTCCATATCTGGTAATATTCTTCTTGAAGAAAAAAAACTTCAGTACTAAAATCTCGATTCCAGAAGTTCTCATTTCGAGAATTTCAATCCTGAAAATTTCATTTCTTGAAATTCCCATTTCGGAAATTTTAGTTTTAGAAATTTCCATTCCAAAAACTTCTATTCTGGAAATTATGACTCCGGGAAAAAAAATTAGTTAAAATAAAAGTTTTGAAAAAAAATTGCGAAATGAAAATTTAGTAAAACTAACAAACAAATGTACGCCCCTATAAAGAAGGAGTTTATTACTGTTAGGAGAATTGTTCAACAAGAAGTTATTAAAGAATGATTACCTCATGGTTATCATTCTTATCTTTTGTTTTATGTATTCATATCTATCGGATGGTAATGATTTTTTTAAAATATCAGCAAGTTGATCTTATGTTCTGATAAACTGAAGAATGATATCTTTTTTATGTGTGTGATCCCTAAGAAAATGATGCCTAATGTCTATGTGTTTTCCACGAGAGTGATGTGCATGATTATTTCTTAGGGAAATGGCAGTTGTGTTATCACACATAATTTGAGTCTTAGTAAAACTCATGCCATAATCTGTGAGTGAGTGTTGCATCCACAACATTTGAGAACAACAACATCCAGCTGCTACATATTCAGCTTCAGCAGTGGAAAGTGCTACAGAATGTTGCTTCTTCCATGACCAAGAGACTAATGAATATCCTAAGAAATGACAGGTTCTGGATGTACATTTTCTATCCATTCTACATCCACTAAAGTCAGCATCTGAAAAAAAATTTAAAACAAAATCATTCCCAGAATTATAAAATAATCCTAGATCCAAGTTTCCCTTTAGGTAGTGAAAAATTCTTTTCATCACCTTTAAGTGAGATTACTTAGGATTGGATTGGTATCATGCACATAAGAATACTGAGAACATTATGTCTGGTCGAATAGCTATTAAGTAAATTAAACATCCTATCATACCTCTAAAAGATGTTTGATCAACTGGTTTCCCAACTTCATCAAGATATAATGAGTTTGAGGTACCAGTGGGAGTACATATACAATTAGTGTTTTCATAACCATAATTTTTAAGAACATCTTTAATATACTTATGTCGAGATATATAGGTTCCTTCTGGTCTTTGAGAAATTTTAAAACCAAGGAAAAATGTTAACTCACCCATCATACTCATTTCAAACTCATATTTCATTATTCTTTCAAAAGAATTAGTTAAAGATTTCTGAGTTGAACCAAATATGATGTCATCAACATAAATTTGAACGATCAGAATTTTTTTATTATCTTTCTATATAAATAGATTTGGATCTGCATTTCCCTTAACATAGTTAATTTGATCCAAAAAACCTGTGAGTCTATCATGCCAAGCTCGTGGGGCTTGTTTAAGACCATACAATGCTTTGGTAAGTCTAAAAACATGATCATGATGTTTTGTATCTTCCAAGCCAGGAGGTTGTTCAACAAAAACATCCTCTTGAAAATAACTGTTAAGAAAAGAACATTTCACATCCATTTGAAATAGTTTGAAATTAAAAAATGATGCAATGACAAGTAAAATACGAATAGATTCAAGTCTAGCTACTGGAGCATAGGTTTCTTCATAGTCTATTCTCTATTGCTGATTATAAACTTTATCAACAAGTCATGCTTTATTTTATACTATGACTCCATTTTCATCACATTTTCTCTTGAATACCCATTTTACTCCAATGACAGAAGTTTCCTTAGGTCTTTCAACTAAGGTCCAGACCTTATTTCTTTCAAATTCATTTAGTTCATATTCCATGGATTTGATCCAATCATCATCACCTAAGGCTTCATCAGTTCTTTTTTGTTCTAATTGGGAGAGAAATGATAGATGATCTACTACATTTCTGAAGGAACATCTAGTCCTTACCGGTTGATTTACATCACCAATTATTCTTTCACTGGGATGATTCTTAAGGAATACCTGATTTGGATTTTGTAAAGCTTGTTCATCAACACAGGGAAGAATGTCTTCTGGGGTACACGTTTCAGATATATCTTCTTGAACATTTTCCTTATCAGAAGGTTCTTCTAACAAAGGTTGATAGTAAGTTTTTGAAAACACATCCGTGGATGTAGGTTGAGATGATTTAAAAACAAAAGGATCAGATTCATCAAATCATACATGCACTATTTCTTCAACAGTACATGTATTTTTATTGAAAAATCTATAAGCCTCAGAAGTTGTGGAGTAGCCTATGAAAATTCCTTCATAAGATATTGGTGCGAATTGATGTAGATTATCTTTAGTATTCAGAATGAAAACATTGCAACCAAAAACATTGATGTAGGAAAGTCTGGGTTTTCTACCATTCCATAACTCATAAGGATTTTTATTAAGAAAAGGTCTAATTAAAACTCGATTTATAGTATAACAAGCAGTTATAACAGTATCAGCCCAGAAATGTCTATCTACAGAATATTAACTCAACATGGTTCAAGTTATTTCTTGAAGAATTCTATTTCTTCTTTTAACTAAACCATTTTCTTGAGGAGTTCTAGGGGCCAAAAAGTTTTGAATAATACCTTTTCTACTATAAAATGTTTCAAAATTAGAATTTTGAAATTATCCTCCATGATCACTATGAATAGTTTTCAGTGGAAGATTTTTCTCATTTTTAACATGGGATCTAAAACTTTTTAAATAAGAAAAAGCTTCAGACATTTTTTCTAGAAAATATACCCATGTAAATCTAGTGTAATCATCAACTAGAACAAATACATAGTATTTTCTTCCAATGGTTCAAGTTTGTTTTGGACCAAAAAGATCCATGTGCACTAACTATAAACCATCAGTTGTTGAGACTTCACCGATTGATTTAAAACTAGATTTATGTTTCTTTCCATATTGACAAGGATCACAAACTTTAGAATAATCAATCCAATGCTCCGGTAGATCCTTAACTAGTTTCTTCATAGAGAGTTTACATAAATTCCTAAGGTTACAGTGACCTAATCTTCTATTCCATAACCAAAAATGATCTTCCATTGCACTAAGTCAAGGTGAATCTTGGATTCTATGGTCTTCTAGGTTCAAAGTGTAATCATTTTCTGGCCTATTGGCTGAGAGAATAAATTCTTCCTTGGAATTGTGAACTAAGAACATATAATTCCTAAAATTCACAAGGTATCCTTAATCACATAACTGACTTATGCTAATGAGGTTGTGCTTAAGACCCTTAACAAAAAGAACATTTGAAATCAAGGTTTTTCCAAGAAAAACAACATTACCTATACCAACAATTTCCCCCTTAACATTATCTCCGAATGTTACCTTTCCACCTTTCGTTTTGATAATGTTTTCAAAATAGCTTTTGTTACCAGTCATGTTCCGGGAAAATACACTATCCATGTACCATGTGTTGAAGTTGGTACTCCATTTATTTTCCTGAAATCAAGAAAAGAATTAGGCTTTCGCAATCAAAACTTGTTTGGATCCAAGATTTCCAGATAACAAAATTTTAGTCACCCGCATCTTTTTGAGAAATATGCCTTATGAAAACCTATATATTAGGTTTTGTTTAATGAACAATTATTTTCCCAGTGACCACCACATTTACACTTGGTACAAAATGGGTCACTTTGTGGAATGAAGTAATTGTTACTAAAAGTTGGTTTTGCATGGGTATAACCAAATTCATATTCATTTATTAAAGGTCGTATTTGGGAATACATTTTATCATAATTTTCCTTACCATGGGTAACGTTTGATAAACATTTCATTAAGGAGAAAACATCAGATTTGAGTTTTATAACCATGTTTTTGTCTTCAAAATTATTACATTTAGAAATAGAGCTAGGCTAAAAGATAAATTTCATAGAAATTACTTTTTCTAACTATTTAGAAAGGTTATTCTTCTCAGAACATACTTCATCAAGATTTTTTTAAATACTTATAAAATCAGCATTTTTCCTATCATTATCTTTTGAAATATCTGATATTTCTTTCGTAAGAATAGAATTTATAGAGTTGTCCTTATCATGTTTTTTATTGAGTTTAGAATTCTCAATTCTAAGAAGTTCAAAAAACCTAGAAAATTCTTCATAAGTAGGTAAAGTACTTTCTTCATCAGAAGATGATTCTACATCAGAAGAGATATAATATTCTCTATCATTAGTGTTTATAGAAACATTGGTCAATGATTAAGCATTTCATACCTTAGCCATAAGACAATGACTGTTTATAGGTAATCTGGCTATAAGACCAAGATACTTCTGTCCTGAAGAACCATAATCAGAAGATTCATCTGAAGAGTCACCACCACTGGCACTCCAGGTTCCATTTGATTTCAATACTTTCTTAGCTTTGGCTTCATAATACTTCTTTCTATTCCTCTTAGAATTCCTTTCTTTTCTTTCTTTCTTTTTTAGAAAAGGGCAATCTGGGCTGATATTTCTAGCTCTCTTGCATTCATAAAAAGTGACTTCTCCATATTTTCTGTCTTTATTTTCCTTCTTCTTATATTTCGATTGGAAATTTATCTAGCCAGCTATGTTGTTCATCCTTCTAGCAAGATTTTCTAACTCGTTTTCTGAGATTTCACTTTCACTATAATCTGAATGGATAACCATCTTCTTCGACTTGGATCTGGTTACTCTCTCAGGAGTCTTAGCTTTCATTTGATTTGATATTGTTGTAAAAGAAATAGTACCATTCCCATTCTTCTTTTTTATGTTGTCAGCATATCTCTTCATTCTTGGTTCATGTTGGAGAAGAGTTCTGAATAGCTCATCAAGAGAAATTTTAGTGACTTTCTTGTTCTCATCTATAGTTGTTCTCTTTGATTCCCACTCATTAGGCATAATATCAATTATATTATCCACAAGAGCTTCATCATCTAAACCTTTTTCTCCCATAGACTGTAAGTTGTTAACTATAGTCATAAATCTCTATTGAACTTTGGAAATTGGTTCACCATAAAGAAAATTGAATCCATGATATTTAGCTCTAAATATAGCTCTTCTAGTGTCAATCACATTAGATGTTCCAAAGTGTGTAACCTCTAACATCTTCCAGATACAATTAGATGCTTCACAAGAAAAATTTTGGCTATATATATTTCTAGTCATTGAACACAGTAATGTATTGTGTACCTTATAATTGGGTTGATACTCTTTCTTTTCCTGGTTAGTGATAGTTCTAAATTACTTATCCGGAATTTTATAATCACCTGTAAGCATTACGAAATTATCCACTCCCGTATTGATAATAAAATTATTCATTCGATCTCACCAGTACTCATAGTCATTACCATCAATGATTGGTGGTCTTGTAGGTTTTAGATTATCAATAGAGCCAACATTGATTCCTGTCATACTTATAAAAACATGCCAACCAAACTAGTTAGTAGAAAAAGTTCATAACCACAATGTTTGGAATGATAATTCAGAAAATAAATGTTTGGAACGACAAATTTTGGAATGACAAAGTTCAGAATGAAGAAGAAAGAATAATGAAAAAGTGAGCAAATAAAAACCTATACGTGAGTATAACTATCTCATAAACCTCCTCTGATAACAATTGTAGGATCGAAATAACAATTTAGATGCTCAATATACAAGAGGGGGGTGAATTGTATAATTAAAAAATTCTTTAGGAACCATTAATGTTTGATAAGGATAACTATGTTTTCCTTAGACAAGGAAAGATGTTTAACAATGTTAAACTAAGCAAATTCACAACACCTCTAACATCAACGTGAAAATTGGAATAAGGTTTACAAAATGAGATTCTATCTTCAAGCATATAGAATCTAAACTTCTCAAAGTACATGTGTAAGGAAATATAAGATGGTTATACATTCCTTACAATACAATATGCAACTGAAACAATCAAGTAGTAAAACTACAAGTAACAAGATATAAGTCTTTTAACCCAAATAGAAGGGTATCCAACAACCTTGGATAAAGGTCCCTTGATTTATACTTTCAAGCAAGTCTTTCTTACCCACACAAGGGTATGCCCTCGATACGAAGATCCGAATCTTTGTATTTCTATCCCCGCAAGCCCTCAACTTCAATGTAGTTGGTACCTCTGTCTTCCTCAGCAAGGAAGCCCTCGAACTTCAAGGTAGTCGGATACTCTGTCTTCCTATCCCTGTAAGTCCTCGAATGTAATCACCAACATTCGGAGTCTCACAAAGCAATCTGAACGATCGGTTCAGTACGCACAAGGCATGAAAAGATTCTCTCTCTAGAAATCACCTTATCAGCATGTGGTCACTAGATCGATCAACCTATTTCATCTATCACACGTATGTTTTGAAATTTTTCAAATGATATCCTATTTATAGGAAAATTTCCAATGGTCGCCTCCCTCCTCCAACGGTCATATTTTCCACAAAATTCGGAGGGACCTGTACACGTGTAACTCAGCCAATGGTTAATTAGAAACAGGATACACAACATCGTTTTATAAAAAACCATGTATAACTGAAGGCACGACATCATTTTTAAATTAAGCATATGTAAGTTAAATCTTATCACTAATTCAGAGTGTAAGCATGTTTAAAAGTTTGGAGTCTAACCAAAAATGAAATTCAGGTTGTATGTTAAGAAATGTTCGGAATCTGTTTTATAGGGATTCAGAGTCTAGTTTTACTAGAGATTGGAATCTGAATTTGCAGAGTTTAGATTTGAACTAGTAAAAGTTCGGAGTCAAGCTTCTTAAGATTTAGGAGTCGAACTACTTAAACGTTTGGAGTCGAACTACTTAAGAGTTCACAGTTGACTTACTTAAGAGTTTGGAATCGAACTACTTAAGAGTTCGGAGATGAACTACTTAAGAGTTCGTAGTTGAACTACTTAAGAGTTCGGAGTCCAACTACTTAAATGTTCAGAATAGAACTACTTAAGAATTCGGAGTCGAACTAATTAAGAGTTTGTAGTCTAGAATTTGGATCCTTCAAACAGAATACTCCAAAACATATCATTATATGATTCCTGTATTTTGGTTAACAAACCAGGTTTTTCAATTAAGAAAAATATTGCTATGTATAAGAAACTCTGGGTTAGGATAAAATTTCCTTATGGAGGTAAAACATACATTTTCTTAAGTATAAGGTATTTGCGATTTTAAAAACAAGAAGGAACGGAAAAGTCATATGGAAAACCTTATTGACTCAACAATCCTTACCCTAAAAGATGAAACCGATTTTTCCAATCCAGCACACGCCTAATGAGTCTATTAACTATACAATCAAACTCCCTAACACGAACACGACCAGAAAGAATAGGTGAACCCAGATAATCCCGGGTAAAAATTCCCTTCTGAATGTTCAGCAACACGAAAATGGACAGAACATGCCTAGCACCACATTTATAAGTAATATATAAGATTTTATTCCCCCTGTTGATAGATTTCCCACTCCATAAACAGTATTCATCCAGAACCTTCATAAGACTATCAACTGATCTAACACTATATTTAATGAAAATTAATGTATCATCCACAAACATCAAGTGTAGATCGGTGGTTGATTTAATTTCCTCCGGTACGATACGATATCACCCGTAGATACTTTCTTGTTGATAAAACAGCTAAGAACATCTTGCATAAGGATAATGAGGGTTGGGGACATAGGGTCTCCTTGCCTAAGACCATGGGATTCCTTGAAAAAACCATGAGTGTTTCCCATATAAGAAACCGACATCCATGAAGAACTACAAAAGCGAAACAAAATATCAATAACCCGCGACAAGAAGCGCATACCTCTGAGGACCCTAATAATAAACCCCCATTCCATCCTATCATAATCTTTATTCATATCCATCTTCAAATCCATATTCGAACTATGGAATTTGATATTGATATCACGAATCTTTTAATGAGCCAAAGAAGCCGCTCCTAGGATATATCGGCCTCTAACAAAACCATGTTGTTCCAACGAAATACATCAAGAAACTAGAACAGACAACTGCGATTTGATGATACTAGATAAGATTTTATATGTAAAATTGCACATAATAATAGGCCTAAAATCACAAATTGGGGATGGATTATTAATCATAGGAAGCATAACCAGAGTAGTAGCACTAGCCACAGTTGGTATATAACCACCACAAAAGAAATCCTAAATGGATAAAATCACATCATCTTTAACTATCTCCCAAGACCCACTATAAAAAGCACCTAGAAAATCATCAGGACCCGAATCACTCTCTGGGTTAAGTCTCATCATAGCATCATGAATTTCTTCCCCACCAAAAATAGCTTCTAGCATATTATTATCAAATTCAGACAACATAATCGGAATTCCCTAAAACATAACCTCATTCCCACTAGGTTAATCCATCACCATATTCGGACTAGGATCAATAAGGATTTTTTTAAAGAATGAATAATCCAATGAACCAATCACATCCCAGTCACCCGAGAAGGATCCATCTTCTAGAAGAATAATCACCTTAACCACCCTCCTCCTCTCTTTTATACACGCATGGAAATAAGTTGTATTTTTATCTCCCTCATGAAGCCATTTGAAATGAGCTTTTTCACGATTAAAATGATCATGTTTCAGAATAATATCTTCCATCACATTTTTTATTCATAAGATTCTCATAGGCCTCATAATCCCAATTATCATCCAGATTTCATTCCAAACATTCAACCTCCTATTTTACAAAATCTAATTCTTGATCAACAGGAGGGATATTTATTTCCCAGGAATGAATTTTGTTCTTAAGTCGCTTTAATTTATTATGAATGGCTATGCAAGAATAACCTTAAACTGTTTCCTCCCAGCAATCCTTGTCAATATGATGATAATCAAACATATCATTCCAATGTTCACAGAACCGAAAATGATCCTCACTTCTCTGGCTAGAAGGTAAGGATACAAGAAGAGGAGAGTAATCATAAATCCCTCGAACTAGATGATCAACATTTACATTAGAAAACATGGAAACAACATGAACATTTGCCAAGAACCTATCAAGACGACTCCAAGAAAGATTATTTCATTTCAAATTGTTACACCATGTGATGCAATCCCAATAATAACCCATATCAAGAATCCCATTCCTTGAAATGAACTGAACAAAACTCCTTCTAGCCATATGAGGAAACACACCCTCAGCCTTCTTCTCACCTAGCTCAACAATAATATTAAAGTCACCAACTACAATCCAGGGATGATCCTCTGAATGAAAGTTTTTCAAATTTTGCCACAAAATGTCCCTCCTTTGAGAATCACAACTTCCATAAACAATGTTCATAAAAATAATATCCTCACTAGTGTTTACTTTCACCGTAATGAATTGATCACCAGCTTTAAATAAAACGACAGACATTTTTTTATTCTATAAAACCCATATAAGTTGGTTATCTTGTTCAGCATGGAACCATGCATGCATTTTCAGATTACGGGAAACATCACTAATCTTATTTAGGATTTTCTTATGTTCCTGAATTGCAGCAACACACACCTTATTCTTTTTGATTTCCATGGCTAAAAAATAAGGCTTTACTCGTGCACCAATGCCATGAGCATTCCATATAATCAGTGCAATAATTAAAACAATTTTGTCCTGGCTTTTTCCCCAGGCATCTTGGTCGGACTAGAATGGGAATGTAGAAACCCATTAATATACCGAAGTTTCTCCCTCATACACACTCCAGTATTAGAGGACCCAGAAACTGAACAATACCGATCAAGAACCCCCTTATCATTGTTCAGGGGTAACTGACTAACAAGATCTTTATTCACTAGAACATCCTCATTGTAGACTCCTCAACTATTTTGGGATAAATAACTAATACTGGATGAATCCCCGAATGAATTTCCTTTTACCTATAAAAAATTTTCCCTATGGAAACCCCTGAAAGATACTATATACATATGATGCTCACCTGACTCCGTTATTGCCATGTTTTCAAAAGATACAAATCTCGGATCCAACCAGAAAAACCTCAAAGGACTATCTTGGGAGAAGCAATGATTAACTGATCCTTTCAAAAACATCTTAAAGACACAAGAATTCGAAGATAAATACACAAGGATATCTCTATTGGATATACAACCGAGCATCCGCAGGGAAACATGTAAATCAAAATCATTCCCAATAGAATCACCACCTTTAGATATTACCCCAGATTTACCAATATTCATATCAGAATTAGACACAGATACCTGATTAAAAATAATATCAGATTCAACAACGTCAGACATTTTATCCTAATTTAGATTGAAACTAGTGTCAGATATCTCACCTTTTCTCAAAATATCATCATAAAACTCATCCTAGATAACATTCTTCGGAAAACGACCACCACCTCTTTTAGATTTTGGGCAAAACTGCACCAAGTGGCCTTGCAGGAAACAATGGAAAAAATACTTGGGAAAGACCAGATAAACAATATCTTGATTCCAAGAAATAAACCCCTCCTCCTTCAAGGAAAACATCTCTAGAATCGGAAATGATAACTTGAGCCCAATACACATCCTTGTATGTGTTACATCCATAACCCTCTGTAATTGTTATCTAAACAATAAAAACCACCAAGAGAATGTCCAATAGAATTCAGAAAAGAATCATTTTGTAGGGGTAAAGGCCGAACTGGAAGTGAAATCCACAACACCACAAAAGGGATTTCTTTCACCTTATGAACATCAATTGACCAGCGCAGAAGATTGAATTTCTAACACCCCATTTTGAGAGAGGATTTACACCATGCGATTATAAAATCTCGTTAATAAAAAAAGCTCAAAAAAACGAGGAACGATGAATTGACGAAACCTGTACTAGAGCCTCAAGATCCCAAGATTCAACAAACTTTTTAAAGATTGAAATCGGATGTTTTACTGATCCAAAACGAGTGATAAGAGTCCATCTCAGATTTCCAACTGCCTCATCATAATCCTCCTATGGAATCTCCACCATCAAACTGGAGTCATTTCTACAAACTGATGAAAAAATCGACTGCATCTTCATATTTGAACCCAAACCATGAGAAGAACCACACACCACATCTTTTAATGATAGCTGTGAAGACCCAAACCCCAATGAATAACATGAATCCAAATATGACGGAAATGAAACCCTATCCGAGAAAGGAGAAACAGAACCAGTTGAGGATCGAGCTTCCAGCACGTAGGACGCATTCTCCATTTTCTAGTACTCACTCAAAAAAGATCTACAAATTGTTATTTATTTATTCTAAAATATTATGATGAAAAAATGGTCTGAATGTATAAAATAAAATACAGAAATCAAATAAATTTAAGACTATAATACGTAAAGAGTACTAGGAAAATAAAAGTGGAAAACTAAAATAGGAAAAACCTAGTATTTAAAAAACAAAAAACCATTTAAAAATGATATGTTGGTCAATGTCCCGCAATTTGAAGAAAAATTATGATAATTTGATAACCAAGACACCAACTTATACTATTTGCAACCTTGTATTTTCTTTAATCAGATAAAACACGATCTACCCGCCCCAATTTTTTTTGTATTTTTTTAAAAAATACAAATATTATCTCACAAAGTGATCCATAATTTTTATTTATAAAAAAATTATAATCATTCAAAAAAATAATATTCCTAAAATATTAATTTATAAATGTTTGAAAAAAAATTAAATCCAAACATTTTAAAAATTTCAGTAAATAATATTTCAAATAAACCACATAAAAATATATTTCAAATAAAGAAATTATCAATGAATTTGTAAATAATAAAACACATAAAATGATCACTATAAAAACTAGTCCTAGGTTATGTTTGGTAGGGTTGTTTAGTATCCTCACAACTCATTGATCAGATCACTAAATTAACTCATTTCTCAATGGATCAATCCTAGTGATATGAGATCATACCAATAAGTAAAACCTATATCATTAATTATTTTAGTTTGAGTGGTAACAAATGATTATTCTAGGTAGCCAGAAACCATCATATCATGACTATCCTAATAGATCCCATTTTAAGTACCATAGGAACCCATTTTCCAAAACTCAATCATAATGTATTTCAATTTCAACGAATATCAGCTAATTATAGGCTTCTATTTTTATATAGTCATATTATTTAGACTACATATCAAACGATAACAGTTACACATTTAAATTAGTATTTTAAACCAAAAAATGGAACCCATGATAATTGTAAACATGTATTACAGGTGAAAACCTGGAACACTAATCCTTGTAATCCATATCAATAAACTGAAATAATGAAATCCCATTTACAACTAAGACAATGAAAAATGATTACCAAACCAGTTCACAATGAATGAGATACAGAAAACTGTATATCTAGTATATTTTTATATTTTTTCAAAAAAATATGAAATAATTATCATTATATCATGACACATTTTATAGATCATTCCATAAATCCTTGATTTATAAATTTCATTTAAATAAATATTGTAAACCTTAAAAAATGTGGATAAATTATGAAATGTAATGTCTTAGATGGAGTTTCATAGAACCACACAACATGATACATCATAATTACCATACTTAATAGTTGGGATATCCAAAAACAAAAATTGGAATCACTTATTGTCATGATCCTTGTCTATACGTGGACTAATGAGATAAACAAGGGGTATTTTGGGTTCAAAAATGAAATTTTTGGATTAATTAATAAAAATCACACAAGTGAAACTAAAAAGATTAAAAAATAATATTATAATCATCCACTAACATCAATCCATTGATAAAAAACAATATGGTAAAGTCATATTTTATGAAATCCTAGGATCCGTAAATGAGAAATAACACTATCTAAAAAACAAAATAACTGACATGGTTCATAGGTAATGTTCTAATGTTTTTTAAAATAGTATGAAAACAAATAATATCCCTATATAAATCTAAAACACCACAATAACCACATAAAACAAAATAATATTACAATTAAATATATGTTAAAGAAATATAATTTCGATAAAGTGAAATTGGAATGTGACAATTAAGTATTTAGTTTATTAGAATAATGAATTAAAGGCCGTTTTTTGTGGATAATACTTTTTTAATAGTAAATAGTTCATTGTAATTTTATGAATAAATTATTAAATAATGATTATTCTTATTTTAATCATTTAATATGGTTTTGGTAAAATTCATATTATATATAACATATTAATTTAGTTATGAATTTTTATAACATTGTATTGTTTTTCTACGTAACCCCTCATAATATTCATGTAATATCTAAACATGAGGTATTATCAAGTGGAACTAAAGGTATGGTGATTAATCTAGCATGTATATTTTTGGAATTCCCATGAGAATGAACATATCTCACATTCCTTTAATCTCATGTCAAAATCATTGGTGTTTGGATTTGGAATAGACTAGGGAAACACTAAGTAATGATACCACATTTATAGGCCTCGAAAAATTATGTTAAGATTGTAGACATACATAGTCCAATGTAATTAATTTCATATTTATTTTTAGATTTAGTTATATGATCCCATTGATTTGTACGTTTTAATTTAAAGGGTGTTATTAAAATGTCAAATTTTATTTTAAAGGATCACAATTTCATTTTAATTTTGTGTTATGCGTATAAAAATTTTATGACATAATATTTATTAAATGAAAATAAATTCTTATATTTTGTGTCATTAAATTTGTCCCCATAGGACTATTTTTCATATTTTTTATTAATATTATACAAATAATTTTGTTATTTTGATCATAAGATTAACATGCTTCCTTATTTTATTTTTAATGAGTCTTCCTCCTAACCATCTATGGTTTGAATTGAGAATCAATCTTTTCCCTCGTAATATGAATATAAAATCATTAAGTAGCCATCTAGAATTTTTAGCTATTTACCCCTTAGTATTTGGTATTATGACATGAATATTAGATGTTATTTTTCAAAGGTAATCTATAATAAACTATGTACTATTAGGTTTTCATGTGATAGTTATGGAATTTAAATGTCAATTTAAAATTTTTGGAAATATTATTTTCTGTATGTGGAGGGATCCAATCCCACCCCAATGTCTCAACAGACTTTATTAAGAAGGATATTGAGCTTTATCAAGACTTTATTCTCATAAACAACCACATTATATATTTTTTAGTGTTATGGTTATAGAATATTTTAAATAGATTTTTTTACTAATAACCTATCATATTTTTATTGGGCTGGTAATTTAAATTTCCACAGAGAAATTTAATTTACAATGGATCAGGTTGGAAAAATGAATTATATGACAATATTATATCTTGTGTAGCTGATAAGTGTTCCTCACATCAAATCATTTTTGGAACCCACCATAGTACTTTTACTTTTAAAATACTTTTTTGTTCAATTTTTTATAATTTTTTGATTAATATCAACCTTAGTAGCTGATAGATAAGGTCATTGACTTTGATAAAGACCTTTATTGACACATTTAATGTATTGAACTATATGTTAAACCTATAGGTGAAGTACATTTCCATACAACATTTCTAAAAATCTCTTCCAATTTCCCACGAATTTAGTTTATCTATACCCTCCATTTTGACATATAAAACTTCTCTCATTTAATTTGATACATTGGCCTTTGTGATATATACCATATATTTGGCAAGATGGAAATTAAATGATGACTATTTCATCATTTTCATCTCCTGAAATAAATTGAGACTCTATTTTTATGTTGTATAATATTTTTATAAACTCAATTATGTTCCTGTTGTTATGTATAATTCATGATATATAATTATTCATAACCATAAGATTTCATGCACCATGTATTATCATGTTAAGCTTCACATTAGTAAACTATTTACATTACCCATGTCATCCATTTTTAACTTGTTTCAATGAAGAATAAACCATTACATAATACATAATGTGTTAATTATGAGTAATGAAAAATTAAAAACATAAGATAATTATTATAATAAAATTAGATGAATAATTTAATGTCTTAATGTGTGTCTCTTCAAAATTATTACATTATTGTCCAGTTAAAAAAATCCCTCTCATTTTAATATTTGATTATTTATGTGTCATTCTCCCAAATTTCATAACATTAATACATTAAATAACTTATCATTCATAATTAAATTAATCTATACGTCGATTAACCAAAACTAATCCATTAGAAGTTTTTATCTAGGTGATCTGTCTTTGGCCCACTCATCTTGTACAAGTGTAATGATGGAGTTGATAATCAGCTAAAAAATTCATTGGTGTTTACATCTGTGTCTATCAATTCTACATCTACATTAACATTCAAGTATATATAATGGGATTTAGTTTTTTTAAAAATTTATATTGTATTATTTACTAAATTATCAGGATGTTTCCACATACTTAGTCATGCCCCTTATATTTCTCCTTAAAATTTTAGTATATTTATCTTATCTTAATCATTAAAATATAAAATATTACCTCGACTAACCAAATGGGTTATCTATATCAATGAAATTATGATCATACTAAACATATAAACCATTAAATTATCCTAATAAAAAATCAACACCTATATTATATTTTAAAACTTCTCTATTATCAACAATAACATAAAAAAAAGTTATTTTCTCATAATTGCATTACTAACATTAATTATTCCATTGTAATATATTTTTATAATCTACTAATTTTATATATTTTGATCATTAGTAAAAACATTATCTAACAAAACCCATGTATTTTTAAACTAATATAAATTTTCCCTATTATATAAGAAACTATTTAGTCAATAATGTGTGTGTAACAACTCTTATAAGTTATACTCACAATATAATCTTCTATTAAAATAATACATATTATATTTATTGATATACCTTATAAATGGAAACTAATGAAATGGATGATCTAATATTCTTAATAAGGGTAAATAGAAGTGATATTGATCAAAGATCATAAGTGGACATAATACGAACATATGATTGTATTTAAAATATGTAATATTTTAATACCCCACAATGCATAGATAATAAATCAAAAAACATAGGTTGGAATAACAATAGAACATAATATCGAATTTCATAAAAAATGGTAATACAATAGTAATTTGGATGAGATATATATAAAAATAATAGATAATCATGGGAGCATAAATGATTGTAATATATTATTAATGATTAATCCACATGGAATGAAAAATATCATCTAAAAAATATTATATTATAAGGGTGGAATAATTATATGTATAAGATTGGTTGTGAGAAAACTCAATACACTCATGCATTTGTGAATAGAAAAATTTTGTATAGGAATTAAAATGTGTGAATACACATTACTTCCATGGCTTTGTAGAAAATTTTATAATGTTCAAAAATTAATATCTATATATATATCATGCTTATCCAATGCATCATATGGTGATATATAACCCTAACATCATCATAAATATATATGAGTTCCACTTTAATTCTATCAGGCAGTATATCAAAATAAACTCGTTGAATAAAAATGGATTTAATGTCCTTTACTGTTGGAATAACATAATAAAGACATTTAAAATTATATCAATAATCATATAATGGTGTACCCATTCATGTTAAATGACTCACAATGGTATTTAAAAACATTTTAGGTAAATAACCTTCAATAAATATAATTGATAATTTTTTATTTACAACATATTGAAAAATATTATTCATCTATGTCATTAATTAATCTAATCAATCGATGTATAACTTATTGGTGAACACCGATTAATGAAAAGGAGGATATATAGAGAGTATTCATAGGAATGAAACTATAAAAAAGTCAATATCATTAAAATATTTGCAATTGAAAAGTTATATATGGATTTTCAATTTATAAGTGCCCTAAAAGAGTATAAGAGAATATATAGTTTATTTTATAAACAATTCCATGGAGATAATCCTTTTTGAGGGATAGAGGAAATTATAAGTGAAGGACAAAATATATTTAAGGAAATATTTTTTATATTACTATAAAACAAAACGATTAGGGTAAAAATTGAATATTGTTTTTATAAAATGTGATGTGAAAAGTGTGGAATAAAATTATTATATTTCCCATCATAGAAAACAATAAATGGAGCCAAAATCCAGTTTTCAATATGCCCTCTACCCTGCCTCCCCATATGCCAGATGATTGTGACTAGCATCGACCATCAAGTAAGTAATTATTGGGGAGACTACACCATATTTTGTCAGAATAAAAATGTTGGCAGATGAAAATAACAATTAATCTTGTGTAGAAGAGTATATAAATGACCATAATAGATCCATGTCATAGGATATTTAAAAAAAATTATATATTCTAGTAAAAGGTAAATCATTCTAGGAAAATGAATATGACAATTTTATACAATTAAATTGAATGTAAAAACACAATGACTCAAATACAGATCTCAAACCACATATAGTTCCCTCTCTCATACTCTAATACCAATCAATAATCAATCATAGGTCCTTTCCCTTATATAGTCCTACAATAGAAAATTTTGATCCTATACCTATCAGGCGTCCCGAATAGGGTGCGAGAACAACTTAGTAGGACACCACCATTGATGTATAAAGTGATTCCAATCAAATTATTGTGCATGAAATTTCTTAATGAAATTAATAAAATGCATAATTTAAATAGTTATGACAAAGTCATTTATTATTTAATCATCACATTAGTCCAATTTCAATTCATGTTTCCCATTTAAGTCATCATTTATTATCTTTTATCATTTGGTGCATATTCTCATGCCTAGTACCCCAAATCCCATTTTATTCATAATTCATTATTATCAATAATAATTTGGTATTAGGCATCATGATTAGAACAAAAAATCTTGTGAGTGTAGGTTTCCATTCCTAGCACTCCAATTCTCAATCTCTTTGGGTCTTCAAAAATAGCACTACAATTCTCATTCGGTGTAGGTCGTCATGCATAGAACCCCAAATCTCATGCGTGGATAACTATTGGGGAGGAACCCTATGTCCATGTCACAACTTTTAATCGTTCTATTACACAATTCCTAGCACCACGAAATATCATCTATATAGTCATCCATTAATTCTCGAGAATTTACCACATTATTTATTTACTAATAAAATGTCTAGTTTAAATTTTCAAAGGCCATTAGTAAATTAATCAATTAACTATGTATATAAACCATTAATTAATTTCTCAATTAATTAAACAATCAATACCATTTTCAATCCATAAATAATTAATCAAAATTATTTATCCATTTGAAAACCAACTAGTCCAAATTAAATCTCACAATTTATTATCTTTAATCACATCATGCCGCATAATTAGTTATCCCAATTAATTATCTTTGTTCAACATCTTTCCACATTGTTATTTCTCAAAATTATTTATCTTACATATCCAAAGATAATAAAATAATTTATTTCCATCCATTTATTATATTTTAACATTCCAATTAATATCACAATAAAAATTAAAAATCTCTAAAAGATCAATTTAGGAAACCCCCCATCATTTGTTTTGTGATCCAGTTATCAATTAAATCACCAGTGCAATTCACTAGTAAAATACATATTCCAAATTACTCCCATTTTAGAATTCAATTATCACGGGAAAACTAGAAAACTCATAAAATCATACACATGTCATAAATTATTACCATGTGAGTTCTATTTGGACAACATACCTCGGTTTCTTGACACATGTTAGCCCAATAGAAATACCCAAAATCCGATCAGCACAACATTGTTGATCATACACTGGATGTAAGTCCCTTAAATCAAAATTAAAATCAAAGGAATCAAGATCAAGGAAAAAAAGATCCAGATCCACAATCCTAGATCTAGATCTCAACTCATAGGTTTAGATCTATGGAAATTGTGGAGATCCTCATTGAACTGATCAAGGAATGATTGAGAAATGATTCGGAGAAGAAATAGGATGATATCATCTCACTGGAAAAAGAGAATATCTTCAATCCATGCTTTATATCTTGATTAAAGGTGTTGAGATCATCATATAATCCCTCCAGATGGATTTCGAAACACCTAGAAATTGACAATCCATGGTCAAGTTTGAAATTTAAGAGTCTCAGAGGTAGGGGGTTCTAGTGGTTTTAAAAGAGAGTTATTGATATTAAAAACTAAGCACACAGTTCCTGGGGCAGAGGCGGGTGGTTATGAAAATCACGCTCAACCCACATTACTTTAGTTTTTCTTAAATGTTCACCCAAACACACCCCATGACACTACTCCATGATAAAGGTACATAAAAACATCAAAAAGTACCTAAAAACACACCCGAGATGACACTAGAAAAATACAGGATCATACAATCTTCCCACATTATAATAAATTGTCCAAAGTTGCACTCTTGAACTTCTCTAGGATTCCAAGCCAACATTATTGGTCCATGGATCCCTCATTTCTGATTTCTGTTCCCATTTTTTTCTTGAACATTACCATGTTTCCATAACGCACGAACTAACAACACGGTCTTTCCCCATAAAAATTTATCATTGCACCCCATCAAACGAATCAGATGCTCTACATAGGAAGCATCTCTATTGAGGTCAACCTACTCAACATAAATCACATGGGAAGGGTCAGGGTGATAATTCCATAGTTGTGACACATGAATGACATCATGCATAGAACTTAATTTCTATGTAAGTTCTAATCGTTACGCCATCTACCCAATTCTCCCGAGCACCTCAAAATGTCCCACAAACCTATCCATTAACATTCACTACCTACATATCATATGGTGACCCAATCTAGGAGACACCAGAATGAATACCCAATCCCCCTCAGTATACTATATGGTTCTTCTCTGTATATCATCATATGAGTTCTATCTACTCGGAGCCATTTCCATACATTTCTAAATGAAGTACACCCACTATAATGTCTCCTGAACAGGACTATGGCCCAATAGCTCTAACTCACCCAATTCTAAAAAATATCATTGATATACATGGTATAAAATAATGTTCTTAGTATGGTGCAATCTATATAGTTTCCTGATAACTATTGTTATATGATAAATCCAATAATAAGAATTGATTATCCTAAGAACCACAAAATTCAGGCACACATGATCGCAAAATATCTTCAAACACCTATATGGTACACTCTGAATCCCAATATGTCTATCAGTGGAATTCCATACCTAATAGAACCTATGTACAAAGCAACTCTGAATGACCTTCTAGAAGTGTGATATAATTCATGAATCACGGTCTGAAACTATAGTTTGTGGCACCCCATGAAAATGAACTATCTTTCTCACGTACTACTCTCCCAACTGCTCTACTTTAAATGTTTCCTTAAATAGTAAGAACTGTGATACCTTTATTAGCATATCCAAAACAATTCAAATAGAAAAAATATGCATACAGTTCCTTGGATGTCCTACCACGAAATCCATATTCATGTCATCCCACTTCCATTCTGGAATAGGTGACAGCTGCAATAGGCCTCTAGGGTGTTGGTGCTCTACGTTCACCTGATGACAGGTGAAACATCCTGTTATGAACACTAATGTATCTTTTTTTATTCATGGACACCAAAACTATTGCTGAAGGTCATGGTACATTTTTTAACTCCGAGATGTGTCTCCCACCTTAACGCATGAAATTATCACATGTGTTCCTCATGCATTCTCATAGGCCCCAGAAACCTATTCATGACATAGACGATGTCATCCTTATCTATTTCTACTATGATGGTGTCTTCCCAACTTCAAGGAATTCCCTAAAGGCTAACCACATTGCATCCTCATACTTCTTGTGTCTGATCCATCTCAAGAATATAGACTCCACTGCAACAGAAAAAAGATTCATCCTCAACTCACACGCCTGATGTACCACATGCATTTCTGTATGCAATGTCATCAACTTCTAATAATCTCTCGTCACATGTACCCCCTGATTCTATGTTTATCTTCTCAATGAATCAATCATAGTATTACCCTTTCACGGTGTATATTCTGGTTCACAATAGATGGACCGCATATACTCCACCCATCATTAATACTGAAGATTGACATCAAACAAAGAAATGATATATTTCAAGCTTTTGTGATCTGTAAAAATAGTAACATTTCACCTAACAGATAGTGTCTCCATCACATTAGATAATAAACCACTAATGAAAACTCTAAGTCATGTGTTGTGTAATTCCATTCATGTGGCATCAACTGTCGAGACCCATAAGCAAAGATTTTAAACCCTTGCATCAACACAACATTGATTCCGACCCCAGAAGCATCTAAATACACCATGTACTCCTCTACTGACCAAGGTAAGATAATAAATGGTGCTGAGGTCATGCATTTATTCAATTCCATGAAATCATTATCACATGATTCATCTAGAATAAACATTACTTCATTCATTGTCAAACCACTAAGCAGTGAATCCAACCGAGAAATGTCCAAAATGAATCTCGAGTAATTAACAGTTAATCACACAATGATTCGAATATGGAAAATATTCTTGGGATGCTCCCACGATATCATGGAATGTACCATTTCTAGGTTTACTCCCACACCTTATTCCAAGATGATGTGCCCCAAAAAATGTACACTAACATCCAAAAATGTCATTTAGATATCTTGGAATATTTCTGATGCTCTCTCCGTGTACCCAAGATGATGTAAAGAATTAGAGCATGATCATCATGATTCATAGAGTATGCTAAGATGTCAGCAACAAACAACACCACAAAATGATCTATGTACGGATGAAATTTCTTATTCATCAAGGACATAAACACAGCTAAATAATTTGACATCACAAAGGGAATTATGAAAAACTCTTAAAGGAAATTCATGCTCTCAAAAGCAATTCATGGTATATCAGATTTCTGAACTCTCACCTGATGATAGCATGATATCAGATCGGGTTTTGAGAACAAAATAGACACCATCTGCTAGTAAAATAGATCATCGATACATGGAAGAGGATATCAGTTATTCACCACAATTTTATTCAACATATAATAATCGACACACAAGCATAGAATCATGTCATCATTCTTTTCAAACAAAACAGGTGAACCCCAAGGTGGTGTACTTGGATGGATAATCCCATTATCCAATAAATCATCCAGCTTCATTTTGATCTCTTGAAGCTCAGTTGGTGCATTATTTAAGGTGGAATAGATACTGGGACATCCCCCGACATGAGCTCATCCGTGAATTTCACATCTCTTTCAAGTGGAATCCATGAAAATTTTTCAGATATGAAATATTGAAATAGTTCAACTACTTGTGGAAGGATGTCTTCCCTACCACTCCTATCATACAAAAAAAGACTTGAAACTATGGATATGAGCTCTCCCAGATACTGATTAAAAGGACCAACTCTGCCTACAAGGATATCAGATTCTCCAAGAAGGACATATTTATCACCCTCATGATATAAAAAGTTCAATCTCCTATGGTAAGAATCTATTTATCAGTGTTATGTGACTAAATAGTCTATATCCATAATCAGGTTGAATCATGTAATATAAAAAACAATGATATACCAAAGGGAACGATAATCTCAAATCACTAGCGATAATCCCTTTCATAAAAAAATATCCTTATTTTTTAATCCGAATAGTGTATTGATATTCATCACCCTGCTCACAAACTCAACCAATGTGCTCAATCTATTAAAAAGGACTGTAGATATAAATGAATGAGAGTGTCCAGTATCAAAAAAGGCGATATCTAAAGTTAATGAAAATAGAATAGTATAACTTACTATCGATCGACCAAAATCACTATCCATAAGTGTATGATACTCTTCATGTAACAATACTTCCCTCATCCATTTGTTGCTTTATTACTCTCCTGAGTAGCACCACTCTGCTATTACGACCAATGAAACCCAGAAGCACCATGCCCACTACCTATACTACCTTTCCCAGTATATCTTTTATTTATAGACCGATATGGTGTGTAAGACCCCATTCCCACACTCTTACTCAATGCTTCTACTCCCCTAGCACTAGCATGTCGCTGTTTCCAATAGGACTTTGGTAGATGTCCCATTTTTACCCAAAACTGGCTCTCCACATATGGTTGGGGAAAATATGTATGATAATTTCCTTTCCTATAGCACCGGTGGAAAAGCACATGTGAATGATCTGGTGCAATTGTTCCTCCGGACTGTCCACCTTTCTTTCCACTGTCTTATCTATGATTCTTGTGACTGCTCTTTTAACTTTTAAAAGGCACACACACAGATCATCCAGCTACCTATTCAGTACTGGAAGACCCCTTCAAGTTCCCCTCTAATATATTAGGCTGATTATCCACTTCTGAAATTTTTTTCCATCTTAATTATATTAACCTTGGAGTAAATTTTACACTTAAGTACGTCCTGAATTCATTTTGATGAAGACGCCTCATCTGTTGCCAAATATTGATCAAAACGTGGAAAATCAATGAATCATTCTGCGTTCTCCAATATGGACAAGATTCCTTGTGTCAGATGCAAAAACTCTGAATGATTCTCTTGCCACAACGTGTCTGGATATAAGTGTTCCAAGAAATTCTCAAAAACTCCTTCCATAACATATCATCAGTCTATCAATATCATACCCGAGTTTCTCAATAGATTTTTGATGATACCCATAGTATATAAGCATCCTACATGATGCACCTCTCATCCGATGACTCCAAATGAACAATTACCCTATCTATAAATTCAATCCATAATTCATCTCACTCAGGTCCACCCCCTCCTGTAAATGAAGAAGGGTGTGGCAGTTAATACATCCTTGTCAACTCACATATACTTTTTGGAAACTACCATAGGCCTCTCTCTATGAATTTCATGAAATAATCATCGTTCTCTTGGAACTACTCTTTTTCTTCCTCAGCTTGCACCAATAGTTCCTCAAGCTCCATGTCTGGAAGTTTGTTCCTAGCCATACCCCTTGGTCTCTCCCATAACTAGAATCATGGAGGCATATTTCTAAAAATTAAAACACACGACTTAAGCCAGATAACACAACCTAATAACACATAGGTAAGAGGATAAACAAACACAACTTGTTTCCACATATTTATTACCCCATTTTCTTGCTAAATGGTCATCACTAATGCCTTTTCTCTACACTTAACCATAATACTCGTAGGTCATGGTAAACAAGGGAATAATAATTCTCATTATTTAATTCATCCATTAATTAATCACATTATTTAAAATTAATCAATTCAATAATTAATAATTTTAATATTCAAGTTTCATCAATCATGTTTCTCATTAGACACTAATTTATTATAATTTTCCATCATTTTTTGTATCTCACATCGAGGTAAACAATTCAAGTTTAACAAATTACCCATTACCCATTTTACCATGAGTCCCTATAATGATGCATTTAACAACATCCCTAAGTGGATAGAATGATTTATGAAGATCCAACTATTGTCCTACTATTAGCCACAATTAAAAATTTAACAATTTTCAAAAAAAATATAACACATCACACCACAAGTGTGTCACCCTAGATGAAATAATATACAACTATAACAACAAACATCAATCACAATAATCCCTCCATGAGTACAAGGATTTTCCCAGTAAATGGTTTGTAACTCCGATGAATGATCTCATTACCAACCCTCGGCTCTTCCAAGTCTCATGTATCCTTTATCCCAAAATAGTAATACAAATGAAGAATAAAGAAAAAAACTCATCTAATACCACTTTGTGATGTCCCAACATGTAATCCACTAAACGGTGCCCTATGTCAGCTGGACATATGCCCTCAAGTCTGCCTCCCTATATTCTAGAGGGTGTTGATTAGTAGCAAGGGTCTGGTAAGTTAGTTTTGGGGAGACTATACCCTATTTTGTCAGAATTGAAACACATGAGGAAGAAAATAATAATTAACAATGTACGAATGCGTATATAAAAAACAAAAATAAATCCATGACATATTATTGTCAAATCAATAAAATACAGCATAAAAATAAAAGGTAAATCATTAAATGATAATGAATATGCCATGTGTCTATAATGCAACTGAATGTAAAAATAGAATGACTCCAAAATCGTTCTTGAACCACATGTCGTTCCCTCTCCGATTCTCTAATCCCAATCAAAAATCGAATCCAGGGCCTTTCCCTTATCGTGTCGTGGAATAAAAAAGTCAGATCAAGTTTAGATAAGGTGGCTCAAATAGTTATTTAGTAAAACATAGTAGGCCACCACCAGCGATGTAAAAAAATAGAATAGTCAAAATATAGTTCATGGAATTTAAAACAGAAACAAATAAAATGCATAATTTAAATAGTTATCACATTATCATTCAATGTTTAATCATTACGTAGGCCAATTTCAATTTCTGTCTCCCAATTGAATCATCTTTCATTATCAGATATATTTTTATGTAGTTCATCATTCCCATAACCAAAAATCTCATTTAAATTACTATGAATTATTATCATTAGTCATATTGTGTGGGATGTCATGCCCGGAACCACAAATCGTGTGAGTGTAGGTCTTCATGACTACCACTCCAATTCTCATTCAGTGTGGGTATTAGTTCCTAGAACTCAATAGTCATTAAATGTAGGCCACCATTCCTAGAATCCAAAATTCCAATCATGGATTACTATTGGGGAAGTACTACATGTCAATGTCCAAACTTGTAATCAGTCTAGGAATCCATGCCTATCAGTAAAAAATATCAACCATTTAATCATCCATTAAATATCAATAATTCTCTACATTATTCATTTACTAATATAATGATTATTTAAACATTTCAAAGTCCATTAGTCAATTAAACTATTAACTAAGAATATAACCCATTAATTAATACATCGTTTAATTAATCAATCTATACCTTTTTATTCTAAAAATAGTTACTCACAATAAGATTTCTATTTGAAAACCATCATGTCCTAATTAATTAACAAAATTAATGAACATTAATCACATCAAGAAACATATTTAATTCTCCCAGTTAATTTTCAATGGTTAACTTCTTGGAACATAATTACTTATCACAATTAAATATCTTACATAGCCAAAAATAATTCCACTATTAATATCGCCCCATTACTTATCCTTCCATATTAAAATTAATATCTCAATTACAATATAAAATCTCCAAAAGATCAATTTTGGAGACCCCCCCAATAGTTTGTTCCAAGAATCAAATATTCATTAAATCTCTAAGGAAATTCACAAATAAAATCTATATTCCTAATTAATCCAATTTAGGAATTCAATTATCAATGGAAAAATAGAAAAATCATTAAATCATAAAAATATCATAAATAATTACTATGGGAGTTTAATTAAGACCATATTCTTTGGTTTATTAATGGATGTTATCCCAAAAGAAATCCCCAAAATCCAAGCGACACAATGTCGTCTATCAAACTCCAGATCAAAGTCCCTAAAACCTAAATTAAGAGAAAAGGAATCAAGATCATGGTAAAATAGATATAGATCCACAATACCATATCATGATCCCAACTGATATGATTATATCTATGGAAATGGTTGATATCTTCTTTTAATAGATCAAAGAATGATAAAGGAATGAATGTGAGAAGCAACATGACGAAATCCACTTACCTATAAGAGAGTGGATATTCAATCAGGGATTTCGATCATGAAGGATGGTGTTCAGATAGCCAATAGATCCCTCCAGAAGGCTTTGGGAACACATAGAATTTATTAATCCCGAGCCAATTCAAAAATATGGGAGTCTTAGGGGTTTAGGTTTTTTCAAAAGTGATTTTCAAATATTAAAAACTATGTATATTGTTTCCAATGAAGAGATGCATGGTTATGAAAACTGTGTGCCAATAGTGCAGACTCCACTGCCCAGTTTTGCACGGTGGGCATGATTTGGTCACCCGACTTTTCTAACCATGTTCAAATTGTGTGGACTCCTCTTTCCAGTTTCGTACTCATTTCATGGATTGGTTGCACATTTTGCCAAATTGTGAAAAAACTGTGAACTACCCATATTCCATTATTTTTCATTAAATGTTCCCCCAAATGTCCCATATTCCACGAATTCAAGTTAAATGTACTTATATACATCAAAAACACCCTAAAAGGTGCCCGAGATGTCACCAAAAAAACAGGGATCTTAAAAATTATATTTCAATAGATTCCTTAAAAATGAAGAATAGAATATACATAACTATTATTTAAATGAAAGGTAAAGTGGAAAATAAAGAATATGATCATGGAAGGAAATTCATTTCAAATATAATTATTGAAACCGACATCCCAAAATTAAACAATAAATATTACTTTTTAAATGAGAAAAATTGATATGTTAAGTCTAAGTGAAATAACATATAATTGGGTTTGGAAAAATATACTTGAATACTAAAAGGAATGAGTATATGGAAAAGTAGAAGAACCCATAATTAAAGAATATTTTAGTTCTCTATAATGTTTTACTTTTAGAGATAGAGAGTGTTTCAAGATAAAATATTTTATTTATAAATTCATTTTACACAATTGAGGAAGATAAATGTTCATAAAATAATATCTAATGGAAGATGTAACCAATAATTCACGAATTATGTTAAAGAAGACGAATTATAACTCATCAAAGGGTATTATATTTTAAAAACCCCTTGCAAATTTTATATATTTAGAATTGAATAGTATTTAAAGAGAGAAAATGTTATGGTACATAATATCCCACAAATTAATACTATATAGTATAATATAAACATTTATGTACGGAAAAAAATATTAAATATATCATAGTACACAACAAGAAACATGTCTTATGAAATTAAATTTATCCCCAAGAACCACATACCATAATTCATTAATTCAACTATCATGTTTGATACTCTACGATAATATAAATAACAATCGTAATCATATTTTTCATAATTATATTAATATCTATAATATTTTATATACATTATTTATAATTATTATTATCTTTAGGAATAACTCATAATTATTATTTATAGTTGATAAAATGAGTGAGGAATTTTGATCATTTTAAAAAAGAATCATAACATCCATGTCTTTATTTAATTATTACTAAATTTCATCATTCCAAAATTGTAAAAGGGTCTAAAATTTATATTATAAATTATTTATTATTTTATAATTTTATTCTATTAGATTTTTGTTTACGATTAATAAGTATTAAATCAACAATAATCATCTTCACTGATTTTTAATAACTTGATATTAGTATACTAATTAACTAGTTTAACAATTATGTTACCAATATATAAACAAAACAAAATCTTGATTTAATTATTTATATTGTATATTATTATTAATATAGATCACACAGTCATTCACGATATTATTATATATCATTGTTTGCGTATCTGGCTAGAAAAACCCAAACATGAACAATAAAAAAATTAATCTATGACTATGAATTGATTTCATTTTAGTGTCATTATCTTAGAGGGATAATGATATTTTTTATGTTTTATCAAATATATAAATAATTATTTAATATAATTTTGATATTATGTAATAGATACAATTTTTTTACAAAATATGATTGGATTTTGTTCCCTCTCTGTACACTTGATTTATATGGTTTATGTTATACAAAATTCCTTGTTCATCGTATTATTAATATTTTATATTAATTATCTTGTAAAATACTAAAAAAATTCAAATTATTATATAAATCTATTAAACCATTTATCATGACCGACCATGTAATCCAATTATGAAAAAAAAATACGTCATTCCAATGTGACGATAGTTTGCAAATACCCATGGATTTTGATATAATTTTCCATAGAAAACTTATAATGTAATATATTGTTTTTTTTTAATAGTATAAAAAATATATCAAAATCATTATTATTTATTATATTCCACCTTATTACCTTCCATGTAAGGTTTTAATAGATAATGGAAAATCAACTTCATAGAGGCGGTAGTCTACATGTATAAATGGGTGCCATTTTTTTCTTAAGGGAAAGCATGAAAGGTGGTTAATTGTAATTAAAATAATTAAAAAAATATGTACTATAGTATAAATAACAAATTAATAATATAATTTTTAGAAAAAAAAGATATTAATGGGAAAGATATTAAAGAATAAACAAGTGTTTAAATTTAGTACATGTTACTGGATGTTGATTTTTCCCATGGATACATATTTTGAAAGGGTGGTATTAGGATACATATTTTGATCATAATTTAATGTTTTTGAAATTGGATTTAGTGGAAGTAAATAAGTTTACTTGTATTTAATATGAATCAAAATTTATGGATTGGACATGAAGGGGTTATGAGTTCCCCTTTTGAAAGTGGTGATGATATTTCTAAAAATAATATGGTGTAGATAATGTTTCATTGATCTAAAACTCATCCACTCATTTAAAAACGTGTTTTTATCTTTTTAGTCCATTTATTTAGTTATTTAGAACATCATGACCCCTTTTATATTTTACTATAGTAAATAGTTTTTCCATAATTAATTAATTTATATGTGTAAAAAAAAATTAAAAAAATTTCTAATATTGGGATACTAATTTTTAATTTTGAAGAAATTTTTTATATTCACCTTCCAAATGTGATTAATTTTAATTTTAAAATAATAATGTACTAATATACAAGAGATATTTTTATATAATTTTTATGTAAGCACATAAAATTTTATACAACATATTGTAGTTTATTATAAATATTGCCAAATATATAATTTCCTAAAAAAATATTTTTTATTTAATTTTCACATATTTCCAAAGAAAACATATTTAATATTAATTTTATAAATCTTATAGTATTTTTTGAAATTGTAATCTCTACTATTAACCTAAAATTTTAAAATTTCCTCAAAACCTAGATAAATTAATGTGTTGATAATATTGTTTTCCTTTATTAATAAATAATGTTAAATTGTCCAATTAAAATTCTAAACTTCATGAATTTATATTTAATATATAAAAATAATAAAAACATTTCTTCATAGGAAAATATCATTTATTAAATTATTAACTATTATTATTATTATTTATATCAATTATTAATTATATTGGAGTAATAAAATTATCTATATCAAAAATATATATTCTTTATTTTGTTCATATCTTTTGAAAATTATGTGCATAAAATTCATAATTTTTTAATAAAAGAAAATAATTTTTTATGAGTAAAATGATATTATAAATATTTTCAATGTGTTAGTAGATACCCATTAATTTTTATTAAAGGTTAAAATATGAAATTTATAATATTAATGTCATAAATACCTAATTAAAATATAATTAAATGCTTATATCATCCCAAATTAATGTTTTGGGACCCCTTAATATAATCACATATGAACTAAGTATAAATAAATAACTAGTTAAAATCTAGGGAGCATATTATGTTTTCATGGATATCATTGAGATCATCACAACCATAATCTTCTCCAGCATTATATTTTCTTCATGTCATAATATTATGACTGGAAAGTTCATATTTATGGAAACCCCTAGTGAGAGTACATCATTTACAAAAATAAAAAATTTGAATCATAATGGTGATGTCTGCTGCCTGATAACATTTATTTACTTTTTCTCCATTGATTTCATAATAGGATTACCTCCTATTATACTAATTAATATAATGACTATATAATAATAATAAATTTTTATTTGAACATTGAATAAATGTTTTATTCATAATTCTATGTATAAACAAAATTATTGAATTTCAGCCTAAGGAATATATATAATTATGTTTTTGGTTATTATGATCTCCACATTAAAAAATAGCATCCCATAAATTTTATTATTCCTTTGTAATTAAATTGATACGATTAAATATAAGATGGAAATGAGTAATATTTTAATCTATAATAATGTTTCATCCTAAAAACCATTGGTATTACTAGTGAACTCATCTTCAGTTTAATATAATAAACTAACAAACATTTAGTTTATATCAAACAATTTGAGGTATGAACACATAATGATTCAGTGTTATGACCTATATATTTGGGTGGATTTTATTAAGGATTTTATATTAATCTTAGTAACAATATGTGATCATGGGTAAATTTAGGATACAAAATGTTATTTCACTATCTTTGGTTTTATCATGGTATCAATGTAGAAGGATAATATAAATTCCCATTATCACACTTAAATTGACATTGGATGAAATAATAAAACCAATAGATGATTTTATTAATTAATCAAAATATTTTCATCGAGGTAGTGATTCGATGTTCTTATCAATCATTGAAGTTAAAATAGAGTTGGTTAGACAAGATAAAAATATGACACTAAAAATTATTAAGTAGATTGTTAGTGTTTCTCACTCCAAATAATTTTTTAAACACCCGAAAATAGTTTTGGATTCATAGTGATAACCTATTTCACATAGTTTTGGATGCTCCCAATGTCGATCATCCTTTTCATACCATATGTTATATAATTTTATTGTATAATTCCAATTTTTTACAAAAATTTTATATTAAAATATTCATTGTACCTCTAGATGAAATATGATTTATTTAGTATTGACCATCAAGTTCTCCAATTCTCTTTAAAAATCGATGTCATATTCAATAATAATCCACATGTAAAACATATAATATTTAATTAATGATACTTTTATCGGTTTTTTCGTACCACATTATGACACGAAGGTTATTTAATCATATATTATTTATATTCTTCATCACCTAAAAATCCATTATACTCTAACCTTCTATAATATAATGTGTTTGGAATCTCAACTATGATAACATTGTAATACATGATTTGTGATTGAAAATTATAAATAATCTCAAGACTCCTCACTATTGATCATGTCCCATTATATTTCTAGTTTGGAAAATTTATTTATTTTCCCCATAATCCTTTTTTATCCTTGATTCATTGGTATTCATCCATTACTGTAACAAAAAAATGTAAACCATGATTGTTAAAAAATTATAAACATAAGATAGTTATGTGGTTTTTTTCAAAAATGTATTACAATTAAAAAATATTATTTTATATTTTTGATCACTGAAAATATCAGTCATTTCAATATTTTTTTCTTTAGGTTGGGGTATCTCATATTATATAATAGAATTCTGTAAAATAATGAATCCTTATAATTTCTTATAAAGAGGGTGTGAATTAACATAGCATATCTCGCAGGCATTTCAAGGTATAAGTGAATTCATAGGCCAACTCATCATGAACCAGATTGAAGATAGAGTTTATATTCAACTAGCCTTTATTTGGGTGGTTACCCATAGATTAATTTATTACATAGAAATATCCCCATGTAGTTATCTATAAATTTATTAATCATATATGATCACATGTATTCTATATTATACCTGAACATTGGGATGCCAACCTATACATTGATTTCCATTAGATTTGATCCTTATGTTTTCACTAAAGTTTTATTATAAAAATCCCAAATAAATTAGTAATTTGATTGAAAAATCAAAAGTATTATTTATAAAATTGATTTTATAAACCAATAAACCTTATCAACCATTAAATTATCCCAATCTAACATCCCGACCTATAAACCCTTCATTGATAACAACTATGATGTACCAAGAATATGTACATATTAAAAATAAATGACATAAAAAGATATTTCATTATAATAAATTCATATAATCTTTTAGATATAGAGTTTTATAGAATCAATAAAAAAATTTAATGAATAAAACCAATTTGTTTTCCATTAATAGGGATTTTTCACTATATAAGAATGTTGTTAATCCAAAATAATTCTTCAATATCTCCCATATATTTTCCAAAACAAATGTTCTAGGTAGATCATAAATATTAATTATTTTCATAACATAGGTCAATCGGAGCATCAGTAAGGGTATATCATAGATTCTCTGCATGATTATTCTGATACGATAACAATCATATATCAAAAGTTATTAGAAGATGTCTCTAGGTACAATAAATGTACAAATGAATGATATACTAAAAATGAATATTTTATAAGTAAAAACATCATTAATAGTGTAGACTAATAACATATCATGAAATATCTATATCTCAATGAGGGAAGAATATTAAATATATTCATAAATATATATAAAAATAATAATAAATTGTGGGAGAATAAAGGTGTGGCATATATTAGGAAAACCCATTAAGCATGGAATGTAATAAATCCTAAAAGGGTTATAATCCTAGAAATTTGGTTTATCTATAATCCTATGAAAACTAAGAGAAGACTAATTTTTCCCTTTCCTTTTTGAACACATTCAATATGTCATCCCATTAAAATTTGAGAAAACTCATAATTCATACAACATTATGATAAAACAAAATATGTCTATAACATTCTATCATAAAAGGTACAAAACGAATCCTATGTATTGGTTTCTGATATAGTTTCCCACCTGGAATAATCTATACATATATGTTACACATAAAAAATCATATATAATATCACAAAGATCCCATGGAAATAATATAATTTCATATATTTTTTTAATGTAACTACATAAGTAAGCCATTAAATATTCCATCATCAATAATAACATGATATTATTAAAAAAAATGAATGACTATCTAGATTTATTTTAAAATATTTGAGTTATTTACACTTAGATAAATATAATTTTGAATATACTATTTATACCTTATATAATATTTCATATGGATAATTAAGTAATTTAATCATGAAATCACTGATAGGTATCTAGTTGAACACCATCCATACATTTGAAAAGAAGAAAATATGAATTTTATGATCAAATAAAATAATACATATATTGGTTTCCAAATATAATGGTGAACTCTTAGAAGAATAATAAATGTTAAAGGAGTAGAAACCAATAATAAAGCGGTCTGGAATTATTATATATAATGAAAATACTTTTTATAATGAAAATTTTTCAAAGAAAAAAACATTAATTTATTGGTAAATTTATATAAGAGTGGATTGGGGCGTGCCATAAAAAAATAAATTTTGGGAAGGCTCCTATCATAGAAGAAAGAATTTCATGAATAAGCATTATCACTCAAACAAGTGAGTTTAGTTATAAACCCATTAAGCATTTTTATCTATTGATTTGAAATGATTTTAATGTGACAAAACGACATAAATTATCAAAAAACAGGAATTAAAATAATGTTTCTAGATATATTAAATAGTATTTAATCAAACCATATCAAGGATATTGAGGTTCATAGGAAAATCATGTTTCATGAAATTTAATTTGAGACAAATAACCTGTTACCAAAATTACATATATCCATTAATGTGTTTTATTCTCTTATATAAAATATGTTTATAATATTAACCATTTTTACAAACTTATGTATATGCATAAACTATCATAAAAATAGTTTGTAACTAATAAATATATGTATATTGGTTATTTATTATCTATTTTTGATATAGTGTGTGAGGTATCCTGATCATATTGAATAACTTTCGTAAGATCAATGTTTTTCATCATTATTATCCCAAGGTTATTAATAACCATATAAAACATGGTATTGTAATTATTTATTTATAATTATTTTTAGGTTATTATTTCTTCAAAAGAGGTTTTTTCTTTAGTTTATGATGAAATTAGCAAGGAGCATGTATGAGTGATTTTAAACGAATAGAATCTAGAATCTTAATTAGTGAGTTTAACACTAATGTTACCATTATTGAACTAGAAGAAAATAATTTTTTAATAATTTATAACATATATTTTATGTAATTATTTTCAAAATTTAATGCACCATATTACAATATATCATTTCTCATTTGGTTGGTTAGATATACTCAAAAATGAACATTCCATAATTAATGATTGATTATGAGGAGATTTTATAGAAATATCATTATTAAATAGTCATAATGTTATTTTTATGTTTATGAAATTGATTATTTGGAATTATTATGAATTATACGATGATATTATATATATGAAAATGTTACAATGTAAGAATAAATTGATTTTCCTCACAGTATGCATGTTTTAAACGATCCAATTTAGAGTGATTATATTTTTATTATATTATTAAATGTTATTAAAATTTTTATTACATAATAATAATAATTTCTAGAAAATAATAGTTTTAATATAAAATAATTTTCATTACAATCCAGTTAATTGATTTTTATAAAATATAATACACTATTAAAAAAAGGTGGTAGTCAAACATAATGCTTGGATGTTGTTATATTTTACATGGTACATAGGAAATGTGTAATATGGTTTTTTTATAATTAAATCAATTTTATAAAAATAAAGCATATTTTTTAATTTCAAAATTGTGAACATCCATTTAAGGGGGGGAATTAAAATGAAACATGGCTCATTCTGTTGGTGGTAGTCCTCACAAACACATGAATGACATTTTAATTTTACTCAAGGGAAATTAAGTAAGGTGGATAATGGTTCATACCAAAATATAACAATTTTTACTATGATATAAATATATAATTCATCATATATTATTGGAAAAAATATATTTTAAATCGTATTATTTAATAGAATCAATATAAGGATAATGATATTATATATATTAAAAGCATGTGTCTTCTATTGGAGAACACCCAGGTAATATACGCCATAGGATATATAAAAAAAGGGAAAGAACTGAAATAAGATTATTGGGGAAGGATAAAAAGGATATTTTTTTGAATAATTAAATCTTTTCATGATCTCTTGATTGAGTGGTGACAGACACCTTTTATAAGTTGTGAGAATTACATTTTTGTAAATATTTCATCTTAATATAAAGAGATACCATGTTTTATATGTTAATAGACCAATAAAATATATTTGTAATGGAATATATAATTGTTTTGTTGGGACACAAATCAAACTATAACTTTGGAACATGTTTCAATCGTTAGAAATTTTTACACTTTTCCCTTTTATAGTGGTAACTAGTTTTCACCCAAGTAATTATTTTTTTATGCCACAAAAACAAGTACCTATTAATATAAGTATATATTCTATTTGAAAAATTTAAATCATTTTTATTTTAGTTTCATTAATTTATGAAAATTAAACATAAACAATTTTATGTATTATATATTAAAAATAGTTTTAGAGAATAATATAAATAAATTAATATACCAAAATTTAGTTCAGAAAGTAAAAGAAATATTTATTAATTTATAAATTTACATATAAACAATATATTATTATATAATATGGATTCATTATTCTCTAATTCATACATATTTTCTAATAATTTCATAAATGACATGATATTTGTAAAAAAACAATATCTTCCACTATTCAAAAAAAGTTCATTATTACTGAACAATCTGGAAAATTTCGTCTCAAGATAATATTTTTTTGTAAATCCATATATGATTTTAGTTTTGTTAAATTACGTATTTAAAATATATAAATATATATATTTTAAATGGATGTATAAGAAATAACATTCTCATATAAAGATAAATTATTTCATAATTTTAAATATTCTTATAATTATATCATATTAATGAATAATTATTTTAGTTTTAATAAATTAGACAATTGAAAAAAAAATTCATATATAATATATTTAATATCATAAAATAAATAAATTAAAAAATTAATATATTCATAAAAAATATTAATTTTTATGTGTAAAATGTCCTTGTTAATATTATCAATACATTAGTAACGAAACCTTTTTTAAAGTTAAAAAATGTGAAATATATTAAAAAAATGATATAAATAACATAAATATTTTTAATAATTACATGTTTATATGATCCTAATTTATTGTTTTGTATTCTTCTAGGATCCCAAAATAATATTTAACCATTACATTTGTTTTTTGGGAATTAAGGGGTAGGGATTATGTATCAAATATGTCATGATAGTTTCCTAGAGCTTCAACTTATTTCAAATATTATTACACTCATATTATAATGGTTTTATTTGGGATTATTCTTTCTGTTTGGACATCCCTTATGATGGTACCTTCTTTATATTCTCAAAACAATTTGAATCATAAGTTATACATCCACTACATTATGCGTTTTCATTCATTTTTAATCATATAGTTTATTATATTGTTAGTTCCTTTAATCACTAATAATATAACTAATATATTATAATGGTAATAATATAATTTTTATGAATAATGATTTAATTTTAGTTCGGTGACATGTTTAGAAAAATCTATTAAAATAATATTTATTAAAGTAAAATACATAGTAAAATTTCTAAAATTTATATTCCATGTTCGAGGATTAAATGTTTCAATTATAAAAGAGAAATAAACATTAGATGATATAGAAAAAACTACATGATGATGTTCAAGGCCTTTAATCAGTCATCATCTCATTGGTAGGTCACCATGTTATTTATCAGCTTTGTGAGTTAGGTTTTCAATGAAGTGCATATATTTTGTGAGATATCTCAATATACCTACAAATAAATGATTTTTTTAAGTATTAATATCATGTATTTACTTGTTTTTCTGAAGGTAGAATTTGAAACCATGATTTTAGTCTACTATGTTGGGAAAATACTTTGATTTCACCACAAAAAAATATTTTAGTTGTGTTTTTAATGTTATATTGATGTATTATTCTTAGAAAATTATCATGATTGTTAATCAAATCATGGCTCAAGTGATATTTTTTTATCATATCATCAAAATATAATTTCATTATCTCAAATAAAATTGAAATTATGATGTATAAAATTTCATATTTATGTTGTGCCATCATTTTCAAGCTACAGGGAATCAACCTATATCTATATAACTTGTTTGATTCCAAATTATGAGTACCATAAATATCATCATGGTGAATTTAGATATGATTATTTCTAGAATAATCATGAATGAATTATAATGATGAAAAACATGTTCATTTTATTTATTATCTCTATGATTAATACTATAAATTCAGCCATCGGATAATGATGATTCCATTCCCTAAGTCATTAATGACTATGATTTGAACATTTTTTACAAATTTGATCAATATTGGAAATAGATTTCTAGAATTGATCTTCTGGAATAATATTATCATCATTACCTTATAAATATCAACATCCATCATTGTGGTTTTCTTTATATGCATTATCCATATTTCATTATTTTAACCACAATAGTTTCCTAGAAAATTATTGAAATTATGTGAATAAAATATTCCTTATACCACTATATTTTGATCAAAAAGATAAATTAGGCATTCCACCTCTTATGAAATGATAATATTATTGATGGTTAGAATAAATGAAAATTTTTGGAAGACTATAATACTTTTACCATCACACAAAATATTATGTAATTATTATAACAATCTAATAACATTTGTGTAATACATGATGTTAAAAATAAGATTTAAACATGATTTTCATATAACAATACATTATATAAAATGATAAATAGAAATTTAAAATATGAATACATACATTAATAGATTTCTACAAGGATTAATAGAAACAAATTAAAAAAAAATATGGGGGACTCTACAACAAAACCAATGTCCCTACTCGGACTAGTCTCTCAAAATCCAACTAACTAATCTAGTTAAATATATAACAATAATTTTTACATAAAAATCATACAGATTTTACCACACACATAGTTGTTATCGTATAGGTTGAAAACAGGAAAATTAGTAGGGTCCCACCATGTTTGTTAATTATATATCATTATAAAAAATTAATATTGTTTTAAAAATAAATAATTTAGTGGTATATAGAATGAATGAAATCAAGTCAGGTCATTTTGACCTAACCATGATCCCATGATGCTTGGAATCATCTACATGGTCCTTTTTCAATAATAGGATTCATCAATTTCTATAAACCTATGATCATTTCATATCACTCGTGGAAGGATAAAACAAGAGTCCAGACAACTAACCTCCCACTCATGGTAAAATCCCATTAAAATCCTGATTTTATTTAATATTAAACCCCACTACCATATCTCTCTGGGTGAGGTCAAATTCCACATATCCTTCCATGTCCCATACCATTACGCACTAATTTTAGGTATTGAATCTTACCACATCCCATGAAATATATTATACCACCACACACTCACATTTATTTTGGTCTCATAGAAAATCATAGAAATAAATTTTTATACTATAGATAATGTATATTATAAATTCTTAAAAATTACTCTCTCACTAAAGGTAAGGCGTCATAAAAAAATTTGACTAACACCCTCACACTGATGGTATAGTTCAATATCACATACAGACCACTACACTCTTAATTATGATTACATCCTATATAACATCTCAATCATGTTAGATACTACCATCTTCTCAATCAGGACAGGGTCTCTTCATAAATTCACAACACGACTGAAGCATAAATAATTAGAAAAATCATGAATAGAAGACCTGACCACATCCCATCCATTAACTATTCAAAAATATATCATCGAGAAGAATTATCATAGAGTGTGTTAAGACAAACCAACATTACAGACATAACCTAACTCATCTTCTCTATATACCCTCCAAATATGCATTTAGAAAATTTTCACAAGGTTCCCATAACTCTATATTATACCTTACATAATATCCAAGCCTAGACATCACACCTAACCAGACAAAATACTAATACACTCAATCAGAATATACAGTACTCCATATAGTGTTTGAAGAACTCAATTAAAATATTACTCTATATCTAATGACTAGATAGTAACCATCTTCACCTATGGTGCATAACATCTCATCACATCGCATTTGGTAGTTCCACACATCATCCAACCAAACCCAATTTCTCTACCCATTGCATATTTTGTTTACCTTTATCCATTCCACGTGGATTCTTACTATCAATCCATACTCACAAAAAATTTCTATTCAAATCCCTTTAGATCCACAAAATATGAAGATGTGAATCTTTGTCATTATATTCATCAAGTACTTATGAGTATGAAAAATGGGAGTTTTCACTCCCATTTGTGATAAAACAATATAACCCACAATGTAGAAGAAATATTTTATTGAATCAATACCCATATTTATACGGTTTCATTACTATATGGTAAGTCATGTGGGACTTCAACTACATTTTCTAAGGTCTGGAACAAATCAGACCACATGTGATGGGATAACCACTTAGAAGTTCTTCTAATATATCAATAGGACACACCACCTTCAATAAAATAATATAATCATGAGATAAGACCAATTTATATAATATAGACCATTATATAATAATCTCAATATTCATGTAATTGAATTTCATACGGATATTACATATAAAATTTCATAACATAGGCATGTATCATAATTATAGACACACTATAACCACATTATAAATTACATGAATCTAAAACATGGTGATGAAATAATATTCATATATATATTCAGTTATTTTTTAATTTTAATGGGACTACAAGAATTATATAGGTGATAACCCCTTAATCAATGATATATCAATGTCATTATGATAATTAACTGATATATATATATATAAATTATAAAATACCATATCGAAGTCCATATTACATAATTATTTTTAACAATTATAATTTACTAAAAAATTAGACGAAACATTATAAAATGCTAAGAAACATAAAAATCCATTGTGTTGAGTTATACCTATGAGAAATCACATGTAAATTCTCCATTCCAAACATTTACTTCTACTATGTGAAAATTTCATTATCAGCTAACATTTAGTCAACTATTGATACTATCCAACATAAAAAAATATATGAAAATTAACATGGAAATATACCGAATTAAAAATTATATAAGGCACTATGAGTTCATAATTCCATGGATTCCATTATCCCCCACACATAAGATACCCTTGGTTTGGAATGATCTTATCTTACAATATTGGAATAAAAAACCAATCCCAAACTATGATACAATGCTAATTTGTCGAAATGAAGGCGAATGAAATCCCAGGAAAAAGTGGGAATTGATAACAATAATTTCTATTGAATATCATCCTAACATAACCCTAAACAAGGTGGTGAAAGAAAATAGGAAGTGAGAATGATTCGGGTGAATAGGCTATTCCCAATCCCCTTTCCCTATAAATCAGGATAAGGGATTACATGGATATATTTGGTTCTACAAAAAAAAATTAAAATATATTTTTGTGGTCCAATGTATCATAACCAATGTGGATCATCACATAATTCCCCTTGATGAGGTTTTCACTGTGGCATAGCCTACTAGGTCACAACACTCTCACAAACCATAGTCATCTACTGCGGTGTGACCAAAAGATTGTTTGTGAGAATTACCATATTGAATCACTAAATTACCCTTCATATTAGGATCCATACATGATGAAAATAGATTTTCTATATAAAAAATTCATTTTGATAAATAGCATTCGGGAAAAAACACATTATATATGATTTTAACCTCATCCAAAATTAAAAAAATAATATAAAAAATATGGGTTTTAATGCAATCCCCTCTTTTATGTCATATAAATTTCACAATATCTAAACATTTGATGACAATAAAAACAATCTATTTCAATAAATATTGGTTTATAGATTGATACGTTTACATTAATAGATTTTTGAAGTAGGTTCAATCAAAGCCTATTCCAATGCATAAATGAGAACCTAAGACCAAACCGATACCTACAGGAAAATATGAAAACACGTCCTATAGGTGTTACAAATCTCAAAATTCTAATCTAGATTATGAAACTCTAATAACAACTATTAGTTTTAAAACAAATTATGAAATATTTCCTTACAAACTCTAAACCCTAAGCCTTTTTAGAGTGAAAAATACAATTAATTAAAAAATATTACATCTTATTGGATGAATACTCAATATATACCATTATAAGAAAATCTATAATAATGTAGATATTTTATCATTTCATACATGGATACAAAAACAACATGTTCATAAATGATCAACATAATCTCCCACTATGAATAATGTACCAGAATTATAATTAGGAATATCATACCCAAAATAATTTTTATAATTTGGGGAATGCAATAATAATATTAGGTGATATTAAATTATTATTAAGGGTTTTAATGTGAGAATTCAATGATAAATTAATCCTAAAATAATAACAAGGGCATGAGAACGTGTAATTATAATTTTTATACCATTCCCATTATATCATATATCATAATCCCTAGTCAAGGAATAAATTCAAATTATTCATAATATATATATATATATCATATAGGAATGAAATAAATTTATTATGAGAGAAAAACATTTCTATATGAAATATGTTTATGGAATATACATATGAATTGAAAATAAATTCCTTATTAGAGTATGACTTCATTTAATATCCTAGTGCATTGGTATCACTCCATCTTCCATCATATTCTTACTCAAGGTTCACTCCCAGTGCTATCAATTTGGACATAGTCCCTTACAGAGCATAGTTAACTCCACATTGCAATACTTATTACCTCATGAGATATCCATCTTTTCCCAATAAATTATAGGGATATGTATCTTTATAAAAACCAATAAAACAATGAAATTCATATATATGTATTTGTTATATATGGCCATTAAAAATTCTATATTTCATTACTCTTTAAAGGGAAAAGGGTTTAAAAAACATTACATCCTAGATTCATAGCATAACCCATGGGTCAGAAATTGGTATTCATAAAGGACTCATTAAAACATAATTTAAACATTGGAGAAAAACATTTTCATGGTATATCCTTTAAACCACAATTACAATCCATCCAATGAATGAATTTGGGTGGTATCATTGTATTGTATTATTAGTAAAACCTTATTAACATAGATAATATTTATTATAGTTGAAAGACTTATTTAATATATCACTTGATTATTTCTTGAAGATAATACATTTTTAAAATTGAAATGAGTTATTTACAAAAATAAAATTTTATTAAAATCGTGGAGACACATTTTAATTAAATATATTCCTGGAAAATCATTAAATAATATTTAAAAAAATTTATAGTTATTATTGGGTGAATTTTTATTCATTCCATATATGTTTTAAAAAATATTCCATTCATATTTTCTGTAAAACCCTAAAGTAATTCACTTGGAAAATTAATAGTAGATTCAGTTCAAACAATTTCATTAAAAATTTAGTTATTAAATATAATGAATTTAAATAATAATTACACAATAATAAAAAAAATACTGAAAGCATTTAAAAAAATAATAATATGAAAAATAAAAAAGATTAACAAAGGGAGTGGTAAATTTGTTTTCCATTAAAACTATATTTCACCCTCTTGAGTATATAAGGTGTTAAAAATGAAAAGAAATTTTTTACCTTTTATAAATACCATAGAATAAAAAATTCAATATAATTAATGATAGATATGATAAAAATATTATTATAAAAACATTACCCTAAAGAGTTGATAAAAATGAAATGTTTACATAAATCCATTACCACATTAGTTTGGATGGAATTCTAAGACCAATCTGTAACATCCCGAACCAGGTGCCACATACTATCTCCCCTATCTATTAAGTCATACAACCTCATAAACACCTCCATGTTCTCTAAATGCTTTTACTAGAAGTTAGGTTATAATATCGATCACGGGGAGACTATCACCTCTTTATCAATATAGCACAATAGAAGAAGTAAATTATCAATATCCATTGGTATAAAAAATAACAAAACCAATATATTATCATATATTGACCAAAATAGTAAATACAATATCTAATTATAATGTATAGATATGTCATGAAAAATACATTTCAATCGTCATATGAATAATGAATAATAAATAAAGGCAATGAAAAATCATTACTAGGGTGAGAATAAAATATAGTTCCCTCAACCATACTCCATCTCAAATCATCCTTCTAACATAAGAATATTTTACATATCTTATCTAGCAAACATGTAGTACGTTTGGGTACTGATTAGGAAGCTAGAGTAGGGAGTGAGTATAACTCAATAGGCCACCACCATTGGCGTCCAAAAAATATCTAGTCCACAACAATATATGATGTTTTATAAAGAATTATTTACAGTGGATAAGGTAATTACTTATCACATTTCTTTATCCTTTAATTTACAACATTCACCCACGTGTTCCATTGGACACCATTACCCTCAATACCCTCTACATCAAATATTTGAGTCTGCACCGTTTCACAAATGGAATTTAAAATTCATTATAAAACATGGGATTTAATTATACATTTTATTCAATTTCACATCATTGTCATTTGGACCCATATTCCAATACCATTCTCTTAGGAATAGGGAATAATGTGAAACATAACATGGTTATTTGGTGTCCATGTCCTTCTCCCACATATCAATGTCTCAAGGGGATTTTGATGCTCATTCCCAAACCCACAACTCAATATCACATGTGAATTTTGAAACGCATTTCCTAACCCAAACATGCTATCTCATTTGGGTATTTTGAGCCTCAATCCATGTACCACAAACACTCATCACATAAGGGTATTTTGTTCCTTATTCACTATCCCACACACATTCATCAAATATATCACAAATATAATAGTATCATACACATCAATGTTAATAAAAAATAACCCTCATTTTTCTATAATTTTCCACATGATGTACCATTAAATATATCCAAATAATCATGGTTCAGTACTTGAATCACATTGAACAAAATTCATAATTCACCATTAATACATTTTGAAAATTTTATCCCATATAACTCATTAAACCATTAGGGTCAATACAACCATCTCCTAATCCCCATTGTAAATTAATACATAATCACATTAATTTCCCAATTACACAATCCACATGTCAAATAAATTCTAGAATGTGAACATGGAATTACCAAATTAACGAATTTATTAATCCAATTCAACCAATTTCATCAAAATAATAATTACCAAATTCCATTTTCCCATATTCAAATAAATTCATAATCATGTGTAAAATCAATTAAATCATTAAAATGATTCCATAAATTAATTTATCGTTTAGTTCATTAAATTAAAGATTGAATTGTTAATAATGGAAATTGAAATTTCAAAACACATACACTCAATTAGAATTAATGATATTTGGATTTGAATTATGCCACCAAACTCAAACACGATGGAGATAAATCACCTAATAGAAAATCCCAATCCAAAGAAAAATAATAAGATCCAAATGAATAATGAGATCTATTTGAGAATCAAATATACATGATCAAAATGATTAGTTCTATCAAAACCTATATCAAGATATATTACCAATGTAGGAAAACCATCCCCTTTTTAACTATAATTCTACCTAAGATAGGGAATCCTAATCCAGAAGAAACCACATACCTAATTAGGTAAAGATATGTCAATAAGACATTCAATTCACACTGAATAGTGTTTTAGAGACCCATTAATTCACCCAAATGAATCTTTAAGTGATAAGAATAGGTTATTGTTGAGTTGGGCCATCATGGGTTAATTTGAGGGTGTTTGTGAATTTTTAATCTAAATTTTTTAATAATTTTACATTCAAGAACAATTTCAGTTATATGGGTGAATTGATTCTCAAACTATGCACCAAAACAATGAACCTATTCTAGGTGGCTCCTAGTTTCTCTTAAGTGATAACACAGTTTGGAATGGCATGCACCATTCATTAAATCCCTCTTGGTAAGGGGTTTCATTATTATCAAGGGCATGGTGCATAGTTTCAGAAAACCATCTGCCAACCAGGAACTAACTAAAACCCCATAATTGTTTTTTAAAATTTATCCCAAATACACACATTAATAAAAAACAATATATTGTCCAATCAAGGAAAAATTGTACCTATAAATAATCTCGATAAATCTCTTAAAATAGTGAAGATCATACAATCTCCCCACATTATAATTGTTAATCCTCGAGATGTACTGCCAATCATCTCAGGGATTCCTTGAAAAATGATAATCCCACTGAGTGGGAATATCAACTTTATCCTCCCATGTTGTTTCCTAAACACAACCATGTTTTTATTATACATGAACAATAATCATAGTCGTTCCCTATAATTAATTTTCACTATGATCCAAACCATGTATCATAATTTCCTTATAGTAGGCATCATTATCAAGAGAATCATAATCCACATCGATCACATGAGAATAGTCAAGGAGATTCCACTGAAATTGTGAAAAAATAAAGACATCATTCACAGAACTATACTTCGGAGGTTGATGTAATCATCATGCCAGTAGACTAATTATCATCACAATATTATATAGACCATAAAACCTATGAGATAGATTTATCTATCTTTGTATCCTATGGTGACCCAACCTAGGAGACACCTAAGGGAAAACATGATCTCTATCTCTAAACTATAGGGTTCTTTTTAATAGACTAATATATGACATTCATCCACTCTGGTATGTAGCTGTATTCTCTTAAATGAACTGAACATACATTGAGGTCTCGTGCCTGAGATAACATCCCAATAACTCTAACTCACCTACCTCTATTAACCATATAATAAATCTTCATGGCCTTTCATAAGGATCCTCATATGGTTTCATATAGATAGTTTCATAATAACCAATGTAATTGGGGAAATTCATGAGTTTTAGGTGCTTATCCAAAGACCCACAAAATTATAGAACATGCACTTGAAACATATCCTAAATTCCACGTATAGTGTGTTTTGAATTCCAATTTATCAGTTGGTTGAATTCTGTATGGAATAAAACATGTGTACCATGAGTATTCTACAAGAGCTTATAGAATCATGATGTAAATTGTCATCCACTGTCTGAAATTGCATTCCATGGAACCCTATGAGGATGCACTATTTTCTAAATATACAAATATCTCAAAGTATCAACTATGAAAGTCTCCCTTATGTTAATAAAGTGTATATATTTGTTCAATTTGTGAAAAATCTCCCAAATAGTATCATTCTTCCATGTCATCCTGAGGAGACCAACCCAAACTATGATAGTGATGTCGAAGAACATACATTCCAAAATGGGAAACATATGATGTAAACCTATCGGTCATTGAGGATGGAATAAATGTATTGAACGGTGTAGAATCCTTTCATGAACCATGAAATATCATTTTTCATGCTCATCCACTAACACAATCATCATAGGTCACAATAGATTTTGGACACAAATGGATTCATCGGTAGTTTCGAGCCATGAAATTCATGAATCACATCATCTCACATATTTGTTGTCATTACAACCCAATTTATGAAATAGAAGATATTTTCCTCATCTATAGTCCAAATCAATGCCCAATACCACCCTTCAAGGCTTTTCCTCCAGGAAAAATCTATCATATTCTCATAATTCAAGTATATAATTTATCTCAAATGTGTCAATTATACTGAAATGGTATGGTAGTTTTTTCACATGACTCTTCAGGACCACAACATAGATGTCTACCGGTTAAGACATAATCATCCACTCATCACTAGAATCCTAAACATTCAAAGTCATAGTTTTCATACTTATATCATCTACAACACTATTCAATTTCTTATGTATATCTGCCAGCCCATAATCAAATGATTTTATGTTCTCCATCCACCACCACATCTATAGATTGTGGTTTCACTGTAAATATATATATATATATATATATATATTAATCTTTTGTTATTAATATACAGAATGATCCATTCACCCAATAAATAATTCCACTAACACTTCAAAGTATAAACCACTGTATAAAACCTAATTTTATGCATTGTGTAGCACTATTCACATGGCCTCAACAGCCAAGACCCAAATGACAAAACTTGATATCCGAAAACAATACCTGCTTCATGACCTATTTTTGAAGCAACACCAAACATTGTATAAACCTTACATGTATCACATAATGATCAATATATGTATCATATTCAAATGATTCTTTTATTCCTGGAAAATTTCCCAATATCGTCAGTCCATTATATATTTATCCTCTTCTTGGATAATCCCAAAATTGGTGCAACCAAATGTGAATTTTCTTGCATGATTCTCTGAAAATATCTGAAAACCCCCAGGTATATATAAATATCGAATACATTCTTGTGATTATTCCAAGAAACAAAAAATTGAACATTATGTGGGTCCACTGAACCACCATAAATTGAGATGATATGACCAAGTAAGTTTAAATGGTCAATCCAAAACCAATACATTGATATCATGGAATAAAATTGATGTTATCTCATTATACCCAATAGAATGTAACGATGTTGTGCATGATGATCATGATTCTTATTGCTCACTATGATGTCATACATGAACACTACCATAAATTGATTCTGTTATAGATGGGTTATTCTATTCACCAAGGGCATAAAATCTTATAATGTGTTTGTTAACCTAGAGTGTATCCTGAAGAAAATATAAAGGACATAACTTCTCTTGAAATTAGTCATCAGAATATTCGAAGGCCTAAACAACAACTGATGATACACATATATCACGGTGATATTATAGAAAAAAATATCACCATAATTATTCAAATATATCATTAATACGTGGAAGAGGATATTTGATATTCACTATCATCTGGATGAGATTCTTCTCATCATCAAATAAGCATAGAGTCGTGTTTTCCATCTTAGAAGACAAAATCAGAGAACCCTATAGTGAAGTACATGGATAGATAAACCCTTCATCGATTATCTCATTTAGTTGAGTCATAATACCTCGAATATTTATTTATGTCTTTCATTATGGTAGAAAAGAGTCTACTCATCCTCAGTCATGAGCCAAATTATAAAAATCATATCCCTCCTCAGTGGAATCCTAGAAATATCATTAGGAATCAAATATATAAAATTTTCTAATATCAGGTAAATGACTACATGATTTACATCTCCCTAATATAGTAATAGAATGTCAAGAATTGGCAGTGAGCTCCCCGATATGTTGATGAACCAGCCATGCATGACCTGCCTGGATATCTCATTCTCGACAGTGAATAAAATTATTACCCTATACATATGTAATCATAAATGTACTATAGTAAAAATATATTTGTGATTGGTTTGAAACTAATAAGTACATAAACATAATTTTGAAAACATTAGAAATTTCCATAATGTTATATTTACATATAAAATGATACACATCATCCTTGATAGAACACCACTTATATAAGCAGATATTCATCAAAAATACCCCCAGTAGTGTATCAATTTTTATAAACAATCACTCAAACTCCAATGATAGACTCAACCCATTAAAATGTTTCTAGATACAAAAAAAAGAGTGGCATCAGTATCAATTATGGCACTCACTAGGATAGAATTTGAATGAATATTACCTATAACGATTGATGGTCGAGACTCACAATCAACCATCATAAGATAAATGGCATGTAGCATTCAAAACACTATTTTTTTGTGATTTAGTATGAGACCCTTTAGATACAACACTCCACTGATTTGGGAACTCTTTCACAGAAGTACCACATACAGTACCTCTCCCACCCGGGCTAGTAGCACTCCAACTTCCAGACTTTTATGATGTTGAGTATTCCTCTCTAACACTCTATTTCATCATATTATCTCCATCACTATCCATCTTTCATGGGTTCTTATATATACTTTTTAGATTTCTTATCCTTCCAGAATATTTAACATTACCTGTGGTCAGAGTAAATATTACGATAGTGGTCTGGCATACCACACTGGTGGCATATCACTCGAGAATGAAAAAAAGTAATGGATCCTCCCCCTAGAAACTCTTATTTAAAAATATATTAAAAAAATTATCATTATAATTCTTCATATAACTAGAAGAAGTACCCCCATATTATCCATTATATACCACATGTCCTCCATTAGATCATTCCATTATGATCTCTACTAAAATGAGTGCCTCATCCATCTCATTATATTTTTTCCAACTGAATGATATTAACATTGGACTTAATATCACATGTAGAAACATCTTATAAATTCATTAGAATAGTTTCCTCATCCCTTACCATCACTGGATCAATGTGCATCATTTTAGTATAGTTACCATCATTTTCTTTCATGAACACTCTCAATTGGGTCTACCAAATGAACACACCAATAACATATTTTCTCGATGCCTCCAGAAATAATTTCAACAGGAATATATCTTGTAATTGCATCCAATACATACCATCATCAATCCCATTTAGTTATCAAATAACCCACCATAACATCAATGATCATCGTAACATACAATCATAAAATTTGACCATCATCTCACCCAGAGTCTCTAAATGGTAATGTATTTTCTGTAGGCACTTGATCTAGAACATTACAGATTCAGTCCCAAACACACGGTAAATATTCAAAAGGTTCTGTAAATGAAACACCCATTTCATGTTAGACATAATATTCCCTACACTCTAAGGGTATCGCTCGAAAAAATTTCATGACGTGAGAATTGTTCTCAGACAAATTCTTTCCATCTACTTTACCCAACACTATCTGTTCATTTGGTTCCACTATTGGAGGAACATTTACAACCATATTATTTTGTGATCCAACAAAAAATTTTCATCAAGATAAAATATCTCTATAATTCAAATGATTTATCCTTGTAAAAATTAACAACATTAACATATTTTCAAGGATCCAATGAAATGTATACCAAATCATCCCCCATAACAAACCACACAATAAAAATGAACACACTATCACTACCCTTTACCATCCTATATCTAGTTCTTTTTTTGGAAAGGGTAAACTAATTAACATTATTCATGTTTATCATTAGAACCACATTTATCCACATTTTTATCATTTATAATTTTCAATTGACATATTAGGAATTTTTTTCCTTTACAATTCACACAAGTATGAAATAATCTTTTTGAAAAACAACTCATCCAAAAAAATTTCATTCCATCACTAGTGAAAAGAATAATGCATGATATAATACATACATTTTTCTAGACTAGTGTAGGAATATTCAATTCATATTCCATATAGTGACATGATTCAAATTACATAAATTTATAGAAATTGTAAGCACATTAAACAATAAGTGTGTCAAGTGAGTTGAAATAAATAAAACAATAATAGCACTCATTAGTAACAGTAATCATACCCTAGGTACTCGAATTTTACCCTCATACATAGGTTAGATAATCTCATTCACATGTTATTAAACAATTACCAATTCATCCAATTCTGGTATATAAATATCCCAAATAGAATGGAAAAATAAAAGTAAGAAAATTATATTAATACCACTTTATACATCCAGACCCAGGTGACACATATTGGTTCCCCAAGACTATAGGTAACATGAAATCAGGAATGCCTCAACTCTTTCAAGAGTTTACCGACTCACATTGAGGGTTAATAATTACCATTGGGGATACTATACGATCTTTTTCTAACTATAATATCTTCTTATGTAAATAAACAATAGAAAAATTATATAACCTATAAACATAACAAACTAGTTTCCCTTGTTGACAAACAAGAAGTACCATATCTGAAGATAGATAATATATATTTAATTCAAAATATGTTTCTTGTTTCATTATAGAAAACCTAAAATAAATAATGTCACTAAAATATCTATAGAATGTCCCAAATCAAGCTTGGTTGCCTTATTCATGCACCATATCAACTTAGTCGTGTAACATATGAATATTTTCTTTATCCAGACTAGAGAAAATGAATTATATTTTAGAAATCAATCTGGAATCCTTAGTATGGTGTGAGTAAAACACTGCAAACCACCACCAACAGTGTATAGAACAATATATTGTAAAAAATAATTATGAATTTTTATAATGAATAAAATAAAACTTATAAATTAAATTGTTATCACATTTCATCATTCTTTAATGAAGAAAATCAACCATCTGGTTCCCAGGGACACATAATCCATCATTACCTAATTTGGCCCGTTTGGGATTCTAAACCATATAATATATAGAATTTATATTTCATTATAACATAATAAATATTTTTATCCACATCATTCAATTTCACATCGTAGACATTTGGAACCATAGTCCAATACAAATATCGTGAGTATAAAACATCATTTATAACACATCATGGGTATTTGAAGTGTTTCCCCTATCTCACACCTCATTATCACATGGGTATTTGAAGAAACAATTCATGAAGAACACCTTAATGTGTCATGGAAACTTGGGTCCTTGGTCATAGACCCACACTCACTATCTCATATAGGTATTTGGTGTAACACCCTGAGATTTTATGAGAAATAATCTTTTTAATTTATTCAATGTATAGTGTTGTACGCTAAACCATGATTATATTGCACTATATGAAACACCGTATTAGCTAGTAGTATACGCAACTCTATTCTTGGATTGCATTATATGCATTAACAACCTTCCTCAATAGCATGTGTTGTACGCAATACCGAGTTTCGCTAAACAATGATATGTTATAAAAATATTATCTCAACTAGCTGTTATGAATAGTGATACCAACTTTCTGAAATTTTATAAATTTTTTATTTCAAAATGGACATCATTTTTCAATCTGGAATATCAAAATTATCATATGGTGAATTTTTTGTATTTTTCTGAAAACTTTCAATTTTTGATGAATAGTGAAAACACTGAGTTATTGATTAAAACTGAATTGTAATTTAAATAATAATTAATATTATTTAAATTTATTTTAGGTCAAAATAGAAACATAATACCTATATAAGTTCAATTTAATTCATTGGAGACATTTTATAATAATTTTAGATATATAAATATTTTATTGAACTTTTTAGCGTCTTTTTCCCATTTCCTAGGAGCATTTGCAGATTTACATAAAACATGATTTTAATGTTTTTGTGAGTTGAAATTCAAAAATCAGAGACAAATATTTGATATTAGTAAGTAAAATGTGGATCAATGAGATGATAATAATTTTTGGTGAACAGTAACTTTTAACTTTTATTTTCCACGGTTAAAATTAAATAGGGATAATTAAGGGTAAAATGATATTATTATTATCTGAAAACATGTCCTAATTCTATTATATTAGTGTAATTAGATAAAAATCAACCTTAAGAAGAAAATATTATCTTTTAGGTCCACTTGGATTTGATTAGAACATTTATTATTATTTAATTCAAAGAAGAGTTGAAAGAGTTAAAATCAATGTTTAATAACTAAATTTTATTTAATATTGTATAATACATAAGAAAAATTTTACTATAAATATTAATTATAAAGATAAAAAATATAATACATAATGGTATTATATATATATATATATTTTATACATTAAATAATTTAATTTATTTATGACACTATGATGATGCAGTAATTACCTTATTAATGAAATGTTAACATAATAGATATTATAGATACCCAAATAAATTTAATTTGAGACTTTTTATGAATTACACTAATTTTATTGGTTAATATAACATATTAGGTTTGGTTAGATGAATTTTTTTATGTAATAATTCTGTTATAAATTTCAAAAAAGCAAAATACCAAATAGTTTCGAAGTTGACATAAAAGAGTTTTTAAAAAAATATTATAATATTAATTGATATTCTATTCCTAAAAATATGTGGTTCAAAAAAAAGACACATGTAATAATATGGGTATTCTTAATGAAAAAATTTGGGTTCTATTGGTAGTTTATAGTAAATTTATTAACCATATAGTGTAAGAATACAAGAAGACACGGTAAAAGTTAAATTATTTAACATTGACTAAAATCTAAATGATATGGTTATAATGGAAACCTGAACTTGTCTAAACCCTTTTGGTTGAGATTATTTCTACCCAAAACCCTCTTATACTCTATATAAGTCATATATGAGCCATTATAAACAAAATAATATTTTATTAAAATAATATTTTATGTTTTTTCTAAGGTTCCCCTCACCCCTCTTATAAAAGGGGACTCCCCCTTATCTCTAGTCACACATCCAAAGCTATTTGGATCGTTCAAACCCTACAAAAATACACTCCCAAATATCCTCCCTTAATCCTAGAGGCCTAAAAATAGTAATTAATCCAACCTATGGTGCCCTTTTGATCAAATCAAGAGGAAGAACCCGTAGAAGAGTTAAATATCTCACCACCTATTTCATTTTCCTTCCTTCTTCCTCTTCCTCCTTTTTTTGTTTCCATTATAAAATAATAACTCCTGTATATTCTATATACTATGATGTTATTATAAAAATTTTACAACCATATTAGTTATTTTATCCATCCAATGAATGAAAAAGTCACCACACGTGCCTATGTACGGCTTACCGTCTCCACGTCATGGTGTAGTTTGTTATTCCAACATTTAATCATTTGAATGGGTATAATATTGTGTATAAATGATATAAATAATAAATATAACATTATAATTAATCTTTATATATGATATACCAATCAATTATATACGATTTTAATATCAAAAGAATGATATTGTCGTTTGTGCAAGCGTACATACTACTGTCTCCACGAACACGATGAGATTAATTTTCCATAATTTACCATTAAAATATTATTATAAATTATATATAATAAATAATCATGAAATATATTACATAATAATAATATTGGATTCTTTATATATGACTTACCATCCAATTATATACTATTTTAATAACAAAAGAACGATATTGTCGCTTGTGCGTATATACGGACTACCGTCTCCACAAACATGATGAGATTCATTTTCCATAATTAACCATTCAAATTTTATTATAAAGTATATATAATAAATAATCATGAAATATATTACATAATAATGATAATGGATTTATTTAAATATATTTTTCATTTACCTATTTCCACTCAATTCAATATGGAAACGAAAACAGCGTTCATGCATACGTACGGCCTACCGTCTCCATAAACGGTGTATTTTATTCCATTAATTGATCTATCATATATATATATATATGCTGAATATATATTATATATAAATATAAAATTATGAAAATTATTTATATATTATATACCATTCAATTATATAGTATTTTAATATCAAAATAATGATATTGTCGCTTGTGTGTACGTACGGACTACCGTCTCTACGAATGCAATGAGATTTATTTTCCATAATTAACAATTCAAGTATTATTATAAATTATATATAATAAATAATCGTTAAATATATTACATATTAATGATACTATATTTATGTAAATATATGTTTCATTTACTTAATTCCATTCAATTCAATATGGAAATGATAACAGCGTTCATGCATACATACCACCTACTATATCCATGAACGGTGTATTTTATTCCATTAATTGATCAATCATATATATTTATATGATGAATATATATTTTATATAAATAATGTTTTACATTCTGGAATTATGTAAATCATGATATAATTAATAATATCAAGAATAAAAAGTCGAAACACGTACAATAAATGAAATGATTTTACCCAAAACCCTACTTTAACACGGAATTTACAAAAGAATGGGTAATATAAAGTCATTATGAATCCTTTATGATATCATAAATATTATTATGCTTTAGTTGAAAGATAATAATATGTTTAAAACCACTATACATGATCCTTAGACACATACTGATGGAATTGGACATAAGTTAAGGGATATTTAGTCCAATCTCGTTATTATCTGAGATTGTTTATTCATAAGTATTTGCTGGGGTTATGTTTACCATCCATGTCCATGTTTTCTAAAAATGTTTCCAAAATATGTTTACTGTTAGTCCATATATTTTTTATTACATTTTTACCCTTTTTTTACTTTTACCACATTGTATGGAAGGAATCATTCCTTTGTTTTCCATATAACGTACTTTTTTACTTTTCCATCCAAAGTACGAGATGAAAGTTTTTTAATATAAATGGCATGAACGGATTTTTACGGTTTTGTAACACCTAATTTTCCTGATTCATAATCTACAATATTTCATGATTATTTTCAACAAAATCCTTTTCTTTTAAAAATTAATTGCATTTTGTTAATAGAAAATGATTTTGAAGAAGAAAAGATATTTACCTCAAAAATTCATTTCAAGTGTTTTGTCAAAACTATTTTCCATCTAAGATGACATTATTTAGTATGATTATGTTCAATTATAATGTATCTATTATTTAAATGTTTTTATTCTTCTTCTGATGAACATATATCCATTTGTTTTATAGTGATTATGTTATGATGGGATGATGTTTATGAAACACATTTTATTCTTTGGGGTATGATGAATTATTTATGTTTATTTTGTGTCACAAGTAAGAATTATTTCATTATGAGATGGGTGGGAACTATATGTCCCTACAATTCATTGGGTAAAGATTAATATCTCAGGAGATAAACATGGATATAATGGTAAGTGAATCTGGTTCAGTAATACAGGGATGAAATGACTAATTAACGCGATTCAATAATGGACGTTGTCCTCTATGATGGTCTTGGCAGTAATGCCTTGGATACTATGGAAATCATATCATGTGAATAATGGTTTGAAACAATTACATGTTTTATTCCCATTTTATTTTATTATGATGGATGCTCCATTATGATATATGCCTCACGTACTGCCATGTTTTATGTCATTGCTCTAGATTTTGATGTTTAAAAATTATGTTCATCTTTATAAATTCAAATGTATATGGTTTGCTTTATTTTATCCTTACATACCCATACTGAGTATTTGAGCTCACCCTTTATATGTTTTATTTTTCCAGGATTTAAAGAATTGTTTTAGGTAAGAAAAAAAATAGGGAAGACCATTGTGGGAGATGTTGAAGATCTTTCACCATGACTAGAAGATGTTGTTCTGTGTTTCCAAAGACACTAAAATATTACAGTCCTTGGGTGTCTATTCTTGTTATGTATTATGTATTCTTCAAAACAAATGTAATGTTTATGTACGTCAAACTTGGGTCTCTATAGTTGGTATCAGAGGATAGGTTTAGTAACATTTGGAAACTAGGATGTGAAAAATTTATGGAGATCCCTACAAATATTTCTATGTTATGCCTATGGATGTCCTTAAGATCAAGTATATGTCTAGGTTACAGTCCTAGAATTATTATAACGATCATGAATAACCTAGGATTAAACCTAATATATTAGATATTTAAAGTACTCCCTTTGATTATGTTGTTTTGAAATTGTGATTTTTGCCTCACACTATTCTTTTTGGGTTGTTCAAAATTGTTGGAAACAAGAAGATTCAAGATACTGGACAATATGATGGACAATGGAATGATATTCATCAGGATCAAGAAAATGAAACATGATTTCGAAGGCAAAACATCATTATTATTCTAAATCAATAATCTCATAATATGTTCAATAATCTCAACATTGGTGAGTTTCTTGACTCAACTAAAAAGAGAAAGATGGTGTTTCATGATGATCTTAGGGGAATGAAAGTTCAATTTTTCTCATGTAAACCATGTGTGAAGAGATATCAAGGAGAATGTTTCAATGGAACATGATGGTTCTTTGGGTGTAGAAAAGAAGGACTCAAAGATAGTAATTACAAAGGAAAGCGATCAGTTAACAATATGGACAAGGATAATGTAATTCCTAAGACATAAACAACAGTTAAATGTTTTAAATTTTGAATGTACGGGTATAATGAAAATCAATACCCTAAGGAAAAATCTCATGAAGAGAATCCGAATGATCATATGGGTATTATTTATGTTGATGATGATCAAGATACTATAAATGATATATGAGATGAAAGAAGAGTTGAGGAATAAAATGATGAAGCTTGGTCAATGGTTTAAGAAGGTAATGGAATGTTTGTATATTTATCTAGAGTTATATTAATGTTACAATGGAATAAAGAATCATCTAATGAATGTTACACTATTGTTTTTCATAAAGTATTTGAAAGTATATGTTGAATGGAACCAGTAACCATGAATGGTTATTCAGATACTTTTGGAAAGAATATGATGTGCGCATAATGAATGGATACAGAGAAAATAATAAGTTTGATAGTATTAATGAGCTCATGACTTATATAAGGATGAAGTGATATCACAGTTTAAGTATATTGAATTTTTGGAATTTAGTTATGTGGAATGTGTTAACTTTTGATAGCATTAATGTTTTCACTAAAGTTCAATGGTTATTCATTTTTCAATAGAATACATGATTAATGTTATCACATGTTTGGAATGTTACCAAAAATAAGATATATCTTATGATAAATGGGTGATAAATGAAGGTATTCACATGCTCGGTAGATGACATGTCTAGTAATCACACAAAAGTATTTTTGATAAGCCTAAATGATGAAATAGATTAATTTAGACATCAGATAGTATTGCTTAAGGCTATGAATTTTTGAATTAATTTCGGAAATGTTATAATACTACAGTTTTAGAAAAAGGACTACCCATAGGATGGGCAACAACCCATTGCGTCAGACAAGGATGTCGGAATCGAACCCACAATTGAAGTGTAAAAGGCCTTTATCGCCAACCATTAGCCTACATGAAGTCCTTGGTAAGTAGAAATTAGTTTTATTTTATTAAGTAGTATGATAGGTGATGTATAAGTCAATTTTAGGAACCATATATGATTAATATAACCATATATGGACTTATGTATATTTAATATCTTTTTCTAAACTTTTTTTGAGATAGATGTGATGACCTATCATTCTATCGCATGATCTTCTAACACTTCACGAATTAAAATTTCAACTTAATTTCATTATGAGATGAAGTGGAAATTGATTAAGGAATGACCAACGGTGAGATTGTACCAAAATCAATTAATTATTTCTTATAATTCCCAAAAATTTAACTCTAGGGAAATTATTTTTAAAACCAAAAACATTCTCCTAGATGGTACCTTAGATCATTACAAATTTATGGCTTTGTGATTATTGTATTTTTCATAGCCATGTTCTCTACCACTCTCCCTCAGAACATGATGGATATATTTCTCTTCCATATCCATATTTTCACTTATGTTCTTATATGTGAAAAACCATTGATGAGTTAATTTGGGTAACCGTTATGTTTCATACATTAATTTGGAAAATTATGTTTTTTTATTAATTTTTATGATGTGTGTTTCTATGAACGAAATGTTCATGTAGTAAACCATTTATAACCCTGATGAACTTCAAAGGGAAATTCATTTTAAGGGGGGTAGAATGTAACACCCCAAGATATTATGAGAAATAACCGATTTAATTTCCTTGATGTCTTCTGTTCTATGCTACACAATGATTATCTTGCGCTATACAGAACACCGTATTATCTTGTAGTATACACAACACTATTATTGGCTTGTGTTACCCATAATAGAAACCTTCCCTGATAGCTTGCGTTGTATGTAATACTGAGTTCTACTACTCAAAGATGTGATATTAAAATATTATATAAACTAGTGGTTATGAATAGTAATACACAATTTTTGATATTTTATAAATTTTAACTTTCAAAATTGACTTCATTTTTGGATTTAGAAATTCAAAATTATCCTTGGGTGAATTCTTGTTATTTTTCTGAAAATTTTTAATTTTTGATTAATAGTGAAAACAATAAGTTATTGGTTATAACCTACTTTTTATTTAAATAATAATTTATATTATTTAAATTTATTTTATGTCAAAACAGATAAATAATACCTATATATGTTCAATGTAATTCATTGGATATATTTTATAACAATTTTAGATATATAAATATTTTATTGAACTAATTACTGTCTTTTACCCACCTCCTAGGAGCATTTGAAAATTTACCTAAAACTTAATTTTACCCCTACTTTGTGTTGAATTTCATGAATTTGAGAAAAACGGTTGATATCATCATGTAATATGTGGTTTAATGGGATGAAATTAATTTTTGGTGAATATTAACATTTAACTTTTATTTACCACGGTAAAAAAGAAAATTGGAAAATTAAGGGTAAAAATGATATTATTATTACCCTAAAACATGTCCTAATTATATTAGGTAAGTGTAATTCGACCAAAAACAACCTTTAGGATAAAATATGACCTTTTAGGTCCACATGGATTTTATTTTGACATTTATTAATATTTAATTAAAAGAAGAGTTAAAAGAGTTAAAATGAATGTTTAATAAATAAAAAAAATTATAATATCAGGTTATTCATATGATAAATTATACTATAAATATTAATTATAAATTTAAAAATATTTTCTGCGTAATGGTATTTTATTTATATTTTTTAGACATTATATAATTTAATTTATTTATGAATCAATGACGATATAGATATTTCTTTATTAATAAAATACTAATATAATTGATATTATAAATACCCAAATAAATGTACTTTGAGAATTTTTATGAATTACACTAATTTTATAGGTCAATATAACATATTTGTGTTGGTTAGATTAGTTTTTTTCGAAGTAATAATGCTGTTATAAATTTATAAAAAACAAAATACCAAATAATGTCAACATTTACATAATAGAGTTTTAAAAAAATATATTATATTAGTACTTGATATTCTATTCCTAAAAATCAAAGGATTGGAAAAAAGGATTATATAATAATAGGGGTATCATTAATGAATCAATTGGGGTTCTATTGACAGTTTATAGTATGTTTATTAACCATATAGTGTATGAATACAAGAACACATAGTAAAAGTTAAATTATTTAACTTAGAGTTAAATCTTATTGATAAGGTTAAAATGGTAACAAAAACTTTTCTAATACCAATTTTTTGAAAGTATTTAGACCTATCCCCACTGTAGAATCAAAATAAGTCACCTTTTAGCCATTATAAACCGAATATGAATTTTTTATAAAATAATATTTTACGTTTTTCTTAAGGTTCCTCTAATCCTTCTTATAAATGGGTACCACCCCTTCTCTCTAGTCACAAATGAAAATCCATTTCCTCGACCAAAACCTTCCCAAATACCCTCTAAAATGTCCTAATTTAATCCTAGAGGCCATAATTTGGTCAAAAATTCATCCTAAAGAGCCCTTTTGATCAAATCAAAAGGACAAACCCGAAGAAGAGGTAAATATCTCACCACCTATTTCAAGTTCCTTTCTTTTTCCACTTCCTCTTCATTTTTTGTTTCCATTCTAAAATAATAAATCCAGTATCTTTTATATAATATGATGTTATTATAAAAATTTTACATCCATATTAGTTATTTTATCCATCCTATAAATGAAAAAGTTACCACACGTGCATACGTCCGGCTTACTGTCTCCATGTCGTGGTATAGTTTTTTATTCAAACATTTCATCATTTGGATGGGTATAAAAATGAGTATAAATGATATAAATAATAAATATAAAATTATGAGGAATCTGTATATATGATATAGCATCCAATTATATATGATTATAATATCAAAAGAATGATATTGTCACTCTTGCATACGTACAAACTACCATCTCCACAAACACGATGTGATTCATTTTTGGAAAATAACCCTTCAAGTATGATTATAAATTATATATAATAAATTTTCATGAATGAAATTAAATAATAATGACACTGGATTTCAGTAAATATATGTTTCATTTACTTAATTCCAATCAATTCAATAGGGAAACGAAAACAACGTTCATGCGTATGTATGACCTACTGTCTCCATGAATGGTGTATTTGATTCCATTAATCGATCTATCATATATATTTATATTCTGAATATATATTATATATAAATCCTTTTTTACATTCTAGAATTATGTAAATATTTATATAAGTAATAATATCATGATCAAAATGTCGAAACACATACTATAAATGAAACTATTTTACTCAAAACGCTGCTTTAACTTGCTATTTACAAAAGAACATGTAATATAAAGTCATAGGTGAATCATATATAATATCATAAATATTATTATGGTTATGTTACAAGTTAATAATTTATTTAAACCCACTATACAGGTGTCTCGGACACATAAAGAAGAAATTGGACATAAGGTAAGGGATAATTATTCCAATCTTGTTCTTATACGAGATTGTTTATTCGTAAGTATTTACTGGGGTTATGTTTATCATCCATGTCCATGTCTTGTAAAAATGTTTTCATAAAATTTTTATTATTCATCCATGAATTTTTAATTTCATTTTTACCCTTTTTTACTTTTACCACATTTTATATAAGGAATATTTCCTTTTTACAATATAATGTACTTTTTTACTTTTCCACCAAAAGTACATGAAGAATGGGTTTTTAACATATACTGCATGAACAAATTTTTACGGTTTCATAGCGCCTAATTTTCATGAAGCATACCTTACATGATTTCATGATTTTTTACAAAAAAATATAATTATTTAAAATTTAATGGAATTTTTGAAAAGAAAATGAGTTTGAAGAAGAAAGGATATTTTTCTCAAAAATTCATTTCAAGTGTTTTGTCAAAACTATTTTCCATCTAAGATGATATTATTTAGTATGATTATGTTTCGAGTATAATGCCTCTATTATTTCCATGTTTTTATTATTCTTATGATGAAATAATATCCATTTTTTATATGGATTATGTTATTATGGGATGAGCTTTATGAAACACATTTTATTATTTTGGTTATGATGAATGATTTACGTTTATATTGTGGCACAAGTAAGAATTATTTCATTATGATATGGGTGGGACCTATATCTCCCTCCAATGAATAGGGTAATGATTTATATCTCATTAGATAAAAAGGTCATGAATGAAAGGTGAATCATGTTTAGTAATACAGGGCTGGAATGGCTAGTAAACCCGATTCAGTAATTCACTTTGTCCACTATGATGATCTTTGAAGTAATGCCTTGGCTACTATGGAAATCATATCATGTGCATAATGGTTTTCCACAATTACATGTTTTATTCCCATTCTATTTTATTATGATTGAAGTTATATTATAATTTATGCCATCTGTACTGCAATGTTTTATGTCATTGCTCAATATTTTGATGTTTAAACATTATGTTCATGTTTTTAAATTCAAATATATGTGGTTTATTTTATTTTCTCCATACTTACCCAAACTGAGGATTTTATCACACACACTATATGTTTTCATTTCCCCAAGATTTAAATAATGGTTTTTGGTAAGAAAACTGATAGGGAAGCCCTTTATAGAAGTTTTTGGAGATCATTCACCATGACTAAGAAGATGTTGTTCTGAGTTTCCAAAGACATTAATCTATTACGGTCCTTGTGTGTCTATTTTTTGTTATGTATTAAGTATTCCACAAAATAAATGTATTGTCTATGTATGTCAATATTGGGTCTCTACATTTGGAGCCTCAGTCTCGTCCCACAGTTATTTACACATATGGGTATTTGAATCCTCATTCCATAACACAAACATATTCATCACATATAGGTATTTGTTTACTCAGTTTGTATAACACACAAATACATCACATATACCTCAAAAATAAAAATAGCACAGAAGTCAATGATATTCAACATTAACCCCCTTTTTTCTAAAATTCACATCAAGGTATGTCATTAAAATTATAAATTACATTCAATGTTCAATAATCTAATCACATTGAAAAATATTTACAATTATTCCTTAAACAAATTTTCAATATTTAAATCATATAACCCGTAAAAATTAATTTCAATCATATCATCTCATAACCTCACTCAAAATTATTTCATATAATCATTAATTGAGCAATTACACAATCCCAATTTCACACTTATTCTAAAATATCAAAATTTCACAATTTATTAAAAAAAATTAATTATTCCATTCCCCTAATGGGTTAAACAAAACGACCGAATTCAATTTCAAAATATTTAAATTAATTTTTAATCACATAGAAATTAAATTATATTCATTCCATGATTCCAAAAATTAATTTATAAATTAATTTATTCAATTCAATATTCAATCATAAAACATGCCGATTGAAATTTCCCAACACATACACACATTTGGAAATCTAGAAGATAGGAATTCAATTATATCACCTACATCAAACACATTAAAGAATTATTTACTAATAGAAGTCCAATATTTGAAGTAGAAAAACCATTATCACAATGAATGATGTGATCTAGAATAAAAACCTAGATCAGATATCAAATAGATCAGATCCATCAAAACCTAGATCAAGATACATCACTATTGGACGAAATACACTTCCTTTTGATTCATATGGAAATATGAGAGATATAAAAACCCAATAAAGAAAAAAAAGAATACCTAGATAGCGTTAGACCTTCCAATATGACATTTGATTCATTAATACTGGTTTTTGAGAGACCCAAAATTTCATTTTGATGACTAAAAATATGAGGAATTTGTTAGGGTTGAGTTGGGATGACTTTAGGTGAATTCCATGATATTTGGGAATATTTAATATAATTTTCTAAAATATTAATTCAATATTCATGTTTTCCATGGTAGCAGCACAGTGTTTTATAAACCAATCCCTTAAACTGTGCTCCTCTTTTAGGGGAGGATGGATACTCCAAAGAGAGGGTGCTATATTAAATACCATTCCCTAGATCTAAAATATATCCTTTTCTGGGGATTCATAGTTTTATAGTGCTTGGTGCATAGTTTGGTAAAAAAATTCACCAACCATGAACTATCCAAAACCACAGAAATTACTTACAATTTCCACCCAAACACACCACATATAAAACTGTATAATATATCATTAATATAACGAAATTTTTTTCCTTAAACGAGCTCTAGGAATCTATAGAAAATGATAGGATAATACATTATTAAATAATAATATTAAATAATTCATTATATATGATGAAGAAATGTATATTAATGATATGAAATAATAATTTTTTTTATATAAACATCATAAAATTATATCGGTGCATAATATAACATATGTCTGGAAGATGACAATTCAAGATGGTAAACACTGAAATCTCTAGTAAAATTAAAATCAAAACATCATGAAAGAGATAACCTTATATGAATTTTTATATTATAATTATTTTCAAGATAATTATCATAAAATTAATTATTTATAAGTATATACGTCATACAATTGACCATTTTATTGAATATGGATTACACATCAATAAAATTAAACTGAGATGAGAAACCCTTACGTCAAGTTTCACATGCTTCGAAAGCACACAAACCTATAGTTAAACGAATTAAATTTTATTAAAAATATATAAAATATAATATTTAATAAAAATTATAATATCATATATTATAGAATTATAACATTTCAACACCCATTTATGTATAATTCCTTACAAAAATCATTATATCCTTGTGTTAATTCTTTATTTTTCATGTGAATTCTGATTCGGTGGATTCAGTCCTTGTACATTGATCATGAATAAATTGTCCCTAAAAATTAAGTGAAAGAAATATGAGTTACACAATTCATGGGGATGATTGGTCACACATAACACAGAACATTGTTTCAAAATTTTGAAAGATGGAATAAGAGAAAGATAAATAATTAAAAAAAATAGAATTGTTATTATATCATATATATTAATTATATAATATATTTTCAATAAATCTTCCCTTATCACCATCCATCTATATCATAATAAAAAAATCTGATATTTTCATTGTGGTGTCAGTCCACACGTACAAACGCGAAGTGAAAACATTTTATCAATAGATTGGTTATTAAGAAGGATTAAATGATATTATATTGAAAGGAGCCAAATTATGTCACGATATTCATATTTATTCAGTATTTCTAGATTTATGACCATCCAGTTAAATTGGTGAATAAAAAAACAATGATTCTATGTGAAGATGATAGTTGTAGGTACACACGAGATATATTTTCACTTTATATAAAATTGAAATGTAATGGAATATGGTTTTGCTAAAATCCAGATATTATATTAGTATATTAATGATTTAGATTTATTTTTTTATTATAGTTAAAATATATTTATTGAAGGTAGAATATGAAATAAAATTTTAGAGAGTTGGTAATGAGGATTACCTCTTCTTCGGAAGATTTCCTTTAGATCCCTTATTAAGGACCCTTTTAATAGACTTTTAAGAATACTAGATCCTAAACATAGTGTATAGGGACATTGAGAAGTGAATTGTGAAGGGTCTTTTCATGATATACGGATCAAGTATTTATTATGAAGATAACTGATGGATATCCATTTATAATGGAGGGAAAGTACTTACATAAAATTATGAAAATGACTAAAATATAACTAATTATTTTTCTATTAATATATTCCAAATGGATATAGATTCAATGAAAAATTAACTTCAGTTGAAATATCATTAGCCAATGAAATCTTGATATGTTTTTTCTCACATTAAACATTATCATTTGTTTCAACTTCTTGGTTATCCAACAGCATTCATAACCATTTTAGTTTGTTTTTATAATTAAAGTTGTATAATTTTACATATAAGGTATTACTCGAAAAAAAACTAATTGATTATTTTTAGAAACATCTCCATCCCACTTGTACCCATTAATGATTTAAATTACTTTTATATAAATTAAAAAATATTTTTATCACAAAATACTCATAATGATAGTGTATGATGTTTTCTAATAATTATACATTAAAAAAATAACTGAATCAATTGAGTTCAATTAAAAAACATAAACAAATATAAATTATGTTATATAAATTTATAAAACTCATGGTTCACTATAATTCAACAAAATATTATTACTTATAATATTTTTTTAATAATAAATTATAGTTATCAATTTTTATTATAAATGAAATATTATTGTTGAGTAGGATTTTAATGTTATTATTTAGTAACCTAAAAATTCTTAATAAATTACCATTATAAGAAATATGTATATTTTAAATACAAATTCAGAATCAAATATATCTTATTTTTATCCAGAAGAATATATTTGTTTAGTTAATAATTCAAAGTTGTAAGTTTTTTAATTTATTCTTTTTATAAGTTAATATATTGGTAACTATCCAAGTCAAATGGATCTATGGTGGATATATTGTAACATCCCCATAATTAGTTAAATATTTTCTTTCAATTAGTTTAATCATATGATATTTTTCACTCCACAAAACACTTAAAATAATATTTCAATATTTCAAACATTCATTTAACATGATATTAGATTGATTTATGATACACAAAACACAAAATAAGAGTACGTTACATGGAGCATCATTGTTAGCTTACATTACTCAAAATATTGACTTTCCTTGATTGATTGTATAATTGGAATGATTGAGTACAACCAATCTATAATATACTATTAAAAATTATTATTATGAGATATAAGCAAGACATTATATTTATGGAAATTAACATTATCAACTAAATTATGAAAATATGTGGTGTAAACATTTATAGGATTAATTCATAGGTTACTAATTAATTAGAATCATATATGAAAACCAAATGGATATAACGGAAAATAAAATTATGGTCTCAATTATATTTATCCAAATAAATTAAAAAAATTAAATAAATTAAATTAATTGAGTAATATTAATGTAATAAATATGATATTTTTCCAATAAAAAATTTATGATATTTATATAATAAATTTGATTGAAATAAAATAAGAATGAATCACTATTTATGCTCAAAAACCAAAATTTTTATTATTGCAATCTAACTACATTTATTGGAGAACCCATTTTGAATGAAAATTATATAATTTTTTAATTTTATAATTAAAAATTAACAATATATTTGTATGAGAAATATAAAAATTTGGGTAGGATAAATTCATTGTGTTTTTATGTAAGGTTTCATCTTTTAATGAATAGTTGAAAATTCTAGATTTTAATTCAAAAATGTATTTTTATCCTAATTAATTAAAAGGATAAATTAAATTTATAATTGTTTTAATATTATAGTTAGATAATATTTCTATCAATTAATTCAATTAATTTCATTTTAAAAACATTCACATTGATATTGGATATAGAAACGTAGCGTTCTTTTGGATATTTTTTTTAAAAACACAACATGTCTTCCCTAATTTTAAAATAATTTTATCCACTTCTTTGATTAAAATTTTAAAAAATAAATCCTTGTTTTTAATAACTGCAATAATGAATTTATAATATGGTAATATTTTATTTTCACCAAAATGATAACTAAAAGTGTAATAATTAATTGAATTGGTTATGAAAAAAATATTGTTAATATTCTACTAAACCATAAAAAGGAGACCAAAAACAGCATAAACACTTTCTGAAATCCCATTATATTTCCATTATTCATCCATTAACCTTCAGTTATATACTTTTTTGGTTTGTTATGACTTTTTTTATCTAAAAACATGGGTACAACTAGATTCAATAATAATTACCATCCGTCCCATTTCCCATCATATTGAAGGAAACCATTTCTACCCACTTACATGCACCTCTAAAGCCCCTTGAATCACCCAAACAATGATTAAATAATATCAATAATTTTCTAACTTAATCCTATACACCTTAATTGTAAAAAAGGAAAAACAAGGAAGCCTTTTTCACAAACCAAAAGGAGTTAACCGGTTAAGAGGTAACGTCTTCACTCAAGTCCATCCTATTATTTTCCATCCCCACCCCATAAAAATCACATTATTATAGGAAAATATATAAAAACCCGTATCACCAACATATTAGGATTGGTTTATATAAATTTTTTGACCCAAACTTATACACACCTCCATATAATGGCTAACAAGCAAACTATTTATATGTATGAATAAATATTCTCTCACAAAACTATGGTTGTTAATTTTTACAATACCTCTTAAAATGGTGTCCATTATGATGGAAATTATGTTTATATATGTAATAAATTAATTTTATTACGTCTTTATTATTTTGTATTATTTTTTAAAGAATGTTACTTTTTTTACATTCCATTTGGTGTAAATATGATATTTGTTTTTGAGGAAGTGTAAACTACTACCCCCTAAAGTGTTGTGATTGGTTCACACACTACATGGAATTTATTAAAAATGAGTTCTGTAAAAAAATATGATATATATAAAATTATATTTATAATTTAATGGATTTTTATACATATCAATATAATCAATTTTCTATGTTTCTTTCAATATGAAAATGAAAATGTTATAAGCGTTAATGTGACATACATCTTACTATCTCTATGAATGGTGTATTCCATTTATTACTCTTATATTCAATACACTATTATAATTAAAATATATTTTATATACTAGATATTTACATCATGGTATACATTTTGGAAATATTATATAATTATAAGGAAAAAAAATATGAAAAATCAAGACACATGTGAAGAATAAAGAGAATATTACCCAAAGAGAAACCTTAACATTGGATTCTTAACATGAGAGTAATATGAAGTCATAATTAAACCATATATTTAATTGTTTATAAGAATGTGATTCTATAAAATAATTATAATAAACCTATAATTACTATATAGTAATATTTCATGATTATGAAGATAGTTAGGATGCAAGGTAAGGAGATTTGATCTGAATTTTCATTCATTTGAGATACAAGCTATGTTTTCCAATCATTCTCATTTTTTGGTGTAAGTACTGCACATGATTTTATTTTATATATATTATACATATATTTATGGGTATTAAAAAATATTTTTTATATAATTTCATAAATTGGGTTTATGTTTCAAAATATAACAAATTTTTAAAAATGTTTTGTATCAATTTATATTTTTAGTGATTCATATTTTTTTATGCACCTAAACTCTTTTTCGAGGTGTATATACATCCAGTATAAATGTTTTATACTGAATATATAATTTTATATTATATTTTAAGATTAATTTAATTTACTTTTATTACATGGAATGTATGATCTCATGTTACCATGTTAGAAGAGTTTATTGAGGAAATCTCATCGCTTTTCGTTATTATTTATATTTATCATTCCTCTGATGGATTGTTATGTTTAATATCTCAAGAAATTCATGAATTTTATTCTCCTCTAGTAATTCATTCTATATTAAAGTATTGGTACCATGTTCTACTATTTTTTAAATATGATTTTTAATAAAGTGTTTTTATGAAATCTCGACATTACAATTTCTTCAGTCAAATTTTTTTCATTCAAAACCATGTGTTATAAAAATTATTTCCATGAATAGTCTAATAATCTATTATAATAATAAAAATAAATTTGTACAGTTATTGTTTTTTACCAATGATTTCAATTCAATATTCTTCTCTCTTTCTGAACGAGGACCTTCTCTATGTTTTTTCCATTAAAAATTAATATTATTTTTACCTCATAGGACATGAATGTATTTTTCCACCATCAATTCATTAAATAATTAATTTCATATTCGAAGGTTTTTTTATAGAAAATTTTTATAGAAATATTTTTTTTATAAAAATGGTTTCCAAAATTATCTCATCCTTATATTATATGTTTTCATGAAAAAAATTTTTCAAATAATTTTCATTATTCTATTATATCTATTCATTAAATTTTGATTTAAAATCCTTTTCTATATTAATTATAATATTTCAAATTATTTTCAAGGAAAATATTTTTCAAATATATTTAAATCATTATATATATGTTTTGAAATTATTTTTTTAAAGAATGGGTTTTCAAAAAAATGCATCATATTTTATATATTTTCAAGAAAGAAGATTTTAATTTTATATAAATAATTATTTATATTACTTAAATGTTTTTACACTGAAAATGATTATCAAATTGGTTTATGTAATAAAAATAATTCTTTAATGAATGAATTATATTTTCCTTATGAAATTTTTTGAATAATATATGAAATTATTTTCCATCTATGACTAAATAATTTTATATTACTCTTTCCCATCTATAAAATCATATAATTATTCCATTAAAATTCTTTTAAAAAATGAGTTTTTCTTAATTTCATTGCCTTTATGACACACATTTCTCTATAATGAGTTATATATTTATGAAATCTATTTTTCTTTCCGGAGTTATGATTTTTGATGTAATGATATTAAAACATGTGACATTTCTAAAGGTTTCGATATGTTTACATGTTTATGATACCAAATTAATTGCATGGTTTAAGATATGTTTTTTATGATTTGGTGGCACATGTATGTATGATTTTATTATTATAATGGTGGAACCTATATCTCCCTATAATGAATTGGGTAAATATTTATATATAATGATATAGAAGAATATTATCTTGGGAGTAATCATCGACTGTTAAGATGGACATAGGATTGAACTGTGACTACTATGATAGTATGAGGAGTGAAATCATGCCACTAAGATTACCCTGAGAGTGAACCTTGACTACTAAGCTGGTACAAATAATGAAATCATGATACTAAGATTAAAATTTTGGTATACCATGAGAAAAAATTTGGTATGGAGAGTAAGCCCATACTACCAAGATGGTCTTGTAAGAAATTACTTAGATAATATAGAATTCATATTTATGATTATGTGATTATCCCAATTCCATATTTTATTCCAATGATATGCTTTCAAGAATTTTTTTCTTTATTTCATTATGATTTCTGTATTTTTGAATTCCAATATTTATTATGATCTCTAATCAAAAGGGTTTGACCTTAAAATGTTATTCTTGAGTTTCATATCATTTTGTTCCCATTATACTTACACATATCCGTTATTTATCCTTATTAGTCACTAGAGATCATCTCTTTCTTATTTTTCCCTTCCCTAGGATAGGAAGAATGGTTTTATGTAGAATCGAAAAGGGTGGAGATATTTATAGATGATTTTAATGAATATCCACTAGGATATAATATTTTGTTAACATGTTTCAAAAGGAAATAAAATATTATGGTCCTTGGGGATGTAATTTTTTAATGTACTTAATATTCATCTAAAATTATGTAATATTCATGTTTGTGATGCCTGAGATTATATAGTTTGTATTAGAGAAATTTTTTAGTCAAACAGTAGAAACTATGATGATATAAATTTAGTGATACCTCTATGTATATTTATAGATATATGTCTTGGAATATCTTTAAGGATATTTATAAGGATGAGTTAATGTATAGAAAAATGTCATGGAATTTTGGCGATGGATAAAGTGAGTGGTTTACAAGAAATGCATCCTTTTATGGAAAATAAAATTAGTTGTGTCTCTAAAATTAATGTAACTAGTTATATCATCAATGAAAATCTGTTTTTGTCCTAAAACTGGTTAATTAGGTACAATACAACGGGCTACAGTGCACACATAGTTTCACAATATCAGGGGATTTACATTGGAAATTCTCCAACCTTTCCAGAATAGTAGCACCCCTAAATTCTTAAATATAACCATTAATTTTGTAATTTTATGTGAATAATCTGTATTGGGGAAGGATGGGATTGTTTTCTGTACATTTATTTATTTTTTAGGGCCAATAGAGATTCGTACAGGCAGTTCATGGTTTGTCCAACCATGTTGATGGACTAATAGTAACTGTGAAAAATTATACATTCTAGATAGTAGGTTTGGAATGATATGATCAAGATTAGTGAGACCATGTGAGGAGGTTCTATAGGGTGATATGTAAGGTAGTTTCTAAGGCATTTTAGTGCATGGTTTTCTTTTCCATGTGGACTTACCATGATCAGGTTAAAAACCACCTCTATAAAAAGTGTATCAAGGAAGACATTTAGATTAATAAAATGTTTTCCCAAATATATATATAAATCATTATTTTATATCTCTAAATTTCAATAATGGTTCTTCCATGGATTTCATTGGAAATATTATGGCTTCCCTTGGTTATTCAAAGCTACATTCATGAGGTGTGTGATCGTTGGTCATCATTCATGATCAATTTCTTAGATCTACTTAGATCTACCTAACATTTATCCATTGTTTCAAAGATCTATGTTTTTATGGGTTGATAAATAATGATTAATTACAAATATGTTGAAATTTGGTCCTGATCATGATATTATAAGAGATAAATTGTGGTTTTGTTGTGAATATACCAAGTTTTCTTGAGCGTTATTCATTCCATTTCAGTTTTCATTGACAATTTCAAGGTAGTTGACCACACTATCGACTTCTCTTAGTAGAACTGAATGGAATTATTTAAAATTGTTTATATTTTTTAATATTTATTGTGAATTGGTTATTTAAAAATTCTTTTAAACCCTCTTTGGTGACTATTTGATAAATTATGGAAATATATAAAAAATGTTTCTAGAATATTTTCATGATTATTGATTCTAAAATTTGAATTTGAAAATGAGTATTCTCTAGAAACGTGGAACATGGCTTTGATGAAGGTTTTTTCAATATAATAATATTTTTAAGAAAATAAAATGGTTGTTTCTAATTATTTGTAAATGGGTTTTAATAAAATAATTGTTTTATTGAAATGGGTTGAATTGGTCAGGAATACATGGTTTTATCATCCTTTTTGGTGTGTGATCACATGAATTGGGATGGATAAAGGAGTGATGTACAACCATAAAAATATTAGGATAAATATGGGAATGAAATACCCCCTCAAATTGGACCAATTATTGATGTTCTAGTCAATGTATAACCCACTAATCATAAGAATATAGAGTTTTAGGTTTCATGCATGGTTGTGTGTGTGGTCAAGGGAAATTGAATGATTATGAGAAAATGATATAGAGAAATTGTTGTAAATACTTGGTTGGTTATACTTAGGGAAATAAGACTTTAATGAAATTGTGTGATAATAACACTTATTTAAATTTGGTTTTAAATGGTTTTGAAACTTGTATATATATTTAGATATAAACATTTTTTCATAATTTTTTATATATAAATTATTTTATAAAAATTTGTGTAACCTTTTTATCTTATTGGAACGATTAGATAAGTCATTGTAGAAAACCAAACATGTTTTATACTCACCCTTGATTTAGAACCTTGGTTCTTTTATAGATTCTATTCTACGGGTCATCAAAAAAGGTAAAGTATCGCACATATTTTGAAATACCTCATGATACATTGGTTGTTGGTGATTGGAGAAGAAAGCTTAGGAATCATGGAGTCTTGTTTGTTGTCTTTGAGATGATTATTTGTCCTTATATTATTTACATTTATAGTTTTTTGTCTTCCGATATTGTACACTTGGTTTGGTTTTACTAATATGTAATGTGGTTGAGTTGTCTGTAATATACTCATAAATCATTTAGTGTGTTTTTGGGTTATGGATAACTTGGTTAATTGATTTAGTTATTTATGGGTAAAACATCCCCTACATGAATATTAAACCCTTCATAATTTACTACTATCAATTTGTTTTTTGGGTATAAAACGTAAGGCCTTGTAATAATTCATTTTATTCTTTAGAAAATTAGATTTTGTTAGTAATTACAATTTGAATCATCTTTTTCAATCCTTTCCTAACATATAACCTCTATTTTCTCGGTCATGGAGTTGATATCTATTCGGGTTTAGTCATTAGGTTTTGATCTTAGAAAGGAGTCGGATTTTCAGAACTAGAAATGTATACCCTAAAAGGATGCATCTAACCCTTTAATATTGAACATCAAGATAATAGGGAGTCAGGTATATATCTATTTAAGGGACAGTTATAAGATGTTGGAATCTCATTATCATGGGATTATCCATTGAGATGGGTATGGAATGAATTATTGGAATGAATTATCACAATAATTTCATATTTCATTTCACGAAATGATATATGATTTGATGCAATCATTTTATTTTTAAAATGCATAAATTATTTTCAAATGAACGATTCTGAAAAGGGAATGGTTCTTATTTTTAAAAATAGTTTGAATTTTATAAGTAACAAAGTAATTTTACATGAATAGTTTAATGTGAAAATGTTTTTTTGTAATGACATATTGTGATAATTTATTTGATAGAATTTTAAATATTGGGAAATCTATCAATGGAGAGTGAGACATACCGATTTTGTTGTTATTTTTGATGATGGAAGCTGAAAACCATCGTAGAAACCAACTAAATGACTCTGTGGCCAATATGGATGAACATGAGACAAACATGACCCAAGAGCTAGTTTAGACTATCATCCATACATTCCAAGCTGTGGATATGGGTAACCAATGGGGGAAGCAATGGAATTTGGATCATTCTATCCAATTTCTGAAGAAAAATTCACTAAACATACGGGGTTATTACGAACCCAAAAAGGAGGGGGTGTGGTTTAATAAGATAAATAATATCATCGATTAAATATTCTCAACATCAAATCTGACTATGAATCTAGTGGATTATATTATTCAAAATCTCACATGCCAGTTTTTTGAATTGTAGGTGTAGGATAAACTATTTCACAGTCTTATTTAAGATTATTTTCAGTAATTGTTTAATAATCATTTCAATCATCACATGTTTAGGATCCCGAGATTGACCGAATGATTAATCTAAATGAAGGAAAGATTCTATATCAAAATAATGTAGATAAAGTCATTAAATTAGTTCAATTTTAACCATATGATGCATCTATTGAAGCATTGAATGCATGAAATGTTGAGTCGGGGCTTAGGTAAGGATTTGTTCAAATATTTCAATGCTATGAGTTATAGATTATGCAGAGATAGGGAACAAAGAGACCGTGGTCGATAATGATATCTTAAGTGATATGGGAGGAGTAAGTATGATTATAACTATAGGAAATGGTGGGAATATTAATTCTGGGATCAAGCATAAGAGGGACCCTAATTTCTATGGTCGAAGTGAGAATCATAATCGAGAAGTTGTAATATTGATATTTCCCACCATAACCAAAGAGAAAAAGGGTTGTCTAAGATGTGGTTCTCTTCAACACATAAATAATGAGTGTAAGACACATCATCGATCTAACCACAACTGCATGTAAATGGGGAATCTTTTGCGTTATTTTCAATGTTCTCTGAGGTCTATTGATTGAGAAACATTGTAGGTGTTGTAAGAATTGTATTCTTTGATGAGATGAGTCCAATACACTCAGTCTTGCTATCATATCTTAGATATCCATGTTCATTCTATGAACACCATTACTCCTTAGCATGGGAAATCATAGCAATGAAAAATGGAGAATAGTGCAGAGATGAAGTAGTTGTATGGAGTTGAGCAGGTGACAGTAGATGATATAGAAAGATCATCTAATGTGAGATGGATGATTCTTTTGAATTATACCATTATGAAAGTGTTGTTTAATAGTATTTCATAACCTATATTCATTTCTTCTCATTATGTTGATTCACTATGTTTAAAAGTAGAAATGATTCAATCCATGAAAAAACATTGAACTCCTTGTGGAGAAATAGAATGCTGAGACATTTTCAACAGTGCATATTCTATAACTATTGATGGAGATGATCTGAAATGGAACATCTTGGTCTTGGATATTTATTTATTTGATCTAATTCTTGTTATGTATTGGGTGAAAATTTCCAACACTCAGATTGACTATTATAGAAGGATAATTTCTTCTGCAATGGAGGATGTCACCATGAATCTTTTCAAATGATAAAGTGTGGTACAGATATGTTCAATGGTATTGTTGAACCCATTTGTCAGAAAAATGTCTTACATGTCGGTGGTTCTATCACTGAAATCAATATAAGAGATCTAGGATTACAGTTTTCCCGGAGTCATGGATGAATTTCCATATTTTTTCCCAATAACTTCTCTATATTACCACCTATAAGAGAAGTGGATTTTACGACTGGTCTAATTTGGGGGGACATGTTCTATTTCCATTCATTCTTATAAGATGACACCAATATAGTTAATGAAAGATAAAATTTAAATTGAAGGTGTTTGAAATAAAAGGTTTCATTCTACCAAGTATTTCTGATGGAAGCACCAGTATTATTCATAATGAATGTAGATATGAAAAATTCTACTATTCATAGATTATTATAATCATAAATATGCTATAGTAATGAACAGATACCAACTTTAATGTATTTATGATATATTTAAAAAATTGAAGGTAACCCAATGTGTCTCAGAAATATTCATGTGATCAGTATATCATAAATTCCATGTTTAGAAGGAATATATTCCAAAAATATATTTCAGATAAAGATATAAATACCATGAATATATAGTAATGTCTTCTGGTCCCACAAATGCACCTGTGGACATTATGGAATTGATGAATAAAAAATTTTACCATTATCTAGATTCTTTTATATTTATGTTTTTGGATGAAATGTTGTTGTTTTCAAGGGAAAATTATAAACATGAGAAAAACAAGGATAGAGTTTTGATAATCTTGAGAGACCATCAGTTGTATGCCAAACTATTAAGGTCTGCTTTTTCGATAAAAGAGGAAACGTTTCATGCACATGTAATTTTGAATAAGGTGTTTTAGTGGATCCTGAAAATATTGAAGTCATTATATCTTGGAATCCCATGATGATATATATCTTGCTTTTATGGTCTAGATGGTTATTACCCACTATTTTTACTAGTATTTCAACTATTTTATTCACTGATGGTAGTATGTTCCCATAATAACTTTCCATTTAGATGGAATGTGGTATGCCATAAGTACTTCCAAGAGTTAAAAGATCATCTTACATCATCACCAATCGTGATTTTTCCAGAATTAGGATATGGGTATTTGGTGTACTATTATGCTTTGGGATCTAGGATAGAATGTGTTTTCATGCATGGAGAAATTATTTTTTCTTATGAATAATGAACATTGAGAGTATATTGGAATAATTAACCAACACATAATTTGGTGTTTGATTTAGTCTTTCGTGCCTTGATGGCTTTGCATCATTATCAATTTGATGTGAAATTTATTATATTTACAAATCAAATAAGTTTGAAACATATTTTTTCACAACTTGATTTAAATATGAGTCAAAGGTGACAGATGGAGTATCTTTAGATGTTTTACTTTTACAGGATGTATACTTAAGTAAAAGGTAATTCTACGTCCTATAAATTATGTAGAAATTATAATGAAAATATTGGACTAAAAGTATTGAAATATTGGAAGTTAATTTTAGTCTTAATCATCATTCATGTAGAATGTGAAGTCCATGGAGGTTATTCTATTTTATTTTTAGTCTTAGTGGTTCTTGATTTGGTAAATATAGTCAATGTGGAAGAAATATCAGATGAGGAATTCCTGGAGTGGAGTTCAAAACAAAATTGTTGGGATACCATTGAGGGATGAAAACATTAATGGAGTTTAATTTTGTAGTTTGAAGATAAGATGATTGAACCTATGGCTTATTATTATGAAATTCATCAATCATTCAACCATTCATGATGGGAATTACATCCAAGAATACATAATATGTATATGGAATTAAAGGCATAGTTTTAGTGGAGTGACAAGAAATCAAATGTGGATAAGTTCATTTCGAAGTGATTAATGTGTCAGAATGTGATGGAAAATAATAAATGATGTACATGAATGTGGAAGTCTTTAATAATTATAATGTGGAAATTAGATTATATTACCATGGAGTTTGTAACAGGTCTCCCAAGAATGGTTCGGAGACAAGATGCTATATGTGTTATAGAGTAAAAACTTACCATGTAAGCAAATTTTATACATATCATGATACACATAATGTGGAGGATTTATCCAAAATCTATATCGATGTTGTGGTAAAGATACATGGAAAACTATTATAGATAGTCTCATACAAATATCCAAGGGTCACGTATCATTTAAGAAATATTTATAGAAATCATGGGGACTCAGTTGAATGTGAGTATGATGTTTCATCCTTAGATGGATATGAAATCATAAAGTTGGATACCGACCTTGGAAGACATTTTTTGGGCTTCTATAATGGATTTTAATGGATCAAGGGAGGATAATATACACTATTGGGTTTCTTATATAATAATAACTATCAGTCCTCAATACAGATGACACTTCTTGAAGCATTGTATGGGTTTCCATGTCATTATACACATTGTTGGATAGAAATAGGTGATATGCTACTAGTTGGGATGAGCCGTGACAAGGAAATGGTTTAGACAATTCAATTGACTTGATATATGATGGATATGGTTTAGAGTAATTAGAAATTTTATGAGTATGATCAACGATGAGTGGTTTTTTTGTGGAGAGAGATCTCGTGTTCTTGAGTATCTCTCCAAGGCGTGGACATCGTCATTTCGGGAGGCATGAAAAGTTTTACACTTGATATATTGGACCATTTTGAGTTATTGGAATGAATATGAGATGTGTAATATTGTATTTTATTTCCACCACGGTTGAATGTGATGCATAATGTGTTCCATGTACCACATTTGAAAATCTATCAGACTAGTCCTGACTATGTGATCTGATGGGATCAAATTTCCCTATAGACGAATGGATCATTGGTAGATATCCTGTAAAGATTGTGGATATGTTAGAAATATTATAGAATGGAAAAATCATAGGTCTGGTGCTGGTTTTATGAAATATTGGTATGATCCATGAATTTAATTTTCAACTTGAGAAGGAAATGAAAGAGAATGGTCATAACATTATCTGGGTAGTGACATTTTTCTACATTATGAGGACAGAATGACCTATGATGGGGACATTTTAGTACCCCTTATTTAAGCTATGTAACCCTCATATTGGAATATTTATATTTATAGTGTGTAATAGTAATGAATTAGATAGTTTCTTGAATTTTCAAAATGTTTAAATGGCCAAAGGAGATGCGCAAGCGCTACACATGGTTTTTCAAAACTATGTAGAAATCCTTGTAGTAATTGTGAAATGTTTCAGATTCTGGATTGTGCCATCGACCGAACGTGAGAATGGATAGGTATACAATGTGATATGTCTATGCATGTTGATCTAGAAGTAGGTATCTAACACATATTTTGGGAATAATCTTCTTAACAGTACGGACTAATCACGTGCGGGTTAAAAAAAATCCATAAAATGGTGATCAATGATGTCCTTTCCATTAATCCACTTTCTTTTCAAATCCATCTCTAACTAAGAATGTTACTTCTCCTAAAAAAAATTAGTTTTCTAAAATTGATCTCATGGAAATTTGAAGGGTTCCCCTAGTAAATCGAATCCAGATTCATGATGTATGAGATCGTTCCCCATCTATCTTGATCGATTTCATAGATATACATATATCTACTTCTCCTATATTGATGTATTCATAGATATAAATATTTTAATGGTATATATAAGATAGTGAATTCCCAATATTTTTATATTTTGACTTTATCATGATAGAATAAGATATATAATGTGTTTTGGTGGAGAATCGACAAGGTTTTATTCAGAATTTTTTCATCCGTTACAATTTTTTACAAGAACGTTGATGTAGGTGCATTCACACTCGACATCTATTAATAGTACATAATGTAATTTTTTTAATTTAATTTTATTTTTATAAATTTATTGTTAATTGGATGTTATAGAATTGTTATAAACCCTCTCTAGTGGTGGTTTGTTAAATTTTTAAAATCTAGAAAATTGGTGTTCATGAATAAGTTCGTGATTATTGATTTTAAAATATAAATTTTAAAAATAATATTTTCTAGGATTGTGGCCCATAGGTTTAAAAAATATTTTTTTTCAATAAAAGTAAAATTTTTATTAAAATTAAATGGTCTCTATGGAAGTGGTTTGTTTAATGATTTTAAATAAAGGACTTATTTTATAATAATGGGTTGAATTAGTTCAACACACTTGGTTATGGAATGGGTTATGGTGTGTGTTCATATACATTCGGATGGATAAGGTAAATATGAATCCCCATCAAAATATTGGGATAGATATTTCCATGATGTACACCCCATCAAATTGGTCCACTATGTGATGTCCTGATAGAAGGATAACTTACTGCTCACGAGCATAGAATGTTTCAGGTTTCATGAATGGTTTGGTGTGTGCTTAAGGGGAATGGATTGGTTATTCCAAAATGATATATAGAAATGGTTTTAAATACTTGGTTTTGGTTTTGGAAAATTTTAATTTATTAAAAATGGTTGAAAATAGATCTTGATTACATTTTAAAAAAAATGGGTTTGAATCTTGTGTATATTTAGTTATAAACTATTTTTTAAATTGATTTATATAAACTGATTTATATGAATGTTGTTAGCCTTTCAATTCTAGTTGTATGAGTTTGGACATAATTTGGAAAAGCCTTCTGAGTTTTAAAATCATCTTTTCTTTTGTACTTTGGTTCTTTTGTAGATGTTATCTTCTAAGAAATGGGAAAACGTAAAGTATCACATGTATTTAGTACCACCTCATGATACTTGTGTTGTTGGGTGATTAGATCATGTAGCTTTTGGATTATAGAGTCTTATTTTATTTTTGAGTTTATTAGTTTTGTTTCTGTTATTTACTTTTATAGATTCATTTTCTTCTATTGTGCCACACAATGTTTGTTTTTGGATAGAATTGTAGTGGTCAAGTTGTCATTAAATTTACACAAATTACATAGTGAGATGTTTGGTTATGGTTTTATGGGTTATTTTTTTAGTTAATCAATGGTAAATCATCCCGCATATGTATTTGAAACACTACATCATTTATTTCATTCCTTTATCATCATGGTGATGATGTTTAATATCATGTAGTGGATCATTAGATTCACAATCTACTGATTCTAACTAGGTCATTACAAAAACTAGCATCAAGTATTTAAATATAAGTATGATATTAATAACCTAGTAAGAAACTAGGGTTTCAAATATTATATATGATTTCAAGATTTAGATCTCCTTTATGTAAATATTTTCAAGACAATGTGGTTTTTTTACGTAATTCATAAACTATAATTCTAGTTTTCGTAAATGGAAAGAATTGGAAACAACTAGAATTATTTTTAATGTCATGAAATCTATTAAGATGAGTTGTCTAGTGGAATAATGATGGGAGTGAATTATATTGTGATCATTCCTAATTAGTTATCATGGAACATGATTAATAATGTTTACCATAACCAATTCCCAAACTCATCAAGGAAGATAACTAAAGAGTTTTATATGAGTCAGTGTAATGGAGACCGTGGTGGAAATTGATTTTGTTAAATTTTTGTCAATAATGTGGAAATCATCATCAATGTGAATATCTTACAAGGACATGAATTTGTTTTTATTGTTGAAAAAATGAAAAAAGTATAAACATAAATAAATGGAAAATTAAAGAGTTTTTTAATGAAATGGGTGAAAATATTGGCCATCATAAGACACCAATGAAGGTTATGTGTTTTCTGTTTTGAGAAAATGTTCATTACGAAACCCAATGTCCCAAGGTGAGTTTTAATAAACAGAATCATCAAGGTTTAATGATTCATGATATTCTACCTATAATGAATAGACTGCAAATGGCATGTGAGAGGTATGTGGTGTTCATCAAGTATTGTTTACATTAAACAAGAAAAATAATGATTTGATTTATTTTGAGAACCTGGATACATGATTCATAATTACTATTTTAGGAAAGTGCATTTGTGGAATTATTTTTCAAAGCCTATTTAATGGTTTATCAATAAGGTTTCATTAATAATGTATTTATGTTTTTTAATCAAAAGATAATTTTATATGAACCATGAAATATATAATTATTTTCCATAAAATATTTAATTAGTGAAAGATTAATTAAATTTTGATGAATAGTTAGAAAAGTGACATTTTTAGTAAGGTAATTTAAACCTTAATGTGATCCTGATGTTTAGAAAATTATGTTTCACAATTATAAAGTTATCATTGAATTGTATAATGTAAATTGGATAGAACTGATTATCCTGGGGTTAACTGTGGAAAAAGATGCCTTTTTTTCAATGATAATGATTTTGACTTCATGGTATTAATGATTATGTCCATTAATCATTGTAATATGGAATCCTGGATGTTATCTGAATTTATTTACTGTAATAATGTTTTTGGCCATGTTTCCATAGAATATATAATAAGGTTATTAAAATGTTTTCAATGTGACAACAAAGTTCTATGTTGTGATATACAAGGTAATAAATGTTAAGATGATTTAAAGGCTACATTTAAATAGTTTTGAACATTCATATTATAGAATGTTTATATGGTTAACCATTGAGGAAAATATTGTGTTAAACATTGAAGGAAGTATTTAAACATAGAGTTTGAATTGAAATCCTTGGTTAAAAGAATATTTAGTGATTATCTTTATTTCATGGATGTACATATTATACTTAGAAGGACAGGAGTCTGGCACGCCTACTCCCATTAAAATATAATAAAAAATTAAAGTACACAAATGAAGATCACTGTGAAACTCTACAATGGAGAGTATAAATCGCTCCATCATGATCAGCTTGGGAAAGGCAATTAAAATACTCACGGAAAACAAAAGAAAAACTCGATCTGACCTCCAATATTTCTCTCTTTGAGAGGGAATCCATAACATGATTATGCTCCCAATAGAAATTTGTGGCTTCCAGAGATAACAGTTCCATAAGCCAAAGATAATCACCCCAGTCCGATAACATCTTCCATGGAACATTCTGTGATTTATCATTGATAAAATGAACTACAACAGATGAGTCCAACATAATCTATAAATCATGCCAATCATATTGCACAACATAACTGACTTCTTTTATCACTGAACACAACTCCACTTATATTGCATATCCATTTCCTATATAAAGAAAAAACCATCCTTTCACAAAGCCATGGTATGTATGAAATAAACCACCACAGCTAGAAGGACCTGGTGCTCTAAAAGCTACCCCATGAATGTTATCCTTTAGTGATCGAGAGATGGGTGGTATCCATCTTACATAGTTCATCATCATTGGCCTTTTCATCATTCCATTTACACCATGTGATCATAGCAAAATAAAATCAGTTAAATAATTTTTCATGGATCTAGATCGATGTTTAGAAGAATTTAGATTTTCCTGATGCAAAAATAGAACCCCAAAAGGAAGTGATGTCTCGACATTACTAAATAGCAGGTCATTTCGTTCCTTCTAGATGAATGAAATAACACTAGTAGAAGCAGCATGCAGAAGTCACTAGAACTAATCACTATATTCAGTCCCGTATATGGACCGCAAAAGCCCATCCCCATATTGACAATTGATTGAGAAACATAAAATCAACAGTACATATGTCCAAAAACATCACGAAAATTTACATGAGAAAATGACATGTGACATAGATTCATCCACCTCTAAACATAGCAGGCACACTGAGGCTAGTGGTTCCCCGTTAGCTTCATGTGGAACTAAAGTGGAATCATCTTCTTACAAATGTTCCATATTAAAACAGAGTGAGCAGGAGGAATAAAAGCCTTGTAGAAATTAGTTACCCGGCGAGGAGGGTTTATAGGGACACCACAATGAATGCTACATCACTCCCTTATGGTGAACCTGCAAATAAGGTTGGGAATCCAAGCCTAAATGTCATAATCAATGAAGAAAAACCTTGAGATAACAAGATGAATACTACTAGGTAGCATTCCATCTAGATCTTGATTTTCAAGAAAGAAAGAAATGGTAATGTTTTAAAGTGAAGATGTAATGATAGCATCTTCACCTATGGGATGAGAAAGCCAAGGTGTAGTCCAATAGTTTAGATGTGACTGTTTACACACCATCAATTTAGAACAGGCCATTAGATCAGTATATGCCTCTTTAAGAGCAGTCCATATAGATGAACTGATATAATTAGGATACCCTACATGAAGATTCTCAAAAAAACTACTGACAAGAAAATAAAAATATTTATCTGGGATGGAATGATGTTTCCATATGAATTTTGTAATCAGAGTATCATTGAAAAGTATGACATCTTTGATTCCCAAACCACCCATAATGATTGGTTTGATACAGTCCTTCCAGGATATAGTAACAAGTTTCCATTCATGAATTGACCCAGTCCATATAATGTTTCTGATTTTACCATTTAAATCCTTGATAAGATCTATGGGCCATCAATATAAAGAGAAAGAATAAAACACATTTACTTTATCACTGAATTGACTAGACATACTCTCCCATCCGAGGAAAAACTCTTCCCCTTCCATCTTACAAGATAATTTTTAATCCTTAGTGCAACACAATATATGTAACATCTCTTTACCATACCCCAGAAAAGTGGTACCCCAAATTAATTAAAAGGAAAAGATCCTCCTTTCACCCCATGCTTATAGGTAATTCTGAAATTCTTTGATGATGAAATTACTCCACAAAATATGAAATATTATTTTCCCTAACTAATGACCCAACTCACAACCTCTTCAAAGTGTGATAATATTCCCTTAATACAAGATATGGTACCTTTATATTATCTCCCAAAGAGCATGATGTCTTCAGCATAGAATTAGTGGGATGGGAAACATAACTCTCTTCCCACTAGAATTCTCTGATACCATCTAAAATTGTCCAAATCATTAAGACACAAACTCAAATAATATTCATCAATGAAAAAGAGTAGACCAGAAAGAGGATCACCTTGTTTTACTCCTCAGAAGCATTGAATAAAAAACCTTGGATACACATTAACCATAATCAATAGCCTAGCACTCTCCAAAATAGAACCAATCATCCCAATAAATGTTTTGGGGATACCATGAATTTTGATAATATTAAATAGAAAGCTCTATATAATGGTGTCAATGGCCTTAAATATATCAATCTTCACTTCCATATTTCAATCTTTTACCTTTCTCTTCATAGAATTAACACATTCAGAGGCTGTGTTAAAACATCGTTGTATATTCCTCCATGGAAAAAATGCAAACTGATTACACAAGATGAGGTCCTTGTGAATCTCACTTAGCCTTTTATCCATCATCTTACTTATTAGTTTGGGCATTGTATTTCCAATAGCAATAGGTCTAAAATCACTTATGTCAAGATCATTCTTTTTCTTATGAATTAAATCCACAATGTTATCATTCATTCAAAAGGGAATATTCGATGACTTTAAAAATACATTCACGACATTTACAACATCTACATGAATGATATCCCAATAAAACATGAAGAACTTATTAGTAAATCCTTTAGGGCATTCCACCCATTAAATGTTCAACGAAAATAATGCATCATGTATTTCTTTTACACTATGGTTATTTGCAAGTATCTTGTTTTGCTCATCTATAAAAAAAGGCTCAAAAAACTGTTAATTATATCGCAGTTTACATTTCCAGTAACTAAATATCACTTCTCAATATAGAGTGTCACACAATCTAATATCTAGTTCTTAAAATATATTAAGTTTCCATCAATGTTGACTGCATTCAGGCCTCTCCTGGATCATTTTTCACTATTCATGCAATGATTTATTTTTGAATTCCTATCCCCCTCCTTCAACCATCAATGATTTAATTGATTCTGAACCAGGTTTCCTTTGAGGGTCAAAATCTTGTCCTGATTTTCGTTAGCCTCTATTTCTTTTGGGGGGGGGGGGGTTTATCATGGTACCGATTACTTTGTTGAAAATGTAATAATGTATTTTCATCCTCTCTAATTTCATTATCCAGTGAGAAAAAAGGCTCTTTACTCCACTTCTTCAGCCTTTCTATAATAACCATTAGCTTACAGCAATGAACATGAGTGGGGCTACCCATGAAAATTACAGCCCATTCATTTAACACAATTTCTCTACAGCCCGATATCACAACCAAATAATTTTTAAATTTAAAAGGGAGAGGTGCTTTCCTTGATCTTTTGAAACAAAAATACATGACAATGGGGTTATGATCATTGTTCTCCCTCGAGAGGGTTCTCCTAAACACATCAATCATCTTATTCATCTCATCCACTTGTACAAAACATCTATCAATTTTTACATGCTTTCTTACCATGAAAATTGTGTCTGCTCTAAGTGAAATAAGCTCCATTAATATACACCTTAGTGAGGCCACACCTATTAATACATCATAAAAGTTTAGAGACTGCAATGCAACATGAATTTTCACCAATTGCCTCCTCAGGCCTCAAGACAGTGTTAAAGTCACCAACGATATCCCAGCTGGTGGCCATGGTTTCTGAGATATTAAAAAGATTCCTCCATTGTACTCTTCTTCATATGTATATGTTGGATGCATAAACAAAATTCATAGCAAGAGAGTCATTACCATGACTACAAGAAACAATGACCGACGCAAAATCAACCATGACATAGCTAACGTTAACAATGTCATGCTTTACAACCCATAAAGATTCATTGCTGAACTCAAAATGATTTTTTGCAATGAATTCATACCCCATAAGATCCCTCTTAAGGGAGATTTATTTTTAAAATTTCATTCTTTGTTCAACAATTTCAATTCACATTGGTCTATTTGTCGTAATAAAATTTTTAAGAGATTTGAATATGGGGGTGTTCTCAATCCCTTAACAATTTCAAAATGGGATAATAATTTTTGTGATTGGTGCCTATTGTTAGTCCCATAATTTCTTTGAATAATTTCCATATTAGAGATAGAATTATTAGAATCAGCAGGAGTACCTGATTCATTTTCGGTAGAATTTGGTTCATCAACATCATTAAAGACCTCCTCAGTTTCATGAAAGGATAATCTATTAACTGAATTAATAGTAGCAGAAAACAGACTAGCAGGAAAAATCATTATGGACATCTTGGCTGTTTGAACTTGATAGAAGTTCCTAGGGTGTCAGATGGAGTTGAATCATCCGTTTCTCCATCTTTATCAGGATGCAATACATCATCCACAGCACCATAAATATCAACAAGTTCATGGGGGTGATGACTGAGGCAGAATCATTCATTGGATCATGTAGAGGATAATTAGAGATCAAATCTTGCTCCAACAATGAAATATCTATCATAGTGGAATTATTGGAAGGAAATATGTTCATATGGAAATGCGGTAATGATTTCCCCAAATGATCAGTAGGTGTTGTATCCACCTTACCGAATCTAGAAACTGGATCATGCCCAGCAAGAGGTTCCTCCCAAGATTCATCCATGCTGATAAGAACAGAATCAGTGGCAGCCTTATCTTTTCCCTTATTTTTTCTAAAAATTTCCTCATCGTGTCCTCAAATGTTACAGAAATTACATGTTTTATTCCTGTTATAGCATGAGATTATATGCCCAAAAAAGTTACAGTTGTAGAAGAAAATGGAGTTCCTTTCATATAGAATGCATAAAGTAATGGTATCATCTTGAGTATTTAGCACTACCTCCTCAACAAAGGTTGCGACCATGTCTAATTCAATAACAATTTGAGCATAATGACCAAATATATGATTATCCATCTTCTGACCAAGCCAAATAAGATTTCTAACAGTTGAAGTAATGTCCCAATGAGTTTGCGGATGACAATAAAACTATTTCAAATTACATACCTGGATCTAGATCTGTGCAAAGGTATTTTTGATAGCATTGGGATCAATGTTCCAATCTAATTCATGGATGTGAAGAAAGAAAGACCATAAAGGGACCAAGGAAAGGCTCCGTGCTTGTCTCTTGTTTTTAGAAAACAGTAATTTGGTGTGATAAAATCCACGACCCATGGTAGTTATTTTCCAATCTACAAATCCCTAAATTTCCGCAATCCTTGAGGTAAGATCATTGAACATCCATGTATTCACCCCCTTAGGCACCCCCACTCATGCAACGGTCAAGAATCTGCAAAGTTTAGTTCTCTCCTTGACCACATTTTGATTCACAGAGACATGTGAAATGTGCCCCTTAATTATTATCCTTCCCAAGGATGTAGCTTCACAATCATGAAAAGAAGAAGTTCCCATATTCATAACAACATCACTAATGTTATTCTTACATCCAACAATTTCACGAGCAGCACCCTAACCCTGATACTTCCTTATTTTCCGAACTTGGATCAGCCTTTGAAATTTCATGGTGTTTCCAAAGCCTCTTGAGGAGATTCGAAGGTGATCCAAACACCTTTTCTCAAGATTGAATGCTCGGATTGATGATCTGTTCTTCTTTCAGTATGTGGATTTCATCCTATTGTTTCTTACGTTCTTTCCACTAATATTCCATGATCTGTTCATGAGATATTTCCATTGTATCCATTGATCTAATCCTATGTGTTATGGAATAGATCTAGGATTGTGTATCTAGATCTATTTTTTCATGATCTTGATGCCTTTGATCTTATTTTGGTTTTAAATTATTTAGATCCAGAACTTGATCGATGACGTTGTGCCGGTCGTATTTTGAGGATTTTCATTCGGATAACTTCCATCAATATATTGTGGTAGGTGGTTAAAAATACAATCCCACATTCTCATCTTGTTAGGTGTATGCAGTTGTATAAATGTCGCGACATAAATAATTAATTGGTTTTTTGTTTATGCAGTTCTTTGTGAATTGTGAATCTAGTTGAAAATGGGTGGGAGTTATGATGGAAGGATAAAGATTATTAAACATTTGAATATGGTGTATATTTGATTTGGATATTATATTTGAAAAAGGGTTTTGGGACACTAACTAACGCTCCTAATACCCACAGAGGATCTAGACATGGTGTTCTAGAACCAATGAAATGAATGAAATTGATATTTTACGGGACAAGGACTGATGCTCCAAATACCCATGGGGTTATGAGATAGGGATTGATGCTCCAAATAATCACATGTGTGCTAGAAATGACATTCTACACTCTTTAATTTATTTTATACTATGGATTCATTTTTCAATTCATAAACATAATATTGTGACATATTAATTATTAATTGAATAGGGGAAATGGTTAAGCTCTTACACGGGCTGAAGTAGGAATTTTATTTTGGGTGTTCTCGGCAACCTGGATGTTTAACATATTAAAAAAATCTTAATTAGATAAATATATTTTTTTCTTATTGTATTACTTTATTATTAATGAAATTACATATAGTGCTTGAGACTGGATTTTTTTTTGACACTATTGGTGGTGATCTACTGAGTCATACTCACACCATACTCGACCTGCCTGATTGGAACCTGAAAAGATTTTGTTGTTGTAGGACATGAAAAGGGATAGAGATCTGGTTAGAGTGTTGTTTGGGGTTGGAGCATGGATGTGGGAACCATAACGGGTTAATGTATAATTATTTTTGATGAATAAATTTTAATGATGAATCAATAATATTAATTTGTATGTTTTTATATTAATTAATATTTATTTTGAATAGAAAAATATTTATAATATTTATTATTTTAAGGGACATATGATCAGTTAAAAGAATATTTTAGTTATTTATAAAATAAAAAAAAAGTTATAGAAATTCATTCCTTAGGGCAATAGATGTATATAAAATTGATCATATAAAAAATAAATAACAAAAAAAATTTGTTGAAATATATCATGTATGTATAGCTTCTTATGCTATTTCCCAATAGAATAATTACTCAATGATAAAACAATGATCAAAAGAATGTGTTCACATAATACCCAAAATTTTAATGATCTAATAGACTTATAAATCATCAAATATTTAAGAATTTAAGGCCCTTAACATTTATTTATTCATTCAATTATATGTGATTGATTAAATCAATCACTCCCTATAAATATTTACGCCTGATCTATGTCCAATCATCACCCCACTCCTATGTTATCCTAGGTGGAAGCGAAGTTATATGTTACATTGGGTAACCATTATGGTTCCAATATTCCCTTTTTATGGGACATATTAGTTTTCATTTTATTGATCTGGGTTTCTATGATTGGAGATTTCAAGTATTAAACCATTGATTACCCAGAAGAATTTTTATGGCGAAATTAATTTTAATTCGGTAGAATGTAACACCCTGATATTTTGTGAAATATTTTTTTCCCAATGATTTTAATGATTTGATATTTTTGTATACAAAAGACACTAAATTTTTTCACTAATTAATACATTACGTTCATAGAACACCAACATGGCATATGTTACATGAAACACCTATATGGAATATGTTACCTGAAACAACCATGTTAGCATACTTTACATATAATATTGAAGTTCCTCGATAACTTGAATAACATTTAAGTCCCAGTAATACCTAACTATACTATATTATTAAATATATTATTATAATGAGATATAATCAACTTAGTTATTTAATAGATATGATTATTATTACCAAAATTATGAAAGTTTTTGGGTCACATAAATATAAAATGAATTTATTGGTTACTAACTAAATATAAATGGTTATGAAAACTGAATAAATATAAAATAAAATATTATTATGGTCACAAATATTTTTTTATAAAAAAATAAATTTTTTAAAATTATTGAGTAATATTAATTTAATAATAATTATATTTATCCAATATAATATTCTTGATATTCATTAATATTTTTGATAGACAATAGACATTAACAATCCCAATATTACCCTTAAAACACAATTTTTTTTTCTAAATAATATTTAACAATATTAATGGTGAACCAATTTTTTTGTAAAAATTTTATGAGTCATATAGATTTAATATTTCAAAATAAATATTTTCTTTGGTAGAATAACATAATAATTTGGTTAGGAAAAATAATTTTATTTTTAGTAAAGGTTTAATATTTTAAGGATTCATTAAAAATAATGTATTTTATTTCAAACGATAATTTTCATTAAATTTAATTATATGGATAAATTATATTTTAAATTGGTTTAAAATTATAGTTATTGTTTTTATAATTTAATCCAATGTTCTTCATTGTAATAACCTTTACATTGTAATTGGATATAAAAACAAAGCTAACTTTTGGTTGTTTTTTTGAACCCATAGTGTCTTTCCAAGAGTTGGATTAATTTTCAATTAATTTCATCCAATATGATGATTTGAATTTGAGAAAATGGTTCCCATATTTTTAATGATAATAATTTATATGGTATAATATTGGAAACATTATTTTTGACTGAAAATAACAGTGAATGTGATTAAAATTATTTACATTGGTTAAGAGAAAAATATGGTTAATAAAGTAATAAATCATATATATAAGACCGAAAAAGAAATAAAAAAATCTATAAAACCAATGTTCAGAAAATTATTATTCCACTAATATAAATTATTATGTTTTTTGGTTTCGTATGAATTTTTTTTTAGAAAAACATGTGTATACTTGACTTGTTTTCAAACATTCCATGTGTATCCCATCCCTTTCCAATAAATTCCCACCAACACTACCCACATACAAAAAAACTCTCAATCCCCTTATTTCCCTTTAACTATTATCATATAAGATCCATAAATCACTAATTTACTCATATTAGTATTACGTTGAGTAAAAGTAAAATAAAAGAATGAATTTTCACAGTCTAAAATAAGTTACCGGATGAAGTGGTAACTTCTTCTCTCAAGTCCTTTATTTTGTTTTTATTATCCACCCCCCTTAAACAGCCTTTATTATCTGTTTAAATAACATCAAAATTATCCCCATTGTATTAGTATGTTCTGTAAATTTTTTATGCCAACAATCAATCACACCTCCATATAATGGGTAACAAACATTATATTTATGTGTGTAATGTACTATTTCCTCACGAAACAATGATTATTCATTTTTCCATTACCACCTACCATGATCCCCATTATGATAGAAAATCTATATATATGTGTCATATATAAAAATAATTATATCTTTAAAATTATTTTTTATCTTATATAATAGTAATATTTTTAGTTTCAATATGGTGTAATTATGATTATTACATTTGAGGAAATGTGCACTACTACCCCCTCAAAGAGATGTCATTCATTCACATAGATTGTGTAATTTATTATGTATTATTTTATTGAACATATATGATATATATAACATTATAAATATTTTTTAATGATATTATTTACATATATATATATATATATGTAATTTTCATTCTTTGATTCAATGAGACAATAAAAGTGGAAACATAATTCGTGCATATGTACGAATTATCATTTCCTATTACTTTAAATTCCATTTCATACTCTTATAATCAATATATTACTATAAAACATTTATTCTAGATATAAAAATTATTTAAATAATGTAATATAATCTATAATAGTTATATAAGTATAAAGACCTATGATATAACAAATTAATATACTTGTGAAGAACAAAGAGAATATTTCCCTATGTGAATGCTACCATAAGATCAATAACAAGAGGGTAATATAAGGTCATAATAATACTATACATGATATAATGTATAAAAAAATTCTTTTATATAATATTTATATTAAACTTTTATTTATTATACCATATTCTTATATGAGTACGACATCAATCAACATGTAAGGTATGGGGATTTCATCTAAAATTTTATTCTTATGAGATATATTTTGTGTTCGCCACTAATTCATTTTTTTGGGGTAATAAATGAAAATTATTTTATTATATGTATCTAATACCTAAATTATGGGGAATTAACATATATTTTTTATGAAATTACATCAATGGAGTTTTAGTTGCAAAATATACAAAATCTGTAAAAATGTTTTGTGTCAATTTTCCCTATTTGAAACTCATGTTTTGTTACACACCAAAACACTTTTATGAGTTGTATATACCTCAATTTTACATATTCTATATTTAATATATTTATTTTAATTATATATTTTGATTTTTGTAATTTAATATTTAGACATCGGGAGTATGATGCATATTTTCCATGTTATAAGATTTTATTTAGACAATCTCATCACTTTTCAATATTTTGTATGTTTATTCATTATTTGATGAAATATTTTGTCCCAAATATCTAAAAATTCATGACATTTCTTCTCCTATTTTAACTAATTATATACTTGTGAGGTTTTACCATTTTCTACAATTTGGTGAATACTGTTGTTATGAATTTTTCATAATAAATCATTACATTACACTCTCCTCACTCAGAAATATATTTTCCTTAAAAACCATTATTTCTATAAGGGTTTCCAAGAATATTCTTCTAATTTACTATGATATTTAATATAAATATTTACCATTTCTTATGTTATAAATTTCTTCAAAGTAATCCATTTATCGATTTCCAAATGATGAAATTTTCTATCATTTTTTTGTATAAAATAATAGTTCCTTTAACCACATATGACATGTATGCATTTATCCACCATCAATCATTGAATATTTTACATCAAGTGTAAATGTTATGTTTTTATGAAAATATTTTTAAATGATATTTTCAACGAAATTGTGTTTTGAAATGTTTTTATGTTTAATTTAAATGTTTCCATGGAAAATATTTTTCAATGATCCATTATAAGTTTTGGAGTATAATTAATTTCAAAATACTTTCAAGATTTATTTATATTTTTTCAATATTTTTTTGATGATAAAATGTTTTAAAAAGTTTTTATTATTATTTTATAAGCTTTCATATTCATCGGATTTCAAGTGATTTAAATTCATCATTATTTTTTTTAACGGTATATTCTATGAAAATTATTATAAAATTATTTTATGTATTAAAAATAAAGTTTTTAATAGGAAAAGATATTTTTTTCATGAAATTGTTTTAATGACATTTACAAATTAGTTTAATTTTAAAATGAATTTTATAGATATTACTCATTATTTTCTAGTAAATGATCTAATGGTTTAATTTTTATAATTTCTATGAATGTGTGATGTGTAATGGCATAGACTTTATGAAACCCATTTCTCATTAATGTGTTATATGTTTATGAAATCTGATTTTCCTTTATGAGGTAGGATTATAATGTAATGATTATGAAATTAGAATCCTTTCCCCATGTTATGATATGATTATATTAAGATGATAATGATTTAGTTTCATTGGTAAAGATATGAATTTTTATGATTTTAGGGAGCATGGATGTATGATTTTAATATTATTTGGGTGGGGCATATATCTATCTTCAATGCACTGGGAAAAGATTTATATCTAACGATACATAATAAAATGGTCATGGGAGTAAAACATTAAAATTATTATTTCCATGGGTGTGAACCTTTACAATCTATATAATCTCAGGAGTGAACTCGTGCTTCTAAGATGGCATGGGAGAGAACCATAACTAAAAAAATTGTATGAGGAGTGAAATCATGCTACTAAGAGGGACATGGGGGGAACCATGACTACCAAGATGTTATGGAAAATGATCCAATACATCCATGATGGTGTTTGATGAAATTCCTTGGATACAAAGGAAATCATATTATACACTTATGAGTTTTCCATAATTCCATGTTTTATTCATATGTTATTCTTTCTCCGATTATAATCATATTATAATCCTTATTCCATGTCTTATGATCTTCCAATATTTAATATGTTATCTAATATGAAAGGTATGGTCTTAATAGGTTATTCTCAAGAGACGTGGGATCAAATATGGGTGGAAAAATATTTTAGTGATATTGTAGCAAGAATTGTAGATGTACTATAACAGGCACTATAGGAGGAAATTCTCAGTACTGTAGTATCTAGAATTATTCATCCATCTGGGCCTCTAGGCCACTAGTTTGGTCCTCAAGTCCAACAAGGCTTTCTGGCCACCCAAGCCCTTTGGGCCAATTGCTTCTCAAGGAATTCGGGCCACATGATGTAGATGTACCATTCAGAATACAAGGGAAAAGGCTTTAGATTAGCATCAGGTCAAGTACATTCACTAGTGAAGAGCTAACCATAATCAGAAGAACGAGATGGTATGGATTTTCCATTTGTACCAGGCTTGTGAAACATTTTATAAGACATGTAGCCGACCTACCTAGCGAAGGTGAAGTGATGACATTATGACATATGATGTGGAAGAGTAGTTCTGTGTTTTCTTGTCTAGGTGATTCCCTTCCATGACCTATAGGTCATGCAATTTCCTCTAAGACATCTAGCATTGTAAGGGTTCCACCTCACCCCTTGAAAGGTGAAATATAAAAAATAATAAAAGAATGAAGGCCTTCGAACCATTTCAACCACTAACCATTTACTTACCCTTATTGAAAATCTCATATCACCCCTTTATTATGTTTATGTTCAACATGATATAAGGAATGGTTTTCGGTAGAATAATTGAAGGTTGAGATATTTCTGAGATGTTTTTATGATAACCCCCTATGATAAAACTATTTTGTTTCCATATTTCATAAGAAACTAAAAAATTACGTTCATAGGGAATGTATTTTTTTATATAATGAATATTTATTTAAAATTATATAATATCCATATATGTGAATCCGAGGACACTATATTTATATAGTCAATACATGGATGGAGACAATCACAATACACCCATCCAATGCGATACTAGAAAGTGTTGTATTTATTTTGAGACATTACTACATAGTTTTAACTAGATATTACATATAAAACCCTTTGCAAGATAATTCATAACAAAAAAAAATAAATATGAACTAAATTAAAAATGTAGAAATAAAAATTGGAAAAATATTTCCCATTTTTTAATATTCATTACCTATAATTTTAATAAATAAAATTTAATATAAATTCATAGTACTGAAGGAAAGAAAAATGTCTTGAAAAAAATGTACGTTAAGAAAAATAAAATATATCAAAATCATGAATATTTCTGATTCAAATGAAATTTAATTTATTTTTATAAATCAAAAGTATCATATTTATCTTTATTACCAATTACCTAATTCATTTATACTTTTAAAATACTTGATTTAATGAATATAAATGAAATTATTTTAATTATTTGTATATTTATCTATTTATGAAATGTCAATCCATTTTGAAAGATACCAATATTTCACAGTATGTTATCATTGATATTATGATTTTCTAAATTATGTTCATTATATAAAATAAAATTTTTAAAAGTTATGTAAATTAATTATAATTTCCTCACAAAAAAATTTAATATATTCATTTTCAATAAATATTCATTTTGAAGCCTAATATCACATCACAAAAAATTGGGTTCTTATTTTTAATATTTAATCAATATATTTTATTGACTAATAAAATTGTAAATATATTTTTTAATGTGATTACACAGATTTATAACAGAAAATAAAATGGATTTTTCATATTTAAATGAATATGTTTTTAATATATATCAATTGTAAAAAAAATCATTGTTCTGTGTAAAAAAATATATCAAAATTAATATTAATATAAACTATTTTTTATTATAACATTATACTTCCCATAAATAATTTATTCTGATGAAATTTAATCATATTTTCAATGGTTATATATTTTAAAAAAAAATTCATGAAAACCTAAATTGTACATAAGGATAATAAAATAATATTTATAAAGGGGATGTGAAAAACATAAATTTTACACGAAATAACCCATAATAGGGTTTCCATATTTGTAGAAAATTAGTGGGATGTTAAATTATATTAATGGGTTATAAATATAGTATTAATGGAATAATAGATTGTTTTAGATAAGGTGGATATGGGAATGTTAATGATCAAAAAACCATAAATCTGCGATGGGTGATAATTAAAATAGGTTCATCAGAAATGAAGGTAAAAGTAAAACATTTGAATTTCAAGATTTTGTTTAGTAGTTTTTAGTGATTTCTTTACTATAATTATATATAATATGACACAATACAATTAATTATAATAATTATATTATATAAGAAAAATATCATCCCTTGGTTATGCTTCTATAATTTCCACTTCATCTCTTATTCCATTGATTGTAAATTGATGATAAATTTTTCATAGATAAAACACAAAAATTAACTTTTAATAGATCATGTGATATATTTTAAAAAATTCATACTTTCAATATCTTAATATTTAACAATACCAAACTAGTTAGCATATGTTATCCAATATTGATTAATATAAATAATTATTTAATAAAACCTAAAAAATAACCCCCAATGTGAAACATATTCAATTCCACTAATACATAAGATTATAAACCCTTTAAAATATGTCTAACCAAATTCAAAGTACAAAAAAATCTTAATATTGGATAAAATATTTATCCCCATTCAATATATATTATCACACAATTTCATATACAATACATGTGATGAACTAGGTAATGTCTTCTCTTAAAACATAAAGAACACGAATCACCATAAAAACACAAAGGGAACATATACAATAATATTTATTAATAAAATAAAATGATATATTATTGAATGTATTTTATATATCCAAAAAGTAAATAAATATATTTAAATATGACCTAGACCAGTACGTCATCAAATCAAAAACTGATTTCAAGGATTCCAATAATAGCATATTCACTTAATCTATTTTAATAATCTATATTTCTAAACCAATTATCTTTAACACAAAAATAGTCACATATTAATGTCCATATAGCCCTTAAACACATGTTGTCTAAAGATATCACCATACAAAAAAATCACTTTTAGTAGCTGATAATATTTTTCAATATATTCTATCATATCCTGAAATAAAAAAACACAGAATATTTATTAGATGTTTCATGATTTATATAACCAAAATATCATTATTATTACAAAATAATTATTTAATCCAAATATTTAACACATAAGTCATATCACATCAACAATTTTCATATTATATGTCCTAAATTGGCCTATGAGTAAACCATTGAATAAGGGAGTTTAGTCAAATAATTACTATGTTCCCACACATAAGACATTGGATTGTAAATGGTAAGTTAGGATGAAATTAATATCCACCCATTCATCTCTTCATTTTTCCTCTACTAATATTTTATCTATGTCCATATTTTCCACACATAAAACAACAACCAATTCATTTTATTAAATTCCATGAGTCTACATACCACATACATGGCATGTAGAAAATTGAATCTTCTTCCATATATGGTAATCATGGAAATCCATTTTCACTTATTATATGTTTCATGTTATCATAAAAGTTGATATTTTTAATCATAAATTAGATAGATGATTATAATATATCACAAAGATTCATCTTCTATCACTAGTTTCATGTGGTTTCTCATTAGTAATATTATTCATTGTTCATTATCATTCAAAATTAACTGATATCATTCTAGATACATTAATTTAATAAAAAAAATTATAGAGTGAGCATAAGGAATCATAGTGGAAAACCAAATAATTGAGAAAAATAATTCATCAAATTTCTAAATTGTTCCCCTTAATTTCAATCATGCATTTAAATATTTTTAGCCTTGTTCATTAATGATAATTATCTACATAAATACCCTAATTTTTCATAAGTAAAATGTGAATTAACCCAAGAATATCTCTCGAGAGTGTAAATCTTTGTTTTTAGAAAGGGAACTCTAATTGTGAAGTAGAATTATTGATGAGATATAATTATTTTTATATTTCCATGCTTATTACATCTATATACATCTTCCCCAAAACCACGTCCACATATATTATCTACATATATTTTTTTCGTGGAAAACAAAATATTTTATTTACCATAGCATATGAAATTTTCAAACACATAAGATTATATTAAGAGTTCTCACAAGTTTTTTCTAATCCTAGTTTCCATGGATAGAAAAAACATTACATTGATACCAACTATAGTGACTAATAACATTCATACATAAATATTTCATCTTATTAGATGATTATTAGAAATATTAAATTATTATACATACCCAAATAACAAAGGGTTAGGTTTTTAAAAAACATAGATTTAATAAAAAATTGTTAATATGATATCTATATCAATTCTCACTATGTTAATTATAACATCACCACTTAAAATAGATATAATAATGAAAGTATTTTTTCACAACCTAGGAATGGAAACATATGAAATTGTGACCCTAGAAACTCATTAAGGAAAAAATATGGATATATCATTTACCACATAAACATAACATGAGAATAATGGTATGAGGGAATGATATTAATTTTATAAAACTATTCCCAACATGACATAGATAATAATAATTGGTCAGGACATAAATAAAGAAAATTAATATGATACAAATAATAAATTAATAAAATAACTCAAGCGATGAGAGCATAAGAGTGGAATATTACATTTTTTATTATATGTACATAACCATGGAAACTAATCTCAATATTTAATGATTTCATCCACGAATATCATAGTTTATAGATTTTACTACCCATTACATCATATCTTTAGTCATGGTTTAATCCCCTGATTATCATAGTGGATAAACTATATTTCTGAAATCGGGTTCACTACCCATTTCAATACACATTTTATAAAGAGTTATCAATCATCACCTTCTACATTGGAGTGTTATATAAATCTTTTCCCACCCTTCAAATAATGTAAATAATATATGTTTATAGGAAAAGATCATGAAACCATCATCACAACATTTCCCAAGGAAAATAAATTGGTTTAATAAAAATTTCTCCATTTACCCATAGCATATCCCATGGTAAGGAAATATATTTTCTTAAAGATATCATTATTAAATAATTAACCAATTATAATTGAGGTATATTCATAGAAACATCATTAAATTTCCATATTAGTCCAATGAAAAATTTATAGTGGATTGAATCTTTGAGGAATATCCTTAAAAATCATATGTAACATAAAATAATATTCTATAACATTGAAAATTATTTTCACATACCATTGGAAGATTGGTTTATAAAAAAAACAATTTTCATGTATAAGTAATTTATATATATTTTATTATTTTCCAAAATAGTAAGAAAAATATTCTTTATGAAAATAAAATTTGAAAATTACAAATGAATCATAAGATTATTTATCTAACATAATGGAAGGAAATTATTTTGGTTACATGTACATTAACAGAATGAATCAGTTAACATTTAGGGTAAAAAATAAAAGGAATCTCATTGAGAAAAAAAATAAGATCCATTTTAAACTAATGTTCAAATATTAAATCACAGGTAGAAAAGAATTTAAAAATACATTAGAGAGTAGTGAAAACATTCATGATTTTTTTAGTAAACATGGAATTGGGAAAAAAGGATTTTTGATAATTGAAATATATAACTCTGGTTTTCATTAAAAACATTCCTTCATCCTCTTGCATACATAATTTTAATAAAGAGGAAATTAAAAATTGTTTATCTAGAAATTAACATATGAGAAGTTATTTTATTGAGTTTATGTGATATAAGGAAAAAAATTTCATCTTTGGAAATATAATCATAAATAATATTTATAAACATTGAGATTGAAACATAAATCATGTACCTTTGTGATATATTTTGGTTCATTGTCCCATAAAATAATAGATTCAATTGAAACATTAAAAATATCGAAAATAATATATTAATGATGTAATATGTCAAAATGGATGTATGCACAACTCATTTATAAAGGTATAAGTTTCATATAACATCTTTCCCAAAGAAAACAATTTGAGATGATAAACCCTAACTACATTGGAAACGTATGAATCAAAAGATATTGAACGAGAGAAAAATATGTGTTTTTTTTAATACAAATATTTTTAATTAAAACAATAAAACACTACATTTTGCATCCATATGATACATTATTTTAATATGGATGATGTCTCATATAAATAATTATGTGATAAAAAACCATAACCATAAGTTAGAATTTCTTATAATGAACTAGAAGTCCATGTATAATAAATTTTTTTATTTATTATAATTTTATATTAGAATATTTTAAATTCATATTATATCATATATTATAATATTATAATATTTAGGAACAATTTTATTAATAATTAATTATCAAAATCAGTGTTTTTGAGTATTATCTATTTCATTAATGATGACCATTTTATTTTGGTAGTTCTATTCCTCGTACCTTCATCATGGATCAAAAATATATATAATTTTAATCATAATATAAATTTAATATATATTCAATAAATAGATATAATGAAATCTGTAAATGTTAGAGTTTACAAAATGAATTTCGTTATCAATCGATACGATATGTTATATGTAAGCTTTAATGAAATTATAAATTTTTCCCAGATGGAAAAAATAGAAGATAATAAGTAATTAAAATTTTAAAAATCAGTATTATATAATATATATCATAAATTTAAATCAAATTTTTTCTTTATTACAATCCATGATAATTAGAATCAAAAATGAATCTCATCCCATCATGGTTGGGGTGATCCATATGTACATTCCTGCATCATTATCATTTTACAATAGATTAGAATATAATAAGTAATATATGATTGGGTAATTTGAGAAGAATAATTATATAATACATATCATATATATATTCATTCATTCCATATTTTTTTATCATCCAATTATAATATTTATTAAAAATGAATTACACTACTATGTGCTAATAGAAAGTCACATGTGATTGCCCAGGCCCACATGGTCAATCCCTTTGCTGAAATTTGGATCCTAAGGGTGGCGTCTTAGTGGGTGCGGCCGATCGGCGTGCGACCAATCAACGTATGACTGATCGGAGTGCGACCGATCGGCAAAGACTGGTCGGTGTGCGACCGATCAACGTGTGACCGATCAGCGTGCACCTGAATGATGTGAAATGATCAGTGTGACCAACTTCTGTGACACGTTCGGTGTGTGGAACGATTGGTGCCACCCAGCCTTTTTGGATTTTTCTTCTGCAGTTCCTCACGTAACACCACTGTTAGGCCCTTTTTAATCTGTTTGGGAGTGGTTCAAGGACTCTATTAAGCACTTAATCAATGCTTAAATTCCTAAGGGTGGTGCGACCCTTGACGGACCTAGCTGTGTGTCCGTGTATCGTGCCCCTCTGTTTATATAAAATCTTTTAAAAATAGAGCTATTACCACCTTTTTCCCAATGAGTTTTATTAAATAACAATTAATCTCGTCAGGTGTAACCACACAACCGCGTGGGGAACCCTGATCCAACATTAAAGCTATTCAAATCTCCATATTCCGTAACAACGGGATATTATCAATATATCGCTCGAGAATTTATTCTTCTTCGTCTCCTTCCATTCGGTCGGCCTCCTCTTCTTCCTAGTACGTTTGGAGTCTCCCTTTCTGAGGCAAGTTTTGTGCCTGTACCAAAGCTTTTATGCTCACTCGTGGAGTCCCCAACGTTCCTTCCCAGCATGTCCTGCATCCCTAGTTCTTGGCGCTTGGAGAAAAACATCGATCCTTGATCAACCAAGTAGGGTTTTTCCTTCGTATTTTTTTACAGTGTATCATGTTGGGTGGGTATGCTATTGTTTCTGTGGGGATTGATGAAACCAAACATAATGATGATAATGAATCTACCTTTAAAGAATGAAGGGGGTGTGAATGATGTTCTGATGTACTCGTTTATATTGATATGTGCTGTGAACTGTATGGGATTGTGCTCAATGAAAATCATTGTCGTTGGTGGTATTTCCTTGCGTCCTAATAAACCCTTGACATTAGTGATGACTAAATAACTATAACATGGAAATTGGTTAGCCACCTAAACTAGAGTTGGTTTAAATGAATTTTCAGTAAGACAATAATCCCTGTGTTACCACCTCGGCTAAAAAATTGGATGAAGAAACTAATGAATGATGTGATCAAACATGGATGTTTCCAACTCTGTTTTGGTAGTAGGTGGGTTGTTCTTCTTAGTGCTTATGAGGTGACATGGATGGGGATGCGATCCGTTATTGTTGTACAATTGTTGGTTGTGGTTCGGGAGCTCTATGGGGTTGTATCTCAAGGCTTGCTTTGGTTCCAGTACGTTGAGGGATATCACTTGATCCCTTTGTTGGTGTGACTTCACAAGAGAACCGGGTGTGAATGCTTAAATTGTTGTTTGTCTATTTATCCTTCTCTATATTGTGGTAGTGCCTGTTAGTTTCCCAGTAGTGTATGATTTACATAAATGGGATTACTTGAACCTGAATCCAAGAACGGTTTGAATGGGGTGTTGGTTTTGGGAATGAGTTATGACTTGGCCGTAACTATCATGCCATTATATTATGAATGAATAGTAACAAGGGTGTTTGTGTTTTGGTTGGTTTTGGAGACCCTAGGTGGGGGTGAGTTCCTATTATCTATATATATAATTTTAGTTCTTATGTTTCTTATTATCTTCCCACCCAAGTTGAGAACGTAGTGTCGAACACCCCCATTTCATGGGGGAGGGTGTTTTTCCCAACACTCTTATGAGTGGCTGGTTATTAGCTCCTTTTCTACTCCCTTTCCCAAATATCCCAAGACTCTTCGTGTAGGTTGTGACAGCCTGAGGTCCATAATGGCCAATGATTCTTTGGGCAGAGTAGATGTGGTAGTTGACCCAGGTGTGTGCAGGCAGGTTGTTTCCCAAGAATCTTCGATATGAGTCCCAAGTGTCCTTGGGCGTGGCAGTAGTTGTTGTGGCCCATGTTTATTCGAGCGAGGCAGTGATTGTAGCCCAGGTGTTTTCTGGTGGGATGTGTGGTTATGGCCTAGCTGTGTGCGGGTGGGGTGTGGCAGTGGGACTATGGTGAAAATGGCAGGATTTCTTTGATTCATAACATGTCTTCAATAACCAGTGGCCCGGGGTACCTGAATAACAATGTTCTATTACGATACATTCCTTGATTGGCGTGATTTGGGAAGTGTGCCTTGGTGAGGCTTGGGTGGATAGTTTTCCTTGCTCGATGCTTTGGTTATTTTTTTTCACAGGGCACTAGAATTCCACCCCACCTATGCACAAGAGTCTTTGGTTTTCCCTGCTGAGTATACTTGTAAACTCACCCTATGTATATAAAACTGCTTTCAGGTTTCTGGGAGGACATCAGGGATCATGCAGGGCCATACTAGCTCGTACGTTAGGGCAGTTTCTATTGTCATTTTCCTTTTCTTAGTACGTTACATTTTGGAGTTCTTGTGACTTGTATCTTTTAGTTTTGAACATTTATATGGGAATGGTTTACGATGGGCTTTACCTTTACTTTCATCTTTTGGTGTTTTTTGAGATTTTCTATCTTATCTCTCGATCCTAGTAAAATAAATAGGGTAATGCCTTCCATCTTGTGTGTGATTATATACCCTTTGTGCTAGTCACCACTCCTGGACCTATTGAAGGCGGGTCTCGGGGGTCATAATATCTCCTTCATCATAAAGGAGGAATGGTCTGGAAATCTACTTCCCCTTCCCTCATTTTGGTGAAGGTGGTTCGTGACATCACATGTATGTACAAAATATGTTTTTAATTTTTTGAGGATGGAAAATATGTTAAATTTTTTTGAACAAAATAAATATTAAAATATTCGTATATTTTTGATACTATATTATTTATTTTACGATTGGTGAATTAGATTTATAAATATTATATGATGAAATAAAATTTATAGGGGTTGGTAATAATGATTACCTCATTTCGGTAAACCTACATTATATCATTTCTTAAGGACCATGGGAATTTTATTTTATGAAGTCCCAATACACTATGTAGTGGATAAATAAGATAATAAGTTAAATTGATCGGTTTTTGATGAGATATATCACTCAATGTGGTGAAAATAAAGATAAATGAGACGTGTCCATTTCCTAGGGAGGAAATTGGAATATTTAGAATTACAAAACCCCATTAAAATATATATAATTAATTCCATTGAAAAATGATTCCATATGGATATATATATTTAAAAAAAAGTTGATATGTTTGGAATATCATTAGAAAATTAAATTTCAACACATTTGGTTTAATTGTAAATGTTCTATTTTTGTTTATCCACTTGGTTATCTAAATTTAATCTTAATTGTGGAAATGAATTTTTAATACCAAATGGATAAATAATAATTATAACATTATAATAGGAACATAACTTCCAAATTGATGATATTTGTTACCATTTAACATCCTAAATATTCTATTGAATTTTTATTATAATATTCAGTAATTCAATAAAATAATTTTTTCAAAAATTACTATTACATTCATTTTGAGAAATATTCACATATTTTGAATTTGAAAATAATAAGACTGAAATGGAATTCAAATATAAATATTTCACATATCTCAAATATTTTAAATTAATATATGAAATTTTAGTGGAACTATAAATAACCCAAATATTAAAAATATTAATAGCTTAAAAATTTATTTATTTATTTATATACTAATTTAATTAATTATATAAAGGCATTATTTTAGACATTAAGTAAATTATTTATTCACTAAAAGTTATTAATAAATTATAATAACAAATATATATTTTTCATATAAAAATATATAACAAAAGATATCCTTATTTAATAGTAATATTAATTTTTAGAGTTATTAAATTCAAAAGGGTAAAATTTTGTATTTATTATTTTAATAAATTAATATTTAGTCCATAATGAAATAAAAATAGAATGATGTGACTATATATTTGGGACATAGATATAAATGAAAAAACCCTCCCCTATAATTGGATATTAGATATTGTTTGGTCAATTTTGAGACTAATCATAGTGATTTGACCATATTTCACATATTTTACCATTACATGTCTCAGATATATTTTATGAAGTTATTTTTGATAATTACCAAAAAAAGACATATTTTTCATATTTGAACCTCCAATATTTAAATATGTTAACCATTTTTTAATTCTAAAAATATATAAAATGAGGAATCATTTTTCTATATAAATTTTTAAAACAAATTGAAAATGAGTTTTCAGAAAAAAAAAATAAGACTTAAAATAAAAATATATCAAAATCATATATTTTGGTTATTCAAATGGAGTTAACATTATTATTATAAATAAAATTGATCATATGTAACTAAAATATAAAATCCAATGTAAAATGGAACTTTTAAATTACATGGATTAATGCATAAAAAATGAAAATATTTGGAAAAAAATATTTTTAACTATTCACTGATAAATCATTCATTTGAGAAAAATACAACAATTTCATTATAATATAATTTTGTAATGATGAATTTAAAAACAATGTTATTTTTAGAAAATACTATGAATAGAGAATGAAATTAATTTATGTTTCTATGCAAAAAATTCAACAAAATCATTATTGAATAAAATGAATTTATAAAGAATGATATGAAATGACTAAAAAATGAATTATTGTTTCCAAAGAGTGAATAAGTAATATTTTGTTAAATAGTAAATTATATATATTTCATAAAATTGTTATACATTTTCATGTTATCCAATTAATTGATTATGTCACTTTTATATACTTAAACTTTTATAACATATTTCAATTCATTTAAATCATTGTGTATCATGTTATGAAATAAATAAAGATTGATATTATTGAAAACTAAATGTTTAGGGAATTGAAATTGTTTTTATCATGAATCATCTATGATAATCCCCCATCTCATGATCAGAAATTCAGAACAAGATGCCACCTTTTTTGCTAAATTTGAACTAGTCACCTATCCTCTACAACAAATTTTATTAAAGCCCCATAGGAATTGAAACTAAAAACACATCATCTAATACTATAAACATATGAACCATTTCCTTATAGATTATTAAAAAATATTATATAGTAAATTTTTGACATATATTTTCATTCACTCCAACAAACATATATTTCCTAAAAAATAGAATCAACCCACCGTGATGGAAACACCTAATCCAAAATAGAATAAGTTTGATCTAAATGTTAAATATGTCATACCATGATCTAGTAAACAGGATCCAAGAGGTTCTATACCTGAAATCTTCTACCATGCCTCCTAATATAGTTGATGCAACAAACATAATTTGATGGTCTAATGAAACATGTGGGTAGAAAAAAAACTATTTATCAGAGAAAAATTATAGTATAAATAAAAATAAACATCAACATTCCAAAGTAATAAATATACAAGCATCACATAAAATCTACCAATATTCGGAATGTACTAAAATTCAATATGATAATTTTTTGAGGTTATGTGACTCTAAAGTGAAAAAATGAAAACAAAATTTAGACTCCAGGATTATCCCCAAATAAATCCTAATAAGATGTTTGGATCCCTTATATATAATCCACTTGAAGTCAACTATCTTACATAGATCCATAGCTCTTCTCAAAACATACAAAAAAGAAGTCTTTTTGATATCCAATTATAGATAATACATGGAGTTATTAAATCATCATATTCCATCATTAATGGTGTATTTAAAAAATAGAATCTGAAAATTGTGTATGTATAGGTACAAAAATGGAATGAACTTGTTGGTGGAAGTAAATAGGTTTTTAATAAAACATTTATCGATTAGTCTCAACGTCACATAGTTCATACTAAAACATCAACCCACCAAACCAGCTTTAGCCCATACCAGATGTAAGTACTATATACTAAAATGGTGTTAACACATTACTTCACATGTATATAATTAATTAATTTAATTTAGGAACATTATATTTTATCATTAATCCTAGTAGCCTCATTATGTTCATACCCATGGAATTTGAAGCATCAAGCTAACATCTGAACAATAAAATACATTAGTGGGGCCTAGATAATCATTCTAGACTAACCTAATTATTTCAAGATTCAGTACAACACAATAACCCTAATACAAAATATTATTTACAATGATTATAATAAATATATTTTTATTTAACAAAAAACAATGTTTGTTAATCTTTTCAGTTAACAACATTCCCCTAACTCAATAAACCCAATATATTTAACTCAATTCTAAAAATAAACTATTTTTTCATTGGATGAAACCTATAACCATTTAATATACATTTATACCATTTATAACATGGACAATCTCCCTTTAAAAATTTATCAATTTTCTAATTATTAATCTCATAGCCCATTCAAATTTACATGGTAATCCAAAAAAACCTTTCTATCTTGTTAATACACAAAAAATAGCTTCAATTGGTTTAATCTGTTAATTTTTATAATTCTCCACCCAAAAACCTCATTTCCTTGATAAAGGTAGTGGAACAAGCCATGGGTGGCCAATTGTATTATATACTCATGATCAAATGATTTAATGGGTTCTGTAAAAGGTTTAAAATGGAATTTTGACACATATTTTATCACTCAAAAATTAATAATTAATTTTATTTCCTAATGACATGATCTCAGAAACAACATATAAAATAATAAAGATCACAAATATGGGAAACAAATTTTATACCACCTCAGTCATCCTTTTAGAAAAACACTCATCCACCTATGACATTTTATTTGAACTAAAAATCTAATAATGTCAATGAAAAATAATATTTTTTAAGTATAGATAATAAGATTTCAAAGAACAAGATATAATACTAATTGATTCTCTAAAAAATAGTAGGAAATGGAGTCCGAGACATACCATATGCTTCATTACTCACTAAATGGCACTCCAAATTCATATGAATCAATGGGGATTGATCCTTATAGTAGGGGACAAATTTTTGTTTGTAATTATTACTACTAGTGAAAAGAATGAGAGAAAAATCATCTGATAATCATATAATGGTTGAGAGGTATAAATGGTAAAAGCACACTATTAAGAGTTTTACGGTTTGGATAATTTATTTTCCAAACCATTTTCCTTCCATACAGTTCAGTAGATCCATGAAAAAACCATTCCAAATGTTTTTTGGACACTCACATGGGTTTATAAACCATGTAGTAGACATGTGGTTACCTCTAGAAAGGAGGTGATCATGCCACAATATCTCATGGGCCCTCCTCATGTATTTGTATAGCCAATTACGACTCTTCACCATGTTGCATAGTTATGTGGATCATTTATTATTAACCATTCACTTACCATACTCCATGCACTGTATAGAATCTTGTCAACATTTTCATCTCATTGATCATCAAAACATTCTCAAGACCTCTCATACTCTTTGTAGTCATTCCACATAATGATTTTAATGTATTCAAGAAAGGTTGATACAATGAATTGCATCATTGGAATTTATGGATTTTATAACCTCCCCACCTTACAAAAAATCAACCATGGGCAGCTCACCCAAGTATTTCTAAGCATATAAGAAAAAAAATTAGGCACTGATCCTGCATATCAATATCTCTCTACCATGTATCCTCTTAAATGTGACCCTGATTTAATAGTTCTTAAAAAAAGTAAAAGTATAACCTAATTTTTTTTTCAACTATGATCCCCAATAAAATTTGGTATTTTCAGAAAAGATGTATTAGTATCAAGATTAACATCATCGACATTAATCACCAGGGAATCATAGGAGTGATTTTACTGAAGTTGTGACACTTGAGAAACACCATGAAAATTATTATACCATTGTTTAAGAGCAAATAATTATTCCATTGGCCTAGTCATCGCTGACAATTTAAAATGTCCCCACAAACCTGGGTGTAATATTCCATGATTTCTATTCCAATAGTGAACCTATCTCAAGGACAGTTGATGAAATTCATTGTAACCCTATACAAACTATTGAGGATTTTGATGTCAATTGACATATGATTTATGTCCACTATAATTCATCCAAAAATTATTTCAGATCAACTAAACCTTCTCTGTTGTATCCTGAACAATACAATGGCCCAATAACCTTTATTCATTTATTTCCATCCAAAAAAATAATGATATACATATTCGACCAAAGATTTCATCATACTGAGCCATCTAAATAGTCTTCTAAAAATTGTTCTTTTAGAAGATCTCAATGGGTGTTAACTTATTTTTCAAGTTCCATAGAAATCATTGATTCATTATATAAACATTTCCCTCGGAACATAACTAGTATTATATGATATTCTATATGTCTATAGTTCAATAGTTGAGCTCAAAAACCATATTACCACAAAACATTGACAACCACTTCCAAAAGTGAGATTTTTAATGGGGTTACCTTATTATAATACTTTTCTAGGGATCCCCATGAAACCTAACTATCTCTCGAATGTGTAATTTTCCCATCTAATGTGCAGTTGTTGTTTACAATATTAAAAATAAGGGTGATACTTTTTTCAATTAATCCTCAATAACACATATTGCATTATTATTCTATGGAGTAATTTTAAATCCAAAAAAAATACATCATAAAATTATACCACATACATTTTAGACTATGAATCATAAATAGAATAATGTAAGGTCACTAAAACTCAGTCTTCACCAGCTAATTAGTATAACAACATGTTATAATACATGAAATCTACTTTTTCATTCCCGTCTACCAATACATTCTATAATGATTATGTTTTTTATGGTCATCATACATACATATATCATCCCAAATATGATGTGAGGTCAAAAGGGATTAATATATAATTTTAATATTTTCATTATCCTAATTGATGTCATTGTTTATCACAGAAAAAAGTGCTATCTAATTCCGCTCAAAACCTGACTATTTCACTTCATGAGTAGTGTCTTTTGACTTTAAAAATATATAACACTATACCCTATTCATAACATGTTCAAAAACTAATAATAAAAATACTTAATATAATTAAATAATATTCACTTCCAAAGATTTTAATAACATTGGGAAAAGATGTATTTGAGACACTTACGATCAGTGCAAATAGTAATCTTCTCACACAAAAAATAATTCTTCCAACAAATAAAATAATTTACCATTAGGTATAATTGTACAACATATGAAGGATAATTTAATTATTAAGGAACCACTTATCAAGATATATATTACATTACATGGTTTCTATGCTTCCATAATTCCACACATCTGATACCAGATGCATCAAAAAATAGATCATAATATTCCACCAAGTTGTGTATGATTAGAAGTGGGGATGTTGTAAAACACCTCATAATCTTATGGGTGGATTTATCACATGATTCCCACCATTAAATAATTTAACACTTCTTGATTAGGAATGAGATACTTACTGTCAATCTTGAATATTATATAATTATTCTTTGTTAATAGCCCACCAAACCCAAAAAAGAATAATAAATCAAGGATGTTCTTCAGAATTTATCATGAACAAAAAATAACAAAAACATATCTTTGTCGCTAAATCACCATCATATGTGATGAATTTAACCATTAAATGTATCATGTCACTCCATATCTAAAATATATATTATGGAATATAGGTGATTCTCTCTCAATTTACTTAGGAATATTTCAAGGTGTTTATCATGATATTTATATGTCTCAGAGTATTCCAAGTTGTTATCAATGAAAAGAACCGCATATTGATCTAGGTAAAGATGATGAATTAGTTAGTAAAATATATAAACACAATAGAATCATTCTTAATCCCAACTACACCAAAATGAATTCATAAAAACAATAAATTCTCTAATAATCCATCCATGTTATATTAGAATGTCTCACCCTCAGCTAATGATAAAATGATCTGAAATAAATCATATATAACATGAACGATCTCTTTATCTAGTAAAATATCATTAATACATTGAGGAGGACACTAATTTCTAATCATCATCTGGTACAACGGTAACATCCTAGGTAAATGAAGAATAATAGATTTTCCTATTTATTAATATTTTTTAATTAAATATTTATTTTAGCTTAAAGTGGTTGCTATGTTCGATAGCATACCCGATACGCAACAAAGAGTTTCTTTGGAATTTTACATTGCACACTAATAATATAATATTATTATTTTAAATAGTAGTTAAATCCTAGCCATTATATTAGAGGTAATTAACAAAAATAACGATAATATAAATATACATGTATTTATATTTATCCAATAAATGTTAGAAGCTTAATATATGAATGTATCTAATATTAAGCATAATTTACTTTAAAAGGCCAATTTACCGCCTTTTAATGGAGAACCCTTTTTAAATCTAGTTTTGGTTACTTTAATACATTATATATGACCAAATAAAATCCTTCATTATAATGAGGACATCATAATTTACTTTGTGTAATTTTGTGTTATTTTTCTGATAAAGTTCATTTTTTATGGAATAGTGAAAATATTGTATTTTAATTCAAAAATATGTTTTAATATAATTTATTTATATTGTTAGATTATCCTTTTAATTTCTTTTAATGTGTAAATTGATTATAATTTTACCATTTAATCTAATTTTGGTCATTTTAAGTAATTTCTCATTTAAATTGTATATAATCAACTGTCAATCTTTTGATAGTTAATATTTCTTAAAAACACGCCTTTTGTATTGACAGCGGGAATTAATTTTAAATTAATTTATGCCACTTTTCTTGTATTGAATTTGGAGAAATAATTCCATATTTTGAACCATGAGTTTCAAATTGTGTAAATAGGTCACTTTTATTGTTAGACATTTTAAATATTTTCCTCATTAAATATTTTATTTACCATGGTTAAACGGTAAATCAGGTAAATAAGGGTAGAAAAATAATATTTATTTACCCTAACAGGTGTCCTAACCCTATTTATTGAGTCATATCCGACCATGGTCATCTTTGGGTCGATTTGGGGACCCCATGGAGCCAATTAAAAGTGATTATGACACTTTATTTTAATTAACTTAAAGTAAATGCCAAAATGAAATAAACAAATATCTTTTAGTAAATTAACATTCACATGGGATTATACAAGTTATTTGTTAGACTATAAATATTAATTGGAAATATAAAAATAATTCTTACATAATGGTAGTTTTTTTGTAATTTTTAGACATCAAATAAATAAAATTATATATGAAACAATCATGATGCAGTATTTACCTCATTAATAAATGATTTAATTAAATAATTTTACAATAATTAAAATATTATTAAATACATGTCCAATTATTATTGGATGATTTTATTTCGATTATTAGTCATCTTATCTTTGACGATACTGATTTTTGGACTATTAGAAACCGAATATCATTATATTATAAAAAAATATTTTCACCCTTTCCTAAAGAGCCCCTCCTCTCCCTTATAAAAAGAGACAACTACTATGCATTTACTCACACCTATAAAACCATTTGGCTCGTCCAAAATATGCCCAATTAATCTACCTACATCCCTATCATCCTCCTAGAAGCCTTACCTTATGAAAAAGGCACTTCAAGAAGTCCTTTAGTTTAAACCAAAGTGAGTTACCCAAATTAAATGTAACAGTTTCTCTTAAATTGTTTTCTGTTATTTTGCTTCTCCAACCACTAAAATCTATTTATTTCCTTTATTTTGTAACAACACCAGTATCCTAAATATTCTAGGATGTTTTTATGATATGTATTCGAACTACTAATACACACACTTCTATCTAATGGATGAAGAACATAATGTTTTTGTTGATGAAAAACTAACGCCTCACGAAACGATGATTGTTCAATTACATATTACCTCCTCTCATGGAGGTCATTATGAAGGAACGTTATTTATATATGATATATATTATTTTTATGATTTCTTTATTATTTTCTACATCCCAATTATATCAAACCATTATGGTTTCCAAGTTGGATAAATACGACAATCTCATTTGCGGAAGTCTGGACTACCGCCCCCTCAAAGTGATGTGACTCGTTAATACCCTATGTGAAATGTATAATGTATAGAGTTAATGATATTATATATGATATTATAATGGAATTATAATATAACTATGTATCATTGTGTTTTAATTACATTAAAATAATAAATATTAATGAAAGTAGCGTTCATGCGTATGTACGGCTTACCGTCTCCATGAACGGTGCATTTCATTTCGTACCTAAAAATGTTATGTACTATTATAAATACATGTAAATGCTGGATATATATGATATATATGATACCCAAATCATTAATATCATTATGGATATAATTAACCTTTTACCATGTGAACAACATGTTATTATAAGAAGTCCATTTTAACTCAAGTACCAAATATCGACCAAATGAACGTTATTAACATAAATGATTACATAATGATTATAACATGGTAATAAGTATATAAATGTAATAATAAACATTAAAAAGGTTTTTAAGCAAGTATAAATTAAATTTTGTTTTTTTTTCAGGAGATTAAAGAAATAACGGGTCAAGTCGGACACGAGGTAAGGGATTTCATCTCAATCTCCTTTCATTGAGGAATTTTTAGTTTTATACATGACATTCTTTTATACGATGTATAAAATCCTTTGAATTTTACTTCTATTCAAAAGGGATATTTTTTCTACGAAGCGTTTTACTAAACAACAAAAAGGAATGTCTCTTTAACGTAATCGGTGACAACGACCTTTCTACCGCCGTGAGTATTATTTGATCTTTGGCTTCCTTAACAAGCCGAAATTTTTTTAAAAGGAAAAATAAATACCAAATTCACTTTTAACGTATTTTGGTATTGAAAATGATTTTTAAAATGGATTTATTATTTCAATACCTTGAAATGATATTTTATTACTGAATTGTGTAAATGTTATCTTTCTTTTATGCTTATGTTATGTGTTAAGATCATGTTATGGTTCATGGGCATTATTTACGTATACCGGTGGTTCCATGATAAGACTAAGGTGGGTGAGTCTGAGATAGATCTCCAATTCATTGGGTAACATGACAGAGGTAAACGTGAATGTTTCTCCTAAGAGATTTAAGGAATATACTGTGATGGGTATTTCCAAGTAACTCCCTATGTAGCTGTGATAGCTACAATGTAAGTATGGTATGGATGCCGCAAGTTACCTTTATGATTTATGATTTCTATATGTATTTCATAAATCTTATGATTTCATCAGGTAAGTAAAATAGTTCATGTTTTGTATGTATTTATGATGAAATTTTTTCATTCACTGTTTTATAACCCTTACTGAGCCTTTTATGCTCATTCCATGTTTTTAAATGTTTTTCACATGACATAAAGATGAATAGGGTCAAGGATGTGATCAAGGAAAATCCATGCTCTATTTAACATGGAATTAGACAAGAATTTTTTTATGTGTTTTTATTTTATGAAAAAAAGTGGATTCTGGGTAGAAGTGGGTACTTTGTAATATTTTGAGATGTAATAGTTATGTCCTAATTCCCTAAAACTATAATCCTGAAAAGATACTCAATGTGAATTATTCATTTAATTCAATATTATTTAATGTTTAAGGTCGGGTCCTTATAACGACATTTTTTAATAAACCCAAAAATACAATGTCCCACTAGACTTATTGGAAAATAAAACTAGTGATCCACTGTTTGACATCCTTGGGTGGGTAAACCCATTATAATAGAACTCCATAAATTTAGTTGTGAACTCCTAATGCTCCTATACTACCATTATAATCAGTGGAATAGAAACATGCTCATCTTATTAAATCAGCTCCATCTTGAACTAAACATCCCTATGAGGAGGAATCCCGAAAAAATAAATAGAAACCACATTCTAAAACTTATGTAGTATAAGAGGGATGAATCCATGATCCACTCCCGCATCATCTTGAATATACATTACACCAAGGCTATGAGATCACATTATTTCAAACATACTTACCTTTTTTATTACTTGGGGATACGACATTTAATGTGGTGGATATAAACATCACTGTCATGAGATGCGAAGATAACTCTCCCATGATAATAATCAATGTAAGCTTGAAATATAACCAAATATTTCATTACCATTATCTACAAAAAACCTAAAATCTCAATCAGTACTAATAGATAACATATATGGTACCCACCAATCATGAGGGTACACTCCTTATATCAATAAATACGTTCAAATAAGACCGTTAATAGTGTGTCAATTGACGTAAACCCATACATACACTCCACCACAAGACCCAAACTATTCACATACCCTACAAATATAAAATTGTTCGAATCTATTGTATAAAATGATGATTGATAATTTATCAAATATATAAGAATTGTACAATATTCTAACTATGGTCCAACCACACTACAATCTTATGTGGGATAAATTGTATAAAATAATCTTATTCCCCATCCATGTGATCCTGATGAAACTAATGTGTTCTACCATGAGATTGATATGAATGATAACATCTCGAGTCACCAAATCATCAGCCCTGAACTTTAAAACCAATAGAATTATAAAAACCAGATCTATTTGCTTTATAAAATCCCCTTATAATGCTCTGTATTAACATAGGTCCAAATTCACTACCTATCTGGAATTGGTTTTGACAAACCATTTGTAATTACTCATCCAACTATATGCTCTGCACTATAGCAGTTATAACTACCCTTTTTTCATTACATATATAATCATGATTTATTACATAAAATCATAACATGATACAGCATATAATTTAGAGAGATCTATTTTCTTTGGGGCTTAGGAACATTACATGGAAACCTAAAACATAGAACACAACATCTTAATGATAACATTCATTACATGGCCACACATTCCCTCATACATAGAATTTCATGGGACAACAAGAGGACATGCATAAGTAATGGCTGAGATACAAAGACCAGTAAGGGAGTAAACATGGTATAACATGAAAATTACAGTACATGTTAGGTAATAGGATTATAAATGGATCCCAAGAGAATCATTAACATAAAGGAATGATATATCATGATTATCCTAACAAGGAAATGTGGAAACAACACTTTACGTGGTATTAGCATAAGCGAAGGCTCATTGAACATGGAGTATGAGTAAACCCTAATTAAACATGAATTAGTATGACTAAACCCAGATGTCACTTCACATATCGTGATACTAATCTTTTCCCAATAAATTAGAGTGATATCAATGCACACACTTCTTAAACATTTCATTTCATTCATATGGGTGCCACATGAATCATACAACACGGAATCATTCACCATCATAATTTATTCCACAATATAGGAATTCGGAATAAATACATTAAAATCTATAAAAAATAAGTAAATATGTATAATTGGTAAAAACCTTAATAGAGAAATGGGCATGGTATTCACTACACAATGACTTTGGCTTAGAAAATCATAGTGTAATTTATGCAGCAAAACGACATGACATAAGAATTCACAAAAATGGTTGATGAGAGAGAATGGAGTTATTCAAAATATGTACATGAAATGGAATGTAAGGGGGAATATAGATACATCTCCCAACATTATTAGTGAAATTTTAGATTCATAATACAAAAGAATGGCTTCAATATAAATGAGGAGAGAGAAATTCCTTACAGAATTTCAGCGTGGTAATGGATGTACATTAGAAGAATTAATGTGGGAAAAATGACTATCTAATCATTCCAACATAAATAGGGTAGTATAAGAGAGGTGTGAAATCATACCCCAACTTTTATTATTGAAAATAAAAGGACATAACAATATTAACAAACTTGGCTAACATGAGAATGGAATGAATCCTTTACTTGGAAGTATTATCCCAACTGCTTGGGAGAGGCTTTGGAGAGGCTTCTTGGGAGATTGGGGTGCCTTTGTAGGATTACATAGAGTGTATGGAAGATGACGGACCAACTCCAAAGGATTTTAGTGAATATGATATGGGAACTTGGGTTGGATTATATAGGAAAGGATAGGGAATTGTTTTTTATTTAGTTTTAGGACACCACACATTAATCTAATCAATACCAAAAATAAAGCCATAGTTTTTTTCAAAGCAGGATTGGAAATAACTATTTTATAAGGCTAATTTAAGAACATTCTAAAATATTTGGCTTTCTTATGTGGAGGTGAGTCTCACTCTCAAGGAAAAAATATAAAAAGATAAAATGATTTATAAGTCCTGGAGGGTCCACTAAGGCTTTGTAAGATAAAAAATGAATCTAAAATTACATAATTTTTAGGATAAAACATATATTGGCAGACCATATCATTTATTGTATTTTTATTACATTAGGGGTCATTATGATGTCATAAACAACAATATATATTTAAACGATATTTAATTTTACCAAAAAAATTCCAATATCTCAGAATATTATGGAAACATCACCATTGGATAATTTTGACGTCCTAATTAAAAAAATAATACTAATATTATACTCATAATCATCTAAATAGATGAATTTAAAATTTTATAATCAAAACATACATTTATAAAAATAATCTTGTGTTGTGAAAAAAACATATTTCAAACCTTAATAAAATTTATAATTGTATTCATAATAATTATATGATCACTTATACATAATAAAAATCGATTTAATAATAATAATATTTTATTAAAAATTATTTCATTCTAAAATCCAATAATTTACCAAAATTTATTTCTTATTTGAATATTATCATAAAATATAATTTTTTCCTTAAAAGTATTTATGATGTAACAATAATAAAATGAATGTATAATCATTATTATATATATAAAAAATTATTTACATAATCTTATTTATAGGGTATGGTTAAAAATCCGCTTATAACACCTACATTAGACCGAAGGGAATGGTTTGTGATGGTGAAAAAATCTTTTGGTGGCTTGGATAACATCGCTCAGGTGGTAATCTATTTCAACTTTTATTTATCTCTTAGGTGGTTCCATTCAAGCTAAACATGTTGATGCTAGACATGGTCTTGGTCAAGAGAGAATCCCAATTAAGCCACCTCCATTCTAAGCTCAAAAAATTGGGCTTCGTATGGGGAAAGAATACTGGACGAGGTAATCAATTCCGTTGTCTAGAAAAATTAGATTTGTTAAAGCCCAATATTTATACTAATAATGTGATAACAATTAAACTATTATATTTCCATAAATCACATTTCATAGCGTTATTTTAATATAAAAAAACATAAAACCAATGAAGTACACAATTTATATAACAATTTTACATAATAAGACATTAAATTATATCAATATAAAATTTCATTAATGAATGTTTGGGTCATTACATTCTTATACATTATGAAATTTATCCCTTGAAATTTCCTTTTATAACACTAAAAAAGTCGTGGGTAATAGTTCTTCACCACTTCATTCATTTCCCACGTCGCTTAATTAAACGTGTGGTATCTCCACAACTTATTTACGAAGGGAATTTTCTTATTTTGTAGAACATTTTCTTTACGATCTCAGATATTCACTAGTTTATCCTTGTAAGAATGGTCATCCTCTAACTGTACTACCTGTAAAGAGAGTAAATGTGAATGGTCTGGTAAATACTTCCATAAGAGGGATATATTAAAGTCATCATGTAAATTGGTCATGGTAAGTGGAAGTGAAAGTCGAATGGTTGCAGCACTAACACTGTCAAGAATCTCGAAGGGGAAGATGTGCATAGGACATAACATCCCATTCATTACAAACCTCATGAACTTATTATAGAGAGACATGTATAGGAATATTATGTCTCCAAAATTGAACTCAATGTCTCATCGATAGTTATATGTATAACTCTTCTTTCGGTTTTAGGATGCCTTGATATTCTGATGAATCATTTTCCCTTTATCCACTATTTCTCGAACCATTTTTGGTCCAATAATCTTAATCTCACTGCCGTATTCCCAACACAACAATGTTCTCACATTTTCCCATAAAGTGCTACATATGGTTCCATTCAAATTCTAGGGTGGAAGCATTTATTATAAGAGAATTTAACCTGTGGAATATGTTAGTCCCATCCTGATTTGAAGTCCACAATACATGATCTAAACATATCATCCAATGTCATAATTTTTTGCTAAGATTTTCCATCAGTTTGAGGATTATAGGCTGTATTGATGTTTAGTTCAGTTATTACTTCATGTTGACAACTTTTAGAGAAAATTGAGATGAATCTAGGATCATAATAAAATAAAATAAAATGTGGTACTCCATGTAGCCTTTCGACATCAGTAATATAAATATGTGCATGTTTTTCTAATGATAAATCCTATAGAATAACTAGAATTTGAGATTTCTTCATAAGATGATCCCTAAAGACCCATATTTCATTGTTTCCTCTGGTCGTCCATGGAAGTGTAGTGACAATGTCCATGGTAATGTTTTATATCATCCATGTTGGTATGGTTAGTGGTTTCATCACCCCCTTAGAATTTTTCTACCCATCATTCACTTTCTAACATACCAGACACATTGATGTATATTCAGAAATCATTCTTTTCATATTGCACCCCCATATATTTTCTCAGAGATCTTGATACAACGTTGTGCTCCCCAGGGTAATAGAGACGGTTGAGCTATGTGAGTCATTTAGAAGCTTCTTTTTTATCTATGTATTAGATGGTACACATAATCATGACCCAACTCTCCAAGCTCCATCCTTTTCAAACACAAAATCTGTGGATTTCCCTTTTCCTGTAGCTTCCACCCTTTCCATAATTTCCACATCCAGTCTTTGAGCATCCTTTATTTTCTCCCTGAGGGACGGTTGAGGAATCATTTGAGAAAGTACTTGTGATGTTCCTCCCTTAATTACTCCCATGTACATCCTTTGAAAATATTAAAATATTGGATCCTTTTTAATTGTCATCATTGAAGAAGATTTAAGATATTTTTTACATAGAGCATCATCGACCTTGTTTCCCCTACCAGGATGGTACTAGATTGAGCAGTCATAATCCTATATGTGTCTCATCCATCAACATTGGTCTATCGGAATATCTATTTTTTGAATATATATATATATATCTCAGGGTATTGTGATCAGTATATACTTCAAACATCTCCACATAGAGATAATGTCTCTAGATTTTAAATGCAAAGATCACAAACACCAATTCCAGTCCATGTGTGGGAAAAATTTTCTCATGGATTTTCAGCTGTCTTGAGGTGAAAGCTATCAAATTTTCATTCTACATCAACACGCTACCCATTCCATTCTTCTAATCATCACTTAATACCAGAAAAGATCTCCAATCATGGTTTATGTGAGCATAGGTGTAGTGATATGCCTCCTTTTCTACTCCATTGTGATTTCTTCGCATTTATCTCTCCATGAAAACATGAATCCATTCCTAGATATATTGGTAAGAGGGTTTGAAAATCATTCAAAATTTCCCCCAAATAGGTGATAATATCTAGCTAAACCTATGAAGCTATGAATATCTATTACCGTTGTTGGCCTTGACCATCCCTCTATTGTAACTATCTTCGAGGGATCCATAGATATCCCATTACTTGTGATGATATGGACCATAAATGAGACCTACTTCAACCATTACCCACACTTACTATACTTTCCATATAGCTTCTCATTTCGCTAGGTCTCTAGTATAGTTCTTAGATGCTCCTCTTGATCCTCCATGGTTTTTGAGTATATTATAATTTCATCTATAAAAACTACAACAAATTTGATGATGTAATCTATAAAGACTCTATTTATCAAGTCCATAATGATTTCTGGAGAATTAGTGATTCTGAAAGGTATTACCATTAATTCATAGTGTATGTATCTTATAGAAAAATAATTCTTGGGTATATCTTCCATCTTCACCCTTACATGATAATAACTCGACCAAAAATTGACCATGGAGAAGTATTGTGCTCCACACAGATAATCAAAAAATTCATCGATTTGAGGGAGAGGATACTTGTTCTTTATTGTAATTTTTTATGATCACAATAATCAATGAAAAGGCGCATTGAGACGTCCTTATTCTTGACGAAGATAACTAGGGCACCCCTTGGTAAAGCACATGGGTGTATAAACCCTTTATCTTGATACTCTTGTAGTTGTTTCTTTATCTCTTAAATATCAAAAACAACCAGTCTATATGGAGTCTTGGATATTGGAATTTACACAGGTATAAGATCAATTGATAATTACACATCTCTTATAGGAGGAAGACCAGGAAATTCCTCGGAAAACACTCCAGTGAATTCCCTCCCAATAGGAATGTCATCAAGGATGGTTCCTTCCTTAGAATGAATCATATAATCCCAACACGCATGGTCATAGGGAAGTAATATCCATTCTTGATATTATGGTGATAAAGAATATTCATCATCCTCCTTTCACTTTTATAGAATAGGGGGTCGATTCACCACATTGAGAGTGATTTCATACTCATGAAAATTTGTGTTTGCTATATATAAGGAAATCCAATCGATGCTAATAATTTAATCAAATTCCACTAGAGGGAGTGTGGAGAGGTTTTATGGGAATTATAATCCCCATATTATGATAGAGGATGTGTTATATTCATGGTATTCATTGATTGTGCCATTTTCTGTACTCATCAACATCTTTACTTCAATGATTTTTGGTGGTGTTTGGATTGTTCTACTAAAAATTTGAGAGATAAAAAAATGTGTATAACTAGAATAAACAAGTAAATTCATTATTCTTTAATGAATAAATACTTTACCTGTCACCACATTATTGTCAGGGATCACTTCGGTGGTTGTGATGGATAGAGACCACCATTGCTACTTTGGATGTTATGGATTTTTCCGAAAACCCTTCGCTAAGTGTACGGATTTGAAAGGTACCCTAGTTCTATGTAGTTGGAGCAATGAACAATGAATTGAAAGTTGAACGGAGAATTCCTCTCCTCTGCTGCAGCCACAGGTTTTCCTTATCGGCAGTTAATGGCTACGTTCCATTCTCATCCACACCTAATGTATTTCTTCATCTCATTCAAACAATTTTTGGGGATCTTCTTTCCACACCTTTGGCAAGTGGTCTGGTGGATTTTCATAGAACCGTTGGATTTATCCACAAGACCTATACAATTGAATTCCACATTACGATTCTTATCCCCATGATAACACTGATATTCGCTAATATCAATTTTGACCATGAGGGCACATCAGACAATTTCATTATAGCTATAGTAGTCACGGATTGATATGGTTTTCCATAGGCTAGGTTATATCCCATAAAAGAAGTGGTCAACCTTATATTCAGGGGTAACGTCAAAGCTAGAGGATTATTCTGAAATCCATTTGATGTTTTCCTTGATCTCTTTGATGGAATAATCACCTTTTTTTCTTTAGGGAAAGGAAGTACCTTTCATCTTATGTTGGAGGGTGCAAGTAAAATATTTGTCGATAAGAATTTTTATAAATCCTTCCTTTCCAATGACACGATCTACACCTCAGGGTTCATATTTTATATTAATTTCCACCTTTTATCGACATCACCATCCATATGATATGAAGCTAGGATAACCTTCTCTTATTGGGAACATCGAAGTATGGACAATATCATTTCGATGTAGTTGATCCATTTTTCGACAATTGATTGATCAAATTATCCATTAATAGTAGGAGACTTTTTTCTCATGAAGATATCAATAGAGACTTTCTCATTATTAGTGGGGGTGAAAGTTCCTCTTGAACCATGTTTCTATTAAAATCAGGAGTTAACTGAGGGAGTAATGTGAAAATGTTCATGATTACGGTTCCCATCAGATTGTGAATCTCATTAGAACAGTCATCACATTGGTCATCACATCAGTTGTTAGGTCGGGTCCTCCTTTTACTGTCCATTTCCTGGAATAAATGTAATGCTTGGGGAAACAAATATTGAGTAATCCAATGTAATAACTGATGACTTATAAATAATTTTTATTTCCTTAACATATGAATGGATATGATTCAATCTTTTTTATCTATGATCTAATTTATAGAATATATTCATAGTATTTTTTTATTCCCTTAATAATTGTTCATAATAATCCTGTGAATTTATCAAATCATATACCCATGTAGTGTCGTAACCAAGAGTTCATCAAGGCCTATAGTCGTATACCAGGATACCTCGGTCAAGTCTAAAACTCTTTTTCTTAGTTTTCACACCTAGATACATTTGTGCCAGAGCTGCCTCTACCTGCTCATATTTAGATACCGATGAATTTTCATGATAAAACAATTACTCTATACTCACCTAAATTTAGGTATGTTTTTTTTAATTATCTTTATTCCTAAGGCTTTCACTAGGGTTTTATAATCCTAATACGAATAAAAACTAAACATATCCTCTGATACTAACTATAACAACCTTTCTTTTTATAACATACATAAATTTGATTTATTACATAAAACCATCACCTGATACAACATAGAAGATCAAGATGTCTGGTTTTTTGGGATAAAGAACATTACATAATTGCATAAGACATAGAAAACAACATCTTATTAAAAAATTCATTTACTAGACCACTACATTCACTCGTACTTAGCATTCCATGGGATAACCTGAGTACTTGCATAAGAAAAGGGTGAGCTATAAAGCCCAGTAAAGGAATAGAAAAGGTATAACATGATGATTATGATACATTTTATGAAATAGGAATATAAATTGATCTCAAGAGAAACATGAACATAAATTAATGATATATCATTATTATCATAACATGGAAATGTGGTTACAACACTTAACATTTTATTAGCATGAGCCAAGGCTCATTGCACATAGATCATGAGTAAACACTCATTGCAATTTAATAAACACAAGTAAACCCTCATTTCACATGATTTATCATGAGTAAACACTCATTTAACTTGATGAATCATGATAATAATCTTTACCGAATGTGTTAGTGCACTATTAGGGTTCCCCTTTCTTAAACTTTTAATTTCATGCATAAGTATGCCACATGGATCATAAAACGTGGAATAATTCAACACAATAATTTTTTACATGATCATTTATTGTGTAGTAAATACAAGATACTATTTAAAAAATATGTAAATTTCATAACAACGTATATTTCTTATAGAGAAATGGTCATGGTATTCACTATTCAATGAATTTGGCTTGGAAAATGGTGGTGCTATTTCAGATACATAACATGAGGAAATAAGAATTCTTAAAAATGGTAGATGAAAGAGATTGGGCTGACTCATAATATTTACATTAAATGCAATGAAAGGGGGTCATATAGATAAATATCCCAACATGTGTAATGGAATTTTAGATTCATAATAAAAATGAATGGCATGAAGGTAAATGAGGAGATTGAAATTCCATACGGAATTTCGGCAGGGTAACAGGTATACCTCAAAGGCATTAATGATGGATAAAGGGATGTCAAAACATTCAAACATTAATATGGATGCATTGTAGAGGTTCTAAGTCATACCCCAACATTTATAATTGGATATAAAATGACTTAAAAATATTAAGAAACATGGATAAAATGATAAATCAATGAACTCCTTACATGATAGTATGATTCCAAAGGATTGGGAGAGGCTTGAGTGAGGATTATTGAGAGATTGGGGCTCCTTGGGAGGATTATAGAGAGAGGAGGGAAGATTTTGGACTAACTCCAAAGGCATTGTGTGAAGAGGATATCAGTGCTTGGGTGTGTTTATATAGGACATGAGAGGAAATTCATTATTATTTAGGTTTAGGACACCACACTTTAATCTAATCAAAAAAAAAACCAGACCATGGTTTTTGAACATGGATTTTTTCAAATGGGAGTGGAAAAAATATTGTATAAGGAAAATGGTAGTTATTATTATAATATTATTTTTTATGTGGAGGTGACTCACACTCTCAAGGAAAAAAATTTAAAAAGTAAAAATGATTTATATGTCTTGGAGGGTCCACTACGGCTTTGTAAAATAAATAAAATAAACCTAAACTCACATTATGTTATGGATACAACATATATTGGAAAAAATAACATTTATAGTACATTATTACATCACTATTGGTTCATTATGTTGTTATAAAACACATTATATATTTAATCGCAATTTAATTTTTACCAAATAATTTAACTATCTTGGAAAATTATTAAAAATTCACCATTGGATAACTTTGACGTCCTGATTTCAAAAATAAAATTAATTTTATCGAAATAATATTGTAAATATGTGAATTTTCACTTTTAAAATAAAAAAATACATTTATTGAAAATTATTGTGTTTTGAAAAAGAGTTTTCAAACCAAAATAAAAATTTCTATTTTATTCATAAAAAATTTAGATCATGTATACATAATAAAAAGAAATATAATAATAATAATATTTTTGTTAAATATTATTTATTTAAAAAATCCTTTAATTTATGAAAATTTAATTCTTAGTTTTACATAAACTAAATATAATATCTGGGCTTTGAAAACTAGTTACAAAGTAATAATAATAAAATGAATGTATAATCATTATTCTAAAAAAATGTACATAATCATAGTACTATGGACATGTTACATAACCCCTTATAACACCCATATATGACCTAATGATATGGTGTGTGATGCGGACAGACTTTTGGGGTTGCTTTAATAACATCACTATTATAGTAATCTCTATCAACTTCCACTTCTCCCGTAGGTAGGTCTGTTCGAGCATAACATGTCGAAGTTAGGCATTGTATTGGTCAAGAGCGATTCCCAATGATACCACCTAATTTATGAGCTCCGAAAAATGGGCATCGTACGGGGAAAGTTTACTTTATGAGGCCATCAATTACATTATCTCAGTAAATTGCAATAGCCAAAGCCCTATATTTATAAAAATCATGTGATCATAGTACAATGACTATATTAACCATGATCAAAATTAATAACTATATTTTAAAAACAAAAACATAAAACCAATGATGTTAACATTTTATATAACCGTTTTTCAAAATAATACATTTAATTAGATCCAGTGAAATGTCTATTAATGAATGATACGGTCGTTACACCAGTGGTTAGGGAAAACGACCATGCATGAGATCAGGTCTTCCAAAAATATTGAAGAACACTCGATTAATATCCTATGGGTTTGATCTACTCCACTAACCAATCATTCCAATACTTCCCCTGATAATGTACTCACAATGACTCTTCCTACTATCAAAAGATGTGCTACCTAATCATCCATCTGGGACAATCTCTCCCCACCTAGAATCGTCCATTATATTTTGCTTAGAAATTATATCATGATCCAAAACCTCCAAAACATCCTCAAATGGAAGATAATCATTTATGAATTTAATTTTCAATTATGTACATCCAATAAAAAATTTTACATAGTTACACCACCCCCATATTAATTGGAATCAGACTCTATAATTTGGTAAACCTTTCATCATTATCGATCACAAAAAATTACCTAGGTAAAATAATAATATTTTTATCTCCCTCCTACCATAGAATGTCTATATATAAATGGTAAAAAAACATCTCATGAAAAACCATCCAATCTATTACCACTATTATAATGACCCATACTTTACATACATTGTTAATACTTCAAAATTCAAGCACACTTATTACAACATATGACAAAACCACAAAGGACCGTATAGGTATAGTGTCTTTAGAAACTGGGAAACATAAAAAACTGGTTCATAAATCTTCTACAGTGTCTCCCATTTATTTCATCATATCTAGGGTCCCTTTTAGCATATTCTACTTAATATCCATCTTCCTGACCTGGGGAAAAGAAAACATAAAAGGGTGAGCTCAAATGCTCAGCAAGGGCAAATAAAGGAAATAAAAATCATATCATATGTTTTTGAAAATCATAACCTGCAAAAGAGATCATAATATCTTAACATGGAATAAATCATAGAAGTGAAAATGAGATCCCCATAATCATAACATGAAACTTGAAACTTGGTGGCATGCACAGATAATCATGGAAAATAATTTCTTGTTAGTCATGTCTCATTTCCAAGACTATCGTAGTGGACAAACTCCCTTTCTGAACCGAGTTCACTCCTCGTTTCAGTCCTGTATCACTGAACTGAAATAACCTTCCGTTCCAGCCATGTCTATCTCATGAGATATAAATTCTTTACCCAATGCATTGGAGGGATATATAGGTCCCACCCATATTATAATGAATCCTTTCTTATGTGTGCCACATAATCATAAATCATACATCATCGCATAACACATGTAACAAAAATGGGATTCTTGAAACATCATGACATCATAAAACAAATCATATAAGGTAAATTACTACATAAAAATAATTCCCTCAAAACATAATCAAATCAATGTAATAATAGGGATAAAAACAGAACCCTTATTATCTTAGATAAAAAACACTTGAACTCCATTCTTGAGGAAAATATCCTTTCTTTTTTCAAAAACATTTTTCCTTTCATAACATGTCATACGACTTTAAAATAAAAGAAGTTGATTAAAAATAAACTTGAAAACTTGTAAAGGGCGTTTCTTGTAAATAATGTTGTAAAAATCCATTCATACCGTATAAGTTAAAAAAACATTCTTCGTACTTTTGTCGGAAAAGTCAAAAAGTACCTCGTACGAAAAACGACAAAAGATTCCTTTCATACATATTACTAAAAACTCACCGAAGGGTAAAAATGGATTTAAAAAATTGTAGGTGGATGGAAATAATATTACATATTGATGAAACATGGATGTGGATGATAAAATACACCCCAGTAAATACTTACGAATAAACAATCTCATATAAAAATGAGATTGTGATATTTCCCTTACCTTAGGTCTGATTTGCTTTGTACGTGTCCGAAGCTCCTGTATAATGGTTTAAATAATGTTATTGACTTATTCCAGAATCATACATATTGATATGATATCATATATGGTCATATTCTTATCTTCTTGTTAGTAATATTTCATTGTTACTTGTTACTCGAGTCTTTATTTCCTTTTGTTCTTATGCGTGTTTTGCCGAATAAATTCTTATTATTATTTTAAGGTTATAGATACCTTATATCCAGAATGGTATTAGTGTAACATATATCATATTTATTAATTCAATTCATTTATATAATTATTATGTAATGATGATCATGTAGAACGAGTCGCTTCACATCGTGGAGACGGTATTCCGTACGTACGCACGAGTGATGATATCGTTCCTATGATCATGGAATTGTATTGGAGTATATATATATATTATTTCAGTATCAATATTAATTTATAATAATCATAAATAGTTACTCATTAAACCATTATACCCATCCATGTAAATTGATGGTGGAAAATAGATTACACCACGGCGTGGAGACGGTATTCCGTACGTACGCACGCGCGGTGGTTTCATTTTTCCGTAGGATGGATAGAAGGTGAATTTGGGTTGTTTCATAATTATAATAACATATCAGTATGTAAGTAATACGTATGTTATTACTTTATCATGAAACAACTAAAGAAGAAGAAGTTGAAGAAGAAAGAAATTGAAAAGATCGGTAATGGATATGACCTCTTCTTTGGAACATTTCTTTGAATCCTCCACTTAGGGAACTAATATTGGTCTTTGAAGAAGACCAGGACCTCTAGGATTATTCTAGGGAAGTGGAGAGGAGAAAATGGCAGGGTTTGGGCGAGCTTGAGTGCTCAATTTGGTGTGAGGAGGAGGGGGAGGAGGTGCCCTTTTATAAGGGAGGAGAGGGGAACCTTAGGAATATCTCAAAATATTATTTTATATTAAAGTCAAAATCGGTTTATAAGGGTTCCGAAGGGTCTTATTTCGAAGCTAAAGTGGGGATGGGACGAAATCATATCAACCAATAGGATTTAGACAAGTTTTGGGTATTATTTTAACCTTATCAATTAGATTTAACTCTAAGTTAAATAATTTAACTTTTACCATGTCTTTTTGTTTTCTTTCACTATATGGTTAATACACTTACTATAACATACCAAAATAACCCCAAATTGTTTATTATTAATATATATATCCTTATCTAAGTCATTTGGCCGAACCATAGATTTTTAGGAATAAAATAACAATTAATAATATAATATTTGATTTAAAAACTATTTTGTGTCAATTTTGACACTATTTGATATATTATTTTTGTGAAAGTCATAACAGAATTATATGTTCGAACCAAGTTGATTAAATCAACACTAATATATCATAGTAACCTAGATAATTTGTGTAATTCATAAAAAGTCTCAAATTACATTTATTGTGGTGTTTATAACATCAATTATGTCAAAATTTCATAAATAAGATAATTACTGCATCATAATTGTGTCATAAATAAATTAAATTATTTAATGTCTAAAAATTATAAATAAAATACCATTATTTAGGAAATTTTTTTAGATTTCTAAAGAATATTTGTAGTCGAATATATCTTATGTATAACCCCATATTAAAAATGATTTACTTATTAAACTTTGATTTTAACTATTTTAACCATTCTTTAAATAAATTAATAATAAATGTCCTAATCTAACCCAAGTGGGCCTAAATGGTCATATTTTATTCATAAGGTTGTTTTTGGTCGAATTACACTTATCCAATAGAATTAGGACATGTGTTAGGGTAATAGAAATATCATATTTACCCTTAGATACCCTATTTACTATTAACCGCGGTAAAAAAAAGTAAAAAGTTACTATTCACCAAAAAATTATTTTTATCTCATTGAAACACATTTTACTTACTGATATCAACCGTGTTTGTTGGATTTTCGAAATTCCATTCACAGAAGCGGTAAAATTATGTTTTATGCAAAATTCAGTTTTTAACCTACCACTTAGTGGTTTCACTATTCATCAAAAATTGAAAGTTTTCAGAAAAATACCAAAATTTCACCCTAGGCTAATTTCGGTATTCCGAATCAAAAAATGAAGTCCATTTTAAAAAATAAAATTTAAAAAATTTAAAAAAGTGGTTATTACTATTCATAACGGCTAGTTTTAATAATATTTTAATAGCATATCGTTGTTTAGTGAAACTCGGTATTGCGTACGACGCAAGCTATCGAGGAAGGTCGCAATTGCGTGTAAAGTAAGCCATGCTAGTATGTAGTGAAAGATTCCTTTGATGATATATAAAAAAAAAATTTTACTCATAAAAATCTCAGGTGTCACATTCTACCCCCCTTAAAAAGAATTTCTCCCTCGAAATTCGTCACTTTGTAACAAACAGATGAGGATACTTCTCCCTCATCATATCCTCAAGCTCCCATGTAGCTTCTTCAAGTTGGTGGTTCCTCCATAAAACTTTCACCAATCGAGTGGTCTTGTTTCGTAGGACTTTTTCGCTACGATCCAGAATCTCTATAGGTTGTTCTTCATAAGAAAGATCTTGTTCCAGTGGTACAACTTCTGAGCTGAGTACATGTGAAGGATCAGGTATGTACTTTCTCAGGAGAGATACATGGAACACATCGTGAACTTGAGAGAGATTCGGTGGAAGCTCCAATCGGTAAGCTACCTTCCCAACACGATCCAGTATTTCGAAAGGACCGATATATCTAGGGCTCAACTTCCCCTTCTTTCCAAATCTCATAACCCTCTTCCAGGGAGATATTCATAAGAACACTTTATCACCCACTTCAAACTCTAGGTCTTTTCTTCGGTTGTCGGCATAACTTTTCTGTCGACTCTGAGCTTCTCTTATGTGTTTTTGAATAGATCTAACCTTTTCTGCCATTTCATCAACGAGATCAGGTCCTAACAGCTTTCTTTCCCCAACTTCATCCCGGCAAGTTGGAGTCGTGCATTTCTTTCCATAGAGAGCTTCATAAGGAGCCATCTGAATACTGGAGTTAAAGCTATTATTATAAGAAAATTCCACCAAAGGTAGGTGTTGATCCCAGCCTCCTTTGAAATCCATAGAGCAAGCTCTCAACATATCTTCTAGGGTTTGAATTGTTCTCTCAGACTGACCGTCTGTCTGAGGATGATAATCAGTGCTGAAACTCAACTCTGTATCCAGAGCATGCTGAAGACTTCTCCAGAACTTCAAGGTAAATCTCGGATCCCGATCAGATATAATAGAAAGTGGTACTCCATGCAATCTTACCACTTCCTTTACATATATCCTGGAAAGCTGATCTAGAGAGAAATCCTCTCTAATAGCAATGAAGTGTGCAGACTTTGTAAGACGATCAACAATGACCCAAATAGCATTATTGCCTTTGGATGTTTTAGGAAGTCATGTGACAAAGTCCATAGTGATGTTTTCCCATTTCCATTCGGGTATGGGTAATGGTTGTAACATCCCCTTAGACTTCTGTCTCTCAGCTTTAACTTGTTGACAAACCAAGCATCGAGAGACATATTCAGAAACAACTCTTTTCATGCCATCCAACCAGAAGTACTCTTTCAGGTCCCTATACATCTTCGTGCTTCCAGGATGAATAGAGAATGAAGAACTATGAGCCTCATCCAGCAGCTCCTTCTTTAATTCGGGGATGGGAGGAACACAATCCCGATTCCTGAACATTATTATCCCATAACAATCAAGGTTGAATTCAGGAACATTTCTCACCTTCTTTTGTAACTCGACATCTTATTTCTGTGTCTCCTTAATCATCGCATGTATAGATGGTTGAACATTCATTTGAGAAAGATAATATTTTTCCCCTTCCATTATAATTCCATGATCCATCCATTGTAAATCCATAAATATTGGATCCTTTGTGATCCTCATCATGGATAAACTTTCATGGTCTTGTCGACTTAATGCATCTGCCACCTTGTTTTCTTTCCCAGGGTGGTAATGGATTGAGCAGTCGTAATCCTTAATCAGCTCCAACCATCTTCTTTGATTCATATTCAACTCCTTTTGTGTGAAAATATACTTTAAGCTTTTATGATCATTATAAATATCAAACCTTTCACCATAAAGGTAATGCCTCCAAATCTTTAATGCAATGATTACCGCAGCTAACTCCAAATAATGTGTTGGGTAATTTTTCTCATGGATTTTCAACTATCGTGAGGCATAAGCTATCACCATATCATTTTGCATAATAACACACCCCAATCCCTTCTTGGATGCATCACTGTAGATCACAAACCTTTCTCCACTACAAGGCAGTGTGAGCACACGTGCACTGGATAACCTTCTTTTCAACTCCTTGAAATTCTCTTCACATTCCTCTGTCTAAACAAACTTAACTCCTTTCTGAGTCAACTTGGTGAGTGGATTAGATAATCGTGAAAAATCATTTACAAAACGTCTATAATATCCATCCAAACCAAGAAAACTTCGGATCTCAGTTGCTGTTGTTGGTCTCGACCATCTTTCGATTACCTCTGTTTTTGCTGGATCCACAGATATCCCCTCTTTTGAGATTATGTGACCCAAAAATGCAACTTTTTGAAGCCAAAATTCACACATGGTAAATTTGGAATAAAGCATCTCCTTTCTTAGGTTCTTAAATATAATTATCAAGTGTTCTTCATGCTCTTCTTTTTTCTTTGAATAGACAAGAATATCGTCTATAAAGACTACCACAAATTGATCAAAATAGTCTCTAAAGACTCTATTCATTAGATCCATGAAGATAGAAGGGGCATTAGTATGACCAAATGGAATCACTATAAATTAATAGTGTCCATACCTTGTGCGGAAAGACGTCTTTGGTATATCCTCCCTTTTGACCCTAAATTCATGATACCCTGAATGAAGATCAATCTTGGAAAAGTATTGAGCTCCGCGTAGTTGGTCAAATAAGTCATCAATGCGTGGGAGAGGATATTTTTTCTTGATAGTGATCTTGTTAAGTTCTCGATAATCAATGCAGAGTCTCATTGATCCATCTTTCTTCTTAACAAATAGAACAGGTTCTCCCCAAGGTGACGCACTAGGGAGTATGAATCCCTTATCAAGATTCTCCTGGAGTTGCTTCTTCAATTCCTGCAACTCAATTGGGGCCATTCTATATGGTTTCTTTGAAATAGGCAAAGCACCCGTTACGAGTTCTATTGAAAACTCAACTTCACGATTTGGTGGAAGACCCGATAATTCCTCTGGAAAGACATCATCAAACTCCCGTACGATTGGCATATTCTTCATCGTGAGTTTCTCACCGACCATTTGAGATAAATAACATTCATTTAGTGGAATCAAGACCCATAAGATGGAATAAATTTCTACTGGAAGGTTATATTCATCCTTGAATCGATAGACGATCGTAGATTGATCTGGAATATGAAATGTGACTTCCCTTCTTTGGCAATTGATATGAGATCCATGTAGAGAAAGACAATCCATGCCAAGAATCACATCAAATTCCACTAAAGGAAGGATCACAAGATTTGCAGGAAGCACTTTCCCACAAACTTCGATCGGAGAAGAATTATAAACTTTTGATGCGACTATTGTGCCATTAGGTGTTGTCACAGCTAACTCAACATCTAATTGTTGTGGTAGTACGGTGATACCCTTAGAAAATTTTTCAGAAATAAAAGAGTTGGTGGATCCAGAATCAAATAAAACATTTGCTACTTTAGAGTGGATGGTAAATTTACCTTTCACCACTTCGTTATCGTACTCCACATCGCTGATAGAAATTGCATCTGACTTTCCTTTGTCTTTAGCCTTATGATTTTGTTGACGTTGACCATCATCATCAACCCTTGGATTTGGGTATTGATTGGCATAATTCCCCATCTCCTTGAACATGAAACATTGATGTGTAGTAGGTTCATTCTGTGTATCCCTTCCTTTGTTTGCATCATTAGACATCTTCTTCCCATTATCGCGGCATTCAAATGCCCGATGACCTTCCTTTCCACATTTAAAACATTTACTTGTCCCTTTAAGACAACTCCCTCCATGTTTCTTTCCACAAATTGAGCATAAGGGAAAGTTCATCTTTTTTTCAGTGTGCTCTTTAGATTTTCCTTTGAATTCCATCTTCCTCTTCTTATCAGACCCATGTGACTGATGGGTTACTCCAATCTCCATCTCGACTTTGAGAGCACATCGAACGATTTCCTCGTAGATATTGAAGTCCCTTATGGCTAACGCCCTTCGAAGACTTGGTTTTAAGCCACTAAAGAATCGATCAATCTTACTATCAGGTTGGATAATAATACCAGAAGCGTACCTTGCAAGTCTTGTAAAATTTGCTTCATAGGTACCAACAGATTCATCATCCCTTTGCTTCAGTTCAAGAAACTCTTTCTCCATCTTTGTTCGGAGAATACGAGGGAAGTACTTATTGAAAAATAGGTTCATGAACTCGTCCCATTCCATAGACTCAATTTCATCCCTTTGCCTCATATTCTTAATAAGATTCCACCATTGATCAACATCTCCTTCCAAATGATACACTGCTAGGATGACTTTATCATGTTCAGAACATTGAAGAACTGAAAATATCTTTTCAGTAGTACTAATCCATTGTTCAGCAACTAATGGATCAGTAGACCCGCTGAAAGAAGGTGGACGCTGCCTCATGAAGGATTCAACAGAATGTTGCTCCTTCCTTTGCTCGTTTGGAAGTCCTGCATGATTCATAGCTTGAGAAAGTTGTGTGATCATGGCTACAAGATTTTGCATTTCAGCTCCCATATCATTTGGTTGCTCAGGGGGACAATCATTGCATTGTCCATCGCATTCCGTATTAACACGGATCCTTTGAGTTCCAGCCATTGACTAAAACCAAGAAGAATAGTGTGAGCAACACTAATTATAATAGGAAAACCACATAATCAAGGATAAAATTTTACACTTATGGACTTATCCTAGGGTATTCATAGCCATTTCTAAAACACTAAGATTGTGTTCTATTCTTAGACTTATCCTTAGGGTTCTTACTAAGACTTTCACATACTAGTTTCCAAAGGTTGACTATACCTTTCCTCTGATACCAACTATAATGACCCATACTTTACATACATTGTTAATACTTCAAAATTGAAGCACACTTATTACAACATATGACAAAACCACAAAGGACCGTATAGGTATAGTGTCTTTAGAAACTGGGAAACATAAACAACTGGTTCATAAATCTTCTACAGTGTCTCCCATTTATTTCATCATAACTAGGGTCCCTTTTAGCATATTCAACTTAATATCCATCTTCCTGACCTAGGGAAAAGAAAACATAAAAGTGTGAGCTCAAATGCTCAACAAGGGCAAATAAAGGAAATAGAAATCATATCATATCTTTTTGAAAATCATAACCTGCAAAAGAGATCATAATATCATAACATGGAATAAATCATAGAAGTGAAAATGAGATCCCCATAATCATAACATGAAACTTGAAACTTTGTGGCATGCACACATAATCACGGAAAATCATTTCTTGTTAGTCATGACTCATTTCCATGACTATCTTAGTGGACAAAGTCCCTTTCTGAACCGAGTTCACTCCTCATTTCAGTCCTGTATCACTGAACCGAAATAACCTTTCGTTCCAGCCATGTCTATCTCATGAGATATAAAATCTTTACCCAATTCATTGGAGGGATATATAGGTCCTACCCATCTTATAATGAATCCTTTCTTATTTGTGCCACATAATCATAAATCATACATCATCGCATAACACATGTAACAAAAATGGGATTCTTGAAACATCATGACATCATAAAACAAATCATATAAGGTAAATGACTACATAAAAATAATTCCCTCAAAACCTAATCAAATCAATGTAATAATAGGGATAAAAACATAACCCTTTATTATCTTAGATAAAAAACACTTGAACTCCATTCTTGAGGAAAATATCCTTTCTTCTTCAAAAACATTTTTCCTTTCATAACATGTCATACGACTTTAAAATAAAAGAAGTTGATTAAAAATAAACTTGAAAACTTGTAAAGGAAGTTTCTTTTAAATAATGTTTTAAAAATCCATTCATGTCGTATAAGTTAAAAAACATTCTTCGTACTTTTGTCGGAAAAGTCAAAAAGTACCTCGTATGAAAAACGACAAAAGATTCCTTTCATACATATTACTAAAAACTCACCGAAGGGTAAAAATGGATTTAAACAATTGTAGGTGGATGGAAATAATATTACATATTGATGAAACATGGATGTGGATGATAAAATACACCCCAGTAAATACTTACGAATAAACTATCTCGGATAAAAATGAGATTGTGATATTTCCCTTACCTTAGGTCCGATTTGCTTTGTACGTGTCCGAAGCTCCTGTATAATGGTTTAAATATTGTTATTGACTTATTCCAGAATCATACATATTGATATGATATCACATATGGTCATATTCCTAGCTTCTTTTTAGTAATATTTCATTGTTACTCGTTACTCGGGACTTTATTGCCATTTGTTCTTATGCGTGTTTTGCCGAATAAATTCTTATTCTTCTTTTAAGGTTATAGATACCTTATATCCAGAATTTTATTAGTGTAACATATATCATATTTATTCATTCAATTCATTTATATAATTATTATGTAATGATGATCATGTAGAACGAGTCGCTTCACATCGTGGAGACGGTATTCCGTACGTACGCACGAGTGATGATATCGTTCCTATGATCGTGGAATTGTATTGGAGTATATATATATATTATTTCAGTATCAATATTACTTTATAATAATCATAAATAGTTACTCATTACACTATTATATCCATCCTTGTAAAGTGATGGTGGAAAATAGATTACACCACGGCGTGGAGACGGTATTCCGTACGTACGCACGCGTGGTGATTTCATTTTTCCGTAGGATGGATAGAAGGTGAATTAGGGTTGTTTCATAATTATAATAACATATCAGTATGTAAGTAATACTGATGTTATTACTTTACCATGAAACAACTAAAGAAGAAGAAGTTGAAGAAGAAAGAAATTGAAAAGATCGGTAATGGATATTACCTCTTCTGTGGAACGTTTCTTTGAATCCTCCACTTAGGGAAGTAATATTGGTCTTTGAAGAAGACCAGGACCTCTAGGATTATTCTAGGGAAGTGGATAAGAGAAAATGGAATGGGTTGGCCGAGCTTGAGTTCTCAATTTGGTGTGAGGAGGAGGGGGAGGAGGTTCCCTTTTATAAGGGAGGAGAGGGGAACCTTAGGAATATCTCAAAATATTATTTTATATTAAAGTCAAAATCGGTTTATAATGGTTCCAAAGGGTATTATTTCGAAGCTAATGTGGGGATGGGTCTAAATCCTATCAACCAATAGGATTTAGACAAGTTTAGGGTATTATTTTAACCATATCAATTAGATTTAACTCTAAGTTAAATAATTTAACTTTTACCATGTCTTTTTGTTCTCTTTCACTATATGGTTAATACACTTACTATAACATACCAAACGAACCCCAAATTGTTTATTATTAATATATATATCCTTATCTAAGTCATTTTGCCGAACCTTAGATTTTTAGGAATAAAATAACAATTAATAATATAATATTTGATTTAAAAACTATTTTGTGTCAATTTTGAAACTATTTGATATATGATTTTTGTGAAAGTCATAACAGAATTATATGTTCGAACCAAGTTGATTAAATCAACACTAATATATCATAGTAACCTATAATATTTGTGTAATTCATAAAAAGTCTCAAATTACATTCATTTTGGTGTTTATAACATCAATTATGTCAATATTTCATAAATAAGATAATTACTGCATCATAATTGTGTCATAAATATATTAAATTATTTAATGTCTAAAAATTATAAATAAAATACCATTATGTAGGAAATATTTTTAGATTTCTAATTAATATTTATAGTCTAATTTATCTTATGTATAACCCCATATTAAAAATGATTTACTTATTAAACTTTGATTTTAACTATTTTAACGCTTCTTTAAATAAATTAATAATAAATGTCCTAATCTAACCCAAGTGGGCCTAAATGGTCATATTTTATTCATAAGGTTGTTTTTGGTCGAATTACACTTATCCAATAGAATTAGGACATGTGATAGTGTAATAGTAATATCATATTTACCCTTAGTTACCCTATTTACTATTAACCGCGGGAAAAAAAGTAAAAAGTTACTATTCACCAAAAAATTATTTTTATCTCATTAAACCACATTTTACTTACTGATATCAACCGTGTCTGTCGGATTTTCGAAATTACATTCACAGAAGCGGTAAAATTATGTTTTATGAAAAATTCAATTTTTAACCTACCACTTAGTGGTTTCACTATTCATCAAAAATTGAAAGTTTTCAGAAAAATACCAAAATTTCACCCTAGGCTAATTTCGGTATTCCGAATCCAAAAATGAAGTCCATTTTAAAAAATAAAATTTATAAAATTTCAAAAAGTGTTTATTACTATTCATAACGGCTAGTTTTAATAATATTTTAATAGCATATCGTTGTTTAGTGAAACTCGGTATTGTGTAAGACGCAAGCTATCGAGGAAGGTCGCAATTGCGTGTAAAGTAAGCCAAGCTAGTATGTAGTGAAAGATTCCTTTGATGATATATAAAAAACAAAATATTACTCATAAAAATCTCGGGTGTTACAACTATCTTCTCAGAATAGACTAGAATATCCCACCAACTCATAGTTAATCCAAATAACATATATGTTTCTTAATTTACATTAATATTTAGAGTAGTATAAAAGTGATATATAATCATCTTTATAGGATAATTATATATATTAGTTTTCGTAGTTCTATAATATATATAAGATATCAAAGTTTGCTAAAAAATTCCATCATCATCTCAATCATAGACAGATTTTACAACTAAGGGTATCTCAGCAAAAAATAAATAATGTGTAAGAGAGTCATATGAATTTTTCCTTCCACCAAATTTTCCAAATTTAATGGGGTTCATTCCCAACTATTTGTGGATCATTGTTGATGATTCTCTCAAGTAACCCTTCTAGTAATATTTGACTTAGTGGAATCCCTCAAAATTTAAAAATTAAAATTTGAAGGCAGACAATAATTTTTTGGGTTGGGATACAATGGAGGGTTACATATATATATAACTACATTCATCACATTAAGTATCCAAATGGTTATAACAGGGGTACTATCCCAACCCTCCATCATCCCTATATGGGGCCATGTTTAATTCTTGGTAAATCGAAATCCATATTTTTAAGACATAAATTTATAACATTTTAACAATTTCAATTTAAATCACTCAATTTAAACAGTTTAATCGTATATAATAAGACCTATTATTTTAAAAGAATATATGAATAAGAAAAAATTTCATTTCCCTTATCTAAACAATACTATATTTTATATGTCTTCCTAACATAATGAATATCACATAAATAAGTTAGCTCTTATATTATGAATAATTAAAATATATAGGTGTATAATGAACCAAAATTAAATCATGACAAAACAATAACATCACATAATAAGTATATTTCTAAATGAGAAATAATATCCAACTATAATAAGTGAACATCATGAATAGAAATCCCACCATAGGAGCATGGATTTAACCCCATAAATGGGTTGGAAATACTTTTTAATTGACCACTACCATGGCCAGAATAATCTTATTATCCTACCAACCTTTATCAAAGAGTAATAAAATAAGAAAAGAAACTCTCTCTAATTCCAGTTTGAAACATCCCATCTTTGGTCCAAAAAACTAATTCCCTGAGCAGTCTCGGCATATGACTTCATGAATGACAAAAAATATTCAAGAGGATTTAAGATAATAGAGAGGGTATAACAAAACAGAGGGTAACAATATTCCCTATTTATTATAGGAAACTAATTTGTTAAATCAAAACAATGATTGACATGTAATATCAATCAATTTCAAGGATCACATAACCAACAACCAATACAAGGTAAAAAAACAATCCATTATGATATGTATGTAATGTAATAAAAGTTTAAATTTTGAAACTGAATGAAAAATAAATACTCTATGGGGATCCTCACAATGGTTACTTATATAATACAGCATCCCATCATCCATGATCCATCCCATGTCAACCATCATACAGATGGTCCTTTCACTTATTATAACCCGTAGACTTGAAGTTTTCTCAGGTTCCCAATGGTTGACCAAGAAGGGTGTGATTTAATCTTATTAGGCCACCACTAACTTTTTTCAAAAAATATTATTGTATCATAATAGATTATGTAGAATTATAAAAATAAATAAAGAAGTTGAAAGTAAACTAGGTTTTAATTAAACATTTATCTATTAGCCTAACAAGATCTTAGTCCCCACTATGACTCCAACAAACTAATCCTGATTTTTCTATAGATTTAATTATTTATCATATACTATAAGGGTTTTGAATGATTATCAAACCTGATAATAATTAATTAATTCAATTTTATCATTTTACCCAGTAGAATTAGTTCAGGAGGGCTCATCATGTCTATACTTGATGAGCATGGAGCTACATTCAATCATCCAAATCATTAAATACATTGGTGTGTCCTCGAGAATTAGACTGTTTTATCAAAATAATAATGAGCCTCAATCCAACAGACAGAAATTAACATTATTCATGATTACAAAGGATCATCATTAGTGACCCTTCAATAAACAATTAAAACATGGGTTCACCATTTCAAGTAATAATATTCTCTTGTTTCATTTCTCCAAATTCATTTGTCAAAATTGCATAACTAACCCATTTTACCATTGTTTTATACAAAAAATCCTTTAACATAAAATCAAACCATTTAGAACATGGGGATTGCCCATTTAAAAATTTATCACATTTAAACATAAATAACTCCTTACCCATTAAATTTACATGATAATGCAAGAAACTCTTTATATCATATAAATATATTAAACAATATTTCTATGATTAATATAATAAATCCTTTAATAATCCACCCAACAATTCCATTTCAACGATCAATGGAGTGGGACACCACATGGGTGGATTTGGTCTAGTCTTCTAATAGTCAAAAGATCTAAAAGGGTCTCTTAATGGTTTTTCACTTCATTTGGACACCCAATATATCACTTTATAATAAATAATAAATTTCTTATCACAAAAACAGTAATTTTAAAACTAAATACAAATGAATAAAAATCACGGGCAATGAAAATAAATTTAATACCACCATCTTTAATAATTTATAAAAAAAATCACCCTACATTGAACCTTGGTAATAATTAAAATTGATTCAAACTCTAATGCGAGGAATCTCTTGGGAAATTGGGTTCACAGACATCATAAGAAAAAGAAATATACAAAATATTTCTTCTAGATAATAGAAGGTTTTTATGCATATATTTGATGAGATCATTTAATTTCACTAAATATCACTCTAAACACTTATGAATAGAATTATAAAGATCCTTTTATGAAGTTAGATATTTTGGTTCATTACTCATGTAGGTAGATTATAAAATTTGAGAGAAATGGGTGGCAAATTTCAACGATTCCGGTGGGAAAAATTGGTAAAAATTAATATTTAAGAGGTATGTGGTTTGGAATCATGGGATTCCAAACTATGCATCATATATTCAGTTTCTTCTACCCAAGATGAAACTACAATACATGATTTACATTCCAACATGAATGATTTGTCAAAACATGCGATGTATTTTTAGTTTCCTCAGTTAGGAGGGACTCGAGCCTCAGGGTTTATATGTCCCTCCACATATGGTATTCTAAACATGCACTACCCTCCACCAGGTTGTACAATTATAAAGCGTGGATATTACTTACTTTGTTCAAAATATAAGTATTTCACAAACTCATTTATATGCCTCAAAACCCTAAGGCACTCTGAAGGCCTCAATAACTCATGGGAGGCATTCCATTAAATGATTTTAAGGGAGATAATCAAATTTTTAAGGAAGAAAAGGAGTAATTATTATTTCAGGATCACAAAACATGGACTATTCAACAAAATGTATCAAACATTAGTCAACTTATATGCTAAAAATTACTTCCACCATATAAAATCATCAAAAAGATAATTATGTTATGGGACATAAATAGATTAATGAAGCAACATTTAAATTGATTCCAAATTCTTGGACCTACCACTAGCTTTTAAATAAATGAAAATTACTCCATTGTCCAATAAACACTTAATTCACGGGTCACATGAAAATTGATAGTTATATTGATTACCTCTATATGGAATTACATATTGTCCTACGACTTATACAACCATATCCATAAATAAGAACCCCACTGGGATTTAACTTATATTATCCCTTTAGGTTAAATCCCAAAAACCTTGATCCTAGAGAAATTATTAAAGGTCATATATTCATAAAAAAGTGAAATATAACTCTATTGATCTGACTGAATGTTATTATACAATACAATCCAACAACACTTCCCAACCCCTCGGGGTACATCAACCGCATCCATTCAGTATAAAAAAATTAATCACTTTGGATAAACCCTATTATCCCTCATTTACCATGGTTAGTTTTTTTATCCATATTTCTCACATAAATGTCCGAAATGTTCATGCAATAATCTGGTATTTTATTATATTATATGTATAATACACTCATTTAAAAATAAACATACATTCATTATATAATCATAAATTTCTGATTTCAAAAAACAAACTCCCATATATTTCACAAATCCAACCAATTTTGTATTTACCTAAAACCATAATAGTTCCAAAAATAAAAATACCTTATATGTCATACAAAATTAACAAATGTGTGTTCTATAGATTCACATCGATCCCAATAATAGGGTAGTTTCACCTAGTAACATTACATGAAATATGTTTCCTAGTCGCACATAGCATTTTAAGAGAAAAACATACCAATAATTTATTCTCAATTCCATTTCAATCCAAAAAATTTCATTCCCCAATCATCCATCCATACTCCTCAGATTTTAATAAATCAAAAATTACCTAGTTCCTCAAACTTACACATTGAAAACCCAATAAAATACCAAAACATGTTTTTTTTATCATTTTCCACACTCTCTTCCTAATCCTTAATGAAACAAGTGGATATATAATCATCATCCTATAAAAATGGGATCCCCTCTGAACCCTTCTGTATCATTATCTTGTGAACTAAAACCATGTGAAAAAAACATTATATACCAAATTTTATATAACCTTTCTACCCTTCACATAGACAACATGACGCCTTTGTTCTCTATATTCCCACAGAAACCCCTAAAAACTGACTACACTATTTCACATCAATAATGAATTTCACTACCACCAATAGCATATACCAATTCCCCCACAAATTATAAGTCACATCCATTAATTCACAGGGAAAATGAACAAAATTAAACATATAAATTATCCCACAAACATTATCTCAAGGGAACAACCACTAACTATACCTTGAAGGACTATTCTTACTGACTCTAGGGAGAGACATGACTATCCTAAGGGTAAATCACATAAAAACTCTCCCACTGAAGGATTCCTAACCAAAATATACTTTTAATCTTTGTAAAAACTACATCCAGGTACTTATTCCAAATGACCACCATAAGGAACGTTTTACTCAAACATGACCTAAATTGGGAAATCATTTATAATAATAATAACATTAATAATAATATCAAAAAATGGACAATAAATTACCCATACTGTTCCATATTTTTTATGTTTCAAAAAAACAATTATGACATAATTTGATAAGTTATTAGTTAGTAATCAATTATTTGTAACATAATTCATGAACATTCCCTCAAAATCATTCATTCTAAAAAAATTCCTATGAAATTTTAACTTACAAAAAATCAAAATTAAAACATTTCAAGAATATATGGGTGCATAATTATATCCCAATGAAGATTTCAAATTACATTACCTCTTTACACCATTGGATATGAATGAAAACAATAAATAGATTTCTGACTCAAGAAATTAATTATTCATAATGAATCTTAATAATATCCAATTTATTTTTACAAAAATGTCATCCTCTACTATATTGAACATTACATATACATGGTATAGATGCACACAAAATTATTTCCCATCAATTTTTATGACACATCCTTCCTCTAATATACAAAAAAATTTATTAAATCATTAATAATAAGGATATGGTATTATATTTTAATTCATTAAGGTAAATTAACTATATGATACCCAAGACATATAGTCACATGGACTTAGGTATTTCTCCCCATAATGAAAGGATAATAAAATTATAGTAATAGTATATAAGAATCATGTGGGGTCTATACTCTCTAATACATAACATATAATTTTAATTATATATATAAACCAAACAAAAACATTATAGTTATTCACAGAATAATATTTAGAAGCTACTAATAGTAATATATTTAATAAATATGATATAATGTAAATAACACCCATGATAAACATATATTAATACATTGTTGGTCATCTACATGGATTACTACTAAGAATAAATAGAATGAAACAAGGGAGACTCAATTATAAAACATAGAACCCTACATGGACCCATCTCCCAATATCCATCCAACTACACTATCAATATCCTTTGTAATACATATAAATTAAAAGTAAAATATATTTTTTCACATACATAAGGGTTCATTTATATATTGTGAACATAAAATAATGTAGGGTCTTTCCAATTTCCTCTCATATTCATCGTCATATATATTGTATTAAAATATGGTAAATAATTGATGTAATATAACATAGTAAGAAAGAAACCATGTTAGGTTATTATATTCTACCAAGACTACTATGATTCATAAAATCACCAACATTATCCATTAAGGGATAAAAGTAATATTATGATACGAACACAAGAGTATAACATGTCACTCTATGTTGGTTCTAGTAATTGAGTCTCATACTCTACCCTCACATTTAGAATATGTAATCATACAATGTCTAGAACTCATATAGAGTCACTATTCTCTACCATCTCAAGAATGTAACGGTATAATGGCACTTATCATAATGTTCCACATACATATATCCTCTCAATCATGGAGAGGGTTCATAACACATCTCCTTCTTCCACCATCATACATAGGTTTTCATCTCAAATAAAATCCTAGAAACTACCCACTCAGTCTATGCAATTATCTATATCATATAAAGGCTAATATATCTCACTCGGGGTAAATTTATATATTAAATCATGTAATATTCATTCTCACTAATGATATATACTTGTATCACATATCATATCTTGTTAGAAACCCCATACAATCCAATTTATGTGTGTATCATAAATTTGAAAAAACATGGTTAGAATAGAAATAATAACAAAAATTAAGCACACATGCCCATATCTATTTTATCTACTAATAAAAATATCATTTCTTATATCCCTTTTAGATGGTGGAATATACTCACCAATATTATATCCATTACAATACATGTGTTTCCAAACCATCAAATCGATTTATAGTCAAATAATAATCATTATGATCACACGACCCTCAGATGTTCCGTACTCACTAACTAACCCATAGTTCACTTATTGACGTACCGAACACTAATACCCTATCTCAGGTCATTCAAAACACTTTATGGTCTCAAAAAACACTACAAAATAATACATTATCTCTATCATGATTTTGATACCAAACTGAACCCCATGGTGTCTCAATGGGAACTTGTTCCCCATCCTATCCATTGTAAAGTGATAAGTCCATCACAATCCAATCAAAAAATGATGTCTTACCGTTTAATATCTTACATCACACAATAAAATCCTTATAAGGCTTCATTATTACATTCAATAATCACCTAATGATTTTGATTCTCTCCCTTAGGAGAGAAACACCATGGAGAGCCCATAACTAATCCTTAAATTAGGGAAGATCCACTCAAAATGGCATGCATGATTTTCTACTACATAATAAGGAAAAAAACATTAGTAAAACAATACCCATGTCCTATTAAAAGATAGTGAACACACTTCTATGATATAATTATCTTTATTATATAGTTTCATGGTCATGAAGATATTACCATATCCATTACAGTATAATACTCAAGTCCCAACTACTAATTTATCAACTCATGAAGTGTTAACCACTTTAAACCCATTGACTAACTCAATATTAAGGAACCTTTCATAAATACCACCCATATATTTAGCTACAACCAAAATTTTCCCATAACGAAATCTAGTCATTGACCCCCATTGAGGGAATAGATTTTGGGAACTTCCTTAACCCCAATCCCATTCATAAAATAATCTCTCACTACTAAATATTTTAACTAGAGCCCATATTAGTATTCTATATCCACGAAAAAATATCTCTATATTACCCAATCCTTACACAAGGCACACATATTCATTTAACGTGTATAAAAATTGATGTTTTATTATTAATAGTGCATATTTCCTCTTAAATTGGTAAAAATAATAAGATGATCTACAGTTAAGACTTTTTCTAGTCTATCATAAAATTCATCCATTCCACAATCACCAATATAATAAAATTGGCTTTGAAAAAATTATAACAATTTATATTTAAGTAAAATATTAAATCAAAAAGGTTATAACTATTGAAATATTATTAATTCATCATGAGATACTAGAACCATAAAAAATCACATGTGAATGGTCAGTAATGCACTCCACGTGTCGTGATGAGTAAAATCCCAATACATAAACACATGTTGATCTATATATTACATGTAATTTAATAAAATACCTATATTAAATCATTGAAATATATACCATAATTAAAACAATGTACGATATCTTATGTTCATCATTTGTCACTTTTATCAATCCAAAATACAAAATATCATCATGGTTCAATATGATTCAACAATGATCTAGTTGAATCATCAAATAATCCCAATATCTAATAAAACATAAACCACTAAAAACTATGAGATAAGAAGAACATAATAATGATGAGTATGCGATTAATCTAATATTTATGAAAATACCACCACAAACATAATTCATCTGGAGAGGATAAAGGGAACCTGAAAATAATGAATCAGTAGATATAATATCCCTACCACCATATACCTTTTTTAACAAAATCATTATACATGATGAATGTAAATGGTAAATGTTTTCAAAAAATTTATAATATATAGTTGAGTTCCATTACAACATGACCCAAGTGGTTCACCAAAAAACCATTCAATTAGTGGTTCACCACATAGTAACCAGTTAGGTCAAAAAGACAAGTACCCCACTAATATACATTGTTGTATCCCAAGGGTTTATAGAGTGATACTTCCCCTATCATTACCTAATACCCATACATTGTAATAAAACTCCACATTTATACCACGAAACTGTAGCATATGACATCCTTGACCTATTTACATCAGGGATCAACCCATTAATTGTTTCATCATACACATATAACACCAAAATTATAAAATTAAACAATTTTTTTCATGTCATGATCCCCCTTTTACATTTAATAGTGTACTTCATTGTTAAAAATAATTAATAACTGGAAATAAATTCAATTCCTTAACATCCTTTTTAGCACAATTAATGTAACATAAAAATGATTTATATGGGAATGTAAAACTAGACCTAGTGTATTGGTCATCTGTTCATCCACTGAACCTAAATAACCATCAACGAAATCCTAAAAAACCACGTGTATATATTCAAAATCATGAAATACTGATCTGAATCCTAATTCTATTATCACCCCTACAATAAAAATCCAAATTTCAAGATCCAATTGAACATTAAAGCTCATAATAACAAGATTTTGTACAAGTTAAATGATGAGAATCCACCTATTTATTTATTCAATAAATAACTATTTAATTAAAGTTTAACACATCATAATATTACATTATATTGTATATATATTTTCTATATTGTATAGGGTCCCCAAGCACGATGATTATTATTGAACCTAGTAATTATTTATTACAAAGAATCACCTATTAATTTCATCAGTGGAATTAAAAAGACATTCATGGAATGATAATGGAGTGTACATGATATTTCTCACTTCTTCACTATTGAGAGTATGAGATGATCTAATTTCAAGATATGTGAGTGAAGATGTAATAGTGCTTCTATTTAAATTAGTATAAAACCTATTTAAAATTTCTTATAGATCTTTAAAAAATAAAAAAATGGAAATGAATATCCTAATCTGTTACCGAATTATAAATAAATAGAATATTATGATGACACACATTTCATAATAAATTATCATAATTCAAAATATTATAATCATAAAACATGATCTAAAAGAGTAATATAATTAAAATATTATTATTATAACTTTTAATTCGGGAAGTAGATAAACATTAAAATTAATATTCATAAAAAATGTGAGTTGATATAAAAAATTTTGGAGGGTATTGACAATAAGAAATAATCTGAAAAATAGTACAGTTCATGGAAATGCAATTCACCATGAAAATTTGGGATAACATTATAAACAACATGGAAATGTCGATTACCCATATGGATAGGAAAAATTTAATAAGAAAACTCATTATTGCCAATATTTTTTTATAAACACATTATATCAACACTAAAATTTATTAAGAAACCCATCATACCAATTCATGTGTGAAGAAAATAATTATTTATATTCTAAAATATATCATGAGTTATAAAATTAAAGAATGAGTTGGAATGTGATATTTGACCCCAAAAAAAATAATTAATACATATGTATGACCAAAAAATTATTTTAATGAACACATTGAAAAATTAATAGTCTCATAATCATCTTAATGGAAATCATTATCTTTTTATAAATATCCAATGGAAAAAAAATGGATTTCATAAGTCATTAAAATTTTATTAAGTCACATCACTAGTTTAATATTTTAATACCAAAAAACTGATCACTAAAAATAATCACATAATAAAAGAGAATTTGTGACGAAATATTAAAAGTAACTATATTGGATATACATCATTTAAATATTCTAAAAAAAATCATCTTAAAAATATTCTCACTTTTTTATTCAACATTGTAAATGTCACTGTAATGTTCATTATTTAAAAAAAATTAGAATATTTTATTTTATATTGGAAAATATAAGCTATCAAAAATAAAATTTTTCGAAAAAAATTACATATTATGTATAAATATATATATAATATATTTTATAATGAAATATAATGTATACAATTGCGGAAAATAATCAAGATGAATGTGTATAAATCAAATAATTAAATTCAAGTTTCTATGTCGATTAACTTTTCCTTTTTTTCAAAAGATGTTATTTATATTAATTTATCATTAATTAAAACATATTAATTACTTTTATATATTTTAATGTTAACTTAATTATTACTGAAAATTAACTTTATGTGTTATAGTTTTATTGTCTGTTTTCTACACCGACTCTTAATATTCAAGTCTATTTTTTACTAGGTCTATAAAAGCAATGTTGCTCTTAATTTCCACCAATTAAATAATCATTTAAAAAAAATTAATTATATTTTAATTAAGGTTTTATAAATGATTTTAATTTTATAATTTAATTACATCATATTTTTATTCTTTTTTTCTTAAAGATGATAATACAAATGAACTAATTTCAGGTTATTTACCAACATGGATGAATTTTTTTATAATGATCATTACATTCTACGTTATATAAAATTAATCATATAAATGATATATATTAATTATATAAATACTTATCTAATATAATCTCAAACAACCCATGTACTGAAGTGAATGAAAATTAAGCATGGGTATTTATGGAGGTTGTAATTCATATAACACATGATTCCCTTTCTCATTTTTCACAATGGAATAGGGGAAGGTGTTTTATTTTTCACAATGATTATATCAACACACTAGTAAAATAATAACACTTTTGTTATTATTTTAAAATGTCAAATTGATATTTTTTCAATAATAAAATAACATATTTAAATAGAAAAATGAAAGAGATGTTATGAACTTATACCTCTATTATTTGTTTATCCACTTTATAAAGGGGATTGTAGATTTCAACGATGAGATTTTGAGAAGGATAAAACCTACTTTTGATGCATAGGATTGTGAATGATAAGGTTGGTTAGACATTAAACTGGACCTAATGTTATTTTTCATTATGTTAAGTGAAGATGGGATATCACCTTTTATAAGATTAAATGGACAATTTGTTTTAATAATTTTTTTTAATAATTCGATGTCAGAATCAACTAAAGAATCTACATAATTTAAAAAATTATATTTATATTATATAATTATTATTTATATCTGAAAAACTCACTTAAAATCATTTTTATCATTTTCTACCTATTACCCATTTGGTTACTTTTTTTATCATTTTGTTTTCCACCATTGTAACTAATTTTATCCTATGTAATTTATCATTTATTCCTAGAAATAAAATTGTCGCTAACATATAATATTGAACTTATGATTAAAAATTTTAAATAAATATTCTATATAAATTTTCAAATTGATATTAATTAATTTAAAAATAATAAATATATATTTTATGAAAAACTATATTATTTTCATAAAAATATGACTATGGCTCCAAAATATCTATTATGGGTATATAAATTTAAAACAAAATTTTTAAAATTTTAAATTCATTTACATAATACATATTTTGTCTTATAAGATTTTTCATTAATATAAAATTCGTATTTTTATAAAAAAATTTACATAGAAGTTTGGACATTTTTAATAAGCGTATTTTCCAATATTAATCAAAAAATCAACAATTTTATAAAATTTCTATAAATTATATATATGATAATATGTCATGATAATTTCAACAATATTAAATTTTTTTCTAATTTCAAAATCTAAAATGTATAATATTTTGATCATAAATTATATTGAAAACTGTTTTTATTGTAAAACAACTTTTTGTATATTAACCATTATTTTCCCCCAAAATTGAAATTTAATGTAGTGTTCATCAATAATTTATATTATAATATATATTATAAGTAGAAATAAAAAAAAAATTATTTTCTTATTTTCTTATTTTCATAGCTATAATATATGAGAGAATATTAAAATTTAATAATACTTTTCCATCTTTATATAAAGTTTTATATATATTTCAAAAGTGTGTTATGAATATATATTCAAACCTATTAAAAATAAAAATAAAAATAATGTACATATATTTGGTATCATTGATTGTTGTTGAGAAATCCATCAAACACAATATTTATTTAATGATGAAAATCTCAAGTCGTTAGACTCTACCACCCTTAAAATGATTTTCATCCATAACATTTTATTTCTTGGATGAAATCAATTTAGGGTAATATTATATCATACCATCCTCAGGTTCACATTAATCCTCTTCAATCATATGATTTTATATGGATTTTTTCCTAAATGGGTTGTGTTGTCTCTCATAACCATATCTCTCCAATACAATATTTATTTAACTTTTTATTCATATGAAAGGTCATGTTCTAGTTGTGCATTATCAATGTTTGACACAAGTGATGGGTCTGATATGCACTTTTACAAAATAAGAATGTTGAACTCATAAGGATCATTATATAAGTGTGGAGGGTATTTTATTTAATTCGATAAGACCATGAAATGGTCAATAATATTGAAAGGACTAATGTATATAGGGATCATATTAACAACCCATTTGTATAGAGATAATCATTAAAACATCGTATAACCATCGTCGTACTATATATGTAATCAAGAATTATATGAATTAATCATCAATAAAAATTTCATTAAATTAATATTACACTAAATGGTTTTAGGATTATATTTTACTTATTGTAGGATGAATGGATCTATTATCTTCTTTTCGTTATCTTTCTCCCATGATGCTAGATACATGCATTTCTTTTTATAGAAACACTCATATGGTTCCTTCATAATTCATGAATTGGAATTTTTACGATATAATTAATCTACCAAGGCATGCTGATCCAAATATAAATTGAAATCCATCTAAAAATATCACAACATATATTCTAAGGTTTGAATTTTTCCTCTCTGACTAACCATATATTTAAGGATGATATGCAGTAAATTAAATCATATCTATCCCCAATTCTCCCTAATCTCTTCTGTAGAAATTCTATATAATCATTAGATATGTATTTGATAAAATACATTATGGTATGTTATGTATCCACACTAGTTTTCTTTTTAATGTTTTAATTAGATGGTCAAGGGAAAAACATCCTTGACGATAACAATATATATTACAAACTATTAAGGTACCAACTATAATGAAAATATAAGTATGGACATATGGTTTTTGGAGGGTCATGCAAAGAGGTCGAAGGTGATGTTTTCAAATTTCAATACTCGAATGGATAGGTATTATAACATTATCTTATACTTTCTTGATCAATCCCATACATAAATATATTACCATGAATCAAGATATATAATCTATTATTTCATTAATCATATTATTACACAAGAACATTCTCCTCAGAAATCTATAAATAATATTTCATCCATGATGGATAAATAATTGTGACATATTTTCATTATCCAAAGGTTCCAACATTAATAAAATCTTTTATTGGAAACATACATAGCCTAAAAATATAAAAATCAATCCATATAAAAGTTGAAATCTAAAATATTCACTATCTTTTTCAATTTCTCAACATCATCATTCTAGGATCACTTGATATTTCTATTATATGAAGGTTCATAAATTATTTTGGAATGTTAGTATTTTTATATTCACATTAATGATTAAAAATCCATATTCAAAAAATTCAATGGTATTGGGTGTTTTTAATACTCATCATGGATACAGTAGCATGATCATTATTACACATGGTATTAGGAAAGTTACTTTACTTCTATAGGTTTTAATGTATTGAGAAATCATTATATATTATAAATTAAACCCATTTCCTTTTATTTATATGTAATTTCTTCTATGTTAATAAATGTGTCTTCGTATCATGAGAAGTATATATATCACACTTTTCTATTAGAAGATATTATCTCTATATCATTAATGTGATTATAACTACATAAATATATAAATCTTATGTTTGGTAATTATTTCTCATGATTCATTAATTATATTGAGGAATAATATATAAACATATCATTTTTTTGAATGATGAATTCCAAACACATGTTTGAAACATCACTAAATATTATAGACCCTTCTACGATGTTGGGTAATATATGTATAAGAGTAGTGAAAACCCATTATATTAGTTCATCTAAACATTTTTCACATTCCTAAATTTAAATTCACTTTAATAAATTAAATATTATCATATTTATTAGACTAGATATTCATGAGAAATTTCTCAGAAAACACCAATAATATCCCACTAGCCCATCAGAACTATTGATCATAGATATAAATTTAGATCAATGAAATTTATCGATATATTATGTATTTGTTAGATCTCTTTATATAAGCATTATTGTGATTACATGAAACAATAATTATATTTTCCACCAAAAAATCACAATTACTAAATTTTGAATACATTTTCACTTTTCTAAATGAGATTAACATAATCTAAAATAAATCATCATGTTCATCATAATCATTGGAATATATAAGAATATCATCTATGAAGACAATTAAAAATTGATAACATTAGTCTTTAAAGTATACATTGATTAGTCACATGAAGACCAAAAGAGCATTACTAACTCCAAAAGGTAAAAATATTAATTATTAGTTTTAAAAAGATACATGGAATACTTCCTTTCCCTTTCCATAGTGTATTTCAGTTTCCTCATTAACTCCTAAATGTCAGTATGATTCATCATTTACAATAACATTTACATATAAATGGATTCATGTATGAGTTTGATTGAAAAACAAATGTATCCCTCTATTTGGAGACTGATAGTTCATTTAGGAAGACAACATTATATACATATAAAATAAGAATCATTAATGTTTACTTACACAATGATCATTCTAGGAAAAAACACTTGTTCATAGTAATCATGAAAAATATTATAGATTATTTTACTTACCTAGTGTTCATAACCATACATAAAGTAATACATGATAATAAAAAAGTTGATATATTAAATGGGACATCTTTGTCCAGAATGTTGATATGTTGTTTATTATAGAAAATGAAATCTATAACAAAAATATGTAAAATTAAAATATGTGGTGAATAATTAAATCTAAAACATGTATCCTCCCAAAAACCCCAATCATATAATAATTATAAATCTAATATGTGATAATTATGAAACAACAGGTTTTCATATATGGATAACTATACATGTATTAGGTTGTTGGTTCAACATTATGTGAAATCATTAATGATATAAAGGGATTTGATGTATAATAATCAAATAGGGTATTATTATATCTAGGAAGGAAACAAATATAGCATAAATCACCACATTATCATAATATATATATGATATATTGATTATAAAGTCCATTATTTATTAACTTAATTAAGGTGGTTAGTGGGTCATAGATTCTACAATTGAACAATGGATGGGGAATTTATTTGTATAATTTTCCAAACTCTGGTACTTGAATCATTGTATTAAGGGTTGATCATTTTTAAGGAACATATTCACTTTTTCTACCCTAATTGGAATCATAGCCCTAGTTTTACAATTGTATTCTTAGTGTCCAAACTTTTATTACCAAAAATAATTTTTTTCCCCATTAATTCAATTTCATAAATTTTTTCTCACATATTTATTCCATATAAAAATTTATGATCTTTCCCCAAATTTTTTCATATGATCAATTCATCCACGATATTCTAATTTCCCTTTCTTTTCCCTAGAATATTGAGATATTATAATTTATATCTCTAAATTAATATCACTTCGAGAAATATCTTTTTACTTATCCATGTATCTTGTAGATAACACCATTAAAATAAAAGCCCCCCTGCGAGTAAATAAGATCTCAATTTTCTCTTGGTATCAAAGACGAAAGTAGAGGTATACGCCATGAGTCTTAAGAAAATGTCATCTTGTCATACAATAGATTCATGAATTTTTTTCATAAATATCACGAATTTATATATTATTTTTGGGAGAGGAGTTTGATGAAAATAGATTGTGAAAAATATCTTCTTGAATTCATCCATTTCCAAAAATTCTACATCCTCCTTTCAGATGGTCTTCTTTGATGAGTGACCACCACTTGTCAATATCATCATCTATTTGATAATCTACCAAACTTCCATAATCATGGTCAGAGAACTAGAGGATGGAAAATTTCTTCACCATTGCTTTGTTCCAATACTCATCAACCAGTGGATTAGAAGCGGAAAATGGTGTGGATGTTTCCTCAAAAATAAATTTATTATGAGCTTCCCATTGCATGGTTCATTGACGATATCAAAAGGATTTGGGTTGTACACCACATTTTCATAAATATTGGATAGAATTTCAAAAAAAAAATTATTCCATCATTTATATCAGTAGGTTTCCAAATGGGGAATTATTAATATTTGACATTGTACCCATTCATAACATGGTTATTTAAAGATCCTATAATTATTTTGACTGAGGAAAAATTTGGAAAAAGTATAAATATATTATTAAATGTACAAAAACAATAACTAAAAATATTTAAGGATGATTTATTAAATTATGTGCTTGTGGAATCTTTTGAATACCTATGTATAAGAATTGGTTTTCTATAACTATATTTTATAAATGAACTAGTTATATATATTATAATAATTCTTTTTTGGTTTTAAATATTATCATATTAACAAAAGAATATCCCCAAGGTCAATCAAACGATTTGTGTAGTAAGGTGTTTTTATCATGCATTCGACCATAACTGAGTTAATATCCAACATGTCATCTTTAGGGATGTCAACCATAGGTATATCTATGATAATGTATTTTTCCCCATATAATGTCTAGATTGATATGTAATTTCTAGTAGAACCACATAATCTCTACATTATTGAAAAGAACATATGTTACCATATTCATAGATTCATCTCTATGACATTAACATAATTTTTTATCAATTGTTCATAAAAAATCAATGTGAAAATCTATATTTGGATCTATTAACTATTAAATAACCCCAATATAGAAATAATATATATATTCCATTATTTTTATGATTTAAATAATATATCCAACAAATAATCTCACATGCCAAGGACCAAAAATCATTATTTGTTTTACATTCTCTATAAAATCAACTAATATTAAAAATAATGATGAACTATTTTTTTAATTTTTCTCTTCTAGATCATCTTCATGATGTATCAAAATATATAATTATCCTTAGAACGTAGGAAATTGAAAAATACAAAAGGGGTGATATAAAATTCTAAATAAGGGGAAAAATATATTGTGTTATAAATGTGACGTGGAATATTATAATGAAATTAAAATGTTATTAAAAGGTCATAATAAAATAAATAATGAACATAAAATTTAAAAATTCAACATTATATTATAACATGACGTCTATGGAAGTGTACAATTTATGACGTGGATTAAAATTCAAATCAATAATGTGAATATTTGTATGAATTATATAGAAATATAAAGTATTTTAAAAATAATGGTTAATCAGGAAGATATGGATGTTCATGGAAATTAAATGAATCAAGAAAATTTGGAATAACATGATTAACAACAAAAAAATATTGAAGAACCACCAGTACATAAAAACCCTTAAGAGAAAACTCATTATTCACATTCCAATCTGAATAGAAACAATACATCCACTCATAAAAATGTTGTATAACCCATCATTCCATCAATGATTTGAACTAACTCATTATTTCCATACATAAGTATCACATTATATATAAACACAATCTATTACATTTGAGGGTGATAAATAACACCACCCATTACCATCTGTTGAAATTTATAATTCATGAAAACAATCATACCCATATCATAATTAACCAATTGAGAAAATTATGTTTCTCAAAACTCTAAATTAAAAAATTAAATTTTTATAATATAAACATTGAAAAAATGAGTTTCATAAAGCATGGATGTGGTATACAATGACATAATCTGTTAAAAAGTTTGATGTAAAATACATTATCACTAACAATAATAACATAGTAAACGATTATATAGGATGAAACATGAAAATAAACTCTATTAGATATATCATTTGATGATAATTAAAAAAACATGAAATGAACCTTTTGAAAAATTCTGGTATTATTCATTATAAAAATCATATATACGAATCTATTTTACAAAAGTATGTAAAATTTGTTTATAGAAAAAATAATGTGGAAAGAAAACAATTCATTGAAATCGATTTCGATAAAACTATATTTTCCCTAAAATAATTATATAACATATGTTGAATGGAAAATTTTGTGATCAAGGATAAAAAAAATGATTAAATTTGAAACTGAAATTGGAGTTACCAATTCCATTAGTGTTACCCCATATTTCAATGGTAACTATTTAACATAATTTATCATAAAGAATAAAAATTAAAATTAACTATATAAATTTAAAATGACAATATATCATTAAAAAAATTTCTATCATGTATTAGATAGTTTTATTTTATTTACACTATTCATTAAAAACAATCATTACCAGTTTATTCAAAAATCATAAAATTGGGTCAATATTTCATTTACCCCCAAATATAATCATTTTATAACCATTAATGTTAATAAAATTTATTTTCTATAAATACATATAATGTTATAATTCCATTACATGGGTGTTTTAGTCATGTTTTTTGAAGAGTAAGATTGTATGAACTATTTTATAGTTATTTACCGATATTTATTGATTACTATAAAATGGCCGTAACATATTAATTTATCCATAAAAACATGATTTAATGTATAAATTTCATTTAAATATCCTATATACTATTAAAAAATATTTCAATAACATCAAATTCAATATGTGAATGAAAAATGAACATGTTTATTTATAGAGGATTTAGTCCCCATAATGCTTTATTTATATTTATTGTTTTTTATAATGGAAAAAGTGAGGCTAGTATATTTTAATATCATCTTTAGAGTAACAAAAAATTATAGTAATGAAATTATTGTTTCATTTTTTGAGAAGAAAAAATGAAATTTATGGTTTAATGAAATAACATAATTAATTTAAAATATACCGTGTAACATCTCAGGTTTCAAACAGGAAACATTATGTAGGATAGTGTACAAAATACACCAGATCGATATTAAATAATCAACTAAATATTATTATTTAAAAGATATCATTACATAATAATGGTTATAATTGATGGAATTAATAACTTTAAATGAACTATGGAAATATATTTTACACATGTATATATAATAAACTATTAGACAAAATAATTATATAAAAATGTAACATCCTTTGTAAAATAAATGATAATTCTTTTCTAAGAAACTGTTTAAAACTTAAAAGGTGTGTTTCATGAAAAATAATAATCAAATCAGACATTATGTGTATTATGTATATATCATAGATTAAATATAATGTGTAATATTGATTTTATCTATTTTATATAAATTATATAATAATAAATTATATTTTACATAGAAAAGAAGTAATTTTTAAAATTTCTATTTCCCCCTTTTGATGGTGTACTTAATTAAAATAAATTTCATGACATTGTAATAAATTTTATTTAAAAAAAAACATCTTATTTTAAATATTTTTATCAAAATTAAATTTTTTATTATTTTTTGTTGTTTTTATGATTTGTTTCATGTTTTTATGAATAGTAAAAATATATATAACATTTTAATAGAAAAATACCTACTAACAAATTTATTTACTTTTTTCAATTTTATACATTGATAATTTTAAATAATAATTAACAAATGTTTTTATCATATAATCTAATTTAGATCATTATAATAAATTTCAAATATAATTTGGATATAAAAACTTATTGAAATTTTGGACATTAATACTATAATAAGTTTTCTCGACTCATTTGTGTGATTATAGTTAAACATAGATTATCCACTTCAGTGAATTTAATTTTAAAAAATATACATAATATTATATAATCATTATGATATCTATATTATAATATTATCAACATGTTTTTTAGAATGTTAATATTAATATTAGTAATAATTTTCTTACCACATGTAAGCTTAAATCAGGTAATTAAGGGTAAATTAATATAATAAATTATTATAAAATAACCATAATAATAGACAAAATTTCATTTAATGAGTTATTTTTGACAAAAATCATCCTTGGGACAATTGTTTTGAGCTATTGAAGAAAAACATGGATTATTTAAGACATTTATGATATTATCATCAACGGAAATTCAGATTTTTCATTCATCTGATTGTAAAAGGAGAATTATTTTGAATATAGGTTAATATAAGGGTTATGATCAACTATAAATAGTGTTTTTAAATTGAAAATTATTATCTATATCATAGTATGTCAATTATAATTTATATGAATGAAATAATTAATTGAACGACTGGTACAATGATGGTGCAATTATTGTTTAATTAATGGATGCATGACATGAATGATATTAATAATACTACAATTCATATAATTTCTAATAATTAGATTCATCCAATTTTTTACTGATTACGTCAACAAATTATTAATGACATAATATATTTTCTTGATATCATGTTTTAATGATATTTTTAAAAAATCAAGAAATGAATAGGGTAAAAATTGACAATAATGTTATTTTAAATTACTAAATATTTTCAATAATGATATTAAATTGTAAAAAGTTATTATTTAACCAAATAATATGGATAAATCTTAAAATATCTATAATTATTCCTTAATTTGTGTTTATTTATTTTATAGTAGTTATAATATTTCTCAATGTGCAAATTACAAGACAACATAGTGATAGTTAAAGGGGTTAAATATTGCTTAATGAAAATATTGAAGGATTAAAAATTACATGAAATTAATTTAATTTTACTGATATAATGAATTCTAATTGATAATTTTTATATATTATAAATTATTATATTTTTATCCTTTTATAATAGAAAATTATTTTATATATATTTAATAAATTAATTAATTCTAAAAGTACCCATCCCCTCTCTTATAAAAGGTCACTATTTATTATAATTTATTCACACTTTATCACCAATTTTATTCATCTAATATCTAAATGAATACATTTCTAGAATACATAATTATATTTGCGATGCATTATTTTAGGCATAATACCCACCTTATATGTTTTATGATTATAGTCAACATAAATTTTCTGAAGTAGATTTATCATTTTTAATAAAGTGATTCTATTTTTTTTCTACATCTACATCTTTAAAATATTTTCAATACCTGATGAAATAATTACATAAGTATCCCTAAAAATATTAGATGTTATTATGTTAATATATTCTCAAAATTCTATCTCAAAACCATCAGATGGTAAAATAATTAATGTTTTGTGTGTGTGTGTGAACTAACACCTCCACAAAGTGATATAATTAAATTTTTTATTACTGCCTCACAAGACTAGTAATAATTTGTGAATTATTGTTTATATATGACATTATTAAAATAATTATCATTATAATTGAATATTATATTGACAGAATTATTACATTCCATGAATTTAAAAATGATAACATTATCTATTTGTACGTGTGAACTATCGCATCTATGAATTGATGTGAGTGGTTTTTTCATAACCACATCACATGGATACTATATATAAGTATATATAAATTATTAATATAATATTAACTATATTATGATAATTCTAGGAATATATAATTATCTTTACCTTCTTCCTATAATGATTATTTGAAAATGAAACATTACTCATGCATTCATATAGATTACCATCTCCGTGATTGTAAAGTAGTTCATTATTTATATTTATATTTAATGGATTAATTTATACATTAAATTACTATGTAATAGAGATTATTATTATTTGATGAATATTATTCGGGAGATGTTGGAATGACAAACAAAATTTAAATTTATACATCATACCAATTTTAGTTAGGACTCATGTATTGAATATCATCATAACCTCCATCGAGAACATAAATAATTAATTATCTATTATAACATTGTAATTTGTGATATATAAGTAATAGTAATTTTGAAAAAGGTTCTCAAGAATTTAAATTATTATCATAAATTTATAATCTAGTAAGATAAATAACATATGTGATTAATCAATCTCGACGTAATGAACTTCATCTCAATCTTCATTCATTAAGGCATAGATTGATGTTATATAGACTTATTCTTTTATTTGGTATACATATAACCCATTTTACAAGTTAGGTTATTAATTTTTTATTTTTAGGTTATTTAATCTTTTTTAGATGATATTATTTAATAATAATTATTATTTAATTATTCATATTTGTTTGGGACACCTTTAATGTTAAATGATTAAATTATCCAAATTTTTTTCGGTGTCCATATTCTTAATATTATATTACATATTTATATAAATAATAATGTATTATATATGAAATTTTCTTTATATATTTAATTTCATTCCACATTTTTAACAGTAATATTTGTACGTGTTTTATATAGAATATTTTAAAAAATGAAAAAAATGATATTTATACTATTTACAGCAACAACAACCTATCCTTCACCAAAACCATTATTCGATATTTGACATCCTAAACAAGACGTAAAATTTTATTAAAAATAAATCACATATTATCTTTTTTTGGTTTTATTGACTTTGAAAAATATTTTGGAAATATATTGGTTATTTTAATACTTTAAATTAAATATTTTTATTAAAAATGAAATTTCATGAGAGAAATGATGAAAATTGAAATCTTTTACATGTTATATTATATAATTGTAGTTGGAAATTTTACTGGTCGGTATATAATACTATAATGATGGGTGGTTCTATATTATGTAAAGTAATCATAGTTATGATTTAAACTCTAATTAATTTCTTAAGTATTTTGGTAACATGATTTTTCATTCATAATAGCTACATTTATTGAAGTCGACCACTTGATAATTACATATATAAGTTTTACAAGTGTTACTATGTCTTAATTTTCCGTTATTTATTTGAAATTCTTTTTATCGGTTTTATAGCAATATTGTGAATAAAAAATAGTTATGAAATGAGATTATTTTCAAATTAATGTATTTACTACATATTATTATTGAAATTTATTACAGTAAGTTATTTCATTCATGGGATTTAATTTTTATCAATGGACTAATTTTTTTCATTTTATATATCCTACTGAGATTATTTTCTCATCCTATGTTTTTTAAAATTGTTTTATAGTGTTTAATGATGGGTAAGTTAAATGAATAAGTCATGTTGAATGTCATGGTGTTTTCAATGAAAAGATTCTATTTTTTATTTTAATATATTTATATTGTGGAAAATATGATACAAATAAGAAGGGTCCAATATTTATTTTATGGTTTTGTCATGAATGAGTCGAGCACTAATTCTCTACTACTCAATATATATATATATATACAATGTCAATTAATGTATAAATTATGAATTAACAAAACATAATGTTATGCATTATGGTCATTTCATTATAGTAGGTATCAATGGAATGGATTATCCATCATTATTGGTTTGGATAGTGTAAATAAAATCTCATTAGAATATTTTTATTTATTGGTTAGGATGAAATGATGTAACATTTTATGATTTCTATTTTTTGAAAACTAAAGTATCTATTTTTAAAATTGGTTTCTATATAGGGTACCTAAAAAATATAGTGGGAAGGTGTCTAGAGGAATATATACATCTAAATTAGCATAAACAGATGGTTATATTTGGAACATAATCGTTTTTTATTGATGGACCAGATGAAACCAGTTATACATGGTGTTGGTATAAATGATAGAGGGGAAACTGATGTACAAAGATGGAACATGTATATAGTGGAACATTTCGTGAGGAATCATCCCCCCATCATTTTGAGGTTCATATAACCCCAGATAGCTGATGGATGGATTAAATCCCTAGAAAAGATATTTAATGACAATTGTTATTTAGCTCACCAAAAAATAACAGTTTCAATTTTTTTTGGTTTCAATGTGATGTAGACCAATGGTGTTCAATTATTTCGAATATCAGAGATGGTGGAGTTACTGATGCATAGGAATGGGATAAAATTAATAATATGTTTCTTGAGAAAAAAATTCCCATGGTTATTCAACATTGGATAGAAAAACAATCATCAGAGTAATGATAAAAGGAGGAAGATCTACTTGAGGAATATGAAGATAACTTCTCCCATTTTGAAAAGTACATTCATAATTCTATATGGGATATTTATAGTATGATAAATAAGTTTTACTCTAGATTGAATCTATGATATCAAATGTAATTTTCTTCTTATATATTCAAAATATATGAAAATAATTCTTATTGTGCTGAGACGTTAGATATGGTGTTTTTTGGATCATGTGTCCCATGAAAACAAGAAAGTTTGAGGTCTAGTTGGCATGGATTTGGAAAAAATATATTAAATAAATATTGAAGGTAATAAATAAAAATTTCAATATTTTGAGGATTTTGGAAAAAATAATATTAGATATTTTCTTCTAATGTCTGGGAATTTCATCTGATGTGATTTGGTTATTCATATTTCTCACGAATTAAAGGGATATAATAAGTTGTAAAATGAAAATAAAATGGTAATATGCACTAGTTACAATTATCTAGGCAATTATGCTAATGTGTGACAAAATTTGACTTCATAGGGTGGAAATTATTATGATTAAACAAAAAGGTGATGTAAAAAACATTTCTACTACAACAGTTTATGTTGAGAAATAGGGTCATTTGATGGAAGCTCGATGGATCATAGGCTTTTTTAGATGATAGACATATAATAAAGGTAATAGACACATATTTTTATGTTTTAAGTGATGTGATGATTCAGATGTTGATAAATATTGTGATATGATTATATTGGAATTTTTTATTCATGTCATTATAATTATGGGAATTTTTCTTCAACTATTGGAAATGGGTTTTAAAATATTAATAAAGAATATGTTTTTTCTAATCCATGGTGACTAATGTAATATTTATGGTTTTTAATAATGTGATAATTAAATGGTTATTATAAAAATGAAATAAATAAATTACTTATATTTCTGTTAATTCATAGCCCTAAATATAATTTATTATCTCTTTGAATATGAAATTACAAAATAATGTTATCCATTTACATTTCATACTATGAAATCAATGACCTTATAACCAATCACATATTTTTTATATTGTGATTGCCATATTTCCCCTGATCATGTTCCATATCACTCTACATTATAACATTATGGTTTGTTTTCTCTTCCATGATTACATTTTCCTAGCTGAATTATGAGTATGATTTATCATTGGTGTCCTTTTTTCTTCTCTTTATTTCATTTCATGATGATGTTTCATTGACCGTTGTTTCTATGTGGGATTTTAGTTTAGGTATCATGAAAATTTAAAACCTGTTGTTTTTAATGTAGAGTTAAAATTATGATGAAGTAATTTATTTAAAGGTGGTTTATATAACAATGCTAGATTTTTAAAGGAAGAAATATGTTTGATAGTGTATATAATACTATGTATGTAGCTTAAATAAATTAATTATTATTATTATATAAATGTTAACATTATAAATTATTTTTTATAATGGAGGGAATGAATATTATTAACTGAATTATTAGCATATGGTTTATATATTTATATATAATTTATTTATTATGAATTTTTTATATATAAATTTTAAACCCTTTGTAAAATAAATGAAAAGGTTTTCGTGGAAAAATATTTATATGTAAAAAGGTCTGTTATATACCAAAAAAATTTAAAAATAATTTTTATTTATATTACACACACATATATATATATTTTATATTATATTAGATAAAATATATAAAAAATTAATGATTTTTACATAAATAATATAATAATAAATATAATTTCACATATAAAAGAATTATTTTTTAAAAAAGGTCGTTTCCCACATGTTAGTCAATCTATTATAAATACTATTTTTAAACTTTTATAAATATTATATGATTTAATAAATAGCGTCATGGAAATAATAGTATCAAAATTTAATCTAGTTTACATTTTAATATTTTTTTTGATTGGTTCACTATGTGATAAATATTGAAAAAATTGTGTATTTCAATTTAAAAGGACATTTTCATCAAGATTATTTATATTTTTAAATTATATATTTTAATATTTTATAATATAATTAAATATTTTTTAATTTAATCCAATCTATATAATTTTAATCAAAATTTAATTGAAATAGGATATAGAAACACTCTTATATTTTGGACATTATTACTTTGACCTACTTTAATTCCACGTTTAAGGGAATAGAATTACGGTAAAATTAACCACTTATATGAATTGAATTTTTAAAAATGAATGTAAAAGTTTCAAGTATGTATGATATTGATATTCTAATATGATCAATATTATTTTTTTTAAATTATGAATAGTAACATTAGTTCTTTTTTTATTGCCATACTTAAGGTTAAATCATCTAATTAGGGGAAAAATAATATCATAAAATAAAATAATGATACCATAATAATTGTTTAAATTTCATTAAACGAGTTATCGTAAACCAAAATCATCATTTGGAAAACTTTTGTGAGCTCATGGATCTTCTTGGATGAATTGGTACATTTTTAATATTATATTCAATGTAAATTCAATTTTTTCATCCTTTAATTATTAACAGGAAAAATATTTTAAATATTGGATTATATAAGGGATATGTTCGACTGCAAATAGTATTGTGAAATATAAAATTATTAGAAAAATGATATTTATTTATTCCTTATATTTAGGAATTAAATAAGTAAAATTTTTGGTGACATAATGATAATGTAGTGATTTATTAATTAATAGATGTATCAAATAAATGATATTAATAATACAAAAAAAATATAATTTGAAATAATTGTTGTTAGAAAATAATTTTATGTATAAAATTTACATGAAATGTTAGTGTTTTAAATTTTTTATTTAGTATACCATATTTTTATTATATTTTCAAAAGAACATATAATGAATAGTTATAAAAATTACAGTAATTTTATTTTAAAATATTAAATATTTAATTGATGATATAATTTTTTTTAAAAACAAATATTCAGCAATGTAATTGGGATAAGTGTTAATGTATCATAAATTAATCATTTATTATACCCTTTTCATGTTATACTAATTTTATTAACCGTAAAAATTTAAATTACATGTTATCATTATAAGAGTTATAATGCTAAAATAAGACTTCAATCAAAATGATAAGAATTGACATTAAAAATAAAAAATACTATATATTTCATTTGATTAAGGGACTTCAAAAAATACACATCATATATTTGAATTATCTCAATTTTAATCTACTTTATATGGAAGATTAATTTATATTAATTTGATACTTCTAAAATTTGCAAGAGTTCCCCACCCCTCACATATAAAAGGGAACTACATTATATAATTTATTAAGACATAAATCATTGAAACAGTGAAGATCTACATAAATCAACTAGTATAATCTACACACAAAATATAGGGGCCTTATATTAGGCATAAAACTCTCCTTAGAGGTTTTAAGGTGATAATTAACCAAAAACGGTTGACAAATGTGTATTGGTTATTATCAAGTGTTTCTATTTGTTTTTTGCATCCACTTACTTAATATATTATTAAAACATGATGAAATAATAACACTAATATCCTATATATAATAATTTGTTTTTACATTAATATCATAATCTTAATCCATATCCACTTCTATCTATTGGGAAAAGCATAAATCCTTTTTGCGTACATGTGAACTATCACCTCCATCAACCGATATAATTCATTTTCTGTTGTCATATATAATTACTGGATAAAATGGTGGAAATTATTTTTATATATAATATTAATGAAAGATTTATCTTTATATTTTAAGAATATATCATAAATTTTCTTACTTTTCATGCACTAAAACATGATAATTTTGTTCATTTGAATGTGTGAACTGTCACCTCTAAAAAGTGATGTGATTCATTTTTAATCCCCATATCACTTGGAAAATATATATAATTATATTTAATTTATTAATATGATATTTATGAAATTATCTTCAAATACAGTAATATAAAATAATACTTATATACTATTCATAAATATCATTGAAAATTGGAAATTTTACTCATGCGTATATACAACATACCATCTCCTTGGTTGTAACAACATTATTATTATAATACATATATAATATATGGATTTAAAATTATAACTATGCTATAGAAGTGATTGTTATATAATTAATATTATTCTATAGATGATTTACTAATGAAAAACTTTCTCTATTGATATAATACCATGTTCATTTTGGAATCATGAACAGAATATCATCATAAATTACATTGAGAACATGAATAAATATGTAATTTATTATCACTATAATAATTTATATAAAAAGATAAATAAACAGGAAAATTGTTCTCAATAAAAATAATAATTAACAAGTGTTTATTATTTATAGAGATAAGGATCATATGTGATGAATTTTACTTAAGGTAATGAACATCATCTTAATCTTGTTTCCTTGGGGCATAGATTAATATCATACCCAAACAATCATTTATTATGGATGTATACTTTAATTTTTACTTGTCATTTAATTAATTAATTTATTATCATTTTTTCAATGATTTTATAAATATTATTATTTTTTGGGGATTATGATTTAAATGTTCAGAGTGGTATGAGACACCTTGAATGTCTAATGATTTAATTATCAAATCATTTTCTCCATGTTAATATTTTTGATATTATTTTACATAACTATTTTTATATAAAAGGTTTAGAAAGGTCATTTATTTATATTTTTGATTCAATTGAAATGATTTCATAAGGAACATTTTTACAGGTTTTATGAAAATCATTTTGAAAGGTGACAAAAGGGATGTTCTTCTTATGGTTTATGGTGACAATATCTCCACCAAAATGACCATTATTTGATATTGTATTTCTTCTAGAATATTTAATATTATTAATAAAAAAATAATCCCTTATTCCATATATTTTTTTATTTTTTTATTGATAATGATTTTTAAAATTTATTTCCTATTTCAATTACTTCAAATTATTTAATGTGATTACATATGATATTTATTTAGTAAAATTATTAAAATTGCAATATTTTATATGTTATGATTATATAATGGTACTTGGTCATTTTATGGATTCTTACATGTTAAAACAAGGATGAGTGGTTCAATGATAAACCAAGGATTTTTGATTAGTTATGGCCTCCAATGTATTGGGTATGTAAGTCAACTAAATGGATATTCCATATCTATGAGTGACATGTATGGAATTCTACCAAAAAATTAATATATTTAAAAAAGTGAAATGTATAAACATGTCTTATGGTACCATTATGTATTTTTCACACTTTATATGGGTTTTTGGTAATATTTTGATTAAAAAATAATTCAAAGATCTTATTTTAAAATGAATATATTTTATGCATATTAACAGTGAACATTATTACTATATGATAATGTTTTGATGGATTTTAATACTTATCAATGGACTAAATTTTTATTTATTTTTTATCCCTTACTATGATTTTAATCTCATTAACTAATTTTTTTAAATATTCTCACATATTTTAGGGATGTTTGTGAGAATGGAAGAACTCATGTTGGTAGTCGTAGTATTTTTTCATGAAAATAATTTGTTATTTATTTTAATGTTATTTTATTATGCAAAATGGATTATAATAATAAGTGTCAAAAATATATTTTTTTATTTTATAATGTATGAATTGTAGATTAATTACCAAAAAAAATATAAATATTAATATATACCCAATGTTAAAAAATGTAAAATTCTAAACATAACTAAATATTATATAATGAACTTATACCTGGCCTTTATAGAGATAATTTAAGAACATATGCCCCTCTTCATCTATTATCACTGTTGTAAAGGGGAATAAACCTTTGAGTGATGGAATGTTGAGAATAAAAAATCCAAAATATAATTTTTAACTGTCTATAGGCGAGTTATATGAATATTTTTTGCTGAAAATATGTTTTTTTGTGTAAGGTGAAGTGAGAACATGGGTTCCCAATTTTTAAGTGAAAATTGATAACATTTTGGTTAATACCCAAAAATAATGATAATGGGATATTACTATCATGGTATGGTGGTCAAAAATTGTGAAATAATTGTTATTAGATGAGATAATTTTGATAAAAACCTCAATCAATCAATTAAAAGCATTTATTTTATCATTTTCTTTCATTAAAATCATTATCTACAAATTTTTTCAATTTTAGTTTTCACTATAGTAACAAGATTTTTCATGATAATGTATTCGTTATTAACAAAATTAATATGGTTCTTATTATATAATTTTGGCTTAATAATTATTAGTCCAAAAATAAGTTAATATAATTTTTAAAATTAAATTTTTTTATCTTAAATTAATAAAAGAAATATGTATTATAAATTTTCTTTCTATAAAAGTAAATCATTAGTTTTAAAATGACAAATATGTGTTAATAAATTAAAATAATTATTAAATAGTTATAATTTCATATATAAAAAAATATTTTATTCAATAAAAATGATTTATGAAAGTATGATTCTTCTTGTATATTATTAATTTTTTAAATTTCATGGAATTATAATAAAATATAATTTTAAACATTTCACATTAAAATTCATCTTTTTTGAAAAACCCATAAAAACAATCATAAGCTAATATGGCCATTATATATCCATAAAAATATTTTATTTTTTCAAATTCACATTACAACATTTCTATATTTTAAAAAATAATATATTGTGGAATGTTTTTTAATATTAAAATAAATTTTGTTATATGAACTATTTTTGTTATCAAAATTACTTATTAATATACTGCTAGTACATTATTCATATCGAATTATATATTACAGAGATGAAAATATATTCAATGAAAATATTATGTTAGTATATTATTATAAATAATTGTTTATAAATTTTTATCTAATGTTATTTTTCCTTATTTATATTTATTTGTATATATTTTTCATTAATCTAGAAAGACTATTTATACCTACCAATTAAAAAAAATCTGTGATTTTTTTTTGTTTTGGTATCAATTTTTCGGGTGGAGAAATATATCAAAATGAATATAGATTCAAAAAGGAAAACATAAATCTTTATAGTTAACATATTATGATTTAATGGAAACAAAAATCGGTTAGGGAGTCAATGTTTTGGTTTTATAGTAGTAAATTATTGACTATTAACACCTATAATATGTGGTTCATATTTTAGAAAGGTCTATTTTCCCTCCATGCAATACATTGTATCAATATATTGATATTTTCGTTATTAATTTTTTTTTTGATTGTATAGTACATAAACATGCCCATAATAGAGTATTTTAGGAATTAATGATATGAAGAGGGAATAAAATTTAACATATGATTCCAATAAATTAAAAAATAAGGAATTGAAATACATATCTTACATGACGAACATAAATTTGTATTCAAATATGAGATTTCAAAATAATGCAATAAATTTGATCCTTTAGAATAGTCTTGACTCAATATTATAATTTCTATATAAGACTTGATTTTGTGGAGACACATTGGATTTATTGTATCCAAAATGTTAATGTTTATAGATTTGGATTAGGATGAATCATGAACAATTTTCAAAAAAAATTCAGTGATTATCAAAATCATTAAGCTTACTAAAAATATATATGTTCCTAATGTTGCCTTATATTATGGTTTATTGGTTTTTTGGTGACTACAATTATCGTAAGACAGTAAGCACAATAAAAAATTATTTATAATAGGTTTTATCCACTAGAACAGTAGTCTCGAACTCATCACGTAATAAAAGGGACTCGATAAGGGATTCATTTAGCTCATTAGATATATATAGAAAATTAATAATTTAATGTCTTGAATTGATGATATTGAAGTATTTTAATAAGTCATACATTTATTCAAAAGGCTTCTTCTTCCTTTAACAGGGTTATTATTATGCTTAATGATTAAGGATTATAGTAGATTATGTTATTGATTTGTTTACGTGTTTAGTATTAGGGGGTCCTTATTCATTTATTTTTATAATAAGATGAACTCTACAAATCCCATGTCTAACTAGATGTATTCTTACCAACCAATCAGTCCACCAATATGATAGTATCAAAATATTCCCTAGAAGATACTACATCATATTTATGATTCTATCGATATTTTTAGAGCGTATATCATTTATTTTCTACCACATGTATTATCTCAATCAAAAATACTCTTACCCATTTGGTTTCACCACATATATTCTTTATTTATCTTATATTATATCATATAGGGTTACTAGTATAGAATTTTACTTCATTTTAACCATCTTTATCAGTGAAGTGATGTATCAACTGGATGAAATTTATATATTTATATTTTAGTGACTCATTATATGAAATCACTATTTTGGGGGTGATTATTATCCTCCTAATGATAGTATAAGGATGTTTAAAAATATATAGACTAGATTGGGGTGGATTGACTATCTTCAATATGTTATTTTCTCTAATAAAACTGGTTTATTATTATTTTTGAGCATTATGGAAATTATGATGTTTCCTTATGTATTACACGAGAAATTTGGGTGAGACGACATTTTTTATTCACTCCATGATTATGGAATTCAATTGGTTAATCAAATTTTTTTCATCTAGTAAATATAATTATATATGTTTTAAGACGGGACATCATTCTTCTATCTTTCCCATTCATTTTTTGACAAGACTTGTAGGGTGTTCTATATTCCAATTTGTTGAAAAGTAGTTCCTAGGAACCAACATGGTGCCTTATATTTTTTCAGGAATTATTCATCAAGAATGATATATTAGTGAACCCGAAATGATCTGATCAGGATCATACCAGTCATGGTCATAAATATAAATGTTCTAAAACATCTTAGATCGAAATTTAATAAGTTAAAAAAAAGGTAAGACAAACAAGGAATAAATATTAAATTATGTATTAAAAATAATATTATTATCTTGATAGACAATCCAGCATATATATAAATTGATGTTATAGGGGATTGAATAGGTTATATATGATATAGTATATTTATTGAATAAAAAAAGTAAAAAAAAATAACAAGATAACCATCACTATGTTACAATGGTATTCATCACACTTATCAATCACTTATACATATTCCATATATCTATCACGTAAACATACTGCATCTATATGGTGCAATTAATTTCCATTTATAATATAAACTCTATTCTATAAAAACCCATAAGTGTATACAGGGTGTGAGAGTATTGTGATTAGTAATATACAAAAGGTATTCAACATAAAACCTTTTTTTAAAACCATTTTATGATATTTTCGAAGTAAATTATTTAAATAAATTTTGATCAATTTCGATAAAAAATAACATGATTCTTATAATTCCATAAAAAAAATTTATACTTTTATTAGAATAATTAAAAATCATTTATAACATAGATTATGGGATTCTCACTCTTCGGTCACTATATATAGGATATCATAGAGAATATTTTTTCTAGAATTGGTAACAAAATCAACTATATCAATAGATATAAAAATGATTTCATTGTCCAATAATGGTGTATTTTATATTACATCACTAGTTAGGGTGATAAACATACAATGTGGGGAGAGAAATTCACCCATTCTAGGATCTCCATCCATTATTCCAAGTTTTTCATATAAATTTTATAAAATATAAACAAGCATCAGTAAAAAAATAGCATTAAAAACTCATAGACATCATAAAAATCACTCATAAACAGATTTTATTTCTATTTTACATCCATATTGATGAATAAAATTAAAATATTTATTTAAAGAATAATTAAGTCATTATAATATATTTGAAACACTATTAATATCATCATATATATTTAATTATATAATACATGAACCGATGTAACAAATAAAAAAGGGGAAATTTGGACACACCAACAATAATCCTATATAAACACTAGTTGTGTGCTAGAATTCATTAAATAATGAATGAACATATATTTTTAAGGGAAAATGATAATTAAAATAAAAAATATAAAAAGAATTTTTCCAACAGATATATTATATCTCGATTGTGTTATGTAAGAATATAGGAAAATTAAGAGAGATATTAGAACCAATTTAAATAGTAGAATCATAAATATAGTGTTTCCCATGAATTCATATAGAATAAACAGACCGCAAACCAACAATAGGAGATGAGAATAAGTAATTTTAACTAGGGGAGGATTTGGGGTATAGTGGAGTTGGAAAAAACTAGGTAACATTATTATTTTGACAAGGTCAATGTAAAAATTTAACATTTTTTATGAATCACATATGGTAATATGATGTGGCTTTTAAATTTACCTAATTAAATTATAAGTATTAATATGTAACGAGAGATTAATAGTAAAATATCATGTTTTGTCAACATATTTAAAAAAACTAACAAACCAAGAATATCACAACAAATAATAAAATATATAAATTTTAGGGCCATTGCATTATAATTTCTAACCATAAACAACCATATGATAGTTAAAATTCACAATTTTACCAATAAAACGTATTAAATGACCCATAAATAGATTTTAATTATAAAAAATTAAATCATACATCTCATACTATAAAATAAAATCATTCACGTGAAAATTCCCACCACTACATCACGTTTTCTTTAGAAAGTCATCCCAATGCGAGATCTGACAATATATGAGGCCATTTATCCTTAATATTCACATCCTACTCCCTTATATTACAGGATTAATAGTTTTTTCATCCACAAAACCAATCCAAATAATAGGTTATTCCCAATATCTCTATTAATTTTGAGTCTAGAATCCTGACTGGGTTCTTAATTTCAGAGAAATGAGAACTCAATTAACAGTTATCCAATATCAACACATCTGAAGGACATGTATGATAAGTATTTTAAAGCATGGAATTTAATACATCATGTAATATTACATGATGTCGAAATTATAACCAGTAGGTGACAATACCAATATGTTCTAAAATTTTGAAGCAACCCATAATGCTGATAAATTCTACCATATTTTCCAAAATCATTAGCAACCCACATGGGGTGATACTCCCATAAAAATCAGTCAAACACGGATAATTATGATTACCAATGATGATGATTGATGATATATTTATAATGGATTTTTGAGATTGAAAAATATCACTGAATAATATTAATCTTATAGGTTATCAATTGGAAAAGGTTGGGTCATATCATATAGATTGACCCATCTCATTCCAATGTGATGGAGAGCACCATGGATGAAAATATAGAGGATCGAAAAGAGATATTGGTATCAAAGAAAAAATTATATTGTTATAATAAAATTCAATTTTTAAAAAATGGTCATCCTATGAACAACACAAATATTTATATCCATGAAAAATATATATTCAAAAAAATTAATAGCTCAATCCATATGGACATATTTTTGTTGGTGTTAAACTATTCTGATATTTTCATAGGATCCCATAACCTACTAAAGGAAACTTTAAAACTAAGAGGTAAAATGAGGATCTCTACTAGACATAATGGAAGATTCCACATAATAAATTCTCATTATATTTTTCATATATATGGGTATTATATCATACATTGTTATATTATATATAATTAGTATGAAATTAGTTGTTATAATAAACTCGTATATTAATACCCAATTGTGATTCCTTTCCTGATGGTTATGAGGTAATTTGAAAATGAAATTTTTAGATAAATATTCCCATTTACCAATATAGATTTTTTGAAGAATGAGTAACCAAAACATTTTATGATGATTATAATTAATATCTTGATATTATTACAACATAACATAAAATTAGTAATCTTTTACCATACACATAATCAGCTGTAAGGAAACCTAAAATCATAAAAAATAATTTAGGAACTGGGATGGATGTCCTACTATGATTGTTGGTATTCCTCCATCACCACTTTTCTCATAAATAAATAATAAACTTATATCTTTTTAAAATAATTAATTCCCTTTAATATCTAAAAAATCATCGATGGTCTCCCCACCATATATAATTCCTTTAATACTATTGATTTTTATATATTAATCTTAATTCTACAAAATCATTTCCAGGAGTTAACGTATAATTTTCACATTAGTAAATAATACACCTTTTATTCCTCCATTAAATCCATATTCAACTAAAAAATGGATTATATCTCTCTACTCCTTATATGATTCCACAAAATATTTAATTTTAAATTTTATTATAACCGAAATAGAAATATTATTCTCCTTACATTGAATACAACTAACAATGAAATTTAACATTTTAAGGTATTCCACCCACCGCCTCATCCTAAGGTTTAATAATCACATGAAATGATATAATATTTGATTTTATAATATATGTATACCAAAATAATAATTATAAATATATAATGGTGGAAAACATAAAAATTTTCCTAATAGAGGATAGTATATGTAATGGTTGGGATTCTTCCAAATACACAGTTACAGTTTCTTAGATCCATAAGCCAGTACACAGTCACCATATATGGGAATACAATAAACACCATTACCAGAGTCATAAAAAACTATTTTCCCCTTAGTTAGATTTAGGGATGATCTAAAAATGACATGAGGTAGATAGTTATATATCCCATAAAATAAGTCTTGTTAATATAATGTTCATAGGGATTTCAAGACATTAAATCTATTTTTATCAATAGTGATTTTAACATAGATAATTCTTTGAAGGATCATCTATAGTAATATGTGAATAATATAAATCATTATATGTTGAATAAGTTCATTCGATTATCCCAAGACATAATTGTATTCATCTTTATGGGATTAACTAAATTTTATTATTTAAAAAAAAAAATATTACAAAATTCTGATCCTATACAAATGACCAACACATAGACAACATTTCAAAGAGTTGAAGGTATTATGGAATTCCCAATATGATCATGAAATAATATTCCATCAACACATCAAATTATAGAATACTAAAATTTCAGAACAATAAATCATTACTAATATATTAATATATTGATGTATTATTCTGTTCATTAGAACACTATATAAGTGTTAGTTATTCTAAACAACATTACTAGATACTCATAGTAGTTGTCCCTACATTGAAAATATATATTTTAATCTTTTATATCTCTAACCTAATGTTGGTGATAAACTAAGAATAGATCAATCTTATAGAACTACCATTACCCATTAAATTGTTAAAAAAATCCCCAACATGGGTAATGGAAAACATGTTCCTAATAATGGTCATTTACAATATTATATATTCAATACACATCCTGAGAGAACCAAATTCATTCTTGTTAAATGTAAATGGGGAATTATATTGAGGGACACTTTCTTCAATAACCCCCTTTGAATATATGTATTTTAGTTCGATATTTAACTCGATTATATTTTCAAGATCCATACAATAACACAAAGATGATATTGTGTTCTTAGATAAAATCTATTTCTCAGAGAATTCAATATATATTTCAAGTGATAATCTATATATATCATCCATAAATACATCAAATAATTAATGGTACATGTAAGGTAACACAATCCTATAATTTCTATCTTCTACATCATGTAATTAGCATATCCATTTTCATATAATCATACCAAAAATTTGAAGATGAGGTCCCATGAAGTCATATTTCATTCCCAATTCTCTATGAAATTATTGAACACTTCTACTAGGGACAGTGAAAGACAACCATCATTGATAACAGTAAATATGATCCATGTGCGTATTCTTCAAGTACAATTCATAAATATATAAAATATTCTAAATTAATGAAAAAACCCCATTTATAATTCCACTTTAGATATATATATATAACAATAGAGAGGAATAAAATAATATATCCTCTTCTGCATGAGAGTGGTAAATATCCCTAAAACATAATCTATAATAATCAAGATAATATTTATCGTATCCACATCAAGAATATATTTAAGTAATTTAAAATAAAAAATATCAAATTAAATCCACCATAAATGATTAAATAATAATGATACCAATCAAAATTTATTATCTAACTATGGATTACATGGGATATTACACTACCACATGCAGATGCATAATGTCTTCATGATTCAATAACATACCATTGGACTATGGTTTAGTCTATATATAGATTTTTCTATATGATGATATTAAACTACCAATTTTCCGATGTGAATTATATATAGTTTCTATTGAATAATCAGAATGTATATGTAGCCCCTTAAGATCTGATAATCATTCACTCATCCTTACTATATTATTAGGCCTAAAATATATATATAGGTGTACCACATTGTGAAATAAATGGTATAATTTATTGTCACTTGTAATGAGGGGTTTATATAAACAAATTTTTGACACTTTTGGAAAATATGAGTCATGATTCCACTATGTATAGATGACTCTGGATGAGTAATAGAATAAGAACCACTAACACTAATTATGATTAATTTCTGAAATTACCAATACTTTTTTAATGATAACTGATTCTAGATATTGTGTATTATATATCACAACAAAACCTTTATTTTTTTGAATTTAAAATAAATGGAACATATACATCTAGATAAAAATGTTTTGTAATAGTTTGTCAATTATGACTGCTGGAAAATATGACCATTGGTAACTAAAATCTTGATAATAAGTTTAACTTTATCAATTATAGTTAATAAGTTAAATTTTGATAATGGATAATTAATTATGAATTCACGAACGAAGGCCCTAACTAATATAATTGTGATGTATGAATCGCAATTCTCAAAAAATTAGTTCGAGGTAGAATCATTTCTATTCTGTCTTGGGTTATATGTTAGTGTTCTAAGGGGTTATGTTTCAATACCTTAGTTTTATAAATGGTTATCCATTGGTATAAATAAAACTATTATTCCATCTATTCCATTTTGAAAATACTTTTTCATAAATATATTAAAATTTTTATTGGTGATATTTCTGAAAGAAATAGTTCTGGAGAAAAATTATTTATTTATTTAATAAATGAATGTATTATTAATAATGATAATTTTCATTTAAATAATGTGATTTAAACACTCTTATTTAAATATAAATGATGAAATAATTTTATTTTATGGAGTTATCATAAATTTCACTACATCTTCCATATGATATTATTTTTAATAAATTAAATTTTTATAATAAAAATATTAAATTTTCAAATTCATACAATAATTAAGATTTAATGAATATAAATTATGAGATTGTCTCATTTTAATTATGTTATGGTGACTTATAATAATTTTCTAAAAAAAATTCTTTTTTCATGAAAAATAAAAATACTATTTGATTCTTACAATAATTTTAATGACATTATAAATATGTTATATGGATAAAACTAAAATAAAAAATGATGGTTGACCCATTTGTATTAATATAAAATAATCTATGTCTCAAGGGGAAAATACCATGGAAATATTCCTTGGGAAATCCCATGGTTTTTCATTTACCACTGGCTAGGATTCGAAGGAAATTAATCAAAAACCATCCTTTGATATTATAAATACCCACCCATTTATCAATATCCATTCACTCCCAATTCATCCGTTATAAATATCTGACTTTTTTACCTCCCATGTAGTCTTCTAGTTTTGTCCTCAAGGCCCCATGTTTCTGATTATCATGTATTAGTATCAACATTTTAAGGTAATGGAAATGTCAACTTCTATTTTCCTTTCAAGTTTATTTCTTATGTGGTATGTCTTTCAATATTCATAAATATTTTCCACTATATATTTTATTATATTACTATATCATATTAAATTATTTTTTATTATAATTCAAATTTATTGTCTCTTCATAAAAATTTCCAAAACCATTTTCATATATGTTATGACACCAAATTTTATTCCCAATATATCACTCATTTTCTCAAGAAATGAACTTATTTTCTTTTGTGAATACTCAAACCACTTTTTTCCAATGTTATAAACCCAGATTTCAAAATGATCTATTTTATGTTGGTAGTAAAATTTTTGAAACATTACTTCCTCTTTCATGGGATAATAATGACACAAAGATACCTCTATTAAGAACATTTTTTAAACACCATGATTTTTATATGAAATCAGTTTTATTTATTCTCCATGGTTTTATTATGAAATGATTTATTTTGATATAGGTTTCTAAAAATAATTATTACATTTTATGGGTATTTACAAATAGAGATCCAATTGATTGGGTAAATAATTTAATCTTTATAATTGACTTGGTTGATGATACCATGGTGAATAACCTTGAATATTTGTATGACACCTACCAGGTAAAAATTTGGTATATTCTAGGGATGTATTTCCCTATCTTATGAGATAATGTAAAATTAATTATTACAAGCCCTGAATATTCCAATCACATTTTTTTAATAATATATAATTATTTCATTTATTATGTAACTTTTTTCTATGAAACTAAATTTAAAAAGATCACCTATTTTATAAAATGTAATGAAATGTTTATGAAAAAATTATGGATTCCATAGTTGCAATCAAATGATGATTTTTTATTGTGAAAATTATGTTTTGAAAATTAGGAAGAACTATATAGAAAATTAAAAATATAATAAAACATCCTAGTATTTTTGTATTTTATTATGTATGATGTATTTTAAAAATTAAATACCTATCTATATGTGAATAACTTATTGTGGTTTTGTCAAAGATATACCTTGTGTTATCAACTCTTCCAAGGAAATCTGATCTGGATTCAACATAACCTAGTAAAATAAAACTGGGATTACTGTACACCTAGTTTGACAATCCTGTGGGAATATTTTTTATTTATCAAGTGATTCATATGATACATTTAGAAGGATTTATTGATAATATAATTATTATTAATGAATAAAATTTCTTAGAATGCTATTTTTAGACATCAAATTACATTAGAGTTATATGATTCTTAAAAAAAACACAATACTATGTAAGGGTTTTTCTCTTATAAAATATAATGAAATATGTGGAACTATGAAATTGGTGGGTGTAATAGACCACGCGCTGACAACCCTCTAATAGAAAATGGAATGTAAAAAATCAAGATAATGATGAATAAGACAACTAAAGTTATGTTAAATAACATGAATCATGATGATAGGCCATTTTCACCTCTATGGGAATAAAATCATGTTGATTACATTATGTGTCAAATAACACCTTGTTTTATGGGATCAATTGATCGATTTTATTACTGAAAAATGGATAAGGATAATAGAAAATATATTTTATATACTATATTGTACGGAATATGAGAATGTCACCATGGATATTTACTAATTAGAGGTATAATCTGATTAGTGGTGGAAACATAGTAAAAACATGAGTGTTAGATAGTGAATTTATTCTGGGGAGTCAGAAGAGATTAAGGTTACATTTATTAGATAATAGTTCAATGGTTCAATATTAGTGAAAATGTGGAACAGATTCCTAAATCTGAACCAAAAAGAGAATGAATATTTGAGATTATATTATATGAACATTACAATGTTTTATCACTACCCCTTTTCACTTTGTCATGGACTATAATTGAGAGGTTGATAGTTTATTCAGTAGAATAAGATGACATCTATGCAAGAATCTATCTAATTGGGACTGTGATTTCTAAGAGGATATAGTGATTACTCATATTAATGTTAAGATAGACTTTAGTGAGGCATAGTGGTCTCACAAGTCTATGGAAAATAAAATACATTTAAAACAAAGCATATGGAGGAACCGTGATCATGGAAGAGAAGGATGGAATGTTAAAATTACCATGTTTAATAAAAGTGGAATGAAGAAGTTGGGGAACTGCTAGATCTAGAGTAGAAAATTTTACAATTTCGTAACAAATTTAAATATTTCTTTAAACTGTAATTGTGAGGTGAAACCTTGAATTCTCAATAATAACAAAAAAGACAATATATAGCATGCCCAACTGAAATTTCTATTTATAATTAGTGGTTATCTTGGGAAAATTTCCAATATTATTCCATATTATATGTTAGTGTTGGGGATCACCATGATCCTAATCATAGACCAAGGGATCATGGTCATGATTTTTTTTCATGACAGCTGTTGTTGATGCTCCTAATTTATGGTGGATGGTAAACTCATTGTTCTCTCAAAGATGCCGAGTACATTGTTTAATTCATGATCTACATATTAAGTTTCTAACTACTTTTTTTAAAAGAATATAAAATCAATCCATGAACTTCAATAATTATATCTATCATTATAAACTCTTCGAGGGACTATCCAAGGAACAATATTGATTAAAAAAAATAGTATTTACTTTTTCAAGTATAATCTCATTTAAAATAGTTTAGTTATTCCCATGATATAATTCAACATTATACTGGGGATGGATTGGATCTCAATGTATTAAACAAATATTAAATGTATAAAAAAGTGGTATTAATATTCCTCAATGTAAAACCTACAATAATTTTCAGATGAGAGATATCTCTGTAACACCCGATACTTTTATAAGAAATTTTGTGATTTTATATAAATCATCAAAGGAATATTTCACTACACACAACACTTTCTTGGCATGCTTTACACGCAATCACGACCATCCTCGATAGCTTGCGTCGTACGTAATACCGAGTTTCTCTAAACAATGATATGATATAAAAATATTATTAAAACTAGCCGTTATGAATAGTAATAACCACTTTTTGAAATTTTGTAAATTTTATTTCTAAAAATAGACTTCATATTTGGATTTGGAATATCGAAATTTTCCTAGGGTGAAATTTTGGTATTTTTCTGGAAACATTCAATTTTTGATGAATAGTGAAAACACTGGGTTACTATTTAAAAACCGCATTTTTATTTAAATAATCATTTATTTTATTTAAATTAATTTTAGGTCAAAATTGATACATAATACCTATATAAGTTCAATGTAAATCATTGGAGTAATTTTATAATAATTTTAGATATATAAAAATTTTATTGAACTTTTCACTATCTTTTACCCACCTCCTAGGAGAATTTGCAAATTTACATAAAACATAATTTTACCGCTTCTGTGAGTGGAAATTCAAAAATACAAGAGACAGGGTTCATGTTAGTAAGTAAAATGTTGTTCAATGAGATGAAAATAATTTTTCGTGACTAGTATCTTTTTACCACGGTTAAAATTAAATAGGGTAATTAATGGTAAAAATGATATTATTATTACCCTAACACATTTCCTAATTCTATTGGATAAGTGTAATTCGACTAAAAACAACCTTAGGAATAAAATATGACCATTTAGGCCCACATGTATTAGATTAGGACAATTATTATTAATTTATTTGAAGAAGGGTTAAAATAGTTAAAATCAAAGTTTAATAAGTAAATAATTTTTAATATAGTGTTATACATAAGAGACATTCAACTATAAATATTAATTAGAAAGATAACACTATTTCCTACATAATGGTATTTTATTTGTAATTTTTATTCATTAAATATTTTAATTTATTTATGACACAACGATGATGCAGTAATTATCTTATTAATGAAATATTGACATAATTGATGTTATAAATATCCAAATAAATGTAATTTGAGACTTTTTAAGAATTAAACTAATTTTCTAGGTTAATATGACATGTAAATATTGATTTAATTAACTTTTTTTGAACTAATCATTCTTTTATGATTTTCACAAAAATCAACTACTAAATACTGTCAAAATTGACAAAAAACGTTTTTAAAACAAATATTATATTATTAATTATATTTTATTCATAAAAATCTAATGTTATTCCAAATGACTTAGACAAGGTTATATATATTAATAATAACAACTTGGGGTTCGTTTTTCTTGTTATAGTATGTTTATTAACCTTATAGTGTAAGAACACAAAAAGACATGGTAAAAGTAAAATTATCTAACTTAAAGTTAAATCTTAATGATAAGGTTAAAATAGTAAACTAAACATGTCCAAATTCTATTTGATTAGAGGATTTAAACCCATCCCCACCTTATCTTCTAAATAAATCAATTTGGAGGTATTTAAAACCGAATATTACTTTATAATAAAATATTATTTTTTAGTTTTTTCAAAGGTGCCTCTCTCCTCCCTTATAAAAGGACACCTCATCCCTCTCTTCCTCACACCACTTTGAGCCTTCATGATCGACCAACCCCTGAAAATTTCTCCTCTCCACTTCCCTAGAAACTTCCTAGAGGACCTGGTTTTCTTCAAAGTCCGATTTTAGTGCCCTAAAAGGAGGTCTCAAAAAAGCGCTTCAAAGAAGAGGTAATGTCCGTTACCGATTTTTTAAACATTATTTCTTCTTCCACATCTTGTTATTTAGTTGTTTCATTATGAATTAATAACATCAGTATCACTAATATACTAATATGTTATTATAAGTAGTGAAAAACCCTATTTCACCATCTATCCGTCCTACGGAAAACAAAATCACCGCGTGTGCATGCGTACGGAATACCGTCTCCACGCCGTGGTGTAATCTATCTTCCACCACCACCTTACATGAATGGGTATAATGGGGTAAATAATGAATATATATGATTATTATAAAGTGATATTGATTCTGAAATAGTATACATACACTCCAATATAATTCCACGATCATGGGAACAATATCATCGCTCGTGCGTACGTACGGAATACCATCTCCATGAGGTGATGCGACTCGTTCTACATGATTTTCATTTCATAATGATTACATAAATGAATTGAGTAAATAAATATGATATATAGTACACTAATACCATTCTTTAAATGAGTTATCTATAACTTAATGTGAAGAATACGAATTTATTCGACAAAAAAAACATAAGAACAAAAAAAGTAATAAACACCCGAATAACAAGTAGTAATGAAATATTACTAATAAAAAGCTACGAATATGACCATATATGATATCATAACAATATGTAAAATTCTATAATATGTCAATAAAATTATTTAAATCAATATACAGGAGGTTCGGACACTTACGAAGCAAATCAGACTTAAGGTAAGGGAAAATATCACAATCTCATTTCTATCCAAGATTGTTTATACATTTGAATTTTCTGGGGTGTATTTTATCATCCACATCCATGTTTCCTCAATATGTAATATTATTTCCATCCACCTAAAGTAGTTTAAATCCAATTTTCCCCTTTTGTGAGTTTTTAGTAAAATATATGAAAAGAATAGTTTTTTGTTTTTCGTACGAGGTACTTTTTGACTTTTCTGCCAAAAGTATGAGAAGAATGTTTTTTTTAACTTATACGGCATGAATGGATTTTTAAAACATTATTTCCAAGAAGATTCCATTACATGTTTTCATGGTTATTTTTATCAACTTCTTTTGGTTTAGAATTGTATGACATGTTAATAAAAGAAAAGTGTTTTTGAAGTAGAAAGGATATTTTCATCAAGAATGGAGTTTAAGTGTTTTATCAAAATTATTATCCATCTAATATAAAAAAGGGTTCTGTTTTTATCCCTATTATTACATTGATTTGATTATGTTGTGATGGAATTATTTTTGTGAATTCCTTTATCTATATCAATTGTTTTATAATGTCACGATGTTTAAGAATCCAATTTTTATTACATGGGTTATGCTATGATGTATGGTTTATGATTTTGTGGCACATATAAGAATGGTATCATTATGAGATGGCTGGGACCTATATCTCCCTCCAATGCATTGGATAATGATTTTATATCTCATGAGATAGAAATGGCTGGAACGGCAGGTTAAATTGGCTCAATGAAATAGTACTGGATTGAGGAATGAACTCGGTTCAGAAATGGACATTGTCCACTAAGATAGTCTTGGCAATGCGTCTTCACTAATAAGAAATGATTCTGTATGATTATGTGTGTATGAAAAAAAGCATCATGTTTTATGTTATGATTATTTTGTTTACATTTCACTACCATGATTTATCCCATGTTATGAAATTTTGATCTATTTTGCAGGGTATGATTTCCAAAATGTTATGTTCTTATGAATATGATGTGATTGATATTTATTTTGTTTACCCTTACTGTGCATTTGATCTCACCCTTTTGTATGTTTTCTTTCCCCAGGTCAAGAAGAAGGTTATTAGGTAATATATGCCAAAAGTGACTATAGATATGATGAAATAAATAGGAGACAATGTAGACGATTTATGAACCAGTTGATTATCATTCCCAGTTTCTAATGACACTATACCTATACAGTCCTCTCATGGTTTTGTTATTTGTTGAAATAAGCGTACATCAATTTTGATGTACTAACAATGTATGTAATCACGGGTCGTTAAAGTTTGTATCGGAGGAATTGTATAGTCAACGTTTGGAAACTAGGATGTGAAATCCTTAGTAAGAACCCTAAGGATAAGTCTAAGCATATAACACAATATTATTGTTTTAGAAATGGCCATGAACAACCTTTGATAAGACCTTAAGTGTGAAATTTTATTCTTGATTATTTGGATTTACTATTATAATTAGTGTTTCTCACACTATTTTTCTTGGTTTTATTCAATGGCTGGAACCCGAAGGAACAGTGTTAATGCGGAATGCGACGGGCAATGCAATGATTGTACCCCTGAGCAACGAAATGATATGGGAGCTGGAATGAAAAATATTGTAGTCATGATCACACAACATTCTCAAGCTATGAATCATGCAGGACATCAAAATGAGCAAAGGAAGGAGAAACATTCTGTTTAATCCTTCATGAGGCAACGTCCACCTTCATTTAGTGGGTCTTTTGATCCATTAGTGGCTGAACAATGGATCAGTACTACTGCAAATATATTTTCAGTTCTTCAATGTTCTGAACATGATAAAGTCATCTTAGCAGTGTATTTTTTGGAAGGTGATGCTGATCAATGGTGGAATCTTATCAAGAATATGAGGCCAAGTGATGAAATTGAGTCCATGGAATGGGACGAGTTCAAGAACTTATTTTTCAATATGTACTTCCCTCGTATTCACCGAACAATGATGGAGAAGGAGTTTCTTGAAATAAAGAAAAATGATGATGAATCTGTTGGTACCTATGAAGCAAATTTTACAAGACATGCAAGGTACGCTTCTGGTATTATTATCCAACCTGAGAGTACGATCGATCGATTCTTCAGTGGCTTAAAACCATGTCTTCGAAGTGCATTAGCCATAAGGGACTTCAATAGCTACGAGGAAATCATTCGATGTGCTCTCACAGTTGAGATGGATATTGGAGTAACCCATCATTCATATGGGTTTGATAAGAAGAGGAAAATGGAACTCAAATGAAAATCTAAAGAGCTCACTGAAAAGAATATGAGTTTTCTCTTTTGCTCAAACTGTGGAAAGAAACATGAAGGGAGTTGTCTTAAAGGGACATGTAAATGTATCAAATGTTGAAAGGAAGGTCATCGTGCATTTGAATTCTGCAATGATGGGAAGAATATGTATAGTGATGCGAACAATGAAATGGCTACACAAAGTGCACCTCCTACACTTCAATGTTACAAGTGCAAGGAAATGGGGCATTATGCCAATCAATGCCCTAATCCAAGGGTTGTGGATGATGATCGACTTCAACAAAATATTAAGGCTAAAGAAAAAGGAAAGTCACATGCAATTTCTATCAGTGATGTGGATTAAGATAACGATGTTGTGAAAGGTACACTTACCATCCACTCTAAAGTAAAAAATGTTTTATTTGATTCTAGATCCACCCACTATTTTATTTCTAAATAAATTTCTATGGGTATCACCGTATTACCTCAACAATTAGATGTTGAGTTAGCTGTGACAACCCCTAACGGCACAACAGTCACATCAAAAGTTTATAATTGTTCTCCGATTGAAGTTTGTGGGAATGTGCTTCCTGAAAATCTTGTGATCCTCCATATAGTGGAATTTGATCTGATTATTGGCATGGATTGGCTTCTCTATATAGAGATTATATCAATTTCCAAATAAGGGAAGTCACATTTCTTATTCCAGATCAATCTTTAATCGTCTATCGATGCAAGGATGTACATAACCTTCCAGTGGAGATTTCATCTATCTTATGGGTCTTTATTCCACTAAATTAAGGTTATTTATATCAAATGGTTGGTGAGAAAATCATGATAAAGAATATGCCCATTGTACGAGATTTTGATGATGTCTTTCCAGAGTAATTTCCGGGTCTTCCACGAAATCGTGAAGTTGTGTTTTCAATCGAACTCGTACCGGGTGCTTTTCCTATTTAAAAGACACCTTATAGAATGGCCCCAATTGATTTGAAAGAATTGAATAAGCAAATCCAAGAGAATCTTGATAAGGGGTTCATATGCCCTAGTGCGTCACCATGGGGAGCACCTGTTCTGTTTGTTAAGAAAAAAGATGGATCAATGAGACTCTTCATTGATTATCGATAAAATAACAAGATCACTATTAAGCACAAATATCCTCTCCCGCACATTGATGACTTATTTGATCAACTATGTGGAGCTCAATACTTTTCCAAGATTTATCTTCGTTCATGGTATCATCAATTAAGGGTCAAAAGGGAGGATATACCAAAGATGGCTTTTCGTACAAGGTATGGACGCTATGAATTTATAGTGATACCATTTGGTCTTACTAATGCCCATTTTATCTTCATGGATCTGATGAATAGAGTCTTTAGAGACTATCTTGATCTGTTTGTGGTAGTCTTTATAGATGATATACTTGTAAATTCAAAGAGCAAGTAATAACATGAAGATCACCTAAGAATTATATTGAAGACCCTGAGAAAGGAGAAGCCTTATGCCAAATTTACCAAGTGTGAATTTTGGCATAAAAAAGTTTCATTTTTGGGTCACATAATCTCAAAAGAGGGGATATCTCTGGATCCAGCAAAAACAGAGGTTATCGAAAGATGGTCGAGACCAACAATAGTAACTGAGATCTGAAGTTTTCTTGGTTTGGCTGGATATTATCGACGTTTTGTGAAAGATTTTTCACGATTATCTAATCCACTCACTCAGTTGACTCGGAAAGGAGTTAAATTTGTTTGAATGGAGGAATGTGAAGATAATTTCAAGGTGTTGAAAAGAAGGTTATCCAGTGCACCTGTGCTCACACTACATTGTAGTGGAGAACGGTTTGTGATCTACAGTGATGCATCCATGAAGGGATTGGGGTTTGTTATTATGAAAAACAGTATGGTGATAGATTATGCCTCACGATAGTTGAAAATACATGAGCAAAATTACCCAACTCATGATTTGGAGTTAGCTGTGGTAATCTTTCCATTAATGATTTGGAAGCATCATCTTTATGGAGAAAGGTGTGACGTTTATACTGATCATAAATGTTTAAAGTATATTTTCACACAAAAGTATCTGAATATGTGCCAAAGAAGATGGTTGGAGATGATTAAGGATTATGACTGCTCAATTAAATACCACCCTGGGAAAGCAAATGAGGGGGCAGATGCATTAAGTCAACAAGACCATTCCAGTTTATCCATGATGAGGATCACAAAAGATCCAATATTTATGGATTTACAAAGATGGATCTTGGAATTATAATGAAAGGGGAAAAATCGTATCTTTCTCAAATTAATGTTCAACCTTCTATACTTGTGAATATTAAAGAGGCACATAAAGAAGATGTAGAGTTACAGAAGAAGGTGAGAAATGTTCCGGAATTCAACCTTCATTGTGATGGGATAATAATGTTTAGGAATCGGGTTTGTGTGCCTCCCATCCCCGAATTAAAGAAGGAGCTACTGGATGAGGATAATAGTTCATCATTCTCTATTCATCCTGGAAGAACGAAGATGTATGGGGACCTGAAAGAGTACTTCTGGTGGGATGGCATGAAAGGAGATGTTGTTGAAAATGTCTCTCGATGCTTGGTTTGTCAGCAAGTTAAAGCGGAGAGACAGAAGTCTAAGGGGATGTTACAACCATTACCCATACCCGAATGGAAATGGGAAAATATCACTATGGACTTTGTCACAGGACTTCCAAAAACATTCAAAGGCAATAATGCTATATGGGTCATAGTTGATCGTCATAAAAAGTCTGCACACTTCATTGCTATTAAAGAGGATTTCTCCCTGGACCAGCTTGCCATGATATATGTAAAGGATGTGGTAAGATTTCATTGAGTAACACTTTTTATCATATATGATCAGGATCTGAGGTTTACCTCAATGTTTTGGCGAAGTCTTCATCATACTCTGTATACAGAGTTGAGTTTCAGCACTGCTTATCATCCTGATATGGACGGTCAGTCTGAGAGGAAAATTCAAACTCTAGAAAATATGTTGAGATCATTCTCTATAGATTTCAAAGGTGGTTGGGATCAACACCTACCTTTGGTAAAATTTTCTTATAATAATAGCTTTCACTCCAGTATTCAGATGGCTTCTTATGAATCTCTCTATGGAAAGAAATGTAGGACTCCAACTTGCTGGGATGAATTTGGATAAAGAAATCGATTAGTACCTAATCTTGTTGATGAGATGGCAGAAAAGGTCTGATCTATTCAACAAAACATAAGAGAAGCTCAGAGTCGACAAAAAAGTTATGCCAACAACCAAAGAAAAGACTTAGAGTTTGAAGTGGGTGATAATGTGTTCTTACGAATATCTCATTAGAAGAGTGTAATGAGATTTGGAAAGAAGGAAAATATGAGCCTTAGGTATATCGGTCCATTCGAAATACTGGATTGTGTTGGGAAGGTAGCTTACCGATTAGCGCTTCCACCGAATCTCTCTCATGTTCACGATGTGTTCCATGTATCTCTCATGATAAAGTATATACATGATCCTTCACATGTACTCAGCTCAGAAGTTATACCGCTGGAACAAGATCATTCTTATGAAGAAAAGCCGATAGAGATTCTCGATCGTAGTGAAAATGTCCTATGGAATAATACCACTCGCTTGGTGGAAGTTTTATGGAGGAACCACCAATTAAAAGAAGCTACATGGGAGCTTGAGGATATGATGATGGAGAGGTATCCTCATCTGTTTTTTACAAGTGACGAATTTCAAGGGAGAAATTCATTTTAAGGGGGGTAGAATGTAACACTTGAGACTTTTATATGAAATATTTTTTTTATATATAAATCATCGAAGAAAAATGTCACTACACACAACACTTTTTTGTCTTTCTTTACATGCAATCGCGACCTTCCTAGATAGCTTTCTCCGTACGCAATACCGTGTATGACTAAACCACGATATGCTATTAAAATATAATTAAAACTAGTAGTTATGAATTGTAATAACAACCTTTTGAAATTTGGAAAATTTTATTTTTTAAAATGGACTTCATTTTTGGATTCAGAATATCGAAATTAGCCTAGGGTGAAATTTTGGTCTTTTTCTGGAAACATTCAATTTTTGATGAATAGTGAAAACACTGGGTTACTATTTAAAAACCGACTTTTTATTTTAATAATTATTTATTTTATTTAAATTTATTTTAGGTCAAAATTGATACATAATACCTATATAAGTTCAATGTAATTCATTGGAGTAATTTTATAATAATTTTAGATATATAAATATTTTATTGAACTTTTCACTGTCTTTTACCCACCTCCTAGAAGAATTTGAAAATTTACATAAAGCATAACTTTACCACTTCTGTGAGTGGAATTTCAAAAATCTGAGAGACATGGTTCATGTCAGTAAGTAAAATGTGGTTCAATGAGATGAAAATAATTTTTTGTGAATAGTAACCTTTTACCACGGTTAAAAGTATATAGGGTATTTAAGTGTAAAAAGAATATTATTATTACCCTAACACATGTCCTAATTTTATTGGATAAGTATAATTCGACCAAAAAAAACCTTAGGAATAAAATATGACCATTTAGGCCCACATGGATTAGATTAGGACATTTATTATTAATTTATTTAAAGAAGGGTTAAAATAGTTAAAATCAAAGTTTAATAAGTAAATAATTTTTAATATGGGGATATAAATAAGATAAATTCAACTATAAATATTAATTAGAAATCTAAAAAGATTTCATACATAATGGTATTTTATTTATAATTTTTAGACATTAAATAATTTAATTTATTTATGACACAATGATGGTGCAGTAATTATCTTATTAATGAAATATTGACATAATTGATGTTATAAATATCCATATAAATGTAATATGAGACTTTTTATTAATTTCAGTAATTTTATATGTTAATATGACATGTTAGTGTTGATTTTATTAATAAATTTCAAACTAATCATTCTGTTATGATTATCACAAAAATCAATTACTAAATAGTGTCAAAATTGACATAAAATAGTTTTTAAAACAAATATTATATTATTAATTGTTATTTTATTCATAAATATCTAATGATCGGCCAAATGACATAGATAAGGTTATATATATTAATAATAAACAACTTGGGGTTCTTTTGGATTGTTATTGTATTTTTCTTAACCTTATAGTGTATGAACACAAAAAAGACACGGTAAAAGTAAAATTATCTAACTTAAAGTTAAATCTAAATGATAAGGATAAAATAGTAAAGTAAACTTGACCAAATTCTATTAGATGAGATTATTTTCACCCATCCCCACCTTATCATCGAAATAAATCAATTTGGAGCTATTTAAAAGCGAATATGACTTTATAATAAAATAATATTTTTAGTTTTTCTAAAGGTGCCCCTCTCCTCCCTTATAAAAGGGCACCTCCTCCCTATCTTCCTCAGACCACTTTGAACCTTCAAGATCGGCCAACCCCTGCAAATTTCTCCTCTAAACTTCTCTATAAACATCCTAGAGGTCCTGGTCTTTTTCAAAGACCAATTTTAGTGCCCTAAAAGGAGGTCTCAAAGAAGTGCTTCAAAGAAGAGGTATTGTCCATTACCGATTCATTCAACTTTATTTCTTCTTCCACTTATTTTTCTTTAACTGTTTCATTATGAATTAATAACATCAGTATAACTAATATACTGATATGTTATTATAAGTATGAAACAAACCTATTTCACCATCTATCCATCCTATGGAAAATGAAATCACCGCGCATGCGTACCTACGGAATACCGTCTCCACGCCGTGGTGTAATCTATTTTCCACCACCACCATACTTGGATGGGTATAATGCTGTAAAGAATGATTATATATGATTATTATAAAGTTATATTGATTCTGAAATAGTATACATACACTCAAATAAAATTCCATGATCATGGGAACGATATCATCGCTCGTGCGTACGTACGGAATACTGTCTCCACGATGTGATACGACTCGTTCATCATGATTTTCATTGCATAATGATTACATAAATAAATTGAGTAAATAAATTTGATATATAGTACACTAATACCATTTTTGGAATGAGGTATCTATAACCTAAAGAGAATAATAAGAATTTATTCGACAAAACATACATAAGAAAAAAAAGGTAATAAACACCCGAATAACAAGTAGTAATGAAATATTACTAATAAGAAGCTAATAATATGACCATATATGATATCATAACAATATTTATGATTATATAATATGTTAATAACATTATTTAAATCATTATACAGGAGGTTTGGACACTTACGAAGTAAATCAGACATAAGGTATGGAAAAAAAATCACAATCTCATTTTTATCTGAGATTGTTTATACTTTGGTATTTACTGGGGTGCATTTTATCATCCACATCCATGTTTCCTCAATATGTAATATTATTTCCATCCACCTACAATTTTTTAAATCCAATTTTACCCTTCGGAGAGTTTTTAGTAAAAGATATGAATGGAATCTTTTGTCATTTTTCGTACGAGGTACTTTTTGACTTTTTTGACAAAAGTACGAGAAGAATGTTTTTTTTAACATATACGACATGAATGGATTTTTAAAACATTATTTCCAGGAAGTTTACTTTACAAGTTTTCAAGTTTATTTTTTATCATCTTCTTTTAGTTTAGAATTGTATGACATGTTAAGAAAGGAAAAGTGTTTTTGAAGTAGAAATGATATTTTCTTCAAGAATGGAGTTCAAGTGTTTTATCAAAATTATTTTCCATCTAAGATAATAAAGGGTTCTGTTTTTATCCCTATTATTACATTGATTTAATTATGTTGTGATGGAATTTTTTTTATGAATTCCTTTGTCTTATATGAATTGTTTTATGATGTCACGATGTTTAAGAATCCCATTTTTATTACATGGGTTATGCTATGATGTATGGTTTATGATTTTGTGGCACACATAAGAATTGTATCATTATGAGATGAGTGGGACCTATATCTCCCTCCAATGCATTGGGTACGGATTTTATATCTCATGAGATAGACATGACTGGAACGACATGTTAAACCGGTTCAGTGAAACAGGACTGAAATGAGGAATGAACTCAGTTCAGAAATGGACTTTGTCCACTAAGATAGTCTTGGAAATGAGTCTTGACAAATAAGAAATGATTCTCTATTATTATGTGTCTATGACACAAAGATTCATGTTTTATGTTATGATTATTGTTATTACATTTCACTATCATGATTTATCCCATGTTATGAAATTTTGATAACTTTTGCAGGGTAAGATTTCCAAAATGTTATGTTCTTATGAATATGATGTGATTGATATTTGTTTTGTTTACCCTTACTGAGCATTTGAGCTCACCCTTTTTTATGTTTTCTTTCCATGGGTCAGGAAGAATGTTATTAAGTAAGATATGTCGAAAAGAACTATAGATATGATGAAATAAATGAGAGACAGTGTAGACGCTTTATGAACTAATTGTTTATGTTTCCCAGTTTCTAAAGACACTATACCTATACAGTCCTTTCATGGTTTTTTTATATGTTGAAATAAGTTTACTTCAATTTTGATGTACTAAAAATGTATGTAATGTATAGTTCATTATAATCACAACCTAATATTTTTATAGAACCACTTCCCATGTCCTTCATTATGTAAATGAACAATAAATATGATAAAGGAAATAAATTTTATGAATAGAAAATATCACCATGGTTGACGAATATATTGAATTATTTCTTGAGGTGTAACGTATTCCTCCACTAAAAATATAGGTATAGTTCTCCATTGATCTCATTAACAATTCCAAGATGATTTCTATGGAACCATATATAATGGAAAATATGGATATCATAGAATTAATAAAACAACTCCAATATCATTTGGAAAAGGATTTAATCTATCCTTGTGTGTCTCTTTAGGGATAACCCATATTCTTCCTAATGTAGAAGTATGTATCAATGAGGTTATTCATTGATTATAGAGAACATAACAAGATCACAGTAATTAATATGTACCATCTTCCATGTATTGATTATTTATTTGACTAGCTTCATGGTGGTAAATTAATCCACAAGATTGATCTTCGATCTAGTTATAATCAAGTGATGTGAATAAAGAATATATTCCAATCACCACCTTTCAATCCTGATTTGTGCCTTATTAGGTTTTTATATTCGATTCAACTTGACTAATACACATTCTATATTTATTGATTTAATGAATAAAATCGTTAAAAACTACCTTGAAAAATTTGTTGTGGTTTTTATAGATAACATTCTAATATATTCTAAATGTCAAGATGACCATTAGAATCATATAAGGGTCATATTTCACATTATGAGGAAGGATAGGTTATTTATAAATTTTATAAAATGTGAATTTTGGTAGTATAAAGTTTCATTTATGAGGAACATTGTATCCTTTGAAGGAATCATAGTTGACCCTTCCAGGACAAAATTGTTAGAGGAGTGGCCTCAACATAACAATGTAACTGAAATTTGGTGATTCCGTCATTTAGTGTGATATTATCTGGGGTTATCGGAAAAAAAAGTCATGAAATTATAATCATTTATCAATGTAAAATCAAAAAAGTACCGATGTTCATCTAAAAAAAATGATTGTGATGAAATTATCGTAGAGTTGAAGAAGATATTGGTTCCTTCACCGATGTTATATATACCCTCTATTGAAGAACGATTAATTTTTTTTAGTCATAAATCTCTGAATGAGATTGGTTGTGTCCTCATGGATAAAATACAATGTGAATTATTAGGAATCTTGATAGTTTAATCCTAATGATAGGAATTATTATACACAAGAATTTGATCTGGGTACAGTTGATTTTTCATATAAGATCTGGTGGCACTGTCTTTATGGGTAAAATATTTATATACACGTAGACTACCAATGTTTGATGTATATTTTTAGATAAAATTAATTTATCATGGGATATGGGAAATGATTGGAACAACTTAATGACTATGATTATTCAATTCATTATAATCAATGAATAAAAAACAAATTCTCTGATTCAGTAAGTAGTAATGTCTCTTTTGTTCTATAAATGATGAGGATTTATTGTGTCCCTTCATCAATGTTCTAGTAAAATTGTACATGAGAATCATATGTGACGAGACAAAATCAACCCAGACCCAATTGATTTATCAACTATTTTTTCACGGGACGATTATGAAATATAAAAGAAAATATCCTTTATTATATAACATGATAGTGCTTGTAAAAAAAGGGATGATTCATACGTTTAATATTGATTAAGAATGTGTGCTGAAATTTTATACAAGACTATGTGTTCCTTATATTCCATAAATAAATAAGGAGTTTATGGATGAATATTATATATCTTAATTCTATAAACATCTTAGAATAAGTAAAATGTATAGGGACCTTCATGATAATTATTGGTGGGATTACATGAAATGTGAGATTGGTGATTATAGTAAACAATTCATGGTGTGTCAACATGTGAAGGCAGAGCGAAAAAATCCAAAAAGAGTCTGACAATAACAACCCATACCAACATGGAAGTGGGATAATATCACTATGGACTTTGAAATTTTTTCCCCCATGAAAATCCAAAGTAAATAATGTAATATGGCTTATAGTGGACCATCTTAGCATGAATACCTATTTTATCTCTATTTGAGAAGACTGTTCCCTTGAATAACATTATAGGATTTATGTAAATGATGTTTTGAGGTTTTATGGTGTTCAAATTTGTATCATATTTGATCATGATCCATGGTTCAAATCAATATTTTGTTGAATTATTCAAATATATCTTGGTAATGATTTCAATTTCAATAATTCATATCCACCCTAAACTATTGGGAAATCTAGAAAGACTACTCAAAAACATGAGTACCTACTAATAACCTACATAATAGAATTTTAAGGTGGATGAGATCAACATATCAGATAAGTTGTATTCTCATACAATATAAAATTACATTCGAGTATTCAAAAGTAAACATATGATGATCTATAGGGGAAGATATGTTGAACTATTACTTGTTAGGATTATGTTGTGGAGGGAAATATTGTTGGGCCATATCTTATATAAGAAATGATAGAAATGGTTCATGACATCCAAAACAAAAAAAAAATGAACAGGTTTGATAAAATATCTATTTTACAACCATCTAAGGTACATAAAGGTACATGTTTTTTAAAAATTAATTCTTACAATATCTCCTTGGAAGAGAGTCATGGTGTTTAGATGGATACAGAATCATAGCCCAAGGTATAATAGCCCCTATTAAATCCTTGATCACATAAGATTAGTGGAATTTAAGCTTGCATTTCATCCAACTATTCCTCATGTTCATGATGCTTTCGATGTATCACTCATGAAAAAATACATACCTAACCCATAAAAAGTAATAATTCTTATGGTGGTACACCAAGAACATGACCTCTCTTATGAGGAGTAGTCGGGGGAGTTCTTGGACCATAGAGACAAGGATCCATGAAACATGACTACCCACCTCATAAAAGTGTTTTGGAGAACCCACATGTATAAAGAAGTTACATGGGATGAAGTGGATTCAATTAGATATAAGTACAAAACAAATTTCTCAACATACAGAAAATATTAATATTTTGTGGATGAAATCTCTAAAGGGTGAAGAATTTCATGACCTCAAATTTTTTAAATGGTAATTGTTTCATTAAATTATTTTTTATATTTCACAATAATAAAATATTTTTTGAGGAGATAATATAAAGGTAATTAGGACAATCTAGTTTCAACAATTATATAACCATCAATCAATTATGGCTATTTGAAAATAAGTATATTTCCAAATATAATCTTGATAATAATTTTAACATTATCATTATAGTTTATAAGTAAAATTTTAAGAAATGATAATTAATGTAGAAGGTGGAATGATGTCGTCAAACAGTAGAGGCGTTCCATATAAATCCCATTTGTTAGAAAAATGGAGGGTGGTGGAATTAGTAGGATTCACTATCATCCAATCGATAGATGAGCATAAATAATTATTGACTGAACTAAATTGTTGTGGGGATAAGTCCATGGTAGTGGAAATCACCACTCAAGGGATGTTGGCTGAGCCACCCCATGCATCTACCACCATATCACACCACACCCTTTTTTCAAACGGGTGTGTTCTTTTAGGGCATGTATTGAGACCATAGTTACTTATATTTTGATCAATTTTTATAAATAAAATTTTTATTTTATTAATTCTGAATAGAGATAATATTTCTATAAAAATATGATGAATTTGATAAATTGTTTTTTTAAACATAAATTACTCTTTTAAAAAAATATTTAAATATTATATTAAACTATTTTATCATTAATTAATTTTTTTAATGAAATAGTTATATTAAATCACTAATATATTAATATAAATTAGAAAATATTTTTATTTTTTTCGATGTTCCATAAATGTCACTATACATTTTATATCCCCTATTATTTTTTAAAAATAATGTTTATTTATATTTATACATTATGATTACTGTATTTAGAGATTTATTATCATTTAGGAATTTTTTAATAAAATACATTATTTTTTCATCAAAAGTAAAAACACATTTTGGGTTTTTAGTATGTTTAATAATTTCATAACTATATCATAGTGATTTAATAAATAATTTGATATGATGGTTGACACCTGTGGATTAAAATAATAGAATAGGTGTAAATGGTGTCCAATAACATGGTAAAATATCATAGTAAATCCCTTTCATTGACATTTACAATTATCTTGGTTTCCATGGAAATGAATAAACAAATCATCATATTTTTCTATAAATACCCCTGTTTCTCTTTTCCATTCCACTCAAAATAATTCCACTAAGAATAAACGTTTGTTTCAGATTCCAAGGATTCATACTAAGGATTTCTACATCATCAATGTTCTTGACCCTCATGATTTAGGATCAACTTTTCAAGGTATGGAGAATCTTAACTCTCTTTTCATTTCATGTTCCCTTTTTTAGTGTTATGTCTTTGAATTTTAAAAATTATTTTATTCATCCCATTTTATTCTATTCCTTTAATTTATTAAGAGTATTTTATGATTTTGAGACCCTTTTTACTTCTCATTTTACAATTTTATATAACTAGGTTTTATATCAAATTGGTTGCAGAATTGTTTTCTCAAAATTTCTTACTTTTATCTCATGAAATTATATTATTTAATTTTATGAGTACCCAACTATCATTATATTAGGGTTATTCACCTAGATTGAAGAAAAAAATGTTTTATTATACCATTAAAATACATGAAACTCTCTTGCCTCTATTGTGGGATAATAATGACATAATGATCTTATATATTATTACTTTTTGAATTTGTCATGGATATCATATGAAAGTTGTTTCATTTATTCTCCATGGGTTATTTATGAAATCTTTTATTATAATATTTTTGGCTCACAATAATTAAAACATATAAAGGGTGTTCCCAAATAGTCCATTCATTAAATACATGAAGAATATAATCTCTATATATGACATTTTTTATAATATATTGATGAATAACTTTGTTAATTATTATGAAACCTCGGTGACCCAGCATGGTGATATAGATATGAGTTTCTAATTTAACTCTTTTACCCACATTTAAATTTTATGATTCACATTATTGTTATTATTATATTTTGTTTTGTTATTTTTCTCATGCCTTTATGATATTAATCAGGTTCTTATTAATATTTATCTAGATTAAATGTAAACTATTTCTCTGGAATTCCCATAGTGGATTTTATGTTTCACTTTGCATTGATTTATATCCCAAGGTTATGAGATCATGTAAAAAGACACTAAATTAACCATGAAGAAGTAAATCATTTTTTAAAATAATTTTTATGTTTTATTATATTATTAATCTTGTTTCCATGAATATAAACATAAAAGACCCTCTATTTTCTATAATGTAAAGGAATGTTTATGATCTAAAAATACATGATTCTATAATTCCTCCCAATTTTAATTTATCTCATGAATGGAATCCTCAGTGTAACCAAAAAATTTAATAGGACCAAAAATCCTATACATCCCCACATTGTCAATATATACCATTAATACTTAATATACAACCTCCACCAATGATTAATGGTTTTAAAATTGATGGGATCAAATTTTTGATTTATGATCATTTTCAAATAATTTAGCCTAAAACTCTTTATAAAACACTATATCTGAGGATTAATGCACATTATATACATATTTTTCTTAATATTAATAAATGAATTGGTCACCACATTGAATAGTCAGAAATATTCTGAATTTAACAAGAGACAATGTGTACTGGTGGATCAACAGAGAAAAATCACAACGAATTCCTTTCAGACAAAATTTTCATGGAGCATTTATTTGAATAAAATTTCCATTGCATCCTACTATTCCCCACCAACATAATTTATGCACATTTTACTAAAATTTCCATAGGACTCATGATAAAATCAATTTAATGATATGTCCTTAATCATTACACATTCTAGTGATTTAAAACTAGAATCCTCATTATTAAATTTCTATTAATCATTTAATATAAGATGTTTATAGAATTTGGTCATTATTATTTCAAAACTAGTTTACTATTTCAAATTATACACTTCTAATATGTATAATATTTTTCCACCAATGTAATAATTTTATTAAACAAATCATTATTTCTTTCATTATCATTAATAAAATCTTTCGCATTGTCCTCATTCTATCCAATACATATATTTTACCATGCGAAAAACAATTTAAAACATTGTATGAGCAAAAAATATTTTTATGTTACCTAAATGAATAAAATGGGGCAGTGTAGTGAAAATATATAAATCATTTTTGTAAATTAATATCATTTTATTCATAAAAAGAATAATACATCCCAAAATATTAATATATTACCTTTTGAAAATCAATTTATTTTCATGAAAAATCATTAAAAATACAGTCAAATATAAGTAGGTAATATGCGTCATCATTTTCAAAATAATTCTTTATATCATTTTATCTCTCCCAGCATTATAAGGAGTTACCATAATAGTTATATTTTGAATAATTGATGCAACATTATTCATATAATCTCTATAGAGAAACCTAACATGTTATCATTGTCTTATTAGACAACAAATTAGAGATGTATAATGGGATCACACACCCTTGTTTGACCATGTAACAACACATCCTCATAAATAATTACCAAGAACTTTAACATAATCATTTCAAATAAATCATTCATAAATGAAAAAATCTATAGAAAAATAAATGTTCTAAATTAAAATCACTTTTTTAAAAATTCACGCACTCGTAAATGAAAAAATATTATTTGAAATTGAAATTGTAAAATAATAATTTCATATTAAAAACATTAAATATACAATATCAATGAAATAATGATCATTCCATAAAATAGAAAAATAATTCCATTTGTATTATTATCAGATAAGTAACATATAAAATTGTTTTAAAAAAAATATTACATTGAAAACATTAATTTAAAATTAAAAAATTATAATAATTGACTTTAGAAAATAATTAGTTAATATAAAAATAATTTAGGAAAATAATTTTTGAAAACATGGACATTGAAGAAAAATAGTGTTTTACAGGTAACATAAAATATATTATTTTTAAAAGAATACAACTTATAAATATAACATTGTGGATGTAGAAATTAATCAAATATATAAAATATGTGTATCTAATGTAAATAAAAAAAATAAATTTTATTAAATCATATGATATCGAGATGTATTTTCATATAAAATATGAGTATGACATAATCAAGTTGTAGACGTTTATCCCAATGAACGGAGATTCGGTTATAAAATAACTTTACTCATGCTTCCCTTTAGCGGTACATAATTTATCGTCTAGTGTAATGGTAAATAAATTTTATAAAATAACTATAAAAATATAATAATATTTATAGTGAATATTTTATTATCTTATAACATCATATAAACCATTCATTTATAATATTTTATTATTTTTGGGGCTACAACAATGATTGTTCCATGGTTTAATGATCATTTCATTTGTCTAAAATGATAACTATTCTTGTATAATGAAACTACAATTATAGAAGTGGAATGAAATTGTATTATATTTCATAAAAACTAAAATGGTCTTACAGATAATTTTAATATCTTACATGAATATAATTGATTAGATAAAATGTTAGTGTTAAACATTGAGTTTATTTTTCCGTTTTTTCCAAAAAACAAAAAATATTTACATTTCATTTAACATTATATATATATATTTGTTCCTGAACATTAAATATGTTATAATATGGCCATTTTAATTTATTTAATAAGACCTATTTTTTATGATAATCCTGGAATGCTGTAATGGAAATTCAACAAAAATATCATTCACATAGGTGATTATCCATGATAACATGGATAATACTTGCATTTCCTTGTATAAAAGGCGGTAATATAATGATTTGATATAATATATTTAATTAATTTAATAATATTCTAGGTTTTTCATGAATATATTATTTTTAATCCGTATTGGATGAAATATATGAAGGCATTGTATATGAAGAAAATAAAGTAGTAGATGTGTTTTATCAATATTAACTCTAGAATATCACTGCATTGAGATACCCTTTAAGACCTGTGATTTTCTTCTTTGGTGATACAAGGAGCATATGGAAATTGTTTCACTATGTAGGAGTGTTTTGGAATATATCTGATGATCTAAAAGGATTGTTGGTCGAAATGTTTTGGGGATGGTTTGTATTTATACTTGATGATAGGTGGGTTTGATTGATTAAAATAATAAATATTATATACTTAATGATAACCATGTTGATGTGGAATTAATTTCCAAAAAATTGTAATGAAATTAATATTTTAGTGTTTGTCTAGACTTGAAATACATCTCAAACAATAACTAAATGTTACATTCATTTGTATTTTTAGCCTTTACAAGTTTAACATTAAACTATATAATTGTTTTATCCATACCGTGATAAATAATTTATTTACCATTGTAATTGTTTTAAATATATAAATAATAAAATGATCATAAATGAAATTAGTTATATTATGATTCCAAATATTTAATATATATTATTCAATAAAATTCGTATAATTGGAAAATTTTGATATTAAATTATTCAATAGATACAATGAAAAATTTTTCTTTCAATTAAAAAATTATAAATGTTTGTAATGTGATGGTTCATAGAATCACTGTAATTGGATTTAGTTGTGTATAACGTAACTTTTTATTCATTAAAACTAGTTTAAAATTTAATTTATCTATATATATATATATTATAATAATTGTTTTTCAACTAAAATGACTAATTTTCCCCTAGTAATCAAAAAAATCAATGTTTTTAAAAAAATACTAAAAATTACCCCATATATAATATTGATAATTTTTTTAAAATAAATATATTAATTAATATTAATATATTATAGTATCAAAATTATGAATTAAAAGTTTTTACCATAAAAAAGAAACTAAATTACTTTTTAGAATATTTATGATTTTTATTCTTAAAGTATGAATTATTATTGTATTAAGACTATAAATGATATTGGGACTATTTCCAAAAAAACTGAATTTATAGCATATATATTTAATTAATATCTTTTAAAAATATTTATTAATTTAATTTATTAAGATATAATTTAATTATGGTCATAAATTATGTTTTTTTATAAAAAATAAATATTTATATTCCATATGTTTTTTTTATTTTATATATAATTTGTAGCAATGAAATTAATTTTATAAACATGAGTAAACAATATTTACAAAAAAAAATTATATCATACATTTCCATTATTACTACTATTATTTGATAAATATACCATTTATATAATAATATTTAGTTATTTATTTAATATTTATGTGGCGTATCATCTATGATATTGATCACATTGTTTCAATATAAAATATTAGCATGATACATTCTCCCCCACTTTAAAAAATTGAGTCCTTGAAATTTCAAATTATTCTAGGTAAATAGGTTTGGACATTTGGAGGTATACTTTTTGATATCTAACATCAAAAAATGGTTTATTGAAAATTCAACTATACAAAAATAAATAGAAGTATTAAGGTAAAATAACATAATGCCTAAATGGTTTTCCATGTATAGAAACATTTAAATGATGGTGAATTTTGACAATCATGTTATGAATGATAGTGGCAGAGAATATGGGTTTTATAATGTTAAAGATAAAAAAATATACATCTATGAAAGATTGAAAGGCTATTTATATATAAGGTCAATATGTAATTAGATAAAATATTTTTTGAGATATTTTTTTACGTTTGATAATTTTTTTACTATATAGACTAAGAACAAAAATAAATATACTTAAATGAAAATATGAAATTCATGGTCATCTTTACTCTAAAATATGATTTCTCATAATGAATTTTCATAACTATTGAATCATAATTAACTTCTATTGATCAAAAAATCAATAAATGTATACATGTATATTATAATTGTCTATAATAATTAAATAAATATAAAATTATTTGGATAATATAAGATAAGTTTAAATAAATAGACTATAAAATCCTTAAAATTATATTTATAATCAATTTTAAACATAGTTCATTCAACAAATTATTGCCCATAATTTAACAAAATAATTCTACAGTATGATTAAAAGCAAAAAATCCTATGAATTTTTTCACATTTTCTTCTATATAATATAAATCACTATTAATGTCTCATAATAAAAATATAATTTCCTAAATCACAATATTTAAAAGATATGATTACTATATAAATAAATAACATAAATCACCATAAGAATATAATAATGTCAAAGATTTATTCAAAATATGATTCAAACTTTACTCCTTAAATAAAATCTAATATTTTTATCTTTACCATAATATTATAGAATTCCTAAAATAGTGAACATATTAGGTAATAACATTAATCCCTTATTCTCAAAATCAATTTCCAATCCTAAAAATATATATTCTATAACACATATGAGACCAAAATAAAAAAAATCATTAACAAAAGTATTTTACTAAAGTTAAAAGATCATAGTAATAGGGTCTTCACATAGGCCAACGGTAGGGGGTTCCCCCTTGTCACCCATCATTTTGGGTTTGATCCCTGTAGCAATACTGAAAGAGATGATATGTCACCCATCGTGCAATTTATCATTTGTCAAAAAATATTTTAATCTAATCCTTATGAAATTGTTAAATCATCATTTGAGGTTTCCATAATATATTTTTTCATCAATTATTATCTCATTCCTTTAATATTTCATCCAAAAAAGTAAACATCCATAATTATTCCAATTACCAAGAAATAAAACCAATTATTATAAAATTATTTCAACTAAACATAATGATATTTTTCCTAAAATAACGATTTTCATATCATAAAATTAATGGTCATATGTACCTTAAAAATTATATCAATTTTAACACAATTTAATCATTTTGATTCAATCTAAAATATTTTCCCAAATTTATAAAAACAAATCATACTACTGAAGAATCCATAGTCGTTCCATGAATCCCATAATACATATAAAATACCATAAAATCACCAATTAAAAATATCAATACAGAAACACATACTTCATTAAACATACTTCGTGAACCAATAGACATGTTGTATCATCTTGTTATTTCATAAAATATTCCATCAATCAATGATATGAATTATATCCTTGTGATTCATCAATATCAACACATAATCATTTCATATATTGATAACAAGAAAATAATTCATACCATCAATAAGGACATATGGAATTATTTGTTATCCCCATTATCTAGAGTCAATGTGTCAAACAAACATAAGGTAAATGGTCATGTTCTTGGTACACTTTTCTTTTTTGAGAGAGATGTTAAATATAATATGTTGACATCAATTGAAAAAGTTACCATGAGCTATTATTTTTTTGGTGAAAATAAAAGGTGTCATATGGGTCAAAAAAAATTAACAACGGTTTGAATACTCAAAAATCTATCAATATCAATCGAATAATCTTTTCCAATAATTGTGATTATAAAATAATTTCGAATGGATATATATGTTATGAAGGAACAGTTTTATTCCATCACGATAAATAATCCATAATCTATATAATCGAATATTAATAAAACAAGAAATTCTATAAAGTATATGTTTTTATAAATATAATACCAATAGAAACTACAAAATATATTTACCTTCAATTCATTTATAACTAAATCAACCACCTTAGTAAATATAATATCAAAAATATCATTACTCACTTAAAAACTCATAACATTAAACCATAATGTTGTATATAAGAATTTGAATTTATAATAATCCTTAAAATTGCAAACCCATGATAATTTTTATAACTCATAAAAAAAAATTCTAGGATACATCATAATATCTAATGTTGTCAAAATCCTAATTTGTTACCAAATATATAGACATGACCGTAAACATTATATATTCTAGTTATTTTAAACAACAATAAAAATTATTATCATTACAAAAATAATTTAGGTTTATTATTTTAGATAATTATGTCATCAATAATTCATTACATATCAATGTTTGAAAAAGATAATATTTTACTAAAGGATAGCATTCACCACCAAACGAAACACTTTTTTGAAATTGTACATTGTATCTTGTCATTCTCAATCATCACACTTTTCATCATTTAAAAATTCTCATCAAAACATATCCTTTATAATTTGGAAAAAATTTCTAAACATGGGATGATAACAAAATATTTTTTAAGGGATTTAATAGAATGAAAAATATTATTCTATTGAAAATCTATAAAAACTGTTTCATAAAAACATACCATTTTCTTTGAAAAGGGAATAGTATTGTCAAAAAGAAAATTATCCTACTTTTTGAATATCAACTATTTTTCATGAAAATATAATTAAATGAATATAAATTATATGTAGGTATCATGTGGAATAATTTTCCAAATTAATCATACAAACATTATTTCTCTATCATCTATGTAGGAAATAATAATAATCATTAAATTTGGAAAACTCACTACATCCCAATTATTATAATCTCTTAGGAGAAACCAAACAAGTTAACTAAATCTCATTTGCTAATGAATTAGAGAGTTATAATCGGCTCCCCCTTCCTTATTTTACCACTAATACATCAATCTTCATAAAAAATCTCAAGAACCATTACATAATAATAACATATAAAGCATGAATTCAAGAAACATCATTTAGTAAAATTACTTTTACATTTGGAAATCACATTTCTTTAGAAATACAGAAACATATAAATGAAAACATATTATTTTAAAAATAAAATTTAAAAAGTTTTATATACCCATAGAAAAATTAAATTTACATGAATTAGGAAAAACAACTTAATCTGTATAAGTTAAAAAACATTTATTCTACGTTACTGTCAGAAATGACACAGATAACCCTATTTTAGAAATATAAAAAAATATTCTATTAAAATCATTTTTAAAAAGTCAAATATGATTATGAATGAAAAAGCAATTAGTGGATAATATTGAAAAAAATTTTAAACAATTTTATAAAACATGGGTATTGAAGATAAACAATGTTTTATGTGTAACATTAAACATATTTTTTTAAGTCACTTTTAAAGTTCATATCATTAAAGGGGAAATTAAAGAAGTGAATAATATAAGAATATATAATGTAAATAAAAATATTAATATTATAATACGTAAAAATATATTAAAAATTCATTTCACATTTATGATTATCATGACATAATATAGTTGTATATGTTTAACCAAATGAATGAAAATTAGTTTAAGAAATCTATTACCCGACTCTTCGAATTAGTTGTGTATATTTTACCCTCATATGTATTGGATTAAATAATTTTATTAACTAATTAAAAACAATATTTATATTTTTAATACCTTATGTGGTTACATTCAAACATATTATGACCCATTCATTAATAATATTTTATTATTTTAATGGTTTAGGGGGGGTGTTTGCTTCATGGTTTAATGATCTGTTAATTTCTGTAAATTTATAGATGTTATTGTAAAATGGGAGTTCAATATTATAAATTCAAATAATGGGTATTAATTTACATCCATTTTTATAAATGGTCATATATTACATTTTTACTTCCTAGACAAGTATGATTAATTAGATAAAATAATAATGATAAATGTTCAGTTTATATTTCGGGGTATTCAGAACATCATTAGAAATTTTATTTTATTTTAATATTATATGAATATAATAGTTATAAAAACATAATTTTTTTATAAAATACCTATTAAAATATTATTTAACTATAATTATGATTTATTACCTTCCATGGAGGTGTTAATGGAATATGAACAAACAACCTTATTCCCAAAGGGGATTAACCAGTATTACATAAATAATAGTTAGTTTTATTTAATTAATAGGAGGAAATAAAATATGTGGAAATAATATATTCAATTTATAAACCTAAAATTACAATATATACATGTTTATGTAATTATTATTACTTTATAGACGAAATATATGAGGGGAATGTAGAATAATAAAAGAATGTAAGAGAGGTTTTTTGAGAAAATTACCTCCTAAAAATCAGCTCATTGAGTGTCCCTTAAGATGCGTAGATTTGGGTTATTGGTGAGAACAAAATAAATTTTATGAGGGTAGGTTTAGAATGAGATTTTTGGGTAGTAATTTTAGGATCTAAAATAATTGTGGGTCAAAATTGGTTGGTGAGGTGTGTTATTTGTACTTGAGGAGAAGTGGGTTTGAGTGATTAAAATAAGGAATATTTCGTATTTAATGCCAACTATATTGAGGTGGAATTATTTCAAATAAAATTCCATGAAATTAATATTTATGATAATTGTTATGGTCATCCCAAATATGCAACCAAATTTAAATTTTGTAGTTTTTATATTTTTAATCAATTTCTATTTTAACTGTAACCCATCTATTTATTAAACATTACGACAAAAAATAATATTTTGTTAACATTGTAAATTTTTCTTGTTACTAAAAAATATTATTAGAATAAAAATTCATTCTGACATATCGATTCAAAATATGTAATTAATTTTACCAAATTAAATACACTAAATAGAAAAACATAGACTGAAAACTAATATCGTAGACACAATGAAAAAGTGGGTTTTAATGTCAGAAGTTCAAAAGATTGAAAGGTTTTCATATCCAATATCATTTTTAAATTGATTTTAATGAACTAAATTAAATTTATTCACTTATAATTGATCTAAATAAACTATAAAACCAATAAAAATTATAATATAATTATATGAATAATTTATTATAAGAAGTATTTTTCAATTAAAATTTAGTGATTTTATCAATTCATAAAAAATAAAACGTGTCAATAATTAACTAAAACTCCCCATAAGGTAATTTTTATATAAATTTTTCAAAAATAAATTTGATCAATCCCAAATAAATTTAAAAATGTGTTAAAATTATGATTTACAATTGTTCCATCATTAAAAGGAAAAAAATTTCCTTTTAGAAAAATATGGCTTTCATTCTTTAAATATGTTTTATTACACTATTTATCCTATCAAATATAATGGATTTATTTATGAAATATTTACTAAAGACATAACTTATTAATATTATTAATATATTTAATAACACTGATAAATTTAATTTATTATGACAAAATGTCATTATCAGCAAAAAATATTGTTTTATAAAAACAAAAAAATTTATACAATTGGTTTTTTTACATTCATTTTTAATTAATTGTTAACCAACAAATTCATTTTATAATCCTGAGTATACTATATTTTCAAAATTTAGTTAATATCATTCATTCTTATCATTACAATGGGTGTATGAAAACTCTCATATTTAATTAATAATATTTATTTATTTATTTATGCTTGATGTGGTTTATCTTGTCTTATATTTTATATATTGATTAATTTCAAAATATTAGGGAATTACATTCAATTATCATCTTAATACTCTCCAACTAATCTTTATCATCCTGGTCATCATTAGTACCTCAAATGGGTGGAGTCCAATAAAAAATTATTTCATGATCTTAATCATTATACTAGATTAGACATGAACCTATTACTTGATCCTGGTCAAAAAAAATATATTTTTATCTCCATAAATCATAATATTATATAAACATCCTCAATTGGGTTTTTATATGTACAAGGGATCACAAAATTGAAATTATATGAAGCACTTTTAGTAAGATTAATTTTTAATATTCAAGAGGAAGTGATCTAAAAATAAATAAAATAAAATGATTGAAATCGTGAAAATTAATCACTAAAGGAAGTAATTAATATAATACAATAAATTAAATATCAACTAAATATCTATATGCTAATGAAAAAAATAAAAATCATGTTGAATTTCATTGTTTATTTACATGATCTCCCACCTGTTCCCCCATAAAATATTGAAAAATATAAATCCATCATTTAAAACATTTAAAACCCCAAAAATCCGATGGAAACTCAATGTTAAGTACTAATGATTTTAGGAAAAAATAATCTATTATAATTATTTTATTAATTTTAATGTTGAGAATATGTAGTTATTTTATTGTTGAAAAAAATGGTTCTTATTGAAAAAATGTATTGGAATTCATCTGGGGTAGGGGAGGTGTATGGATCATGGACCTAGTTTCCCAGAGCTGGTGCCTTATATTAATACATTAGAATGATTACATGAAATCCTTATCCCAAAGAAAATAACTATTTTTTATTTTAGGAAAAAAACATTCAAAAAAATGTTTTATATTAGAACATGAGATAAAATTGAAAATAGAAAATCTATTGATAACATCTATGAATCCTTGATTATCCATTGAAGTAAATCAAAATATTCATTTTCACAAGCTTGTGAAAATAAAACATACGAAAGTGTTGTACTCAAATTCTCAATAAAAGTTTGTAATACAACCAATGTTATCATAAAAATAAACATCAGGCAAGGTGAAACGCTAAAAACAAATGACTTTAATAATATAATCAAGCATTCTATGGATGTAACGATAGATTATTAAATACTTTCATAAAAATGTTCATAAGATATTAAAACAAACATATTGATATTACACAAGTAGAATAATCACATTGTTTATCAATTACTAATACAAAAATGAGGGAATTCATAATGCCATATATCTAAGTCAAATGTTAATGTCCTCGACCCAGATGTCACAAACTACTAGGGTATGGCCACATCCAAAACCCAATTATATTGTGTTTCATTGGACCTACTGATACATAGAGGGGATATAATGGGTCCCACCAATCACATGCCATGTATAATGAATTCCACATTTGAAATGTGGTATGTATAAACTTTTTGAACATATTAAAAAACATTCCACAATATGTACTCTTAAACATTAACCATCTGGTGTTGTATGGTGAATAGTATCAACATAACACATCCATAGTAAAATTGTTCATAATACATATAATAAAATATGTTATATGATAAAAAAAGATATTAACATCAATAAGACATAAAATTTAGTATAGGTTTTGAAATAGTTAATATATATAGAATTGTGAATACCCAAAAATACACCATGGCCCCATAAAATATTATTATAAAAAGTGTTAAACTATAGATCAAAAGAAAGGATGTGTTAATGTGGAAAACATACCACCGAAAAAGAGATAAATATCTTTCATCCTTAATTTTGACCCCTTCTACAATACCCACTGCATCCTTATGGGTGTGTTCCTCTCCGTACAAAATTAGGGTTGTTGTCACACCCAGATATTCAATTCTATGCTTTGATTCAAATCATCTTTGACTTCATAGCTTCCTCTTGGTTTTTGGGTGTTACCGGATTGAAATTTTAGTTCCTATTGTGTCATTTATATATGACCTTAGTCACAATGGTATTTTATGGTACATGGAATCCTCTTTTTTGAATAGTGATTAAATTAGGTTAAGGTATTTTGGAGTTTTATTAGAAACAATCCTAGTGGCATCACTTGTGTGGTAAGTTTTCATCGTTTACTATACCCTTGAGATGGATATGTATTAGGGTGAAATGGTTTTTTTCTATTGTTTATATTTCTCCTCTATACATTTCCAACGCCCCCTTGTAATCCCCCATTTACACCCTTTAAATAATAGGATAATGGCATGGTATTGGGTTTCTAGATTACGCTACAATGTTTGGCTGCACAGTTTGAAACCGTGTAGTAAAACTCAGCAAGGTTGTCAAGCTCATAAAAAATGTTATCAAATTTCATGTTTTCACATCTAGAAACAAACCAAATACACCCCACTCTTATCTATTTCGTGCCTTACCTCCATGGATAGACTCCATTCTCTCTCACCTTCCCTTGGAAGACAATTTTTAAGGGATATTTGATTGGGGAAACATCAAAATCATGCATGTATGTCTTTATCTCAATGATTTATTCCCTCTAATTAGGGTTTTCTACACCCAATATTGATTAATAAAGATTCAAGAAGATAATTATCATAACTAGTGTATTATATCATGTCCTTTGGGTGAAATTTTGAGGATTTATGATGTTTTCTACTTTATTGATGCGTAATGGTGGTGCAGTTTATGTTTTGCACCATGATTTGAGAGTTTGGACATAGTTGGTATGTGATTCTGTGTGTAAGAAATTATTTATGAGTTATATTTCTCTATTTATTAATTAATATTATACTTATTCTTTAGTGTGTGGTGTTAAAACCATTTTATGTAGCAATAATAAATCATTTATTGTTAGAGTTAATTTTTTTTGAAGTGTGTATTTTTCAATTGTAATTCATCTGATTTATCTTTTGGTTATTTTATAAAATGAGAAAAGGATTTATTAGTTATTGAAGGAGGATTAGAACCCAGTTTGTTAAGGATTAATTGTCATGATGACCTCAATAAGGCATTTTTTAGGGGTGTTATGTGTAAAACTATGTTTTACTCCTTGAAATCGTTTATGAAAATGTGTGTTTTTCATGTGTGTCTTTTGTGGTATAATTTGAGGTTATTTTATAGTAATTGATAATTTTTTAATAAATGTTTAATGGGATTGCAATTATGATTTTTTAGGGTCTTTGAATTAATTTTTCATTCAATGTGGGTTTTGAAATGGCTTTTGGGTGTAATACATAGTTATACCCTTTGGGATTATTTTGTAAAAATTAAAATGTTTTATTCGGTTAAAAAAAGATTAAAAGGCAGTATATCTACTTTTTGGGTGAGTTTTATCTACTAATATGGGTTTTTTAAAGGTAAATTTGAGATTTATGATGTCAAACATTATCAAAACGTTTTACAAATTGGAAAAAATTTATCAAATAGAAAGTGAGTGGTGAAACACATTTGTTGATTTTTTTGTGTGACTCTGATGTGAAAAATGAGTTTTTTTTATGAAAGGATTATTATGTCATGTTTGTGTGGGATGTTATTTGAGTATCACTATCTACGAACGGTTTTATAAAATTGTTTAACGTATTTTTGGAAGTGTTAAAGAAAATTTGAAATGTGCTGTGGGATATTTTGGTGTGAGTAAGATTTCAAAATGTATTTGAGTGAAAAAGTTGATTATGTGGCATGCCTGATATACATATGGGATTTTTGGTTAATCTTTGATGTGAAAGAGTTATTTACAAGTGAAAATGTATTTATTTACATGTTGAAATTGTATGATAACAAGAGGGAAACCCAAGTATCTTTGTGGGTGGACCTGTGCTAGTATTCTAGTTATCCAGTGGGGTGTGGCCTAAATTTCACATAACATGTTTGATGCTTAAAACAATAAAAAACTATGATGATGATGATGATGATGGGGGACCTCTAGTAGTTGTGTTTATTCCCTAATAGTGGCTCGTGTGCATGATAATTGATATTCTGATGGTTACACTCACCAAGATACCAGGGGCCAGGACCCACAACGAACTATTTCCTAGGAGTTATTTTCCAATTTCTTGTGCTCATTAGTTTTATCGAGCATAGCATCAGAATACAATACAGTTGGATAGAAAATTCATTAGAATTGAAATTATTTTGTAATGTTTTTATTCTTTATAATAATCCACTTGATAACTGTTTTTATTTAAGTTCCATCTTAGTGAAATTGTAACTAGAATTTCATGTCTTAGAAAACATCCATTATTTTTTTTATTTGAATGTTTATCACATGGAATATCATATTAATGGTATCCTACTAAGATTTTTATCACACCATTAATTCAACATTGGGTGTAAGAAAACATGGTTTTTTTTTCATAGGGTTGGGTATATCTTTTGTGCCAATGGTCTAGGTATTTAGTGGCCCATCGGGATGCTGTGTTAGGGAGATGGCTTGAGGGTTGGTTATAGATTTTGTGCCAATGGTCCAGGTATTTAGTGTCCCATCCGGATGCTGTGTTGGGGAGATGGCTTGAGGGCGATGCCTCTCACCATGGGGGGGTTATGTGGTTATTTTTTGTTTTATTATTTTGTTACAGTCTGTGGTAGTTTCATTAAATTATTTATTCAATACTAAATTTTTCTAAATGAGGGTTTTCTTTGAAAAATATAGATTTGTTTTACTAGACTTTTTGTCGTTCTATGTTTAAAAACACAAGTTAATCTTTCTCAATATTTCTTAAGATACTTGGGAAATTTTTTCATAAAATGGGGATCGATAACACCCTTTAGGACTTAACATGGGATGGGTTGGGTAACGGTTTTGATGGATAACAGATTCGGTTTGTGACAAAACGGTTTTAGAAGAGGATGAGGTTATCTCTTTAAGTCATGTTATTTGGGAAACAATCAGGATATCATGGATTTAGGTTAGTCGGGACAGGGGATTCTGGTTATGGGTATTGGGCCTAATAACCACATCCCAGGATGGGATTCATGTGTCCGGGGAAATTTGAGTCTTACCTCACACCATCGATTTTCATTGATTGATGACGATTAGGGGAAATGAAAACATAGTTGGGATAATGGTCTTAGTGAACTCGAAGGGCCTATAAAGCCATGTGGAGCTTAGGATCATTACATATAACACTCTATGTGATGGTGATGTTATTGGCATATGGCCACCAACCCTATGTCCAATTCACCAATTGAAGATATTTTCCCTTTTCGTAGTCTGATTTTAATTAGTTTTGAAATCATGGAAGATTGGTTTTAATGAATATATTTCATGGTTTTATGGAGTATTCTGTTTTTATATATTTATTTTATAATAAAGACAGAAAACTTTGCTTTGTGAAATTGTGGAACTGAATTTTCAGAATTTTTTTGAAATGGAAAATGGTGTGTTTACACTTCTTTTGAAAGCATTAACATACTTAAGGTTGATTTTAAAAAAGTGTTTGCAATTGAGTTTTCTAAGATATTGTAATGTGTTTTAATGGGATGAGATGTTCTGAAAATTATGTGAATGAATTGTAATTGAGTTTATATCTGAATGTTTGTGACATTCTAAAGGTTTCTTTAAGAAGTAAACTGGGATTTTGTTTTTTTGGTTAGCAGTATTGAGAAAAATAATTTTTGGTTGATTTTTTAGGTTTTTAAAAGTTGATTTTTTTTACATTTGGTGTTTTCATGAGTGACCATATAAATGGGGTTTTATGGGATGTTGTATGGTAAATTATATTAATGGATGAGATTTAGGATGGATATTATGAGGGTTTCTGGAGTTTTATGGAAACATCCATGTGTGAGGCCCATGGGGTTCTATTGGTGGGTACACTAACCGCAGAACCATTTTTTTCTTCCAAGAGATGCATTTAAAGGAAAAAAAGTGTCTTGATTAATGGTTTTGGATGGTGTGTATTATGTGTTTCTAGAAATTTTGTTGTTGTGGGATTTTTTGATTCCAAGAACCCCACATGTTTCAGTTGTGTTTTGGGGTTGTGTTTCATTGGTAAGCTAGGGTGAAGGATGGGTTGGTGTTCACATGAAAAAAAATGTTTTGGGATTCCATTATTTTGGTTCCCCTCATGTGTTATATTCTAGATTGTGGTATGATTTTTCTAATGGACCATATATGTTGGTTCATTGGGTTCTCTCATTGGATAAGGTATGACCCATTAAGGGTTAGTGCATGACTGAAGTGTATCCTAGATTGTTTTTCTGTTTGAAAATCCTCCAGCTGATCAATATAAAGAATATTTTTCACATGATTTGGAGATTTGGATTACTCCATTTCCATTCCTCGATTTGTGGATCCCCTTTTAGTAGTATAGTGCTTGTGGAAGGCCGAAATAAACTTTAGTATCTTATGTTACATGATTTATAGATGGTGGATGTGGTCTACAGATGTTAGTGTGGAGGAGTTTCTGGATAGTGTTTAAGAGGGCATATGGGTCCTTCAATGTTTTATTGAATCATAATATCACATTAAAACTCATGTGTGGGAAATTTGATCATGAGGGGCTATTGTGGCACTTTAATTAATTGTGTGATGTTAAAGGACGTTTCATAAGGTCCCTCTTCATGTATTTTTTCAATCACTCCAAATGGTCATGTTCAGTGATTCCTTGTGATGTCATCCACTCGATTGATAGTAAATGTGAGGTTTGTGAAATCCTATGATATTCTCTATTATGTTGGGAGTATGTATCCCTTGGTAAACCATCAAAATACTATTTTTTAGAGGAAGATTATTATATTTTTCATTTCCGTCTATTGTTTCTCACACAAAGAAACAAGTGGTGATGTGTGTGAATCATTTAATCCATTTTTTGAGTGAAATGTTCTGTTAGAATAAGGTGAGTTTTGAATGTGTTAAGTATTGGTATACTTATAATGTATTACAATGTAGTTGTTTGTATCACCTGAAGGAAATTATTTTTTTGAGGGGTTTCTAAAGCCTAACTATGAGGATGGAGATGCTTTAATCATTTGAGATCTAGCCTTAGGTCCTAGAGAGATGATGGCGTGTAGTCATGGGATATCATGTGGTCGTTCAAAACCTTGTACAATGTCTTATCCTCAATATGAAATATAGTAAGTGTCTAATCCTCTGGGTCTTTATCTTGCTTTTGTTTTTCTCATTCAATGGAAATTGGCAGAGGGCATCATTCACATGTTATCGCGAAATGTCATTCTTTTCCCCTTTGAATTCAATTTTTTTGTTGGAGTATTTTTGGGAATTTGGTTAGACAAATTTTTTCACATGTTTGGTGCATGGATAGTAGAAATTGTGCACCAGGAAACCACGAATATAGAAGGATCCACATGGTTAATGCATGGTTTCCCCAAACCGTGAGGACTAACCATGAGACCATCCAAACTCTTTGAATTTTGGGGACTCTCTTTGATTGACCATGATGGTTGGTTAAGATGGTTGGTTCTTATGTTGGGGATACCCACTACATTTCACAAGTATGTTTCTTTAAAATTTTCAAATGGAAGTCATCCCCTTCTACCAGGGAGTCCATTCAGGCCTCCACCTATTAGTGTCTTGATTCTTTCTCGAGAAAAAATATGTTTTATGTTTTTTTGGGGAGCCAATTTTTTTCTCCTCATACTAGTAACTCAGATTGGTCTTTTGTATTGGAGTGGTGTTAGGTAGTCTTGTTCCGAGATATCTTACAACCAACATCTTCCTTGGGTAAAACTTGGGATTGGAGAACACCCAAAAATTTGTTTGAATCAACGTAAGTGTAACCATGTTTGTTTTTGTTGTTCATTTGGAAGAATTTATGGAATCTTGTTAGGATAGTGTTTTAGGAGATTTTAATTTTGTGTAAATTCTAAAAGTACTTGATCTTTTTAGTAAAGTAGTGTTAGTTTTGTTTTGTGATAGTATTCCATCATTAATTGGCCAGTAGAGGTGTTTTGGTGTTGGGATAAAACATGGAAAAGGATTAAATATTTTTTCATCGGTATAGATTGGGTTTTTATATAAACTTTGTAATAGATTCCTATAGGTAGAAAGATTTATGGTGGGGAGAAATTTCACAACCGAATTTTCAATTCCATGATTTGATTAAAATTATATTTCTGTTCGTAGCTTTCTCTTGGGTTTCATGTATACCAATTTTGAAATTTTGGTTCCTCTTCTATTATTTATCAATAACATTATACTTGGGGATATTTTATTGTACATGGAATCCTATGATGTTGACGTGATCATATGAGATTTTGGTGTTTTGGAGTTGGATTAGTGACACTCCTAGTGGCACCACTTGTGTGGTAAGCTGTCAGCGTGGTTTGTACCCTTTAGTTGGACGAGTCTTGGGTGAAATGGTTGGTTTATATTCTGTATTTTATCCCCTATTCATTTACTATCATTACCCATATGTTTCCCCCTTGTAAAATCCTGAAATTGGAGGAGAATTTCATAGTATTGGGTGGCCAAAACATGCCGCATAGTTTGGCCGCACTGTTCGAAACTGTGAATAGTTTTCAACCTCATAAAAAAAGATTTGAAATTCCATGGTTTCCCTTCCAGAAATAAACAAAATCATCCCCCTTTATTTTACATTTTTTAACATACCTCTATGTATATCCTCCATGCTCTCTCACCCTACCTTGGAACTCAATTTTGAAGGGATATTTGATGGGAGAAACAACAAAATAATTGAATTAAATATTTTTTCTTTCATTTCTTCCCTCTCTGTATGGTTACATTCATCCTTTATTGAGTTTTAATTTTTCAAAAAGCAAGTTTTCATAACCAGGGTTTAACTTCTTGTATTTTGGGTGAAATATTGATGTTTTAGGTTGCATTACAATTTCATGAGGTGCGGTAGTGGGGCAGTTGATGTTTCACATCATGATTTGATTGTTTCTGCACATCTTGTAGGTGATTAAACCTGTTATCAATTACTTATTAGATAGCTTGTTTGGTTTATTAGTTTATCATGTTCCCAATCTATTTTCTGTGGTGAGAAAAAACATTTTTGGTATCAATAGTAGATAATTTATTATTAAATTTACATTTTTGTTTGAAGTGTATATTTATCAAAAGTATTTCATGTGGTATATCTTCTAGTTGTCTTATAAAATGTGAAAGGGATTTATTATTTGGAAAAATAGTCATAAAAAATTGATTTGGTAATGTTTTATTATTATCTGTGCACCAAAAGGTGGGTTTGAATGGGTGTTATGTGTAAAAACTTGTTTTAATCCTCGAAAGTGTTTTATGAAAATGTTTGTATTTCCTGTGTATCTTTTGTGGTTTAATTTGAGGTGATTTTATAGTACTTTATAATGGTTGAATAAATGTTTCAAGGGGTTCATATTCTACTTTGGTAGGGTATTAGTGCGAATTTGGCCATTAAAGGGGGATTTAAAATGGTATTTGTGTGAAAGACATAGTTATACCCTTTGGGATTATTTTGTGAAAATTGTATATGTTTTATTTTTGTTAATAAATGATGAAAAAGAGTTATTATGTATAATTTGGATGAGTTTGGAAACCTAATATGGGTTTCTGAATGTAAATTAGATGTTTTAAGATGAAAAACATTTTTGGAATGCTTTATAAATTGTTGAAATGTTTTAGAAAATGGCCAGAAAGGGAATAATCACATTTGTTGGCTGTTTTTTCAGTGTGATGTGAAAAATGAATTTTTTTTGAAAATAGTATTATGTGATGTGTGTGTGGGATGTTATTTGAGTTTGAATATCTTTTAACTCTTTTATAAATTTTTATTGTATTTTTGGAAATGTTAAAAAATGTGAAAATTGTTCTGGGCTATTTGGGTGTGAGTATGATTTAAAAATGCATTTGAATGAAAAATTGGATTATGTGACATGACTGATATACATGTGGGTTTTTTTATGAATGTGTGATGTGGAAGTGGTATTTTAATGTGAAAATTATTTTTCATGACTTGTTCAACATTTATGAGGACACGAGGGAAACCCGGTTATCTAGGTGGGTGGACGTTTACTAGTATTCTAGTGCTCCCGTGGGGTTTGGCCTTATGTTTATGTAGCATGTTTGATGCTTACTACAATAAATAAACTATGTGGATTATGATGATGGGGGCATACTAGGTTGTTGGTATTCTCTATACTAATATTATGTGAGCTCGAGAATAGATATTGTGATTGTTACACTGACTGAGATACGAGGTTCTTGGGACCCACAAAAAGCTATTTCCATCGGGCTACATTCCCATTCCTTGTTCTCATTAGTTACTTGGTTCATAATTTCATAATAAAAAGTGGTTGGCGAGAATATTCAGTTTCATTGACAACATTTAAAAATGTGGTTATTATTTAAAACATCCCACTTGAAAACTGCATTTATTTATGTTGCATTTAAAGAAATAGTTACTAGCATTTCATGTCTTAGAAATATTTAATACTTTTCATATTTTAATTCTTATGACATCTAATCACATAGTAGTGGTATCCTACTAGGATTTGGATCACATTTTACTTACATATTTGGGTTTAAGTATACTGGGTTATTTTTTTCCATGGGTTTGGGTACAGATTGTTTTCTAATGATTCATGTTTTTAAAGGTCAATCATGATGTGGTGTTTTGGAGACGCCTTGAGGGGGATGCCTCTCGCCATGGGGAGGTTCTTGGGATTTGATTTTTGGTTTTAGTCATTTATTATTTTCTTTATTAGTTATTTTAATCTGTGCAATTAAATTCTAAATGTTTGAAAATGATGGTTTTGTTTAAAAAATCATGATTGGTTTTATTGTACTTGTTTTTTATTGTATGTTTATTAAATCAGGTATATCATTAGGAATATTCGTTTAATGATACCCAGAAACATGTTCCAGCACATGGGGATCACGAACGCCCATCTGGACATTCCACAGGCCGGTTTGGGTGCTGGTTTCGATGGTGACCAGATTCATTTTGTGACCAAATAGAATTTGTGGAGGTTCAGGTTAACTCTTTGGGTCATGTTATTTGGGAAACAACAGTGATAGTCTAGAGTAGGGATTTCATAGACATTTAATTCCAAGTACAGTTACTATTCATGATCACCACACCTCATGAAAGGATTCAAGCCTCTTGGGGGTGTCAATACTTATCTGATTCCTTTTGTTTTATAGGTTTGATATTGATTTGGGAAAATGAAAAGAGAGTTGTGTTAATGGTCGTAGTGAGCTTGCATGTCTTGGAAATTCATGTGTAGCCGAGGAAAAATCCTAAGAACATTATCTGTGATGGTTATGTGATTTTCGTATGTCTTTCAACCATGTTTCAATTTCACCCACAGAAGCTAGTTTCCCCTCGTATTTTCGTGTGTCTTATAGTTTTAATATCTTGAATGTTTAGTTTGAAAAGAAAAATATCATTTTTTCATAGAGCATAATGATTTTTTGAATTTATTTTCTAATAAATAGGTAATGGTTTGATTTATTTAATTGTGGAAATGAATTTTTTGAATTGTTTTGAAATTGAAAATGGTGTGTTTACACCTTTTTTGAATAAAAGGAACATGTTAAGGTTGTTTTTTAAAAAGTGATACCAATAGTGTTTTCTAAACTATTGATATGTGCCTTAATGGGATGAGATGAATTAAATTATTGTGATTGAATTGGAAGTATGTTCATATATTAATTTTTGGGTATTTTTTAATAACATTATATGTTTCAAACTGGGATTTTGATTTCATGGTTTTCGGTCATGAGAAAAAGGATGGAATTGTTGATTGTTTTGGTTTTGATAGGTGGATAGACCTTTTTTTAATCATTTGGTATTTATAGGATGGAACACATTAATGGGGTTATATGGGATTATGTATGGTTAATGGAATGACTTGATGAGTTTCATGATAGATATGAGGATGTCTCTCAGAGTGGCATGGAAAGATGCTTGTGTGATTCCCATGGGGTTCCATTGGTGGATTTGCTAACGACTGAACCATTTGTTTTCAAAGTAATGATTTTAATGGTAAAAATGGTGACTTGATTTCTCGTTTGGGAAGGCATTTATTATATGTTTCTAGAAATGTGGTTGTTGTGGGATTTTATGTGTCAATAAACCCTCTTGTTTGTATGGTTTTTTGGGTTTTTGTTTCTTTGTTAAGTTACGTTAATGGATGGGTTAGTTGTATCTTTATGGAATTTTTATGGTATGCCATTATGGTGCTTCCCCTCGTGTGTTTTATTATGGTTTGTGGTATGTTTTTACTAAAGGAAAATCTCGGTTGGGTCCTTGGGTACTATCATTGGATAAGTTACACCCCCATTAATTGTTAGTGCCTGACTGAAGTATTACCTAGATTGTTTTGATATTATAAAATCCCCCAGTTTTAAAAAATTATTTTTCTCTCCAGATTTGGAGATTGAATTTACAACATTTCCTTTATTTGATTTTTGGATCCTCTTGTAGAAGTTGAGTTATTTTGGAAGGTGGAAATAATCCATAGTATCTTTAGTTACTTGATTCATCAAAGGTGGATGTGGTTTGGGATATTAGTGTGGATGAGTATCTAGATGGTGTTTAAGTGGGCCTCAAGAACCTACCCAATCTCTTTAAAGAACGAATTCATGTTAAACCCCATGTGTGGGAAATCTGGCTATGAGAGGCTATTATTCACACTTTCTGTAATTTCTTGATGTTTAGGGATATAGCATTAGGTCCCTTTCCATGTATTGTTTCAGTCAGTCACAATGGTCATGTTTGGTGGCTCCTTATGTTGTAATGTGAACTTTTGACTATAAATGTGAGGGTCGTGAAATACTCTAAGAGTCCCTATTATGATGGGAGTATATATCCCATTGGTAAAACGTCAAAATCCTCCTTTTTAGGGTAATGTGATTATATGTTTCCTTCCATTCAATTTTTTCACACCAGAAGAAATATGATGTGATGTGTATGTATATTATATTCCCTTGTTTCAATGAAATGTCATGATAGGGTAAGATAATATTGGAATAGTTATGTCTTGGTAAATTTATCATGGTATGTAGTGTCGTTTTATGTAGTAGCGGAGGAGAGGTTATGTTCAGCGGGATTCAAAAGCATAATTATGATGTTGAAGATGCTTTAATCATTTGAGCTCCAACTATAAGTCCCATAGAAAAGTGGGAACATAGTCAGAGGAAAAACATAGGGTCTTTCAAACCATTTTACAATTTATTACCCTTAGTATGAAATATTTCAAGGGTCTAAACCTCTGGCATCGTCATCTTGATTCTACTTTTCTCATTCAGAAGAATGAGGTATAGGGCCTCGTGCCTAGGTTTTCTCCCAATATCAATCTTTTCCACCTTGGTTTACATTTAGTATTTTTATAATGGATTGGAATTTGTTTAGGAAGGTTGAGTGCCTACTTATGCATGGTTATTAGTATCAATTCCCTAGGAAACTATGCAGATAGAAGGATCCATAGTGTAAGCACCCGGTTTCCCCAAACAGTGTAGACTAACTTTGTGTCCATATTGACTCTTTTAATTTTGGGTTCATTCTGTGTCAGACCATGGTGATCATTTAAGTATTTTAGTTATTTTGGTTGTGAAACCCACTATGTTTCTCATTTATGTTCCTTTAGAAATTTCAAATGGATGTCTACCTCTTGTATCAGAGAGTACATCCAGGTTTCCCCCTGCTTGTGTCTTGATTATGTCTCGAGATAATATAAGTTTTCTCTTATAGTGGGTTTCCCATTTGTGTCTCCTCATAATAGTAACTCATATTGGTCATTGGTATTGGCTTTGCAATATTTATACTTGATCAATGCAATCTTACTACCTACATCTTCCCTAGGTAACGTTGGGATGGGATAATTCTCAATAGTTTGGTTAAAGTAGGGTAAGTGTAACATTACTCATTGTTGTTGTTTTTTGGGTAAATTGATGTAATATTGTTTTAATATTGTTTGGGTAGTTTTATTTATGGATAAATTCTAAATATTCTCGATCACTTTAGTAATGTGTTGTATGTTTTTTTATTTAAAATTATTCGTTCTTTAATTGACCACTATATGTGTTTAGGAATTTTGGGACAAACATGGAAAAGAAGTACATCTTAGATTCTTGGTTGGGTTTTGTTTTTTAATTGTACTTGGAGTTTATTTTCAAGGGATAAAAGCTTTATGGTGGGTTAATTATCCCTCCTATATTTTCAATTCCATGATTTGATTCAAATCCTCTATAGTTTCATAGAATTCTCTTGGTTTCCTGGTGTTGCGGGTTTGAAATTTTGGGTCCTCTTGTGTTATTTATCTATGAACATATTCTTGGGGGTATTTTATGGTACATGGACTTATATTTTTTCAATGTGATGTTAGGAGGTTGTGGTGATTTTGAGTTTGACTAGTGACACTCCTAGTGGTACCACTAGTGTGGTTAGTTGTTGACATGTGTTGTTCCCTTGAGTTGGAAGAGTAATTTAGTGAAAATGTAGCTATTTATTGGTTATTTTTGTCTCATATACTTGTCTTATCTTTTCCCCATGGTTTTCCACTTGGATTCCAATGAAATGAGAGGATTGTGGCACAGTTTTGGGTGGCCGGATCAGGCCACACGGTTCAAAACCGTGCCGCCAAACTGTTCAAGGGTGTGCAGCTCATAAAAAATGTTCTGAAATTCCATGTTTTCTATTTCTAAAATAAACAAAATCCACCCCTATCTTCTCTATTTCTGGACCTTCCTTCAGGTATTGCCTTTATGATATCTCTATGTCCCTTTGAACTCAATTTTGAAGGGAGGTTTGATTTGGGAACCATCAAAAACATGCTTGTAATACATTATTTTTTTATTTCATCCCTCTATTTATAATTTCTTTCACCATTTATTGAGTTCTATAGTTTCTATAATAATTTTATTGTACCTAGGGTTTAGGTTCTTGTCTTTTGGGTAAAATATTGAGGTTTTACGTTGCCTTATACTTCCTTGAGGTGCGAAAATGGTGCAGTTGAATATTCGCACCAATATTTGAGGGTTTTGACACATTAGGTATGAGATTACATGTGTAATAAATTATTTATGAGTAAGATTTATTGTTATATTATATTAGGATTTCACTAATATATTGTGTTTGGTTAGAAAACCATTTTTGGTGTAAATAGTAAAGCATTTATTGTTAAAGATTATTTTTTGTTTGAAGTAAGACTTTTTCAAATTTAATTCATGTGATATCTCTTGTGGTTGTTTTATAAAGTGTGAATTGGATTTATTAATTGATGAAAGGTTTTGAAATATCTAGTTTGGTAATGTACTATTTTCATCCCTTCCTCAAATGGTTGTTTTTAATGGGTAGTATGTGTAAAACCTTATTTTACTCCTTGAATATATTTTATAAAAATGTGTGTTTTAAATGTTTATATTTTGTGATGTAATTTGAGGTGATTTTATAGTACTTGATAATTGTTTAATAAATATTGATAGGGATTAAAATTATTATTTGGTATGGTCATTGTGGGAATTTGTCCTTGAAAGGGGGTTTTGAAATGGATTTTCTGTGCAAGACATAGTTATACCCTTTGGGATTATTTTGATTGAATTGTAAATGTTTTATATGGTTAAAAAATTGGTAAAATGGTGTATATGTACTGTTTGGGTGAGTGTGTACATAATATTGGTTTTAGAAAGGAGAAGTGGGGATTTATGATGTTAACTGTTTTCAGAATGTTTTATAATATGATGTCAAATTTTATAAAATGGAAAGAAACGAGAGAAACATGTTTGTGGGATGTTTGGTGTGAGTGTGATGAGAAAAAATGAATTTAGTTTATGAAAGGAGTATTATGACATGTGTTTTCAAGATGTTATGTGAGATATAAATTCTTGTAAGGGATTTATGAAAAATTTTAAATGATTTGTGGAAGTGTAAAAGAAATGTGAAATGCGTTGTTGGTTATTTTGGTGTGAGTATGATTTCAAAATGCATTTGAAGGAAAAAATGGATGATGTGACTTGTGAGATATACATGTGGGATGTTTGGTGAATGTGTGATTTTGAAGTGGTATTTTCATGTGAAATTTATTATCCCTATATTGTTTAACTTGTATTAGCACAAGTGGGAAAACTGAGTATCTAGGTGGGTGTTCATGTACTAGTATGTTAGTGATCTCGTGGGGTTTGGCCTCAGTTTCACATAGCATGTTTGACACATACAACACTAAAACAACTATGATGATTATGATAATGGGGGAAAGCAATGTTATATGTATGCTCCATAATAGTGTTTCATGTACACGAGAACAGATATTGTTATTATTACTCTCACTAAGATTGGAGGTACCATGGACTCACAATGAGAAAGTACATAGGGTATATTTTCCCATTGTTTGTGATCATTAGTTACATAGAGCATACCATCAGCTAATAGTATGGTTGGATTGAAAATTCAGTATCATATAAATCATTTTAAAGGTTTTGATTCTTTAAAATAGCTCACATGAAACTTCTTTTAATTAAGTTGCATCTTAGATAATTTTTTACTAGCATTTCAGGTCTTGGAAAACATCCTCTCTTTTCCTCTTTGAATGTTTTCCACATGAAATCTCATAGTGTCATTATATTATTGATCATTGGATCACACCCTACTTTCAATTTTTGGTGTTTGTAGACTTGGTTATTTTTTTTCGATGGTTTGGGTACAACTTGTGTGCCAATAGTTTAGGTTTTTAGTAGTCCATCGTGATGCAGTTTTGTGGAGATGGCTTGAGGGCAATGCCTCTCACCAAGTAGTGGTTAACGGGATATTACTTTTTGTTTTATTCATTTTTTATAAACCTTTAGAGTTGTTTTAAACCTGGTAATTCAGTCTAATTTTTTTTGTAAAAGATGGTTTATAAAAAAATCAGATTTATTTTATTGGACATATTTGTCGTTGTTTGTTTATAAACTCGGGTTAATCATTCCAAATATTTGTTTTATGTTACCTGAGAACATGTTCCAGTCCGTGGGTATCGGGAACACCCTTTAATAATTTCCACGGGTAGGGTTGGGTGCCATTATTGCTGGTGACCAGATTCGGTTAGTGACAGTTATCCAGTCATTAAACTGATCATCAGTATCCACAACATCCACATGACTATCAACAGAAACATGACCATCATAATAATATTCAATAGTAACATCATCCATATCATCCCCATTGGAAGTGATTTGATATGATTTCAAGATCTCACATGAGTATTTCCCAATAAACAAATTTTTTTGGCATCATGATCCAAAACAGATGAATTGGAAGTAGAAGATATTAATGTTTTGATACCTTTTGATACACATCTATACCTATAGTGTTATTCCAATATGGATAATTTTTCATCTCCACCATAGTGAATTTATATTTTACGTAATAATTTTTATGTGTAATAAAATTAATTTTTTCATCCATGAATACAAAAAATAGTTTCATAACCTAGTTGTGCAGAAAATAAAAAACATCAAGCAGCCCTGATTCCTTACCATACATTACAACCTCTAAAGGACAATTAGAAGAATTAATATCTATTGAAACTGGGACAAGAAGGATGAGAAATCCCTGTGAATTTCCTCGTGAAAATGTATGAAATTTATCACCCATACAAGTACACAAATTGGGTTCAGAGTCAAAATGAGTGGGCAACTACACATTTCATGTTCTCCCAAAATCATTAACAACTATCACAACTGATGATACAACAACTACCGACACAGCTATATTTACGGCAACATTAACCTGTGTAAAACCAGAGCACAACTTCCATTTTGTGGGGAACTGATCTCCCAATAGAATCAAATGGTCAATACCAAAAACAATATAATCTTTATTCTTTTGAAACATCACCCCATTTAGAGAGTAAATTTTCCCCTTGGGGTAATATTAGAACATAAAACAATGGGGAAGCCCCTGAAAAAACTAGTAAAACACCCACATCACCATCTACTAGACATTCGAAAATAGAATGTCTATATTTTCTAGCTACAACATCAGAAAACAAGCTACCCTCTTTTATAAACCAAAAAAACACATGATAAATATAATTTAATGGACATGTATAAGCATTCACACACATATGAGTAAAATAGAAAAAAACACTCTAATGAAATCTGTGAGGAATTTATGAGATATATACAATTTTACATGGAAAAGATGAGTTAGTTTGGATAATTATTTGCATTAAACGTGAAATAAAATAAGGTATCTTAAAAATGATTGAATCAGTATTTTATAAAAATAAATATGTCTTAAAAATATTATAGATTCCACTTTACAATAGGTAATAATTAGATATGTTTCATTGAGTCAAGGTTCGTTTTTAGGTAGAATTGAAAATGATATTTATGAAACATTTAACTTCCCATTAAATAAAGTAAAATTATAATTAATAATCATATATATAACATTTACATGTAATTATGAGTGTTAAATAATATTATTTTATAATTTAATTGGGATTAATAGTGAAAATGAGTATCTCTAATGAAAAAGGAGGTTCGGGTAGAATACCCTTACCTTATTACCGAATGAGTTCTACAGTTGACCTAAACATTCGGGATACAACATTAAATCCATAAATTAAATAATTTATTAAATTATATATATTTATATATATATATATATATATTAATTTTATTGATTTCATTTGTGGAATTTTTGAAGAGTCATAAGATATCTTCTTATTAGTTAGGAGTGTTCAATTCCTTGGTTTTCATGACTAATATACAAGTATATGAGTATTAAAGTTCAAGTGTAATGTGTATAATTTTTCAAAATTGAATTTATATTGTACTAATGAACATATATAATAATAAATGGTGATATAATTTATTTGTTTATATTGTATGAGGATGAGTTCTTAAATATATCATTAAAGATAATCATATAGATAATTTTTGCAATATTTCCATAATTATGTACTACTTTTGACGTATGAATAAGTATTATTTATATATGATAGTTTTAGAAAATTAAATAAGATATCGTATATTTTTTATAATTGAGTTCAATCATAAAAATTGTTTCACAGCTAGTCAATAAAGAGAAATTGAAAAATGAAGGTTCATCGTCCATAAAGCTTGTAAATAGACATCTCCTGGATGATGAATATGATTTAAAATAAAATAGAGAGTAATAGAATTTTGATGAAAAATAATACATTAAAATAATATCATTATTGTAAATAGATGATACTGGAGTTATCATGATAATTTTTATAGAGTATGTGAGGGAATGATAAGAAACATAAACATGTTGAAAATTAAATTTAATGAAAAATGAAGGGGGTTTACATCTTGAAATAACCTCCTCATGAACCTCCTTAAAGGAAGGGGTTCTATTAGTTTTGTAATACAAAGACATCCGAGACATTTGGGAACACTAGTGAGGAGGATTTTTAATGAACATTTATAATCATAAAAGAAAACAATAGTGGGGATAAGTGTGAGTAAGGGGTGGTTTTTATAGAGGATAAAATGGATGATTTGTGAATATCTTATTCATCCTATTATTATTTTTCAAAAACACAAGAAATAGTGTGGATTCTTGTTGAATGAAATTGCAATAAGTTCATTGGAATTGTATCCATGTTCGATTACATCAGTGATGACTCATGGAATACTGTTTTTATCTTCTAATGTTTAATTAAGTTTTTAAATAAAATCAATATTTACTTCAAAGTATATATTTTAATATTAAAACTGATATTATGACACTTTCACTAATCAACATAGTTATCATAAAATTATCCTAACATCATAAGAAAAAAAAGTATTTATTTAGAAACACATTTTTTAAAAATTATTATTATTTTGAATCATTTTATAAATTAAAAACTTTAGTTAAATATTTATACCTCACAAAAATATCGACACTTAATTATTAATTTCAAAAAATATACATTCCGATTTACTGGGTTCCAAAATATTATTTATACATACATGGGTGTGGTTACTATTCATTATGTTGATTTACATTTCATAAGGGCCCTATTACATTTCTTAATGTAAATTACTATTCACCAAACATGTATGTTGTTTATATGAAACCCTACCTATCTTTTTGATCACAACTGTAAATGTATGTCTTTCGAAATTAAATTCACAAAGGTGGAAATTTTTAATGGAAATTTTCCGGTAAAAAAGGTTTGTTTTGAATAGATTCAGTGTTTCATGAATTAATTTATATATTAAATTTAATTTTAAATATTTGATGTGTTATATTATTCCTACTTAAAAAAAATTCACCATATTATTTCAAGTTTGTTACCTCATAAATAGATTTCTATAGGTCTTCGTCATATGCTATTTAGGCTCCAACATAAACAATATCATTTTATGACTTTTCTATAGTACCTCTACCAGTTGAGTGGTATGATTCCTCGAATCCTATTTTTTTATTTCCAAAATTCATATTGGATATTCACAGCAAGATGAGTTTGGATCCAATTTCAATCTTCCAAAAGTGAGTACATGTGTTGTGTTTGTCATTTACTTCCTTAACAAAGAGACATGGAACATATTTTATACCTCAGAGAGGCTATAAGGAATTTCCAAATGATAATCTATTGATCTAATTCACATTAAAATTTCTAAATGACCAATGCACATGAGGCTCATTTTCCCCTTTATTCCAGATCCTTTAACACCCATCCAAGGAGAGACATTCTTTAACACATCATCTCCCAATTTTAATTTCAAATCCTAACATTGATTTTTATCATTGTTCTTTTATTTTTTTGAGAATCCTTAATATGGAATTGAATGGTCTTTATATTCACTTTTATTTCCCCTACATTCTCGGTTCTTACAAGCATCCATTCAATGACTTCATCCAAACATATTTTTGTACAAAAGCTCATTCTATAAAATACTTCATATGCTTACATTTCAATACTAAAATAGAAGTTATATTTGTATAAAAACTATAAATTAGTTACATAGGGATCCCACATACCTTATAAATCAAGAGTGCATGATTTCAATGTGTCTTATAATGTTTCGATTGTCCTTTCTAATATCTTATTAGTTTAAGGATTATATGATGTACTCAAATGAATCTCAGTATTGAATAATTTATAGATACCTTTCTAGAATTTTAATGCAAATAATGGATCATGATTAGAAAAAATTGAGAGATGTGCTCCATGATGTCTAAAAATTCATTGATATTGAGCCTTGTAGGGAACTCTTGGGTAAATTCATCCATTATTGTACAGAAATGATCAGATTTGGTAAGTTGATTTACGATTACCTATATTGCATCATTCCTTCTTGTATTTTTAGTGATATAGTAACAATATCCATTGTGTTTTCATACAATTTCTATTTAGTAATAGTTATAGGTTTATTTATTCCAATAGGATGGTTTCATTCATGCTTCACCTGATGACAAACTAACATCTTGATACATAGTAATCAATTTCATGCTTCCTGTTTTCCCACCAAAAATGTTCATTAAAATATCTATACATAATTGTGATAACAGGGTGTATAGAGAAATTAGATAGATGGTAATAACATATTAAACATATTTTTAGTTATTTTATTGAGGGAACACATATCCATCACTAAATTTTTGATTTCCATCTTCATACAAGTAACACAATGAGATTTTGTTATTTTTTTGAAATTATTTAATCTTTTAATGTCGTCTGTTTCACTCAATACTGAAAATATTTCCACACTAATTGAATCACTAATTTCACAACAAAACATATTGGAGTATGATACATCCAACACCAACTTGGAATACATTACACATAAAAACAAGGTTATTATACATTGATCGTAATATTTACCTTCCTCAATGGCAGGTCTAACACGCAAGACCGAGTGTTACATAACTGTAATATAGTATTAAAAATATTATTATAATGGGATATAAAATTTTTGTTATGTGTATATATATGAATATTATAAAATAAATTATGAAAATACATGTTTTACATAAGTATAAGATGAATTTTTAGAATTCCAATTAATGAATATGAAAACTTATTGAATATAATTGAAAATATTATTATACTCATAAGGATATTTTAAACATTTAAATTTAATTAATGAAAATTTTTGTGTGTGATTAATGTAAAAATCTATTGTATATTTAATAAAATTTCTTTTATATTAATCATACATATTTCAAATATGTAATCTAACAATGATCACAATTTTATGCTAAAACCATATATATTTATAAATGTGTTTTTACCTCCTTTTAAATTAAAAAAATCAGTTTAAATCCAATTTTAACAATTATTATAAATACATAATGTCAAAGTAAACTATATAATAGGAATAAAAACATAAATATTAATTTAATAATCTTTTTTATTTTTCAGGTAAAGTTTTATCTTTTAATTAATAGCTAATAATAGTAGATTTTAATTCAAATAAGCTATTTAATATTAATTATTTAAAATTATAAAATATTTTTTAAACTGATTTAAAAATTGATTTAGATAATATTTTTATCATTTAACACAATTTTTATCATTTTAAACATTTCCAAATTTTAATTGGATATAAAAACAAACAATCTTTTGATACTTTTTCCAACAAAAACATGTAGGGTCGTACCGATTATAGGATAACTTTTATATGAATTTCTGACACATATGTGATTAGAATTTGGAAAAATTGATTCCATATTTGAAATCATAAATATATAAAATTTATAATAAGTTCATCATTTTTTTTTACAAAAAATGTTAGTAGAGGGGATTAAATTTAATTACATCCGTTATGTGAAAAATATGATTATTTATGTACAAAATCTCAAATTTAGGAGCAAAAACGACCTAGACACATGTACAAAAACCTCTAGATATCTATTTTTATACCCTGTTTTCAATTTTATCGACCTTGTTCCATTATTGGATCCACTTTGTAGATGATAAATGTGGGTGGAATTCTCAAATAAAATATTTATAAGAGTTCAACACCTCCTCGACTATAAAAGACCACCACCTCTACTCATTCCCCACATATCTTAAAACATTTATGCTTGGATAATATATAAAATTTAACCACTAATTAATCCGCCACATTACCTTGAATCCTCCCTTTGGTTATAAATAATCTCAAGGTAGCATTTTGATATAAATGAAAAGGTGTTAACATATTAAGAGGTAACACCATCTCTCAAGATCTTATCCTTTATTTTCCTTCTCCACCCTCTACTATATTTATTCAATTCATGTTTTAAAAAAATAGTGACCTAAATATAATAATCTATTTTTTTAAAATATATTCAACCTATTATATCAACACAACCATCTAATGGATATTGAACATATTGTTTCAGTGTCTATCGAACTACTGTCTCATAAAATTATGATTGTTCATTACTCTTTTACAACAAATCATGGTGACCATTATGATGGAAACTCTATTTATATATTAAATATATTATATTTCATATTTATACTTATATATTCAACATATAACTCACTTCTCATTAAATTATATTTTGTGTTAACATGAAAATATCGTTAGAGGAATTATTGACTACCGCCCCCTCAAAGCGATTTGATTCGTTCCCACATCACATGGAATGTGTCATGGATGGTTTTAGGGAACACATAATATAGATATTATATATTATTTCAAGTATAATTATTATATATATATATGTAAAACATATATATATGTATATATATATATATATATTATTTACTTACATTCTTTCAATACGACAACAAAAAAGATAGAAACATCATTCATTTGTATGTACAGATTACGGTATCCATGAATGGTGTATTCTATTTATTAATTCATTATGATATGGATTATTATAAAATACACATTCAATATATAAATGAAATTTATTTAATGTTTTACATTATAGACTCATGGTATAAGTATAAGGATCAATAATTTAACAAATTAAGAAATATATGAATAACAAATGTGGTATTAGCCAAAGTAAATATTTTACATTAGACTATTTACAAGTGGGTATTATAAGGTAATAAGAAAAAGATATATGGTATTATTTATAAGTATATTCTTCTATAAGATATTTATAATTAAATTTTATTTATTATACAGGAAGCATGTATAAGTACAGAGATAGTCAATACATAGGATAAGGGTATTTCATATAACATTTAATTCCCATTAGATATATGTTACGTTCCCCAAACTTTGTATTTGAGTGGTGTATATACTGAAAAAAATTCTATTTTATTCAACTTATACTCAAATTAATACATATTAAAATTTCCATTTTATGTTTTTATTCATGGTGTTTATGTTCAAAAATATAACAAATCAAGAAAACAATTTGTTCTCTATTTTCCTTCAATTAGACTTGTGTTTTATTATACACCTCAACTATGATGGTCTTTATAGTTCCATATAACATTTTATATCATGAATATATATCTTTTCAGGATATTTTAAACTTCATGTAATTTTCCTTTTCCAGCATGGATATTATAATCCCATGATACAATGTTATAAGTGTTTATTGAGACAATATTTTCTCTTTTAGAGTTTTTTAATGATTATGATTCCTTTAATGAAATAAAATTATCCATCTCTTAAGGAACTATAAGACATTTATTATCTGCATGTAATTCTTGATTTACTCATGTATTGGTACCATATTTCTATGATTTGGTACACAATATAGTTAAGAATGTGCATTTATGAAATCCTGATATTACCCTACTTTTGTTATGAATTATAGGTTTTCTAAAAAGGGTTTACAATAGTATTATACTATTATATTATATTATATAAATGTGAAAATTACACTTTTTTATTTTATTAATATCTAAAAAATAATCATCATGTCAAATTATGAATAAAGAATCATTCTATCTTTTTTATCATGATGACGGAATTTTATTCTTACCTCGTACAACATTTAAGGATTTACTCACCATCATTTCATTGAATCTTTCTTGAAATATTCAAAATACAACTAATTAATTTTTTTAAAATTAATTTTCATGTAAATATGTTTTCAAAAATAAATATTCTTCTATAATTTTACAAGTATCATTTTTCAAAATGTTTTCAATCATTATTTAATATTTTAAAAAATATCCTTAATTAAATGGTTTTGAAAACATTTTTAATTTCATTATATATTTTCATATATGTTTTCTATCAAAATAACTTTATTATTATATTATAAATTATGTATTTTTTTCAAACAAGAATATGTATTTTTATCAAAAAACATTTTTTATTGATATTTCAAAAAGGAAATTCTATATATGATAACATATGTGGATGTTACTCATTCACTTATAAGAAATGACGTAATATTTCCATTTATATCCTTTCTATGAATGATTTAATCTAAATTTGAGAATCTTTATGAAATCTATTTCTCTTTTATGTGTTATATGATTATAAAATATTTTTCTTTTTCATGGTATATTATTTTAAAGAAATGAGTGTGAATCCATTATTTTTCTACAGGTTATGATATTTTTACATGTTTATGATAACCTTAGCATTCCATTGGTTATAATCTATATACAATAGAATTTGTTTTCACATTTATATAGGATTTTATTATGTGACCTATGGAACATATATCTCCCTCCAATGTATTAGGTAAAATTTAATGGCTCTTCAGATAAACTAATATGGTCATAAAAGTGTTCCTTGACTAATATGAAGGACATGGGAGTGAGACATGACTACTATAATGACTAGACGAGAGAACTCATGCAACTATGATGGCCATGGGTGTTGAGCATTATTACTATGTTGGAATGGGGAGTGAACCAATACTAACAAGATGGTCTTGGACGTGATTCCTTTCCTATTATTGAAATCAATATATTCTTATGTTTTTTTCACAATTATATGTTTCATTCATTTGTTATTATCTCATAGATTATGATCTATATTTAATTATGATTCATGTCTTATGAAATTCCAATTATTATGCAATAATATTTTTTATGATCATTTATATGATTGGTATTATCTTCTATGTTCATGATCACATTCTCATACCCTTAAGATCATGTTTATGTGTAAATGTCTTCCTTGATTATACTTACTAATCATTTAATATAACATCTTCTATGTTACCATTCCCCTAGACTATGTGGATATGTACTTTTTTTGAGATTTAAAAGAATGGTTCTTGTGATGAAAAACCTATTGGGAGATTATGTAGCTCACATATGTACTAGGTTTTATGATTCCATGTTTCTAAAGGCACTATACCAAATATAGTTTATGGGAGTCTCTTTGTATAATGATTAATTATTCTGAAAATGTTTTTTAATGTTAATGATTTGAAAAGAGAGTGTTTCTATAGTTGTTATCAGCGAAAAATTATAATTAACTGTTGGAAACTAAGATGAGAAAACTATAGTGAAATAATAATGCATATTGATAAGGACATGTCTAGGGATGTCTCTAGCCATAAGTATAATGATAAGTTAAAATTTAAGAAAATGTACTATAATTGTGTAAAATTATAGGGTATGTGGTTTCTTAGTAATATTATAATGTATGTTTACTACAAGTAGAAGTGGATCTGGAAAACATGTACCTAGGGGTAGAAAATCTGACAAGATGTTTTAGGCTTGACTCAGTGTAATCTAGTACCCGACAATGAGACTTAATGCACACCTAGTTTGACAATCCCATGGGATATTCATTAGAAATTAAAAAAAACTTCACGAAACACAATAAAATATTTAAATATTATTTGTCTATGAATAACCTATAATGATCAATGGTTGTCATAAATTTATGTAATGTGACATGATTTACATAATATATAAGTAATTATTTTTATAAATATGATTTTTTCTTCTATATTAAGCAATGATCTCATTGTGCATCTGGTATTAGTAAATGGAGGGAATCAGAATGAACTAGATTAATATTGAATGTGATTTAATATTATATAATGATAATACAAGTTGGATGTTCCTTGGAGTGAAATATATTATGTTCATGCCTAATCAGTATTCTAAAAACATGATTAAAAATATTTACTATAACCAACTCTCATACTCATCAAGGATGTTAAATAAAGAGGTCATTGACATTTTGGGTATTGGAGGTCATGGATGAAATAATATTCAGTTTCATTGTATCATGAATGTTAAATAAATCACATAAGTGGCTCTCGTATAGGTACAAGAAGTTGTTTTGACTATGGAACAGATGGAAACAAATCAAGTTACTGTAAGAGAAAATTGAAGTATTTTGTTAACAATATGGTATGTAATTTGGTCCTCCCTAATGAAACATTGAAAGGGTAATATTTTATTAGCAGAGAAAATGGTTATCATGAAACGTAATGTCCCAAGAGGAATGTTCTTTATGTGAATTAGTAAGGTGGTGTGAGTAAGCGATACATTGTTGATGATTATGAGACTATGAATAAAATGTGAAGGGAATTAAGTGTTGTGTAATAGGATTAGGTAGCCTAGTTAATTAAAGAAGGATAATGTGATAAAATATTGTATGTTTTTTTATTCAATGGTTATGAGTGATAAAATAAAAAAGGTTTTTTCTACTAATTTTATTCTTCTATTAGTAAATAAGTGTTTATATTAGACTGGTGAATTGATTTAATAAAAATGTGATATTTTGACTAAGGTAAGGTAACACTTTATATGTTATTTATGTTAATATAATATTGAATTTATAAAGATACATGGGATATTAATAACTAAATTGGAGAATATTTATTACCTTGTAAAAAAATTAAAGATTTCTTGTTAGGTGGTTTATGCTATCATTGATGAATTTTATATCATTTATTAATTAAGAAAATGAACTAATATACATTGGAATTAGGATTAATGCATGTTTTCCAAAAGGATTTATAGTTATTCAGTTTGTTACCATGTTTTAATAGAATATAAAATAATGTTATTCACATGTTTGGAATGATACAACCAATAAATACTTTTTTATATAAAATGGAATCAATGTAAATTTGATTTCATTTCTCTCTTTATGAAATTTTTTTCACCATTGAGAAGGGATATGAGATTTAATATCCTTGTAATGTTTTTGTTAAACTTCAATGAATTCATTTCTACACTGAGTTTGTATTTAAAACCTTAGTTAAAAGGATATATAGTGAATAACCTTATTTCAGTGATGTCATTCTTATAAATTTTTGAAATGTTATTAGCATTGTTTTAGAAAAGAATATTATGTATGATAAGTGACAACCTATATTTTCCGAAAATGTCAGTGGTCTTTAAACCTTGACGGATGAACGATAAGGGCTTCACGTCTATCACTAGACTACATGATGTCCTTGTTATTTTTTATTTTTTTAAATGATAAATATTTATGTGGAACTAGTAGTCATACTTCTTATGATTATAAATTAATTAATGTTTATTTTAATAGAAAAATAATCATGCATTCAGTTTGTATGGAATTTAATATCTGGTATAAGGGTATTTTAGTTCTTTATGCATCACTGTTAATTCCTGGACATTCAACCCATGAGGTAATGGATGTATTTTAATTTTTCAAAGCACAACCTAAAAAATTAAAAACAAATTTTTGGAATTTATCAAGAATTCCACCATGATCTGAAAGTGATAGAAAAAATGTTATCATTATCCCATAAAATAGTGGTGAACTGATTTATTCTTGAATCAAAATATATTTACAACTTTAAGGACCTCAAAATTTCTTCTATTATTCACTTTTTTTACTGATGACCTTAGTCATTCCCAAAAAATATTTACACTTTTCTGCCATGTACAATATTCACTCCCAATCTATGTTCTTGTATGTGGAAGCCCAGTTACATGGGAAACCATTATGGTTCCAAATTTCCCCTTTTAATATATTATTCAGTATCCAAATTTACAATGTGGTTTTATATGATTGAAACATTCTATTATTTTACCTTTGATAACCTAGATGAATTTTGAGGGATAAATTCATTTTAATGGTTGTATAATGTAACCCCTAAATATTTTTTTTAAATTTGTTTGAAGTTATTTTATCCATTTGATATCTTTCATTTCATTGTGTAATGAATAGATTAATTCACATGGTCAAATATTAAATTAACACAAAATAATATTATATTATGTTACATGTAACACCTCTTGGCGTACATTACACAAAAAAACAAGGTTAATTTATATTACACGCAAGATTTACTGGCCTCTATGTCTTGCATATCACGCAAGAACGAGTGTTATATATTTGTAATATATTTTAAATAATGTTATTATAATGAGATATTACTTACAAATTATTTTTAGTAATGTGAATTTTATTAAATAAATTTTGAAAATATGTTGTGTATACAAACATAAAAAGAATAAATATACTACATTAAATAAATATGAAAACTGATTGAATGTGATGGAAAATATACTTATAGTTACAAAGTTATTTAAACCTATTTACATAAATTAATTATAATTGGTATATGAGATAATTTTATTAAACATGTCATATTTTCATTAATATATTATTTATATTCATCTAATAGTTTCAATAGATATAAGATAATAGAAACCCAAATTTTATGCATAAAAACATATATTTTTAGAAATGTGGTTTTACCACCTTTTAATGATGAACACATTTAAATTAAATATTTTTAGCTTTTATATATTTATTTTTTCAATATAAACATTATTAAATGATTAAACACATTAATATTAGTTTATGATAAATGTTTATATTTTTATTTACGGTTTCGTCATTTAATAGATAATTTAACAAACATGATTTTTATTCAAATATACTATTTAATTTAATTTAATTATAAAGTTATAATATATTTTAATTCTATTTAAAAGATAAATTAGATAATATAATTATCATGTAATATATTTTTTTTTCATTTTATACATTTCCAAATTTAAATTTTACACAAAATCATAACAAATGATTGATCTGTTTTACTAAAAAAACCCGAAGTGTCATCCCGACACCGAGATTCATTTTAAATTAAGGTCTTCCACTCATGTGATTAGAATTTTTTAAAATGGATTCTTTATTTGAAATCATTATAACTTATAGTGTCTAATAAGATCAAATTTTTTATTTAAAAAATTTCATTCATGATGGTGGTTAAAATTAATTATATCGATGAAGGGAAAAAATTTGTTATCAAAATACCAATCCAAAAATTTAAGAGCCAAAAAAACCTAAACATGTCTCCAAAAGCCATTGTATTTCCATATTTCGACACTCTCATCAATTATATTGGCCTTTTTCAATTATTATATCCACATTCAACATGAAAATCATGGGTGCAATTCTCTCTTTGAATATTTACAAGAGTGCCACTCCCCCTACACTATAAAAGTCTTCAACCTCTTCCCATTTCTAACACCTCACAAAACATTTAGGTGTTGAAAATATATATCCACGTATCATCCCAAAAATACTACCTTCAACCTTGAAGCCTCCCTTTGGGAAAAAATATCCCCCATGGATCCTTTTTTCATTACCAAAATAATTTTTCTTATTGACAGGTAACATATTCTCTCAAGATCCAGTACATTTTTCCTTCTCCAAACCATAAAATCTCTTTACTCCATTATAGTTTGACAAAAGATTTATCATATTTCTACTAATAATTTTTTATATAAATTTTTATAACTACACTAACACAAACCTCCATCTAATGGATATTGAAAATGATATTTATTTGTATAGAAAACTATAACCTCTTGAAACACTGATCATTCATTTGTCATTTAACTATTTATATAATTTTTATATTATATTAGTTGTTAAATATTTTCTATTCCTTTTACAATATACATATCATTATATTCCATTTGTTGTTAATACCATATTCTCTTTTGAGGTAGTGTAGACTACCACCTCCCTCAAAGTGAAGTGATTCGTTCATACACCACATTGAATGTATTAAGGATTTTTTTGTGAACTTATATGATATATATGATATAGTAATTCTACTATAATGATAATATATATATATATATATATGTCACTTATATACTTTCATTCAATATAACAACAAAAAAACTGAATCTACATTCACTCATACGTATGGTTTACCATCACTATGTACAATATATTCCCTTTCATACATCATTAAAATATTGATGATTATAATATACAAATAATAGATATATATGTTATTTTTATCATTATTAACATTCTAGACTCTTGAAATATGTATAAGGATAAATGATCTGACAATTTAAGACACATGCATAGAATAAATATAATAGTACAAGAAGTGAAACGTTATCATAGGATCGTTAAAATGCGTGTAATATATGGTAATAATAATACCATTTATGGTATTTTGTATAACAATATTATTCATTAAATTATATATAAAAAAATTATTTATATTATATATCATGCTCTTACATGTATAGAGAGTTTCAAGACACAATGTAAGAGGATTTCATCTCACATTTAATTTTCATGAGATGCATGTAACAGTCACCATTATTTTATTAGGTGGAGTGTGTGTACTTACCATAATTGTATTCAATGTATCTTATAGTTAAATTTTTGGATATTAATATATCCATTATATGATCTTTCTTTCATGTGTATTATGTTCCAAAAGATGCAAATTTGGGAAAAATGTATTTTCTCAATTTTCATTCACTAAGACTCATATTTTATTATAAACCTAAACTCTTGGGGGTATATACATCCATTTTACAAGTTATTGAGGGACCCTAGACCACCCTGAGAGGGGAGTCAGGGTGAGTCAAGTTTTCTTCTTTTCAAATTAAACTAATGGATCTTGTTTCCACATTGGTAGGAACATATTTAACTCTATATGATGGATATATGCATTAAATAAAACATTCATATGCAATTGGACAAAACAACGCATTTTATTGGTTCACCACAAAGGGCTTCGTCCAAACATCATATGTCGATAGTGTATCAATCATACCAAATTCCATTAATCTTCACTTGTTGTGGATGAAAAAGGGTCATGAATAGTCACTCTCTCCCAAGCACACTACATTTACAAAGGTTAAGGGATATCTCACTAATTCCCTTGAAACACATCCATTAAATCCCCTAAATTACTAACTTGGATGAAATCTCACTAAGATTATTAATATCAAGGTCTCTTCAATAGATTTGATTCAAAATCATTGTCTCTGTTCCGCACGAGACACTTCCTTCAGTGATTCCCCACATTGATTCTCTTTTATATCCAGTTCCCTCCATTAGATCAATTTTTGAATGCACTAAAATTTATTATTTTCTTCAGCGAGAATCACATGTGCCTTTATGATATTTCATGCAATGAAGTTTAGATCAATGGGCATCATCATAATCATATTATTATTTTTTCTTCTTATCATTAATACCTAAAATCATGCGTGTAGAATTTTAATGAACTCCTTAATTTCATTAACTTCGTATTATTCATCACACACGTGATCCCACAGTTGAGGTTTTTTCATTAAATTTCTACACATATGCATGAAAACATTCAAATTCTCACGAAATATTAATTCTTACTTCTTCAAAATTTCACACACATAATACCTAGAATTTATTCAAATGATATGTTCATGATTGTTAATACTATTCATTGTTGTCTTCTCAAGAACACACCCAAATACTTATTTAGTTTATTCAATTTTATGCGCCATTTATATGTTTATCCAGGAATATTCTTAAAACTGAAATGGGGGTATCCCACTATTTGGTTTATTCATTAACACATGGGATCTCAAATCATGCATATGATTTGCATGTTCATCATGGATGTGATCTCAGCTATTCATTAATCAAGAAAAATGCCTCGAGATTATTATGGTTTTTGTGTTATCTTTTTTCACATAGAGGGCATGGAGTTATTCTTTTCTCATACTGTGTAAGCCTCCATCTGAAAACAAGATGGTTCACGGATCCTCCTAAAAAACAAGATGTGTGGAACTCTTACACATATAGAATGTTTACCTCTTTCACATACAACTTGGTACCCAGTTCCCCGAAGTGGTGCTCAACACTCATTTAAGGAACCAGATGGTACCTGATAAACCATCGCGAACTAAGGGGTACACAGTTCACCTTTTTTTTCAGACCAAAATGGTATGTTTTATCACTTCTTAATGAATATTTAATGGTACATAGTATTACATATTCATGAACCCTAGTGGTATGTTGAACATATTTCTTCGAGGAATAATAATGGTTCACGGTTCACTCTTCATAAACCCCGAACGATTCATAGAACTTGATTTCCCCTCATGAACTAGTTGATCCGAGATACTCAATTTCTAAACGCATGATATCTAAAAATATTGGGAGCAATAGCCTTTTCTCTGATTGGTGGTTCAATTTTAATAATAATATATCAAATCGTTTCTTCTTTCAAATTCATAGAGATATTCCATTAAGATAGCTGATTTAAAACCTTCAAAACACATGTATGAGATATGAAGAGATTATCAGTTTTTCCTCTTTTATGCACACAACCTTCTATTTTATAATGAAGCAATCACATGAATTCATTCAAGATAGTATGAAACTCTTGATCACTATTACCCAAGATCCATGATGTGTCCTAGTAGCTTCTATTCCATCAACCATGTTTGAAATTCATTATTCCATTGAATTCATGGAAATGAAATTTCTTGCATGACATCATGGCTTTCCTAAGACCTTAATACAATGTTTTCAATCATCAAAAAAGGATGGATGGTTGATCAAATAGGTAGGAAAACATCTTCGTTAGATTATGGAATTGAGAGACATTCTAGGGTTCTGAGGATGAAGATGATTTCATGGGTTCTCTATGTACATTGGATCAACATAAACTAGGTGCAGACGGTGGAGTTTAGATCCCTGTCAATGTGATGAGGTGTGAAACCAAGATTTCATGCTGGATCTAATGGATCGCTACAATTATATTGTTCCTTAAAAAGTATGCCCCTCATCAAAACCCAGACACATAAACACTTTGAATTAACTATGAACATTTTCCATCCACGAAAAATAATTCTCCTCCCCTCTCCATGATAAAACCACATATCGTGTTATATAGGCACACTCCATGCCCACCCTATGTATACTAGCCTTCGTGTTTCCCAACACGGAGGAGAGAGATCTACTTCTATTATAATGCTCTCGGGATAGCACTATCTGGTTTCTCCATGGGTGTGGTCTACCCTTGTGGTACACATGTTCCTCGAATTGATGCTAGGTAACTAACTCATGAGATGGACCAATTTTTTAATTTAATTCATAAAAAAGATGTTATGATAACTATTAGAATCAAATAATATTCATGTCCACCTAATATCCCATGCATATTCTTCAAACATCATATTCGCCATTTTATTTTTTTTATCAGTTAAAAATAACTTCAATCATCCCTAATAGGATTATACTTTAAAGTTTTAAATAGTGTATCACTTGTTGATATATGTTCATTGAGCATTAATATTTCTGAAAAAATTTCTAGATTTTTCCCTTCTACATTACATTTTGACTGAGGATAAATTTTTGTTTATATTTATGAACATTGACATCTTGTACAACAAATAAAACTAAATAATCAAACTTTGTAACACCAATCTCCACCACAATAATTTGATTTCAATAAATATTAATTTTCTAAATACCGTTTAATTTTCTTTAAATTGAATGTGTTAATGTCAAAATGAGATTCTTCTATACCCCCTTAAATTCCTTCCTCCCCATATTTCACTTCCATTTCAACCCCCCTTATCAAAACAAATACAAAGATCATATTAGAGATGGTATCCGTCCATAATTAATTAGTGTTCCATAAATTATTTCACTCTATGTCTAGTTGAGAAATTATCAGTGTAGAAAAAATGTTGATTTGATTTAGACGACAAAGTTATTCTTTATCCACTGATCATGATACCTCATAAGATGAGATCTCGTGTAATTGTCTTCAAGGGTCTTCCACTTTCATTCTCGGATGAAGATATTATGTATTATATGAGATTATCTACCTAAATTTTTTTTTCCAATGACGTGAACAAAAATAAATCTTCAGACTATCATAATTTTATTCCAAGTAATCTTGATACTAGTTGAACTAATAACTATGGAAGCTTCTTCATGTGTCACTCCCTCAAGAGAGTACATCTCACTATTTATGATTAGGTTCTCCCACTGAGATATTGCTTCACTTTTAATTCCTTATACGATAGGAATAAATATAATAGTTAATGATTTAAGGAAATAAGTTGGATCCTCCTGGTTCTTCAATGAGATCAGGAAGGATGAGATGATTTTCTCAACCAAGATGCTCCAATTTCTACACTCCTCGCACTTGAAAAGTTTCTCTTTAGTACTGTTTGTGGTTGTGTGGATATTGAGAATTTTTCCATATCATTACGTGATAGTATTATTTGTTCAAGATCCTTTAATTTACTAGAATATCTTAGTGAAAACTTTATATTATTGAGGAATTCTTATTGATCTAGATTAATGTACTACAATTCCTAATAGTCTGTTCATCCTTTTCTCACCTCACACATATGACTACTCTATATTTATGTGGAATCATATTTTTCATATTCAACTATCCATAGCATGTGATTCTTCTATCATTATCATTCATTCCAATTTCACTTTACATATAACTTGTATGACTCTAGGAAATATGGAATCATGTTTTGTTTTTCCACATGGTTCTTTAGAGTGTCATCCATTTCTGGATATCTTTTGGATGGACCAGTATTCAAATTATTGGATTTTGAATCCATTGACTTATCACCATCCCTTCTTAGAGTTTTCTTGGGAGAATTTTTTTCATAATTATATATAATTCTTCCCAAGGTGGATTATTATTTCATTGTAGGCGTCTATGTTCCTCTATTACTATCATATTTGGAAATATGTTGAGATAAGCATGCTTTATTTTTTGACCACTCACATTCCATACATCACATATTCTATCCTGTATTCCAAATATGTTTGAAGTATGAAGTTTCTTCTAGAACTTTTTATGTTCCTCCTTCTTTTATACATTACTATCTTTTGATACAATATTTCTCTATGCTTTTTAATTTAAGGAATTCTACCAACACTCCAGTGAACAATTCCTTAATATTTTCTAGCAGCAACATTGACCCATTAATCTTTTCTTCTTGATATCTTATATATATGGTTGTGGGGCCTTCCTATTATTGTGTTGTGCTCTATCTAGGGAACCGTCATCCATATTCTTCTTACTATCTACCATATCCACTGTGATAAGTTTCTTCTTATCACCTTTCCTCATCCATTCTCTCATTTATTTTTTCTTAAAACCTGTACTTTTATGTAGAATCATATTTAGAAACAATTATATGAGTTGGTATGGATAGTAAATTATTTTGTAAACGTCTTGTGATATATCAATGAGTGAAGTCATGATATTATAATCACATGATTGTGGTCTTTTAAAATAGAATCGTCTATTTATCATTGAATATATGTAGAAACTTCGTTCCTTCTTTTGTAATGGTTCAATATGTTTCTTCTCAAGATGGGTCAACTCGGCTGCAAATTTTAGAAATTCCTTATTGGGGATGATCATCTACTCTTCAATAATGATCATATTCTTATCACAAGTATTTTTCAATAACTAAACTCCATATTCATGCATCCTAATTCTTCATTGTAGCAAGGATTATATCTCCTTGATATTATTGAAAGTTTCTTCAAAATTTAGAACCTTGTCTTTAGTTCCATTTTTCAACTATATTTTAATTGCTTCGATATTTTATTCTAGAGCCTTAATTACTCCTTATTTATCTTAAAAGGATTAAATCAATATGGATAGTATTAAAAATTCATGAATTTTTCCCTAAATCCATTTTCCACATTATCAGCTTCTTTTTATAGGTAGGTTATCTCAAACTACATCATTCAAATATACGATAAATAGATGTAGCTCATTTGTCAGGAATATCACTAAGATAATTTATTAAACTCTACTGGTCACATGAAAATTATATAGAATTGTATTTAGTTTCTATATTATAAACATGAGCCACCTTATATTTACAGTCGATTTCTGATATTTCTTCTAATATAGGAAGGGCATGGAGGACATGACACACTATCTTTTTTGTACATGAGGTACATCTTCAACACCATCTTCTATTTATTTATTATATTTTTCATGGTCTTTCTAGATATATACTTCTCCTTATTGGTGACTAAATCCTCATAAAAACTAAACATAAATTTTGAAAATTTTAAAGAAACTAAAATACTCTTCATGAATCGAATTAATGTCGAGTATAAAATATAAGTGAACATTTTCTCTCTAATACAAATAAATGGACCCTAGAATACCCATAGAGGGGGGTTAATCAGGGTGTCACCTATTTATCTTCTAAATAAAGGATCTTGTTCCCATGTTGGTAGGAATTGTTTTAACTCTATATGATGGATATTTCCAGAAACTAAAACATTCACATGAATAAGGGCCACAAAAAACTTTACATGGTTAACCGATAAGAGCAATGTTGAAGGATCATACTCCCACAGGATTTTGGTTATACAAAATTACAATAATCATCACTAGATTTGGATTACAAAGGTTTGGGAAAAATCAAATTATCCCATGCATAGCACCATTACAAATGGTCATGGATAGCTCACTACTTCCCTCATATCACTTCAATTAACTCCCTCTGGCTTCCTACATTGGATGAAGTCTCACTCAGTTAATCAACATGAAGGTCTCTTCAACATATTTTCTTAGATGTATTTGTCTCTATTCAGGATGAGAACTATCCTACATCGAAGTCGTGAATTCATTATCTTCTATAGGATATCTTCTCCTTTAGTGAAAATACCGAATACTCTAAAATGTATTCTTATTTTCAGCCTGAATGAAAAGTGCCTTTTTGATTGTTCAGGAAATGAAGATCAGCTTAGTAGGCATCATCAGAATCTGATTCTTCATCTTTATTTTTCTCATATATTAATGATATTATTAATTTAGAATTTAAATAAACTACACCATTTCTTTTACATATTCTCCTTTCTCACAAACATTCAACCATGATTGTGGATTTTTCTTAAATTGTATTCACATATTCATGCAATCATAAAAATTATCTCCAACTATTAATAACTTATTATAAAAAAATGAAAATATCTGTTGCAAATAATTTATTTAAATGATATGTGGTTGCATATTGATGCATTATGTTGTCTTCTTCTCAAGAACACGCCTAAAGGCTTATTTAGTTCATTCAATTTTATGTTTCATGTATATTTTCATCCATGAATCTTATTGAAACCCAAATTGGGGTATCCCACACTATGAATTATTCTTGTATTCATAGGATTCTCAAATAATGCATATGATTTCCATGTAGATCATACATGTGATCTCCAATGATTTTTAAACACAATAAATAACTCATTTTTATTAGGGTGTTCATGTTTTACATTTTCACACTAAGGTTATGTAGTTCTTCATTTCACATAGTGTACAATCCTCCTACACAAACTAAGATGGCTCTCAGCTACTCCTCACAGATGAGTTGGGAGGAAATCCTACACACATAGAGTGTGTACCTCATTCGCATACCATGTGGTATGAAATTGTCTTTAGTGAGCATGAAAAACCCATACAGAACAAGAGGGTGTGTGATTCACCTTCACGAACCATGTGGTATACAGATAAACTTCTTCTCCATAACAGAATGGTAAGTGGTATCACTTCATTGTGAAATGAAAAAGGTATGCAGTATCGCTTCATTTAAACATGAGTGGTACGCAGAACTCATTCACTTCACAGAACCAGAATGGTTATCAGTTCACTATTCACAAACCAAGAACGATTCACTGAAAATTCTTTGCTCTTGCGAACTGGAGGATCTGAGAGACAATATTTTATAAAACATTAACTCTTGAAAGCATGCGAAAATCATCTATTTCAAGGATTAGTGGTAATATTTTCATAATATTAGATCAATTCATTTTTACATTTAAAAAGTAGTAGATATTCCATGAATATCGCAGTTTTAAAATCATCAAACCATGTCTATAAGATTCTATAAATTTTTCGATTGATTCATTTTATGCACTAAACCTTAATCATTCTTATGAAAAAAATCATGTGTATGCATTCATGATCACCAGAAACTCTTGATAACTAATATTTTATCTCTATGAGGTACCCTTATAGTATCCCTTTCCTCATCCATGTTCAAACATGATTATTTCATTGCATGAATGAAAATTAAAGAGAATGAACGATTTTATGGGTTCCCTAAAACCTTAATAAAGTTGTTTTAATTATCAACTGTGGATAGTTGGTTGATCCACGAGGTGTGGTTGCATCTTTAGTGTAATATGGAATCAAGAGATGATCGTGGGTTTTTCAGGTTGACGGGGATGGTGTGGGATCTTCACAGTCATTGGATCAACTCAGATATGGCATGAACAATCATGATTAGAAAACATGATGTGGGATGTGGAATGCAGGAAAGATTGCGTGTAAGATCTTATTGAAGGATGAGATTAGTTTGGTCATTAAAAACTAATTCACAATTCAAAATATAAACACAAAAACCCTGTGTTTTAGCTATCAACTGAATCCATACTTGGCTCATAATTCTCTTACCCTCTCCATGGTACCACCTTGTTCTGTGTTCTTCGGGTGTGATCTATGTTGCCTATATATCCATGCATCTATGCCTCCCCACATAGTGATGTGCACTATGTGCCTTTTATTCCACTATTGTGTTGGCTCTTCATATATTCCCAATGGGTGCATTAAACCCTGGTGGTCCTGCATGTTCCTCAGGTTGAGGCTGGGTAGATCACTTATGGGAAGGTCCCTTTTTATAATGTAATCCATAATAAGGTTTTATCATAAATTTTAACATCAAATAATATGAATTACCACCTAGTATGTGTATCATCATCTTCAAAATTCATCATCGTCTATTTCTTTTTAGATTATGAATTTAAAAACCCTTAAATCGTCATTAAAAGGATTCTACTTCAATTTTATAAAAAATCATTCACTTGTTGATACATTTTATTTTATATTTATGATCTATTTATCATTTCTGTAATTTGTCAATTCTTCATTAACATTGGGCTGAGGAGGTCTCATTCTTTATATAGACCACTATTGAAATTTTTAACAACAAATACAACCCACCACACAGAAGTGGTCCCAACAATTATATCATGAGTATACTTATTTTAATAAAATTTTAATCATTATGCTATTTCCATTTTCTTACATGGAGAGTAAGATACATGTTCCCAAGTTATAACAATTTATTATGACAATCTCATTTCTTTTTGTGATTGTTTATGTTTATGATTCCTTTTATGAAATATTTTTATTCATATCTCAAGGACCTTCATGAAATTTCTGATCCCATTTTTATTCATGATTTAATAATGTATTGGTACCATATATATACTCTTTTTCACATAATATAATTAAGAAGGTGTTTTTATGAAATCTGGAATTTACACTCCATTCGGTGTGAAATCATTTTTTTAAATTGTTTTATAATAAATTTATATAATTATAATATAATATTTAATGTAAATATTTACCAATTTTTTCCATTACCAATCTCTTCATTGTAATATTATTTTCACTTTCTTAACAATGAATTTTTCATTCGTTTTTACCATGCCGATGCAATGTTATTTATACCTCAAACAACAGATATTGATTTACATGCCATCATTTCATTGAGACATCCTTTTCATTTTTAAAAGGATACTCATTATGAATATGTTTTTAAAATTAATTTTCAAGAAAATATTTCTTCTAATACAATTTTAATGATTCTTTAATAAGTTTTCATGTAATTTTTTTAAAAATTATTTCAAACATTATTTTAATGTTTTCAATGTATATTTAAAGAAATAGTTTTCAAAAAAACATCAAAAGATTATATATGTTTTTCAATTTAATTTTCTACAAAAATTATTTTAAAATGGTTTAATTCATTAAAAAACTTTTTTATATTAAAAATATAATTTTCCACATAATTTGTTTTTTAAATATATTTAAAAAATTATTTTCCATCTATAATGGAATCCGTTGATGTTACTCATTCCCTATTATGAAATTATTTAATACTTTCATTCATATTAATACAATGAATAGGTTATTATAATTTTCAGGTTCTGTCTGAAATATTTTTCTCTTTTACAATTTATACATTTATGGAATCTATTTCTGATTCAAGGGTTATGCTTTTAATGAAATTATTATGTTACATATCTATTTCCACAGGTTATGTTATGTTTACATGTTTATAATAAAAATTTTATTTAATTGGGTGTGATATGTATATTTATGATCTTGTGTAACATGTACGTAGGATTTCATTATGTGAAGGCAAGGGCTTATATCTCCTCTAAGGCAATGGGTAATATTTATATATCGTGAGATAAACTATGATGGTCTTCGGTGGTATCCATGACTACTATGATGACCATGAGAGAGATCCATAACTACCAATATTTTAAAATTAGTGAAATAATGCAATAATGATGTCTCTAAGAGTGAACCAATTATACTCCGATGGTATGGGGAGACAACTCATACTACTACGGTGGTCTTTGAAGTGACAAATTGTCTACTATGGAAATTATTATATGCTTATGTGTATTTATTTAATTTTTATCTTTTATTCTTAAATTATTCATTCATGTATTATGTCATCTATTTCATTATGATTAGTATCTTTGAAATACCAATCATTATTCCATGATTTCTATTATGATATTTTATATGTAGTGTATGATATTCTTTTTTCATGATCCCATTTTCATACCCATTATAATCATGTTTAGGCTTACTGCCCCCTTATTTAACTTGGTTGATAACAAGAACTCAGCCATTTTTCATTTCCATTCACATATTATATTATGAAATATACTATCGTTGATATTTATAACAATGGATATATTTAGGAAGAACCTAGTGGGAGTTTATAAGCTCACATATGTATCATTATTTATGATCTTGTGTTTCCAAAGGCATTATACCACTACTGTCTTTGGGTATTAGTTTTTTATAATGTTTAATTATTCCTTAAAAGTTATGTATTGTTAGTGTTTTGAAATTTTAGGGTCACTATAATACATGATTTTTCCCAACATCCCATCCTTCAGAGCATTAATTTTCTAATGAATATTCTCTTCATTAGGCTCAGAACTTTTAATCCTTTCTAATAATGTTGGTTAGGAAAACAATTGATAAAGTAATAATGATTCATATTCTTTGATAATTCCCAAATCCAACCACACCAGATCCTTATACATAGGATCCTTTTCAATCCTTATTTTATTTAGGACTCCATGATTCTTCATACATAATGTATCTACCACATTATTTTCCATCCATGGATGGTAGTGTATAGAAATATAATAATCTTTTAGTAGCTCATGTTATCGTCATTGCCGCATGTTGAGTTCATTATATGAGAAGATATATTTGATGATCTTATAATAATTACAATTATTACATGTCTCACCATAGTGGTAATTTATTCATATCGTTAGAGAAATTATTACAGCTTCTAACTCATGATCCTAATTTGGAAGGATCTGTTCGGGAATTTTTAGCATCATTGATGCATACACAATAATTCCATTATCTTGTGAAAGAACATATCCATGTCCTCTATTTCGTGCATCACTAAAAAATACACTATTTCTTGATGGAAGTGTCAAACATGGAGAAATCACTTACCTATTATTCAATTCATAAAATCATTCATAAAAAATATATTTTCCATGAGAACATAACCCATTATGCAAGTAATATTGGTTAAAATATGATATAATTGGGATAAGGTCTGAACAAATTGCTGATTATAACATGATAAAGAAAATAAACTATGTACCTTGTTTATGTTAATTTTAGTATGACATTTCTGAACATCAATTGTCTTTTCCAGATCAAATATGATTCCATCATTACAGACACTATGTACAAGAAAAAAAACATTTCAATTCAAAAATTCACACTTTCTTGAACAACCCATATAACTCATTTATTTCACCACATTTATTCCATAAGGAATATTTGATATGAGCATTACACAAAGAATAAAATCAATAGAAAACACAATTTTCCACTCTAATGGATTTCTAATTAAATCCTCACGAAAGACATCAATGTATTATTTCACAATTGTTATATCCTAACAATGAATATATCAATCCTAATCCATAGATATTGTTATATCTTCATCATTAATTATTTAATTATATATATCTAATAGCGATTGATCTAGATAAGTGTCAAATAATGTGTTTTCTTATCTAGTTATTTGGAATTATACATCATCCAATGAAATTGTAGCTTTCTTTTTATTATAATAGTTTTTCGAATGATATCATGAAAGGAAATTTAAAAAAATAAATGTTAACAATGGATAAGATGATACGTTCAGAAACTAAAAAACAGTAATTTCTCATAATTGGGGCGGATCAACACATGATTATTGAAATGATACTTCCATTATGATTTTTGATTGAAAACTCCTTTATTAATTTTTTTAAAACATATAATTTTTATGGAAAACTAGAAATATATAAAATAATGGGATGATATATAATAATAAAATCATTGGATAAGTTTGAATAAATGATTAAAGCTCCCTCCACATCATCATTAGAAACTTCATCCTCAGTAGTTGTGATCACATAAGCATGGTCTTGGAACCTTCATTTCTCTAAGAATGGTTTCCTTCACGCTTATGAAAATAATTTTCATAATGTACCATCACATTACAATTGTACCATTGAGAATTTGTAGAAACTTTATTTCACTACCAACCATTATATTGGTTTCATCTTTCTCTACCTTTGTAACAGACTTCTTTTCCTTCTATGTTAGCTCTCGTATGTTTCATTCCACAAGAATAAAATGCTGCTAAAAATCATTATTTCATTTCTCCCTGTATCAATTCTTTTTTCCACCACCTTCTTATTCTAATTCAACACTTTAAATTCATAACACATAGAGAATTATTTCTCTATATTTATTACACATGAGGAAATATATTCATATGTGGAGAATGTTTGAGAAACCAGTTCCCTTTGGAGGAATAGTTTTAAACCACAAACGAATATATTAATCTTAATCATTAGATTATATATATAGTCCATGATAAATTATTATATACTTTAAAAAATTGGATTCATACATCACAATTTTTTCATCCACATTATGCTTTAGACTGAACAATTTCCTCTCTTTACCTACCCACTTTTCTCGTGGGAAATAATTTTCTATGAATATATACATAAATTTGATCCATTCTATTTTATATATTTAATCCTCTTAATTCATATTATAACATAATGAACATAATTTATCCACATATCTTGATAAAAATTAAATGTTTTTATTATATTATGCAATTATTTATATGCAAATGAGGAAAATAGCTTCTATGTGAACCTTATACATGAATCCTCTATGAATGGGTTTTTAGTACCAGGAAATGATGGAGGTCGTTGTCATGTAATGTGGTATAACACTTCGCCTCAATATTTTGTATCAAGATTCCCCACACAAGAATGGTTATTGTTCATAACATGAGTTAGAATTTTTATGTATTGTTATATCTTTCTCAGTACTAGTTGATGATTCACAACCAACATCATTATTCATAATAGGAAGGAAATCCCTATGTGTTTTCATGCAATTTCAATTTCTTCTATTAGATGAAATTTTGGAATAATTTAATAAACTAATCATGGTTTTGAATACTAATGTATAATGTTGAACTAAAAAAAAGTTATCATAAATTCAATTTTTATGCATTCTTATTTATAATCGTAAGTATGGTCTGTTTGATGATATATCTAAATCTCAATACATCATAATGGTTTATTATAAATTGTGGATTATCCTATGCATATCCCCTCATAGATTCAAATCATTTTCCTTATAAGACATGTTTTCATGTACAAGTTAACTACTACTTAGGCCTAAAACACTATGTCAAATATATTACTTCTATGTACATCGGTGCAAAAACCACATCCACATGTAGTTTTTATATTGAGATTAATATACTTGGAAGATACACATAATCAATACCTTTCCAAAATTATATGATTTTATTGTATGAATATACTAAAATATTATCATAGGATTTTATCCCTTAATCTATGTTTTCTAAATACTGTTTCCATGGTTTCTACTAATCTTCCTCTAATACCAACGGTAAATACCCCAAAACTAATTTCTAGGAGAAAATTCTTTATATTAATAAATTATCATGATTATAATAATTTCAGATCATAATTAAATGAATAGTTTATTAGTTTGGTAAAAGAAGATACAAATATAAGTTCATCATTGCCACATGAAATGAAATACATAATATCAATTTCATTTGGAAACATATATGAATCATAGATTATCCCTGCTAGTCATACCTAATATGAATCTTCACAACATAGGGAATATAATACAAATGAAATGGGTGATCTAAAATTCTCAGTAAGGGTACCTAATACCATGGATATTATCATAATAATAAAATCTGGGTAGAGTGGACAACTAAAATCGTACGCCTTTAAAAATTTACTTGATAATAATATTGAAGGAATGAATGTGGATTAAATAAAGAAATATAAATGATCATAATAGATTGAAACATAAGAAATTTTTTATAATAGTTGAATAATCACATGTTTTATCAACTAATAATACAATTTTAAGGGAATTCTTAATGCCAGATATCTAAAATATATTGTCAATGCCTCAACCCAGACATATCAAAATACCAGGGTAAGGCCTTAGCTGACACCGATATGTGTTATGTCTAAGGATACCTACTGATGCATATAGGGGATATAGAGGTTCCCACATGCCAATTTCTAAGCCTATTAAACATTAACATATGAAAGAGGATAAATATAAACAACATGAACATATTAAATTACTTTTCCTAATCTGTAAATATAAACACTAACAATTTTGAGTAGTTTGGTGAATGGAATGAAGATAGAACATCCACATAATAACTAATATTAAACTATTTAATACAATATAGACGATGATAAACATAATATATAACGTCAATACGATATAAACTTTAAAAAATGTGTTTATTAAATATAAATTCTCTAATAAAATAATTGAGGAATTTATTAGTGAAATAAACTTTTACTTTGAAAAAGAATCATTTTTTTGGAAATATATATTCACAAAACTATAACAAAAAAGGGGTTATTTTTTAATTTTGAAATGACTGGTATTAAAAATAATAATTTTTTTTTAAAATATATTATACAGTGCACTTCTATATAGGTAAAAATTTTAGATGATCCCATGAATCAGACTTTTTACAGGGATGAATTGAGAACCAACATAATAAAAATTTATCTCCCCATAAAATAATAATGTGTTATGATTGGTAAACATATATATAACAATCACGTAAATTTAGGATTATTAAATAAGGATAATTATTAATTTATTTTGGATTATTAGTGAAAATTTATAACACAATATAAAATGGAGGTTCTGGTTAAAAAAACTTGCCTTGTGTTTCAATGAGTTCTACAGTAGACATTAACATCCAAAAAATTAAAATGAAAAAAATAATTATTAATTATTCATAAAATTTTAGAAATTTATTTTATTTATAATAATTTTATTAAGGAATTTATGGAATTTTGGATGATTTCTATGATACAGTTTTATACCATTCTAACATTTGATTCCTTGGTTTTCTTGTTTTCTATTCCTGTATATGAGTATAGAAGGTCATACGGAATTTAAATAATTATTCATAACTGAAATAAAATGATACTAATTAGCATGAAAAAGACTAAATGGTGATATAATTCATTTTATTATATGGAATGAGCATGATTTATTAGATAGAACATTAGTGATAATCATTTAGATTATTTTGGCGATATTTAAATTATTACTAATGAGTTTTGTCATACGAATTATTATTATGTATATATACTATATTTGGAACATTTAATATGACATATTACATGTTTTATAATATTTATTAACCATAAATATGATTTTATTACTAGTCTTGTTGGAGAAATTTAAGATAAATTTTTTTTAGTCCATGAAGGTTGTAAATCGGCACGCCCAGATGATTACATTGTTTTCAAATAAAATAGAGAGAGATAGTAGTTTGAGGAATGATATTGTATTAAAATTTTTAATTACATATTATATATCATAATGGAGTTATAATGATCATTTTTAAAAAATATTTGAGATGATTGTAAGAAAATAAAATAAATTGAAAATTCTATTAAAAGAAAAAAAAGATAAGGGTTTACCTCATGAAATATCAAACCTATGAACCTACTTAATGGAAGGGGTTTTGGAATTTTGTAAAGAACAAAAGAAATTGGATGTGGAGAGAGAATAGGGAAGTGTATTTTGGGAGAAGATTGAGAAGCTTCAAGGCATAGAAGAGTGATGTGAATAGGGCATTAGTGGTGTGATTTATAGTGGAGGATAAGGGTGATTTTTAATAATATATTATTCATTATTTTAATATTTATCATAGGAATATCAATATTGTTAATTATTGTTACCAATAATAATAATATGTTCCTTTTAATTCTAACTAGTTGTTCTCACATTATATAGAATTATGGAATAATGTATTTAGCTTCTAATATATTTATATTATAAATTGACGTATTTTACTATTCACTAAAAATATATGTATTTTTTAAAAATAAAAAAATTGATCATGATCAATTTTAGATGTAATGAATTATAAAATGGAGCCCATTTTAAGTAATAATTTTCTATATATCTTATATTTTTATACATAATGATAATCTACCTAAATATATAGATTTTAATTTTTAAACAGATATTATGATAACATCATAAATCTACAATGGTCAAAAAAATTATCATAAAATTATAGGATAATGGAATATTTATTTAGGAAAACATTTTATGAAAATTAATTTTATTTTATATGATTTTTTTAATTTTAATTTTTAATTATATATTTATTACTCACAAAAATACCGACAGTTATTTATTAATTTTTAAAATATTAACTCTCATTTGTAAGGTGCCTAAATTTTATTTTTACTTAAATGGGTGTGGTTACATTTCATTAGGATGATTAATTATTCATAAAATTCATATTAATAATCCAATAGTCAAGTTCCATTTCACCAAAAAATGTATGTTTACTCAATCAGACGATAAAAATTTTACCAATCACAACTGTGTAAGTCTATTTTTCAAAATTAAAATCAAAGAGGAATCCAAATAATGTATAACGGCTAGATTATAGTAATAAAATGTTCTTTAGAATGTAATATGAATTTAATGAATTAAATTATTTATAAAATTTATTTTTAAATCCTTGATGTGTTAAAATAAAAAATTGGTATTTCCTAAAGGGATTGATTTATATAACGTAAGTGGTTTTCTATAAAATATTTCTTGTAGCATACCACATTGGATTCCACTCACGAGTACCCAAAGGCAGTTGTCAATATGATCTGATGTGCTCCTCCCCAAACACCGGAGGCTGTAGACTATAAGTGAGGTTCTTGGGTTGGTCTATGGGGAGACTATTTCCTCATTGATCAGAGTGGAGAACATGAACATGATTATATTAAAAAATAATAAGAAACAAAAAAAATAATAAAATCCAAAAACAACTGTATAGTCTAACTGAATAGTTAAATTATATAATGAAATCAACTAGTGGAAGTTTATTACTAAAAAGATACAAAATTATCATCATGTCTTGGTAATGTAACTATACAAAATTAAATATTCTAGGGTAGGGGATACAAGCATATACAACATGAGAACACATTATAAAAATTTTCCAAAAATAGGAATAAATTGAATTTTGAGAAAAGGCCTGGTCATCTACTCACTACATCATCCAAGATATTAAATTCAATATACCATTAGAAGATAGTTTCATTCCCTTGTCAAAAACTAAAATCATATTGTATACTCTGGTTCCAATGGAACCTGAGAAAGGTGTGAAATATAATCATAGTAGGCTGGTACCCACATTTCCTTTTCCATTATATTTCATTCCTTATAAAACAAAAATTATTCTGTGATAATTAATTTGATAGATAGAATGAATAAAATATGTATTTGTTTCTTCCTATAAACCCTTCCAATATACCTATTATAGCAAAAGTTGTTGTGCCTAAGCTTATTAATCATGAAAGTTATTTGGGTAAAATTCCATTAGGTTAACTGCCCCCAAGCATGTTATTGTACATAGTGGAAAAGTCCTTACATATTCTAAAAAAACCAATAAATTAAAATTTTATAACCTTTATTTTATTATGTAAACCCTTCAATACATCCCTTTGAAAAAATATATCATGAAACCATTATCACATCCATTGAAAACCAATGGTAATTGAAAAGAATCTTTTTATGGGATTTGTAAAAGTCAAATGTTGAGGAGTCCATCCTAGGGGACCTGAGGATAATGTCCAATTTTTTACTCGTGCCAAGGTATATGAAAAAAATAACTCACCAAGATTTTCGTACATAATATCAAACATAGGGGAATGCGACTCTCATGATGCATGTTAAAACCAATCATTCCCTCAATCACAGCAAAGGGGTCTCCTCTAGGGAGTTGATGCCATTCATTTGGAGGTACACTAAATAATGAATTATGAGAACATATCAGGCATAGATAATATTACTCTTAATTCATTTAAAAAACAATAACAATTACAATAAAAATGCATGAGATTTCTTCAAATTGAATCTTAAATCAGAACCCCTTTTATCACCCATTTCACTGAAATGAAATAGTCGAAAAACCAACAAATAGATAAAATGTTTAATTATAAGGTATTATTTTTAATTCAAAAATTTATTTCTTATATGGCTTAATCTGAAATTATTGTCATATGTAAAATAAATTATGGAAATAGTGTACTTGGAATTAGACCATTTCACATAATTAATCCTTTTTTACTTATCAGGGATATGGAGTTCAACACATGGATCACTAACCAATTCAAACAAAAAAAATTCATTAAATATATAATAAGCAAACATAATCATGGGTGTTAAGTAATAATATTACAAGATACTTTTTTCCAATAATTAATAATAATATCTATTGTATGGTATCACACAAGCCGACCGGCCTAAGTTGTTGATCCACTACTAACACAGATCACAACGACATGAGAAAGTATCAATTAAACTATATTGGAAAATTTGGACAACAACTGGTAGGGTCTAGACCCTGTTACAAAATTCTATTTTATGGAAAATGATGAAATGAAGGAACATATAGTAGACCACATTCCTTTTCCTTATAGATATTCTATCACCCAACAACATTTGATCCTAGATGGGTTGTAAGAAATAAATGACACCATATAATTCCCTATGAAAGGGGAAAATGATATTTCTCCAAAATGCAATAATACATGTAATGAGTAACATGAAATAGATTATGGAGGATTGAATATCATACCTCTAGATTTTTTAGGGATCCACCATCAATTGAATTAGATGGGGAAGAGAGGAGGTATATTGATCCCTAACATGAGAAGGAAGGACGCTCATGTGTGGGAGGAGAAGCATCAACCGCTATATGAGGAGAAAAAATAATGAATGAACGATTTAAAAAAACTAATTGAGATAAAACCCATAATGTCACCATCATTTTCCACTATGTGTGGTTTTGTAACTCATTTGGCTAAATCATGATCCAACTGTATACCATTATCTTCTTCACAGGGGAGAATCACATGGTTAGGCTATTAATTTATAAAATCATTCACAAACCATACAGAACCCATATCTATAAATTGATGGTGGGTCACACAATCATGTGCCATAGGTTGCACGGTTTCAGAAAAACCATGCGGACCTTGTATCCCATTGTCTGCAACTACATAGTTTTGAGTAAACTATGTGGGATGGGCCGCATGGTTACATATAATATTGTAGCCCAAACCATTATCCCTATTAAAGGGCTACGAGATCCAAACGAGATTTAGAAGTTCGTAATTCCTACATAACATTATTTGGAATAATATTTAGATATTTTATAATGAATTTAAACCAATATATAAATGGTTCATACAAATCAAAAAATTCATTACATTACAACCTTTCCTCTATAAGACAAATTTTCTCAAAGATTCATTGATGTGGGTTATAGAACATCAGGTGAGAAGAGATCATACAACTATGAACATACATTGGCTTCCCACTCCTAGGTCTCATCATGAATACATCCATTTTAACAATGCACCTTGACCTATGGAACTGACCAGTATCAGATAGCCTTTGTGCTTCGAGAAACAACATGTATCATAATCTCATTAATGGACACATCCATCACCATATCAAAATCATTACAATCAAATGATTGGTACATGTTGGTGTTAAACTGTGGAAGCTATTGTATGTGGATTATATCATGTATGGAATGGTACAAATATGGTAAAAGTGCCAAATATGGTACCTCCCCAAATCTCCTTATGACAACAAAATGGTCAAACATATCAAGGTGATAACTTTCTGTGTCTCCGGACTCATCTGTGACCTATTCTAAGTGATACTTGTAGAAATAACCAATTCCTCAAATTGAACTCTAGAGGTCATTGGTGACTAAAGGTATATGAATTCTTATAATATGGAGATGTATCCATATGATTCAGAATCATCTGGACACACACTAAAGTCTCCAAAACAAAACATGGACTCGGTAGAGCTTCCTCAAATACAATAATCAAACTTAGAGGAAAATAACATAATATACCATATAGGGCCTCATAAATATCCATATGAATCCAGTCATTAATGAAATTTTGTAGGAAAACTCAATAATATATAGAATATTATCCAAAAAACCTTTAATATTTGGGATATTAGACAATAGTGTATCCTCTAACACCTGATTCATCAACTTTGAATGCATGTTGCTCTAAGGTTTATATGCTTTACTGAAGTAAGCAAGTGAACATAGATCCTTTTCTAAACATTTGTGACCCATGAATTAATGATATATTTTCAATTTAATATGATGTAATGGGGATTAATATCTAGTCTCACTATATCCCATATATATAGCATTCATTTTTCATAAAATGAGATGGACTCCTAGATCTATAAGATTTGAGGGACTTTGGTCAGTCTGTTGAAGATCACCCATACTGTATCGATAAGTTTAAATGATCTATGAAATATTTTCATGAAATATATGATGAAATCATTCAATTTCCACTTTGAAAGAGAAAAAGGCTATATATTTCAAGAAGTTCACATTATCGATCACATCCATCTACCACTTTATATTCGGCCACTAGTACAAAAAATATTTATCATGTTACATCATGGTAAGATACAGATGAACCACATATATAATTGAATTTAATTAATATATCATCTATTCTCGTATATCAAATAGCACTCATACACAGGCATGAATGAGTAATGTTTCACATCAATCCACGACCTAACAAGGAGGTAATTTCATTCCTATAACACACTCCCAAGGAATAAGACAACTATCGCATTGGGAGAGAATATATTTCACTCTATGAGATATAACAAAAGGGAGATTGTTTTCATTTTGTTTTACTTTCTATATTGAAATTCGGATAAGTGGTGGTCATTAATTCAAAGCACATTGTAATAGGTTGAAATTAACAAAATGGAAAAGAGGTACACTAAAGAAATATTCACAGAAAAATATTTTCCTCAATAATACCTAGAAGATATGGAGAAGTAATTCTTATGTCTTAAACACAAATTGGATGAAAATATTGTGAATTATGAATCCAATTTTAAATTTTTATCATGGAATTTCATGGAATACATATGTAATCTATAGAAAAATATTGATTTATTCTGTGAAGGATTAAAACCATTTCTCAAAGGGGAAATAGAAAATCATACATTCTCAGCATTAAATTATATAGAATTTAGTGCTATCGTGGAAGATAATTTATTATCCAGGTCAGATGAATTTATTGGAAATAACGCTAGGAAGATAGTGTAAATGGAAACATTTGATAATGTGAAGAATAAAAGGTGGGGTTTTTCAACATGGCATACTTTTGGAACAAAACACTGAGAATACTACATAAAAGTAAATGGAGTCTATATTAAATTTGGAGAAAGAGTACACCAATATAAGTTTTTCAAGGGAATAAAATAAGTTACCAATGTTCAATTCTACCATTGTAACGATATCGAACATTATTCCAATGATTTTTCTAAGAATTATAGAAACATTACCTAGAGAAGGCCAAATGAAAAAATCCATGCTTATGTGATCAAAACTGTTGATGTTTTAGTCCCTGGTGAGGTGGTGGCATGTAAATTAGTCATTTCCTCAAAAATTATGCAATGATTTATTTGATTTTGGATTGTATTATTCATTTAGGTCGTCCTGGTTTTCCATGAAAATTAGACATATCCAATTTTATTTAATAATGGAGACATCATACAAAAATACAAAAGGATGTATCATCGCAACAAAGATGTGTTGATCATCCCCCTAATGAAACATAAATGTTCATTAGTATATGGAGTTATCATCATACCCATGAATGACATTGATATAATTTTCATTATGAATTGGATTTCATGTTATGATGGGAAAATCTATTGTATAAAGAAGGATGTTACATTTTTTTAATGATGTAGAATCCATCATATTTTGAGAAGATACGCCATGATTTAATTCCTATCTATATTTTCCGCCATTAGCTCTACTGAAATATATTCATGGGGTGGAAGAGAAAACAATATCTATAGGCGAGGAATTTTTTTTTCAAATTAAGTATGTACCTATTATGAAAAAAATAAATTGATATATTCAAAAAGAATTTACTCTGAAATCCATGAGAGTAATAAATAGAATTTTCTATTAATATAATTATGTGTGCAAGACCTATATCAAATAAACATTATAGAATGGCCACATTGGAATTTGTCGAACTATAAAAACAACAATAAAAATTTAGTGATATTGGATTTATCATCCCTAGTATATCTCTATATGGATATCCTATTATATTCCTTTAGAGTAATGATGGTTCTATGGTTGTGAATTGACAATAGGAAGATCAATGCTATTATGATAATGAAAAATTATATTCTTCCTCGTATTAATGACTTATTTGATAAACTTCATCGAGCCCAATTTCTTCATAATATTGATAATTGATATGGATATGATATGTTTTGTGTGAAGAGGGAATATATTCCAATGATTGAATTTTGAACTAGGTACGGTCATTATGTGTTTACAGTAATTTCATTTCAATTGAAAAATTAACCTGATGTCTTTATGGATCTAATAAATATAGTTTTCAAGGAATACATCATTGACATTGTTGTAGTATTTATTGAGTATATCATTTTATATTCCAAAATATATAAAACATGAGAATCATTGGATCATTATTAGAAAGACACTTAGATGAAACATGTTATATGTGTAGTTTAGAAAATCTGAATTCTGGATATAATTATTTTTGCTTCTTGTCCATTTTTTCTCTAAGGATATAATTATAGTGGATCCTATAAAGAAATATGAAATTCCAGAATGATCTACACCAATGAACGTAAATTAGGTATGTTGTTCATTGGTTTAGTAGTTTTTTTATCATCATTCGATTTAGAACATCATCCAGTTAGCTAACCCATTATCCAAGCTTACTCATAAAGGTTTTATGTATGAATGGAGAAATTAATGTGAAGAATGTTTTTAATAATTGACGAAGATGTTAGTAAATGATAAAATATTAATATTACCATTAATTAATGGTTTAATTGAGATTTATAGTGATGCATAAATGAAATTAATTTATTTTTCCCTCGTGAAGAATGATAGTGTTGTGGTATATGCCAATGTATTTTGAAGTTTATGAATAGGACTATCAAACTCATTATATTGTGTTTTTACATGTACAATTTTATCTAAACATATAGACACATTCCTTATATAGTGAATGTTTGGAGATACATATTTTTCTGATGGTCCTGAAATATATCATTTCATAGAACAAACTAAACATTAGTCAAGGGAGATGTATCAAGATATTAATGGATTATGATTGTTCTATATGATACCATCGATAAAAGGAAAATAAGGTGAATGATGCATAAGTAGGAAGGATCCTCAATGCATGAAATGAATGAGGATTACAAGGATCCTACGTACATCGATCTAGTGAGGATGGATATTGGAATTGTCAAAGAAGGCCAAACATTGTTACTCAACCAATTAATCTTCTAACCATATTTATTGGAAATGATTAAATGATCTTAGTATGATGATGAGAATATAAAAAAATGATTTCAATAATGAAAAGATAGAAGCCATCGTGTCTGAAGATGGAATTCAGAAATTTTGGATAATTCTATATATTCCATCTATATCCATGCCAAAATTGTTGTTATTGCACGATTCTCATAGATCATATTTCACTATAAGCCCATGTACCACTAAGATGTATAGAGATGTAAAAGAACATTTCTGTTGGTATAATCAAAATCATGAACCTGGTAATTGTTTGTCCATATGATTAGTCTCTCAATAATTGAAATAAGTAAGAAAACATCCTAGAGGAGTCATCCAACCTCTAAATATTTCTACATGGAAATGGGTTGACAATACAAATAATTTTCTCTCTATATTTTCAAAAACACCATGATATATTGACGAAATATGGTTAATTATTTATTGACTTACCAAATATGCACATTTCTTGGCAACAAGGGAGGAATTTCAATTAATGTGCCTTGTACGAAACTATATCAATGCTGTTGTAAGAATTCGTGGATTACCACTCTCAATTTAGTTTGATCATGTTAGATTATGGACATAAAAATTCTGGAAAATTCTCCAAAAAAATTTTGATACTGAGTTTCATTTGGGTGATTCATATTATCCTCAAACTTGTGGGAATCTATAAATGAAAATCCAAACATTATAAGACATATTGAGATCATTATCAAATAATTTTCACATTTTGTGGGATCAATATTTTCCCTTTTTAGAGTTTTCTTACAAAAATTATTTCTATTATAGTATTCAAATTGATCCCTATAAAGCATTCGATGGAAATATATATCAAACACCAACATGTTGGAATGATGTCAGTTGAAGGAATATTATAGTTTTAGAGCATGTAGAGGAAACAAAAAGGAATGTACAAACTATTGAAAACCATATCAATATAGGTAAATGTATGAAATTTTTCAATGTTTATTATTGATTTAAGGATTGGGAATTTAAAATGGGGATCACATTTTATTGAATGTATCTCCATGGACGTGTGTTATAAGAGTTGGAATGAATGGGAAACTGATCCCCTGGTAAATTGGTCCTTTTTAAATTTCAGACAGAATTCTGAGATATTGTTTATCATTTGGAAATGATGTAACAAATTTATATGTTACACAAGATAATCCATGTTTCTATGTTAAGGATGTATATTCCATACCCAAAAAATGTATTCACTTATGAATGAAAAGAATTGGAATCATACTTATCGTACTGTGAAGAGCCTATCAAAAATTTTGACACTAAAGATATGGTTTTGAGGAATTGAACGACTAGGCTGGTAAAGATACTATGGGAAAATCATAAAAATGATGAGGAAATGTGGGAGTCTAAGGATCTTATGATGATGACCTACCCAAATCTATTTTCGAGGTATCATTCTAGAAAATTTTAAGATGAAATTTTTTCAAAGGTGGGTAGAATGTAACGCCCCCATGATTACCAATAAATTTAATATAGAAATTAAGTCATGAAACACTGAGTCTCATCGAAACAACACATTTTAGAGTAACCTATCCTCTAAAAATAAATTTTTTGGAACTATGATTTAAATTTTGAAAATTAGACAAACAAAGTTTTGATCACTAGTATATTATGGGTCTAATATGATCAATATATCTTTTTGCTGAATAGTAATATGAAATTACGAATAATAATATTACCCTTATGAATAGTAATTCATCATAAAAAATTGTAATCACACCCATGAAAGTGAAAATATAATTTTCTAACCTATTTAATGAAACAATGATATAATTATATCATGGTACAAGTATGTTAATATTTAAAAATTAAAAATTATGTGTTGGTATTTCATTATAATTTAATAATTAATAAACTATTATAAAAAATTTATTTCAAAAAAATGGATTCATGAATCCATATTTTTTTCCAATGATTTTATGATTATTTAATATGAACAAAGTTAATTTTTGAATGTTTTATAATATCTGTTTTACAAAAAAATGAATATTTATCAAGTAAATAATTATTTCATTTGAAAATTAAAATTCACATATATAAAAAATTATTTTGATAATATGGATTACATATTTTGAATTATACATGTTTAAAAATGGTTATATTGTATCTATAAGATTGTTTTAAAATACATGAATTTTCTTCGAAGCGTAAAATATGGTAATTTAATGTAAAAAACATTTTATTCTAAACACAAAATTCCTTGAGTCATATTTGATTTCATCAATCTCGGTTCAATCTCAGATTAACTAATTTATATTATTTATCATAGGAATCAGAAAATTTAATTTTCATGTGAAATAAATTTTAAAATAATGAATAAGATATTAAAATATCACTCATAACATCCAATATAAAACCACCCATCAATCCCTCTTCTCCCCAATCCTTTAATCCTTAAATTTTTTATATTCTATACCCAAATACTCTTCCATATTATCTCTCAATATTCAGGAATTTTTTTCTTTAAAAAAACACTTCCCTAAAAGTGGATCTAAAGGAGGATATTTCAAGAGGTAAATCCTCATAATTTTCTTTTTATTTTATTTTAATTTATTTTATTAGTATCTTCTGAAATCATATGTCCAAATGATCATGATAAATCTAGTATCATATATATATTCTTGAATGATGTAATTTTATAATATTATCCCTCCTCAAACTACACTCTCTATCTATGTTGTTTTAAAAAAGAAATCATCATAGAAGAGTTGTTGAATTAAAACCTTTGTGGGAGACAAACATTATTTCATTAAATTCTCCTTCATGATGGGTCATTAATACTTTTTTATTATTGAAACAAATTAAAATACATATATTATAACATAATTAATTATTCTTTAACCACAATTTAAACTTCCTATTAAATAATATAATATATTATTTCATTGTGATTGAAAACCCAACGTAAAAATATAAATGATTATCAGTAAATGTATTATCTAACGAATCATTCTTATACCCTGTATTAAAAAATTTATATATATAGCCATTATAACATCAGTATTTTCATTAATAATATGTAAATTCAACTATATAATGCAATATCCATCCCACATGATCTTCCATACTAATATATATATAACGATCATGAAAACCAAGGAAACGAATGCCCCCGAGTGATAAATTTGTATCTTATAACTCATCCAAAAGGCCATAAATGAAAATAATAAAATTATTATACATAAAATATATGTATATATAGTTCAAATATAAATAATTTTATAAATTTATTTTATTATTAGCAACATTATGGTCATGTGCATAACTCTTTTTGACATTTGTTAATAGTTTCTTTCCCAGACAATCATTTTCATTCAGGGTGTCGTTATTCAAATATAATCCAATATAATCCATTATTTAATTTATATAAATTTAATAAATTATTTTTATATGTAATAAAATCATGTATTCTCATCAGGTAAATTTTTATATGAATAATATTCATGTTTTAAATGGGTTCCCTTCTGAATTCATCATGAAAATCTTTCCCGATTAACAAAAAGATGTTGAATTCATACATATTTTAAAGTTCACTTTATAATATATTTTAAGAATGAATTAGTTTTCTAAAACAACTAATTTTATCATATAAAAACTCCATATTGTTTATTTCTATTTTAATGTAATTATTTTTCTATTTGAACACTTCTTTTCAAATTACATGTGTATTTGAATCAAAAATTTCCTGATGAATTTTGTTATGAATTTTTTTTATTTAAATTCCTCTGTTGAATTTTATGTCTTATCAAGGTTAATATATATTTTTTATCTTCCAACATTTTTATTTAATATTTTTTGATCAATTTTACTATGGATGTTATATCTTGATACAACTCACCATTCTACTAAGAATTGTTATTAATTATGTTTACTGATTAAAGAAAGTTATTTACATTGTATATTTATATGATGTCTATGATTAAAACTTAATGTGAAAAATGTTTTGGAATTTGTAAGCGAATGGTGGGGTCCTCTATATCCCATCGATTCATCCGATGTTCTGATGAGAGAAAAAATGTGGTTATTTTTCATGTCTAACACTAGAATTTTCATACGTGTTGGACGAGGCAGTAACACCATGTTTCGGATGCCCCATATTATGAATTCAATTAATAAGATAATATTAATTGATAAACGATGAGAATACGTTGACTAGTAGAATATATATAGTATTTTTTAATTATTTTATAATCAATTATATGGATTTATTTACTTATCATTAATTCCAAGAATATTATGATCTCTTTTTTTATTTAAAATCTTGTGTTTTTAGTTATTCACCATGCCTAATTTTTATCTTTAGGATATCTTCCACTATATTACTTATCATTATTGAGCATATTAGCTCACCCATTTCTTATGTTTTTTTTGAGAATTCTAATATTAATATTTTTAATGCCTTTTTAAAATAATCTTGGAGTTATGGATGTTGAAAATAGAATATCTATATTTTCTTCCATTCATGATGTAATTTAAAAATAATTTTTTTATCTAGTTTTCTAAATCTAATAATCTATTCATTCCATTAGGATACAACAGTATTGTAATAATGAAAATGTAATAAAATAATGAACCAGATCTAGGAAACTAGGTTTAGGGTTTAAAATTGAAAACACTATCACACTACAAGAACAACTAAAAGGGGCTAGAATGGAATAAAAAATTCAAGTGGAAATCCCATGATATACTAGCAATGTTTATGAAGATATTGCTATGGTATTGAATAAGTCTATGAATTTTAATCATTTGGTTCCCATTATGATGTATAGTTTTAATATTACTTCTTATCATCTGGGAAATGTTTAAAAAAATCATCAAATTATTAATAATAAAAATAATGTGTGTCACCCTATACTAAAATCCATTAAATTATAACAATGCAAGCAATAAATTATTTTACCCATCCCATGAAATTCATGTTTCACCAGTATGTGGGATAGCTACTCCTAGTAACCTTTTCTTTGGAAAATTACATTATACTAGTCTCATTTATAAACTCAACCACTAAAGAAAAATGAAAAAAACCACTAATACAACTTTGTAGTGTCTCTCCTTGGATTCCACTCTCTGGTGCCATGAGTTGATTGGACATAATATCTCATGTGTTCCTCTCAGAACTCTAGTGGTTGAAAACTAGTAACATTTCCCATGGGTATGTATTTGTGGAGTCTATACCCTCATTAATCACAGTGTACTATAGAAATATGAATATATTGTAAAATAATAAGAAACATCAAATGAAATAAATACCATAATCAACAATGGACATTGAATACACGGTCAAAAATTATAATGAAATTAATTATTGGATGAAAAAAATTTAAAATATACAGTTGGTTCAAAATGTATTATTACTGTCAAACTACTTAAAGGGCATTTTTTGGTCAAGGGGTACAATAATATAATCAAAAGTTTAAAAACAATGAAAAACGACAAAAAAATTCTATGATTTTAATCTCAAGCATTGTCTTTGTCATCTACTCACAAAATCATACTATTAATTATTATCAATAAGGGTTTGGATGTTGGCATCTTTTTAATGTCCATACATGAAATTATCATTGCCTACATGGGTACTAATGGATCCTGGGTAGGAATAAGAAACTATCTCAATATGCCAACACCGATTTTCAAATTGAAATTCCATTTAACCCATTTTAAATATAATACATGACTCGATAATTTAGTTACAATAAAGTATGAATAAATAAACACCTTGTTTTGGGATCCACTTTAAGAACTGTCCAATTAACTTGCTTTAGTATATGCTAATGTGTTTGGACCAATATATTCTTAAATAGAAAAATGAGTAGGGTAAATTATTGTATGATGGAATATCTGAGTTTCCATTATTAGTCTTGGAAGACACACCCCTAAATTTTCTAAACGAACTAGTAAATTCTTATTTGAAAAATTTTATTTAATTTATTGAATAATTCCAAACAACCCATTATTTAAATATATCGAGACAACTAAATCTCATCTATGTAAATCCAATGGTAATTGTCAGGTATTGCTGGATTGTCCCAACAAAATTCCAATTCCACGGAGTCCATCCTAGGATACCCAAGTACAAAGGCACATGTTTCACTCATGGTGTGTTATATGAAATTTCAAATACTAACTGACCTCTGAGTCCATAGCTAGTATAACCTGTAGGGACCTGTGACTCACTTGTGGAATGGTACAACCAATCATTTCATCGAGGCCATCCATGGGTGGTACCCTAGGGAACTATTGTCACTCATCTAGAGGTAATTATATAACCTATGGTGATCTCATATCAACTATCACATCCCAACATAGGTCGACCCTAAACTGATCACCTGAGCCGGTACACGATGTGGCCCAAGAGGCGTTCCTGATACCCTCGGGCTGGCGACAAGCGTCATGGCAGTAACAGAGGTTGTGGGAAAAATTTTCCCCAATAAAAATAAATATAATAGAAAAAAAATTATATAACAATGTAGAATAAATAAACAAAATAAAATGAATAAACATGAAAAAAAAAAAATAAATCTAATCGAACTCGACATCTAAGATAACTCTCTGAGACCTCATGGGTCACTCTATGACTCAAAAATCAAGCATCACCCAAGGAGGGATCACTCAAGATGTATCATGCACAAAAACTAAAAATATAAATGAACTATAGGGGTGGGTATTAAAACTCATTAGGATAGCCCGATATCAATTAACAATACAGTATCTTTAAAAAAGGAAACATCACTTCATGTATTAACTACAATTTTTAAAAGATATTTTTTCTAAACAATTTACATAAAAGTAATGTATGAACCATTTCCCTTTTTTAATAAAGATTCATTTCACTTGTGTCAATGAATTTTAATAAAGGAAATGTGATGTTTATATTTTCTTCAAATTCGTACAAAGTGTATTAAACACTTTATTTTGATATCCATTTTTAGAATCCTAATCAAAAATAAATTATCACTTTCAAAGGAAGAAAATATTCATAAATTCACAAAATGAACCACACACCAATGGAAATATAGGTATATTGTATCACCCCGAGATTTTATGATTTTTTTTAATTTCATTAATGTCTTGTGTTGTACGCTATGCCAAAAGGATCTTGTACAACATGCATCCTTGACTTTCCTTGCATTACACGCAATCAGGACCTTCCTCAATAGCGTGTGTAGTACGCAATACTGAGTTTCACTAAACAACGATATGCTATTAAAATATTATTAAAACTAGCCGTTATTAATAGTAATAACCACTTTTTGAAATTTTGTAAATTTTATTTTTCAAAATGGACTTCATTTTTGGATTTGGAATATCAAAATTAGATTAGGGTGAAATTTTGGTACTTTTCAGAAACCATTCATTTTCTGATGAATAGTGAAAATTACTAAATTTTAATTAAAAACTAACTTTTTAATCGAAATAATTAATTGTGATAAATTATTAATTTGAGTGGTATTAAATTTTTTTTAGAATATATTTTTACAATTTAATACAATTTTGGTCATTGGATGTAATTTCACATTTAAACCAGACATAAACAAGTGTCAATCTTTTGATAGTTATTATCTTTTAAAAACACGCTATTTGTTTTGACGATGGGAATTAATTTTTTAAATTAGTTAATGTAACTTATATGTTTTGAATTTGGTAAAATAAACATCATTTTTGAATTCATAATATCAAAAATAGAATAGGCCTAATTTTTTGTTTTTTTCTGGAAACTTGTATTTTTTGATAAATAGTGAAACCACTAAGTGGTAGTTAAAAAAACTAAAATTTTCATATAACATAATTTTACCGCTTCTGTGAGTAGAATTTCAAAACTCCGAGAGACACGGTTAATATCAAGGACTAAAATGTGGTTCAATGAGATGAAAATAATTTTTGGTGAATAGTAACTTTTTACTTTTTTTACCACGGTTAAAAGTAAATAGGGTAGTTAAGGGTAAAAATGATATTATTATTACCCTAACACATGTCATAATTATATTGGATAAGTTTACTTCGACCAAAAAAAAACCTTAGGAATAAAATATGACCATTTAGGCCCACAAGGATTAGATTAGGACATTTATTGTTAAGTTATTTAAAGAAGGGTTAAAATAGTTAAAATAAATGTTTAATAAGTAGATAATTTTTAATATAGGGTTATACATAAGATAAATTCGACTATAAATATTTATTAGAAATCTAAAAATATTTCCAACATAATGGTATTTTATTTTTAATTTTTAGACATTAAATAAGTTAATTTATGTATGACACAACGATGATGCTGTAATTATCTTATTAATGAAATATTGACATAATTGATATTATAAATACCCAAATAAATGTAATTTGAGACTTTTTATGAATTTCACTAATTTTCTAGGTTAATATTACATGTTATTATTGATTTAAGTAACTTTTTTCTTACTACTAATTCTATTATGATTTTTACAAAAATCAATTACTAAATAGTGTCAAAATTGAAAAAAAATTGTTTTTAAAACAAATATTATATTATTAATTGTTATTTTATTCCTAAAAATCTATGGTTCGGCCAAATGACTTAGATATGGTTATATATATTAATAATAAACAACTTGGGGTTCGTTTGGCTTGTTATAGTATGTTTATTAACCTTATAGTGTAAGAACACAAAAAGACACGGTAAAAGTAAAATTATCTAACTTAAAGATAATAATAAATGATAAGGTTAAAATAGTAAACTAAACTTGTACAATATCTATTTGATGAGAGGATTGCGACCCATCCACTCCTTAGCTTCGAAATAAATCAATTTCTAGCTATTTAAAACCGAATATTGCTTTATAATAAAATAATATTTTTTGTTTTTCCAAAGGTGCCCCTCTCCTCCCTTATAAAAGGGAACCTCCTCCCTCTCTTCCTCACACCACATTGAGCCTTCAAGCTCAGCCAAACCCTGAAAAATTATCCTCTCCCCTTCCCTAGAAACATCCTAGTGGTCTTGTTCTTCTTCAAAGACCAATTCTAGTGCCCTAAGAGGAGAACTCAAAGAGGCGCTTCAAAGAAGAGGTAATGTCCATTACCGATTCATTCAACTTTATTTCTTCTTCCACTTCTTCTTCTTAGGTTGTTTCATTATGAAGTAATAACATCAGTATCACTCATATACTGATATGTTATTATAAGTATTAAACAACAATATTTCACCATCTATCCATTCTACGGAAAATGAAATCACCACGCGTGTGTACGTACGGAATACAGTCTCCACGCCGTGGTGTAATCTATTTTCCATCACCACCTTACTTGGATGGGTATAATGGTTCAAATAAATAACTATATATTATTATTCTAAACAGATATTGATTCTGAAATAGTATACATACACTCCAATACAATTACACGATCTTGAGAATGAAATCATCGCTCGTGCGTACTTACGGACTACCGTCTCCACGACGTGATGAGATTTACTCTCCATGTTAACAATTCATGAATCATTATAAAGTATATATAATGAATTATAATGAAATATATGACATAATAATGATACTGGATTTATATATATATATATATATATGTCATTTACATAATTCCATTCAATTCAAAAGGGAAATGAAAACAGCATTCATGCGTATGTACGTCCTACCGTCTCCATGAATGGTGCATTTCATTCCTTTTATCGATCTATAATATATATGTATATGATGAATATATATTATATATAAATAATTATTTACATTATTGAATTATTTAAATCATGATATAAGTAATAATATCAAGAATGACAAGTCGAGACACATACGATAAATAAAATTATTTTACCCAAAACACTTCTTTAACATGGAATTTCCAAAAGAACGGGTAATATAAAGTCATAAGTGTACCATATATGATATCTTATCAATGAGTATGATTCTGGAATAAGTCAATGACATTATTTAAATCAATATACTGGAGGTTCGGACACTTACAAAGAAAATCGGACCTAAGGTAAGGGAAATATCACAATCTCATTTTTATTCGAGATTGTTTATACATTGGTATTTACTGGGGTGTATTTTATCATCCACATCCATGTTTCCTCAATATGTAATATTATTTCCATCCACCTACAATTTTTTAAATCCGATTTTACCCTTCAGTGAGATTTTAGTATAAGATATGAAAGGAATCTTTTTTCGTTTTTCGTACGAGGTACTTTTTGACTTTTCCGACAAAAGTACGAGAAGAATGTTTTTTACTTATACGGCATGAATGGATTTTTAAAACATTATTTCCAAGAATAATCCTTTACAAGATTTCAAGTTTACTTTTAATCATCTTCTTTTAGTTTAAAATTTTATGACATGTTAAGAAAGGAAAAATGTTTTTATTACATGGGTTATGCTGTGATGTATGATTTATGATTTTGTGGCACACACAAAAATAGATTCATTAGGAGATGTGTGGGACCTATATCTCCCTCCAAAGCATTAGGTAACTATTTCATATCTCATGAGATAGGAATGGCTGGAATAGCAGGTTAAACCGGTTCAGTGAAACAGGACTTCAACGAGGAGTGACCTCGGTTTAGAAATGGACTTTGTCCACTATGATAGTCTTGGCAATTAGTCTTGACTAATAAGAAATGATTCTCTGTGATTATGTATGTATGCCACAATGTTTCATGTTTTATGTTATAATTATTGGGATTACATTTCACTACTATGATTTATCCCATGTTATGATATTATGATCTCTTTTGCAGGATATGATTTCCAAATTGTTATGTTCTTATAAATATGATGTGATTGATATTTATTTTGTTTACCCTTACTGAGCATTTGAGATCACCCTTTTATGTTTTCATTTTCCCAGGATATAAAGAAAGGTTTTAGGTAAAAAAAGGAAGATCTTTATGGGAGATGTTGACGATCTTTCACCACGATTAGAAGATTATATTCGGAGTTTCCAAAGACACTAAACTATTATGGTCCTTGTGTGTGTGTTTTTGTTATGTACTAAGTAATCCGAAAAAGTAATGAAATGTCCATGTACGTTAAGATTCAGGTCTCTACATATATACAATATTCCTAATCACTAATGCGATCAACAAAAACTGAAAATAAATGGATGAACCTTGGAAATAAAGAATAAACTATAAGACACCAATACATGAGACCTCATCCACATTGACATGTCACACACAATGAATTCAAAAAAACCAAAAATCATGATCGTCATTTTTTAGGTAGGAAAAGGGAAAATCCCATAGTAATAATCCCAATATATCCACCTACTATGGTCCACAGGTCAGTACCATAACCTATAAGTGCATCGATCATTCTTAGAATATTCTCTCAATATAGCAGATTCTCATGACTCATGTATTTAGCAAATGGTGGTGCTCCAACTGATGCAACATGAGAATATAGTCACATACATACATACATACATACATACATACATATATATATATTATAAAAATTCACAACAAAAATCAATTTGAGCCACTCAAATGATTTATCTCATTCCATTTATCAAATAAAATTATGATTCCAACATTAGGCACTCACATAATGGATCATGAGGATTCCATATTAAGGACATCCCATCCATTTTACACATGAAATTTTGGCATGAGAAACAACCCTAAGAGGTTTTAAAACTAAAAATATTTTCAATAATTTTCACAAAGTGGCCAAACTGGCTTTAATACTTTTCATTATTATAACCAGACATTTATCATCACCATAATATGTACATAATTTAAAGAGGAAACAAATTTTTATAAAAGTGTGAAATGATCATTAATCGACAACATACTTTAAAAGATATTAAAACTCAACACCCATTTATTTATAAAATCAAAACCCAATATGAATACCAAATACACACTTTTTTTAAACATAAAAATTCTTGAAACACTTTCAAAAAACCCTTGATCATTATTTTATTCATAAAATATATATTAACAACAATAAACATACATTTTCATGATAAAAAATGAAACCAAAAATTATACTTCAATATTTATTTATTAAATAAGTTGAAAAAAGATTGTAGTACATGAATATTGAATTAAAAATGAATTGAAAATTGAAATCCTACCTCTAGATCAATGTGCAATGAAAACGCAACCTCGGAACCAAGGTGCGATGACAACACTCACTAAGAAATGCCCCACATGGGTCCTAAAATTTCAAACCTACCCCAAAAACATTTAATTAATGAAACCCTTAATAAAACCAAGGTAATCTTTATATATATATATATGAAATAGAAATATCAAAAGGGGCATAAAAAATGGATACCAAGGGGGGAGGTTGTGATTGTAAATAGACTGTTGGAGGGCTGGTCAGGGAAACACTGGTAGGGTGCGGCCATCGAAACATGGTAATACTAGCAAGGAGGGTTGTTGCTCTCACAAGTAGAGTGTGAGCCGGTAGGGTACACGCCATCAGGATGCACGCTATGGAAATAGCGAAGATTGGACGGTCCGGGAAATGGTGTCAGACTAGAAGATGGCGTCCGTGTGGGTGGATGTAGTCTGACCGGTGGTTGTAGTGAGGGTCTTCGTACAGCGGCGGTGTGAGGTAGTCGATGGGAAGGGTTTGGGTGAGCCGGGTAGCGGCGGTGCAAGTTGCAAGAGATGGGGAGTGTCGGGCAGCGTACAAGTGAGCCAAACGAGAGCGGGTGAGCATGGCAGGGTCTGGGGTGGCCGGTGGGCAGCGGGAAAGGGCTGGCGAATACTGGACTCTGGTGAATGCACCGGGTGCGCTGTAAGGGATTGGAGGGGCCGACAAGAGCAGCACTGCGGAGGGGGGTGTGCCGCACAGAGGTGTAGAGGAGGGAGTCAGCAGCAAGCTACTGTGCTGAAGTGGGGATGATATGAAGTAGGTGGCTGGGTTCAGGAGGAGTGGGGTGAGCACTGTGGCGGGGTGTGTTGTGTGGGGGAAGCTGCTGGGTCACCGCGCAGCACAATGAGTGGAATGGGAGAGGGGCGTCTCGTGCTAGAGGAGAGAAAATGGGTGTGCGGAGGGCGTGGCTGGGAGGAAGTTAGTAGGATGGGGAGCTGGGTGTCGGTGCTCGGGTAAAGAGGAGGAGGCCCAGAGATGGGTCACTGCGTAGCACATAAGAAGAAATGGGGGAGAACAAACCCATGTGGAAGATCAAAAAGAAAGAAAAATAAGTAAAATTGAAAAATGTAAAAGTAAAATGTAAATAATAATAATTAATAATAATAATAATACATATAATAATAATAATATTATTATTATTAAAATTAAAATTAAAAAAAATAATGATAATAAAAATATTATTCATATTAATATTATTAATTATAATAATATCCTTCAAAATTGATAAAAAATAATAAATTATTTTATTTCATTTTAATAGTAATAAAATAAAAAAAATTTAGTTTTAATTTAGAATAGAATCATTAAAATTACGAATAACCATAAATATTTTAAATGATTCGATAAACTAACATATATTTAACCATTTTAATTCTTTAAAGACGAAAATGCCACACAATTGTTTGGGCGAAGCTGCGCAGCGTCGCGCTCCGCCCGCGCGTCCGACGACGACGAACCTAAAACATGTAATTTTTATTAAAACTCGGAAACTTCATCTAATACTCAACCCAAACTCCAAAAAATATTTAAATGTTGAAAAATAATTATATTAATTAAACAAAGAGGTCGGTATGTGACAATTCTCCCCACCATAACGCTTTCTACCATCGGAAAGCCACAACACCAACCAATAGATCGATCTACACCTAAGGATTCCACAAAACATGACCCGGCCTCCTCACACATGGACATTCCATTGACCACAAATTGTACTTGAACCTATTTCCTGAAACAAAATACCAATAGAATGGAGGCCGGAACGGACTCCCCACCGTAAGAATTCAACTAGCCTCTGGTAACGACTAAAGAGAAAACCCAATGAGACAGTGGGTCTCCCCTCCATAGAAAACCAGCATATACACGGTCAATTGAAATCTATCATATACCCGAACCAGGCCTTACACAATCTAAATTAATCAAAACAAATAACATTCAAACCACTCACTCTCATCCGTAAATTATAGGATCTTAAACTCAAATTCCGCACGAACCTAAAACCCTTACCCCATGGGTGTGGGGGGAATTACCAAGGATGGGATCAATGAAACCAAAAATGAAATCTACACAAGACCTATCACATTGAAATGGACACAATCCAATGTCATAACTAATTAACATGGGTGGTCCATTCAAGGTCCATGATCGACAACTCGAATCCAAAAGACATCATTACTAACATTGTGTGGGGGATAATTCCATGTCACTCTTGCAAAAAGAATATAATTTCAATGAGGAATGATCCACAATAATCATTTGAAAACTACCTCTACATAATGATAGAGGCACATCCATATCCAATCATCTTAAAATTTTTCCGGGGTTCCTAACTACTCGCTGGCTTCACTCTGATGCCTTTTGGATGGATCTCTGATTGATGAAATATATTCTGCCTCGAAGTCATGTTCCAATAATCCAATAATAAAAATATATCTTTTCATCTAATAGATTAAATGACATAATTTTGAAATAATACCACACTGATAATGAATATTGAAGTTCATAAAAAGACCCACGACATTCACATTAATGTCTAAACTCAAAACACCATCAGTACAATAGCAACGATAAGAGATCCCTTAAATTGAAAGGAAACATACATGATAAAAATTAAACAAAAACACAACAACACATCACTTATAAGAACATACACCACAGCGCTTTCTAGAAATGCCCTGACAGAATCGTTGCATGTGGCCCAGGCGTCGACATGCCTGGAAGTGATTCAAATAACTTGGGAAAGACAACTTCTTGTGACCCATCATGCCACACTAATAACACATGAGGATCTCTCAAATCAAAGAGGTAAATGAAAGATCCTGAGGCCTTTTGATTCCACGACCTGATCCATTATCTTTTGATCGCATTATCATCTTCATGTTTGAAGTCTCCCCACTACTCCTAATAATTGATGGAGGGAGGACAACTTCGAGCACTCCCGCCATCATGTCTTTAACATGATTTTTTTTATCACCACATTGGAAATTGAAGATAGGTTAGACGCCAACACCTTATACTATAGATCAAGGCGGAGACCCTTTTCAAAGAGTTGAGCCTTCATGGAGTCATTTGTGGCATACCCTGAATCATAAGGGACATGATCCACAAAGCACTTGAAATATTCCAACACGGATTTATCAGCCTGCTACAAATAACACATCTCCATCTTCATTATAACCATTTCATCATCATAAAAATATTGATGAATGAACTAATTCTTGAAAAAATCCCATGTATGCTCTTGAAGGATCTTGTTCAAAGACACCAAGTTCCACAAAATCCATGGTGAACCTTCATGCATGAAAGTTGCAAAATTAATGTTCAACGACTCGGGAAAATCAACGAGGTCAAAGTACCTTTCAATATTCCATAACCACTCCTATGCTATGGAAGGGTCCACAAGACCATAATAGATTGGTGAATCTAACTTCCGAAACTCAGTAATTAATTCTTTAGTTTGATCAACTGCACCACTATCACCCATTGAAGCTTCAAAGGGTTAACCTCTAGACAAGAAAAGCCATGAACTCAATCCAGGCCATCTCAATAATTAAAAATCCTCAAAATCTAACATCATATTGGTGAAAAGCTATAAAAACAAGGAAAAGAGCAATTATAAAATCAAAAAATTCAGTTTTAATAAAAAATAAATTAAAATCATGTTTGTTGGGTTAAACCCATTCCATTGGTATTCATTAGGTTCTCAATAACATACATGTCTCTGTGCCCCCTAGCCATCCATCCTCTATACCATACATTCATTCATATATCAACACACCACTTTGCATGTGAGGACCCCTAGGAACACCATGTCAAAAATGAAACTACTTCTTTTTTTTCAAAAACAAATCATTCCTCTCATATCATATAATGCAATCCCCAAATAAAACATATCATTCCTAAAAAAATTCAGAAACAACTTTTTTAACATTTGTTTTTAGAATAAAAAATAGACCCAAAACAACTCAAACAAGGAAGTAGTCTTGGTGGGTGACATTACCGTATGGTTGGAAGCCATATGTCAAACACGTCACCGACACCTAGAGTCTTTTTAGACCATGCCCATAGCTCCACATGGCTATCAAACATGTGTGGCTTTAGAAGACTATTAGTCAAACTCCTTTTATCGTATCCCCATAAAAAACACACCATAAAAACCCATAGAAATTAATTAAATTGGGCTTCCCATGGAAACTCGAGGATCATAATGAGCAATAGTTCACGACGCTCTTCCCACACCAACCCCTAGAGTCGCAACAATACTACTTTGTTTGCGTTGACATCTTAAATAATGAATGGGTGCTCTGAAAATTGATGTTTGTTATGAGATAACGACATTTGATACCATTCTATAAAGAACCAACACGGGTCAACCCTAAACTGATCACCCGACCTGATCCGCGACTTGGCACAAGAGGCGTTCTCGATCCTCCTGAGCTGTTGAAAAGAGCTAGGGAATCAACAATGGTGGTGGGGAAAATATCTTCCAATTCAAATACATAAAACATCATAAATAATATAGAGACGTTTAGAATAAATAAACCAAATAAAAAGACTAAATAGGAACAAAAAAAATAAATCTAATCGAACTCACCGCCCGAGCTAACTCCACGTGACCTCGCAGGTCACTATCCTACTCAACGATCAGGGATCACCCATGGTAAGTGCACTCAATTTGTAGCCTTCACATTCACTTATAACAAAAAATAACTATAAGCATGAGTATTAAAACTCAGTATGCTGGGCCAATACCTATTCTCAATGTTCTAAATTTAAAATAAAAGAAACACCATTTCAATATTGAACTACACTTTATAAAAATATATTTTTCTTAAATATTTTACTTCAAATCAATATATGATCCATTTCCCTTAACCATTTTAAAATCTAGATACATTTAATATGTGTCAGTGGATTTTTAGAATGTTAATGTGATATTTTTATTTTTTCCAAATTTCAACAAAGAGAATTAAACACTTTCATTTGAAACCCATTTTAAGAAACATAATCAAATGAAGTTTATCAATTTTAATGTAAAACAATATACATAAATTCACTAATGAAATCACACTACAAGGGAAATATTGGTATATATAAGCATCGTAATCACTACTACAAGAAATAAATTCTATGTAGACATGGGTGAACCTAGGAGGTCAAGAATACACCAGAAGACACCAATACATGAGACCTAAACCTCATTAAAATGTCACAAACAATGAAAAAAAAACTCCCAAAATGCTCGACCATCATTTATCTAGAAGGATGAGGTAAAATCTGATAGTAATAAACCCAATATATCAACCTTTTATGGGCCACTGATTAGTACCATAACATACCAGTGCAGTAATAATTTTAAGAATATTCTCTCAATATTCTAGATTCCCATGTCTGAAGTATTTAGAAAAAGTGGTTGAGCCAACTGATGCATGCCGAGCATCCAATCACATACTTACATACATAAATAAATATATATATATATATATATATATATTGCACAATAGGCATCACCCTAAGCTATTCCAAGGGCCGATCACATACCATTTATCAAAGAGCATAAAGAGTCCAGCATTAGACACTCTCATAGTGGATCACATGGATTCTTGAGTAAGGACATCCCATACATTATACACATGCAAGTATGGCATGAGAAACATCACCAAAAGATTTTCTTAATAATCAAATTTTCACTAATTTTTACAATGTGGCCAAATAGGCTTTAAACCCTTTATTTTTCATAAACTAGAATTTATCATTTTCACAAAATCCAAATTTTTGAAGAGGGAACACATTTTAAAAAAAGTGACAAATGATAATTAATCAATAATACTTTTTAATACACCATAAAATTCAACACCAATTTATTTATAAAACCAAAACCCACTTTGAAAACAAAATACACATTTATTTTAAACATAAAACTACTTGAAACACTTTCATGAAACCCATGATCACTATTTCTTATGTTAAATATATATTAACAAGTCCAAACCAACCTTTGCATGCTAAAAAATTAAACTGAGAATTATAATTATATATTTATAAATTAAAAAAAATATGGAAAGAATGAAATAAATGGATCATGAATTAAAAAGGATGTGCAAGGTTAAATCCTACCTCAATATCAAAGCACGATGACTACTCAACCTTGAAAGAAAGGCATGCCAACAATGATCACTCTAAAAAGCCCCATGTTGGTTCTAAAATATCAAACCGGCCCAAAAAAACATTTAATTAATAAAAACACTAATAAACTAAGGTAATATATATATATATATATATAATAAGAATATAATAATAACCATAAAATAAAAGCAGATACAAATAGGGGGTGGTTGCGAAAGTAAACAGACTGTCAAAGGGCTGGTCGGGGAATCACTGGCAAGGTGCGGGCATCGAAGCAAGGCAGTGATGACACGGCGGGTTGTTGTGCTCACAATAAGAGGGTGTGCCATTTGGGTACGCATTGTCAGGGGGTGTGCTATGGAAAACGAGAATGTTGGATGGTCATAAAAAAGGTGTTGGACTAGTGGAGAGTGTCTGGCTGGATTTAGTCTGATTAGGGGCTTTGGCGAGGGACACCATATTGTGGCATTGCGAGGCGACAGGTGGGTAGGGTTCCGGTGAGTCGGGAAGCGGCGGTGTGAGGTGGGTGAGCCAAAGAGTTTCAGGAAGCGTGAGGGTGATCCAGATGAGAGCCTGGGCACTAGGTAGGGTTTTTGGTAGCTGATGGGTAGCAGGTGAGATTAAGGGTGAGGGTCGGTGGTTTCTAGCCCCAGGAGGTGGTAGTCACTATGCTGAAATGAAGAGGATAGGTTCAACGGGAGTAGAGCTGTGGAGGGTGGTGCGCTACATACATGGGTAGAGGAGGGCGCCAGCGGCGGGCTGCTGCATTTAAGGATGGTAGATCCGGAGTGGGTAGCTAGGTACAAGAGGAGTGGGGTGGGTACTAGGGAGGGGGTTCTCTACTCAAGGGAAGGCTACTGGATTGTTACATAGTGCAAGGAGTGGATGGGAAGAGGGCCTGCTCACGCAGGAGGAGTGTGGTTGGGTGTGTGGGGGGCACAACCGAGGGAAACTAAGTAAGAGGGAAACCAGGGTGCGGGTGTTGCTTCACGGAGGAGGATTCCTAGAGTTGGGTCACTGCATAGCACAGAAGAAAAATAGATCTGTGGAGACACCCAAGTGGAAGATCAAAAAAAAAATTGTAAAAAAAAAAAAAAGTAAAAGTTAAACATAAATAAAAATAATAATAATATTGAAAATTATAATAATAATAATACTAATAATACTAATAATTTTTATATTAATATTAATAATAATATTGATTAAAATAATGATAATGATAATAATATTATTATTAATATTATTAATTATAATAACCTTAGTGATAAAATAAAATATAAAAATGAATTCATATCATTTTAATAATAATAAAATTAATGATTTTAGTTTACATTTATAATAAAAACATTAAAATTATTAATAACCATAAACAGTTTAAATGATGTGATAAATTAACATTTATTGAACAATTTTAATTTTCAAAGATGAAACAGCCACACAGTTGCATGGACGAAGTCGTGCGACATTACGCTCTACCCACGTGTCCAACGACATCGATCCCAAAACAGACACTTTTTATCAAGGCACATAAAATTCATCTGAGACTCACCCCAAACCCCATAAAAATATATAAATGTATAAAACTAATTACCTAAATTAAACACCTCGGTTAGGGTGTGTCATTTTGAATTACTGATATCACTCCTGATGCATTCACCAAACATTCAAAATTCATTATGAAAGGAATGAGAGTCCCCTTAAATAATACTTAAATCATAAATCAACATGTACACTAAATTGAAACAAATGTTCATGAAATACATATATAAAATGATTATTTGGGAGGTTTTCAGTTTAATTCACGTGTATTGACCTTATTATTCATAATGGTAAAGGAAAGTCATTGGGAAATCCTCTATGAAAAAATAGTACATGTAATTTGTCCATTTCGCATTATTAATCCATTTCACTTTTTAGGAACAAGGATTTCAACAGAGTGATGTATAAAAATTTCAAACAAGAAAACCAAATCATGATTTATATAATAAAGGAACCCATCATGGTGTGTTAGGAAACAATAAAACAATTTCTATTTGTTCAATAAGACTAACATGTGTCACAATGTCATGATCTACTATAAATTAAGTTATATTGAATATTTTGGAGTGTTCCTGGAAGGGTCCATCCCATGGAACAATTTATCACTTTATATAATGAAATTAAATGATAATAAAGTACCTAAAACTCCAACCATATTCTCATATATCTTACCTCGTCCAACGTCAACCATTGATCCAATATAGGATGGAAAATATCAATAAAACCCTATAATAGCCTACAAAAGGTGAAAATGGACATTCAACCAACTAGATAAATAAATAGAATGATGAACATTAAATAGATCATATAGGATCAAATATCATTTCACTATCATTCTGTTTGATATAGGAAAAGTGAATCCAATGATGAAAAAATTAGTAGCTTTATCCCTAGCATGAGATGGAAAGAGGACCTAGAAATGGAGGAGAATCTTAATCCACTGGATGAGGGGAGAAAATAAATTAAGAAATATTTAAAACAATAAAGGAGGTAAAATCATAAATTTTCCAAAATTTTACATCTTTCTATGATTTTACCCATAGTTGGTCAAATATTGCACCTTGTTGGTGCCATTATCCACTATTAAGTGGTACATCACCTGACTAGGCACATGATTGATCTAACCATAATAATACCATGTGAGAGGCACTATTCAAAAATTACAAGTGGGATTCACATATCTGTGCATCATTTATCATGGTTAAAGACAAACATAGTGACCCTTAGAGATCATTGTCTACAACTGACTGGTTTTTGGGAAACTATGCAGTCAACGTGGAACGATTTCCTCTTACTATGTGGTCTTGACATTTATTTCCATTTTGGGGATCTAGATCCAAAAGAGCCATGAACCCACCCAATCCCTCCATAAAAATATTTTACATCATGTTTATGTCGATTATTATGAATTTATTCCAAAAAGGTTTATCATATACACCTTTAAGAAATGATAGTAAATTATATATAAGGGATGTTATATTTAGGATGATGTATAGTGAGTTTGAATTAAATTATTTTTTTTCATTATGGATTTTAAAGTTCATGACAAATTGTGATGTGGGAACATGGTTCATACAGAAGTGACGTTGGTTGCTGATTTTGGTTTACATACAAAAAAACTAAATTGTGCACTTACATAAACATAATACATTCATGAAATAATTGATGTTAACATATTTTGAATATTGAAAGAACGTTTTATTTAGTAGACTAGGGAGATTTTTTATTTTTTAGAGTGGACTAAATTTTGATCAGTTATGTGAAATTGAAAATTTTCACAAATGTGTGAAGATGTATAATGGTTTTTTAATGATTAATGTAATGTATATTCATGTGATAATATATGAAATTTTCTAGAGTTTATATGGTAATGTGTAGATCATTTTTTTAATGAATAAAGTGCTTCATGAAATTCCAATTATGGTTTATTTGAATTTGACTAAAATAGTAGTATTTTATTTACTGAAAGAATAGTGAAATCATATTAGCAGATAGAGTAGTGATATTTCAAAAAGTGAGTGGTTATAAACTATGAGGTACACTGGGTTATCTATAGACAATGTAATAATAATATACTTTTGTGGTTCTAGTAATATTGAACGTTGACAGTTTATTATCCCTGGATATTCAAATTTATGGTGATATATGAAAAATTATTATACCTCAAAAAATCTTCCATTCTATATTATATATTTATATTATAAAAAGATAAAAGAGTAATGTTTAAATATGAAATAATGTTAAACAGAATTTTTTTCCAATCGTTCACAACATGTTCTAACACCTTCGGGTATTTAAAATTTTGGGAGAAATATTTTTATTTCTACCATTTATATTATAACAATCCTCTATCCTTTATAACAAGACAATAGAAAATATTATAAATCAAAACACGTATCTAATACCCATTTTCATGAACTATCTTGGGCGACTCATGATCTTGATACATGAGTTGGTCAGTGGCAAGGTATGGATGGAATTACCAATCCCCACAGGATGGGAAATAGTATGAGGGCCTAATGAACATACCTTGGGTATTATTTTCATGAATATTTCATTTGGAGTGTTCAATCCAAGAACCCTATATGACCTCATGTAAACCATGACTATCAAGATTCCAAATATAAAATTTCTAAACAACAAAAATAAATATTTTGTATAATCAAATAACATAATGGTTCATCCATAATATAGGCTTGAGTCTTTTAATGAACTTCTTGAGTCATCTCTACATTTTTTTTGATATAAACTTATTTGTTCATATGATAGTGGATATCCTTCATAACATTTAGGTTGCCTCACAATGACAACCAGATAAGATAGTAGATCTTATTTGTCAAAACAATTCTATGATCAATGATTCCTAAGTTCTTTTTCCATATTGATATCCCCATCCACCAAGAGGGAAAGAATCAACACCTTCCCATTTCATGTAGATGATCGTCCTAGAAGAGATTGACGAGGATGTGTACAGGCTAAGCACGCTCTGCATTTTAATTATTTATTGAATGTTGAGGTTCCATGTTGTTCTAGATCCTCTAGTAGTAGAGGATTGGATAGAGTTAGTGCTCTATGTCATCATAATAATTTAGACACTAACAGATAAGAAGTATTCACATAATGATAGACGTTTCCCTAGAGAAGTGGGGCGTTGGTGGAGCCATGTTACACAAATTCATGATTAGTCAATACTCTCATGATATGACTTCCAAAATCAATTTTATGAAGATTTTTACCCATCCTGATTGCTCTCAGTCTACATCTAGGTGCTTCTAGAGATTCATATGGGAGGGACAATGGTAGATGAGTACACTATGAGGATTACATACCTAACATGGTACTATCTAGATATGATCTTGGACATCTACATTTGAGAAAAGATTTTTTATCTAGGACTACATAGAGTAATCTCATCCATCAGTGTGCCATTTTGGATTCCCACATCTATAAGGGTACTGAATTGGGAACTAGTGAAAGCGATATTTCTGTCAGAGTGAGGCCAAATAGAAAAACAATGTAGTGGCTATCACATAGTTGAGACTTTTACAGACGGTTCCTAAAGACATGTGATATGAACTCAAAAATGGAGACCTTTACTTGATATTAAAATAGCATGTGGTCAGAGATAACTTACATCAGTGAATTTATTTACTATTTATTTTAGAGGTCACATGGAATGAGATTTCATGACCCAACATACATATTATCATAGGCAGATAGCTAATGGACATTGATGGTAAATGTAATGCCATGATCAAGGATATCTAAGGTATGGATATGGTGGTCCCTATGGGGGAAGTTCTTGGAACGAAAAAGGAGGATCTGTTAGTGGTGGATATTATTTTATGATCCTTCCACCAGTACTAGTCATAACATGTTAGGATCCGTGATATGGTTTCTAGGGATACAAATAGATACATGATTTGTATTCTTACGATCGTGTAACATAAGAGGTGACAATAGGTATTAGACATATCTCTTATAATTAATGAATATGTAATTTTCAGACTCTGTGTGATGTAATATTTTATTTCTACTACATTCGTGAGGTTTAAACATACATGATGTTGGGAATCCATGTAACACTATGTCATTGTTGTTCGGTGCAGCATTGAATGGATGAGGAAGAAGAGGTATTACACCATAATGTCATGATTTTAGATGTGATCAAAATCATGAGAGATATAGTCAGTGCTTCTTAAATATGATAGTATTGAGGTGTGGTGGATCGGTCCCTTTGGAAGGTTTGTTTGGGGATGTGTGGCTTGTTGAAGTTTGCAAACAGAGGGTGTGGTAAGACCCATTTGATCATTTGGGAAGGCCATTGTTTTTTATTAGTATCATTATTCACTTTCTATCAGTTTATATGAAAGACGCTCAAGTATTACAAGACATAGTTTGAACTATATTTGGAATCATGAGAAAGTGGGATTTTTCCCCATCAAGATGATTTTATGGCATGACCAAAACAATTCCAGTGATCCCTTACCACCAAAAGAAGATAGTGTTGAGGTTTGGAGAAGGAGTGTGATGTACTATTGAATTTTGTTAGTGGTTGTGCATTTGATTGTCAGAGTAGGACCTATAATATTGAATTTATTTTTACATCATGACTCTTTTTTCATGACATGCCACTTGTGGGTGTGGATGCATTTCTGATTTTGGGATACTCTAATTACAATATAAATGATGACGCATTGGGTATACCATGTGATTTTCATGTCAGGATTATCATGGTTGGATGAATATAATCACACGACTTTGTAATTTGTACACTTGAGTGATCAGCATCAACCTTTATGTATTGGTGGATTGTTATAACAAATGGGATTCGGCAGTTAAGACCCCTTGAATATAACTACATAACCCGCTACCAAGGGAAACATGTGGTTGTATTTTCAATGAAGATTTTGAGGGTCTGCTTTCTGGGGGACATCTATTGTATGATATAGTGTGAACCATTATCATTAAGAGATTCACCTTCTTTATTTATAAATGGAATAAAATCATCATTTTTCAAGGATGAATAGTGATTCTGGTCATTTTATAAGAGGAGGTGATAAGGGATTTTCATACATATTATTTTGATTTATATCCCAGTGTAGGGAAGATGTATCAAAAAACAAGTTGTGTGATCACTATCCACCCATTTCACATAGTATTTATTTTTTGGGGATGAAAAACATTAAATAAGGGAATAATGTTGATACTCAATTTTTCTATGTATGACTATTTATATATTCATAGTCATATTTATAGATCAATAAATTGTGAGGTACTGAGATTCCGAGGTTCGGTTATCCTATAATTAATATTAACAAATAGTAAATATACTTTTATTAAATACACATATTTTTATAAGAAAACTATAAATATCATTAATGGATTCCTATATTGGAAATTTCATATCACTATTTAATCCACTATTTTATTTTTACCATATGACTGGACTAAGGATTTTCAACATGGGATTTCATGATAGGGTATCTGTTAGTGGATTCATTGGACAAATTTATTAAATTAAATAATTAATTTAATAAAACTAACCAAAATAACATAAAAAAGGAGACTTAGATGAGATAGTTTATAACACTAATGATTTCGAAGCATTGTGATTACCAAAGGTGAGGCCTAAAATTGTTCAACATGGAATTTTTGGATAATGAAACCGTTTTATGGAATATTTAATTAAAATAATAAAATAATTAATATTTTTGTAATATTAAAATATTTAAGAACCTATAAATATTATCTTGATAATTTTACATTAGTTATCAGTACTATAATTTCTACATAAAAGATGTGGAGGAGAGATTTATCCATTTACAGAATGATATCAAAATACTAATAGTGATCAGATTGAGGTTAATCCAAAGGAATCTGATATAGCTGATGGCCTTCATCAAGATATGATATTTTCTCACAATAAATCAATCCCCAATCAAGGTTATACTTCTTATATTTTGTTTCCTCATATATAATTATATTATTGATCATGATCAATTCTCAAACCTTGATCTGTGTTAATTTGGGCCTCTATATGTTCTTCTAAAGTAGAAATAAATTATTCATTCGATTTAAATTATTTTTCATGCCCTATTTCAGACCCTTTTTCCCTCTATGAAATAATTAGCTAAAAATGTGAGTCCAATAATTTTTATCACATTGTTATTAGGGTTTTCCACCAATATCGTTCTCTCCCTTCATAATTGGACCACAGTGTCACGATTCAATATTTCCTAGGTGATTTTGAGCACGGTCGAACCCTTCGATTCATGGTTGTCATATGAAAAACATGAGCATTGAATTTTTTATAGATCGCTTAAATTGATTGGGTTGGTGTTTGGTGAATAGATTGGATTTGAGTAATGTAATATCATTGGATTTCTTTTTGGAGGATTCTTAGTGTGAACATGATGGTGGTCGAGCTCGGATCTCCGATGTGGTGGTCCGATGTGGTCAATACAATGGTCATTAATAATTATTAATTATAATTAAAATGGTCATGATGTGATTAAAATTAAATGATGATTCATTATTAATAATATATTACATAATATATTAATGGTTGAATAAAATATAATGTGTTTAATCAATTAAATAGTTTTAATTCAATTAATTGTAAATTTATTTCATATTGAAGGAAATTAATAAAGTATTTCCTAAAATAGTAATGGAATATAAGAGTTTAATTATTTTGAATTTAATAATTTTTAAAGTAAATAAAATTAATTTAATGAAGAAGATGAAGGGTGATCACCCCCTATGCACATTTGGGTGTGGAACTTGGTGTCTTGAATATTATTGAATTATTATAATATTATTATTATTTTGAGATATAAAATGATATTTAAACCATGATAAAGGCCCCTTAATGTGGGGTGATCCATTTTTTGTTCAAATATCCCTTGAGGTTTTTTTAATAATAATAAAATTATTACTATTATTATTATTATTGGCTATATAAGATTATTCTGGCCGTAACATCCACATGAGACATCAGGTTGAGGAACTATCAGTGGATGTCTGCTCCAATGATTATGACAGTCATTTTAAGACTGATGTTGGATACCATTTCGGACTCATTCCTTAGGTAAATGAAAGACCCAATAATATTATTATTTTTATTGTGGAATTTTATATCTGAAATATCTTCATGATAAGATGTCCTAATGAGTAACCATCTGTGATGATGGGACCCTGAATGTTTGGTGGTCAATTGATGTACAAATTAGCGTTTTAAATTCAGACTCAAGGATCTTGACTGTGAGACTCCATTCAAACATGATGCGGTGAAATTGGAATTCTCACTTATTGTCTGATTGAGGTAGGTGAATTGAATAACTAGAGGGTTTTTCCCAGAGAATTTTAATAGTCGTATTTGTTTTTACATACGAGTATCTTTGAGTAGGCATATTAGTGAAATAAATTTTCTTCCATTTTGGACCGATGATGAACCATGAGTGTTCTTTATGCCTTATACCAATTCATGTAATATAGTACCATTACAAACCATGTGGTGCATCATCGAATGGAATCTATATACTAAAGATGACATATCTAGATATAAAATAGGGGCCACATGTCATGTGGGACCATTAAAAGTTTTGTAATCCATTACGAAACATCATGTAATCATGTCTCCTTCATTCGAACTCAGATTATGGAATCATAATAGAGTCTCCTTTGTGTTTTTTCATGAATAACACAATGGTCCCATCAGATGCATGTTTATACTTATAATGTGACGTTTTATGGGAGTGAATCATTTTTAGGCAATGCTTGATGGATTCTAGTGTCGAATAATCGTATCAGTTTAGCAATGGGTCATATACAGACTTCCTTATGGATCCCTCCATTTAGGCTAGGACTGGGTCCTCAATGAATTATGGAGTGATACCATCAATCCAGAAAATTTATGAGTCCTCTATAGACTCCAAAATGTAACCTTCCATTTGGGAACGCCATGGGTCATAAATGACTTCAAGAGTGGATCCATCTAGCAAGTCTTGGTATAGATACCCAACAGAAAATTGATTGGAACCCTCTTTTTGGGTTTTTTATTTGAATTTATTATCTATTAGAGTGGAATACTCAATGTGGGCTGAGCATGAGTCTTTGACATCTAGAGTGGAACACCCTACAATATCTATGAATGGGTTCTCGATGTTTTAGAGTCAAACCCTCTAGTCATACTGAGCATGGGTCCTTTACCATCTATATGGAACCCTACCGTTGGGTAGTGAATGGATCCTCAGAAAACTATATGAGTTTAAATCTATGGTTGTATAGGGAATGTTTCCTCCACATAGAGTTTGGGTTTCCTCCACTATGCAATAGTGTGATGAGGTCTATCTTGGATTTAATGGTTACATATGGGCATGCATGTGGGATACTGAGCATAATTGAATGAATTTTTGATTTCATGGATTTTATTTTTGTTGGGATGAAATATGAGATTGAGATGAACATACTATATATTTTGGGATTTTTTGGAATCATCACACACACACACATGTTATTTATTCTAGATTCACACATTTCATTTGTATACTCTCATTCATGGTGACGCAATGACATGCGAAGTATGAAACAAGATTTCCATGTTTATCATATCATCATTGGATGAGCCTAGTCTCATACTATTGGTGGTGATGACTCGATGAGTGGATCATTTAATCATAATATAGATCCACTTGTGTTTGGATGAGGTTAACCTGGATCTTTTTTGGGTTTATTTGTACACTTTACCCTTTTCGTTATTTTATATACTATTTTTCTCATCTATTTTTTCTATTACTACTCCACCTATATATTTTATAGAATCATATTGGTTATGTTTATACTCACCCATACAAGGGATTTGACCACAATTATAATGTATTATGAATTTGATAGATAGTTCCACAATGACTATAGATGAGATTAAGGATATCAGGTGCTTGGACCATGTACGATGATCATAGCTTGTGATCCAAGAGTTTGGATCTCTTTCAATGATTTACTTCTCCAGATTTCTATAAGGTTGGGACACATTCATGGATGGGGGTGTATTTTTCTGATTTAATATATAGTTTACACTACAATTACATATCATTTTATAGAGGTTGATTTCAATTTCATTTACAAATTAATACTATTGCTTTTTTATTCTTACCTCTTTGATTTTTAATTGATATAGTTTTCTATATGTGTGTACATAATAAAAGGCGACAATGAGTTAGTTATCCATTCAGTGATTATTGTTATCCCTGGCCTTTGGAGGTAGTCTTGGAGTTCCTGGGGCTCAATCCCAGGAATATGTCAGGTCATGAAGTAGGTTATTGATGTTTTATTATAATATCCATAATTTATCAATAAAAAATCCATTCATTTATTATAGATTCGAGTCCAAAAATCAGAAATTATTAGTCATGGAACTCCGAAAATGAAAAACAAATATGGGATAAAATCACAACCAGCAACAAAATCATCAGTTTTCATGGATTTCTATTTATCCCATATTAAAACATAGCTTATATCAATTAAATATAAGATTTTTCAAAATGGTACGTGAATGATTATAATAAAATATATTCAGTATACATAAAATAATTCACATATATTTTTTTTGTCTTATAGTAATTTTTCATCCCTTGGATATGTTCCCAGTGAAAATACAATGGTAAAATTTATTATGAGATTATTTATAATATTTATTCATGTTTTTGTAGTGTATGACTTATACTACAGATTTAATTTTAGTTCAATGCGGAACATTATTGTCTCAATAATATGATGTTTTGGAAATATGTATCCTAAATCCAAGGAAAAAAACTCATCATCAATTTATTGATAAATAAGATCAAAATATTTGGGTCCTACCAAACATAAATTGATGATTTAGATTTTATTATATTGGATTCTATAAATCCATTTGAGAGGGGACCTGAGATGATTCAAAATAATTTATTGTATTTGCATACCATGGTACCTATTCATCAATCAAATACGATTGTTCGCTTGGAATAAAGTCATTCAATGGTTCTTTATCTAGAAATATCTATTTGGATATGATGGGAATACAAATCAAGTAATCGACCACATGATTTTCAACATATATTTTTTTCTATAAATAAAACACATGGAGTAGCATAATCTACTAAACCATACATGGATTAGATTCATCCATCTTCATTAGATATGTAATGGTTACATAATTATATAAAATAGTCACCTTATTAATTATTTAATATAATAATAATTTATATATTGGTAAACAATTTCAAAACAGTTTTTTTGGTGGTTTTATAATATTTCGGTTGTATCATAAATTATTTTTTATGAATAATTTATCCTATGATTTCATTCGTTATTTAAATTTTTGGAACAAAATTACTACAATTGATGGTTGTAATCATCCTATATAATATAAAATTTTCAGTATAAATTTATTGGATTCCTGATTTATGTAGTGGGAATAATTCAGACTAGTTCTTAAATGAACATCCTAAAATTATAAAAAAAATTAAATTAAAAATATTTAAAATAAACAAATTAGTAGAAGAGGAATCATACTAAAATATATGATAACAATTAGTAAAATCTGGAATTTTCTTAATAAATACCAAAAAATTATAAAAAATTATTTATATGGAAATCAATTGTTAATTCATTTTTTATTAATTAATATTAGCCCCGTGTTGTAATGTTATATGGACTGAAAAATTCCACTTTCCATCAAGAAGTGTCACTTTTAATTGTATAAAACAATGTTCTTTTAAATTTAGTTATGAAAAACCAAAACAGATGTACAATGAAATGATCAAGAAAATGTCCAAAATATTGATTTCATCCATAAAACATCAATTTATTCATCAATGTGGTTAGATAACTTTCTTACCAAACATATTTTAAATGAAAATAGTTCATTACATATTCTAATAAACATAAAATTATAGAAAAATATACCATATAACTTGTTAATATTTATTTTCCATTGTCGTTAGGTATAATTTGGTCCTCTATTTTAGAAAAATGTCCACATATAAAAACATAGTGAGTTTTACCTTATAGTTATTCGTGTATTTTGTAAAAACATTAAACTAGAAAATGATACCTTCTAATGAACTGATTGATTTTCCTATAATATAAACAAACTCTACTTTTTTATTACTATAATAGGTATTTTTTCATTTTATTCAATAAATAATATAGTTATTCAAACATTTTTGGATCTATGTGAATGAATATAGCCCATTGGGAGTAAATATCGGGTAGATTATACCTTCTTCTAGAAATTTTTCATGATCAATTGAAATTACCATCATCAAGGTTGGGTTAAATCTTCCTATGGGATATGTAATACTTATCAAACCATATTACATAGAAATTATATACATATATATTTTCATATATAAACCATGAATTTTTACAAAAATCATTAATATTACTTGGAAATATTTTCCAAAACATCTCTTTGTTTTTGTTCATAATTATGACACACATTTCTATAAATGATCACATAAAAAATATTCGGATCCATGAGAAACTTATAAATAAATTAAGTGGTGTATTTTTAATTATATTTTAAGTCATTATAAAAATTACGAAGTCAAATTATGTTTCCATACATTTACATTCATTGATTACTACACGGAATATTTAATATTAAATCCATAATCCATGAATAAAAAAATCCATCCCATATAAATATCATAATTCAACTCAAGATCTGATAGTGTTGTATGTTAATCTGGTTTTACCCAATTATATTTCACAATAATTTCAAATCACAACATATTTTTTAAAAATAAAATTAATTCCATCATAATTCGTTATTTATAAGTGGTGGATTCCATATAGTGTTATGGGATTAAAATGAATGATTTAAATTTTGGTAGTTAATGGAATTCAAAATGATTATTTGGTTGTTGTTCTCACAAAAAAATTATATTTCCTTCATGTACATTTACAAAGGTTATTTTTATAATAACTAATGGTGATCACATGATATCTATTTACTATAATGGGTTACTGCAATCCCTTATTTGGAGAAAATAGAATATATATTAAAAAATCAAAATTTATACACTGATAAGGATATCATAAAGAAAACGTATTAGGAATACTACAGAGATAATTTAGGTTGAACACCCACTATCATGGGTTTGAGTTCACCTGTATACAACTAATAAAAAAAATAATGTATTCTATTATATTAACAGAGGTTCTAATATAACACCATTTCTTATGAGAATACAGAGACCCAATGATTCAAGGGATATAAATTTTTTTAGATCTTCAAATTTAATATTAAATTATGTTGTGATCATGAATAATAAACTTAATTATATATATAAAATCTCATTTATTTGAACAGATTTATCTTTACTATATAGTAATTTATGTATTGTAACATATTTTTCAATTTTATTTACTAATCAAAGAATGATTATGTAGATTTCATATTTTGAAAAATATATATTTTTTATTTACTCCCATTATATCTTCGATTATAGGATCATCTCACTAGGAATTTATGTGTGTTGTTTATAATATCAATTATCTATTTTAAGAGTGTCTGAACTCTATTTTTTATTTTCCTCGAAATTTCATTTTTAATAATTTTCTCATTATCCTATTATTCATTCCATAATCATTTTCAAATTTCCATTCATGATTCCTTGATTTCACATCTAATAAAATTTATTATCTAGTTTGATAACACTTAGGTGCATATTTTTAAACATTTTGAATATATTTTAACATACAGTTTATTTAACATTACATTACATGTAAGGATTAAATATGTAAAACTAGTAAATTTCCTAGGTATTTTAATTCTATATCATTATGGAATTCTATGAATTTCATTAAATCATATATCTATTATCTAAAATCACTTTATTTTGATCATATCTAGTTCTATATAATTAGTTTTAAACTTCTCTTTGACTTCTCAAAAGGAATATTTTATTTAAACTGTGGTAGTCGTAAGTATTGGTTGTATTGCTACTTTTATAATTACTAGAATGGTCGATATTGAGTGTATTAAAACATAAAAGGGGGTCCACCTGGATTATATTGATTCTAAAATATAAAATATACATAGATAGTACGTCTCTATTCTTGGGGAGGGTAATAAAATTTTAATTTTTGTAGTAAGATATTAAAAATATCAGTTCACATCACATAAAATCCACCATCAATAAAATGGTTTATATAATATAATAAACCATATACCGCAAATGGTGTCTGTTAATCAATTCATTATTAGAGAGAAATTTTTCTAACTGTGGTGGTTAAATATAGAATAATAATTTCAATAAGTGTGTTACAAAAAACCATAACTTATACTATCTCTTTATACCATAAGCTCTACTTCCAATATGTTGATAATTCATGGAAATTTTATAAATTATTCTTCTATAATCCATTATTTAATTTTCAATCATTTTTCATCCAAATGATGAATATTATATATTTTATACACATTCAAATATATCATCACATAATAAGAAAATGATTTATTTTTCTTTAATAGATCCATAATGGAAATAGGCACATGTTTTTTTAAATCATTCAAATTATCCCAAAAATGATTCCCATGATTCCATTATTGTGGATTATATTACATTAATAATTGGTTTTCATAGAAAATTGGGAAATAAATTATTTATAAATATCCTTTGTAGGTTATACTAGCCATTGACCTCTTGTATTTAAAATATTAATCCATTCTGTAAAGACAATATAAAAATAGAATGAGAAGTATCTAAAATAAAGTAGTTTCCATACTACTACATTAGGATAAACTACATCATAGATGGAGGATAATTCATATATGTGCCTTATAGGTTCTTCACTAGTAAGACTACATGTATGAATCAGAAATTTATTTTCATGTATGTTATCTTTTTTCTAGTGTTTTTAAGAAAAATTGAAATTTATGGAAATTTCAGAAGTACATATCATTTACTTTATGATTACATGCCGTGTACTCGGTTACCGCAGGTGGCCGTGTGATGGATGTGTAATGGTTGTGCAAATGGTCGTATATGTTGACCTGGAGGCTCCCTAAAGTGGGGCTCAATAAGGTTATGTACACATGGTTTACATTAAAATTACACACTATGTCATTTATTTTTCATTAAACATGTTGAGGTCGCATCTGATAGACAGAACTATCTCTTTCTCAACATAGTTTGTCTTAGAGCGTCTGTACGACACGTATCATTGACAATCCCTCAATTGGGTGTCTGTTCTCTGAATTGGACTCTGTCGGTTTCATTAGAACCACAAAGGTGAGATCTCTTTTTTTCTTTAACACCTTCTTTTTATTCCTTCTTTCACATGATATATGGTGGGTTGAATGGTTTATAATTTTCTGTAGATCACTGATGTTATAAGGTGATTCAAGGCCTGGGACTCAAGTATAATGATCTTACATCACCGAGGTATGTTGTTTGTGCATTTTTGTAGAAATCATTTGAGTAATATGTGCAAAATTACCTAATACACTTGAACATGGTACTGTGTGTTTACTATTTTAGCCGTATTAGTTTCCTGTTATGCTTGTATGGTTGAATAGTGGTTAATTGAATATGAATATGGTTAATTGATATGATTGGAAAGTGTTTTCCCATGCATGTTTTTATGACTATTTTCTCCTACTTATCCTGTTAGGCTGCCTTGTTTTCTTTACCATGACTAGTACTATAGGATGGAGTGATGTTTATCAAACATGTTGTTATGTTGGATACTGTTATCCAAGTAGTTCATGGGGTTTACTTTGTCAATATTTTCATTTCTGTTCTCTTTTGACATAAACAAAGCCATGAGAACCAGGTATAGTAGACCATAGGGGGAATGGACTTAAGGGATTTTCCAGAGTGTTTTTACTGTTAAGATGTGAGACCATATGGGGAATTGAAATAAGTACTTTCTCATAGTTTCTATTGTTCCAAAACATGGGCCACAAGGGGAATGTGACTTAAGTGCTTCCCCAGGGTGCCTCTTTGTTTTAGATAGGAAACTACAAGGGGAATTGATGGTGAGTGTTTTCTCCGAGAGTATGTGCTAAAGATACACCAGAGGGGTTAGACTATGTGTACTTCCCAGAGGGTTTCATGTTTTTTTAGGTTGGAACAAATGTTATTAAGCTATGAGAACATCGTATATAGTGATTTATTTGTGATTATATACTGACTTTATATGTTGTGTATGAATGCTTTGAACTGTAGGAAGGTTTAATACTGAGTACTTTATTCTTTACTGCTTCCTTTTACTTATTATATTCCATATTTATTTACTCACTATTACGCACAAATATATTGGTGGATTCCTACTAGGATTAGTTTCACACCCTGTTTGGGTCATGCATTGGAGCCCAAACTAACTATATTTTTTGAGTGTATTGGTAAGGGAAGGCTCTCTTCTACTTTAGGTACATGACTGCTTTGGACATGGAGAGCATGGGACAAAGCTGAGGCATGCGATGCTGAGGAGTTGATTCTAGTTTTTCTTTTGTACTTGGTTTAGTAGTTTATTCCATCAATGTGACATGTTTTTATTTTTTCCTAGACATATGTATCATGAATCATTTATATATGTGCTCTAGTTGTTATTACTTTTTTTCTTCTGTTGAATACTGATATGGTGTTATTAATACCTCCACTACTTGTTATATATATTACTTCCAACATGTTACTCTTTGAAGGATGGAATTACTTTCCCACTCTCACACCCAAGGCCCTCACTGCTATTAGGCAGCCTTTGGCATTCGAGGACATGTCCTTGAGGCCATGTGACCAACCGGGTATGGGGTGCCACTAGGTGGCTTCTGAAACATGGAGATTACGATGTTTTATCAGATGATTCTTTTATTCTTGACATACTATTTAGATCTTATATTCAGGGATTGGATGGAATAGGTACTTGGTAATAAGTTGTTCATAGGTGTTTCTAACCCATGTATAGGGAAAATCAAATCAACCTCATTTATAACAATATTCATGTTTTTTAATTTTACTGTTTATTTTATTTTATATATTGGGTGATTCACATGTTTTGGGATATTATTATTGATATTATTTTGGTTTTATTTCTATCGTAGCCCAATGAGAATAGGGTATTCCATATCAGGCCTCAAATAGCCACATTCAACAAATCACATGTCTTGGATTCTAACCATGCCATTTAGGGTGCATTAGAAATTTCATTTTGTTGTGATAGATGTTCTTCTTGAAATAAATTACTTTTTGATAGATTATTTAATAAGAATACAAGCTATTTGTTATGGTATTAAATTTTTAATGTTTTGGTTGACTTAACATCAATAATTGGTTCTTGAGGTGTTGTGGACTCTCACAGACCAGAATCTCACAGATCATTGACTTTTTTTCCTTGTGTATGCTTTTTGTAAGATTCTAAGCGTTGATTTTCAGGGATAATGAGCCCTCAAAAATCATAATGTGTCACTTTAATGTTAATTTGAGTATTTCTCTTGTTTCAAGAGTCTTTTTTGAGGCATAATGTCTAGAAAAACCAAGAAATCACACAGTGTAATGATGAATACTTGTCGTGTGTTCTTCTGTTCGGGAAGAAACTGTTTTTCTTATGAACATGTCGTGTACTATATGTACAAGCCGTGTAGGCTCTAACATTGTATCAGACTGTGTGGGTAGGGACACATGGTTTTTAATCATTGGTAGGACACATTGTGTACCGGATGTACCCTTTGTGTTGTAAAATCGTGTGACTGGCTATGTCACTAACAACACGGGTCGGTTGAGTCTTTTCATATACCTGTTGTGTCTATATAGAAAATGTTGTTTATTTTAACCTTAGTAAGAGACCATGTAATGAACAACACATGTCAAAAAAATTTCCTAGCACATTTTCTATATGGAACAAACATGCCATGTAGAGTCAGTCGTGTAACTAGTCGTGTCATTAACAACATGGGTCGGTGAAGCTTGTCTAGAACACACCATGTCTAGCAAGAAAATGCCTAGTAGTCTTATTTTAGGAGAACCATGTGGCTTATCTAGGTAGAAGATCTCTGTGAGGGGAAGAGAATTCAAGTACAAGTCTTGTGTTTGGACAACACATCGTGTGTTTGGGGTGTTACACGACTAGTTTTTGTAGGAGAACGTGCCCATGTGTAAGGCTTAAGGGAACATGTCATGCAGGAATTATACATGTTGTGTATCCATGTTTTGAAAAACATGACTGATTTCTTTATTTTTTCCCTTATTACACTTATGGGTTTCATTCCCTATTAATCTTGATTTAATTTGTGTGAATTACCTTGGAGAGTCATGCAACCAATATGTCCTCTGGTTGTACACTAATTTCTGGGTAGTGAATAGATTTAAGACATAGATGATTAAAGACCACCTATAGAGCCTCAAGATGTTCTAGTCTTGGCACCAGTCATCATTCCAGACACTGGTGATAACGTACAATTCTGATAGATCTTTATGAGGTTCATGCAGACCTTCTGCGGAGTACCGCATCCTGCCCTATCTATGGAAGAGTTGATGCGATTTTTTTAACTGCAGCATCTTCCCTCATTCATTGTTGATGGTGTAACTTAGGCTACATAGTCATGGTAAAAATCCATTCTTTCTATCATTGAGCATTTGGATACAACTTCCGAGAGGAGGGTGAATCTCGATACGTACATTCTTGGGCTTCCATGAAGAGATGGTGGTATGTGATCTCATAGGTGGGATGCCAGTAGGTTATGGAATGGGATTAGTTCCAATGTTCCATATACGACTAATTCTACCCAAAGACATTGAGGGCTAATCAAGCGTGAGAGTTCATGATTCTAGAGCAGGGTACTCTTTCTATTATGGAGTATTCTTCTCGCTTCATAGAGCAACAGTGCTTCACGCCCATCCCAGGAGGTGAGGAGTTGTTCTTGCTAAGAGAAGTTTTAGGATGATCTAAGGCATGACATCTGATCTCAGGTGAACATATTTAGGTTGACTTCCTTCAAATCTATTGTCATCCATGCACTGATCACGGAGTGCAATCTGAGGGATTCTGGAGTGGTGAGCCAGGCCAGATCGACATCCGGAGATGGTATCCATCCTACTGACAGTAGGAAGCACCGAAGGGAGTCTTCATGTGGAGATCAAAGGATGGTGAGACATCTTTTGGTAGCCAAGTGGTATGATTGCAGTGTTGAAAGAATGGGAATACGATGACACATTTCCCAAGAGACCTAGTGGAGTGCCGATCATGTATCAAGATGGGCCATATTTAGGTTTTTTGTTAGTTTTTCTCACATGCATATGGTGACAAGGGTTCCTCTATGACTCCTATTTCAGGAGAACCACCACTAGTTTCTCACCAGTCTAGGAATTGGAGTTCTTTCATCCATTTAGGATGAGGTGGAGGTCATGGCCATGGTAGCCAGTTGTGATGCATTCAGTGAAAACATTGTGGATTAGCTCAAAGAGGTCAGGCAGGGTAACATGGTCATGGTACCAGCCTGACTTTTGTACTGGAGCAGACCTTGCAGGAGAAAGATCTCATACCCTCTATGGTTTGAGGTACAATTCTTATTGATTATTTTTAGCTTCTACTGTTTTTTATATGGGGTCTTCCCATAGATTTATATTTTTTGCTATTGTAGAGTGACTTGGGCTCGGTATCCTTTCTTCTGCTGATAAATTGACGCTCAACACTCCATCGGGGACTAAAATGGCTAGTGTACATCAGTGCAAGGAGTGTCGTCTAGATATTGGTTGTTGTCACTTCATATGGAACTATTATGTTCTAGAGATGAGAATCTATGACGTAATTCTTGGATTTTAATGGTTAGTTCCATTCCAGCCAGTTGTCAATTTCTATTTCCATTGGTGAATTTTCACATCACCAAAGGGAGGATTGTTTCTTCATAAGGGAAAATGGGATGTCTAGGATATCAGAGCGGGACCCTAAAATCATGGGTTTGGAAGAGTTACAGCCCAAATTACTAGTCTATATCTAGAAGACTAGGGGATTTCACAGATGGACTTTCCTCCAGTAGTGGATTGTTTCAGGGACATCTTTCTAGATGACTTTTCAGATTTTCCTCTGGAGCGTGAGGTAGAATTATATATTTATCTTGTGCCAGTAGTGGAACTGATATCCATTACTCCTTATAGGATGGATACACCAGAGCTACAGGAGCCCAAGATGCAGTTGCAAGAGTTGTAGGCAAAGGGTCTCATCCGACCTAGTACTTCTCTTTCGGGTTCCCCTGTCATGTATGCGAAGAAGGCAGACAATACCCTTATTCTTTGTGTGGATTATCAAAAGCTGAACATGTTGACCATCAATAATGGATATCCATTACTAATAATTGATTATTTATTTGATCAGATTCAAGGATCTCAGGTGTTATAGAAGATTGAATTGAGGTTTAATTACCATAATTTACATGTTAGTCCATCAGACATACCTCTTACATCATTTCAGAGCAGTTACGATCTGTACGAGTATATGGTTATGCCTTTCGGTCTCATGAAAGCACCAATATTTTTCATGTTACTAATGAACTATGTGTTCCATCCATACATGGAATCTCTCATGGTAGTCTTCATGGATGATATCTTGTTGTACTCTCACACTCGACACTACCATGCTACCCCTATTAAGATCGTTTTGAGTACACTGAGAGAGAATCAGTTATATGATAAGCTCTGAAAATGAAAATTTTCGATGGACCAAATTCACTTATTGGGACATGATATCTTGGAGACAGGAGTATTAGTAGACATAGAGAAAGTGAGAGTAGTAGTTTCTTGGGAGATTCCAAAAAATTTCGTTGAGGTATGGAGTTTTCTAGGGAGGGATGGATACTACAAACATTTCATACAAGAATTTTCATGCTTATAAGTGCCACTAACAGGCCTAAATAAGAAGGGTGCAAAGTTATTATGGTCTGACTCTTGATAGCCAGCCTTTCAAGCGTTGAACGAAAGTTTGAAGTCAAAACTGATACTAGTATTTTAAGAGCTAAGAAAGAGATATACTATTTAATGTGATTCCTTAGGAATCGGTCTAGGAGTTGTGCTTTTACAGGGGGAAGGAGTCATTGTATATGGGTATCAGTATTTGAGGCCACATGAGAGATATTACCTAACACATAGTCTCGAGTTCGATGTTGTTGTCCATGTTGTATGTTGTTGGAGACATTATCTTCTGGGAGAGAATTTTTTTTTCACAGAACAAAAATGTCTCAAATATATATTTACTCAGCATGATCTGAATTTGAGATAGGGAAAGAGGGTTTATTACCTTAAGTTCATTGACATTTAGCTTGCCTATACACTTGACAAAGGCAATGAATTGGCTGATGCGATGAGTAGCAAGACTCAAATACAGGCAGTTCAAGAGGCTGGTAATGAGTGTCTTTTTATGGAAATATTCTCTAAGATTCTTGGGAGGTGCATTACAGACAGGGGTATAAGTTTCATCCTTCTATATCTATTAACTCTACTATTCTCGATTGATTGCGAATGAGGTAGCTATAAGATTATAAAGGCATAGTCCAACGGTAGAGTGTGTCAAGAGAGGACCCTATTCCTTGATGGATAGTAGGTGAGGATGAGATCTTGTGTTTTCAGGGGCACATATGGGTGCCAGAAGGCATTTGAAAGGAGATGATGTAGGACATTAATTCCTTATTTTCGGCAGTTCATCCTGGTTTCATGAAGATGTATCGTGATATAGATCGTTAGTTTTTGTGTCCAGGTTTGAAGAGAGATGTTTTTGATTTTGTTATGAGCTGTTCCACCTGTCAGTAGGTGAAAGCAGATCATTAGTGACCTGTAGGGATTTTTCAATAATTACCCATTCTAGAGTGGAAGTGGAATGATGTCACAATTGCTTTTGTGACATGTTTGTTGAGGTCTCCTTGAGGAAATGATACAGTATGGGTTGTCATTGACAGACTAACTAAGGTTGCTCAATTTTTTCGACCAATGAGACCTTCATTGTTGATGAGCTGGGAAAGGTGTAAATCCAAGATATTTTATGATTACATGGTCTTCCACAGTCCATTGTCTCACATAGGGATGCCCGTTTTACTTCTCAGGCAAGGAATGGGCATCAGAAGACTTTGGGTATCTTGGTGGTTTTGAGTACAGGTTATCATCCCCCGACAGATGGCCAGCCCGAGCATATGATTCAAGTTCATGAGTACATGCTTCGAGAATGTATCCTATATTTTGGAGGTTCTTGAGATATGAAAATACCTATTATGGGGATTTCCAATAATAATAGTTTTCAAGAAACTATTTAGATGGAAACTTATGAGGCTTTGTTTCGTAGGACATGCTGATCACCCTTATGTTTGCTGGATGTAGGAGAGGGAGCTATGTTGTGACCATGTCTTGTACAGGATATCACAGAGCAGATCGAGTTGATTCGGAAAATAATGGCTATGGCAAAGTCACGACAGAAATCTAATGCTGATCGATGGAGATGACCTATGGAGTTCGAGGATAGGGATCAGGTTTTCCTATGTGTCACACCATCGTTGGGACACAAGATGATTATGAGACAAGGTATGCATTTTCCTAGGTATGTTGGGTTGTATGAGTTGTTAGAGAGAGTTGGGCCGGTTTCTTATCATTTGCAGTTACCTCAGAGGTAGTGGTCTATGCAAAACATCTTCCATTTTTCTTATCTTTAAAATTACATCTCAGACCCATCTCATGATTTTCAACCCAAGTAGGTTGAGATAGAAGGGGATTCATATTTTGAGGAACATCCTATCTAGATTGTTGATCGATGTGTTAAAATTCTATGTTGTCGATCTATTCATCTAGTATGAGTGTTATGGCAACATGGGAGAGTACATGACAAGAGTTGGGAGAGGGAGGCCGATGTATGACCGTAGTGGCCAGAGAAGTTCATGGAAACTTTTTTCTACGCCACAATGCTTGTGAAATTGGAGTAAAAATTTCTTTTAGGAGGTATGTTTGTAAGAACTCAGATATTTATTTCAAGTATGTTTTTTTCGTGTGTTTTTTTGAAAAATTGGAATTTCTGGAAATTTCTTAAGTAGACGCCGTGTAATTTATTAGTACACATTGTGTACTCAATTACAACAGGTGTCCATGTGCTAGACGTGTAACGGCTATGCACAAGAATGTGTGTGGTGACCCAGAGGCTGCCTAAAGTGGGGCTCGGTAAGGGCATGTACACACTGTGTACTTCAAAAGTACACGCTGTGTAATTTTATTTTATCATTTAATGTGTCGGGGTCACGTCTGACAAATGAAACCATCTTTTTCTTGACATAAATCATCAGAGAGAATCCGTACGGTGCGTATCTTCATCGAGCCCTCGATCGAGTATCTTTTCTCAGAATCGGACTCCATCAGATGCATTGGAATCACATTTTTGTGTTCTCTCTTCTTCGTGAACACCATCTTCTGGTTCCTTATTTCTTGTGGGATATCATGGTTTGAACATTATGAAAAATTTTGTAGATATATTTCCTTATAAGGTGATTCAAGGCATGAGACTCAAGTGTACGATCCTACATCCCATATGTAGGTGATGTGTGACTTTCTGTAGAAATTAATTGACTTATATGTGTAAACATTACCAATACCCTTGAATGGGGTATTGTGTGTTTACTGTTTTAACCCTGTTAGTTTTCTTCTATGCTGGTATGATTTAATAGAGGTTAATTGAACATGAATATGGTTAATTGCTATGATTTGGAAGTGTTTTCCAATGCATGATTTGTTTATGACTGTTTAGACCCAACTTAGCCTATTAGGCTTCCTTGTTTTCATACCATGCCTATTACTGTAGGAAGGAGTGATGTTAATCCATCATAGAATTATGTTGTAGACTGTGATCCATGTAGTTAATGAGGTTTACATTGGCCTTATTTTCATTTCTATGCTCGTTTTTCATACACATGGCCCTGATAACCTTGTGTAGTAGACTATAGAGAGAATGGATGTAAGGGATTCTCCATAGTATCTGTTTTTATTGTTACGATGCGAGAACATACGAGGGAATTGAGGTAAGTGCTTCTTCATAGTTTCTATAGTTCCTTTATGCATGACATAAGGTGGAATATGAAGTAGGTTCTTCCAAAAAAGTTCTTTTTTGTTACAGATAAGAGACTATATGGGGAATTTTTGGTGAGTGTTTCCTCAAAGTGTTTACAATAAAGATGAACCAGAGGGGTTATACAGTGTGTACGTCCCAGAGGGTTGCATTTGTTTGATAGGTAGAACTAGAGGGGATTAGGATGTGAGATCATCCAAGAGGGTTACATATTTGTGATTATATTATTCTTAGATATGTGTTGTTTGAATTATTTAAACTGTAGGAATGTTTACTGCTGAGTACTTCTTTGCTTACTGCATCCTTTTACGTATTTCCTGAAATATATATTCACTAATTATTAGGGACAAATACATTGGTGACATTCTACTGGGATTAGAATCAAACATTATTTGGGTGATTCTTTTGGACCCATACAAATTATGTTGTCTGATGTATATATAAGGGAAAGCGCCCTTCTACTTCAGGTACCTGACAGCTTTGGGTCTGGAGAGCATGTGACCGAGATGAGGCTTGCAATGCTGAGGATTTAGTTCTTGTTTTTCTTTTGAACATGGTTTAGTACTGTATTTCATCATTATGAATTCTTTGGTTATTTTCCTAGACATATGTATCATGCATCATTTATATATGTGATCCAGTTGTTATTAATTTTAGTCTTCCATTGTATACTACTGTATGGTGTTATTTATGCTTCCAATACATATTATATTTTTTACATCGATTGTGTTACTCTACCACTGAGGCCATAGATTCCCTATTATCACACTAAAATCCCTCACTTATAGTCAGCAGCCTTTGGCATTTATGGAAATACGCTTGAGGCCGTGTGACCAACTGGGTATAGGGTGCCTCTCGGCGGCTTCCGGAACCGTGACATTACACAATGAAATATATAAAGAAACATGATTAGAAAATATTTAAAATAAATTTTAATTTAGTTTTATTGTATGAAAATCTTACTATTATAACTAATGATGAGAGGTACACAATAGTCCAATAATATATTGTTTGGGAATTATAAAATTATTAAAAAATCATATTGAAATGTTTGATTTCGATTGGACTTTTCAAGGGTAATATATTTAATATTTTTTACATACTTATTATTGTTTATTAATTATATATGTTTGGTTATCTTATTTTTCTCAATTATTTATTTAATGGTATAAAATTTCTTAGAGTTTTATAGATTTATGAAATTTAAAATGTTATAATTTTTTACACCATATCCCTAAAAAATGATCCATGTATTTAATACTAATAATATTTGTCTTTAGAAACTGGCGTAAATGATATTGTTTTATATTCATATTACCTTGGAAACTCTGGTTTCCTTTAAAGAGGGGTGAATTTTTTTCCATAATTGGCAATGTGATAGTTTTTTATGACATCAAATTTAAGTGAAATTCAAATCAACATAAAAATAAGCATTTATAAAATAGCTAATAATTATGGGTAATATAACCAAATAATATTCAAATATATTTTTTGTAAATGGTACACTATTCTTCTAATTAATTTATAAATGAATGAATCACCAATTAGTATTTCATTAAACCATGTTAGAAAGTAATTTACTATCTTAATCAAGATATAATTACTTCTTGATGAACCCAATATACTATGTATAAAAATTAATTAGTTTTAGGTAGAATAGTTAAAAAACCATAAAATAATAAGGAAAAATATAATTAAGTCATCTATCATCCAATAAATTTATTGATATATTATTTCATTCACTCATGTGAAAATAATAATTATATAATAACCACTCATATGACCATATTCTTTCATATTTAAACATAACTATATTGAATAATAAATTTGATATTATACCAAGTTATCAATAAAATCAATAAATTATAATAAAATAAACACAATCACCTTAAAAATGATATAAAAATAATAAATATAAAAAATTCATTAATATAATAAGAATTATTTTTCTATGAAGTACATACTCATGCACTAAATTAAAATATCCTTCACTCACGATAAAAATATAATGGTTTTCAATCCTCTATTTGATAGTTTACAACTAGGGGTAAAAAATATAAAAAATGTTAATAAAAAATTCATATATAATTAAAAAAATGAAATTCCATTATCTCTTACAATCATTATCAGTTTTAAATTTTTTCATTCTTCCTATATTCCCTTATAGTAAATCTCGTAAAACTATTTCCCCTTTGATATTATAAATAATCCTAGAGATTTTAGATTCCAAAAATAAATTAATTTGACATCATCATTATCCACAAGAATAGTCATTAGTGGGGCTTCACGAAATTCTATTATTTATTAAAATACCATTCCATAAATTTCCATTATATGGTTACGGTTTAATGTGGTAGTTATGATCACAATTGATGAATTATTTTGAAAATATTTCATAATATATATATCCCTATATAGTTATATTTTATCTATAATTTTTAAATATAAGGAACTATATGAATATGAGGGAATGTGAATATTGACTTTTAAATTAAAAAAATTACTCATAAGTGGATTTTAATGACACATATGAATTAAAAGTTGTTCCCCATTGGATAATTAAATGATTCCTACATGAAATTATGGTCCACATGTTTTAATTTTCTATAATTGAAATTTGTTTTCAATATCATCGTTATGATGCCAAATGATTCATATGTTTGTAAATAAGATATTATGAATATTAAGAGAAATAATATTCTTATTAAATAGAAAACACACTTATTCATCTAGGGTCATTTGATGAAGAATTTTATGAAGTGTAGAATAACTATAACAGACTCCATCGATTTCTAATTTCATACTGAAGTGAGTCAGAATTAATCTTATAAACAAATATCTTATTAATTATACAAAAAATAATTCATACTATTGGAACCAAATCATAATTTAAATTATTTTTTTCTATTATTATTTTTTATCAATTCGTAGTGAGAGTAATTTGATAATTTTTTTCATTATTCTATATAAATCTAGGATAATTTAATGTGTATATGTTCTAGTGAAAATGGTTTTATCAATTTTATAATATATAAATTATTAATTACATATTAATAATCTCTATAAGAGTCAGTCTATTATGTAGTTCGAATAAATAAAGTTAAATTCTGAAAGATTCAATTGGAATTTTTTATATACCTTATATATACAGATGAACAATGGGAAATAATTACTCTATAAAATTCATTCATGAATTATTTTTGTATAATTAATAATATATTACATTCATTAGGAATATTATATTTTTCATTAATCTCACTATATGTGTCATTCATACGTCATAATGAACATTAAATGAAAAAAATGCCCCAATGGTTATTTACTTACTCTATGATAGTTATTTAGAGTATTTTGTAATGATAATTCAAAAACAATAAATATATTCATCCCAATAATGTCGTTTGTTTTACTTCGAAATTATTTATGGTTCATTCAATCCTTAAATGATGATAATAATGAGGTAAATACATGTAACCGAATATGATTGTGATATTTATTTTTTATAATTGGTGAAAATTAAAGTGATTGTCTATTATCTATATAAAATAACTTCAATACCACATAAACATTAATGAAAATAAATCACATCCTACCACAAATACTTTATTTTGTTATATCAATCAAAATATTTGATTAACAAATCATTTATATTTGAATTTATATGTTATATATTTTATAGGAACATGAAGAATATTATTCATTGTGATGATAACAAGTATTATGCTAAATTAAGTGTAAGAATATCATAGTACCAATTTAAAATAATTTTCAAAGACAAAATATTGACATTATCATGGTTTGAATAAGAATGTGATTGTCTCTACAATTTTCTTTTATTTTCTATACCAAAAGTGTTGATATTATTTTTAATAATATTATTAGGGAATTAAATGATCTGAAACATATAATTGTGATGTATTCACTACTAATTGAATTTTTGTTAGTTAAAGACGAAGACATTTTTAGTATGAAGGAGAAAAGAAAAATTCTTTTCTGATAAAAAAATTTAGATGAATAGAGATAAATAATGATGATATCATAACTATTTTAATACATATGGTTATTGTAAAAATGAAATTATTAACAACCATTATGTATCATTGTTTTACATTTCCTTATATAGATGTAATGATAATGATTTCATGAGAATAAAGGTATACTGAGATCATTAATGAGACTTTTTCAAAACATTATAACACACATATAAATATGAGTATTAAAATCATGTTTTCTTGAAGACTATTTATGTATGATCATTGCAGTAACTCTATGTGGTGAACCATGTAAAATATTTTATCATTATTTACATTCCTATATATAAATTTTTTTTGCATCATAAATCAATCCATATATTCAAACTAATCATTTTAACCTCTAAGAAAAATAATTTATTTTGAACCTTAATTTACATCTTAATCTACACACCCTCATAGGTAGAGTTTGGGAACATGTTTTTGAATGAGGTCTTATTGAAAGGTTTTTTTGTCGCAGAAAAGATATAATAATGAATCAATTATGGAATAATATTTAATTATAAAGTATTTCATTTCCCTGATGTGTGAAAATGCCTAAATTGTATGAATATAATAAGAAATCATAAATACCCTCTCATTATAAATTACTTCTCTACTATTTATCATGGGAACATGTTAGTGTTTCAAAAATATAATACATCACTAAAGGACATATATGTTTACCTAATATCCATTAAAAAACATAGAATTCATCATATGGTGTAATGTTAAACCAGATATAATAGGATCAGATGATTTGTACATCTGCAAAGGTTTTCAAAGATAAGTTTCATGATATATATCAATTTGGTAGAATGGTTAAATAAATTGAGATTCAATTATTATAGAACCTTTTTAGTGATTTAATTATGTACCTATATGAAAATATATGTGGGTTTATCAATAACATGAATGAATTTGTTATAAAAATATATGGGTATCGTGTTGAAATAAATGATACCTATGTTTTGAAGAACATATTGATGCTATTTCCACCACATTACAACAATATGATGTATAATCCAAATGAAAAACACATGGGCAACCTATTCATAAATGAACAAACTATAAGTTTTGTGGCTTATGATATTCATGTAATACAAAATGGATAATTTAATGGAGATAATAAAGAAATTAAATTAGAAGAGACAGATTTTATTAACACCGCAAAATATTTAGATTATGATTTAGATTTGGATGCAGAATTCATAAATCTATTTTAAATAATGATCTACAGAAGTAAGATATGGTTTTATATAATTTCACCATAGAAATTTTTTAAAATTATTAGATGTAGTACACATAATTTAATGGTTTTCTATGATATTTGAGGGATATATGTTTGAGAAAAATGCAATGAAAAACTCCTAAAGAATCGTTAGTACAAAAAAGTTCAATCTATGACGTACTTTAATGTTGATTTAGAAAAATATTTCTTCTGATACAGTAAGATGAATTTTTTGGGGCCTAAATATTGGAGGAAATTTTTAAATGAAAATTTAATAAAGATAGTAACATGATAGAAATTATGGAAAAAATGAACCCCATATGAAAGTCAAACAATAAATTCCGAGCGTTTTTTATTTTGAATGTCAAGATGGTTGGATCACTTGATGAGATATGGAGTCTATTAAAGAACAATTATTTGATTTTATAACATCTAAAAGGTTCATTCGTATATATGGATTATCTTTAAGAGAAAATTGATCAAATATATGTATATTTATATATATATATATATAAACAACCATCCATACAAGATATTTAATAAAATTAAATTTTAAAATAAAATAATATTATAAAGCAATTTATGACCATAAATAATGATTGATAGAAAATTAAATGTGGTTTCAAACCCTTAAAGAAGAATTAATTTCAATATAAAGAAAATATAATGATTATGTAATGATATACTGTTAAAAAAATAATATTTGGATATATCACATATAATGTTTCATAGGAAAGAGACAAATGATGATTAGAGAATGTTGAAAATGTTATGTATAAACAAAGAAATGAGTATTTGTGTAAAATTAGAAATTGTTATGATCTAAAATCTTTAAAAGGTGACACATAGATGTAGAGAGAAAGTATAAATAGAATATTAATGATATTTATCATTCACCAAATGATAGTCATGAAAAAAATAATTTTTTAATGTCATTAGATATATGGAGATATATTAGTGTAAATATATCTCAATTCATGAATTCATACTTTTGGGGATTGTTTTGTTTCTATATGAATTATTTACGAAACTTTTTTTATCTAAATGTTGAGTAATCTAGTAACCAATTGGACTAGATGAACCCATATACACCATTACAAAGAACTATTTTTTATTGTTAAAATTTTAATTATTGTAACTTTTGTTATAAATTTTTTTCCATGAATGTTGAAATCCATTATATTTTCAAGAAAATAATAGGAAGCTGAATACAAAGATAACTAAATTATATCATTTAGAAAATATATATTCTCTATTTAAATTATATGTTTAATATGATAATTCTCCTAATGCTAATGAAATCTAGGAGTTTTCACCTTATACATCTATTCAATCAAATATATCTCCAAAATAATATTGGATGATGAAGGATGATAAATTGGTTCTGTTTTACATAGATAAATACTGAATAATAATTAATATTTTGTAAAACATGGGTGTTTATGTGACAGTATTTGAAATTCTATTCCATTAAAAAATATAAAATTAAATTTTAATGTTTATATTATGATTGTAAACTATTGAGAACTAAAAATAATTGGATGTGATGTGACACTATTGGAATGAGATAAACTACAATACATTTAAGTATGTTTGTTGAATGAATTTGTGAACAATATCTTAGGCATGATTCCACTATATTTCTTTTTTAAAGAGGATTCATTCAATTAGATTATATTCATAATAAAAATAATTCTGGAAAATATATTATGAACGTATAGAAATTTAATGATATTAACTAAAAAGAGGATATAAATGAGGTATTATGTACTGAAACTCTCTTAACATAGAGTGAAATTAAATTATTGTTTTCAAAATACATAAAGGATTATAAAAACATACACGAAAAGACCATATTAGTGTAGTGTCTTCATAAACATGGAATCCAAAACAATATTACTTAAGTGAGATACATTATAGCTCACTATATTATCCATGACAAGAAACATTTAAAGACACATTATATATAATACATATCTTCATAACATGGGGAAATGGATCATAATAAATGGTTAGAAAGGGTACACAAAAGAGATAGATTGGAATATTCATAACCATATTGTTATGATAAAAAAATCATAACGTTAAAATATCATTCCTTATATATAAAAGATAATATATTTAATTCATGGAATAATGATTGAATTTTCATAATACATGGATCATTATGGAATTAAGAGAATAATCCATGAAAGCTTAACATGTATATAAGAAATGAAATTTTGGAAGACACATAAAATTGTAATATCAGTAACCTTATGTCAGGATGAATTTTCAAAAAAGTATCAAGGCACGTCATGGGAACTAGAACAATAACAAGGAACAAACCACCATCCCCATTAACAGTCCATTCCTTATAATATATCTATTTACCCCATCTTACTATAGTGGATCAATACCATCAAATATTTTCTCACCATTATCTCATGAAATATAAATACTTTCCCATTTAATATGGGGAGATCGAGGTCCCTCAAACTGTATAATAAAATCATACATTCATGTTCCATAGAATAAGAATGAATTAATCATATCATGACCCATAAAATGATATTAGTTTCATTAACATAAATCAATCCCATGAAATGAAATGAGTATCATAAAAGTTCCATCATATCATAACCTATAGAAAATATATAGGTTTCACAATCATTTCATTAATCCATGACCTCAGAGAAGTAGAAGGTTTCAATAAAATAAAACCATTAGAAGATAAAATGGTTTCACAGACATATTACCCATGATTTTTTAATAGGATTTCTTAGAAAAATTCCATAAAAACACAAACCATATGTAGGATTAATATGAGTGGAACAGATAGAACATAGCCCCCAAAATAAATGAGTAATTACAAAAGATGTAATCATTGATGGAAAATAATTTTGAAATATATTTTGAAAACATATCATGAGGAAAATATCATTTCTAATTTTAATTTTTATTCATAAACATGATAATCTTTAAAAACTATTTTCTTTTAAAATATAATGTAAATTATAAAATAATATCATAGACATTTTGGAAACCTCATCTTTTAAAATAGAATTGAATATATATAAAGGATGAATGAAAATAACTAAAATCCTATTGGTTGAATATAAATACAAAATATAACATAAAATATTTTTTTAAAACATTTTTATAAATTTCTTTTTAATACAATATTATTCCTTCTAAAGGCATAAATTATTTTGGGATTACATAAAAACATTTTCATTAACATATTCAGTAAAAAAGGGTTTATAATGGTTTCATTGCATTAGTATATCATGAATAACAAGAAAATGACATCATTAGTGACTGTTCTTGAGATATGGATCATAATACATTATCATTTGAAGCATAATCATAAGCAATACCAAAAAATGATGGGATTGAAGTAATAAAGTCTTACATCGTTGGTAACAATAAAACAGAATAAAAAACATATAATGAAATTACATGATTCTTATAATATAAATAATAATAATAATATTCATTATATTACATTTATAATGGTCAATTTATACACCACATAAAATAATTTAGTTTTATATAAAAACATGTGTCTCCAAGAAAAAATTCGAGACAAAATTACCAGACATATTTGAAAGCTTTTCAAAAGTAAACCCCATGTGATATAGACAATAAAATGAATATTTGAATAACCATAAATATAAGGGAAAAAAATATAATTCATTAATGTTCATTATATACATCATATAATAACCGACTATTGGTAAATATTACATAAGCCTCATACAAATGCTTGTGAGAATAGGAATCCCTATTAATTATTTATTAATGTTCATCATACTTAATACAAATATTATATAATAAAAGAAATTTTATTATAAACTTATTATAGAACAATATTTAATTATATTACACCATATATTACTTAATTATGTCCTTATATTACCCATTTATTTATAATTCCATTTTAATGGTACATTTCGCGTAATTACCGCTTTGTTTTTCACATGTGTTTGGATTTTTTATATTTTAGTGTATTAAAAATGTAAAATGATTTTATTAGATCCAGATTTATAAATATGAAATAAATATAATATATCTATTTATAATAATATATAAAATATATAAATATAAAATGTTATGCAATGTTCTTGTAGATGATAGTTTGTACGTACACATGGACACTATTTCAATTTTCATGATGTATTGAAATGAAGAAAGTAAATGAATTATATTTATATTTATAACATTATTCAATTATTATTATGTATCATATAAATTCAGTAAACCCACCATTAATAAATTCAATGTAAATTGTGAATGAATCACATTGCTTTGAGGAGGGAGTATTCCACACATCCCCAAATGATGTTATCTTATTTTAACAAAATGGAAAATATGATGGGATGTGGTATATAATAATGAATGAAGAATATATATATCATAAATATAATATATATCACATAAAAAATAAATAACTTCAGTATTACCGTCCTCTAATGGTTTATATAGATGAATGAACAACATTGGTTTGCGAGGCAACAACAAACCGTACTAACAAATGTTTATTGTGCATCCCATTTAATTGAAGTGTGTGTTATTATATATATAAAAAATATGATAAAAAATATTAGAATATTTATTAAACATATATCATTATTTAATCATCCAATAATAAAAATTAAGCGTTTAGTGAATGAAAGAAACCAAAATTTCATGGGGGATAATGTAACCTCTTATTTGGAAAAATATTTATATTTGAAACCAAAGTGATTACTTGTTTTGATTTCATCCAAATGTGTTCCTTATAGAACTATGGGTTGAAATTTGTGGGATATTTTCACAGAATTTTAACGATACAATTATGTGGATTGGAGTGATGATGTGAGGGGGTGAGTGCCCAGTTATATTGGATGAGGAGTGGCATTCTGGTAAATTTAAAAAGGTAAATATTATTAAGTAGTATCCCTTACATAATGTGCCTCCAATATTATGACATTATTTAAAAAATAGGGTAAATGTAATATATATTACTGTAAAATGGTTTTCAAAAATGTTTCTATGTTATTTTTAACCTTAAATTAAAAATTAACTACTATGTAATCTTGTTTTTATCTTAATCACTTTATATAATATTAATTACATTAAAATGTATCTTTTTCTAAAAATATTTTGAACATATTAAAAAAATTATAATTATTTCAAATACGGAATATATTTATCCAAATTCGAATTAAAAATGTTTGAATGTAAGATAAAATCTCTCCCGCAGACATGTTGCGAGAACAAGTTTTTAATGAGAAAATGTTTTAGATTTTCAAATGTTTTAATATCTGATTTCAAAGTGAAATTGTATCCAATTAAATAATTTATATTAAATAATATATTATTTTTATAATAATTAATTAAAAAAATTAAAATAGAATTTGAAAAAATAAATAAACTTGATATTAATATTATTTTTAATTAATATTATCTGTTTTAATTTTATATTAAAGTGATGTATTTTCAAAAAAATATGAAGAATTCACCCTATGATATTATTGAAAATATGAAATAAAAAATAATTTTTTTTATCATATTATATTTATAAAAATGTCTTAAATTAATTTTTTTACTCTTCACTTAAGGACATGAAAAAAGATCAATTGAGAAAATAGTATTTCCAAACAAATATTAAATTTATCAAAATTTAAATGTTTTTAATAAATATTTGTAATTAATATAAAATTATTATAAATGTTTTTAATTTTTTTTCTAATCATATAACCATGTTAATCAAATATTCAATAACTATATCGTATAAATAATTATTACAATAAAATATTTTTTCGTAGAAACTCAGTATTGGTATGAAATGAAATCCATGAAAATAGAGCGTATAAAATAAGATTATCACAGTATAATATATAACGAAATATTATCATGGTGTAAAAAATATTTAAATAATAACTTGGTGTAGTGTGAAATGTGATAAACTAATGAAATTAATTGATTCAAAAAAACATTGTTTATAACAACATAGGGTGTTAAATATTACCAACCTTGAATTATATAATTCCCTATAATTTCAAAATTCTAATAAAAAATGGATAATTATATCTCATAATGTCCTCACGTTCCCATGTATCTTCATATAACTAGTTATTTTTTCACAATACAATAAGTAGGTTAGTTCTTTTATTCAATATATGTTTCTTTATGTGATACAAAATTTCAACAGGTTGTTCCTCATAAGAATGAAATTTCTATAAAAGTATTACCCAATAGTTATTTACATGTAATGGATAGGGTAGTTACACATTTATGAGATATACATAGATCACATAATTGATTTGATAGAGGTATAGTGGAAGTTCCAACTGATAGGATACCATCCTGATATTATTTAGAATCTCAAAGTGGTCGATATACCAAAAGATTAGATTACCTTTCATCCTAAATCACATAACATTTTTCCTGGAATAAGTTAATAAAAACATATTCTTATAAAAATACAATTATACATACTGTAATTAGTTATAAAAATAATTTGTAATTTTTATATTCAATGATATGTTTCTAAATTCTTCTAAACCTTTATGTCATTTCTTTAGTGATATTAATACTTAATAACTTATTTCTCCAATTTCATTCCATTACATTGGAGCTTTATATTTATTTCCACATAAATCTTCATAAATATCCATTTGAATTATTCAATAAAAGATACTGATAAAAGAAAATACAACTGGAAGAAGGTGTTGATACATGCCACCAATGATATTCAACAAACAAGATTTCAACATATCCAACATGGTTTGAAATGTTTTTATACTGACCATCCATAAAAGGATGATTTGTAGTGTGGGAACTCAATTTTGTATCATGGGATTGATTAACAAATAGCTGAAACATCGAGGTAAACCTAATATCCTGATCAGATACAATATAATATTTTAATCCAGTAATCATTACAACTTACATAATTTTTATCATAGAATCCTGATCTAGAGTGAAATCATCTATAATAATAACGAAGTGATCTGACTTAGTAATGAGATCCTTTACCACACGTATAGTATTATTCAATTCAGAGGTTTTCTGGTGTACATTGAAAAAATCCAAAGTGATTTTATTTCATTTACATTCATTCAGAGGTAATTAATGCAACAACCCCTATGAATTTTTTATTTCAAAAATAACTTAATATAATACAAATAACCTAGATATAATATTTATAACATCCTTCTTTATACCACCCCACAAGAAGTATTCCATAAAATATCTAAGTATATTTTTACTCCAATGTATAATATAGAATGAAAAATATTACATTTCACTATCAATACATAAAATATTGTATGTATAGAACACATACACGATTAAAAAACCATATCATTCTATCCTAGAAAAACATAAATTATAGAACATTTCTATTTTTCTTTTTTAGCATAATTTTTATTTTTGTGCCTCGTTAATCATTACTCGAATATAGGGTTGAACATTCAATTGGAAATGATATAATTTTAACCTTTGATAAATATATCTAGATATTTTTTTGGAAATATTAAAATAATGAATCTTTTGTGATCCTCATCATGAATAAACTAGAATGATCGATTCGACTCAAAACATCTGCCACCTTGTTCATTTTCCTTGGATGGTAATGTATTGAGAAGATACAATCCTTTATCTTCTATGGCCATATATTCCATCACATTATCTACTCCATCTATGTGAATATATATTTAATATTTTTTGATCAATATATAGGTCACTCTATTAAACATAAAGATAATTCCTCATTATCTTTAATGAAATATTATCATAGCTTTTTTCAAATCATGATTTGGGGAACAGTAAACATTAATCATCAATTTTTCTTAGGCTTATGTTATAACCATGTAAATGTGTATAAGAAATTGAAGTGCCCAGATCAGTGTGATCACTGAGAGGGGGAGGGGGTGAATCCGTGATCCTTTAAAACTTTTTACTAATTGATTCCTTATCAATTAAACCTCTATGGCTGGTTAAAGCCTCGATCCAATCTTCTTGTATCTCTCACCTTTCCACGAATGATGCAGTAAATGTAAAGGCACTGGACAAAAGGATTTACAAGGTCCGGCACCAAAGGCCTACATCCTTGCCATGCTCTCCCAGCATGGATTCTCCCATTATAACTTGTTAGAATTACAATGGTCGATACAAAGTCCCACTGTTTCTCTCCTGAGTCCCATAGGAGGGTCTTTATACTGCGTCCCACAGTGTTACCAGAGTCCCACTGGCCTGATCCAGAATCCCACTGAAGACTTCTTCTCCCTGAGTCCCACAGGGTCTTCTCTTGGCTCCTCGAGTCACACGAGTAGCTCTTCTTCACTTTAAGCTTCTTTAAGTAACTTCAGCAGCCTGGGATAAAGGCTGATGGCCTTGCTCTTCTCTTCTGATCACTTGTGGTTGATCAGGGCTTTTCGTCTAGCTCAGGCTTTATCTCCTTCTTCACGATGACCTGGCTTCACTCTTCAAGAATCTTCAATAGCCTCTGAAAAGGTCTATTGGACTTGCTCAAATATTCTGATCACTTCTGTTGATCACGCTCTTCTCAATCTACTGCAAACTCAGACAAACAATATCTTTCACTTCAGTCTGGCTCAGTCTCAACTCAAATCATCTTCATGCACTAAGTGCATGGCATCTCCTCTTCCTCATGCACTGACTGCATGGGCTTCTCAAAATATTCTTCAAGAACTTTCAGTCTTGGTCAACTCAGATGCACACAGCCTGATTTAGCTCTGTTCACGTGCGCATGTGCATGCATGCATGCATGCACTTCCCCTTTCATTTTCTTGGTGCAGTAGACCCACAAAGGGTGTAATCACTTCAAGCACACACCAACTCTGAACTTCACACACTTTATTCCTTTTGATTACACACTTAAAAGTGTGTTATTCTTTAGTGTGGGTCTACTTCTTCCTTCTTCAATGTGTGTTCACTCCACTTAGAGCATACACATAGGTTCGGCCACTTCTTTAATTTGCACACACAAATTCTTCACTTAGAATACACTTGTAGTGACCTTCCTCTTCTTGCACACAATGAATGCCCATAGGGTGTTCCTCTTCAATTTTCACACACACACACTCAAATGAGGTGTGGTCTTCACTTCACCCACACAAGGCTTGCAAGTCTCGGCCTTCACTTGAATTGCACATACACCACTAGGGTGTGTTCTTTCACTTCACACCAGGCACTAAGACCTCGGGTCTTCTTCTCCACTTGGCACACACACACTGCCTTCTTCTGTTTTTACACACACAGCCCGAACACCAACCAACTGAAGGCATGCAAGGTGCAGCTGGCTACTGCCTTGGGTCGCGTAGGTCCTCAGGTGCAAGGCTCCACGGGCTCGCAACCCTTCGAGCGCGCAAACTTTTCTTGCCGCGGGGCGCGCAAGTGCTGCACCCGCGGGCACTTCCTCTTGCCGCACAAGGGTGCGGGCAGAGAGGGAACAAGCCTCGGGCGCGCAGAGTGTTGCGGCCACGAGGTCTTCCTGCCGCGCAAAGGATTAGTGCGCAGGGGACTTCAGCCGCGCAAATCTTTGCGCGGCGGCTTCTTCTTCGCGAGGCAGAGGCACACACGGGACACAAATCTTCAACAAGGTTTCAGCAAACAAAATGAGAGCCTCTGGCTCTTCTTTTACAGGCAGAGGGATGCCCGGATCATCCGCGTGCGATAAAACTTGAATCCCCGAGTTTTTCGGGTATTTCAAGATTCTGCAAATCTTGATATCTTCCTATGTTTCACACGCGGGTTCTCCCTTTTTATTTCTCCTCGTGCATGCGACTTTCAAACGCATGCATGGCTTCTTTCGGTCCAAACCATGCAGAACATAGACGCTCAAGGCCTCGGCACTTCGTTTGCCTTCGGCCTCACTCGAATTCTCCATACGTTGCATGCATGCCCATATTTGTACATGGATATGTTCAGTTGGGCCAGACGAACACGAGGGAGCCTTCGGTTTGTTCGGAGGTGGCCGGAATCTCAAAAACAGGTGCTCGAGTTGCTCCTGGTTCGACGGAGCTCACGGGGAGCCTTCGGCTGAGCTCGAGGAAGGAGACAAGCTCTCAGCCGTAGGATGCGATGTTAAACGGCCAGGATCAGATCATCGCCGCGGAGATGGATCGTGCGGCGTGGATAAAGCGCGCGATGGCTCGGACGGCCAGGATTCGCTCCCGGTGATTTTTGCGCGTCCCACATCGAAGTCGCGGCCGGTTTTCTCGCGGCTTATCAAATAAGCGCTCCCATGAACGGCCAGTTGAATCTCCTCCCTCCACGGTGCCGCCCCACACCGTGTTTTCCCTGCGGGCGCGCTCTGCGCCCACTCTGCTCCCTGCGGGCGCGCTCCTAGCGCCCACTATGCACCTCGGGCGAGCGGGTTTCACCACCGCGTGTCCTCGGGGGCTTACACACGGCCCCATGCCACCTTGTGCTTGCACCATGGGATCCCCCATGGGCGTGGCGCCTTCGGCCCACAAGTGCCTTGGGGTTGAACCCGTGGGCTGGCCTTGGCTGGCCTAATTTTTGGCTAAGGCATGAATAAATACTTTGTTAAAAAACAAAGTATCCCATATGTAAAATGCCAAATTCCAAGCCACTTCTCCCTTCATAATTCTTCTTCTTCTTAGGAATTTCCCATCTCCTCCTCATGTTCTTAATACGTTTTCACCATTTCACAACTTAGGAGGGAATTCCTAAGGTTCTTCATCAACCGAGCTCTTGAATCACATAAAATCTCCAATTCTCTTTGTTGATCTAATCAGATATCAAATTGGGACTTCTTTAGATTCACATGCACTAAGTGTTAGTGCATGGATTTCATTAAACCACTTCATCCACTTAGAACATGTGAATGGATCATCTTCAACTCCTCATGCATTGTCACTACAATGCATGGTCTTCTAACATTGTTGTGACTTTGTATCATCAGGATACAAGTTCTATGAACTTAAAGATCAGCTCAACAATCGTCAGAGGTTACTAGAGAATGTTTCAACCACATCTCCTATTCCACTTAGTGAATCTCCTAAGTGACACGCATCTTAGTACCATGGCCATTCTCCATTCATCACCAACACCATCACAACCTTTGTCATTCACATCGTGACATTCCTTGACTTCCATTCATTCCAAGACAACTTCATGCCTCATTGACAACAAATGCAACACAGTGCACTTCAATCTCCCCCTTTGTATTTGTTGTCAATACACTTCTTCAGCACATATGAATGGGTCAATATGTGTGCCAATATTTTCTCCCCCTTATTGGAAATCAAATGCAAAGGTGTGGTGTGGTTCTCTTCCACAATATCTCTTCCTCCCTTCGAATAGAATCTTCTTGAAAAACACTAAGAGAGGGATGATGTCACATGTTCTCTTTAGCAAAGAACCTTTAGTAAATCATCTCTAAGTCTACTTGGGCTAACCCGGTGTAGAAAACAAGAGTGATGTAACCAAGGTACTCAATGCTGTCCAACATTCACTGTACATGTGAGATCATGCTTCAAGGGGCTTGAAATTTTTCAGTTATAACAATGAATTGCTAAATCCTGCACATACTTCACAAAACTCATTAGAAAGTTTAGGTGCAAAGATAAAGCTCCCGCTTTCACTCTTCTTAAGATAGAATTAATCTCAGAATCCCATCTGCTCTAGATTGGCTCCCCCTCAAGGGGTGCACTCCATTCTGTCCAAACCATCCTCCAGCTGAGAATGATCATCATCTTCAATTCCCTGCAATGTCAGCACATGTAAATACCAATAGTATAAGGCAATAAGATGGAAACTCCTTGGTTCATCAATGTGAACAACAAGGTTGAGAATATTCTCTCAACCGAGATGTCCCATTTTCACCATTCTTCACACTTGCACATTTGATCTTCATTGATGATTGTGCTGGTGTGGTTCTCAACCCATCTTCATGTGAAATCTTTTTCTTCCCTTTTGCTTTAGAAAATGCCAGAACTTTATCTTCAGCTTTTTGCAGATATTTGGCAAGTTGCAACTGATTTGGCCATATGACTAACAAGTCATTTGGAAGTGAGGCCTCAGTTTTGGAAATTCCACATGGTTCTTTTGATGCGGTTAAGCTACCTTTCTTAGGCAACTTATTTTCAACCAATCCCTTCTGCTTCTTCTGGATTGATTGTCTGTTTGAGTCCAGTCTGCTTCTATTGAATTTTATGGCTTCTTTACAAAGATCCATGATATGTCCTTTCTTTCCACAGTAGAAGCATTTCTTGGTGGTCCTTCTGGATGCATCACCCTTCTTGGATTTGAATTCCAAGGAATTCTCTTCATTTTTCATAATCTTCTTGGGAGAATCTTCAACTTTCTTCTTGCTTCCCAAGGATTCTTTCTGAGCCAGGTTCTGTGATCTTTTCTTCTTTTGAGCTCTGGATACAGTTGGAGACTGACATGTATCTTTTTGACCACTTTTGCAATCATCCTAGATGTTGTCAAGTAATCCAAATCTATTTGCAGTAAACAGATGTCTTTGGACCTGTGGATGTTGCTTATTTCCTTCTGGCTTGCTCCCCCTTGGTATGGGCTTCCTTTGTGCTTTGACATTTAGTGGATTGTGCCAACAATCCTTTGCACAATGCCCATACTTATTACAACACCAACATTGACCCACAAATCTTGACTTCTTCAGTTCTTCTTATTGTAGGGTACTTTTCTTGACCTGTTGTGCTGTTTCAGGAGAGCTCTCTTTTGTCTTCATCCATACTTGTTTGGAGTTATTCTTCCATCCTGCACTTTTTGTGGAAACACATTTAGAGGCATGAGTACAAGATGGGATGGATAGTACCTTCTTTTTAGAAGTTTTTGCCCTTTTATTAGAGGATGTATTTCTTTTAGAATCATCCTTCTCAATGCTCACTTGAGTAGAAACATTTCTTCTTTCAGCTGACTAGGAGGCTTCAGCTTTGGGTGATTGCAGATTTGTCAATATCACCTCTAGTTCTAAGCACTTCATGTTAAGGGAGTTCTTCTCATCCTCAACAGCTCTTAGCTTTCCTTCCCAACTTTCTTTCAGCTGATTCATCTGGTCATCATGCACTGTCTTCAATTCAAGCAATGAATTGTCAAGCTCCTTCACCCTTTTTGCTTTGTCTTCAAGTTGAGCATCTTTGACAACCATTGAAACTCTGTGTCTCTTTTCCAGTGCACGGAAAACATCTTTGATCATTATCAAAAATATTTCTTTCTCAGAAGAGCTCTTTTGCAATTCTTCACAGGTATCTTCATATCTTTCATTGCAAAGGGAAACAGTTTCATCTTTGGCCTTCACCAGCTTTCTGAGAGTGTTGGTTATGCCAACCCTTTTTGCCAATTGGACTTCCAGAGAATTGGCTTCATCTTCTAGCTGTAATTTTTCTTCTTGAAGATCAAGGAGGCCTGTATCTATACACATTGCAACTTCCTTGGGGACTCTCTTATGAAGATATTTTATTGCATTTAGAAGATCATTGTTTCTTCCATCTTCATCACAGCTAGAGCAGGCTTCATCAGAAGAATGATAAAAGGAATTGTCATCTGATGTGACTTTCACATTTCTTTCCATAGATGGAGTTTCTCTGATTGCACCAGCCTTCTTCTTCATCTTCTTTGCCTGTTTCTTCTTTCTATTTTTCTGAGTCTTGGCAGATATCTCCATTTGAGGCTGGTCACTCATTTCCTCAAATATTCACTCCATAAAGACTCCCTTGGATCTTTTAGAGGTAACCTCCCTTTGATACCAATTGAAGTGCCCAGATCAGTGTGATCATTGAGAGGGGGAGGGGGTGAATCAGTGATCCTTTAAAACTTTTTACTAATTGATTCCTTATCAATTAAACCTCTATGGCTGGTTAAAGCCTCGATCCACTCTTCTTGTATCTCTCACCTTTCCACGAATGATGCAGTAAATGTAAAGGCACTGGACACAAGGATTTACAAGGTTCGGCACCAAAGGCCTACATCCTTGACATGCTCTCCCAGCATGGATTCTCCCATTATAACTTGTTAGAATTACAATGGTCGATACAGAGTCCCACTGTATCTCTCCTGAGTCCCACAGGAGGGTCTTTATACTGCGTCCCACAGTGTTACCAGAGTCCCACTGGACTGCTCCAGAATCCCACTGAAGACTTCTTCTCCCTGAGTCCCACAGGGTCTTCTCTTGGCTCCTCGAGTCACATGAGTAGCTCTTCTTCACTTTAAGCTTCTTCAAGTAACTTCAACAGCCTGGGATAAAGGCTGCTGGCCTTGCTCTTCTCTTCTGATCACTTGTGGTTGATCAGGGCTTTTCGTCTAGCTCAGGCTTTATCTCCTTCTTCAGGATGACCTGGCATCACTCTTCAAGAATCTTCAATAGCCTCTGAAAAGGTCTATTGGTCTTGCTCAAATCTTCTGATCACTTCTGTTGATCAGGCTCTTCTCAATCTACTGCAAACTCAGACAAACAATATCTTTCACTCCAGTTTGGCTCAGTCTCAACTCAAATCATCTTCATGCACTAAGTGCATGGCATCTCCTCTTCCTCATGCACTGACTGCATGGCCTTCTCAAAATATTCTTCAAGAACTTTCAGTCTTGGTCAACTCAGATGCACACAGCCTGATTTAGCTCTGTTCACGTGCGCATGTGCATGCATGCATGCATGCACTTCCCCTTTCCTTTTCTTGGTGCAGTAGACCCACAAAGGGTGTAATCACTTCAAGCACACACCAACTCTGAACTTCACACACTTTATTCCTTTTGATTACACACTTAAAAGTGTGTTATTCTTTAGTGTGGGTCTACTTCTTCCTTCTTCAATGTGTGTTCACTCCACTTAGAGCATACACATAGGTTCGGCCACTTCTTTAATTTGCACACACAAATTCTTCACTTAGCATACACTTGTAGTGACCTTCCTCTTCTTGCACACAATGAATTCCCATAGGGTGTTCCTCTTCAATTTTCACACACACACACACTCAAATGAGGTGTGGTCTTCACTTCACCCACACAAGGCTTGCAAGTCTCGGCCTTAACTTGAATTGCACATACACCACTAGGGTGTTTTTTTTCACTTCACACAAGGCACTAAGACCTCGGGCCTTCTTCTCCACTTGGCACACACACACTGCCTTCTTCTGTTTTTACACACACAGCCCGAACACCAACCAACTGAAGGCATGCAAGGTGCAGCTGGCTACTGCCTTGGGTCGCGTAGTTCCTCAGGTGAAAGGATCCACGGGCGCGCAAACCTTCGAGCGCGCAAACTCCTCTTGCCGCGGGGCGCGCAAGTGCTGCACCCGCGGGCACTTCCTCTTGCCGCACAAGGGTGCGGGCAGAGAGGGAACAAGCCTCGGGCGCGCAGAGTGTTGCGGCCACGAGGTCTTCCTGCCGCGCAAAGGATTAGCGCGCAGGGGACTTCAGCTGCGCAAATCTTTGCGCGGCGGCTTCTTCTTCGCGAGGCAGAGGCACACACGGGACACAAATCTTCAACAAGGTTTCAGCAAACAAAATGAGAGCCTCTGGATCTTCTTTTATAGGTAGAGGGATGCCCGGATCATCCGCGTGCGATAAAACTTGAATCCCCGAGTTTTTCGGGTATTTCAAGATTCTGCAAATCTTGATATCATCCTCTGTTTCACACGCGGGTTCTCCCTTTTTATTTCTCCTCGTGCATGCGACTTTCAAATGCATGCATGGCTTCTTTCGGTCCAAACCATGCAGAACATAGATGCTCAAGGCCTCGGCACTTCGTTTGCCTTCGGCCTCACTCGAATTCTCCATACGTTGCATGCATGCCCATATTTGTACATGGATATGTTTAGTTGGGCCAGACGAACACGAGGGAGCCTTCGGTTTGTTCAGAGGTGGCCGGAATCTCAAAAACAGGTGCTCGGGTTGCTCCTGGTTCGACGGAGCTCACGGGGAGCCTTCGGCTGAGCTCCAGGAAGGAGACGAGCTCTCGGCCGTCGTATGCGATGTTAAACGGCCAGGATCAGATCATCGCCGCGGAGATGGATCGTGCGGCGTGGATAAAGCGCGCGATGGCTCGGACGACCAGGATTCGCTCCCGGTGTTTTTTGCGCGTCCCACATCGAAGTCGCGGCCGGTTTTCTCGCGGCTTATCAATTAAGCGCTCCCATGAACGGCCAGTTGAATCTCCTCCCTCCACGGTGCTGCCCCGCACCGTGTTCTCCCTGCGGGCGCGCTCTGCGCCCACTCTGCTCCCTGTGGGCGCGCTCCTAGCGCCCACTATGCACCTCGGGCGCGCGGGTTTCACCACCGCATTTCCTCGGGGGCTTACACACGGCCCCCTTCCGCCTTGTGCTTGCACCATGGGATCCCCCATGGGCGTGGCACCTTCGGCCCACAAGTGCCTTGGGGTTGAACCCGTGGGCTGGCCTTGGCTGGCCTAATTTTTGGCTAAGGCATGAATAAATACTTTGTTAAAAAACAAAGTATCCCATATGTAAAATGCCAAAATCCAAGCCACTTCTCCCTTCTTAATTCTTCTTCTTCTTAGGAATTTCCCATCTCCTCCTCATGTTCTTAATACCTTTTCACCATTTCACAACTTAGGAGGGAATTCCGAAGGTTCTTCATCAACCGAGCTCTTGAATCACATAAAATCTCCGATTCTCTTTGTTGATCTAATCAGAGATCAAATTGGGACTTCTTTAGATTCACATGAACTAAGAGTTAGTGCATGGATTTCATTAAACCACATCATCCACTTAGAACATGTGAATGGATCATCTTCAACTCCTCATGCATTGTCACTACAATGCATGGTCTTCTAACATTGTTGTGACTTTGTATCATCAGGATACAAGTTCTATGAACTTAAAGATCAGCTCAACAATCGTCAGATGTTACTAGAGAATGTTTCAACAACATCTCCTATGCCACTTAGTGAATCTCCTAAGTGACACGCATCTTAGTACCATGGCCATTCTCCATTCATCACCAACACCATCACAACCTTTGTCATTCACATCGTGACATTCCTTGACTTCCATTCATTCCAAGACAACTTCATGCCTCATTGAAAACAAATGCAACACAGTGCACATCAGAAATAGTCCCAAACCCTTAATGGATACATAACTATAGATTACAAACACCTCTCTACTACATGGTAATTTAAGCACAAGTTCACTAACTATCCTTCTCTTATGCTCACTGATATTTCCTCACATTTATCTATCCAACGGAACTTGACATCCTTCCATGTTAATGTTTTCAAAGAATTGTATTTTCTTGTAAAAATAACCAGAAATCATAGATAATATCATGTTATACAAGGAATTCTAAAGATCATAGTCTCCATGGATGGTATAGGACTTCATTATATATCATATATCTTTTATGGAACTACTTCAATACAACCTAATTTGATTATTCAATCAAAAACTAAAACCTTTTTCATTTAAAATTTACCCTTTTGATATTTTTAATACAGTTTATTTTTACTTAGGGTATTTAGTAAAATTAATAAGTGTATTTCATGTTATTCCAATAACATTTAATAAATAATAATATCATTGATAATGACTACAATATACTGGTCAAGGTAATCAATGAAGACACTAGGAAACAAACACATGTATATGGAAAGGAAATCCTAATAAACTGAAATGCATCACTATATATTAATAGCTCAACTAACTTTTATAGTTTTATATCATGGTTATATCATTCATCTTATCTTTAAATTGTGGATATCCTGAATGAGGGTTAGTCTAACAATTATATTGATCATTACACAATTAGTCACACCAGTCATCAATATTTTGAATAGAATAATTTTTATGATCATGATTACATTCAACTCTTAATAATCAATAAATAGTCCTATTAATCCATATTTCCATCCCAATAAAATAAAAGATTCACCCAAAAGTTACACAAATTGAGGAGTGAATCCATTACAATGGTTTTTATGGTGTTCTATAATCAATTTCTAAAACATACTTGGGGCTATTCTGTAAAGAGTATGAAAAATTAGGGTGGAAATTTGTATGAATTATAACGATAATTAAAATTCATGTAATGGTGGAAATCTAGGACATTTTTTTGGAATACATCCATAAATTTCCAAACAATTAGAATTTCCTGGAAGTCAATTTCCTCCCTAACCATTTGAGGAAAAATGTTTTCTAAATGGGAATTAGAACCCATACACTGGATGTAATATCTACATAAAATCATGCTTATTGTAACTTGGATATATGATAATATGATGGTTTGAAATAATAAACATTACTTCCCCTAATTAACAATTGATGTGGAATTTATGAAGAGAAATAAAATCCCTGACTAAGATGATATTAAACTCAACCAATGGATTATTTGAAATATTATAATGAAACAAAATCCCACAAAAATTAAATGGAGATGAATCATTTAGTTAAGATAAAATCATACTACCCTTTAGGGTTTGAATATATAATTAGATCTATAATAATTTTGGTGGAATATTATAACCTTCAAAAATACTTTAGATAAGAAAGAGTGAGTAGATTAAGAATCAAATATGACATTAGTAGTTCTTGTATCGATGGTAAGTATATATTTTACATTGATCATAGGATATTTTCCCATGTCACTAATCCTAATATATTGGTGAACCGGATCATTATCACTAAACATCAGGTTTGTGTAATGGTTATCATAATGCATATTCCCCTTATACTCAATTCACTGATGTGTTGGAGGTGTATTTTGGGTAGTTTTCTACCCATTTAGAAAAATATAAAAATTTATCCCATAAATTCAAGAATAAATTACCTTATGGAATTCCCTTACATACATAAAACAAATATTATACCCCATAAGAAAATTTCCAATATTCTTATACCAAACATAGATCATAAAAGAAATATCATCTTATTATATCAATATTTTTTTATATTTTTATATAATCTTTGGCATCAATTTCCTATAAAAACCAAGAGATTTATATGAAAATCTATCCTCTATTTAAAACCTTATCTCTCAATGAAAAATCTCTTCATAGGTAATAAATTCTACAATGGATAATAAAATTTTGAGTCATGGATTTATGATAATTATGAAATAGTCAAGCAAGCATTCAAATTGAATGATAATTCTATAAGTCTCTCAAGGATGTCTTGTAAAATTAACCAAATTGGTATTGATAGATTCACCATACATTTTATTTAATTTGAGGGACACCTTATAAATATTTTTATATAGAAAAAGAGAAAGATACTCATTAAACAATATGTTCTCAAACTCTACCTAATCCATGGATCCAATTTCATCTAGTATTATCATATTCTTGATTTAAGACCACCAATGTTCCCATTCACCATCTAAACTATATATATCCACAACAAATTTTTCATTTCCTCAAGATTGTAGGATAGAAAATAACTATTTAGTGGTACCAATCAATTGTTCATCCACATGTGTATTTAAATACCCTTGGAAAGAAGGATTATTTTTAATTATGAAAGACTAAATAGATTTATGTTCCAACATTTTCCCATTTGGATGTCCATAATGACACATAGATTGAGACATTTGGTTGACCAAAACATTGATATTTTTCATTCAATCCCCCATATAATTCAGATTCATTTGAGGAAAATTGTTGCATTATCCATCACAATCACCATTAAAATTGTTCCTTTGGGTTCCATCCATTGAATAATTACAAAATGTGTAGAATAATATATAATTATCCTTGTGAGGAACTAGATAATCATGAACAATAATCACATATATAATGTATAAATTATGAAACATTATTTTATCTATTCCAACATGTGTTTATCCTAGGTCAATTATAGTAATCATCTATTTAAATATTTCATATTTATTCATAATGAGTTTTTTAATTCTAAAATCTTATCCTTGATGTGAGTCAAAGTAGTTGTGAAATAAGGATTATTTTCATACACTATTATAGGATCGATTCTAGGTTAATATAGTTATTTTAGAAGTGTTACCCCTATGTAAATATCTTCCATAGAAACATTAACATGTAGTATACAAAAATGGATATATTAGTAGGAAACCAAACACACTATACTTTACCAAAATATGAGGTATTTTTCATATACACTTATTCATCCTTAGATTAATCATTATACATGTCTGTAGCATTATTACTAATTTATTCTCATCCTAGTTTTGAGTGATTTACTTTATATGATACTAAATATAGTGAACCTTGTTATCATTCATTAATAATACATAATGTTCAATGAATATTTAATACATTTTACAAACATACCCCAATGAAGGTATTAGTTTAGTACTTTTGGAATAATGTGAACTTAAACATCGGTTCACATATGAGAAACATTAAGTCCCACTAGGTTATCAATCACAAGAACCCCTCTTAGAAACATCATACATAATATATATCTTTTTAAACTGGGGATTTTAATCACAAATAGGGTGATATTTGTTTCTTAGTAAGGGTAAATAAGGTAGATACGTATGAAAAATAGAGAACATTATAGTATGAGAATAAAAACATAACATGAAAATACCATAAATTGAACATACAAGGCCATGTACACGAGTCATCAAATAAATATTGAATTTTTATAAGACACAAATCATGGTGGAATCAATAGAATAATCCAAGAAATCAAAACATAGGAATGAGACATGAAATTGTGGAAGTCACATAAACATGTAATATCATTCCACAAATTTTATTGGGTATTTAAATGGCTTATTAGGGATATTCATGGAGACTACACATATTCTGCAGCACATACCACATTCCCCTGTAAATGCTTTTTTATAATAAGCGATCGGGTTTCCCTTTATTCCCATAGTGGATTGGGTTTACCTATTATACATTGTTGATCTTCTTTCCCGTTCAACCTATAGTGGATCAAGAACGTCATCTTTTTTCCCTTCATTATATCATGACCTAAAAATCATTAAGAAATGCATTGGAGGGAGATATTGGTCTCACCCATCACATAATAAAATCATACATACATTTTCCACAAGATAATAAAACATTCATTATATAATTTATCATAAAAATAGATGAGTTGCAAAAATATCATTACCCATGATATTAAATGGAAATCGTAAAAATATCATCATATCATAACCTTTGGAAAATATATAGGTTTGAAAATAATTTCCTCATTTCATGATCCATAATGTAAAAGTGCTTCAAAGTTATATTACATCTGGAAGAGAAGGGGGTTACACCAACATATAACCCATTAAAGAGAAACAATCATCATAAAAATCATGCAATAAAAACATAAACCATTCAAAGATATAATATGAGTTGAACCCTTAGAGCTTATCCATGAAAATACATGAGTAACTAAAATAAATGTAATATTAGTAGGTGAATAATTTTTAAATATATTTTCAAAAAAATTATTGAGAAAAATATCCTCCATTGAAAAATTTATTATATATATATAAATTCTTTTAATTACCATTTTAATTAACAATAACCATGAAAACATATAATGGTGTCTTGAAATAATTTTAGAAAAAAATTATTTAAAAAAATATTTGAAAACATATAATGGAATAATTTTAAACAGTGAAATACTTTTAATATAAAATATTTCTAAAATATTCAAAACAATAAATTTAAAATATTTTTTTAAAAAAATATTTTATAAAAAATATTTAGGTCCAATGAGATAAATATGGCCCGGTTTAGTTAAATACATTTTCTTAATCATATTATGTAAAAAAGAGTGGAAAATGGTTTTATTACAAGATGATCTCATTATAAATCATATGATGAGAAAAATCATGATATTTCATGGTATATAGATCATAATATATCATTACTTAAAGTATAATTGTAATCAATCTAAATAAAATATTATATTGTAACAATAAAATCTGACCAGTTTGGTAAAATTAAATCTTAATACCAAAGTGATAATTAAATAATTTTTTTTAATATCAATAAAAGGATAAGAGTGGTGATATAAAATTTTAAAGGGACAATATATAAACCTTGTAAATGAATGTAGGTCTATAAAAAATCATGTGTCACAATAATGAAAAATAAAGTCAAATATAAATTACCAATTTGGTATCTTTTCAAACCCAAAAACTTTGAAAGGGAGTTATTAAAATGTATATGTAAATATCTATAAAATTAAATTTTGTAATTATTTAATACATTCATATAATCTATTTACACTACCTAAATGTAACATGTAGTGAATATGTCAGAAGTCTCCAAGAAATAAATGTTACACAAAATGTCCCGTTACCTTTTGTATTGACTCTAATCATACTAATGAAAAACTCCTCATTAATACATATTTTTTTATTATAAATATAATAATGAAACATATTAAATTATATCATACCAAATATTTTTTACTTACAGACCTATATTACCTATTTATAAATAATTCTATCATATAATTATGTTTCTTGTAGTAATTAATTTTTTTATGTATTTTTTTTTTATATTTTTCACCCCTTTACAGTTATAATAATTTCATCTTATCAAAAATTATAACTGATGTATTCCTATCGTGGGGCATGTAAAAAAAATATATTCCCTAAATTAATTTTAGTGATTAACCCTTGAACATATCTCGAAGAGGAGTGCACAAAAACTAGTTTGTCACAATTATTCTAAGGTAAGAATTTATTGTTTTTTGAAGTAATCAATAAGAAACTGATTAAAATTAAATTTTAAATTCAAATGATTGGAAACAATGATTTGTTAATGTTGAATATTTTGGGGTTAGTTTCCCAATTTAAATGCATTCCTTTTTCAATTTAATTCATACCTCTTCTTCTGAGTTGATTACTATGTTATTCCACAATAGTTTTTTCTCATGTCCTTGGTGAAATTTTGTTGGTGAGAGATAAAAATACCAAGATCTCAATTATTTATAATCGTTTTATATGTGAAAAAAATTTAAAATGACTATCCAAAATTTATATGGGAAATACATGATCAGTTTATGTTTTTCCCAAACAATCAAGAACATCCACTACCTCTTCTATACATACATATGATCATCGAGTAGATCATCACTAATGCCTAGTTTATTACACAATATATTAAACAAATTAGTGGATGGAGATAATGATAATTTTAGAATGTTAAAATCAAAAAAGGAATTAAAAATCTCGATTGGTAACACTTGATTATAATATATGATATATGAAATTGAAAAAAACATTGAATAAGAATGAAATTTCATTCAACTATTTCAATGAACTCAAGCATTAAAATATAAATAATCAACCCTTCTCCAATCACTGAAAATGTTTAACCCACCATGGTCTGAGAAATTGAGATGAATGGGTAAAATAAATAACTACAAATCTATGTGAATAAAAATACATAGAAGAGGGGAAGATGAAAATTTATCCTCCTTGTTTTCCTGGAAGTAATAAGATGGAATTAGATTCTTTGAGAGTGAGGAGCTCCCCTCCTTTTATAGGATAAATTTTTCATCAGATCATTGATATGTTGTGTCCCGAATAAATGGAATCATCATGCAGTACACCACTAATGAATTTTTTTAAACAATATTTTATATCTCTTGTCAATATTTAAGATTATTTGGACACATATTCTAAGAGTTTTCCTCATTTTACACTAACAATTTAATCTGTCTTGACAGACTCTCCAAATTCCGAACCTCTGAATAACAATTCTCTAATGAACCTCCAAACTACTACTTCACGTGTCTGAGTTTTTTCCAAATATGTTCGAAAAAACATTTTTTTACACCCACCAAGGTTCATATTAATTTGTCCCATGATTAACGAGTTATAGACCAAATTTCAAAGATTAATGGATATATAAATAGTTTTATTGTCCCAACTTATGAGCTTTTTTTAAGCTTCCATATGGTAGGTTAAATTTTTTGTCATGAAGTATGACACAAATCCCAATATGTGAGGAATCCTAAAAATAAATAATTTAACTATTATTATTAATATAGAAAATTTTAGGTCCATAAAACATAAATAATTTAAAATTGATTAAATTCCAAAATAGACCATGTTTACTATTAAGATCAAAATACAACCAATATCATAAAATGTTTCAATTATCTTTATGTATAACTTTTGTGGTATTTAAAAAATGAAATTAAATGCAAATTTATGGGAAATAATTTCTCTATTAATTCCCCCATAGTTATCACTATGACTCGTGGACAAGTCAACATCAAAATAAAATCAAATCAAATCCAAAACACACAACTTTCACATTTACCAAATTCAAACAATGATAAAATAGTGATATAATGCCTCCGCAAAAATCCATTATTTCATGTTATACATTAATATAAGATATTATATTTCCAATTTATTTCTTATACCATGCACACCAAACACCCACATCACATTAATGTTTTTCACATCACACAAATATCAATTTTCAACAAGGATATTCTCATAAAAACTCATTAAAGAGTAACCATAGACATGGTAAATTCCAACAATTCCACCAAATTCAAAGTGCATGATTCTAATTTTTAATCATGTGTGATCTCCTTCTCTACACATTTATAGAAAATAAGATCTAACATCATTGAAAATCATGAAAATTTCATGTCATTTATCTTTTTACCATAATCATTTTCTTCTCAAACATAGTTTTTCGTAAAATCTATATATAGGAACTACTTTTTTTCTCCTTTGGATGTTATAGAATCGCACATCATCTTTTATCATGAAATCATTAGAAAGAATTATTTTTTATGGAACTACCTATTTATAAGAAACATAATCTCTTCAAAATTTTATTTTCCACCCAATGAATCACCAAATGATGTAGTACACCCCAAAACATCTTCCCCCACACATATATTAAACTAGATAATTCACTCCACTTCAAAAGAATGTTTGATATCGAAAATTTGTTTGTAATGTGGCTATCCTAACAGGTTGTTCATGGATTATAATGTCTACAAGGATTAAATGTACAAGGTATTCCAAAATATAAGTTATTTTTTTAAATTGGGGATTTATAACTAATTAAATGCCTAAATGATTAAAAAAACAAGTTCCAAAACACCAGAGGTTTTTATAGGATGAAATAAAAATCTATTTAATGAAATCATGGTCGGGTTCATTCATGAAATGTGGTGACAGAAAAGAATATGAAAAAAATCATTTAAAAGTATCACATGTATGTGATTTCTAAATATAAATAAAATGATATGTGGTATGAGATTCAATTAACAGAGTAAATTTAATAATGATTTCAAATATTTAAACGTGAAAAAAATTCATTGACAACATTCAATTAAATATAGTTTGATTGAATAGATTGTCTCAATCATTGACACAGATTTGAAAATGGAAATGGTAATTATTTCATCTCATTTTTATAAAAAAAACTAAAATTTAAATATATACACAAAAATAACATAAAAATGCCATTTTTATTGAAAAGTAGTAAAAAAATAGATATCATAAACTAAAAACATTCCCTCACCCATGCATAAATTTTATATTTTCCTTAGTGGATTCAAATGGATTTAACATGTAATAGTATTTTTAAATGAATCACATCATTCAAGAAATGTAATGGAGAGGTACAAGAAGATGTTTTTTATTTATTAATGTGTTGGAGGAGTTTTATCTCTTCCTATGGCTCTAATGGTTTGTTCCCATGGAATTTCATCAACCAATGGCCATAATTGAATTGGTCCATATCTATGGTTTTGTTAGAATATGAAATTACTTGTGACCTACCCTCAATTTGTTGAGAATGTACTCCTCCATATGGTTGGTTGGAATCATAAATAAGTACCTCAAAGGGTTATTCCCAATTTGGTGATTTCATCATTGTTGGTGAAATCAATATGTTCTTTAACATGTTTCACATAAGTAGTGAAATAAAATGAATTTATGAATTCAATTTTTGATTAATACGCTTTTTTTCCATTTGGGAAATGACATCCCTAAGTAAAATTCCTCACCCAACCGTGGAATGAAACATTACAATATTCAATATAAAATTCATTTCATTGAATGTTTTAAAACATTTTCCGAATATGTCAAACAATGATCAAAAGAATATATAAAATTTGTAAAACCATCTGTGAAAACATCCAATAAATTTTCAATGTTATCAGAAAATATGCTTATAATGAAACTCTGAAATGTACTTGGATAATTAAATATTATAAATGGAATCCTTTTATATGTAGACGTAACAAAAAGACATGTAATTTTCGTATTATATTCATACATAATAGAAATGTGTAACTATAATTGGCTTCAAAATACATCAACAAAGCATTAATGTGTTCTCCCATGCAATATTATTATCATGATTTCATTTAATGGGATGGGAAAATGATCATTCATTGTGACTTTCTTAAATTTCCTAACATCAATGCACACTCTCCTGCTATTTTGAATTATCATAGATATTAACTCAATCTATTCATTCCTCACAGTGGTTAAGATAGTTTTTTTAACTATATGAATGTGGATAACACTGTATGAATTTAAATTGGGATAGATGATCCTAGCCCGCAAGATATTTTCAATATCCTTCTTTATAATCTCCATCATGGTGTGATTTACCCTCTTTTTGGGATGTCTAACATTATTGAAATATCCCCCGTGAAAAATTATATGTGATGATATTTTTGGGTTTAATCATGGGATATCGCGTAAAACCATCTTATTTCATGAATATTATCTTGAAAATGTCAATAAAAATTTTCTTTACAGTTTTATACAGATTATTTTTAATTATAAAATGTAATTTATCCCTCTTCCTAAGGTACACGTTTTTCAAATCATGCTAAAGTTGTTTTAATTCTAGTTCAGGGGGATTCTCAAGGGATGAAATTAAACTAATATTCCCCACATCCAATGACTAGACTCTTTAAAATGAAAAACTATATCATCATCCTCATCACTCAACCAATCATCATTGAAAATAGATTATACCCCTTCTTCACACAAAAAATCAGCATATCTTTTTTTGGGCCTTCACATGTTCATTAATTAAAAAATTCACTAATAAGACTATGAATTCATGTCAAATAACTAATTATTTATTGGGATTAGTACAAAAATAATGGGAAAGTGAATAGAGGGAGTTATTATCTCATGGGTAAGTCATTGATTGAAAAATATTTATGTGGACAACACTGTCTCCATATTCCATGGTGAGTTAACTTTCTTGACCACTAATGATAGTTTTGTCTGTCCTCAAGAAAGGTCTCCCTTAGATAATAGGTGACTATGATGGGATACTATATACATCATATTAAACACATATAAGTCAACTGGGAATAATAGATATTTTAATTTCACTAGGAAAACATCATGAACTCCATCTAGAAAAATTCTGGATCTCTTTGAAAGATAGACCACCACTGATGTGGGATTTAAGTCTTCCATTTACAACGAAGTGTAAACTGAGTGATTAAATACATTAATTAAAGAACATAGATAACAAAAATAATTAAATAAATTTAAGTAACAAATGGTACATGAAATTTAAAACATCCCTAGATCTTGACATTTTATTGAAAACTATTTTGTGATAAGGGTTGAGACACTTTTCCTTATCATTATTATTTTATTCCCATGATTTCATATCTTATTGGAGAAATTATCTTTATATTTTTATGCATACCATGTAATAATAATTAAAACACCATGTATGAGGATATATACATCAACTTTTTGAAAGGTGTCTACAATTTTGTTTTGATGTGTTTCTTCATGACTTTTTTTAAATTCAATCATCCTTGAAGGAAATGGTGGGGGAAAGTCTCATATATTACATTGTTTCTATTGAATTGTAGGTTATTATATCTTCCTCATCATCGTACCTTCTCCTTCACCTCTTCTTTTTATTATTAATGGTGGATTTTTTAAGGATTTTTAGATTTTTAACATCATTCCCCCTCCGAATAGTTGGTATTTTTAGGTTCATTTTTTGATTGAGGTTGGAGTTAATTTAAACTTATTTTTATTATTTCATTCACATCCACATTATGATTTATCCCATTCTATAATAGAATCTCCCTTGGATTTGTGGTCAGTAATTTGAAAATATTTTTTAGAAAGTTGGATAGGCCTTTGTCATATTTTTATTCCCTTCAACATCTGAATGTTGCTATAGTTTTTCAATTGAATGTTGAGAACTGGTGGATGGTTGATTATATTCCTGTCATTTGAATGGTGGTTGATTAAAGATTAGTTATTTCAGAAATGGATGTTTATATGAATGATGGTTTGGAGGGGGTCTTAGTATTGTAGTTGAATATAAACTCTATCCTAGGTCAGTCTGATCCATATCCCGGTTGGGTTTGGGGATGACAATGTGTTTTTGGGTGGAATTTCTTTGTTGATAGGAAGAAGAACAACATTCAATTCCCTGCACATATGGAAATTTTTTAGTGTAATGATAATTAGAATAGAATAAACCACATACCTGATTTGGTTATTATTGTTCCTTCACTTGGTCTGCAACCATCTGGAACACTAACTTAGTGAGTTTTCCAACTAATCTTCTAATTAAATCAATTGAATCAGATGTTCTAACATCATTCAATCCCCTTGTTCCTGCACCTCTTGTTCCAAATTGTTGTGAGTTTTGATAAGTCTTCTCAATTAGTACCCCAACATCTAAAGGTTACTTTTCAATCAGGGATCCTAGAGATGAAGCATTTAGAATATTTTAATCATTTTCTATATGTCCATGGTAGAAGAACACAAGGTATTAGTGTTCCTCTATTTCATGATGTGGGCGGCTGGAACATAGATTCATGAAATGATCTCAATACTCATAGAGGGTTCCTCTAGATGATTTTTGTATGATTTAAATCTCTTTTTTGATGGACATTCTCTTAGGTATGTGAATTGATATTTGTATAAATCATCTTTTTTAGGTATTCCTAATCCATGATCTCCCTTAGTTATAAATTTTACAACCAATAATTAGGCATGTGGGAAAGGGAAATCCATCCTCTAATATTGGTCTTCAAGTTCTCCTCTTGTCTTGATTCATGAGAATACAAAAATGGATTCATTTATATACTGATTTGGATGTTCTCATTCAACACCATGAAACTTTGGAACCACGAAAATCATATTAACAAGTAATTCAAAATCATTTAGTGTAGTGGTTGTAATGAGTTGGTTATTTTGAAAGCATAATTGAGGTTCACATAGACCATGAAATGTGGTGTTGGTATTTCCATCCATGATTTATGGTTCAGAGTGAACACTAAGAGTTTCACCTAAATATGATAGATCAACTTCCCCAATGATACTAGGTATGTTTTCTTGTTATTTGGGTTAATTTTCATTCAATATATGGAAAAAATTCAATTAATGTTTTTTTGAAGTTACAGGTTTTTCAATTTTGATTTTATTCATTGTCTCCCTAAAAATGGTGGCATGTATGATTCACACCAATAATAGGGCTTGGAAAAAAAATTTGTATATTCCTTATGTGTAGTCTACTGTTATAACCAAGAAAATATTTCAAATAGGAGTGCCCAAAAAATAGTTTGTCTCTTTTTATCTATGGTAATAATGTATTTTTTTAATAAATCAATAAGAAATTATTGAAATGAAATTTGAAATTCATATTATTGAAAACTATGATCATATAAGGGTTATTTGGTCATGGTCATTATCCAAAATGTAATGTTATCCTTGTTAAATTTAATTCATACATATTCATTGGAGATTATTAATGTGAGATTCCATAATTTTTTCATTTCACATTATTGGTGAAACATTGTTGTGGGAGAAAATGTTACCAAGATATTAGATTGGTCTACATTCATTCCACGTGAAAGAGAGTTCAAATGAATATCCACAATTTACATGGTCAATATCCCCTCATGTTTTTTATCCAAAACAATCAAGAACATAAAATACCTACATTACATTTACCGATGATTGTCGAGTACTACACCAATAATCCCTGGTCTATTCCATCTTATATAAACCCGAAATTCGTGGAGGGAGATAATGTTCATTTACCATTGAAAAAAAATAATGGAATTAAAAATCATTAATGATGACTCATAATAATAACATCAATTGATGTAAATTTAAAAAAACATTAATGAAGAATGAAATTTCATTTAATTATATCTAAGAAGTCAATTAATTAAAAATAGAAAACCAACCCTTCTCAAATAACTCAAACCGTTTACCCCACCATGAAAAGGGTAATGAAGATAAAAAGTGTAGAATAAAGCATTTCAAATCAATGGGTAAAAAATAAATAAGAGGTAAAAATAAAATTTTTTCCTGTTTACTGTCCAGAAAGTAATTGGCTAGAATGAGATTCACTGAGAGGGGGATCTAAAATTCTTTTATTGGAATAAATTTACCCCGAAATTGTGATGTTTTTTAGTCATAATAAATGGAATATTCACAAATATTACCCTTCATGAATGTTTATGATAAAAATCATAGTTATCAATCCTCAAAATTTATTCGTATTTGGATGTGTATTCTAAGAGTTAATACTGATTAACACTGAATATGTATTATGTCTTTTCAGGCTCACCAAATTCAAAAACACCATATTTGAATGATGTAAGGATTAGGATAATTTCCACTTCATGCTTCCAAGCCTTCATAAAAGATGTACCAAAACATCCTTCACGTCAACTTACTGAATTTAACTCTAATTGGGCAAACATTATTTGAGTTAGGGGCCTCGTACAAAAAAATGAATGATCTGTAATCAATTTTCATATCGTTCATTGTGATCTTCTACTGAGCTTCCATTTAGTCGATTCATCTTTTGATCAAATAGGATGAAATAAATCCCTAGATGTGTGGAATTGTAAAAAAGAATTAAATTTTTTTTGATTAATTTAATGAATGGTATGGCCATTAGGAAGAAGTAATTTTGAACTTTTGAAAATGAAAAATGGGCCATTATTACGATTATGGTCAAAATACCACTAATATAATAAAATGTGGAAACTTCTCCTAAATTAACTCATTGGACGTATTTAAAAAAATTAATTTAAATGTAAATTTATGGAAAATATTTTCTATCTAAATTAAAATGATATAATTTTCATATATATATTTACTATATTTTTATTTATAAAAATCTATAACTGATCAAAATTGAAATTGAAATACACTATTCATAGAGAGTGTAGTTTGAACTTACTCATGAATATGATTTCCATTTTCTTGAAATATAGAAAATAAATAATATAAATGAAATATATGTTTATATATTATTATATTCCATCACATTCCATATATATCATATCAAATCACTAAACCCATCCTTACTACATACCATGTAATGTGTGAACAAATCACAACACTTTGAAGAGGCTGTAGTACACAAATCCAAAAACGAAGTTCTCATATTTAAAAAAGTGAAAATGAAGATGATATGTGTCATATAATATCTAAATAACAATAAATAAATCATTAATATCATATATATATCATAAAATACATATCCAGTCATTATTCTCATCCTTGAAAGGTGTCAATGAATGAATTAATGATATCAGTTTGTGAGGCAGTAGTCGTCTATACACACAAATACAGATTATGTATCACCTTTTATGTAATTATGTGTGTTTATAAGTATAACCTTAAACATTAAAATATCTAATTATTTTAATTATATTGAGTTAATTATGTAATCAATGAATATGAATAATTGAGTGGGATAATTAAATAAAATGAAAGATAATTTGGAAAGACATTATCTTTTCTTTTGGAAAAAAATTTAGATTCAAAAAATTTATTCCTTTGTTGTATTTTTTGACATCACACCTTTTTATTACAAAACATTTTATTACATTTTATAAATAGAGGATCTCTAAAGTCTATTGTTTTGGAAATAAAGAACAATAAAACATGAAAACATAAAACACACTAATAAATCCCCTTTAAAAGTTTCATGATAAGTTCATACAATGTAAACTTACAAAATCTCATAACCATGAGACATAATCAGTGGAATGGGTGAGTTGATGGCCCAATAAAGGTAAATAAGGGAATCCTTTTACATGTTATATTTATATGAACGTGATAAAAACATAAAGACAAGAGAAATTTAAGTAGAAGAATTTCATAACATAAATAACTAGAACCATAACATGAATATGTGGCTAAATAAATTTATTTAGACATTCATTAACATATCACCAAGGTCAACCCCAAGGTGTCATACAAATTACCAAGGTTATTCACCAGGGTAAGGTGAATATTGTCATCTATATAAATTAAATTACTCACCCAATGCGTTGTAGCGCTATCAGGGCACACCATTGGTATGTATTTATTTTCGTGTTATAAACATATAACAGGATCAAACATTTCATAAATAACTCATAGAGAATAAAATAAATGGGTTTTATTTCAAAATTGTGACGTTTTAAAAGTTTTTAAAAACCACGATTGTTATGTCATTTATAACCCTTGGAAAGGGAGTGAGGGTTATATGTAAACCTATTCTAGAATAGAAAAAATCACTTTTAGGTCTTGATTAATACCCCATTAAATGAAAATTGGTTTGGGTATTCACGTAAATATAAAAAGAAAATTTCATGAGAAAGAGCGAGATATCCAGATGAAAATTCTGCTCCATAACAGTTATATGATATGGTTTTAGAAAATCATGAAAATAGAGGGAACAATGGTCACTGATTCCTAAATATCTCTTAATATAATATCGGTAGAGAATAAAATGAAATAATAACATTGTATGTATGTTAAACTGATATACCACATGAAAGTAATCTTGAAAGAAAAGAGACGATGTGATTTCTTTTACAAAAAATTTAGCAGCCAAACATCATCACATTAAAATTCATAAAATAAATTGATGGTAGAAGAAATAACATGTCATAATTTTGACATGAAATGAACAGTAATATGAATATATAATAACATACCCCCACATAAAAATATGGAAACTAGAAGACATAATGTAAAGTAAATCATGACTAAAAGAGGAGGGTGGAAGGTTCCCATACCATGAAGAGTAACTTCAAATGTTTGATGGTTGTCACCATGGAGGATTGAGGAAACATTGGGAGGACTCCTTGGGAGGTAAAATAACCAAATAATTGTTGAGGATGAATTTGGAATGTAATGAAAGTGGTAATGTCTTGGTATTTATATAAAAGTGCTGGAATATTAAATTAATTTACAAGGGACACCTAATCAGTGGTATTCGAAAAACCATCGACTGGCCCAAGGTATTTTACCATGGTATTGTCTATTTGGGACACACCATATCATATAAAACTATTAAAAATTCGAATAGATTTGTTACATATTTATTATGTCATCAATGATGTCATTAAAAACCCAAAACTCAAAACTATAATTTTTACTATTCACCGAATATTCAAGTATTTCATAAAAATCCAAAAAATTCACCCAAACCCAATATTGATGCTATAAATTCAAAAATGAACTCCATTTTATGAAAATAATTTCCTAAATATTTTTTCATTTAATTTTTAATGAAAATAAATACTTATTTTAAAAAAACTCAAAAATTATAACATGTCTTGTAACACCTTGAAAAAATATTAATGGTCCTATAAAATTAGCGTATTAATAAAAGAAAATAATAAAACAATTTATGATTACATTTTATGAAAATAAAATTTCATTTTAAATTATCAAATTAATTATAATATTTTAAATAAACAATTTATGAAAAAAATAGAAAAAATTATATTATGATAATTTTTTCACTTTTTAGATGTTTACATTATATTTATACATTTATGGGTGATTTATCTATTTTTTTGACCAATTCTCTATTCATTACGATTCATTACTATTCATAAGTGTATGTAACTATTTACACTTTACGATTCAAAAATATCAAGATGATCTTATTATACTCTAAATTTCATACTACTCATAACTGTAGAAGACATTTTTTGAAAATAATTTCACATTATTAATTATTTCATATATATAAATTTTTTAAAATATCCTTTCTAATATTCATCAATAAAATTGAACCACTATAGATTTACCCAACATTTATCTCGACATATAAAATTTACAAATTTTACCATAAAAAGAAACAGACATTTTATTAACACCAAGATATTACAAAATATATCTAAGGAATTGTTACATAGCTTCTTATAACACCTACATAGGACCTATGTGTAAGATGTGCTATGGTGATAGAATCTTGGGGCGGCTCAGACAACATTGATTGAGTGGTGATTTCTATTAGCTTGAACTTCTCCATTAGGAGAATCTGTTCAAGATTCACAGGTTGATGTTCAGCTTCGGCTTAGTCCAGATAAAATCCAAGTGATGTTACCTCTTTCCCAAGCTCTTACTGATGGTCTTCGTATGACCAGAGTCTGCTGGATGAGGCCATCAACTCTTCTTTCTCTGTTCATTAACAATTATAACTCGTATTTAAAAACAATAATTGTAATGCTATGAGTTTAGTTTCCAATGTTTATATTGACCAAAAGTAATATAGACCTATGGTCCTATATCAGTTAAAACAAAATGGTATAACTTCATAAATTAAAAGATATAGTTTTGTGGAGTATAAAATGAAATAACCCAAAAATTTTGGAAACCAACTTTAATCAAGAACTCGGGTCATTACATTCTTCTACCCTTAATAAATTTCATCCTTGAAATTTTAACTCATACCCTTTGAAGAGAAAATGTGTGGGTACTTCTGTCTCATAGACTCCAATGGTTCCCATGTGGCTTCTTCTGATTTTTGGTACCTCAAAAATACCTTAACAAGGTGGGAGGTGATGTTACGTATAACCCTATCCCTACGATCTAGGATCTCCACTGGATACTCTTTATAAGAGATGTCATGTTCCAGTTGTACCACCTCAAGTTTTAGTACATGTGATGGGTCAGGAATGTACTACCACAAGAGTTATAGTTGGAATACATCATGAACATTCGCGATATTTGGAGGAAGTGCAAGACGATAGGCCACTCCTCTAATATGATCTTGGATTTCATAGGGGCCAATGTACCTAGGGATCAACATCCCTTTCTTCCCAAACCTCATGAATCTCTTCCATGTTATTATTTTAAAAATTATTTGTCACAAAAATCAAATTCCAAGTCCCTTTGAATGTTTTTAGCGTAGATCTTTTACCGACACTGAGCAGCCTTATTGTGTTGCTGGATGGCATGAACCTTTTCTGTCATCTCCTACACAAGATCGGGCCCAAAAAGATTTTTCTCACCATCTTAATCGCAAAAGTAGGAATTAAACGTCACATACCATATAGTTCTTTATTGGGTTCCATTTCAATGATCATGTGGAAGCTATTTTTGTAAAAGAACTCGAAAAAAGTTATATGTTGATATCATCCACCATTAAATTTACTTTTTTCATGTTCTCAGCATATCCTCATGTGTTTAATAAGTCCTTTCAAATTGTCCACTAGTTTGGGGGTGATAGGCCATACTAAAATTCAATTCAGTGCTCAGTGCATGCTGATGACTTCTCTAGAATTTTGATGTGAACCTTGGATCAAGATAAGATATGATAGAAAGATGAATTTCATATAGCCTTACAACTTCTTTCACGTAATTCCTAAAATATTGATCAAGAGAGAAATCATCCTGAGTAGAGATAAAATGGACAGTCATGGTGATACCTTCCACAATAACCAATATTTCATTGTTTCCTTTCGATGTTTTTCGAAGACCAGGGACAATGTCCATAGTGATATTGTCCCACTTCCATGATATTTTGGGTAGTGTTTGTAATACCTATTTAGTAATTTCTCTCTCTACCTTCACAATCTAAAATATCTGGAACCTTGATGTTTATTCAGAAATTCCCCTTTTCATACTATCACCCCAATAATGATCCTGATGTTCTCTATATATTTTCGTGCATCCTGAATGTTTAGAAAAGTGGAGCTATAAGATTCATATATCAGCTCCTTCATTATTTCTGGAATATATGGAACACATAGTCTTGTACAAAATTTCAGTACACCTTCTTAATCAATATTTAACTCAAGAAACATCCCATCTTTCACATCCTGAAACATCTTCTGTAATGAATGATCTTTTTTTTTCTGAGATTTCATGCTCTTCTCTAGTAATGACTATTGAGGAATCACTTGGTTTAGGGTTGATAATGTCTCATCCATTATAATTCACATGTCCAACATTACAAGGTCATTGATCAATAGATCTTTTTGAATCCTCATCATGGAATGAAAAACTGGGACATTCCTACCTAATGCATTAGTGAATTTGTTTTCTATTCGGATATATTAATGAATTGAATAATCCTAGTCTTTGAGATGTTTGGCCCATCTCCTCTATCTCAGGTTCAATTCCTTTTGTGTGAAAATATACTTCAATATTTGATGGTCTGTGTATATATAACATTTATCCCCATAAATATTGTGCCTCCATATCATAATAGTAAAAATGAAACAACCAACTCATGATCAGGCAAATGATGGTTCTTCTCATCAGTCTTCAACTGTCGAGATTCATTAGCATTGTATTTTACATTTTACATGAGGACACAATGAAGAAAATTTTAGATTCATCATTAATAATAACAAATACTTATCCACATGAGGGGAGATTTAACACGGGTGTAATAACATATCTCTTCTTCAGATCATGGAAACATTTATCACACTCCATTGTCCATATTTACTTGACCCATTTTCAAGTTAACTTGTTTAATGGATTAGAAATTCATGAAAAGTTTTTCACAAGCCTCATATAATATACATATAATCCAAGGAATCTAATAATCTCAATTAGTGTTGATGGTTGAGGCGAGTCTTCTACAAATTTTTTCTTAGTAGGGTCAAATGCGATTTTTTCATTAGGAACAATTTTCCCCAATAATGAAACTTGTTGTATCCATTATTTACCTTTTCTATACTTCCCAAAAAACCTCTCCTTCTGCAATGTTTTCAAAATAACCCTCAGATAATAATTATGCGCCTTGGTACTTTGGGAATATATCAGAATGTAATTAATAAAATATATCACAATGTTATAAAGGTAATGCTTAACGACTATATTCATCAAATCCATAAATTTTGTGGGTGCATTATTCAGTCTTGTGGGAATAACAACAAAATTCATAATGAAGATATCTTGATCGGATGGGATTGTTTTAGGAATATCTTCTTTCTTCAACCTCAATTGATGATAACTCGACCAAAGATCAATCGTGGAGATGAATACATCCCCAATAAGATGGTAAAATAAGTCACCAATTCATGGATGTGGGTATTTTTTATTCACTATGATCCCATTCAAATAACTATAATCAATACATAACTGCATTGATCCATCCTTATTCTTCACAAAGAGCACCAGTGCTCCCCAAGGAGACAAACTCAGTATGATAAAACCCTTATCAAAAATATATTGGAGTTGTTTCTTTAACTCATCCAGCTCCAAATATCACATCCAATATGGGGTATTTGATATCATATGATATCTAGGTATGAGTATAATGGAGAACTCTACCTCTATTTCTACAGAACATCCTTCCAAATCCTCATGAAATATGTCAATTTCTTCCTGGACATTGTGGAAATTATCTATCCTCAAACTGCCATTTCAATCTTATTATTCACTAATCAACACCATACATAAGGATATACGAGGATCTTCTAGACTAATATCAGGTTGGGATATCTATCCATGGAAGTTCACTATATGTTTTCTATTCATGAATTATGATATTTAGTTACTTCAACATTTGATCATAGAATTATAATTTGAGAGTCAGTTCATCCATAATATAATGTCGTATTACAGCATGGAAATGACTACTATATTTTCTATAAGAGTGTTGACACTAAATTAAACACTAGATTATATAAACACATATGATTCCTGGATAATCCCACCAAGAGTCTTGAAGGATAATTCTACTTTTATAATATCAATGGTTGATTCTAAATTCATTTCACACATAGAAGAAATTTTTTAATTCATACAACCAGAATCAAAGAGTGTAATTGCTATCTCTGAGATAACAAAAATAGTACCATCCACCACATCATTTTTCACATCTAATTCATCCATAGTGTTCAAAAAATTATGACCTTCTTCCCTTGGTCGTTGATGAGGCTGACGGTGATTCCCCACCACTACCCTCATATTTGTACAGTGATTGGCTAAGTGCCCTTGTTGTCCACACTTATAGCAATGGAAAACAGGTAGGGCATGTACCATATTCACTTATCCATTTGTGCTTGAGAGTTTAGTCTTCATCTCACTACGACAATTCTGTGGAATGTGGCCATCTCTACTACACTTGTAGCACTTCTTGCTCCTGAGTAGGAAGTTTCATGAATGCTTCATCCCACATTTATTACACATGTGGCATTGTACTTTATGGCCTCCTCTTCCTTGATCGAAGCTCTTCATTATTCTTGGTTACATAAATATTTTACTATCATTGGATTTGAGAGTCCATTTCATCTCACAAAAATGATGTTTGACTTTAATCACACTTTGAATTATATCTTTATAGCTGGCATAGTCTCGATTGGGTAGATAATTACACAGATGGGGTCTCAATCCACTGATGAATCAATCAACCAAAACATTAAGATCCAAGAAAATGATAGAGGTATATTGTGAAATCCTTGTGAAGTTCATATCTTAGCATCCCACATATTAATTTTCCTTCTTCTTCAGCTCGAGAAACTCCATATCCATTATTGTCTTCATAGGTCGAGGGAAATACTTGTTGAAGAATATCTCTATGAACTCTTTACACTCCATAACATCATCATCCACTCATGTACATGTGTTTTTAATCAGTTCCCACCACTGATCAGCTTCTCCCTCTAAGCAATAAACATCCATGTAACCTTCTGCTATTTCGAACAGTGGATCGCAGAAATGATCTTCGTAATAGAGCAGATCCAATGTTCAGAAACCAATGGGTCGGTAAATCCACTGATGATTGGTGGTCATTGATTCATAACATATTAAACAAAATATTGTTCAATCCATGATGAGATTATTATCTTATCAATATTAAATTTATTTTTCATAACATGAGTCAGTTGGATCATCATTGGAATGAATGTTCCTATTCTGTCTTCCTTCGGAGTGCCATCAGCGCATTGTCCTTTTCGGTCACTATATTCATTGTTCCTCATATTTCACTACATTTTCTAATAGAATAAAACCTTTCTAAGAATATTATTTCATTTATGAATCTTTTAACTAGAGGGAATTTTATGTAATATAACTTCATGCTTCAAAAAATTACATTTCAATATAAATCTTTTATAATGATTCATAAAAAGAATATGAATAACCTAACATATTTTTCAGGATTGTCATAACCAAGAGTGTATGAAGGCCCATAGTCGGCTAGCAGGATACCCCAAACCATGTCTGAAACTCCTTGTCAGAGTTTTCACCCTAGGTACATCTTTGTCAGGACCGCCTCTACCAACTCGTATCCAGATGCAAATGTATTTTAATTATAATCCACATAATCAATACTCACCATTATACCATGAATTAATCAAATATTTAAACATTATTATAGGGTTATCCCTATAGTTTTTATAGCCTAATGTCCATAAATAACTATACAATCTTTTGATACCAACTATTGCATATCTCCTTTTTATTAAGTAACTTTTCATTACATTTTACAAACATAGGATATTTAAAGTCATGTGTCTTGAAAATCATGAAAAATAAAACCTGAAATCATAAAACACTTTTTTAAATACCCTTGTAATGTTAATGTTTTGTACAATTACTGCATCTCATAACCTGGAGACATAATCAAAGGAAAGGGTGAGCTTAAGGCCTAGTAACGGTAAACAAGGGAATCGGTTCACTTGTGATATCAAAAAGAACTTGATAAAAAACATAAATACAAGAGAAATGTAATTATAAATTTCTGAACATATCACCATGGTTCATCCCCATGGTGACATAAAAATTACTCTGGTTATTCACCTAGGTGTAGTGAGACTTTTCATCTATTGAGATTAAATTCTTTAACCAGTGCATTGGAGCACTATCAAGGGAGACTCTCCGTAATTATTTATTTTCATGTGATCCACATAGATCATAATCAATAATTTCATTAATAACCAATAGAGAATTAAAGAAATGGGTTTCATTTCAAAATTATGACGTTTTAAAAGTTTATAAAAAACATGATCGATATTCCATTTATAACCCATGGAAAGGGAGTGAGGGTTATATGTATGACAATTCTAAAATAAGGAATATCATTTTTTTTCTTGATTATTACACCTATAAATGAAAATAGATTTGTGTATTCACATAAATAAAACCAGAGAATTTCTTGAGAAAGAGAGATATTTGGAGATGAAAATATTATAGAATAACCGCTATATAAAATGGTTTTACAAAATATTTTAAATAGTGTGGAAAAGGGTCACCGACACATAAATATATACTTATATAGAACGGGTATAGAATAAAAGGAAATAAAAACATACTATGTATATTTAAAATACATTCCACATGAAAAAGAAACTTGAATAAAAGAAAATATGCAGCTTCTTTTGCGAAAAATTCAACAGCTTAACAGCGTCACAAAAAAATAAAAAAATTTGATGAAAAAAGACAGGTTCTCTCATAATCTGGACATGAAATGGACAATCATAAGAATATATATGAACACACCCCCATATAAGATGATGGAAATTAGATGACATAACTTTAAAAAAATCATGACTAAAAAAGGAGGGTGGAAGGTTCCCTTACCTTGAAATGTAACTTTGAAAGAATGAATGTTGGGACCATGGGTGCTTGAGGGAACCCTGGGAGGACTCTTTTTGAGGTAAAATAAATGATATACCTTGAGGAGGATTTTAGAATTAAATGAATATGGGAATGGTTTGGTATTTATAGGAAATTTGAGGGAAATTTAATTAATTTTCACAGGACACCTCATTAGTGGTATTTCAAAAACCAAGGGTTTGCCCATGGTATTTTCCCATGGTAATGCCCACTTAGGACACCTCAAACATATCATACTACTCCCAAGTCAACCCATTTTATTACATCTTGATTACAATATCATTGATGTCATTAACTACCTGAAACAGAAAACTATATTTTTTTACTTTTCACAAAAAAATGAATTATTTCAAAAAAATCTAAAAAATTTACACTAACATAATATCGATGCTCTAATTTCCAAAAATGAACTCAATTTTATGAAATTATTTTCCTAAATATTTTTAAATCAATTTTTAAATAAAATAACTATTTATTCAATAAAAACAACTCTAAAACTATAACTTGTTTTGTAACACGTTGAGAAAGTAATCAAGGTCCCATAAAATTATCGTATATCCATAAGACAATAATGTATCAATTTGTTATTACGTTTTATGAAATAAATCCCATTTTTATTTATTAAATTAATTATAAAATTGTAAATAATGTGTTTATGACATATAATAATTCCAAAACATATACTATGATCGTTTTTCATGTTTACGATATCTTTATTATATTTATAAATTCATCGGTGATGTATCTATTTTTTGACCAATTTACAATTCAATAATATTAATTACTATTCATAAGGGTATGTTACTATTAATACTTTACTATTCACTAAAAATGATTTTGATCTTATTAGACACTACATTTCTTACAGATCACAATTATTGAAAAAAGTTTTTTAAAAATCAGTTGACAGTTTTTATTATTTAAGTTATACTAAAACATTTTAAAATACCCTTTCCAAAATTCTTCAATTATATAGATCATCTATAAATTCATCCTACATTTATATGGTCATTTGAAATTAACAATTTTAAAATAATAATAAATAGCAATTTTTTTATAACAAGAGATTAAAAAATATATCTATGGCCTCTTTACATACACCCTTATAACACCTACATAGGACCTTAGTATATGATGTGATATGGTGATAGATTGTTGGGGAGATCGAACAAAATTGCCTGAGTGGTGATTTATATCAGTTTGAACTTCTCTCTTAGGAAACTATGTTCAAGCTTCACATGTTGAAGTCCGGCTTGGACTTGGTCCAGAGAAATGTCCAGTGATGCTAACTCCATCCCAAGCTTCGACAGATGGGCTTTGTACGACCCGAGTCAACTAGATGAGGACATCAACTCTTCTTTATTTATTAATTATCCAAGATCACATGTATTTATAATAAAAAATTCTGACGTTATGAGTTTAGTTTCTAATGGTTATATTGACCAATGAACATATAACAGTTGAAACCCAACAATATCAATTCATTAATTAATGGATATAGTTTTGTAGAGTATAAAATGAAATAACACTCAAATTTAGAATTATATATTATTAAAAATTTCAAGTTATTACAAATGACCACACAAAAGGAATATTAGAAGGTAAATTTATTGTATTTGGTAGTAAGTTTTGATATGTTTTGGCAGAGTCTATGATATTTAGGGGAGTAAATAATTTAAGTGGTTAGTATCCTTTTATAGTGGATGAAGAGTGATATTTTCGTTAATATAAAAAAATTAACACTATTCAGAGGTCTCCCTTATATCATATTCCTTCAGTAATTTCCCATTATTGATAATATCATGTAATTGAAAGAACTATGTGAAGGAAACGACTTTATTAAATGTTTCTATGTTATTTTTTCCACTAAATGAATGCTTGATTACTAATAAATATTATTTTAACATTAATAGTGGTAATTAATTTTAACTACTACCACTAATAATTTAGGTTTACATAAATTTTTTAATTATTAAAAATTTTAATTTTTGTTTATTCCAAATAATGAATCAATTTTTCTAAATTAAAATCTATTTTGTGGTATAAAATAATGTAAAATTAATCATGCAGATGAGTTGTGACATTGATAATTTTATGCGAAATAGTTTAATATTTTGAAATGTTTTTATATTGATTTTCAATGTGAAATTGGTTCTAATGAAATAAATTGTATTAATATAATTTAAATTTATCTTATTAAACATTTAAACAATTTCAAAAAATCTATTACCAATATAAATAAATTATAGAATAAGAAGTTATTAATTTAGATTTGGTATTTTTCAGTATTCAGCTAAATATGATGTTTTTATAAAAATTCAACAAATTAAACCAAAGATAATTATGAATTTATGATTTCAAAAATGAATATAATTTTTTGAAATTTAATTAATAATTCTGTCTAAATATAATTTAATTATTTTTAATAGAAGAACATAAATTTAATTTCATTTTAGAAAATAGTATTTTCAATCTTGTAATAAAATTAAAAATATAATATGGTCTTTATGAATATGATTTATTTATATAAAACAATTTAATATAAAATTTAGAAATACTTTATTACAATTATTATTACTATGATTGATGGGTATGTTTTGAATATCTCGCATAAATAATTATAAAAATAAACAAATCATAGATACTCAGTGTTGTTTATGATGCAAGATAAGTATTTGTTGTGTAAATTGCAAGATCAAATTAGGATAAAATATAATGAAATAATAAAATTTTGTAGCATATAAAAATAGCTAAATTTTTTGTGGCATGTTTATCACCCCAATATTATATAGTACACTATCTCATTAATGTAATTCAGTAACTTGTGCTACAAGCAACACCGAGTTCGAGCGCACCACAAAATAGCAAACTAGCCATTCAAAAAGTGTTTATGAATTGTACTAACTACATGTTGAATCATATATATTATATATAATTTAAAAACCTATATAATGTGTTTCATAGATATAATATGAGAAGAAATTAATTTTTTCAGATAAAAGAAGTATTTTTCAAAAAATGCAATTTTACAACATTTTAATGGAGAACCATTTTTAAAACTAATATATGACACATTTTTTATTCCATTTAAACAAATTAAATTCTTCTTCAGAATAATGATATACAAATTTATATTGGATAATTTTTATAACTTTTCTGAAAACTTTCATATTTTGATGAATAGTGAAAAACAATAAATTTTAATTGAAAACAACTTTTTCAATCCAAGTAATTTATACTGATTAATTATGATTTTAAATGGCTTATAAGTATAACTATATTATGTTTTTATCATTTAATAAATTTTAGGTCATTATTATTAATTTAACATTTTAATATTACATAAACACATTTCAATCTTTTGACAGTTTTTATATTGAAAAAACACTGCTTTTTTGGTTCTGACAATGACAATTGACATTAAATTAATTAATTCAACTTCAATATTTTTAATTTGTTAAAATAGAAATAATTTTTGAATTAGGAATTTCAAAATTAGCTTAAGGTGAATATTTGGTATATTTTTGAAAATATCCAATTCTTTATGAATAGTGAAACACACTACGTTATTGTTTAAAACAATTTTTTAAATTATTATTTATTTTATTTATACTTATTTTAATTAAAAAAAGATATATAGTAACTATATAAGTTCAATGTAATTTATTGAGTTCATTTTATATTAAAAGTTTATGTATAAAATTTTATTGAACCTCTTACCATCTTTTACCCACCTTCTATGAGCATTTTCAAATTTGCATAAAACTAAATATTACCACTTCATTGAGTTTAATTTCCAAAATCAAATAGAAAAATTGAACACCAATAAGTAAAATGTGGTTCATGGTGATTAAAATAATTTTTTGTGAATAGTAAATTTTGGCTTTTAATTGTCACAGTGAAATGTAAATAGGGTAATTAAGGGTAAAAATGATATTATAATTACCTTAACACATCTCTTAATTCTATTGGATAATGGAAGTTTGACCAAAAAACAACCTTATGAGTAAAAAATGATCCTCTTTGGTCAACATGGATTATATTAGGCCATTTATTATTATTTTATTTATAGAAGAGTTAAAGGTGTTAAATTCATTATTTAATAACTAAACCATTTTTAATATAGGATTATAAATATGATAAATTTAGTTATAAATATATCATAGAGAGATAAAATTATTTCCTACATCAGGTAATTTTATTTATAAATTATAGATATTATATAATTAAATTTATCTATGACACACTGATAATGCATTAATTAACTTATCAATGATGAAACAAATAAATGGTATTATAAATATTAAAATAAATATAATTTTGATTTTTTTATGATATAAAAAAATTAATTAGATGAATATGACATGTTAGGGATTATTCAATTTATCTTGTTCTATTTAATCATGTTTTTATTACTTTTACAAAAACCAAATACTAAATATTGTCAAAATTGGAATAAATTAGTTTTTAAAACAAATACTATATTATTGGTTTATATATTATTCTTTAAAAACTAAATTTCTTCCAAAGGGATAAACTAATATTATACATTTCATTAATGACCCACATGAGGTTATCTTGGAAGTTTAGAGTATTTTTATTAACCGTATAGTGTATGAATACAAGAAGACATGGAAAAAGATAAAATATTTAACTAAGAGTTAAATCTAAATGATAAGGTTTAAATGGTAACCTAAACATGCCTATAACCAATTGGTTGAAATAATTTATACCCATATCCACCTAAGGCTATAAATAAATAAATTTTGGGCCATTATAAATTGAATATGATTGTATAATAAATTAATATTTTAATTATTTCCTAAAGTGACCCTCACCACTCTTATAAAATGGAACATACCCTTCCCACAAAATCACACCACAAAAGCCATTTGGGTCAGCCAAATCCTTCCCAAATATCCTCCCAACCTTCCTCAAATCAACCTAGAGTCCTTAAATTGATAAAAAAATCCAACCTTTGGAGACCTTTTGATCAAAATAATAGGAAAACCCCAAAGAAGAGGTAATAATTTCCCAATCTCTTTCAAAGTTCTTTTCTTCTTCCACTTCCTCCTTCTTTGTTGATTCCATATAAAAATAATAAAACCTGTATATCATACATAATATGATGTTATTATAAATATGTAACAACTATATCCATTATTTTATCCATCATATGAATGACAAAGTCACCATACGTGCGTACATACGGCTTACCATCTCCACATCGTGGTGTAGTTTGTTATTAAAATAATTAATTATTTGGATCAGAATAATAATGAATACAATTGAGGTAAATATTAAATATATCATGTTATTGATTCTGTATATATTATATAACATCCATCTATAAATGACTTCACTAACAATATAATGATATTGTCGCTCGTGCGTACGTACAGATTTCCATCTCCTCGACGCGATAGATTCATTTCCACTTTAAACATTCAACGATTACTATAAAAATATAAATTATTAATAAGTATGTAATATATGACATAATATTGCTACTATATATATATGTACTTACATATATCTTATTCAATTTGTTATTTTCAATATGATATGAAAACAGAAACAACGATTATGCATACATACGACATAATGTCTCCATAAACGATGTTTTCCATTTCATATATATGTGTTTTATACATATTTATATTATAAATATATATAATATATAAATCATGTTTTATATTGTTGATGTATTTAAATCATGATCTATGTGATTTAATAAATAATAACAACTTAAAACACGTATGATAAAGAATGTTATTATCACCTGATATGATAATTTAAAATGGAAATTATTATTAAATGGGAGGTATAAAGTCATAAATGAATCATGTATGATATCATAAATATTAATATGGTTCTGGTATAATTTAGTAACACACTAGTGTCATTATACATGATTTTAATCATACCCTTGACTAAAGAAAAGTACAAGGTAAATTTTATATATTAAATCTCATTATTATCTGAGATTGTTAATGTGTAAGTATTAACTGTGATATATTTATCATTGAAACACATATTTTAATAAATTTTTTCAAAATAAATATTTTATGGTTTTATGGGAGGGTCTATTTAACTAGATCAATATTTTTATGGTTTTAAAAACTTATCTGTCTTAATCCTTTTAATTAATGTCCATATATTCAAAATGATTTTAAGGAATTATTTATATGTAGATGAATAATTTAAAATGTTAATTCCATTAAAAAATTAAAATTTTATTTGGAAAACATAATTTCAAAAATTCAATTTAAATGTCTTCCTTTATAAAATGTGTGACTTTTAAATGATTTCAAGAAAAAGGGGCATTTCACTCAAAGAGTTTTACTGATCTTTTTCAACTCTATCAAAATCTTTTATTGGATATTATTCTTTATTGAGTTTGATTTTATTATAATATAATATTCCATATCATATTGGATGAGTTATGATATTTTTTACCATGGATGTGATATTCTAATACCATTCATGGTCTATGGTTAAATTATTTACATTTCATATGCTATTTTTAATACGAATGATTATGTTCTGTTTCAACCTCTTCATTTGAGGAATGTACTGGACTTAGTAAGGGAAGGGTGGATCCCGCTATAGTTCCTCAATACATCATTTGGTCTTATGAGACAATTAGTCATGGAATTGGACGAGGCCTTTCCAAATTTTGATATTTGGGTTTGGACGAGTCCTTAATCATTTTTAGGCGTCTTGGCCGAGGCAATGAAAAAATGTTTTAGAATGTCCTACATTATACAATACCTCATTATGAAAATATTATTAATGTTTATGTAGTTACTCGACTAGTCGAATACCCAAAACCATGTATTATTATGGATTTATTTACAAATATCATATTCTTACAATAAAGTATTCATTTTTATTATTTTTAAAGAAATGTGTTTCAAATTATTCACTATGCCTAATGTGTATGTTATCTTCCTCTTTATTGATTTCCTTTTCTGAGCATTTTATCTCACCAAATTTTTATGATTTATTTTCTTAAGAATCCAAGAAGTGTATTATGATTGATAATCATGGTTTTGCAAGGGGATAAATGGAATTCTCAAAGGACCATTTATGTTGTGTTTAGTTTTATATGGTGTAATGTAACTTTCATGAATGTAATATATCTTCCAAGAATGATAAAAAAATCTGTCTTTTGGGACTTGATTATTTATTATAATGTCAATGTATTAAAATAATTCCCTAACTCTGGGTAACTGGGGTCATGGAATTTTAGTTGGTATCAAATAAAGTTTAGCAAAAAATGTGGAAATAAATTTTTAAAAACTCTTATTATAGAACATTACCCTATGATATACATTGAGAATTAGTATAGATGAACTTCCTATAATTTTGGTAAAGTAGATATTTTGTGTATTTTCTAAAAATCACATCCCTATCTGGATACAAGCAGGTTGGGTCGTCTCCGACATAGATATACCTAGGAGTGAAAACTATAAAAAAGAGTTTTGGGCTTAAACTTTGGAATCCTAGTATATGACAACAAGGTATGCTGCACTCTTTGTTACTACACTCTCGGGGGATATGCTTAGGATAATTCACATTTTCATTACATTCAATTATGAAGTATATAGGAGTAAATACATTCTCAAATAAAACATTTTATATTTATAGATTATATATAATCTGTTTACCTTATGTTAGATATTTTATAGGTTTTGAATTATGCATTTCAATTGATAAACTATCCTAGGTTATGCCTTTGTTTAGAAATGGTGCCTGGTAAATTAATGAGAACTCCAACAAAACACATGATCCCAATATTAAGAAGGATCATATCATTAATGGTATTAAGAAAACATTTAGGCTGGAAATATTCTTCCATGTATTCTAATTATATGAATAAATAGTATCATTTCATAATATGATATATAAACAATTCACCCATGTCCTATTGATTCTAAGGGAAGCAAGAGAAGAAAATGATAGAAGGTAGAAATATGGATAAAGGAAACAAGGGAAAAATGGATTTTCCCATATGTGATAAATGTGGAACGAATAACCTTGGTAAATCTTGAAGGGAATAATAGTCTGAAATAAGTGTGGAGAAAAAGAACACCACATACATGATTGGAAGTGTAAGAAAAAGGAGGAAATGGTACAATGCTCCATCTGCAAGGGGTTAGGACACAACACGAATAAATTTCCAAATCATTCGAGTATGGCCTGAATGATTCTATTGTATAATAATCATGAAATGATACTACCACAGATGAAAAGGAATTAATAGTGTTCATATAATGTTATTAAAAATTATTTCATTTGAGTGATGTATCAAAGATGTACTGGTTATGTGAATTATGGAAATAAATCAGTATTGTAGGGAAGTAATATTTCATTGAGGATTTGAGATTATATGGTTCTATGAAAATTTACATAATAACATGTTAAATATTTTAGAAAATATATGGTTGAAAGAATGATAAACCTTAATATTGTTCTGGTATTGAATTTTTTATTTTGGAATAAGATATGATTGAATTGGATGAATAATATTTTATATTCTTTTCTACCTTGAAACTGATTAATGATTTGGATATTCCATCATTGTTGAAGTTTAATACATTTTTGGATATAAGGAGTATGTCTAGTATTCTATAAAGAATAAGGGAGAATGAATGTTATCAACATGGTTTTACTATAATTCAGGGTGTTACTATGTTTTAAAAGAATACATGATGAAGGTATTCACATGTTATTACATGGAAAAATGATCTTCATTGTGTTTATCTTCCCTATAAATTTTGTGCTACGAGTTTGGACAGACATATTTTGGATATGTATAATGGTTGTAATGGATTAAGTTTGACATCAGATACTATTATTAATGTTAAATCATTTCTTATAACAATTTTTGGATTATTATAAAAAGGGAAACCCGGAGGATGGGTTACCACCAGTCGCGTCCGGCAAGGATGCGAGACTTCAACCCACAACCGAAGGACGATAATGGTTCATCGCCTACCACTGGCCTACGTGATTTCCTGGTTTTTATAATGTAGATTTTTTAAAATGGTCTAATAGATAAATTACGAAATTATTTTGTTTTAGAAACCTATATTATTAGGATAAATAGAATATTTTTTATTATATTATCTTTTAGAGTTAATGATGAATTTGTGGTATGAATTAGTTTAAAGATGAAACTCTACCTGTCAAGTATATTTTTTCTCTTCTTTTTAAAAAAATTTAAATCTAAATGTTTAATGAAGATATCATAAAACAAAAAATATGTTCTCTTAATACCTTATGTTTTGTTGAACTGATGATATTTTAATTCATCATAGATCAATGGATTTGAGGCCCTCAATTGTACATTTTTTTTTGTGATTGATGATGTCAATCACTCCAAAAAATATATTTACATTTTTCCTCCAATTATGTGTCCCTAATTTCAACCAATGTTCTCCTAACCATGCTCATAATTTAGTGGGGACTTTTTCATTTCCCTTTCCCACTTATTAAAAATAATTTTTATTAACACAATTTCTAATGTTGGTTTTCAACAAAACAATTTTTTTTATTTCTACCATATACTTAGAAGAAAAATTTAAAATTGAGAGGATTCAATTTATTAAAGGATGTGAAAATTTAACACCCCATGATTTCATAGTATGTTATCATATTAATGTAATTTAATAACATTTGTTTCACGCAACACCAACTTCGAGTGCACTAAAACATACAAAACTTTCCATTCAAAAATTGGTTACACATAATATTCACTTCATTTGGAATCTTATATACTGTAACTAATTTTCACACCCATATTATGTGATTCTTAGACATAATATGAGAACAAATTCATTTTTTAGATAATATAAGTATTTTAAAAAAAATTCAATTTTACAATCTTTTAATGGTGAATGATTTTTAAAAATAATATATGAAATTTTTATTTATTCAATTTAATGAAATTAAATTATTTTTTGAATCGATTCATATAAATTTAGTTTGGTTAAAATTTGGGTACTTTTTGGAAAACATTCATATTTTTTTTGAATAGTGTAAAATACTATATTTTAATTGATAAAATCTTGTATAATCGTAACCATTTATAGTGATAAATTATGAATTTAAATGGGTTGGAAGTATAATTAGGTTATATTTATATCCATTTATTCAATTTAGGTCATTATAATTAATTTCACCTTTAAATTGTACATAAATACATGTTAATCTTTTTATAGATTTTACTTTTAAAAAAACTCGCCTTTTTGATTTTGATAACGGGAATTAATTTTAAATTAATTTATTCAACTTCTATGATTATAATTTGGTAAAATATAATTCATTTTTAAGTTATGAATACCAAAATTATCTTAAGGTGATTTTTTGGTATTTTTCTAAAAACATCAAATTTTTTATGTATAGTGAAAAACACTACGTTATTGTTTAAATCATAATTTTTATTTAAAGAATTATATATTTTATTTAAATTTATTTTAATTAAAAATAGATATATAGTACCTATATATTTTCAATTTAATACATTGTAGTCATTTTATTTTAAAATTAGATATATATGTTTTTATTGAACTTTTTAACATCTTTTAACCACCTTCTAGGAGCATTTGCAAATTTGCATAAAACATAATTTTACTGCTTCTGTGAGTTGAATTACAAAAATCTGATAAACAAATATGACATTAGTAATTCAAATTTTTTTTAATATGATTAAAATAATTTTTTGTGAATACAACTTTTGGACTTTTATTTCCCACGGATAAAAGTAAATATCGTAATTAATGGTAAAAATGATATTAGAATTACCCTAACAAATGTCCTAATTCTGTTGTATAAGTTAAAATAGACCAAAAACTACCGTAGTAATTAATTATGATCCATTTTGGTCCACTTAGAATAGATTAGGATATTTATTATTATTTTATTTATAGAATATCTAAAACTGTAAAATAAAATAATTAATAACAAGACAATATTTAATATAGGGTTATATATAAAATAAATTTTACTATAATTATTAATTAGAAAGATAAAATTATTTTCTACATTATGGTATTTTATTTATAATTATTATTCATTAAATAATTAAATTTATGAATGTCATAAAGATGATATAGTAATTATCTTATTAACGAAAGAATCAAATAAACAGTATTATAAATATTAAAATAAATATAATTTCAATGCTTTTATTGCACCCATGAATTTTATAGGTGAATATGTCATGTTAGGGTTGATTTATTGTATCCTATTCGAAGTAATCAAATAGTGATGACTTTCACAAAAACCAAATATAAAATAGTGTCAAAAATGACATAAATTAGTTTGTAAAACAAATACTATATTATTCGTTGATATAATATTTATAAAACTATAAGTTTCGTAAAAAGGGCTTAAATAAAATTAACTATTACATTAATGAACAAATTGAGGTTTTCATTGAATTTTATATTATTTTTATAAACAATATAGTTTTAGAATACTAGAAGACATGGTAAATGTTAAATTATTTAATTAAGAGTTAAATCTAAAAGATAGTGGAAATGGTAAGCTAAACTTGTCTAAAACTAGTTGGTTGAGAGGTTGTAGACCCATAGCCACATAATTAAAGAAATAAATTCATTTGGAGTTTTTATAAACCAATTATGTATGTATAATAAATTAATATATTTATTTTTCCTAAAGCGACCCTCACACCTATTATAAAACCGTAGTTTCCATTCCTTAAAAATCAAACCACTAATGTCGATAGTCTCAGCCAAACCCTAGCCAAAAATCCTGCCACCTTACCTAAAATCATCCTAGAGTCCTTTATTTGATCATAAATCAATCTTATGGAACCCTTTTTATCAACTCAAATGTAAACACCTAAAGAAGAGGTAATAATTTCACCACCTCTTTAAATGTTCTTTTCTACTTCCACATCCTCTTTCTTTATTGTTTCTATAAAAAAATAACAACACTATTATCTTCTACATATTGTATTGTTATTTTAAATATATAAGAAATATATTAATTATTCTATCCATCTGATGAATGAAAAAGTCACCATACGTACGTACAAACAGCTTACCGTCTCCACGTAGTGGTGCAGTTTGTTATTCAAACACTTAATTATTTAGATGTGGATAATAATGAATATAATTGATTTAAATAATAAATACATCATGTTAATTATTTTTAATATATTATATACAATCTAATTTCATATGATTTCACCATCAATATAATGATATTCTCGCTCATGTGTATCTACGGATTACATCTCCGCGATGCAATGAGATTCATTTCCATGTTCACCATTCAACGATTTTTATGAAAATATATATTCTTAAAAGTATGAAATATGTGAAATATTAATTCTAATATAGAGATATATATATATATATATATATATATATATATCTTTGTTTGTGTGTACTTACAATTATCTTATTCACTTCGTTATGTTCAATACGATATGAAAACAGAATCAACATTTATGCGTACGTACGTCCTACCATCTCCATAAACTGTGTTTTCGATTTCATATATATGTCTATTATACTTATTTACATTCTAAATATATATGACATAAAAATCATGTTTTATATTATGGAAGTATATAAATCATTATCTATGTTATACAATCAAGAATAACAAGGTAAACCAGGTACGACAAAGAAAGCTATTATTACCCAAAATTTTTATATAACATGGAAATTATTATTAAATTGGTAGTAAAAAGTCATAAATGAATCATCTATTATGTCATTAATATTAAAATGGTTCTGGTATAATTTAATAGCATATTATGGTCATTATACATGAGTTTAATACTATCCTCGACTAAAGGAACATACACGGTAAGGGTTATTTCCACAGTCTCATTATCAACATATATGGTTTATGTGTAAGTATTTACTGGGAAATATTTAGAATCAAAACCAATATTTCATTAAAATGATTTCAAAAGGATTTATTTATTGTTTTATAGGATGGACTATTAAACTATATAATCATTTTAAATGTTTTAAAAATTTATGTGTCTAAATCCTTTTAATTAATTTCCATGTTTCCAAAAAGATTTTAAGGATTTGTTTATATGGACAAGAATGTTTTAAAATTTAATTCCTTTAAAAAGGTTATAGGTTTTATAAGGCACATTGAGTCAAAAATATCTTTCAAATTTTTTCCTTTATAAATTGTGTGACTTTTATATGATTTCATGAAAATTGGGTATTTCACTCAAAGATTTTTACTAATAATTTTAAACTATATCTACTTCCTTTACTGGTTATTATTCTCGATTGAGGATGATTTATTATAATGAAATATTCCATATTTTATTGAATGAATTATGATATTTTTTAATTTTTATGTGATATTTTTATACCATTCATGGTTTATGGTTAATGTTTTGACATTTTGTATTATTGTTCTAATATGAATGTTTATGTTATGTTTCAAACTATTCGTATGAGGAATGTATTAGACTTATTATGTGATGGCTAGAGCACGCTATATCTCATCAACAAATTGGTAGGTATCATGTGAAAATTAGATGTGTAATAGGTTATGGCCTTTCCCAATTTTGATAGATGGTTTTGGCCGAGGCATTATTAATTTTTAGACGTCATGGTTGAGGCCTTGACAAAATGTTTCAAAATGCCACACATTATACATTACCTATTTAGAAAAATATTATTTTTCATTCATATGGTTATTAGACTAGTATAATACCAATGACTATGTTTTATAATGACATTATTTACTTATCTCATATTCCTGCCATAATGTATTAATGTTTATTATTAGTGAAGAATGCGTTTTAAATCTATCACCATTCCTAATATAAATGTTATCTTCCGCAGTATTTCTTTCCAATACTGAGCGTTTGAGCTCACCCAACTCTTATGTTTCATATTTTCAGGATTCCAAGAAGTGTATTATTATTGATAAGCAGGGTTATTGTAGGGGATTAATGGTGTTCTCTAAAAATCATTTATGTTGTGTTTTATTTTCAATGGTGTAATGTAATGTTCATGGTTGAAATCTATTTTCCAAGACTACTAAACTTATTAGTATTTCAAGGATTAATTCCTTATAATCATGACAACATATTAAAATTGTGCACCGACTATGGGAAACTGGGGTATGGGGAGCTTCAACATATAATGAAATGCGCTAAATAAAATTATATTATTCGAAAAAGGATAAAAAATAATATGGGTTTAACTTCTTGCGCATTCTAATTATATAAAAATAAAATATTATTTTTCATGGATTTCTATGAAATATATTCCAATAAGTCAAAGAAATTACTCTCTAGCTTAAATTATAATTATTTATCCCGAAATTTAAGTGTCATCAAGAATTAAAGTGTGTTGTATTTGTGTATTATATGATGATATATAACCCCTTTCAATAGAAGAAGATTGAATTATTCAATCATGTGCATATTGATTATTTTTTTTGAATCAATATATATTTCAATAATAAGTTTGTAATATTACTTTATTCCCTTTTTCGTGATCTTAGTAAAATGAAAAATGTGATGTTTGTAAAACATAATATAGATATTATGGATTACATAAAGAGGTACATCATGAAAGTATATAATTGAACATGCCACACCATTCTGACTCCATGATTAAATAACTAAATGATATACATGTTCCTATAATTTGGAAAATATATTGAATAAAAATAAATTAGTTTTATACATTGTGATATCCCCATAAAAATGGATATAATTTATGGTGGGATCATATTGTTAAAAATATGACCTATAAATTACACATTGAATGTAGTGTCACACACCAACATTAAAAGGAGGAATTTAAGGTTTATATATAAATGAAAAATTAGGTATTATAGTATCCTTGAAAGTAATTTACTCCCTATAAGATGAGTAATGGAAGGAATGAATCATTTAATAACTCTTTATCTTATTTATAAAAATATGTCATATTCTATAGATTAATGTAGTCATGGAAAATATGGTGATGCAATTGATGAAGAGTATTTATAATATTTATAATAAATATAAATATTATAAATAAATAAAAAATAGTGGTTCAATATTATCATATTTAATAATTTCAAGGTAATTATAGAGAATGACTCAGAACTAGAATCTCATTTTTAATGAGTAATTTTAAGAATATGATAGAATGATAGAAACATAGAGATTATAAAAATAGCCTCAAAAAATGATGATACAATAGTTATCTATGAAAAAGAATATAATATTGTTGAGATATCATATAAACATAACATAAGAATAATGAGTTATGAGTTGGAACAAAAATATATATTTAGAAATAAAAATCATATACGCATCCATGATGGTTGAGGTCAGTGGAACACAGTAATATGTAGTCCAATATAGATAATGAGACATTCAATGAAGTTGAATTTTTTGAATCATGTATTAGGGTCAGGAATGTGCTTAAATATAATATTTATAAAAAAACATATAAATAATGGATATACCAAAACATCATATAATAATTGGAAGAATGTGGATTTTCTAATAATATATAAAATATTGAATATTTGTTTGAAAAATGTTTGATTATTGTGTCATGTGTATGATCAATTTTTATGGGTTTGTGATGGAGGAACTTTTTCACCAAACTTTTTACACAATTAAATCCAACAGATTGGGGTATTGGACATCCAAATAAGACACCTGATTTTCAAATGGATATTAAAATATCATTCTTTAATGGTGTGATTGAAGAATGATTATATATTTACTAACTAATGGGTTCTTTGATAGAATGTGGTAATGGATGAGTATTTTGATAAAATAAGGTGTTATATACTTTAAATGATGATGTTTATTAATTTATTATTATATTGATTGATTCCAAAATAACATGATGTTTTAAGGAATATGTAATGAGAATTATTTAAATGTTTTAATTTATACTAAGAATACTTTGTGGTACATGTATATGTGTTGGTAATTATATTAAGATGATGTAAGATAAAATAAAAAAGAAAAACTCACCAATCTGGTTATTTTGGAATTTTAAATGATAAGGATCTCATTCCTCACTTATATTCTAGTGTTAGAAATAATATAAAACAATGGAGACACCATTATCTCTTACGAACAAAATGCATAATTGATTATTTGGATGTTGGACATGCATTATTAAGAGAAAATTCTAATGTCCATTATATTAATAAATACTCTTGGTAATCATGAAAAATGAATCCATGTTGAAACTAATATATATAGAAAAGTTATTTTTTTTCTATTTAACATGATTGAAACTTTTTTAGACATTGAAAAAACTACTTTTTTAGGATATCATTTTAATGACGAACCAAATAGTTGTATATAGATGTGGTAAAAACAAAAATGTGGTATATTTGAGGTAATAATTACCATGGATTACTCATTGGAGTAGAAAACTAGTATGACCTATAACAATACTAAAAAACTAATTGGTCTGCTTATGTGGTGGTTTAAATATCTATGAGGGAGTATCATTTTTCAATGGAATTAAATGAATCATATGTTTTATCAAAGAGTATGAAATCAAAAATATTATTATTGAAAATGTGTAATGTTATATTTTATCAAAGGAATGCACATAACTCTATTAGATAAATGATAAATTGATTATCTTGGGAAAATTGTAGAAAAAAGGATGACGTTTGTGATAAAAAATCCTCTATCAATCTCACAAAGACACATGTAAAATAATCATATTCCAAAAAATGAGATTATATATGAATTTATTAAAGAAAATATGGATGAAAACATTATCTAAATAGTTTTTAATAGGATATATCTCCATATTATAGATATCATGACTAAACTTCAAGATGTAATGACATCTATGATGCATACATTGAAAACTATTGTTTGTAAAAATAATAAAACCAAAAGATTTTCATTTTTCCCCATAATAATTTAATATAATTTATTAATTTATTTTCATTACTATTATAGTGTCTATTATTAAATTCTTGAAATCAAAGAAAAGTACTGGGGATATCCTTTGCATACTGAATGATCGAAGAATAAAAAAGGTCTTAGATGAATTATTTACAAAACAAAATTGGAATTATATTATATCATTCATTCCCTATAATGAGAGAATATAAATTTAGTCCTACATACATGTCTAAATAATAATTACATAGGAATATTGTGAAATATTCATCTCTTTCCAGATCTAAAAAGTGAAGACAACCCTTCATTAATTTACTTGTTAAAGGGGGGTTATGGATTTTTTTTTATATTACACATGATGTGTTAAAAGGTAAGAATAAAATCTTGAAAAATAAAAGACATTTAATAATGTCTAAAAAATAATCTAAATGGAATATAATGTTGGAATAAATGATTATATTTTTCTATATCTTATTAATTAGGATGTTATATCAACTTTTTATGGGGCTATATACAAGACTAGTGGAATTATTCCTTACTTTTTGGAAGAATAAAATGTTATTTGATTCAATTTTAATTTTTTTCCCAGTTTTTTAGGATCCATTATACCCTCTTTTTAAATACTAAATTTAAAAGAGCCAATTATTTAGGGAGTAAAAAATATGAATAAGGAATATTATGTAACAATTATTAAGAAATTTCAGTAATTGTTTTTTAATAAATGAATACTGAAATGTAATATTTTCATAACCATCATTCCTGAATTTTATAAGTATAACCAATGCAACATTTTGATATTATTGAATATATTTTTATAATTTTTAAATTCAATGCGTCTGATAGATTCATTTATATATATCCTTATGCTCAACAGAATGATGATATAATAATTAAATATTATTACAATATAAGACTATAAACACAAAATAATTAGATTGGTGTGATTTAATTAGAGTAACTATATTATTATATGTTTATAAAAAGCTGACCTTAATTGAATGTATTCGTTATATCCAATAAATTACGTACACAATTTTTCACGTTAAAATTATTTTATCTTACAATATTATGATCATTATTAAAATAGTATTTTAATTAAATTTATTGGTATTGAATATATAAAATTTTTTAATAATTCATTAAATTACTATCACTTTTTTAGAAGTGAATAAAAAATAACTGGAATAAAAAATATTGTTATTTTTAAGTAATCTATTTTCTTTTAAAAATATAATTTCTTAATTAATAAATTAATTCTATAAATATAATAGATTTATTTTAATGAATGTATTGGGTTTTTTATTCAATAATATATACAAATATTGTCACATAAGGACCTTGTATTTCTTTAGTATTTTATATATTTCTGTTCCCATGATTTTTTCATTGGTTTTTGGGTTTAGATCCCTATGGATGTTTTTAGTTTGGTTGTTTTTGTTATAGTTTTGGCTCTCAGCATATTAAGTGTTCATGGTTTTGAGGAAAACTATATGGGTAACCAATCAAAGACATTTTTTCAATTAATTTTGTTATTTAATTTATTTTCATGAATGGTTATCACATTTTTTTGGAAAATACATGTGATAGAAAGAAATAATTTTGTGGTCTTGAAATGGTGTTTGCTATATATCTAAAAATTGCACATGGATTGAGAAAATTTTACAGAAGACATGAGATCATATCTATCATCATTGATGAAACTATTATTATGTTTTTTAGTATCATTACAAACCATGTTTCTACTCTATAAAAGGTTTCCTGACATCATGTACGGTTTGTACGGCTGGCATAGGGATTGGTAAATCATGCAGCCTTCCCACATGAGTTTCATGTAACCCATAATCACTGAAATTACACTTTTCCCAAACTAAAATAAAAGACCAATTTTACGCTATACTCAATCATTTGGATTTGGCATGTGAAGGTGATCTGAAATCCACTGTCCCCCTGGTCCCCCTCCATGATTGAATTGCCTCTTTCATTATTGGTGAGATTTTCATGGAATATGGAACTCCTTCCCCCAATTCTTCTATTATTAACTTCTTTTATTCTAAATAAATGTTTTCATTAATCATTGTAGAACCATATTTGTTAATAGATGATGTTGTCTTGTATTTTCATTTTGATTTCACTATGGTTGTTCTCTTCTTTTTGGATCTTTCTTTTTCATATTGGTCCATTGTGTTACAAAAATTGAGTGTGGTTCTACCATTAATTTTCACTTTAAAACATTCCTAGTGAGAATTGAGATATCATAAATTTGTTTTAGTGTTTTATAATGATTTTTTTGTTTAATTGACTTTTTTTGTCTTTAAAAATTTGTAATTTGTTGGAAAAGGGATTCATAGTGGTTTTATAAAGTTATTACCACATGTGTTCAATGTATATATAGGTTTTTTGTCTGATAATATTCAATGTTTTATTTTAAATGGAATTTATCATTTTAACATATGTTTTAATATATTTGGAGATTTGAAAATTTTTAGATGAAATGTCGAATTATTGTTTTAATGGTGTTTTACCACATTGTATATTTTCTGCTAATATGGGAACTATTATAATATGGTGTGACATTCATTGTTTGTATTTGATTAAAACATAGATAAATAATTGGTTATCCATATATATTCATGTGGATATGTTTATATACATATGTTCATGGGGTGCACATATAGATTCATGAATGCACATAAATGGATGTTAAATAAAGTGTCTCATTTAGTAATATTCGTTTTATTAATTAGTTCCGTTATATTTATTTTCATCTTATACATATAAATTTGTTATCAAATCTACCAATTTTTTCCAAATTATTATTGGTTCTTAAATAATTTAAAATCTCATTAACGATTGTGTGTCGAAAAAACTCACATCAAAATCCCATTTGGAACCATATATATCATGTTGGAAAAATCACTTGGGTTGTGGAAACATTTTGACAAGTAAAATTTTATTTCATAAAAATGGGATTGTATTTCAAATGATAATTTCCATTTTGTAATTTTAATTGTTTCTAATAAAATGGTTTTAAACACTCAGGATAATCTATCTAGGTTTCATATTGAATAATTTTTATTACTGATGGGAACCACTATATAAGTCCTCTAGTTGAGAGGGTCTTTGAATGGATGATATAGAGAATGTTGGTTTGAAATACTCAATAGACTCTATTTATTATAGTTAATTTACAACATGTGATTACTAACTAACCTTCCTTATTACAACCATTATGGGATCCAAGATGTCATCTAGAGGGTTGATGCTACCACGTTTGTGATGATATGAGCTAGATCCCCTATTAGAAAAATGTCAAAGATGGCTTGTGACACTAGTGAGGCTGGTTGAGATTAGGTCATTGGGTGATGACTATATACCTCATCATATCGTTTTATTTTGATATAAACCATGTATGTATAGGTTTACCTATTAAGATGTTTAGGAGATTCCATTAACAATGTACCTTTTAAATTTTTTTATTCATTTGGGATCGTAATGTTTTTTTGATTATATTTTCTTTTATATTTGTTCATATAATTTTTCATTTTGTATTGTTTCTCTAATAAAACTTATTGTTCTAGTTTGGATTCATTCATTGGTGTTATGAATTTATATGTATTTTTCTTCATCTAATTTGCTTTCAAAACTAGGTTTAAAATAGATTTTTTAAGTGTAATCCATTTTAGGTTCCTTAAATAGGATATTTAGAAGAATGGTATCTTTTATTTTGTGGTATAATAATATTTCCATACTATATATTCAAACATGTGTTCATGGTATGTTTCATGGAAGAAAAATGCTTTATTTTTTAGTGCTTACCTACTTATCTATTTTATCTCAAACCCTACATATTCCACCAATGATGTATTGGACACAGATATTTGGTAAACTTAGGTTCTTGTCCACATTCATGTTCAGATTCAAAAATCATTATTATTGGTTTTATGGATGGACATTTGCCAGGATATCATATAGAAATTGAATTTGATAATAGTTTTGTAATTATATATTTTTATTTAAAAAAAATTATCTCGATCTGTATATATATATATATATATTTTTATTCTGATATTATTGTATCCCATTTGTGTTGTGTTGTATATTTTATTTATTTTTATGAATATTTGTCAAAAATATACCCATTGATTTAAATTATGTTCCCCTAACACTTTTTGTTACTTTTGGGGATCAGTGGAGACCTTTTTACCTCATCACAGACCTATTTGGGGGTTGACCCAAGATAGAAGATGAAAAAAATAGTATCATGGTATCCCATTACATTTTTCAATGTTAGGAAGAATAATGATATTAATGATGGGACTCTGGAGGGTGGTATGAGAATAATTTCATACAATCACACACATCATGATCCATGCATTACCAGGTTATTCATGTTTTGAGTCTACCAATTTTATTTTTTTATTACATTTGATTCTAAATTGATTTGATGAGTATTTCATGATTTGAGTGATAAGGATGAATGTGACCTGGATCTACACCACATGAATCCTTGATGTATCGAACCATGTGTTTCCCAAATCCATTATTCAATGAGCTTGCAATGGTTGATTAATTCCTAGAACATGGTGTTAAAACCATTTGGTTAGTTTTGGAATGACCAATATTACTTTTTTATATTATTTGGTGTGACTAATTTTTTGGATCAGTATTTCTTGGTTTTAGTGGGTTATGAAATGAAAAAATTTCTCAATGTTTAAAAATGGTTAAAGAGTGGATTAACATTTATGGATATTTGGGAATCAAAATAAATTTTAGAATTGTTTTTCTGGGGTCTGAAAGTGGTAAAAACATGAAATGATTTTTGAGTATTTAACATCTTTATGTGAAAAAAAAATAGAAACGATAAAATTTTATATTGGTTTTTTGTAAAAATAGATTCAAAATATAAAGGGGAATGGTGGTTTTTTTAATTACACATTATTTTCATTATGTGTTGTGTTTTCGTTTGTGAGTTGGTATTTGCCCTAAAAGTATTTCCCATGTTTAGTTTTTTCTTTTGTGGGATTGATATTGGTTCAATCATGTCTATTCATGTTATTTATAGTATTAATCTTAAAATTTTTAAATGCTTCTAAATAATGACCTATAAACGTTAAATCTTTCCCAACACCAAGGGAAGTAGTGCATATAAGATCTTATTGACCATTAATATTTTACATAATTATAGAGTTCTATTAGAGGTTTTAGAGTGGTTCATAAAAATTTAATGTGTTTCATTATTGTTTTGAAATCCAAAATTTTTAAATTTGGTAGTCGTTATGGATTTTTGATTGAACTAGTTTTGAAATATGGAATGTGATCACTCAATCCTTATTCAGTGGTTGGATGATTTTAGAGTTATTACAAAACATATTAATCTATTGTTTTATATATTATTATGTAAAGGTTATGAAATTGGATGATCTCACGGGTATTTGTAAATGTTAATATATGATTAAGGGGTATAGTTACTATTTCATGGATAAATGTTCCCATCTGATAATAATTTTAATCGAGTGATCTATTTATATGTCATAATTTGGTGAAGGGAATTTTTCAAGAGATCATGGATCACGTAATATCATTTGGTAAGATCTTTTATAGGAGTTTGGTAGATGAGACATTTCTTATTGAGTTAGTTTATAGAGGGAATACATTGGACGAATTTACACTGGATTCTCTATGTGCTTTTATTGGTTCTATATCTGGAAGGAGTGTGAAAAAGAAGAACAAGTTCTAGGGGGTCCTCATTATCAGTTCCTACATTCAATTATATGTAATACTCCCTCGTTTTCACCTAGTTTGGTTTATTTAATATAATATATCTTTTTGTAATACTCCGATGGTTTATCATTGGCAAGGTAAGTAGGGATATAAATTTTTATTTTACGGGGTGGGTATTTGGTAGAAGAAAAAAAATTTATTGCGCATTCTAGATCCAAAGTGCCTCAATTCTCTAGGATTTTAGGTAATCCTTATTTATGATTACTTTATATTATCCCCCTTAGGGTTTTTATCCTTTATCATTTTTCATGTTCTTGGTTGAACAAGAATGATTATTTTCTGGAAAATATGTATTGTGGTTTTCTCTTATTGTTCTACCGAATTTTTTATAGTGGGTTATTTCCCATCATCTAGGTTTTCTAATATTCTAGTAGATTGCTAAATGGAGGAATGAATAAAAGATAACATTGTATTGTTATCACAAGATCATTTCTTCTGTGATATTTAGATTTTATTGTATACACAAAACGTTCAAGGATATTTTGGTTTTTATGTAAAATGGTTTCTTGATCAGAGTTTTTCATTAGGGTGTAGAGTAATAATTTTGTTCCTCTAATAATCAAGATGAAATTATAGTGGAATAATGATTATTATTTTTGGAAAATTAACACACCCTCACATTGTTATCTTAATTTTTTTATTTCAGGGTTACTTATTTTTTTCATTAATTTTATTGTCGTGTTCTAATTGGTTGTTATGTGCTTTTATGATTTTTGCCTTATATTATATTTGTGCATGATTAGTGTTCTCAGTTTTGAGGGAAAAGTGTGTATAGATAATAAAATCATCATTCCAATATTATAATGATCATGGATAGTTTTTACTTCATTATTAGTGAATGGTTCTTTCAAGAACATATAAGATGAATGATTTTTTATTTAGCCGTTGTAGGGTGTATAAGATCTGGTACACAACTTCTTCATAGTTTGAAGAAACCATATACCAAATTTTATATGGCTTTTTTCATCATTAATAACTTAGTATTTATGTATGCTAAATAAATTACAACACTATGTGGTTGTTCCATTCATGGAACACTTCCTTCTAGTAGGGTTCTCACATTCGGGGTAGGGTTTGGTAAACATTAATGACCGAGCGTATGATTTTCACAGAATCCAATGAAGTGAAATTCCTCTTTTTATCATCCTAAAATAAACCCCAAATTTGAATCCCCTTTCTGAAATTTTTTAGTGGTGTGTGGAGGGGATCCTGAAACCCTATTCTCTTGGTCTCACCTCTATAGTTGAAGCTCATTATTTCTTTTGGGTAAATTTTATTGGATTTTGGCAATCATTCATGAAATTTATCCTTTATTATCATGTTTCCTTTCTCCTTTTTTGGGTTTTTTCATTCATCATTGGATCATTGTGGTTTATGGATTAAGTTTTATTGGTTTGGATTTTATTATATGTTTTTTGTTGGTCTATGAAGACCAGTTATAATTATTAAGTGGTTTCATTACATTTGTACACCATAGATTTATGTGTTTCTTCCAATTTCCATTGAAAAATATTCTATGAGATTTCTGATTAATTATAAATGTGTTTTAATGATTTTTTTCATGGTTTGGATTATTTATATTAATTTTAATAGTTTTTGAAGTTTTTTGTATGATGGAAATGGGTTTATCAATAGTTATATATAGTAATTACAATATATTTTTAATGTATATTTATCGTAATTGGTTGAATAAATTCAATATGGCCTTTAATATGGACATAGGATTTTAATTTTAATGTTTCCCCTTGATGCATCTTTGACAAAATTGGGTGGAAAGTGTTATTATAGTATGCATGGTGTATTGGCCTCTTTATGGTTTTGATAATTTTTTGTGAACTCATGTAATTTGGTTTAAATATCCCTGTACTTCATTGATTATTCCTTAATTATATTTTTCGTTATCCACATATATTACACTTTATATTTTCCTACATAAATTTCGTGGGGTTAACATATACATGCATTCATTAATATAAATGTACAATATATAGTGGGTCTTATTTGTTAACATTTGGTTTCTCAACGGCTTCCATCAATTTTTTTCCCATAATTTTCTCAAATGGGTTTTGAAACTCAACATGCTAAAAAATGGATTATAGGTTCCTAGATTATTTAAGATTTTAATCAAAGGCTTTAATTCTAAAATCCTAACATTAAGGGAACAATTAGAGCCTTTGATGCTGTGATTAGATAATCCCATTCGTTTTGGATACATTTTCAAAAGTAACTATTGGTTTCCCAAAAATTGATCTGTATTTCAAATGCTAAGAATAATTTGGAAATATTATGTATTTCAGGGAAAATGGATTTTAAATATGGAGATAATTATCTTGGTTGGAACATTATAAATCAAATTCGGTGACAAGAACCCATATATAGGTCCTCCAATTGAGATGGTATTCATGTGGATAGTTTCATGAATGTGTGAATGATATACACATCGGTATTTTTGGGCTATAGTTAATATTAATAATGTGATCACCATATCATTATATCTTTTCCAATCATCATGTGATCCTAGATGTAATATAAATTGTCTTGGGGTGGTTACCATCAAATCCTAGTAATAAATTCTACATTCCCATAAAAAAGGAATTTCTAGGGAGGGATGTGCCACTAGTGATGACAAATAATAGATATTGTGATTGTGATTTAATTGGGACCACAACACAAACAACAATATAGATCAAAACAATGTATGTATAGTGTAACATTTTTTAGATATTTAGTAAACAACCATGAATATATAACTTTTGGGTTTCATTAATATTTTTACGATCCTTAGTTTTCTATTCTTGTTATACATTCCTATTTATATAATTATTGCTTCTTTTTCATTTGGTACTATTTCATAAATATACCTACTTCTTGAGAGTAGATTTGATAATTTTTATTATGTTTTTTGTGGATTATATATTCTTCATGGAATTAGTTTTGAAAGTTGTTTAACTGAAATGTATTTTAAAAAATATATTAAATACACATATTTTATTCAGAAATGGATGTCAAGAAAGATATTTTTGGATATTTAAATTGAAAACTCCTATTTTATAACTATATTTTAAAACTAGGTCTCATGTATTACTTTTTTGTAAAGGACATGTATAGTTTCTGTGGTGCGTACCTATTTATTTTTTTATCCCTACACCCTACTAGTGTTACTCGACATCCATATATGTGATATTCATCATTTTAATGTTCTTATTCTTGTTCTTATTCTGATTCACACATGGTGTAGGATAGTCTTGTAGATAAATTGTTGAAATGGGGTCACATAGAGAATTTTTCTAGTCTAATTTTCATTCTAGTTTTTATCAATGAATTTTGTATCTAAATCTGTTAATATTTTAATTTTGTTGAAATATTATTTTATCCACCTTTTGTAGTGTCCTTTATTTTTAATGATGTGTACGTATATTTAGTAAAATAATCCCCTCTGATTTATCTTGGGATTCCATTACACTTATCCTCAGCCCTGCGAATTAGGATACCCTCTGTAATATTTTTTATGCATGTTCAATTTCTTTGATGAGGGGTCGAAATGGGCCTGGTTTTGGAAAATATGCCCCAATAGTTGTTACAAGTAATGTAAATAAAATAAAATAATTTTTATTCATAGAAATAAATTTTCCATGAAATTGTGTTCACATGTTTTGTGTGAGGATATCAAAATTAATTTCTTCAAAATAATGTAATTGATATAATAATATGTATTAAAATTTTTTAATCAATAGAATTAATATTATGTAATAAAAATAACTTATGTTTTGTTCATAATGAATATTTACTATAGTAAAATTATTATTACCATAGTAATGGCTAGAAGGGTTTTAGCTCTGGTTAACCTAATATAAAATGGTTATAATGATATAAATCTAGAATTAATTATATAGGTTTATTGAATTTATACAGTACCCAATACATATTTGAATCTATTGAAATTTGGAGCAACATGAATTTAGTAATACATCAATTATATGATAACATTCTATGTATTTAAACATTTTCCTCTAAACTCACTTACATTATTACACAACCTATTTTCAAATATCAATAAAAATTGTACCATTATCCTCAAGATAATATAACCAAATACTCTCTTAATGTTACTCACCAAATCCTTCATTTTTTCAACAATAAATTTATATTTATGTTGATTTAAGGTTCCTTCTAATCAAAGATAACTGAAGAAGATGAATATATTCTTACTAACCATTATTATATTATTTTTTCTATTAAACATGCAAAAATCATAAATAACCATCTTAACATGGATACATCCACATTTTTTCTAAACCTAAATGGATTATTGTTATTTTAATATCCAATTTTTTTATTTATATCCAATTATAGATAATAACATCATTCATCGTTATATACATACTACTGTATATATGATAAGATAAATTTAATTTCTAATCACAATTTATTGCATTTTTATAAAAATAAAATTAATTGATATTTTTTATTTTTGTAACATAATTATTATTCAATAATTATTATATATTATATACATTCTTACACTTCCATAAATTAGAAAATTATTACATATCTCAATCGTACATGTGGACACGAGCCTATATGAAGTGATATGATTTATTTTTATTTTCTATTTTCAATGGATGGTAATAAATATTGATTAAATAGATATATATATATATATATATCAAATTAATTATAAAATTATTATAATTTGTAAAGGAATTATTATTTATATGTATTTTTATAAATCCCTCATAAAATGCAATCATTAGTCATGCATATGTATAGACTACCAACTCCATGAAGAGATTAATTAAATGCTCGTAGAGATTATATAGATGGGTATAGTCATTTATAGGGAAAATAAATTTATACTTATTATATTATTGATATTTTTTATAATATGTAACCATAAACAAGGATTAATGACTATAACCATCAAATCAAATTGTACATGGAAAACATACCATATTTTCAAATAAAAAAAGATTTTAATAAAGGACCATTAATATTAGGGAAATTGAAAATTATAAGGTAATGATATATAATATGATATAAATTAATATGGATCATTAATATAATTATAAAAAATATATATTTATTATAAATGAGGTTTCAGTTAATATAATTCAAGTCAAGAGTTGAGGTAATGGTAAATGTATTAATATCACATCTTTTTGGGACTTTATATTTTATATTTATAATATGTAAATTATAATATCATAACCTTTTTAATCACATATATCCTCTAATAATATAATAATTTATATTTCTTAAAATTATATAAACCATACTAATATCTTATAAAACCAAAATGATCAATAAGTATCTTATTAATAAACCCAAACCCCTTTAATTTATTTAGTATGAGAACCATTATCCTCCATTTCAATCTTCTGGAAAAAAACCTCACTATTTTTTCTAAAATTAAAATTTTTATAGGGTTATTTTAACTTTATTTTTTTTAAACTATTTGTAAATAATATTTTCAAATGATTTCTATATGAATATATTTTGTCTTTTTACACAATATTGAATGGAATATTTCAATTTTACATGTATAACATGAAGGGATTTTTCATCCATATTATCATTCATTCATGATGTATATGGATATAAATCTATCCTCTTTTAAGACTAAAATCTCATTCATAATTGTCAATTTTTTTTAAATGATACAAAAAGAAACTTGATTTGTTCTTCTTGATATTCAATTTTTGTTAAAAATTATTATAAGAATGTTATCCTTCATCTCTATCATCTTATTTTAAGGATTTTAAATTTATTTTGATATGATATTATGATACCATCCACAATATTTCCCTCAATATACTATGATGGGGATGTTTTAAGAAGGATTTCATGTGTTCTATTTAATTATTATTGGAAAAATATGTTCTGATGAAATATCTATGAAACATATTTCATCAACACATGTTTTTCTATTATCAAGGTTTTTATTATCCTAAGGCTTTCCAATATATGTTTTTCTTATCTATTAAGATTTGAATAGAGTTATATAGCCCAAAAAGTCATTCGGTAATGAATGATATCATTAGAGATAATATTATCTATAATGTTGATTTACTCGACATCAATAAGTAAATATTTCTTCAATTTTAGTATTAACATTGATCCATAATTAAGGGAATGAATGAATATGGAGTGATCGAAAAAAATAATTGATCTTTTTCACTAGGATGGAGTTGTTGTTTATCCCTGAATAAGGAAATGATTTCTTATTCTTAATTGTTTACTAATAATATATGTCTTATGCTTTTTATATGTTCTCATAGATCATTATTGATTATTATTAACTTCAAAATCCTATAAGTTATTCCATTTTATGATCAATCATTATTCCATCATGCGTGATTGATAATATTTGTCTAATTTGACATGATTCCCATAATTTATGATAATTTTATCACACTTTTATATCAATAATATGATAACCTAGGATCATTAATTGATGTATCAATTATTTACCATCACTAAACATCTAATATCATTCATTATTATGATTCCTTTTCCCTAGGGTATGATTAATAGTTTCAAGAATGGTGTATCTATGAACGTTCTTATGAAATAAGAACAATTTATGAGATGTTGAGGATTCTTCCTGATCTAATTTTATTACATATATAATATTTAAATAAAATAAACAATTATTGTTGTTTTTAATAAATATTTTTTGGATATATAATGATTACTAATAAATAATTGTGTATTGTTTATTAATGAAATATTAGAGACAGAACAGTTTTATTATATCATGGTTTTATTATTTATTGATATTAGGCATTGAAAAACCATTGGTGAAAACCCTAGTGATAAGAAGATGAATAGGATGACTTCATAATGTTTAAGTGGGATATATATTTTTTAGTTTCCATGAAATGATTTAATTTTTTTGATAAAAACCATTGGATTAGAAATCTAATAGATATTTAACATGGGTGAATAAAACTATAAATTATGGTGGGGTATTAACTTGGTCATCACCAAGTTCATCACAATGAAGCCTAACTACAAATAGTGTATGAAACCAAAATTTGGTGTTTATAATATAATTAATATTCTCATTATGATCCATTATAATTAAAAAGTGTACTAAATCTATGTCAACCATTAATGAACAAAATGATATTTTAGATGATGTTAAATTTGAATTGTTTGAAATAATAGGTTATTAATTATGACATCATAAAAATTATTTTCATTATTGTAGGATTTATTACTCTTATTATTGATATTTGATACCCATTAAAAAAATTAGTTTTAGTTAATTTATAGGAATATATGGATAATGTCGAATGTGAATGAAATTCCCAATGCAATGACTGTCATCATGACAAACCAAATGAAATCAGATATAGAATTTGAAAAATTGAAATTTTAAAAATTCATTAATCATTAGATATTGTAAACAGCAAGGACTATAGTGAGATTTGAAATCACTAAATAATATAATCATGGAGTGTTCGGAATGATCATGTGGTAATGAGAAAGGGGGAATGAAATTTCAAATTTCTATATGATATGAATATTGGACGAAAAACCTTGGGAAATATATGAAAGGTATGATAAGATGACTTTTGAATAGAAAATAAAGTAATAGTGAAAATAAATTTCATGGAAAAATTTATCTTTCTATGGAAAGAAATAAATTTCATCATATGTTTTCCTTAATATTTTAATGTCTTTAATGTGGTGCACTAGAAAATATTATTTTTCCATTCCCTGATATAATAGATAAATCTTGGACCAAGGGAATAAGTAAGTGTATAATTTAGGATAATTATTTATGTGGATCATAATACATAAGTTTCGCATATACTATACTATAGAGTTGGGGGGTGACATTTTAATGTTGGTAGAATTATTCCAATGTCACATCTATTGATTTTTAAATTAGTGTAACTTTATGAGATTATAATCATTTATTATCAAATATTCCTAGATCCCAAATAAAAGTATTGAATAAGAAAATGTAATTTAAAATCCTAATTCAATATATGATCATATATTTTTTTAGGGGGATTATTAACTTCCAATGGAAATTACATCCATTATATATTTCTTATTACATATTCATGTCATGACATGCCTCTGCGGGCCATGAACCTAGTTATATAACCCTGTGAGTATCCTATAATACCGTGGTTTAATTCATATCATCTTATAAGAGATTAATCACTAAGGTATATTACAAGTCTAATAAATGTTACTATAAAACAACACATGTTTTTTCAGTGTGTCTTTTCCTCACACAAAAAACAAGATAATTTTCCCATGATCCCACCTATTGTGGCACTTATCCATCCCACATACACATAAATATTCTATTCTAATCATGTAGGCAACAAAAAATAATTGTGAAACCATTTAAAAGGGGTAGAAATATTTCTAAATAAAGACTCAATTTTTCATAAACCTGGTTGTCTATCCCCACATATATCATGTAATACCATGGATTCCTTTTTAAAAATCCATAAGATATTTGCCACTATGGTGACTTATTAGACAAATGACTTTCCTAAATCGTTTAAACGTATTCTTTCATTGTTTATCCTATCTCACTCTCACATGCACATAGAAACATTTTAAGTTGGTCTATCATTGTGGCTCTAGTAAATTCCAGCAACACTTAACTATGAAGTTTTAATTAGGTATGATCCAAAAAATATGATTCACTTTTTTCAGAGGTAGTAACATTTATAATTTTATATCTCACATTACCATGGGTCTTATAATTAATTATGGTTATTTACCTCACATGGTTGGGGAGAAAATAAATATTGAATATATTCTTTTTCTGTTTCGTTAACATTTAACTTCCTAGAGTTTCCTAGTATTCTATTTAATAGTTATATTTTCATTTTAGTAGAAATAACACCCAGATATACTCATATTTCAAGGACTCTTTATATAATGGTTCTAGTTGAGTTGAACAAATTGAAAAAAAACCTATGATAATCTAGAAAATGGATTTTTACACTAAAATGTATTCTTTTGGGCTACACATGTCCTATTTAATAAGATGATATACGGTCTATATAGGGATACTAACATTTTATACCTCACCATCATGCCACTTTTATAGAATACATAATATATAAAACAAATAAATTCTCAAGGACCATATTTGTTTTGTGACATTGGAATCTTCATACAAAAATGACTATTCTAGTGGAAGTTCCTCAATGTTCCTCACAATGATCATTCCATATAGTACACATACATAAATCAATTCTTCATAACTTAGGAAAAGGAAACATAAGAAAATGGTGAGATTAGATGATTAGTAATTCTATATAAGTAATATATATAAGAATAATAAAAAAATAATCATATGAAAACATAAGGATGACATTTGAAGATATTATGCATATCATAATATCATATGCATGAGTCATGAAATAGATATTAAATGTTCATAAGGTGATAATTAAAAGGAAATAAGAAACATCATCCACAAAAAATTAAAATAGTAATAAAACCCAGATCTGCGGAGGAAATGTAAGTGTATAATAATGGTTCACATAGTATTCAAGGAATTTCCCCTAATACCCCCTCTGTATTATTTTTTCACTTCGCATACAATCTTGGTATCTTTTGTTCACTCCCATAACCATTTTGGTATTCATGGTTGAATCACATAACAATCATGTTGGAAAATTAGTGTTATTTATATCTCATGACTTTTAAATATTTTCCCAATGCATTAGAGGGTGATATCAGTCCCACCTATCTCATAATGAAATCATACATATGTGTACCACATGAACATAAATAATTTATCATATTGGAACCAATTGAACTAAATGGGATTTATAAATATCATATGATCATATTGCAACACATAGATAATAAATGGATTTGATAAATATCCTTCCATCATCAACATAACCACACATATAAATAATTAGACTCTAAAATTGGAATCATATACCAAGAAAACCATTTGTTATATAATAAAAAGTTAATATATGTGTAAAATATTTTTGAAATAAACATTGAAAAAAATCAATGTATTCAATATCCTTTAATTTTTAAGAACAATTTAATTAAATGAAATTCCTCACAATTTTGAAATTATTATTTAAAAAAAAAACATTTTAAGCTTTTAAGGGATGATTTAATATAATACGAGGTTATGAAAACATAAAAACCATTCATTTTTTATAAGTTAAACAACATTTTTCTCTTACTTTTATAAAAATTGTGAAAACTTATTTCATTATGAAAATGAAGAATGATTTATTTTCATAATTTTAATAAAAATACTAACATGAATAAAACATTATTTACAAAATTATAGATATATATTAAAAATACATCATTTTTTAAGAAAGTTTTACATGGTTCAGAAATATACCACAAAAAATACATATGTATAAACAATCTCAGAATGTAATGAGATTGTAAATTTAATCCTTTTTCATGGAAAATCAATTTTCCAAACATAAAAAAATTATTAAAATATTTTTCTCATCTACGAGATTATGAGATCTTATAAAACCAATTCAAAATTAAATTAATCTTCAAACAATTAGATGTCTCCCAAAACACATTGAAAAATTTGAATCATATTCCCCATAAAATAATAACATTAAAAAAGCATAAAATTTCATAAAAGACGTATATTTAGGAAATTACATGCCAAATTTAAGTATATACTCTTCGTAAAACAACATAGATGCATACAAAATCATGTGTTAAAAAGAAGGATAATTAAGACAAAACTACCTTACTGATTTGGTTACTTTTGAACCGTAAACCCCCATTAAATAAAGATCATAAAATGGATACATAAATACACATAAAATGAAATATAAAATATATATAATAAATTCATGGGATGTAAATACCCCACACAATGTAAATGAGGGATGAATAAGGCATGTATTTAACAGAAATAAAAAGCGAGAGAAAACTTCCTTACCTTTTTTTGGAATCGATTAAAATATTTTGAAGCATCAGGCATAATGTATTAAGGTTATTAACTCATTCAAAAAGTATATTCAATTTTATTTTAATTTATATGATTATTTTATAACATATTATGATGCATTAAATATAATATTTTATTATTATTATTATATTGGGGGAGTTTTTTTCATAGTTTTAGGATCAATTTATTTGTTTAAAATTATGGATTTATTTAAAAATGATATTAAAAATATATAAGTATAATAAAGTAATATTAATTTATATATATAATTATAAATTCTATCATCATTCAATTTTATTTCTTATATGATGTTGATTCATTAAATTTAGCAATAATTATAAAAGTTTAGTTTATTTTGGAGGTTTTTCCCTAATCACAATGAAATGGTTTCAATTAATTCATATTATGTGTATATATTAGTTGGATAATATAAAAGAGGCTATAATATAAATATTAAAATCACATTTTATAAGATAAGTACTTATATAACCATCAATGAATTTGGTGTTGAAAAAAGAACAAAACATTCTTTAAGAAGGCGATTAACCAGCATAACATGAACAATAATTTCATTTTTATGAATATGTCTAGATGAGAAATGAAATGGATATGATATATTACATAAGAAAAATAAAACTAATTTTCATACATGATTATTGATTCCCCATGAATTTATAGATTAAGGGGTGGATAAAGTAGAAAATAAATGAAACTAATATTAGTACTTTTGGAAAATTACCTCATGATGATCAACTCCTTGAGAGACCCTTGAAGACATTATATTTAGTATTTTGGTGAGTAAAAAAGAACATGAATGTGGGGACAGTGTGTAAATGGTTTTTTGGATGATATTTGAGTATATAAAATTATTTTTGGGTCAAAATAGTTTTGTATTTATATTTTAGGACATGTGGGATTAAGTGATTAAATAAAAAAATATTTTATATTTGAAGGCGACCATTTTGACATGGCATTAAATTCAACCTAATTTTCTAGAAAGTAATTCTTCAGAGGCTGGATTCAGATGATACAAACATCATTAATACATTAAATGGTGATTTTTGATTTTTTTTAAGAAATTCTCCTTTTAACATTAACATGTTTCATTATTTACTTATACCTTAGTAATTAATTTTTTTTTGCTGTGATATCTTTTTGATATCTAAATATAAAATTCAGTATAAAAATAAAATTTTAAAAAGATTATTTGAAATTTGAAATAAAATATTCCAAATTCACATAAAATAATTATGGAAATTAGATATTAAATGTAACATCCCAGGTAAATAAAGAATATGACATTTCATATTTATCCATATTTGTGAATAAAATATTTAAATGACTTTAAAGGGGACGCTATGCTCGATGGCGTACCCAACACACAACAACGAGTTTCTTGGGAATCTTACGTTGCACTCTAATAATAAAATAATATTATTTTAAATGGTAGTTAACATGTAGCCGTTGTATTGGCGGGAATGGATAGAAATAACTAAAATATGATTTCATATGTTTTTAATTGTTTTTACATTTATCCAATAAAGAATAGAGGCTTAAAATACGGAAAGAATTCAATTTTAGGCGTATATGCCCTAGTTTTCACTAAAGGTTCACTTATCACCTTTTGATGTTGAACCATCATTAAATATAGTTTTGTTCACTCTTAAACATTCTTTTGGACCAAATAAAACTCTTATTAAGAATCGGGACATCAAAATTTACTTTGTGTAAATTTTTGGTATCTTTCCGATAAAGTTCATTTTTTTAAGGAATAGTGTAAAATGTTGTATTTTAATTCAAAACCACTTTTTAATCTAATTTATTTATATGATTAGATTATCTTTTGAATTGGTTTTAAAGTGAAATTAGGAAATATTTTTACCATTTAATCCAATAGTGGTGGTTGGAATTAATTTCACTTTGAAATCGGACTTAAACTGGTGTCAATCTTTTGATACTTATTGTTTTATAAAAACACGCTATTTGCTCTGACAGCGGGAATTAATTATTAAATTAATTAATGTGACTAATATGTTTTGAATTTTGTAAAACGGACTTCATTTTTGAATTCAGAATATCAAATATAGCTTAGGGTGAATTTTTGGTAATTTTCTGAAAAACTTCAATTTTTGATGAATAGTGAAACCACTAAGTGATAATCAAGCAAACTGATTTTTCAGTTAAATGAAAGTTTACCACTAATGTGTATTGAATTTTGAAAATCCGACATACATGGTTGTCATTAAGAAGTAAAATGTGGTTCAATGAGATTTTAATAATTTTTTTGGTGAATAGTAACTTATTAAGTTTTTAATCGCGATTAGTGATAATTAGTGTAGTTTAAGGTATAAATAATACTTTAAAAAAATGAAATGACCTAGACACATGTCACAACCCTATTGGTTGTGTCATGGCCGACCAAGACAAGCCATGGCCTAACTTGGGGACCCCATGGATCCACTTTTGTTGGGAAATAACATAAAATACTTTTTATTTAATGTTAAAGTGAAAATGACACTAACATAGTATGTTTTACTAAAACAATTTTTAAGTGGGGTTATACAAGTCCAAATTTTGATTATAAATAGTCATTGGAAAGCTAAAAAGATTTCCTATATCATAGTATTTTTTTTTTATAATTTTTAGACATTAAAGAAATTAAATTATTTATGACATAATAATGATGCAGCGATGACATCATTATTTGACAATTTAATTAAAATGGAAAGATAATGAAAAATCTACAATATACACATGGACAAAACCAATTGGATGAGTGGATTTCGATGCCTTATCACCTTATCCACGAATTCTATCAATGTGGGACCCTTTATAACCGAAAAGCATTTTCAAATAATGTAATATTTCATTGCTTTCCAAAAGTGCCCCTCCTCTCCTCTTATAAAAGGCCCCCACCTCTACCTCTTTTCCCACACCCCTCAAGCCTTTGGCTCGGCCAACCCCTGCCCATTTACTCTCTCAACATCCCTCTCCTCATCCTAGAGGATCCCCTTTGGGCAGAATCCTTTCAAAGGAAGCCTTTAGGCTCAAATCAAAAGGAGATTACACTTTTAAAGGTAACTCATTCTCTCTTGTTCATTTGTTTTATTTTGCTTCTCCAAACCTATAATCTCTTTTTATTTACTTCTTTTGTAACAACACCAGTATCTTCAATATACTAGGATGTTGTTACAAGATTTATTTTAGCTACACTCTCACACAACTACATCAAATGGTTAAAGAACATACGGTTTCCGTGGACGGTGAAATTCTACCTCCCGAAACGATGATTGTTCAATACTCATTTAACACCTTCAAAGGTGGCCATTATGATGTCACTATATTTATATATGATATATAATATGTTTATTTTTTATTTATGCTTCTGTATTTTTCATTTTTGTCTTACCTTTGTGGCTTCCATTATGGGTATACGCGATATCTTCATTTAAGGAAGTGCGGACTACCGCCCCCTCAAAGTGATTTGATTCGTTAAATACCATATGTGGGATGTATAAAGGATGGAAATATGATATTATATATGATATTATACTGGAATTATAATATACCTTTATATCATTATTATTCCATTCTATAAAATACGAAATAGAAATGAAAGTAGCGTTCATGCGTACGTACGGCTTACCGTCTCCATGAACGGTGCATTTCATTTCTTACCTCTAAATGATTATGTAATGTTATAAATGCATGAATGTACTGGATATATATGAAATATATGATATCTACATAATGAATACAATTCTGGATATAATAAACATTTGGCCACACGAACAACATGTAATTGTAAGAAGACCACTTTCGACTTAAGAACCAAATATCGGCAAAACAAATATTATTAACTTAAATGATTACATAATGTTTATGACAAGGTAATAAGTGGTATAAAAGTAATAATGAACTTGAAAAGGGTTCTTAAGGAATTAGAAATTAACTCAAGTTTATTATTCAGGAGATTAAAGAATGATCGAGTCAAGTCGGACCCGAGGTAAGGGATCCTGCAACTCTCTTTCTTTTTAAGTACATTCTTTTATGTAATTTCTTTTAAGCTCATCTTTATTATGATTGGGATGTTATTTTATATTACTCCTACTGTAATTTTTATGTTCATGTGATGAGAGACCCTATTCTCTCTCATCAATCCTTTTGGAAGTTATGTGGCGCCGTTAGGCTGCCGAGTTTTCGTAAGGGATTTTTCATCTCACTTTTATCCCCGTGAGATTTATGCTACATTTGCCACAATTTCCTTTGAGTGGTGTATGTACTGCCCATTATTCTACTCTTTGTGTAATATACTTTCGTTTATGAGTATTTACATCAATGATTTATTGCCCTTCTTTCATGGGGTGTATGTTTTGAAAGATACCCAATTCGGTAAGGGAACCTTTCACCCTTCCTCTTTTTAAAAGACTTCTTTTATTAGGTCTTTTAATTTACATATTGTTATGTTGGGATATGTTCTCATATATCCTTAATGATGTAAATTTTGTGTCCAAGTGATGAGATACTCTTTTTATCTCTCATCAACTCATTTTGATGTGACGCCGTTAGGCTGTCAAGGGAACTTCTTAACCCAATTTCGATTTCTTTGGGTTCAACTTGTAGTCATTAAATATGTCATCCATTGAATATGTGTGAATGACCTTTTATTGTTTTACACTTAATATCCACTTATATTGGGTGTCTATATATTTGTCACACTTATTTTTTGAGATTTATTTGTCCTTAATTTAAGGATACCTTCTCTATAAGGTATTTCATCACATTTGACATTTCTATTGAGGGTTCATTGTTGTTATGCACCAATTCACTCTTATATGGTGTATATACTGTCCTTTGGAGTATTATATCATGAATCCTTTTATTCTCATGATATTATAAAGTTCTGACTAAATGTTATTCCTTGATTATTGTATTCAAGTGTCTCTAATTTTGGTAAAACCCCTTTAACCAAAATATCGTTTTAAATGTTTTAATTATTTGTTCTTATTAATATCCATGTTTTCAAAATGGTTTTAAGGATTTATTTATATGGATATTAATGGTTTAAAATGTTAAAAGCTTCAAGGTGGTATGGGACACTTTGATTCAAAAATCTCTTTATTAAATGTTTTAAATGGTTTTGGAAATGGTTTCTTTTTGAATGGATTCATTATTTCAATATCTTAAACTGTTATATTGTGTTTGAAATGTGGAAATGTTATGTTTCCTTTATTCATGTCTTATGTGATACGATTATGTTATGGTTCTTGGGCATTGTTATGAAGAACGGGTGGTTCCGTGATAAACTAAGGGCGGGTGAGCCCGATATAGCTCTCCAATGCATTGGGTAACGCGAAGGAGTGAAACGTTAAGGTTTCTCCGAAGAGATTTAGGGAATATACTGTGATGGGTATTCCAAACGTAACCAAGAGGGTTACTCCCTACATAAGAATGTTATGAATGCCTCAAGTTACCTTTATGTCTTATGATTTCTATGATTTATTCATGGTTTGATGAGGTATGTTAAAGTGCCTTTGTTTTATGGGTAAAGTATGATTTCATTCTTATGTATATATGAACTCATGTTTCCTTTCCATATTTTTATAACTCTTACTGAGCTTTTTATGCTCATCCCAAGTTTCTGAAATGTTTTTCAGGTCAAGAGGAAAGGTACATGATAAGACGTTAGAGTCAAGGATGTGTTAAGAGAGAATACGTGTTATATTTTAAATATGTTCCCGTTGATGGGAAGAATGAATGCTGACTTTTATGTAACCACTTTGTTTAAATGTGGAATGTAATGCAAGTTTCATGATCTAATTCTCTAAAACTCTAAACCTGAAAAGATCCTCAATGTGTAATCTTGTAATAACTCAAGATTAAGTAAGTTTTAAGGCTGGGGCCTTATAGTTGGTATCAGAGGTCGGTTTAGATAACTTTAGAGGTTAGGGTATTCTTTAAGCATAAGTGACATTACCATAATGGTTAGAATTTCAGAAAGAGTCCTAATTTTAGATAATGTGAATGAGTAAGTATATCTTAGAGTCTACCTTCCTCATTAGTACATGATGTTTTTGTTGATATACTCACACTGACATTTATGTTTTTAGTGAATGGATGGATCTAGCAGGCACCAAAGTGACAATGGGTTTGAAGGAAACTGTGGTGGTTCTCTGATTATGATACTAGATGAGATAGGGGATTCAATGAGGAATCTCATAGTTGTTCTAAACCAACTATCAAGGATCCATGATCAATCACTTCAACCTTCGTGAGTTCTCTAATGCATCATTTACGAGATGGCCAACTCGATGTGGAAATTCAGGTAATAATTATTAAGGTAACCATTAGGGTTTATATGATCCTTACTTTTTAGGTAATTATGGGTTACTCTATGATATGATGGAAAAGGAAAGGAATGAGATAAACTTGAGGTTAAAATATGTTATGAATATTTTTGAAGATTTTATCTCATTTTGGGGAATGTTTTGAGAATTATATAGTTTTGGAAAAAGGACAACACGCAGACCGTGTGACATCCCGTCGCGTCGGACAAAGCTGCGGGAATCGAACCCACAACCAAAGTGCGACTGGTATTTATCGCCTACCACTGGACTACGTGAAGTCCCTGGTTAGTTTGACTGATTATTTTTGGTTATATGATTTTATGAATTAAGAGTAAGTTGATTTTGGGTTATTTATAAAAATGATTAACCTATCATGGAGGATATGTGATTAGGTTAATTACTTTTCAATACTAGACTTTAGGAGCAACTAATGTTGTTTGGAGATAAATGTTACGATTTAACATGGAAGACTGTGTGACTAAATCCTTCAAATATTTGGGTTTCAATATTATATTAGGTTTACTTTGAAGAATTTTATGGACAAATTGTTTATCGGATGGTCCTCGTTGAACTTTGGGTTTTGTTGGACAAATTTTAGAGATTAAGAATAGATTTTCTTTTTATAAGGGGTTATCCTTTTCTGGATTATCTGATCTTGTACTAAACTTTTTGGTTTTGGCTCTGGTTTAAGCCTAAAGACATAGGATGTACATAGTTCTCTTTTGTGGATTAGGTGATTCTCTAGAAGTTGATTATAGTACTCTTAATGTGAACAAGTCTTCCTAAATACTCGTCTTTTGGAGAAAATATGAGTTTGTGAAAGGAATATAATAAAAGTTGAAAGTCAATATGATAAGTGATTATGTTTCCTTATGAATAAATTCCTCAATAAAAAGTAACTTAAAACAAAAATGTTGTATATTAACTTTTCCTACTGGGGAATCGAATACCGTTTAACCCATCACAAGTTTGTGATTTTCTCATTGTTAACTTTCTCCTAAACATGTTTTCTATCACTCTCCATAAGAACGTGACCCTATGTTTTCTCCTCCATGTCCATATTTTCATACTTGGAATCCTAGTATGGGTTAACTCGAGTGACCTTTGTACTTATCTTTCTTTATTTTAAAGTGTTTGTTTTACCGACTTTTGTTCCGATGTGGGACTTTCAAGGATGTTTCCAAGCGCAATTTTAAAATTGCGAGGACGCAATTCCCAAAAGGGGGGAAGGATGTAACATCCCAGGTAAATAAAGAATATGACATTTCATATTTATCCATATTTGTGAATAAAATATTTAAATGACTTTAAAGGGGACGCTATGCTCGATTGCGTACCCAACACGCAACAACGAGTTTCTTGGGAATCTTACGTTGCACTCTAATAATAAAATAATATTATTTTAAATGGTAGTTAACATGTAGCCGTTGTATTGGCGGGAATGGATAGAAATAACTAAAATATGATTTCATATGTTTTTAATTGTTTTTACATTTATCCAATAAAGAATAGAGGCTTAAAATACGGAAAGAATTCAATTTTAGGCGTATATGCCCTAGTTTTCACTAAAGGTTCACTTATCACCTTTTGATGTTGAACCATCATTAAATATAGTTTTGTTCACTCTTAAACATTCTTTTGGACCAAATAAAACTCTTATTAAGAATCGGGACATCAAAATTTACTTTGTGTAAATTTTTGGTATCTTTCCGATAAAGTTCATTTTTTTAAGGAATAGTGTAAAATGTTGTATTTTAATTCAAAACCACTTTTTAATCTAATTTATTTATATGATTAGATTATCTTTTGAATTGGTTTTAAAGTGAAATTAGGAAATATTTTTACCATTTAATCCAATAGTGGTGGTTGGAATTAATTTCACTTTGAAATCGGACTTAAACTGGTGTCAATCTTTTGATACTTATTGTTTTATAAAAACACGCTATTTGCTCTGACAGCGGGAATTAATTATTAAATTAATTAATGTGACTAATATGTTTTGAATTTTGTAAAACGGACTTCATTTTTGAATTCAGAATATCAAATATAGCTTAGGGTGAATTTTTGGTAATTTTCTGAAAAACTTCAATTTTTGATGAATAGTGAAACCACTAAGTGATAATCAAGCAAACTGATTTTTCAGTTAAATGAAAGTTTACCACTAATGTGTATTGAATTTTGAAAATCCGACATACATGGTTGTCATTAAGAAGTAAAATGTGGTTCAATGAGATTATAATAATTTTTTTGGTGAATAGTAACTTATTAAGTTTTTAATCGCGATTAGTGATAATTAGTGTAGTTTAAGGTATAAATAATACTTTAAAAAAATGAAATGACCTAGACACATGTCACAACCCTATTGGTTGTGTCATGGCCGACCAAGACAAGCCATGGCCTAACTTGGGGACCCCATGGATCCACTTTTGTTGGGAAATAACATAAAATACTTTTTATTTAATGTTAAAGTGAAAATGACACTAACATAGTATGTTTTACTAAAACAATTTTTAAGTGGGGTTATACAAGTCCAAATTTTGATTATAAATAGTCATTGGAAAGATAAAAAGATTTCCTATATCATAGTATTTTTTTTTTTATAATTTTTAGACATTAAAGAAATTAAATTATTTATGACATAATAATGATGCAGCGATGACATCATTATTTGACAATTTAATTAAAATGGAAAGATAATGAAAAATCTACAATATACACATGGACAAAACCAATTGGATGAGTGGATTTCGATGCCTTATCACCTTATCCACGAATTCTATCAATGTGGGACCCTTTAGAACCGAAAAGCATTTTCAAATAATGTAATATTTCATTGCTTTCCAAAAGTGCCCCTCCTCTCCTCTTATAAAAGGCCCCCACCTCTACCTCTTTTCCCACACCCCTCAAGCCTTTGGCTCGGCCAACCCCTGCCCATTTACTCTCTCAACATCCCTCTCCTCATCCTAGAGGATCCCCTTTGGGCAGAATCCTTTCAAAGGAAGCCTTTAGGCTCAAATCAAAAGGAGATTACACTTTTAAAGGTAACTCATTCTCTCTTGTTCATTTGTTTTATTTTGCATCTCCAAACCTATAATCTCTTTTTATTTACTTCTTTTGTAACAACACCAGTATCTTCAATATACTAGGATGTTGTTACAAGATTTATTTTAGATACACTCTCACACAACTACATCAAATGGTTAAAGAACATACGGTTTCCGTGGACGGTGAAATTCTACCTCCCGAAACGATGATTGTTCAATACTCATTTAACACCTTCAAAGGTGGCCATTATGATGTCACTATTTTTATATATGATATATAATATGTTTATGTTTTATTTATGCTTCTGTATTTTTCATTTTTGTCTTACCTTTGTGGCTTCCATTATGGGTATACGCGATATCTTCATTTAAGGAAGTGCGGACTACCGCCCCCTCAAAGTGATTTGATTCGTTAAATACCATATGTGGGATGTATAAAGGATGGAAATATGATATTATATATGATATTATACTGGAATTATAATATACCTTTATATCATTATTATTCCATTCTATAAAATACGAAATAGAAATGAAAGTAGCGTTCATGCGTACGTACGGCTTACCGTCTCCATGAACGGTGCATTTCATTTCTTACCTCTAAATGATTATGTAATGTTATAAATGCATGAATGTACTGGATATATATGAAATATATGATATCTACATAATGAATACAATTCTGGATATAATAAACATTTGGCCACACGAACAACATGTAATTGTAAGAAGACCACTTTCGACTTAAGAACCAAATATCGGCAAAACAAATATTATTAACTTAAATGATTACATAATGTTTATGACAAGGTAATAAGTGGTATAAAAGTAATAATGAACTTGAAAAGGGTTCTTAAGGAATTATAAATTAACTCAAGTTTATTATTCAGGAGATTAAAGAATGATCGAGTCAAGTCGGACCCGAGGTAAGGGATCCTGCAACTCTCTTTCTTTTTAAGTACATTCTTTTATGTAATTTCTTTTAAGCTCATCTTTATTATGATTGGGATGTTATTTTATATTACTCCTACTGTAATTTTTATGTTCATGTGATGAGAGACCCTATTCTCTCTCATCAATCCTTTTGGAAGTTATGTGGCGCCGTTAGGCTGCCGAGTTTTCGTAAGGGATTTTTCATCTCACTTTTATCCCCGTGAGATTTATGCTACATTTGCCACAATTTCCTTTGAGTGGTGTATGTACTGCCCATTATTCTACTCTTTGTGTAATATACTTTCGTTTATGAGTATTTACATCAATGATTTATTGCCCTTCTTTCATGGGGTGTATGTTTTGAAAGATACCCAATTCGGTAAGGGAACCTTTCACCCTTCCTCTTTTTAAAAGACTTCTTTTATTAGGTCTTTTAATTTACATATTGTTATGTTGGGATATGTTCTCATATATCCTTAATGATGTAAATTTTGTGTCCAAGTGATGAGATACTCTTTTTATCTCTCATCAACTCATTTTGATGTGACGCCGTTAGGCTGTCAAGGGAACTTCTTAACCCAATTTCGATTTCTTTGGGTTCAACTTGTAGTCATTAAATATGTCATCCATTGAATATGTGTGAATGACCTTTTATTGTTTTACACTTAATATCCACTTATATTGGGTGTCTATATATTTGTCACACTTATTTTTTGAGATTTATTTGTCCTTAATTTAAGGATACCTTCTCTATAAGGTATTTCATCACATTTGACATTTCTATTGAGGGTTCATTGTTGTTATGCACCAATTCACTCTTATATGGTGTATATACTATCCTTTGGAGTATTATATCATGAATCCTTTTATTCTCATGATATTATAAAGTTCTGACTAAATGTTATTCCTTGATTATTGTATTCAAGTGTCTCTAATTTTGGTAAAACCCCTTTAACCAAAATATCGTTTTAAATGTTTTAATTATTTGTTCTTATTAATATCCATGTTTTCAAAATGGTTTTAAGGATTTATTTATATGGATATTAATGGTTTAAAATGTTAAAAGCTTCAAGGTGGTATGGGACACTTTGATTCAAAAATCTCTTTATTAAATGTTTTAAATGGTTTTGGAAATGGTTTCTTTTTGAATGGATTCATTATTTCAATATCTTAAACTGTTATATTGTGTTTGAAATGTGGAAATGTTATGTTTCCTTTATTCATGTCTTATGTGATACGATTATGTTATGGTTCTTGGGCATTGTTATGAAGAACGGGTGGTTCCGTGATAAACTAAGGGCGGGTGAGCCCGATATAGCTCTCCAATGCATTGGGTAACGCGAAGGAGTGAAACGTTAAGGTTTCTCCGAAGAGATTTAGGGAATATACTGTGATGGGTATTCCAAACGTAACCAAGAGGGTTACTCCCTACATAAGAATGTTATGAATGCCTCAAGTTACCTTTATGTCTTATGATTTCTATGATTTATTCATGGTTTGATGAGGTATGTTAAAGTGCCTTTGTTTTATGGGTAAAGTATGATTTCATTCTTATGTATATATGAACTCATGTTTCCTTTCCATATTTTTATAACTCTTACTGAGCTTTTTATGCTCATCCCAAGTTTCTGAAATGTTTTTCAGGTCAAGAGGAAAGGTACATGATAAGACGTTAGAGTCAAGGATGTGTTAAGAGAGAATACGTGTTATATTTTAAATATGTTCCCGTTGATGGGAAGAATGAATGATGACTTTTATGTAACCACTTTGTTTAAATGTGGAATGTAATGCAAGTTTCATGATCTAATTCTCTAAAACTCTAAACCTGAAAAGATCCTCAATGTGTAATCTTGTAATAACTCAAGATTAAGTAAGTTTTAAGGCTGGGGCCTTATATTAAATCAATCTCATAGACACAATTAATAAGAAGGGTTTTACAGTTAAATGTTTAAAAGTACACAATGTTTTTATATCCAATTTGAGGTTAAATTATTTCCGATTAACTAAATTATATTATATGATAAAAATAACTCGAATTTTACTTTTAAAAAACCAAATCGATTTTTAACTATATATATATATATGTATTATTTATGGAAAATATATTTTGAGCTAAAATGCCCTATTTTTTACTATTCATCCAAAAAAGATGTTTCTTAAACAATTCCAAAAAAAAATCAAAATTTAATTTTTAATTTTTATTTTAAAATAATAAACCTATTTTTAATTTAAATATTCTTAAATTTTCAATATTTTTAATGAATAATGGTTATCGATTAAAAGCTGGTAAAATTACTATTTTAAAAAATATAGGCTTTCTAGCATACGATTGAGCTGGTTCTATTTGTATGGAAATAAAATATTATAGATGAATAATAAAAATATTTTATTCTATATTTAAAATATATATTTCAGTAATATTATTCACCAATTTTAAATTATATAATATATAATGAAGGAAAACATTTTAAAACAAAAATATAAAAATAGATCCATTATAATCAATTGGTATATATTTTAATTTATAATGACTTTTTTTGGATATGGATTTATATTATAAAACTTATATTTTCAAATGAAAATTAATAAATTAAATAAATAATAATTTAACCCATATTTTATATCATAAAATATTTAGTCACTATATTTTAATAAAATACTATTGTTTGGAAAAAGGCAGTCTTTGGTGTTACATAAGATATCGATGGAAATAAATGTGAGGTGTCCAAAACAAAGAATGTCATTATTTATACTACAATATAATAATGGTGTTTTATATATCAAAATATAATAATAGTTTTTTTTCATATAAGAAAATCAATATTTAGTATTCTATGAAATAAATAATATCTAAATGATTAAATTAATTTAAAAAAAATTCACAAAATCTTGTTGTGTTACATTTTACCCCACATAAATTAAATTTTAGCCAATAAATACATCTAGGTTTTTAAAGTATCAATACATATTTTTTTATATTTTATAAACCAATATCGTAAGAAAGAATAAGAAGACATTATTTTAAAATGTAAATGATTGAAGATAATAGATACCCAAAGTAAATAGTAATTTGGTTTTTTATTAAAGGGAGGATATGTGAAGATTGGATAATAGAGATAAATTATAAAACATCATATTGATTGATAAATATCACTAATCAGAAGAATGTTGGTGATCTATAGAATATTATGAATAAAAATTCTATAAACTAAAGAAGCATGAAATATGTCACTTATATCTTCAAAATGATGACAGAAATACAATATTTTACATCAGGATCCATCTTTATAATGTTAAATAATTTTCATGAGAAGATATAATTACATTATTTCATCATAATATCAACCTTTTTTGTTCCTAGATCAATTTCCACCACACCACATTTATTAAAAATGTATGTTTAATTTTTCATTTGTTATGGACTAAAATAACATAAGATCCATGATAATCCATCTCATATTTCATTAGTTACCATAAATTGTTTTTAAAATAGGATATCTAACATGAATAAAAACTAATATAGTGATATAATAATTTGATCTCACCAAATATGACATTAAAACTTCATCAATGTTTAACCTTATAACCCTTTGGAATGATGAAAATAAATGTAGATACCCAAAGCTTGACATACATGGAAATTACAATACTTTTGCAGAATACTTAATATAAAAGAAAAATAGACACACAAGGACCGTAATAGTTTAGTGTCTTTGGAAACTCAGAATATAATCTTCTAATCGGGGTGAAAGATCTTCAACATCTCCCATAAAGATCTTCTTTTTTTAAACCTAAATCCTTTCTTTTTTATCTTGGGGAAAAGAAAACATAAAAGGGTGAGCTCAAATGCTCAGTAAGGGTAAACAAAAGAAATATCAATTACGTCATATTCATAAGAACATATCTTTTGGAAATCGTAACCTGCAAAAGAGATCATAATTTCATAAAATGGGCTAAATCATAGTAGTGAAATGTAATCCCAATAATCATAACATAAAACATGAAACTTTGTGGCATACACACATAGTCATAGATAATCATTTCTTATTAGTCAAGACTCATTGCCAAGACTATCTTAGTGGGCAAAGTCCATTTCTGAACCGAGTCACCCTCGTTTCAGTCCTGTTTCACTGAACTGGTATAACCTACCATTACAGCCATGTCTATCTTATGAGATATAAAATCATTACCAAATGCATTGGAGGGAGATATAGGTCCCACCCATCTCATAATTACACCATTCATATGTGTTCCAAAAATTCCTAAATCATACATCATTGCATAACCCATTTAATAAAAATGGGAATCTTAAACATCATGACATCATAAAACAATTCATTTAAGATAAAGGAATTCATAAAAATATAATTCCATCACAACATAATCAAATCAATGTAATAATATGTATAGAAACAAAACCCTTTATTATCTTAGATGGAAAATAATTTTGTTAAAACACTTGAACTCCATTCCTGAGGAAAATATCCTGTATACTTCAAAAACATTTTCCTTTATTAACATGTCATAAAATTTAAAACTAAAAGAAGTTGATTAAAAATAAACATGAAAACATGTAAAGGAATATTCTTGGAAATAATGTTTTAAAAATCCATTCATGCCGTATAAGTTAAAAAAACATTCTTCTCGTACTTTTGTCAGAAAAGTCAAAAAGTACCTCGTACGAAAAATGACAAAAGATTCCTTTCATATCTTTTACTCAAAACTCACCGAAGGGTCAAATTGGATTTAATCAATTGTAGGTGGATGGAAATAATATTACATATTGAGGAAACATTGATTTGTATGATAAAATACACCCTAGTAAATGCCAAAGTATAAACAATCTCGGATAAAAATTAGATTGTGATATTTCCCTTACCTTATGTTCGATATGATTTGTACGCATCCGAAACTCCTGTATAATTATATAAATAATTTCCTTAAATTAATACAGAATAATATTCATTGTTATGATATCATATATGGTTCACTTCTGACTTTATATTACCCGTTCTTTTGTAAATTCCATGTTAAAGAAACGTTTTGGGTAAAATCGTTTCATTTATCATAGGTGTTTGGACTTGTTGTTCTTGACATTATTATTACTTATATCATTTTTTACTTACTTCCAGAATATAAAACATGATTTATATATCATATATATTCAGTATATATATATATAATAGATAGATAAATGAAATGAAACACACCGTTCATGGAGACGGTAGTCCGTACGTACACATGAACGCTGTTTTCCGTTCAATATTGTCTTGAATGGAAGTAAGTAGATGAAATACATATATAAATAAATCCAGTAGCTTTATAATGTCATATATTTCATTATTATTGATTATATATACTTTATAATCATTCTTAAATGGTTAACATGGAGAATGAATCTCATTACGTCGTGGAGATGGTAGTCCATACGTACGCACGAGCGATGATATCGTTCTCATGATCATGAACTTGTGTTTAAGTGTATGTATACTATTTCAGTATCAATATCACTTTATAATAATTATATATAGTTACTCATTACACCATTATACCCATCCATTTAAGGTGGTGGCGGAAAATAGATTACACCACGGCGTGGAGACGGTATTCCGTACGTACGCACGCGCGGTGATTTCCTTTTTCCGTAGGATGGATAGAAGGTTAATTAGAGTTGTTTCATATTTATAATCACATATCAGTATATAAGAAATACTTATGTTATTACATTATCATGAAACAACTAAAGAAGAAGAATTTTAAGAAGAAATAAATTGAAAAAGATCGGTAATGGATATTACCTCTTTTTGATGCGCCTTTTCTTAACCTCCACTTAAAGAACAAAGGATGGTCTTTGAAGAAGACCAGGACCTCAAGGATGATAATAGGGAAGTTGAGAAGAGATTATTTCAGGGGTTGGCCGATCATGAATGCTCAAATTGGTGTGAGGAGGAGAGGGAGGAGGTGCCCTTTTATAAGGGAGGAGAGGGGCACCTTAGGAAAATCTCAAAATATTATTTTATATTTAAGGTCAAATTCGGTTTATAATGGTTCAAAAGGGTCTTATTTCGAATCTAAAGTGGGTATGGGTCGAAACACTCTCATCCAATAGGATTTAGACATGTTTATGTTATTATTTTAACCTTATCAATTAGATTTAACTCTAAGTTAAATAATTAAACTTTTACCGTGTCTTTTTGTTTTCTTACACTATATGGTTAATAAACTTACTATATAAAGACAAACGAACTCCATGTTTTTTATAATTAATATATATAATCTTATCTAAGTCATTTGGCCTATCCTTAGATTTGTAGGAATAAAATAACAATTAATGATATAATATTTTTTTTAAAAACTAATTTATGTCAATTTTGACACTATTTGGTACATGATTTTTTATGAAATTTATAACAGAATGATATGTTCGAACCAAGTTGGATAAATCAACAATAACATGTCATATTAACCTATAAAATTAGTGTAAGTCAGAAAAAGTCTCAAATTACATTTATTTGGGCATTTATAACATCAATTATGTCAATATTTTATTAATAAGACAATTACTGCATCATCTTTGTGTCATAATAAATGATAATTATTTAATCCCTAAAAATTCTAAATAAATTCCTATGATGTAGATAATTGTATTAGATTTCTGGATACTATTAAAATTCGAAGTTTCCTGAAGTTTATCACTAGATTAAAATTATTTTACTTATAAGATCTAAGAAAGTGACATGTTGTCACATTCTTTGGTTTTAATAATAAATAAATTATTTCCAATGATAAAATTTAATTAAATGAATATAATACGACCATAAGGTGATATGGGCCGACTTTTAGTCATCCAATAGGATTTTAACATTTGTTAGGGTAATTTTAAAATATTATATGCACCCTTAATTACCCGATTTTCCTTTAACTATGGTAAATAAAATTTACCGTAGTTACTATTCATAATTCCCAAAAATAAAAAGTATCTTATTAACATAATTTGGATCCACTGATTCCAAATATGGAATCCATCTTTCCAAATTCTATACAAAAAATTTTCAGAAATTAAATTATAATTAATCCCGTTGTCGAAAGAAAACAGGTTATTCTTTAAAACATTGCAAAAGATTGAACTGATTTAACCAACGAATTCAATGTAAAATCAATGCTAATGAGATAAATTATATTAAATGGTAAAAATATATTCTATTTATACTTTAAAACCATTAAATACTATAATTTAACCCCATAAGATATTAAGATGAAAAAAGTTGTTTTTAATTAAAATATAGCGTGTTTTTACTATTCATTAAAATATGAAAGTTATCAGAAAAATATCAAAACATTATCTAATGTAAACTATTATATACTGATTTAAAAGAAGAATTTTATTTTGTCAAATTGAACATATAAACATGTCAAAAACTATATTTAATTTGGGTGCGCCATCAAAAGGCGGCAAAACTGCATTTTTTGAAAAATACTTATTTTACCCGAAAAAATTATTTTGTTCTTATACCATATTCTAGAAAATGTGTAAGATGAATAATAATGTTATAAAATTCAAAATTTATTTAATACTATTCATAACATCTAGTTCATAAAAATATTATAAAAATATATCGTTGTTTAGTAAAACCCGGTATTGCGTATAACACACGCTATCGAGGAAGGTCACGATTGCGTGTAATGCAAGCCAAGTCATGGTTGCGTGTAGTTCTCAACTCCTTTGTTGTTGCGTATAATAGAATCCAACAATATTTTATTTATACATTGAATATATATATATATACACTCAATGTTGCGTAGAATAACATCTATCAAATGAACTTGAAATTGTGTGTAACAAGAGCAAAGAAAAGTGTTGCGTATACTGCAAGCAAATAGAGTGTTGCGTATAGCGCAAGATAATCTTGGTGTGTCATACAATAGAATATATGAATGAAATTAAAAAGAATGTATCTTATAAAATCTCGGGTTGTTACATTCTACCCCCCTTAAAATGAATTTCTCCCTCGAAATTCGTCGGGGTTACAAATGGTTTACTATTCAAAAGTTTCTTTAATAGAAACCCACATCGTAAAAAGGAATACCAAAACCAGTCTTTAAAATCAAAAGTATGAAACGTAACAGTTACCCAAATAAACTAATCACTGGCTTTCCATGTAACATCCCAAGGTTTTCTAAAAATAAATTGAAAATGCTTGAAATTTTTTTAAGGTATATATTTATAAGTATCCTTTAAACATAATTTTATTTCTTCTATGTTTTGAATTTCAAGAAACTGTCATCTACAATTGTGTTCAGTATGTTATTTAGAGTCTGATGGAAGAAACTTTTTTTTTGGTGAAGAGTAACATCCCCTTATGAATAGTAATATGAATAGTAATATGACCTCATGAATAGTAAATAATATTATTATTTTATTTTCCCATGTCAATGGGATAATGGGATCTTAATTAATTTTCCAATGTCACATAAAACTAATTGCACTTCAATTTTGTTATTTTTCGAATTAACTGTGACCTTATTTAAAAATTAAATTAATAATATTTAGAAAATTATTTTTGAAAAATGGAGTTCATTTTTGAATTCTTCACATCGAAAAATGGTTGGGGTAAATTTTTGGTATTTTTCTAAAACCCTTGAATTTTCGGTGAATAGTGAAATACGGTAAAATACCGTATAATCAATTTATCATTAAAAATGCACTATTTATGACATCATAAGTGATGCAAGGACACTTTCTTCGAAATCACATGATATTATCACTATTTAGGGCCACTTGATTTGAGATTATTCATAGTCTTGATAAAAATATTATAATAATAAATAAAATAATCTAAAATACCTCCCCTCCTCCACTATAAATACCACCCTCACTCCCCTCTTCCTCCCACACCTCTAAGCCTTGAGCATTGTCTAATTTCTGCCAAATTCCCTCCCCAATCTTCTTCCCCACGTCCTAGAGCTTCTGGTCTCACCAAAAGACCAAAATCAAAGCCTTTAAGAAGGATCTCAAGGAGAAGAGATCAAGAGGTAAACATCCTCTATCATTTCCATTCTTTCCTTCAATTTCATTTTATTCTCTTCCTTTCCCATTGTCTTTTGTTGGGATATTTATTTTAATATTTCCCCTTACTGTCCAAATTTGGTAGGAATGATGAGATATTACATTCCTCTCATCAATCTTATTTTTATGAAATTTTAAGAGACGCCGTTAGGCTGCCGAATTTTTGTATGAAATTTCTCATGTTTTCTTCATTTCCAGATTCCCTTCTCTTCGTTCTTCACCCACTCTTATCCAAGAGGCATGAAATCTCAAGAATCACATATATTCTGGATGTTTTCATGTTTATGGAAAATTAAAAATCATTATTCCTCTCCTCTCTCACTTATTTAAATAATCAAAAAACATTGTCCATTTGTGTCGAATTACCGATATCGTGGACGATGTATTTTCAATCTCCATTAATTATTTCAAGTCTGGTCATGAAACCATTTATATGGTTGAACCAGGTTATAATATATGTTTTATGAATCATATAAGGTTCTGGAATTCTTTTGTACTCATGATTCAAATTTATAAGACTAAATGAAGTTGTAATTATCAAAGAACCACTTAAATTATCTAAACGAACATAATTAATGTTTTAACTTATAAATCATCATCATATAAAGCACCAAAGTGATAAATGGTATAATTTATGGTACTGGAATTATGTAAATACTACTCCATTCCAATTCTGGAGTTTCACTTCCAATCAACAAGAAAGAATCATCATGAACCGATTGTGAAAATCACAAAAGAACTCACCCAAAATAATGCAAGGAACAAAATACTAACAATTAAGGGGTGAAATGAGGTTATGAAATGACCATATAAGATGTTATAAACATTAATATTTTTCTATAAAGTACTAATAACACCCTTTTGACCATTATACAAGAGTTTTAAACAATTTTGAAGTAATACAAGCCCAAGGTAAGGGAATTCTTAACCCGGTTTCCATTCATTGGGTTAACCTTCTACTTCTTAATTTATGTGCTATTTAAATTGATTGTGTGATGGGTTCTGTTTATATTATGTTTCATTATGTGTATTTACAGAGTATATACATATTCCATCCACTCTATTAAGTCTCACTTCAAGTGTATGCTGTTTATAAGGGACTTTTCTTCTACAATCCTCTTTTAAAATTCTATTTTACAATATTCAAAACAAATGTTTTTATGCTATTATTTATGTTGTATGATTATGTTTTGGTTATTGGGCATTGTTTATAATGAAGGTTGGGACCTATATTTCCCTCCAATGCATTGGGTATGATTAAGTTGGAGGTCGGCCGTATGGTTACTCCAAGTGTAACTGCGATGGTTACACAAAGTAAGGTAGCCGTGAGGGTTACAAATTTTAAGGTAGCCAATATGGTTACAAGATTATGTAAGTAATTCCCCAATATACCTCTATGATTATAATTATGTTTGTGTGGATCTTGTGTAAATCTCATGTTATTCTATGTAAGATTTTATGGGTGGAAATCATGTCTTTTGAAAATGTTTTCATACGACATGCGTATTCATGGACTAATGTGATTTTTCCTTTTTTTCATACCTTACTGAGCTTTTGTTCTCATCCCAAGTTTTTAAATGATTTTTCACAGGTTAATGATGAGTAATACAAGGAAAGAATACATGTTAAATGTTTAAGAATTGTCAAGGAGTCTTGTTTTGTGTTTTAATGTTTTATATTCTGAGGATAATGGAAACTGATTTTATGATATCCACTATGTAACAATGTTTAATGTTATGAATGTTTTGTCTTAATTATCTAAAGCTCTAAACATGAAAAGATCCTCAATTTAAAATGAAGTGTTTTCTTGATTAAATTCAATATTATGTATGAAATAAGTGCAGGTCCTTAGAGTTGGTATCAGAGGATAGTTTAGATAACTTTAGGGGTTAAGGTGATTCTAATAGAATAACATAAATAATTCTCACCCTATGTTTAATTTGTTATAGCATTTAAATATTACCATGTTGCTTCATCTAAGAAATGTTTGTTTGGAATGGTTGTCCGCAGAAGAAACATGGATGCTGAAGAGGATAGGTACCGACAGAATGACATCCTTCCTGATCAACAGCCCGGAATTGTAGGGATTGGAACCGAGCAGTTTGTGACAGTAATGGCTCACCTAACACAGGCAATAAATGGTGGTGGCATCCATGCAAGATGACAAATAGAAGTACCCCAACGGAACATGAAAGTGTTGGAACATTTTATGAGACAACATCCTCCTGCATTCAATGGATCTTCTGACCCAGTGGCAGCAGAAGGATGGATTAAATCCCTTGAAAACATATTTGATGTTATGGGATGTTCGGACAATCAAAAGGTAAGTCTTTCCATTTATCGTTTTGAAGGGGAAGCTGATCAGTGGTGGTCAATGGTAACTAATATCAGCGGTAGAGAGGATTTTTATTCCTTAGTGTGGGATGAATTTAAAAGTCTTTTTCTTGAAAAATATTTTCCTAAGGTGGTGCGACATAGAATGGAGAAATAATTCCTTGAATTGAAACAAAAGGAGGAAGGTTCAGTGGCTATGTATGAGGCGAACTTCACCCGACTGGCGAGGTATGCACCAAATCTTATTCTGGATCTCGATACCAAAATCAACTGCTTTTACTCAGGATTGAAGCAAAGGTATCGAAGGGCATTGGACTCCCGTGAATTCAAAAGTTACGAGAAACTTGTCTGATGTGCTGAGAGGGTAGAGATGGAGTTTGCTGACAATCACATGCAATTTGGAAACAAAGAGAAGAAGAGGTCCAATTGGAAAGCAATGGGTAAGAATCAACCAAGGAAATCTGATGGTAAGAAAATACAGTTTCCAGTTTGTGAAAAGTGTGGCAAGAAGCACCCTGGGGAATGTCTTATCAAAACTGTGAAGTGTTTTAAATGTGGTATGTTTTGACATATGGCCCTAGATTGCAATGAAAATGATCCAAAGACTAATCCTGATAAGCAAACTGTAAAGTTTTTTAAATGTGGTGAGATGGGTCACTATGAACATTCCTGTCCAAAGAGGGATCCAAATGATGCAAAGAAGCCAGACTACAAGCAGAAAGGTGTAGTGAGATCCATTGCGACTACGTCAGCAGATGTTGGGCCATCCAATGAAGTTGTATCAGGTACTTTGTTTGTTCACTCAGATTTTTCTAAAGTTTTGTTTGATACGGGGTCTACACATTCCTTCATCTCTGAGGAATTTTCTAGTAAATTGGAAATATCACCTCAACAAATGATACCTGAACTTGTTGTTAAAATACCAGGGGGAAATGTTATAGCAAAGAGGAATTATAAGAATATTTCTATTGTGGTATGTGGAAAGACTTTACCTGCAAACCATTTTGTTTTACCCTTAGTCGAGTTTGACGTTATTCTGGGGATGGACTGGCTTTCTGATTATCATGATAAGATTGATTGTAGAGCTAAAGAAGTTGTTTTTCAGAAAGAGTTTCAGTTTTTATACAAGAATGAACCCATACAATTGATAACATATCAAGAAGCTGAGAAACTACTGAAAGATGGAAATGAAAGTTATCTGGATCATATTGTTGAAAACAAGGGAACTATTCAAATTAATGATGTCCCAGTGGTAAATGAATACCTTGTTGTTTTTCCTGAGGAGTTACCCAGTGTCATACCTAAACAAGAAGTCGAATTCAAAATTGACTTAGTTCATGATGCTAAGCCAATTTCAAAACCCCCATATCGTATGGCTCCAATAGAACTTCTTGAATTGAAAAATCAGTTGCATGATTTTCTTGTCATAGGCTTCATTCGTCCCAGTACTTCACCATGGGGATCCCCTGTTTTGTTTGTTAAAAAGAAAGATGGTTCCATGAGACTTTGTATTGATTATAGAGCTCTGAATAACATCACTATTAAAAACAAGTATCCATTGCCTCATATTGATGACTTGTTTGATCAGCTCCAGGGAGCTCAGTACTTTTCCAAGATTGACTTGAGATCCGGATACCATCAGCTGAAGGTGAAGGAGGATGACATCCCGAAAACAGCCTTTCGTACTAGATATGGGCATTATGAATTTGTTGTTATGCCATTTGGGTTAAATAATGCACTTGCTGTATTCATTAATATTATGAATAGAGCATTTCATGAGTTCTTGGATATGTTTGTGGTTGTATTTATTGATGACATTCTGGTTTTTTCTAAAAATAAAGAGGAGCATGAAAAACATCTAAGGGTTGTTTAAAAACTTTAATAGAAAAGAAACTATATGGAAAATTCAGTAAGTGTGATTTTTGGTTGCAACAGATTTCTTTTCTTGGGCAAATTGTAAATAAGGATGGAATAACAGTTGATCCTGCAAAACAAAAGTTGTTGATGAATGTCCAAGACCCACAAATGTTACAGAGATTCGCAGTTTTTTGGGCTTAGCAAGTTATTATCGACGGTTTGTTAAGAACTTTGCACAGTTATCTATCCCAATAACTATGTTAACACGGAAAGGGGTTAAATTTGTTTGGACATAGGAATGTGATGTTTTCTTTCAGGAACTAAAGAAGAGATTGTTGAATGCTCCAGTTTTGGCCTTACCTTCCTGGAATGGTGAGTTTGTCATCTACAGTGATGATTCTTTGAAGGGTCTTGGTTGTGTTTTGATGCAGAATGATCAGGTAATTTCCTATGCTTCGAGACAACTTAAACCTCATGAGATGAATTATCCCACTCATGATTTGGAATTGGCAGCTATGGTTTTTGCTTTGAAAACATGGAGGCATCATCTATACAGAACCAAATGCCAAATATATACTGACCATAAAAGTCATAAGTATATATTCACTCAGAAGGAATTAAACATGAGGCAGAGAAGATGGCTAGAACTGATAACGGATTATGACTGCACGATTAATTACCATCCTGGAAAAGCAAACAAAGTAGCGGATGCCTTATGTCAGAAAAATCATGCATCATTAACCATGCTACGTTTGGAACGTGATCCATTGATTAATGATTTGATAAATTTTGGCTTAGAAGTTGATGGTGAAAGGAATATATCTGTTTTGTTTCAGGTTTCAGTGCAGTCTTCGTTTTCAGACAGAATTATGAAAGCGCAGAGGGAAGACCGCGAGCTACAGAAAAAGGTAGAATTGGTTAAAATGGGTAAGTTTTCATAATTTAATCTTGATAAAGATTGTGTTTTAAGGTTTGGAAAATGGTTGTGTGTGCCTTGTGATTCCCAGATGAAGAAAGAATTGTTGTGTGAAGCTCATAGTTCTCCATTTTCTGTTCATCCTCGAAGTACTAAGATGTACAGAGACCTTCGGGAGTATTACTGGTGGAATGGTATGAAAAGATATATTGCTGATTTTACAATGAAATGTTTGACATGTCAGCAGGTTAAAGCAGAGCGGCAGTTACCGAAGGGGATGCTTCAGCCTTTGCCAGTGCCACAATGGAAATGGGAGAATATATCCATGGATTTTGTGGTGGGACTACCAAAGACATCTCTAGGTAACAATGCGATATGGGTTATTGTTGATCGGCTAACAAAGTCTGCTCATTTTCTTTCTATTCGAGATACAATGACATTAGATCATCTTTCTCGATTGTACCTCAAAGAGATTGTCAGGTTACATGGAGTTCCTCTTTCCATTGTGTCTGACCGAGATCCCAGGTTCACTTCTAAATTTTGGAAGGGACTTCAGAAGTCTTTGGGCACAGAGTTGAATTTCAGTACAGCTTTTCATCCTCAATCAGATGGGCAGTCAGAACGAACGATTCAAACTTTGGAGGATATGCTTCGAGCATGTTCAATGGACTATCAGGGAAGTTGGGATCAACATCTTTCACTAGTTGAGTTTTCTTATAATAACAGTTTCCATTCCAGTATTCAGATGGCACCTTTTGAGGCCTTGTATGGAAAGCAGTGTCGGTCTCCTGCGTTTTGGGATGAAGTCGGTGAAAGAAAGTTGATGGGGCCAAAATTAGTAGAAAAAGTGGATGAGAATGTGAGGATGATCCAGCAACACATGAGGACAGCTCAGAGCAGGCAGAAACGTTATGCAGATAATAGAAGGAAAGACTTCTCTTCCAAGGTAGGTGACCATGTTTTCCTTAAAATATCTCCTTGGAAAAGTGTGATGCGTTTCGATAAGAAAGGGAAACTAAGTCCACGGTTCATCGGTCCTTTTGAAATCTTGGATAAAGTTGGAACAGTTCCGTACCGCGTAGCTTTGCCTCCGAGCTTGTTTCAGGTACACAATGATTTTCATGTTTCGATGTTGAGAAAGTATGTTCCAGATTCATCACATGTCTTCAGGCCGGAAGAAGTTCAGCTAGCAGAGAACCTTTCTTATAAAGAAAAACCGGTTCAGATTCTTGATCGAAGAGAACAGGTATTGCGGAATAAGGTAATCCACCAGGTAAAGGTTTTGTGGAGAAGCCACATGGTTGAAGAAGCAACATGGGAGTCTGAAAATGCTATGAGGGAAAAATACCCTCAATTGTTTAATAAGTAAATAAAATTGTGGGGACGCAATTTCAAGAAGGTGCGGATAATGTAACATCCCAAGGTTTTCTAAAAATAAATTGAAAATGCTTGAAATTTTGTTTAAGGTATATATTTATAAGTATCCTTTAAACATAATTTTCTTTCTTCTATGTTTTGAATTTCAAGAAACTGTCATCTACAATTGTGTTCAGTATGTTATTTAGAGTCTGATGGAACAAACTTGTTTTTTTGGTAAATAGTAACATGCCCTTATGAATAGTAATATGAATAGTAATATGAATAGTAATATGACCTCATGAATAGTAAATAATATTAATATTTTATTTTCCCATGTCAATGGGATAATGGGATCTTAATTAATTTTCCAACGTCACATAAAACTAATTACACATCAATTTTGTTATTTTTTGAATTAACTGTGACCTTATATAAAAATTAAATTAATAATATTTAAAAAATTATTTTTGAAAAATGGAGTTCATTTTTGAATTCTTCACATCGAAAAATGGTTGGGGAAAATTTTTGGTATTTTTCTGAAACTCTTGAATTTTCGGTGAATAGTGAAATACAGTAAAATACCGTATAATCAATTTATCAGTAAAAATGCACTATTTATGACATCATAAGTGATGCAAGGCCACTTTATTCGAAATCACATGATATTATCACTATTTAGGGCCACATGATTTGAGATTATTCATAGTCTTGATAAAAATATTATAATAATAATTAATATAATCTAAAATACCTCCCCTCCTCCACTATAAATACCACCCTCACTCCCCTCTTCCTCTCACACCTCTCAAGCCTAGATCATTGTTTAATTTCTGCCAAATTCTCTCCCCAATCTTCTTCGCCACGTCCTAGAGCTGCTGGTCTCACCAAAAGACCAAAATCAAAGCCCTTAAGAAGGATCTCAAGGAGAAGAGATCAAGAGATAAACATCCTCTTTCATTTCCATTCTTTCCTTCCATTTTATGTTATTCTCTTCCTTTCCCTTTGTATTTTGTTGGGATATTTCATTTAATATTTCCCCTTACTGTCCAAATTTTGTATGAATGATTAGATATTCCATTCCCCTCATCAATCTTTTTTTATAAAATTTTAAGAGACGCTGTTAGGCTGTCGAATTTTTGTAAGAAATTTCTCATGTTTTCTTCATTTCAAGATTCCCTTCTCTTCATTCTTCACCCACTCTTATCCAAGAGGCATGAAATCTCCATAATCATGTATATTCTGGATGTTTTCATGTTTATGGAAAATTACAATTCATTATTCCTATCCTCTCTCACTTATTTAAAGAATCAAAAAACATTGTCCATTTGTGTCGAATTACCGATATCGTGGACGATGTATTTTCAATCTCCATTAATTATTTCAAGTCTGGTCATGAAACCATTTATATGGTTGAACCAGGTTATAATATATGTTTTATGAATCATTTAAGGTTCTGGAATTCTTTTTTACTCATGATTCAAATTTATAAGACTAAATGAAGTTGTAATTGTCAAAGAACCACTTAAATTATCTAAACGAACATAATTAATGTTTTAACTTATAAATCATCATCATATAAAGCACCAAAGTGATAAATGGTATAATTTATGGTACTGTAATTATGTAAATACTAATCCATTCCAATTATGGAGTTTCACTTCCAATCAACAAGAAAGATTCATCATGAACTGATTGTGAAAATCACAAAAGAACTCACCCAAAATAATGCAACGAACAAAATCCTAACAATTAAGGGGTGAAATGAGGTTATGAAATGACCATATAAGATGTTATAAACATGAATATGTTTCTGTAAAGTACTAATAACACCCTTTTGACCATTATACAGGAGTTTTAAACAATTTTGAAGTAATAAAAGCCCAAGATAAGGGAATTCTTAACCCGGTTTCCATTCTTTGGGTTAACCTTCTACTTTTTAATTTATGTGCTATTTAAATTGATTGTGTGATGGGTTCTGTTTATATTATGTTTCATTATGTGTATTTACAGAGTATATACATATTCCATCCACTCTATTAAGTCTCACTTCAAGTGTATGATGTTTATAAGGGACATTTCTTCTACAATCCTCTTTTAAAATTCTATTTTACAATATTCAAAAGAAATGTTTTTATGCTATTATTTATGTTGTATGATTATGTTTTGGTTATTGGGAATTTTTTATAATGAAGGGTGGGACCTATATTTCCCTCCAATGCATTGGGTATGATTAAGTTGGAGGTCGGCCGTGTGGTTACTCCAAGTGTAACTGCGATGGTTACACAAAGTAAGGTAGCCGTGAGGGTTACAAATTTTAAGGTAGCCAATATGGTTACAAGATTATGTAAGTAATGCCCCAATATACCTCTATGATTATAATTATGTTTGTGTGGATCTTGTTCAAATCTCATGTTACGCTAAGTAAGATTTTATGGGTGGAAAGCATGTCTTTTGAAAATGTTTTCATACGTCATGCGTATTCATGGACTAATGTGATTTTTCCTTCTTTTTCATACCTTAATGAAATTTTGTGCTCATCCCAAGTTTTTAAATGATTTTTCACAGGTTAATGATGAGTAATACAAGGAAAGAAGACATGTTAAATGTTGAAGAATTGTCACAGAGTCTTGTTTTGTGTTTTAATGTTTTATATTCTGAGGATAATAGAAACTGATTTTATGGTATCCACTATGTAACAATGTGTAATGTTATGAATGTTTTGTCTTAATTCTCTAAATCACTAAACTTGAAAATATCCTCAATGAAAAATGAAGTGTTTTCTTGATTAAATTCAATATTATGTATGAAATAAGTGCGGGTCCTTATATTCCACGTAGGAGAACATGGGTGAAAATATGGATATGGAAGAAAAATCTAACCATCAAGTTCTGATGGAGAGTGGTAGAGAACATGGCTATGAAAAATCCAACAATCGCAAAGCCATAAATTTGTGATGATCTAGGGTACCATCTGATTCCTGAGATATAAGATCACTAGGACAACATTTTTGGTTTTCAATATCATTTCCCTAAAGATGGAAAATTTGAATTAGAAGAAATACTTACTTGATTTTGGTACAATCTCACTGTTGTTCGTGAATTGAACGATTTCCACTTCATCCCTTAATGAAATGAAGTTGAATTTGTTATTCGTGATGTGTTAGCAGATCATGTGATAGAATGACGGGTCATTCCATCTGTCTCAGACAAAAGGTTAGAAAAAATTATATACATAAGTCGATCTATAGTGAGATTAATCATATATGGTTCATAAAATGGACTTATACTTCATATATCATACTGCTTAATATACTCAAACTAGTTTCTACTAAACAGGGACTTCTTGTAGGCTAGTGGTAGGTGATAAAGGCCAGTCGCACTTCGGTTGTGTGTTCGATTCACACAGCTTTGTCCGACGCGATGGGTTGTCGCCCGTCCTGCAGGTTGTCCTTTTTATATTACAATAACATCCCATCAACAATATCAAAAAAGTTTTATCCTTAAACAGTACTAACTTATGTCCAACATAATCCATTCCAATATTTAGGCTTATCTAAAATACTCCGGTCCAAGCTCATAGTATAGAGAAAATGATCATGTGAATACCATCATTTATCCCTCATATATCTTGTTCATCACATTCCAGTCATGTGAATACCATAATCATGTAATCTCTTGAAAAAATCATACACATTGAATCTTAGTGAAAACATGAGTGGTTTCAAAAGATAACTCTTTACACATACCAAAATCCTCAAAATTTTATATACTCAAACCATGATATAACTATTTCATTATATCAGTAATGAGCTCATGAATACTATCAAACATTTAATTTTCTCCTTATCCCTTCATTATGCGCTTATCATCTACTTTCCAAAAATATGTGAATAACCTTTCATGGATACCAGTACCATTAATCATAAAATTTCAAAACTCAAGGAAATACAACAGTGTAACAATCCATAGATGTCTCTTTATTCCATAGTACCATGAGATTACTTTTACAACCTTACACTTGATAAACATGTAATCATTCCACTACCTTCTTAAACCATTGACCGGGCTTCAACAATTCTGTAATCTCACAAATCATTTGTAGTCTCTTCATCATCATCAACATAAATACTACCCATACGACCATACTGATTCTCTTCATGAGACATTCCCTTAGGTCATTGGTTTGCATACTTCACGTACATTCCACATTTAAAAAATTTAACCATTTTTGATGTCATAGCAAGACCATTATCCTCATCCCTGGTGTTACCTGAACCTTTTCCTTTGCACTTACTAGCATTGTGTCCTTCTTTTCCACACCCAAAGAATCTTCTAGTTCCTTTGAAACATTCTCTTTGATGCCTCTTCCCACATGATTTACATAAGGGAAATTGAACTATCTTTCCACTATGATCATCATGAAACTCCATCTTTCTCTTATTATCCGAGTCAGGAAACTTACCAAATTTTACTTTATTGATCATATTATGAGATTGCTTATTCGTCAGAATAATGATGTTTGGACCTCCAAATCCCATTTCATTTGGTTGCTCATCATTCCATTGTCCATCATATCCTCCATTATTGTTAATCATCTTGGTTCCAGCCATTTTCTAAAACCCAAAAAGAGTAGTGTGAGAGGAAAAAATCATAATAAATGGAAAGTAACTTCAATATCTTACATCATTGTTATAATATAATATCGTTACCATAGTTCTAGGACTATATCCTATACGTATACTTATCCTTAGGGACATCCCTAGACATACCTTAGAAATATCTCTAGGGATCTCACAAACATTTTCGCATCCTAGTTTCCAAAGGTTGACTAAACCATTCCTTTGATACCAACTATAGAGACCCGAAGCTTGACGTACATGGACATTACATTACTTTTGCGGAATACTTAATACATAAGAAAAATAGACACACAAGGACCGTAATAGTTTAATGTCTTTGGAAACTCGGAATATAATCTTCTAATCGTGGTGAAAGATCTTCAACATCTCCCATAAAGATCTTCTTTTTTTAAACCTAAATCCTTTCTTTTATGTCCTGGGGAAATGAAAACATAAAAGGGTGAGCTCAAATGCTCAGTAAGGGTAAACAAAATAAATATCAATTATGTCATATTCATAAGAACGTATCTTTTGGAAATCTTAACCTGCAAAAGAGATCATAATTTCATAACATGGGATAAATCATAGTAGTGAAATGTAATCCCGATAATCATAACTTAAAACATGAAACATTGTGGCATACACACATAATCATAGAGAATCATTTCTTATTAGTCAAGACTCATTGCCAAGACTATCTTAGTGGACAAAGTCCATTTCTGAACCGAGTCACCCTCGTTTCAGTCCTGTTTCACTGAACCGGTATAACCTACCATTACAGCCATGTATATCTCATGAGATATAAAATCATTACCCAATGAATTTGAGGGAGATATAGGTCCCACAAATCTCATAATTATACCATTATTATGTGTGCCACAAATTCATAAATCATACATCATTGCATACCCTATGTAATAAAAATGGGAATCTTAAACATCATGACATCATAAAACAATTCATTTAAGATAAAGGAATTCATAAAAATATAATTCCATCACAACATAATCAAATCAATGTAATAATAGGGATAGAAACAAAACCCTTTATTATCTTAGAAGGAAAATAATTTTGATAAAACACTTGAACTCCATTCTTGAGGAAAATATCCTTTCTACTTCAAAAACATTTTCGTTTATTAACATGTCATACAATTTTATACTAAAATAAGTTGATTAAAAATAAACATGAAAACATGTAAAGGAAGCTTCTTGGAAATAATGTTTTAAAAATCCATTCATTTCGTATAAGTTAAAAAACATTCTTCTCGCACTTTTGTCGGAAAAGTCAAAAAGTACCTCATACGAAAAACGACAAAAGATTCCTTTCATATCTTTTACTAAATACTCATCGTAGGGTAAAATTGGATTTAAACAATTGTAGTTGTATGGAAATAATATTTCATATTGAGGAAACATGGATTTGGATGATAAAATACACCCCAGTAAATGCCAAAGTATAAACAATCTCAGATAAAAATGAGATTGTGATATTTCCCTTACCTTATGTCTGATATTCTTTGTACGTATCCGAAACTCCTGTATAATGATTTAAATAATGTAATTAACTTATTACAGAATCATATTCATTGTGATGATATCATATATGGTTCACTTATGACTTTATATTACCCGTTCTTTTGTAAATTCCATGTTAAAGATGCGTTTTGGGTAAAATCGTTTCATTTATTGTAGGTGTTTGGACTTGTTGTTCTTGACATTATTATTACTTATATCATGATTTACATACTTCCAGAATATAAAACATGATTTATATATCATATATATTCATTATATATATATATAATAGATAGATAAATGAAATGAAACACACAGTTCATGGAGACGGTTGTCCATACGTACGCATGAACGTTGTTTTCCTTTCCTTATTATCTTGAATGGAAGTAAGTAAATGACATAAATATATAAATAAATCCAGTAGCTTTATAATGTAATATATTTCATTATTATTTCTTATATATACTTTATAATAATTCTTAAAATGGTTAACATGGAGAATGAATCCCATCGCGTCGTGTAGACGGTAGTCCGTACGTACGCACGAGAAATGATATCGTTCTCATGATCGTGAACTTGTGTTGAAGTGTATGTATACTATTTAATTATCAATATAACTTTATAATAATCATATATAGTTTCTAATTACACCATTATACCTGTCCAATTAAGGTGGTGGCGGAAAATAGATTACACCACGGCGTGGAGACGGTATTTCGTACGTACGTACGCACAGTGATTTCCTTTTTCCGTAGGATGGATAGAAGGTTAATTAAAGTTTTTTCATATTTATAATAACATATCAGTATATAATAAATACTTATGTTATTAATTTATAATGAAACAACTAAAGAAGAAGAAGTTGAAAAAGAACGAAATTGAAAAAGATCGGTAATGGATATTACCTCTTTTTGACGCGCCTTTTCTTAACCTCCACTTAAAGAACTAAGGATGGTCTTTGTAGAAGACCAGGACCTCTATGATGATACTAGGAAAGTGGAGAAGAGATTTATTTAAGGGGTAGGCCGAGCTTGAATGCTCAAATTTGTGTGAGGAGGAGAGGGAAGAGGTGCCCTTTTATAAGGGAGGAGAGGGGCACCTTAGGAAAATCTCAAAATATTATTTTATATTTAAGGTCAAATTCGGTTTATAATGGTTCCAAAGCGTCTTATTTAGAAGATAATGTGGGTATGGGTCGAAATCCTCTCATCCAATAGGATTTAGACAATTTTAGGTTATTATTTTATCCTTATCAATTAGATTTAACTCTAAGTTAAATAATTTAACTTTTACCGTGTCTTTTTGTTTTCTTACACTATATGGTTAATAAACATACTATATCAAGCCAAACTAACCCCAAGTTGTTTATTATTAATATATATAATCTTGTCTAAGTCATTTGGAATAACCTTAGATTTTTATTAATAAAATAACAATTACTAATATAATATTTGTTTAAAAAACTAATTTATGTCAATTTTGACACTATTTGGTACATGATTTTTTATGAAATTTATAACAGAATGATATGCTCGATCCAAGTTAGTTAAATCAACAATAACATGTCATATTAACCTATAAAATTAGTGTAAGTCATAAAAAGTCTATAATTATATTTATTTGGGCATTTATAACATCAATTATGTAAATATTTCATTAATAAGACAATTATTACATCATCATTGTGTCAAAATAAATGATAATTATTTAATCTCTAAAAATTCTAAATAAATTCCTATGATGTAGATAATTGTATTAGCTTTCTGGATACTATTCATGTTCGAAGTTTCATGAATTATATCACTAGATTAAAATTATTATACTTATAAGATTTAAGAAAGTGACATGTTGTCATATTCTTTGGTTTTAATAATAATTAAATTATTTTCATTGATAAAATTTAACTAAGTGAATCTAATACGACCCTTAGGTGATATGGGCATACTTTTAGACATCCAATAGGAGTTTGACTTTTTTTAGGGTAATTTTAAAATATTATATTTACCCTTAATTACCCTATTTACCTTTAACTATGGTAAATAAAATTTACCGTAGTTACTATTCATAATTCCCAAAAATAAGAAGTAGCTTATTAACATAATTTGGATCCACTGATTCCAAATATGGAATCCGTTTTTCCAAATTAAATACAAAAAACTTTCAGAAATTAAATTATAATTAATTTTGTTGTCGAAAGAAAACGGGTTAGTCTTTAAAACATTGCAAAATATTGAATTGATTTAACCTACAAATTCATGGTAAAATCAATGCTAATGATATAAATTATATTAAATGGTAAAAATATATTCTATTTATACTTTAAAACCATTGAATATTATAATTTAACCACATAAGATATTACGATGAAAAAAGTTGTTTTTAATTAAAATATAGCGTGTTTTTACTATTCATTAAAATATGAAAGTTATCGGAAAAATATCAAAACTTTATCTAATGTAAATTTTTATATCCTAATTCAAAATAAGAATTTTATTTTGTCAAATTGAACATATAAACATGTCAAAAACTATATTTAATGTGGGTGTGCCATCAAAAGGCGGAAAAACTGCATTTTTTTAAAAATACTTATTTTACCCGAAAAAAATTATTTTGTTCTTATACCATGTTCTGGATAATGTGTAAGATGAATAATAATGTTATTAAATTCAAAATTTAGTTAATACTATTCATAACGTCTAGTTCATGACAATATTATAATAATACATCGTTGTTTAGTAAAACCCGGTATTGCGTACAACACACTCTATCGAGGAAGGTCGTGATTGCGTGTAATGCAAGCCAAGTCAGGGTTGCGTGTAGTGCACAACTCCTTTGTTGTTTCGTATAATAGAATCCAACCATATTTTATTTATAGATTGAATATATATATATATACACTCAATGTTGCATACAATAACTTCTATCAAACGAACTTGAAATTGTGTGTAACAAGAGCCAAGAAAAGTGTTGTGTATACAGCAAGCTAATACAGTGTTGCATATAGCGCAAGATAATCTTGCTATGTCATACAATAGAAGATATGAATGAAATTAAAAAGAGTGTATCTGATAAAATCTTACGTTGTTACAATCAAATACTTTATAAATAGCTTAACAAAATCATCTTATCATTTATCGTCCATATATGAGAATGAAGGTGTTGGTTGTCACAGTCCAATCATGTAAATAACGTAATCATGTATTCTATTAAAACATGGTAATAATCTGAATTACAATGAATCCTTATTTAAAACACTGATGTTTCCGTTTTAATAATTTTGTTTGATATATTATTTATATCCCAAAATGTTTTAAACATTCTCCATGATAGCACAACCCACATGTCAAAAAATCATTAACCAGTACCCATGAAATCCATACCATCCCATTTTCTTATTCATATTAAAAATATAATTATCTAAACTTCATTATCATAATATAAGGATACAATTTAGGTTTACCTTTCCCTTAATCATCAACATTCCACCTCAATATCTTTTAATGGTTACTAGTACTATTCAACATAGTCTTTTAAATAATTATGTAAGAAACACAATAGCCTAATATAAAGATACTCCGTTACTCTTTCAAACCATAAAAATAAATTTAAAACATTTTTAATGAATTCTATTATATAATCACATAATCATTAAACCACTTCATTTTTGTACTATAATTTTATAATAGTGATCTCATGAAATTTACCTTCATCCCTTGGCTTAATAGGTGTCTAATATCGATCATCATCACTATCTCTTCAGTTAGGTCATTGGTTAAAATTATTCAAAGTCTGTTTACACTTTTAGATTTGTGGTGTTGATGTTCCCTTTGTGCAACATTTTCTCTTTATTCTCAATGTTATCAATCGTCTCCACAACACATTGACAGTCAAAATATGAATGAACATACATTCATCACATAAAACATTTAGTAGACCACTTATGATAATTTTCGTCATTATTACTGCATGACACATAATGTAAAGTAAATATCATCATCTATTCCCCATGGTAATTATATTTTCATTCTAAAATAATATACCTATTCTTTATGAAGCCATGTGATATATATTCAACTCCAACCTCTATTTAAACATTTTTTTCACAACAAAAACCTCTTCATATCTACTATGTTCTTCTATGAATAATTCTATTATAAGGTTTAATATTAATCCCCTAAAGAATATATCAAATTTACATTTGGGTTGGATAATAACTTTTTATGTGTTCCTTGAAAGTCTCATGATATTATCCAAGTAGAAAATTAAATATTCATCATCCCTTTTCACCGTCTTGTTTTGATGAATGAGGAAAAGTATGTATTTTAAAGCATACTATTGAACACATCACAATTCATTGATTCAAATTCATCTTGATTCCTTTTATTCTTAATTAGAGTAAAAAACTGAACCACTTCACATTCTAATATTAAAATATCCAAAATAACATTTTCATTATCTGAACACTAGAGAAGAGATTATATAATTTTAGAATGATTGATCTATTGTTTTGAAACACATGGATTAGAATACCCATTAAATGAAGTTCAATGATTCCTCATAAATTACTCAGCAGAATATTGTTCCCTCCATTGATCATTTGGATGGACACATTGATTAATATGTTATGAAAGTTGTGTAAGTAGCACAATAGTATTTTTCATTCCATATACCATATAATTCGGTTTCTCAGGAGGGAAATCATTGCATTGTTTTTTGGAATCAATATTAATGCAATTTAATTGAGTTCTTTAAAGTAAATTAAACCAAAGACAAAGAGTATGAAATAATTATCATAATGTGGAACCACATAATCATGAAACATCATATATAGTAAATATAAATTATGACACCATCCTTAATTTATTACATCCCAGTTTCATCCTCGATTATTAATTTCCAACATATATTTAAATCCTTCATAATGTTTCATGAAGAGTTATTTATTTCCCCATCAATATCCCTAGGTAGTGTCAATCCATGGGTGCATCAATGATCGTTGTCATATAACCATTTATAATCGATTCAAGCATGACACACCTTATTTTCTTTGTTACCCTTAGGTAGATCTGTGCTAGATTTACATCCATTTTTAATAACCTGGATAAGTTGTATTTATATTAAACCACATTATATTTAATTTAACTACATTGTTATAAATTTTCCTTTACTTTTCCTTATCCATAAATTTATCATTAGACATGTACTCACAACTCTCTCTATGGTTATATCATTTTAGTTTTCATAGGTTAAATAAACATTATCTATGACACCAAACCTAGAAAACTCACATTTCAACCATCTAGAAAAAATCCAATTTTACTTGAAATATAATACATTACCCAAATAAACACCAAATGATGGTATTATTTTAGTTTTAATTGAAAACATGTAACACAAATGTCAAGTTTAGTGGATGATATTCAATGTTTCACACAATTATTATTTCATTTATTGATCCTACTTAAAAACATACATTATAACATAGGTAAAGAAAACATAACAAAATGGAGAGTATAGATAACCAGTAAGTGTAAAATATGAATATATATAAGTATAATAAGAACATTATGTTATTAAAAACAATGAATGAAAAGTTAAGATCATACCCTGAATATCTAAAGATCATATGCATGAGTCATGGGATAATGATTGTATGTTCAAAATATGTATCATATTGAAATAAAAAACATGATCCATGAAATCATAACATTTGAATAAAATATACAACTATCGAAGACACATAATAATATAATATTGATTCGAATATTAGTTATGTAATCTATTCTACATTTATATTTGTAGTATGGGTTTACATACCATACCATCTTGGTATCTATTGTTCACTACCAAAACCATATTGATAGTAATGGTTAACTATAATAATAGTCTTGGTTAAAAAGTTCTATTATTACTTTCTCAGGAGATATAATCATTACCCAGTGCATTAAAAGGAGGTATAGGTCTCACAAATCTCATAATGAAATCATACATATGTGTTCTATAAGAATATAAATCATTTATCATATCATAACCAAATTTAAAAAATGGTGTACATAAACGTTATGAAATCAAAACATAGCCCTGGGAAAAGAAATGGGTTTTGTAAAAATCAATTAATAAAAATCATTACCATTCATTGAAAGAATAATAATGGAATCCTTGAATCATTTCCCCAGTAAAACATAAGTTTCCTCAAACAATGTTATTTTTAATAGAAAAATATTTTTTATAAAAATCTTGAAAGCAATTTTTAAAGGAAAATATTATTTATAGTTTTAAAACATTATCTTTACAAGAAAGTTATTACAATTTTAAATTTTTTTTTAAAATAGCCTCATTTTTTTATAAGGAATGCTTCTTGGTAATAAGCCATAATGGAAAAAATACATTCATGTCTTATAAGTTTATTTTTTTTAAATTTTTTTAAAAATTAAATGTAACTCATAAAGAAACTGATGATAGATTCATTTAGAAACATTCAAAATAAATCACACATGGCTAAAATTTACTTTAAATAATTGTTGAAGAATAATTCAAATATTTTTTAAAATAGTTTTTAGGAACATTTTCATGGATGAAAAATATGACCTAGTATATAATTACATATAAATAATATGGGAAAGTAATGATATTTGGAAATCCAACATTATTCATTGAAAAAATATTTTCAAAAAAAACTAATTTGAGAATATTTTTCTTTTAATTGAGATTAATAGATGTTTTAAAAACATTTCTTCAGAAAAATAATAAATAATCATTTAAATATTTCTTATAAAACATTATGACATCTCAATCAATATATGAATGAAATAATAAAATTAAAAAAATATTAAAATATCATTTATATAATGATACCCTAAAAATATATTATCAAATGGAACTATATAAAAATTGTTAAATAATATAGGTGCATAAAAAACATGTGCATTATAGATGGAAAATTGAGATAAATCTACATTATTTATTTGGATAATTTTGAACCATAAAAATAAATTAAATAGAGATCATACAATGGATATATAAAAACCCATATATTAATGTATAAAATACATATAATACATTCATGGGTAGAAGGTATATCATAAAAAATAAAATAGTGGTGAATAAAGCTTGCATCTCACATAAATAAAAAATGAGATTAAAATATGGTAACTCTCAATCGAGATCCATCAAATGTGTTCAAACCTCATGTATAGTGATTTAAGTAATGATATAAAACAGAAAATATATATATTAATATTTATACATATGTATATGTTGATTTTATAAAATCATAGGATCCCCTAATTTTGGGTGCATTTTCTCCATCCATTCATGCTGAATTCATATGAGTAAAAGAAAAAATGATATTTTTTAAATAATATTAAAACATTTGAATTGAAAAAAAATATATATATTTAATTCCCGAAATATATATTTATTTATATATTTATTTCATTTTTAATTTTTTAGTGCATAGGATTCATTAGATTAATCAATAATGATATGAGTTTAGTTTTTTTCTATTTTTCATGAAAAACTTGAATTATTTTCATTTTATTTATTTCTATGGGTATATATTAGTTTAAAATATTATATATGTCAAAATTTTAATAATGAAATCATATTTATAAATAAAATCAATTATATGAAAATAAATTAATGTGGTAATTAGATATAAGAACCAATACATTATTCAACAAGGTGATTAAATTACCTAACGTGGATAACAATTTAATTTCTTTGAATAAGAGGAGATAATAAATAGAATGGAAGTGATACATTCTATTATAAAAATAAAACACATTAATATATATTAATATGTAGTTATAACTCATTTATGGATTATTGGGTGAGAAAAATGTAGAAAAAAATGTAATTAGGAGATATACATTGGGAAAATTTCATATTCATTATCACCTCTTTGAGAGACCCTTGGAGACATTGAATTTGGACTTTTATTGGTAAAAAAGAAAAATTAACAAGGGTAGTGAAAGGATAATGGTTTTGGGGAGATGTTTTATCTTATAAAGTTTATTTTTTCAGTCAAACTGGTGTGGGGAAGGTTGGGATTTATACATGGGGAGAGGTGGGTTTTAGTTATTAAATAATGAATATTTTATATTTATAGTCATCCATTATGAGATAGAATTAAATTCAATGACATTTTCTGGATGTTAATATTTTTTTGGATGTATATGGTTGAGACACACCTCAACCAAACATTAAATTTTGTATTTGGTATCCATTTTACTACATTAATATTTCTAAAATTAAAATGTTTCATTTCTTACATATAGCGTGTGAAATAATTTTTTTACCTTCATAACTTTTTTATAATTAAAATTTTAATTGACCATAGGAAAAATATAATTATTCAAAATATTAAATAAATTTTACCTAATTATATTCACATTATAAAAAAATTGAAATTAAATTAATTATGTATACACATTGAAAAAACGATTTTTAAAGTGATAATTTTAAAAGTTCATAGTGTGCGTACATCCACTATCGAAGTAAAATTGATTATAATATCCAAATTTAGATTAATTTATAATAAATTTTTCACATTATACTTAAAAAGATAATAATACATATTGTATCTATATAAATAATGTATATGAAAATAGAGTATGGAGCTAAAATGTAGTATTTTAAACTATTTTTCTAAAAATTAAATGTCTATAAAAAATAAAAAAACATCCAATATAAATATTTATGTACATATATTAAATTATAAATCTATTTTATCATATAAAAATTATAAATTTTAAAAATTTAGTTTCAAAAAGGGTTCGCCATTAAAAGGCTATAAAATTACTATTTTGAAAAATATTGGTTTTCTGGAAATAGATTGTGTTAGTTATTAACTTATGTCTATAAAATATTATATATCAATATAAAAATTATTTTAGTTAATATTTAAAATATTTATTAAATTAATAAAATTAATTAATATTAGTTAATGTAATTTATTTAGGAAACTACACTTTGGAGGTATAAAAATAAAAAATGTATCATTTAAAAACAGTTGATACATGTTTTCATTTAAAATGGATTCATAACCGTTGAATTTATATTATAAAATTTATATTTTTATCATGTAGTTAATAATATACATAAACCCTAATTTAACAGGTAGGTTATATCTTACTATATGAAATAATAATATTTTAATAATATAATATTGTTCGGAAAAACATTGTCTTCTGTGTAACATAAGCTATCGAAGGAAATTAGTATTTTATGTATCAAATTCCATGCATAGAGTTCTAAAATATTCATGATTATATTGGTGTTGTGTATCACCTAAGATAAATATAGAGTTTTTCTTATAACAATTTCATTATAGAGTTTTTTTGAAATGAAATGTTTCAAAGAGATTAAAATAATTCGATAAAATTTCACAAAATATTGGGGTGTTACAATCCAATGCATCTTTCGATTGATTTTATATTACATATCAATATCTCTATCAATAAAAAGTATCATATAACCTATACTGATGTATTCTTGTTTGATCTCCGTATTGGTCAAAACATTTTGAACAATAACCCTCATTAATGATATCATCAATTGAGGTTAATGAATGAAGATATACCCATGGAAAACATCCTTAATAGGCACAATAATTATGGATTTATATTGTTCCCAATTTGACATATTAATATGCCGAATATATTTTTGTATCATACAAAAATGTTCTTTATGTATTACCAAAATCTGTTTCTTTTTTTTCATTATATATGATATTATAATATATTCATAGGTAAAGGAAGATCGTGATGATTATTTTAGGATATTGTTGAAGACACTGACGAGGGATAATTTGTATTCTAAATGTACTAAAATTTAATATTGGATATAAAATATTTTATTCATAGGTCATATAATCTAATGTGTCGGTATATTATAGGCTCGATCAAAGATTAATGTTATTTATAAATGGAATAGAACAACCACATTGACCATCATATATTGTTTTCTTATGTTTTCTGGATACTACAATTTCATTGTAAAAAAAATAATCATGATCATATTGTATAATATGTATGTAATAATGGAATGAACATATGATCATATAGATAGATGAATGTGATAAAAATTTCCTGGGGATAAAAATATGGTTTTCCATTGCACATATACACAAACAACTCTACAATAGACATTTGATTTATATCCAAATATTTTTTTGAATAAAGTACTAGGTTGTATCCCCACAAAAAATTATAAGGTAATTTATTATAACACATAAAAATTATTTTTCCATGAGTATAATTATATGTCATGTAATTTGGAAATGGCATAATAATTTTTTCAATTTCAAATATATAAGTATTAACTATATGGTGAAATATATGATATAATTAATAAGAAAAAAAATATAAGTATATATTCACACTAAAATAGTTGAATATACCCCAATATCAATTCTAATATTTTATTAATGATTATATGTTCATAATTTAACATTCATAGTATATAAAGAATATAAAATTTTCATATTTATTAATATTTGTGAATTAAATATTAATTTTACATTAAATGGGATGCTAGGATCTATGGAATACCAGATATGCAACAATGCGTTTCTTTGAAATCTTACGTTGCACACAACATTGGGTCAAACTGAAAAATAATAATATAATATTATTTTAAATTATAGTTAACGCCTAGTTGTTGTATTAGTAGGAAAGAAAATAAAAAACTACAATATGAATATACATATTTGTTAATTTTTTAACATTTATACAATTAATTTATAGGCTTAAAATATGAGTGAATATGATTTGGATCATAAATACATTATTTTTTTAAAGGTTGGGGCTGAAGCCTCAATTTATTATTTAAAGAAAAGAACGCTTTAGACTGGGTTGAGGGAGACCCATTACATAGCCCGAAGGCCCAAGTCCATGTGGCCTGATTATAAGGCTTGAAAGCCCATTTTTTGTCCCAATGAACCCGTCAGTGAATAATAATGATGCAGTACCCATGCTGCTACAGTACAGCCGCTGCTAGAGTACCTGCTCTAGTCCCTCTGTTGCTACAGTGCCGCTGCCTCAATAGTTCCACCGCTCGAAAAGAACTGCTATAGAGATCCCAGATTAAATCTATTTTTGGTCACATTTTTGTTTTGTAATTGACAAAATAATATTCTTCTTTATAATTGAGACATGAAAATTTATTTTGGTTGATATTATTGTATTTTTTGATAACATCCATTTCTTAATGAATAATGAAATGTACAGTATTTTAATTCAAAACTACCCTTTAATATAATTTATTTATAATGATATATTATATTTTAAATTGTTTTTTAAAGTGTAATTATTTTATGTTTTTATCATTTATTCCAATCATGGTCATTGAAATAATTTCACTTTGAAATTGGATATAAAGAAGTGTTAATCAAGGATATTTATTATTTCTTAAAAACACGATTTTTGATTTGATAGTGGGAATTATTTTTAAATTTATTTTTTCCACTTGGAATGAATATTAATTTTTTATTAAAACCCTCTATTAAGGGGTGAGGGGAACCAACCTGACATCAACAACTTAAAGACAATAAATCCTCTAAAGTCCGTTCAAATCCAAAAAAAACTCATTCAAAACTACAAAGAAAGACCCCAACCCACCAAAAGAAACTATTTAGACTTGCTTCCCCTTCTCATCGCTGCTCGGCAAGCATCCCTTTCATAAATGCATGGGTCTGGGACCAATGGAAATGAAATAACCTCTCAAACACCTGAATCCGAATAACAATGACAAGTGAAAGCTCCCTGCTCACAATCTCCTCTGGATCACGCCTTGTTGTTGAACTAGTTGTAAATTTCCTTAATCCCAAATCGTGAGACAAAAATTAAAACACTTACAAATCATTCCACGGGTAGAACCATTCAACAATCATCACACATAATCATCATAAGACCAAATCCACCGTCACAAAACCAAAGGACCGAACATGGATGCTCTTCCACCTTCAATATCTCATACACAACATTAGAAATGAGAAAATAAAATATTCAGCTTCAATGCCCAGAAAAAAAATATGAACAACCAGCATAGAAGGATCAACAACTCTTCAAAGGCCCATCCGCCCAAACCAAAATCGAAGAACCCCACCACCACCATCATACCTTCTCCAGCATCACAGTCGCGCCAAAAAAAATCGAAGAAGAAGGAATTCTATAGATCACAGAACCAAACCACCGTCACTCAGGATAGGGAGGCCCAACCCCGTCTCAAGGTAGTGTCGCTGACGACGAGATCCAATCTGATTTAACCAAACACCTCCACTCTGAGCGTGGATCTGGGTAAATCTGAACCGTAGAAGAATCAATGCCAGAGTCCAAATTGAACCCACCACTAGAGTCAGAAGAAGTAATCAAGAAGGATGGGAAACACCATTGATGGTTGCGGCACATGAGTAACTTCAAAATTCCAACTTCAAAGCATCATATTGGTTCACCGACATTGTGAATACCATCGAGGGCTAACCTAGGAGAGATAAGGGAAGAACTATGAAGGAGGGAAGGGGGAGGCGTCACTAGAGACACGTTTATGAGCCTTTTAGTAAATGAATTTTTATATGGGATTATATTTGTTATCTCTTCGACTATAAATATCCATTTTAAAGATAAAATATTTCTTAAATCATGGTATTTTTTTAATAAATATTAGACATCATATAAATAAAATTATTTATAACACAATAATGATTCTAGGTTTACCTCATTATTGATTGATTTAAATAAATAAAATATCAAAAACCAATATAATTTTTATTGTATGATATTATTTAGAACATGAGTTGTCTTAACTTCAAATGTATTTAGTTTGGTCTTTCTAACACCGAGAATCATTATATAATAAAATAATATTTTCATACATTTGTAAATATCCCCTCGTCATCCACTATAAATAGCCCTCACCTATAACCCATTGCACCCACCTCTCAATCCCCTTGGCTTGTCTAACATCATCCAAATTAATCTCCTTACATCACCCCTTCCCTCTTATAAGCCTTCCTCTATGGAGAAGGCAATTCATGTAAACCTTTTGGTTCAAACCAAAAAAACGTACCCAATGTAATGGTAATATATTCTCTTCCGTTCGTTTATTTTATTTCACTTATCCAACCCCCTAAATTTTTTTATAATATTCTTTTAAAACAGCACCATTATACTATATATACAAGGTTTTTTTAAGAGAAGGATTCAAACTACAGTTAAACAAACCTCCATCTACTGGGTAAAGAACATACTTTTTCTGTTGACGGCGTACTACTGACTCACGAAATGATGATTGTTCAATCATGTCATTCGACCTATTATAGTATAAATTAAGAAGGAACTATATTTATATGTAATATATATTATATTTATATTGTTTTTATGATTCTATATTTTTCATTTATAGAATACCTTTATGGTTTCCATAGTTGGTATATAAGATAATTTCATTTGAGGATGTGTGCAGTACCGCCCCCTCAAAGTTATATGAATCGTTCCTTCCACACATGGGGTGAATAAAGGATGGAGTTAATAAACATATATATGTTATTATAATGGAATTATAATATAACAATGTAGCATTATTTTTTCATTCTATTAAAATACAAAATAGAAATAAAAGTAGCATTAATGTGTATGTACGGATTACCATCTCCATGAACAGTGCATCTCATTATTTATATCCAAATACTATAAGCTATTATAAATACATATATATATACTGAATATATATAATATATATGATATCTAAATTATGATTATCATTATGGAGATAATGTACCTTTCACCACATGAACTACATTTAATTATAAGATGTCAATTTATGACTCTAGTACCAAATATCTACCAAATGAACATTATTATCTTAAATGATAACATAATATTTATAACATGGTAATAAGTGATAAAAAATAAATAATAAACATGAAAAATGATCTTCAAAAGAATAAATTAACTTAAGTCTATTATTCGTTTGATTAATGAACCAACATGTCAAGTCAGACATGAGGTAAGGGATTTCATCTCAATATCCGTTAATTGAGGCATATTTTTTTATACATGACATTATTTTATATCATTTATAAAACCATTTAATTTTCATTGCATTCAAAGAAAATCATTTTTCTATGATTTTTTTTACTAAATAATAGATGTAATGATTTTAACTTTTGAGGAGATAAAGACCTCTCTGCCACTGTAATCATTAGTTTTCTTCCTATATAAGCCTTAATATTTTTAATAGGAAAAGAAATACCTTATTATGTTTTGGGTTTTTGGGTATTGAAAATTGTTTTTTAAATGGATTTTTTATTTCAATATCTTGAAATTATTTCTTGTGATTGAAAATGAAATGCATTTAGTGAAATTTTTATATTTGTAATATTTTATGTTTTATGATTTTATAATAGTACTTGGGCATTTATCAAGTTGTTAAGTGATAAAAAAAATGATAGGTTGTTCCATGATAAACCATGATCGGTGGATACATTATCACCTCCAATTCATTGGGCATGGATGTTGGCTGACTGGATATTCCATTAAGTTATATGTGTGGAAGTCGATCGTATGGTTATTCCATTTATGAATGATTATGTCCCTTGTAACCATTTTTTGTTATGTGTTATTTTTATGGGGTTTAATGTAATTTTATGTTATAAAATGGTATGAAATGATCTTTTATTCAGTTTATAGTATTTACTAATTTATAAAGGTGGAAAATATCACACTTGATAATGTATTAATGGTTTAATTATTGTTTTAAAAAACTAACAGTTTTCTACTTTCTATATCCCTTATTGAGCTTTTTTTGCTCATCCCTGGTTTTCGAAATGTTTCTTAGAGGATATAAAATGGAATAGGGTCATGGATTGGATCATGGAAAAGTCATAATATTAAAAAACTAGACATGGAACTTTTTGTCAACATTTTTTATTTTTCGAAAAATGGAAACTCATTATAAGTGTCTACTTTGTAATTTTTGAGTTGTAATTTTAGAGATATGTCCTTACACACTATAACACTAATCCTAAAAATATTCTCAATTTTAATCATTCTGATATTTCAATATTTTGTAATGTTTTAAGGCTAGGTCTTTACAGTTAGTATCAAAGGTCTGTTTAGAAAACTTTATGAGATAGAATATTGTTAAATTAATGTTCATAAATTAATTTATGGTAAGATTGAAATGATATAGAAGTTAAATATTACCATGACTTATAAACTAATATATTTCTACATTCATAATGGTTTTCCATAGATTAAACAAGGTAGATATGATGGTACGACATCAGGAGGTAGACGTCCTTCTAAATCAGCAACCTAAAATGGTCAGAATCAGAACTAAACAGTTTTTTAGTGATTGAAAAGTTAAATCATACTATAAATGGTGGTGGTATCTATGAATGAGATTAGCCAGATCAACCACAGTGGAATGTGTTATTAGTGGAGAATTTCATGAGGTATTATCCCACATCATTCAGAGGATCATCAAACACTATGCTAGTTGAAGGGTGTATTAACGAACTGGATAGGTTGTTTGATGTCATGGGGTGTTTAGAACATCCGAAGGTTTGTCTCACATGATTCCATTTTGAAGGTGAAGTTAATCAATGGTGGTCGATGGTAGAAAATATCATTGATATAGAGAATATTGATGATTTTGATTGGGATGAATTCAAATAAATGTTACTTGAAAAATATTTTCCAAATGTGGTTTGACATAGAATGGAAGAACAATTCTTGGAATTGTGGCAGGAGGATGACTTAGTGGCTGCTTATGAAAAAAAGTTTACTCGACTTCCAAGGTATGCACCAAATTTCATCTGAGGTCTAGATATTAAGGTCAATCGATTTTACTCAGGATTGAATATGTGATATCGATACCATTAGACTATCATGAGTTCAAAAGTAATGGAAAACTTTTTCGATGCGTAGAGAAGGTGGAAATGGAGTTTGTCGATGATTTGGAATTCATTGAAAAACAACAGAATATAAGGTCCTATTGGAAGGAAAAGGGAATGAATTCATCAATGAATCATGGAGGTAAGAAAATTATATAACCATCATGTGAGAAGTGTGGTAAATAGATTCCTATAAAATGATAATCATTGTCTGGAAAGTTCTTCTGCTATGGTATGTCTGGTCATATTACTAGTAACTATAAGGAAGATGATCATGTATGCAATGAAAATCCAGTAGTAAGATGCTTTATGTGCAATGAAATGGGTCATTATGCAAGTGAGTGTCCATAAATAAACATTACTAAGGTATATCATCCTGAAAAAAATTAGAAAGTGGTGGTGAAATCCTTTGCAACAACTTCAGTAGATGTTCGTCCATTAAATCAAGTACTATCAGTTACAATGATTGTTTTTTCAGATTATGCCAATGTGTAATTTGATTCAGTGTCTACGCATTATTTCATTTCTGAGCAATTTTCTAGTAAATTAGGAATTCCATTTCTAGATATATATATAATAATATTTTTGTAAAAACACATAGAGGAAATGTTTAGACAAAAATAAATTATATAAACCTTCTTGTCCGTGTGTGCAGAAATAATATACCTTCACACCTTATTGTTTTTCCCCTAGTAGAGTTTGATGTTATTTTAGGTATGGTTTGGATTTTGATTAATCATGTGATTGACAATAGAGTTGAAGAGTTTTCCTTTCAGAAACATTTTCATTTTGTGTACATGAATGATCCCTTACATCTGATAACATATCAAGAAGCTGAGAAACTATTAGAAGATGGAAATGAATGATACCTTGAACATGTTTTTGAAAACAAAAGAACTTTCCAGATTAATAGTGTTCCAGTGTTAAATGAGTATCTTAATTTTTTCATGATGGGTTTCCTGGTATAATACATGATCAAGAATTTGAATTTACTGATGAATTTATTCTTGATGCTAATCCAATTTCAAAACCCCCATATTGGCTTACTCAAATTTAACTTTTAGAGTTAAAAATGAAATTGTAGGTGTTATTGGATAAAGGTTTCATTCGACCTAGCACATCATCATGGGGTGATCCTATCTTTTCTGTTAAAAATAAATATTGTTTAATGAGACCTTTCATTGATTATAGAGCTTTGATTAACATCACTATTAAGAACAAGTATCCTTTGCCTCATATCGATGATTTGTTTGATCATGTCCTAAGAGATCTATATTTTTTGACGATTGACTTCATGCTGGGGTACCATTAGTTGAAATTAAAGGAAGTGGACATTATGAAATCCATGCTAAATACTAGATAAGGAAATTATGAATATTATGGTAGGCATTATTGGTTAACCAATCATCCTTCTATATTCATGGATATTATAAATAAATTTTTTTGTGATTTATTAGATAATTTTTTTGTTGTGTTCATTAGGGATATTTTGATTTATTCTAAATAAAAATAGGATCATGATATTCATTTAAGTGTTTTTTCATACCTTAAATGAATTAATACTATATGAAACATTCAACAAGTGTCAGTTTTTGTTACCAAAAATTTCATTCCGTAGTCACATTGTTTCTAAAAATGGCATTACTATTGATACTAATAAAAAGAAGTTGTTTATGAATGGCCAAGACCCACAAATATTACTGAGATTCGTACATTTCGTGGATTAGAGCACTATTACGGGAGTTTTCTTGAAAATTCGGCATGTTTATCTAGCCCACTAACTAAGTTAACTCGAAGTGCTGTTAAGTACATTTGGGCAATTGAATGTGATGATTGTTTTCAGGAATTGAAAATAATATTGGTGAATTCTCAAGTTTTGGAATTGGCTTCTAGAAATTATGCGTTTTTTATCTATAGTGATGATTCTTTGAATGGACATGTTTGTTTCCTAATGCATAATGATCAATTGATTTTTTATTCTTCACGTCAGTTGAAACCTCATGAGTTAAATCACCCTAGACATGATTTATAATTAGCTGCAATTGTTTTTTACTTTAAAAATTTAGAGGCATCATTGATATGATGTAAAAAGTTAAATATATACCAAACTCAATTGTTTAAAGTATATATTTACTAAAAAAGAATTGAATATGAGATAGAAAAGAAAACTAAATTAATCAGTTATAATGATCACATGATACTTTACTATCCGGTAAATGAAAATAAAGTGGATGATGGTTTATGTCGAAAAATTAATGATTCATTAAACATTATACGATTGGAATATGATCCATTGGGTATTGATATGATAAACATTGGAATATAATTTTTTGGTGTAGTAAATTCCCTTGTTTTGTTTTAGGTTTTAGTGAAATCATTTCTATCAGATTGAATTAAGAAAATGAGGAACAACGTTTTTGAGTTGCAAAAAAAGGTAGATTTGGTTAACAAGGTTATGACACCTGATTTTAACATTGATAATGATTTAGTATTGATGTTTTGGAAGAGATTATGTGTGCCTTGTGATTCACAGTTTAAGAATGAGTTGTTATGTAATGCTCATAGTTTGTCATTATCAATTCATCCGTTCTGTACTAAGATGAACATAGATCATCAAGTGTATTTCTGGTGGGATGGAATGAAAAGAGATATTGTTGATTATACTATGAAGTGTTTGACTTGTCAATAGGTTAAATCTGAGCAGTGGTTACAGAATTAGATGATTCAGTATTTACCAATGCCAAAGTGGAAATGGGAATATATATCCAGGGATTTCGTTGTGGGATTACCAAAGACATCTTGAGGTAATAATGTAATATGGGTTATTATTGATCTATTTACTAAATCTACTCATTTCCATCGTTTAAGAGATACTTTATATCTAGATCCTCTTTCTTAGTTTTCTATTAAATAGATAGTAAGGTTTCATGGAGATCCCCTCTCAATTGTACCTGATTTAGATCCATGGATAACGTAAATCATTTGAAAGGCCTTCAGAATTCATTGGGTACTGAATAATATTTTAGTACTACAATTCATCCTCAATCAGATGGGTTATCAGAACATAGAATTCAGACATTAGAGGATATGTTACAGGATTTCTCAATGGATTACTAGGGATGCTAGAACCAATAACTTTCATTGGTTAATTTTCATATAATAATAGTTTTCATTCAATTATATAGATGGATCCAATTGATGCCTTATATGGGAAGTGGGGTCGAACTATAGCATTTTTTGAAAAAGTAGATGAGAGGAAACTAATGGGACTAGAAATGGTAGAAGAGATGTCAGAGACAGTTTAGTTGATTCAGAAGAACATGAGAATAGCTTAGAGAAGGAAAAAAAGTTATGTGGATAACCGGAGAAAGGATCTTTCTATTGAGGAAGGTGATCATGTCTTTCTTAAAGTTTCTCCATTTAAATGTGTCATGTGTTTTTGTAAGATGAGAAATTTGTGTAATAAGTTAATTTGACCATATAAAATCAACGAAATAGTTGGATCAGTTTCATACAGAGTGGATTTACCTCCCTGTTTAACCCAGGTACATATTGTTTTTCATGTTACAATGTTAATAAAGTATATGCCAGATCCATATCCTGTTTTGAGCCCAAATATAGTTTAGTTTGAAGAGAATATTTCATATGACTAACAGAATTTCCAGATTATTGAATGAAAAGAGAAAGTGTTTCAGAATATAGTAATTTATTAGATAAAGGTTTTATGAAAAAACCATATGGATGAAGAGGAAATTTGGGAATCTGAAAATTCTATAAGGGATAAATAACCAGATTTATTTCTTAAGCAAATAGAATTGTTGAGACGCATTTCTCAAAAGTGGGAAGGGTATAACATCCCAGGTAAAAAAATATCATTGCCATATTTATTAGTATTTTTGAATTAAATATTAATTTTTCATTAAAGGGGGTGATATGTTCGATGATGTAGCTGATACACAAAAACTAGCTTCCTTGAAATATTATGTTTCACGCAACGTTGGGTCATACTAAATAATAATAATAATATATTATTTAAAATGATAGTAAAATCCTTGTCATTGTATTGCTGGGAATGGAAAAAACTAACTACAATATGAATATACATATTAATTAAATGTTTTTACATTTATCCTATATAATCTAGAGTCTTAAAATAACAGAGAATCTGATTCTAAGCATACATACTCTGATAATTATTAAAATGTCTATTTACCAACTTTTAATGTATAACACTCTTTAATTATAGTTTTGGTCACTTTTTAAATTTAAATTTGACAAAATAATATTATTCATTATAATTAGGGCATCAAATTTTACATTAGATGAAATTTTGGTGTTTTTCCGATAATGTTCATTTATATTGAATATTGAATAATACTCAACATTAATTAAAAACTACCATTTAATAAAAAATATTTATAAAGTTATATTATCTTTTTAATTGGTTTAAAATTGTAATTATATTATGTTTTGACCATTTAATCAAATTTTTCTCATTGGAAGTAATTTTTCTTTGATATTGGAAACAAAAATGTGTCAATCTAGTGATAGTTATTATTTATTAAAAACATGTTTTTTGTTTTGACAAAATGAATAAATATTAAATTAATTTCCACCACTATTGTGATTTGAATTTAGAAAAAAGGATTCCATATTTTGAATCAGTAGTTTCAAATTTTGTAAATTGGTTACTTTTATTTCTATCCATTATGAATATTTACTTCGGTAAATATATTATTTACCATGGTTAAAGGGTAAATTTGTTAAATAAGGGTAAAAAAATATTATAATAATATTAAATTACCCTAACATGTGTCCAAATCCTATTTAATGATTCATGTCTGACCATGGGCATCCTTGGGTGGATTTGGGGACCCCATGAAGCCACTTGGGAGGGATAATGACCCATTATATTAATTAATATAAAGAAAAGATAAAAATCATATAAACATATATACTTTAGTAAATTAATTTTTACATGTGGATATATAAAATACCTATGAAAAAATATATACCCATTTTAAATATAAAATAATTTCCTATTTCATTATATTTTTTTATAAATTTTAGACAACATATGAATAAAATTATTTATGACACAATAATAAAGTTGGTTTTACCTATTAATGAATGATTTAAATAAATAAGATTATAAAACATTAAAAAAATATACGAAACCATTATAATTATTATTATATGATTTATTGTGAAAATGAGTCATCTTATATTAGAATTTAATGAGTTTTGGACCTTTTAAAACTAAGAATCACTATATAATAAAATAATATTTTCAAACTTTCCTAATGAGGCCCTCCTCCCCTTATAAAAAGAACTGACTTCTAAAACATTACTCACACCACTTATGACCAATGAATCATCAATCTTCTTACCAATTAACCACCATAAATCACTCTATTTCTCTTATTAGTCTTCCCTTAGGCAGAAGTAAATTCAAGTAGTCGTTTTGGTTGAAACCAAAGGGAGTTAACCAATTTAAAGTTAATGTCTTCTCTTAAGTTATATTTTTTTTATTTTACATCTCCAAACCCTTAAAATATTCTTATTAATTTCTTCTAAAACAAAACCATAATCCTCAATATAATGGGTTTTTGTAGAGAGAATAAATCTAAATACACTTACACAAACCTCAATCTAATGGGAAAATAACAAACCATTTTTTTTACGGTGAACTATTGCCTCATGAAATGATGATTGTTCAATTGTCTACTGCCACCAGTTATGGTTGAAATTAAGAGAGAACTATATTAATATGTAATATATATTATATTAATATTGTTTCTATGCTTCTTTATTTTTCAAATATATAATAACTTTATGGTTTCCATAGTGGGTAAATATGATAATTTCATTTGAGTATGTTCATACTACCACACCCTCAACGTTATTTGACTCGTTAATGCCATTCGTGGAAAGTATAAAGGATGAAGTTAGCAAAATTATATATGATATTATACTGGAATTAAAATATACCTATGTATCATTATGTTTTCATTCCATTAAAATTTGAAATAGAAATAAAAGTAGTGTTAATGCATATGAGCATCTTACCATCTCCATGAACGGAGAATTTCATTTTTTATCTCCAAATATTATTTTCTATTATAAATACATATATATAATAGATATATATGATATAAATGATATCTAAATCATGAATATCATTCTTGAGATAATGTACCTTTGACCACATGAACAACATGTAATTATAAGAAGTTCATTTTTGACTCAAGTACCAAATATTGACTAAAGGACCATTATTAAAATAAATGATTAAAAAATATTTATAACATGGTAATAAGTGATATAAAAGTACTAATAAAGTCGAAAAATGTTCTTAATAAATTAGATATTAACTTTAGTTTTTTATTCAAGAGTTAAAATAACGAATGGGTCATTTCGGATACGAGGTAAAGGACTTCATCTCAATCTACTTTCATTGAGGCATATATTGTTTTATAAATGAATTTATTTTATATGGAGTATAAAAACCATTGAAATTTCATTTCATTCAAGAAGAATATTTTCCTATGTAGTGTTTTATTAATCTAAAAAAAGGATTTTTAAGGTTTGCAGCAACAATGACCTCTTTGTCGTTGTAATCGTTAGTTGGCTTCCTCTATAAGCCTAAATTTTATTAAAAGGAATAGAAATCCCTTGTTATATTTTTCAGTGTTGGGTATTGAAAATGGTATTTGAAATGGATTGATTATTTAAGTATTTTGAAATTATTTATAGTGATATAAAATGAAATTTTATTAGTGAAATCTTTATATTTTCAATATTTTATGTGTTATGATTTTATAATGGTACCTGAACATTTGACATGTGGTTACGTGACAAACAAAATGGTAGGTGGTGATGTGATAAACTAGGATGGGCGGTTATTTTATAACCTCCAATGCATTGGGTATGGAATTTATATATAGGGCTATTCCATTTTGTAATCATTGTGGAAGACGACCAGATGTTTGTTGCATTAAGTATGTTTATGTACCAAGTTACCTTTATATGTTATGTGTTCTTTCTATGGGTCTTATGTTAATATTTTGGTTACAAAATTTTATGCAACGATCATTTTTTCAGTGAAGTGTACTTACTACTTTATAAAGGTGAAAAGTATTACTTATGATAACGTATTTTTGGCTTACTTTTTTTTATTTATAAACTATCAGTTTTCCTTTATTTTTTATCCCCTACTAAGGTTTTTTTGCTCATACATAGTTTTTGAAAAAAAAATTCACAGGATATAAATTGGAATAGGGTCAAGAATCAGATCATAGAAATGTCATGTTGTCTAAAATATGGAACTAGGCATGGAACTTTTTTAATATGTTTTTATTTTATGAAATAAATTTAAACATAGTAGAAGTGTCTACATTTAATTTTTGAGAAGTAATGTAACTGTTATTGCCTATATGTCTAAAACTCTAAACTTGAAAATATCTGTAATGTGAATTATTCATTTAATTCAAGATTATGTAATGTTTTATGGATGGGTACTAACACTTAATACACTATTACCCTATGAAAGGAAAATACGGTGGATAATGTCCTGATTTGGATGGAACATAAAAATTATTCCATTATAAATATGGAAAGATATCCAATAATTTTGTATTTTTACCATCAGAAAATTAAAATCCTAAAAAAGGGTACGTGGAACAAAATTATTTGATTGATGTACTTCCACCCATACTTATGTGGATTAACTAGGTTCAAATAAAGGATGTTGAGTTGAAGATGACAGTGATAACGTTTCATGATTTCAACTATGCTTGCAATAGAATGAAATGTTTCGTGAAACGATTATTTTTCATATAGATACTAGACATAAAGAAGTAGTTATTTCATAATTCACATTATTTATATTTCATTATTAATATTCAATTTCAGATGTTTTATAATGATTTCAAATAAAATTTTTAATGGATATTATGATATAAGATATTTCATAGTATGTACCTCGATTATTGATTTGTACCAAGGTTATGGCACATAGTCAAAATTATAAGTTGATGGAAGAACTATTACTAAAAAATGTAAATTGAAAATAAACACCATTTTTTTATCAATGGAATCCCAGAAACATTTAATGACTATAATTTTAGTTGGGTTATCATTAAAAACACAATGAATTCATAACATTTATTTAGTATTAATTTTTTTATTAGCTATTCAGGATATGAATTGAGGTTTGCGGGAAGGTTGTATATTGTACAAAATTTTATAATATATGATTGGGATATGGGGTTTACCTCAATGTTTTTGAGTATTCATCAATAGGTGTTGAGTAATAATGGATAAATCATATGTAAATAATCCCCATATTTATGTTTAGTATAAGAGGTCCATTCAAACCCTATGAGATATGGTGATAAATTTCTCTGTTGAATTTGAAATTTTTTAGGATCAATGACACCCTCTAATTGAATATTATATCCATAAAATCATTAACTAAAGCATTCAAATGGATCCTTATTAATACCACTATGGAAAGAACTATATAACACCAATGCACTAGGGTGATGTTATGGAAAAAATGCTTCAACGACATGAGCATTTTATGGAAATTGAATATAAGTCATTGAACCACAGTATGCTATTAAGAGTGGTTTAAACAACCACTTAATTGATTCATGATGGATTTTGAAAACAACAGCCTAATCATTAGGAAACAATCATTTAGTAGTGTTTTTCAAATATCATCATGAAACGATATATCCATTTTTTTAAAAAGTAAAAGATTTATTTAGTGATATATTATTATTTAAAACAATTTATTAACATGATTAATTAATATTTTATTTATTTTTTAAAAACATTACCATTCCATGCATGCATGCATAAGAACACACCAGATATAAATTCTGTATATATGTGTGTTTGGTAAGATTTGACCCACTTACCTTTTGTTATTTGGAAAATACATTATGTCTCTTGTAAGCTCCTCATGTGATGGGTAAAAATAATTTAATATACTTATATATATCAATAAATAAATATAAACCTTAAATAGAAAAACTAAAAAATGAAAAACTAAAAAAATAACACATTACAAAAACAAATTTCCACAAAATTATAGATACTAGATAATAAAAAAACAAAATATTAGTAAATAATAAAAAAATTATTATAAAAATAGGTAATATATAGTTAATAAATATTGATCATTGATAATTATTATGTAACAAAAATTTAAAAATAAATAAATAAATAATAATAATATTTGATTAATGAATAAAATAGAAAAAAATAATAAAATAATTAGAAAATAATTGTTCATATATTTTATTTAAATAATAATTTACTAAATAATAATGATTTAATAAATAAAAAAATAAATATAAATTAATGATAAAAAATAATAAATTAAAAATAAACTAAAAAATATAGGTAATAAATATTAATAAATAATAAATAAATTTGAAATAAATAATAAGAAAATTTTAAATTCATAATATATAATAAATAAACAATAAATCAAAAATTAAATAATAATAATTTTACAATAAATAATAAATTAATAGAATGTTATAATTAACAAGTAATAGTGAATAATTCTTTCGACAGGGGGTGGGAGGACCGACGTGCTCGACGGTCGATCTTGTAGAGAGATGAGTTCCGCTCAATCGCTCAGGTCAAGTATATCGGTCTTCGTTTCAGAATGCTCAATGGTTCCATATACAACGATCCGTGGACCTGCTTTCCAAAGGCTTGAATTCACTTGCAAATTTGGCCAGCGATGCTTCAGAACTCACATTGGTCGAGAGGATGGGAGGTCGGGCTCATCGCACTCTTTTGGGGGAAATTATTGCCTGTTTCGGGACTCTCTTATAGATTTAAGGCATATTTATATGTTCGCGAATATTTGGTTTATACCCAAGCATAGTATCCACAAAATACTCCTGGTTGGAAATGTTCAGCTGAACGCAGGGATTCAGAATAATTTAGGATCGTGGTTTACCTACCCTCATTGGATTAATGACTCTGAGGAGTTTAGACTCATTGAGATGACACTGGCATGAAGCCTTATAATTGGGTGATGTATAGTTTATTGTCATCCACGGGGGGAAGATAATGAATTGAGTGTTTGGATAAAACCTATGATACTAGCTTCCTATGTATCCTCGCGATATGAATCAGAATCCACGTAGTTCGGACTGAGGGCTTGAATGGGACTTACTATTGTTTAGGGGGCCGTTGTTGGAATTGAACCTTGGGGAGGTTTCCAATGTATCCTGCTTAGGAGTCCGGGATAAAAACCCATGTAATTCATTCTGAGGATTGGGACTTACACATGTTTAGTGGCACAAATTAGATTGAACCTCATGGAGGCATCCTACGTACCCTGCTTAGTAGACAGGGATCAAACCCCACATAGATCGTTTAACCACCGCCATCATGCAGACAACGTGACCATAAAAAATATCTATGTCCATGTGAGTCATGCTCAGTGTGAGAAACAAGAGAATGATACAGACCTGGAAAGCCTCACACATTCTTCATACCAAGGGAATGGGAGGAAGACTACATGCGGAGGAGAAGACCTTGACTGCTGGAATCTCCTTATCCCTGATATCAGAGGAAGGTAGAAGTCACGCCAACAGGACCGTGGTCATGGCGGGGGAGCAATGAACCTTCTTAGAATGGAGAGGAAGGTCCTTGGTTTCCGTAAAGGATGGTGTGGTTCTTACTCCAGGAGGGATGCCCAGGTGCCGATATAGAGAGACAATAGTGAATGGGGCCTACACAAATAACATTTCCCAGTTTCCGCTAAGAAGTGGAAATAGTGAATGGGGCTTACGCAAGGATGTTGACCCTAATGTATTCCTCATGTATGGCCATTAGGGAATCCCAACCCACTGGTGGGTAGAGACCTTCACCTATGCGCTAGTGCACAAGAGGGATAATGCCAAGTGCGTGGGAATCAGCCCGACCAAAGGGAGATGAAATGTGTGAATCAAATGCCCGACATTAAGAACGGGGTGAGGGTGGCATGATGATGGAGGATGACGGTTTACCGCGTTTGAAACACAACATCCATATCATGTTAGCCTAAAGCGGGAACAAACAAACAAGGGTTGATTGTTGATCGTGTTGGTAACACGGGACATGACTCAAATTGTTGTCCAAAGACTTCAGGGGCGTTGTCCCAGGACGGTAGGTGAGCCGATGCGGCATGGGACCAAGCTGTTACGGGGTCCCTTTAGACATGGAATTGGATGATGATCTAAATGAATGACACAAAAAGCGTAAGGTAGAGTGATGGAATGATTTAATGGATTCCAATGCTCTTGAATTTACGCCACTGTAATCAAGGCATTAGGCATCCTATGCTTGAAGGATAAGGAATCTCACGTTTGGAGAAAGAGGCATCCTATGTTTGGATCATAGGGTGGGCTACTGTTTATAGTCATGTAGAGAGGACTATTGGCATCTCATGGTTGGAGTATAATGCATCACTTATATTGAGTAAGAGGAATCCTATGTTTGAAACAAAGGAGCACTAAATTTTAAATTCATGTAAGGAGGACTGTTAGCCATATTATGATATGTGCATAAGCAATCTCTTATATTGAGTAAGAGGAATCTTGTGTTTCTAACATAGGGAGCGCTACAGTTTAAAGTCATGTAGGGATGACTGTTAGGCATCTTATTCTAGGAGCATAAAGAATCACTCGTTTAGATCGAGTGGCATCCTATATTTGGAACATAGGGAACACTATTGTTTATAGACAAGTATATAGGACTATTTCCATATAGTTTAACGTCGTATGGATAGGACGAGGGATGTACAGTTTAACATCATGTGGACCGGACGAATAGGGAGAAGATACCTAGAAATAGTTGATGTGGGGATTACACAAGGGTGACCCATTTTGGATGAACCTATCAAAAGGAGCTAGGTAATGGGGCTATAATAGAGTCATGAGGAGTATCTTGACTCATAGAATTTAAAAAAAGGATGTTTGGGTAACGTAAGGGTGCGATGTAAAATACTGTCGACCCAGCCCGTAGGGGTGAGACCAAAGCCCAGCACTGACGCCGAGTGGGGGTGCGGGGGAGCAACCTCTGCGGTATGGACCAACGAGTGCGTGGGGATTTCCCCATGGGGCGTGCCACCTATGAGATGGCCATGGAAAGTTGGTCTCGAGGGACTGGCCAACGAGGAGTGAGCCGCGTAGGGCTTGGCCGCATATGAGATGGTCGTGGACGGTATCTGCGGAGGATCTGGCTGTGTTGGAGCATCTACAGAGAAGCTGTCTGCGAATGGTTTCCTCGGATGAGATGGCCGTAGAGGAGGTGGGCCGCATAGAAGCTGGCCTCCTAGGTTGTCCGTGAAGGAAATGACTGCTAAGGGTTGGCCGCGGAGGAGCTGGCCGCATGTGGTTCAGGGTTTTGTTTCTCCTCTATACGGAAGAGAGCATCTGCGGTGATATGGGGCCCACAGATGGTCACTGAACATTATCGCTGGGATGGATTTATCTAGCGTCTCCCACGGGTTTCCACTCATCCTTCCTCTCTGCATTTTTGGTTCCCCTCGGTGACTATTTATAGAGTCGCGAAGAGGTTGTATTTATGGGCACAAGACACTTTTTTGCAGAAGCCCATGAAGGAATCCCCACCCGCGGACAACTCGGTCAACCAGGGATTTTTGGAACTGAGATTTTCGGGATTTCTTTGCAGTCGCATACCTCTCCACTTCTATTCCACGAATGACGAGGTTCACACCCGCATACAGATTTCGCCTCTGTTTTGCGAGCGAAGCGGTGCGTGGGATTACGGTTCGCCGAACCGGCCGCGTACTGTTGCTTGGAGCCGGTACGCGGACCGGTTCAGTCCTTTCCCAAGTCTTGGGGTAATTTCATTTCCCCCTTGTGGAATTTTCAGGACCCTACAATAATGAAGTTATAAAATATGAAAGGTAAATAATTATATAATTTTACAATAATTATTATTATATAAAAAATAAAATAAAATAAAATAAATAATTCATAAATAATAAATAATTACAAATAATAGAATAAATAATAAAAATTCAATAATATATAATTATTAATAATTGATATGTAATAAATAATAAATATTTAAATAAATAAAAATAATTTTTTAAATTAATATAATATAAAATATTATTCAGAAAATAATAAATAATACCATAATATTAAAATACTAATAAATGAAAATAAAATTATAGATAATATATAATTAATTGAAATTTATATATAAGTACAAGATAAACAATAAATAAATATTAAAATATTATAAAAATAATATTTTAAAAAAATAAAGAATAGATGAATTTTAATATAATAATAAGCTTAAAATAATTATAATTAATAAATCATTAGTAACATACAAATATTATATAATAATTACATATAAGTATACAATAATTATTAAAATAATATTATATAATAATTAATTATATTGTATAGAATACATATTATATTATATTTAATATATAATAATTGAAAAAATAATAGAAAAAAATAATTAGTAAAAAATAATATATAATAAATGGATATAAATATCTATTAATTTACATGCTTATAACGAAATTTACCAAACAATGCATAATAATATATTTTTATTACAAAAATATATATACTTCAAAAAATAATTATAAATTAATATATATATATATATATATTAACAAACGTATATATATATACAGTCATATAAGTTATTAAAATGTATAAACATAAATTGGTATAATCAATTTCAAATGTAGTTAAATAACAACAAAAATTCATAAATACATCTAAATATTCATTCACAAAAAAAAATTATATTTAATTATTCACATATATATTAAAAAATATATAAATTAAAAAAATATATATAAATATAGATGTATAGAAACACATAAATATATATATATATATATTTGATAATAAATTATTTAAAATGGGAAAACCAAAATCATTTGAAACACAATCAAATAAATAAGACTGTAAATCCGTGGAATAAAATCACTAACAACCGAACAGGCAGAAAATATATCTTCAATTAAGATGAAATCATAATGAATTTTTATAAAACATTCAATACGAAACAAAAACTCTTTTTTTGATCTAATTTATGTCTTTTGACCACCACAAAGAGTGAGTAGGTTCCTCCACATTCAAATGCTTCATATTTATGGAATGTGGAAATCATGATAACCATTTCTAAAATATAATGGTTAGTAATGATGATTGGCATTGTCATCTATTTAATCCTATAGAAAAAGGGAAATATCATGTTATCATTGTTTTTACGGGTTTTGATAACTACCTGATGAATGATACACATTCCATCCACATTAGAACTGATAATGTCTAGTTTTATTTATTTACTAAAATAATTTTTTATGTAAGGAAATTTATATGTAACATAACACAACCTCAATTTTTAGAATATGTATTAGTAGTAGAAACCCATAATGGAATGAATATCACATCCCATGTCTATGATTCTTCTCCAATTTTGGATTGTTCGAATGTGATTCTAGAAAATCATTTTATTCTACCTCGTATTGATTTTAATGTAATCATAGGATTGGATTGTATTTACCTACAGAAGCCCCACATCAATTTCCAAAATAGCTAATCCATGTTTGATATTATAAACTAACCAATTATTGTCTATTATTATGATAAAAAATATTATCTATCACAAAAAATAATATCAACTATATGGGTTTTGATTCATATTCACTATTTGTAATGTGTGATTATTTCTAATGGTCGGTGATACAAAGCAGAAAATGTATGATTATATTTCAAGAGTTTATTGATATCTATTTAGAAGATATTTATTCTCTGCCACAAAATCCTTATTTTGTGTTTTCAAGAGAAACATGCATTGTGGAATACCTATATCAAATAAACATTTTTGAATGGAACATATTGAGATGATACAATTGAAAACGTTAATCAAAAATTATATTTAAAATGTAATCATTTTGAAAAGTGTTTCACCATGGTGGAAAATTATTATTTTAAATAATAATTATGTATATGTGTGACACTGAAATGATTTTCATGAACATAACATGATCATAATATGGAATAAGTCTCTTATATCTCTTTTTTAAATTGATTGATCAACTAAATGGATCTCAATAAATTTACATGTTTGACCTTCATTCTAGATATCATTTATTAATGGTCAAGATGTTTTATATATGAATGATAGTGTTCTAAAAAAGCTATAAATATTATGATTTTTTAGTGATGAAATTTCTTCATACCAATTAACCCTCTATCATTGTGGATTTATTGAATATTTTTGTCCTCCTAGTTTAAATGATCACAAAAACATGATTCTAATAATATTAATGAATTTCTTGTTACATTGTAAAAAAATATTTTATCTATGATATGTTACAAAATTATCTATGGATGAGACACAATTGAGATTGACATTTTCAATTTTAGACACCATTATCAATGTGATACCTCCAACATAGAAATATTACTATGTATGAGATACTACCAAGATATCACACTACCAGAATATCTGTTGGAGTTGAAAAATTAAAATCTAAGACATCCTATGTCAAAAAACTGTCAGCATGTATAACCACCACAACATGTGATTGGAAAAGTTTGACATAGCACCAGAATAAACTTCTACTATATGTGGCATTGTTAGTGTCATACCATGGAAACAATATTTTTTATATAAGTCTGAGATACCGTCAAACTGCTTACCATCTGATCAGACACCACTAGTTGTGGTGACTCTAGTTTAGTGGATATTTGTAAATTTCTAAGATACCTCTAGTTTCACAACACCAGTGTCACACCTCTAGTGTCATACCCTTAGTGTGATTCCTCCAGAACAGCACACATCCAGAATAAGCCACCACTTCTATATTCTAATTATATTTTTTAATAACATTATTTTAACAACTGTATTTATTTACTTCAATGTCATTTATTATTTTTAGTATTTTCTTTTAAATTATTGACAAAAAAAATTGAAGGGAATGTTTGAATATGCAGAATAAGTATATAATTGATCGTGATATTCCCCTTTATATAAATGATAAAAGTGATGTACATGCCCTCATGAAGATATACAAAAATAGATGAATGAGATGAAATAGTGTATTAAGTTGACATATAATAAAGTGAAATCACAAAAATTCAAAACATAGATGGTTCATAACCTGATTAAAAGCTTGAATAGTTCACATAAAACAAACATTTGACTGGGAAAATGATATGCCAAATCAAATTCACATATAATATTTGGTTTTCACATGGATAATAGTGATATAGTTAATTATATGGGCGGTTTTATTACTCCCATGAATAATGATTAAAGATGACATCTGTGACATGGATAGTTTTAAGATAAACTGTAAACATGATCTAGTTTTTTTTATCATAATGTAAATATTATATAAAATTATATGTGTTGGTTGATCACCTTATAGAGAGGAATATGTATTTATATGAGACGAAACCTCTAATCATCTCACTTTTTAACTATGTTTTTTATTTTGTTTTACATTATATCCACTTGGAATAATGTAAAATATTTTATCATTAAACAAAATACAATGACTATTTATTTTTATTTGTGTTCATATAGTATTTTGATTAAGTAAACAGATATTAAATGATCTAATAAAATTTAATATCATTCATCTGAGATGTTATTAATCATACGATAAATAGTTAGAAATGATTAAATTTATATCACACGATGTACTTTGATGAATTAGGTTGTATTTATATAGTAAGGTATTTTAAAATTATCCATTTTTTATAGAAAAGTTTATTTGGTACTCAATCCACCACCATATTGACATACTCACTCTGACCAGTATTTGGTATTAGAGGATTACATTCCTTGGTATAAAAAATTTTAAATTTTTAAAACTTTTATTTCTGTTAATCATTAATGTTTTCAGATTTTATTCATATCTAAATTTAGTTCTTTTAAATTAATAATCTTTTAGAAGGATCTTCTACAGAATGACCTCCCTTTTTCAATGGTTCAAATTATTCTCAGTTGAAAATTAAAATGAGAATGCATATAATGGAATGGTTGTTGATATTTGGACTTCAACAAAAGATGAATATGTTATACATGATACTACTATAAGTACGTGGGATGATAAAATTTCTTTAGAATACAATATTGATTATAATGTTATGAATTCCATTTATTACGATTCAGGAGATCAGGAGTTCAACATAATTTCTACATATAAAAATAATGTTTAAATATGAAACAATTTTTTATTTTCCCATGAAGGAATTTCAAATGATAATGATATAAGGATAAAAAATTACACTATTAAATATGATAACATTAATATGAATACGTATGAACCCATTTCAGACATGTATCTCATGTATAATGAAAATTTCAACATAATTTCCCCACATGGAAAATTGTTATATAATGAGGATTAAATTATGATATTACTAAGATGTATATTAGAATGAAGGAGTTACACATAAATTGGAATCATAGAATTCTGATACACAATTAAGATACATTTGAAATAGCAGATTGGTAAATATAAGAATTATGAAGACGAATTGATGGTAAACCATGAAGAAGAAGAGGAACCAAAAATAAAGTTATTATCTTCCAAGAGTACTTAAACAAGAAAAAAAATAAATAGAATTGGAGTATGTACAAGATATAGTGTCAAGTGAACATGAATAACCTTATGACTATGTTGATTAAATAGTTTACTTATCTAGAATATTTGTGAAGTTTTATAGGAATACTGGTTTCTTCATAAAACAAATCTAAAAGGAAATTAAGATAAAATAAGAAAATTTAATAAATAATTAATGAATGGTAATTATACATAAGATATTTTCGTCGATGAATGTATGAGTAAAGATAAAATCAAATTTTATTGTCCAATTCTTATGTTTAAAAAGAAAAATTTAGAAAATTGCATGAGACACAAAAATGATATATAGGCTACGAAGAGTGCATATGAAAATAGTTATAGTGACTCTGATGCATTAGATGATGTCAACGTAATCAGGGAGTACAAGTTTTTAATGAACAAATTAAGTGATGTATTGATTAGCCATATATTACTAATATTATGCCTCTTCATAATTCTGATAAATCTGAAAAAAACAACATGATGATGATATTATATCAAATAAATAATTAGTTGAATACTTAAATATCATAGAGGATACATTTAAGGCATTAATGGATATATAAAAAAGACTTGAATGATAGAATGTTTTATCTTTAAATATAAAATCATAAAATTTAACAGAAAAAGATAAAAAATTTACACTTCTCAATGAAAACAGTAGTACCATACTCTGAAATGAGAAATTGATGAAAAATATTAAATTTTTAAAAAAATGGTAGTGAGACACTTACATAATTGTTTATAATTCAATTTTCTCAAAAAAAATTCTAAAAAAAATTTGTTATAGGATAGAGAGGAATATTTAAAAGTACTTTTGTTCTAAAACAATGACCTAAATGATGTAATGAAAATAATTTTTCAAAAGGGCATGAAATGTCCCTTATTTCCAATAGTCTACAATCTATTTATTGAACACCTATATAACAATTTTGTTTTCCAAATTTTCTAATTTCTATCATTTCTTATGACAATTAGATTTGGGCCCCAAAATTATTTAATTTTAAATTTTTTTAAAGAATAGTTCATGGTATCCTCTAGTAAATGTATATAATACTGTGATACTAGATGTTCAATACATACAAGAGTATATTATTCTTGCATTAAAATACTAATATAGGTTTATTGTAGAAAGGTCCCATTTTGTTATAATGAATAGATATTTTCTTTATCCCTGTATAGATTTGTAGAAAAAATAAATTTTTTCCTATAGTTTTATATGTTTATGGTATATAGATTGACCTACATAGTGTTTCTCAGTTATGTGAGGATGTTTCTTAAGTTATGTTTGAGAATTATTATTTCAGGTTCATATATTCCAAAAAAATCATTATCATCAGGGCTCTATAAAATTAAAATGAATATTATATACATATAAACTCCTTAATTTATCAACATCATTAATTATTATGTCTCTTTCAAAATCCATTATAGATATGGTATTTTATAATATTCCATTTCAACATTCACCAAAATAAGAACCTAAATAGTAATGAGTTTGTTAGGAATCTAACTAATCTTGAGTTCCCAACTTATATGGTCTGTAACCCCTTTCAAAAAATTAAACAACATAAATGATATATTAAATAGAAAAAAATAAGTGTCAACTTTTCAGTTGCTGGAGTGGGTTCACATTGATTTATGTGGACTATCTAGGATAGTAATTATTAATGGAAATCATTATTTATGGTTACATGAATATTATTTACTATGTATATATGGTTATATATTCAAGATTGAAAAATTGAAGTCTTCTCTTACACTACCATGTATGATAAGTCTATAGAAAATCATAGTGGACATAGGATTAAGGCCTTAAAGAGTGATCGTGATAGTAAGTTTGAAAACAAAGACATTGAAACATTTTTTTTTTCAAAAAGTGGCTATACTATTAAATTCTCTACATCGATGGAACCCAATAAGAATGAAGTTATTGAATGAAGGAATAAAACCATACAAGGGATATCTATGACTTTTATAATGTGTATGACCTACCTACATATATTTAGGAAGAATATGAGAATAAATCTTGCTTTATCATCAATAGAGTTTTAAAAACATATTTTTAAACCTCCCACTTAGGAGTTGGGAATAATTGTAAATGTAAGTTCAATTACTGAACAGTTTTTGGTTTCATAGTATTTATTCTAAACTGAAAGGATAATTTTTATAAATTTTCATTAAAAAGTGATGAATGAATTTTCATTAGTTATTCAATCTATAGAAATACCTATAGAGTTTTCAACAATGACGTAAACCATATAGAAGAATATCTTCATTTCCAATAGGATAAAACTGCGCCACATTAGCCTAATAATTCCTTATAAACCTTATGCATGTTTCATATTATCGAAATTTAAATTCTAAACCATTAACAATAGGTACAAAACATGCAGAAGAATATTCTTATTCTGAAAATTATCCATAATATCTTAAACCTAAACATCAAAATATATATGTTTTTGTCCCTTGTTATATATAGATATTATAAGCATTATATACCATCTTTTAGATGTTTTTTGGTGATCTATATTCATGAACACAACATAGATATTTTTTATAAAGATATTTGTAAATCAATCTTTCTTATATCATTATGAACCTATGAACATAAATTAATCTATGAAAGATGAATTCAATGTAATAGATGTCTAAAAAGAATTAAGTATTTATAAATAAAATTTTTTTTGGGAACTTGTACAAATAACTACTCTCACAGTGACTATTGGAAGTAAATGAGTGTTTAGGAACAATGTTTATGAGTCAATAACTATAGTTGGAAATAATGCTAGACTTGTATTAAATGGTAATATTCTAGAATTTGTGATAGAATATGAGGATAATTTTATCCTGTATAGAGAAATTTATCCAAAAGAACCATTATTTAATATAAAAAAAAATAGATTTCAATATTTATCAAATAGATGTCTAGAGTAAATGTTGGATTGGGTTTATAGTTAAGGATTATTTTTTTGAAAACAACCTTGTTTTAAAAACCCTCATTTTCAAATTATTTTTTTAATAATATAAATATTTATATGGTTTAAAAAATCCACATAATCATGATATGATAGTTTTATACAACTTAATGTTTCAAAAGGTTTTCTAAAATTAATATTTAATCCAACCCATTTAATAAAATTAATTTCAATGTGTATTTGTTTTAAAAATCATTTTTTATGATATTTTTTTAAATCATCTAAAATTATGTATGTACTTATATTTCTAAAATAATATAAAATTAATATTAAATTGGATTAATGGGTGAAAATAAACTCATTATTAGATTTAAAATTTTTCTAAAAAAGGAACGAATTATTTTAAGTAAAATTAAATATAAAACAAAATTTTTATATATGTTTAACATCTTATCACTAGGAGTAGTTATAGACTTATGAGTACCACCTATTAATTCGATCATGATGAGAATGGGAAACTAGTTGATCAAAATAGTCAAAAAGGTATGATTATAATTCATATTCACATAACTACTAGTTGGTTGGTTTTTAATGTTAGTATACATATGTGTTATCAATTTCTAGAAAACCCAAAAAAGTCCCACCATGTATCTATTAAAGGAATTTATAAATACTTCATGTACACAACTAATTTAGGAATTTTCAAATAAACAGGAAAATAATTTTATTTTATATGTTATTATTATGATTATATTTATGGAGACATGTATGATACATAATAATCTTATTGATCATGTTATTATTTGTGAAATTATATAGTTTCGTGGTGTAGCAATACGAAATATTTCGTTTCATTGTCTAATCCTAAAGCTTTTTATATAGCTAAAAGTAGTTGTTGTAGACAATTATTTTTAAGATGAAACACACTATACTACAATATGGACATCAATTCCAATATGTCCTAACAAACTACGACATCAAAAGTGGGAAAACATTTCAAATAATCCTATTTCTTATTCTATAATAAAAATATATTCATATCAGGCATTAATTTTTGAGGGTTAATTTTCAAAAAATATATATCACCATTTAATTTATAAGAATTGAAAATTAGTTAGCTAATATATTTACTATGCCTTTGAATTATGTCTGAATGAACAATATCAATCATGAGTTAGGAATTATAAATTTTGGTAATGTACAATTTTCATTGATATACCATTGTGATTGAAACATCATTATGATTACATTTAGTTATCGTAACACATTGTTTTCCTCTCATACCATTAGATTGTCTCGTCGTTGGGTGTCACACCATTGGATTATCACATTGTTATTATTTCTTGTTGTTTCTTTTCTGGCCATGGAAATTTTTTCTATTTCTCAATATTTTTATCCACCGGTTAACATCCTAGTTTAGGTTATTTAATATAACTCGATGCATGGGTTTTCCAAGATTTCAATTCATATTTCAAGTATTATTTAAATTTTTGGAATACCTAATATCACAAATGATACCAAAAAGTCAATATTTCTGTTCCCAACAATCCTTGATCCCCACACAACACTCCCAAATCATTCTCTCTTGAGCATAATACAACCCTTTTCTTCCTGTATTAAATACCTTATCCTTTCATTAATGAGATTTCCATACTGATCCAAATTCAAAGAATGATTCATGATTTTTTTTATTTGTCCATCTTAGTCTATATATTATACGATGTAAGAAAATTCATTGAGTGCACCTTATCCAATTTTATCTGTCAATCCTATGCTAGAGAATAGGAATTATGTACTGAAAAAGGAAGCTGAATCATAGTGTTCATTGTCTATTATGTGTATTGTAGTTAATATTTCCTAGGAAAAAGTGTGATTAGAATTGTTCTCATTAAACAAAATACATTGTTACCAGATAATGGTTCATTATATTTATCATAATGTAGTGTTTCAGTTTGATGATGATGGTGCTAATTATATCAGATGTTTCATAAGAAGATATGTATTTGGGTTTTCCTCAATGAAATGCAGGAAATGTTAAGGTGTTATCAAAGTCCAATTAATTATTACAACCAAGTGAGTATTGCAGAACCTAGTGATTTTTTATTATAAGAGTATGCTCTTGGGGTCCTAATAGAAGATGACACAATCAAAACGAATAATTCCTCAAAGAAATATGTTGACTATTTGATGATCATTATGTTGTATAGTAGTGGTAATGTATAAAAAATGAAGATTTCATAACTATATGGTACCAATATTTTATCATATATCTCTCATTATATAAGGTGAAAATATCAATTATTATAGATATCTCATGGTGAATATTTGTGAGTTGACAATGATTACCTTAGGATTTAATTATTTGATCTTGAATAAGATGATTATTCCATTCATGAGGTTAAGGGGATATTGAATGATGATGAAGAATCTGTTATATACTATGGTGATTATTTCATTACAATTTTTACAAGTGGTAGAAAGTGGATTAGTCGAAACCCATGGAAGAAATAGTGGTTTGTTTTGTCAAAGTTGTTATTTTCTAAGTATTATCTGGTTGGTCATCCAACCAAACCCAAGGATATGGATGATCTAGGATTTGTTCCAAATGATGTAGTGGAATATTCAGATATGGATAAAGAAAATTTTGTTATTGAAGTGGAGTAAAAGGAACAATCTATTGATGTGGGGAGTGTTCATTATTTCTCTCCCAAAGCATCCCCCGATTATTTTTTGACCTCCTAGTCCATATAAGAAGTTTTGAATAGAGAAAAACATGTTAAAAGTGATGAAGAAGAGACTGAGGTCTCTAGATAGGATCAATATAATAGTTAAAAATCAGCTGTTGATGATGAGCATACGGATGAAACGAATAAGAAGATGAGAATGAGGATGGTAATTGAAATGATAAGATTGCAGATAATGGTGGTGAAAATGGTGAATTTAATGATGCTGGTTAAGGATAATATCATTACCATATTGGTGCTAGTGGAAAAATTAATAGTAATGTAGTGGAGATGCATCCAGATAATCGTGTTTATTTGTTGAGGTGGAGAAATCCCCATCTGTGGAAATATTTCACGAAGATACAGTTGGTGAGGAAGTTGAGGCTACTTATATTTCCACTAGTAAAAATATTTCAAATCACGTTGTGTTAAAATGGTTGAGTGTTATTACTGTTGTATAAAATCATATTGTTGAACAAGAGAAAACATATATTCCTTATTATAAGCAATGTAGTGATTCATTATTATTTTTATAGTTATTTATTAACATTTTATTCGATGCAATATGGATGTAGAAACTTTTGTGAATGGTAAAAATTATGTTACTCAAATTATAGTATAACCTAATGATTATATAGAATGAATAATTATGATGTTTCAGTAGAACGATCTATTGTGGTACCTCCTACCACTTCTCCAATAGCTTCTGATATTTCTTGGAAATGGGTTGATCCTATATATTTTTAATTGCGATTGTTTTTGAGTGTATTATGTGGTCCAAAAAGCATGGTGGACTTATGGTGAATTTTTGGTACTTTTCTAAAAACATTTAATGTTTGATGAGTAATAAAAAATATTAAATTTTAATTAAAAACAGATTTTTTAATAAATATAATTTATAGTGTTAATGTATAAATTTTAATGGATTTAATGTATCATTAGACTATATTTTTATTATTTAAAATAAATTATTTCATTGGATGTAACTTCACGTTTACAATGGACATAAACAAGTGTCAATCTTTTTCTAGTTATTTTTTTAAACACACTTTTCGTTTTGACAACAAGAATTAATTTTAAATTAATTTTTTCCACTTATGTGTTTTGAATTTGAAGAAATTGATTCTGTATTTGGAATTCGGAGGTCCAAATTGTGTAAATAGGAAACTTTTATTTTTAGACATTATAGTAAATATTTTATTTACCGTGGTTAAAGTGGTAAATCTGGTAAATAAGGGTGACAAAATATTATTATTATAATACTAAATTACAGTAACATGTTTCCTATTTCTTTTGTTTGATACTTGTACAACCATGGGAAACCTTGGGTTTATTTTGGGACCTCATGGAGCCACTTGAGAGTTATAATAAAACATTATATTAATTAATTTAATGTAACGACAAAAATGACATAAACACATGTCAATTAGTAAAATAATTTTTACAAGAGGTTATATAAATTATATCTTCGACAAAAAATAATATTTTGAAAGCTAAAAAGATTTCATACTTTATGTTATTATTATTATTCTTAGACATAAAATAGATAATATTATTTATTACACAATAATGATGCAAAGTTTACCTCATTAATAAATGATTTAAATAAATAAGAGTTTATAAATTAAAACAATATCCAAAACCGATACAATTTTTATTGGAGATTATTTTTAAAAAATGAGTCTTATTATATTCAACATTAATGAGTTTTAGACCTTTAAAAACCAAAAATCATTATATATTAAAATAATATTTTCAAACATTCCTAAAAATCCCCTCCACCATCTTAGAATAAGCCCACACTTCTAATACATTTCTCACACCTCTCATGCCCCTTGGTTTATTCAACCTCTCCCTAATTAAGATCCTTACATCCATCCATTCCTCTTAGAAGCAATTCCTTATGTAGAAGAAAATTTAATGAATCGTACTGGTTCAAAAAATGGGAGTTACCAAATATAAAGGTAACATCTTCTCTTAAGTTCATATTTTTTATTTTACATCTACAACTCCCCTAAACACACTTTATTGTTTTCATTCATAAAACAACCAGTATCCAAAATATTCAAGGTTGTATTTAAAATAATTATTTTAACTACACTTACACACACTTCCATCTAATTGGTATAGAACATAATGTTTCTATGGACGGTGAACTATTACCTCATGAAATGATGATTGTTAAATCTTCTACTACCACCTCTTGCGGTTGCAATTATGATAGAAATATAAGTATATATGATATAAATGATATATACATTATCTATATGCTACTTTAATTCACCATTATATCATACCATTATTCTTTTCATGTTATATATATATATATGATAATTTCATTTGAGGATGTATGGACTACCGCCCCCTCAAAGTGATATGACCTATTCATACCATACATGGAATGTATAAAGTATGGTTTTAATGAAAATACATAATCAATATAAAATATTATCTTATACTGTAAAAACATATGCCTATGTGTCATTTGGATTGCTTTTCTTTTAAAATAAATAAATTGAAGTAGTGTTCGTGTGTACGTATGGAAGACTGTCGCCATGAACGCGATGAGATTCATTCACCATCACACCCAATAAAGAATAATTTTCCTTTTATTAATAAAAATAATATTTTATAACATAATATCTTTTCAAATATGAATCGAATACATCCTATTCATAAAAAAACATGACTTACAAATCAATTAACACATGAAAAAATGATACAACTAAAATATTATTAACAATGAAATATTAGAAAATCATATTTGATATCATATTTGTGTATGTAGTTCTTGTATAATTTCATAACAATGATTTATCTGTTATATAAGAGGTTAATGTACCCTTAACCAAGGAAAAGTGAAATTTCAGGGTTAATTTCACAATCTCTTTATTACCTGAGGTTGATTTACGTAAGTATCTAATGGGACTGCTTTGAAATCCACATCCGTGTTTCTCAAAAAGTTATTTAATTTTTTTACTAGAATATGGTTTAATTTCATGTATACCCATATTAGACCTTATATATTTTTAAATGAATCATTCTTTAATTTTCCAAAAAAGGTACTTTATGACCTTTTTTGACAAAATTATGGTACGTATGTCATTATTTAACATATACGGAGGGTGAGGCTATTTACCACCATTATAAAATAGTCGAAGCATAACATACATGATTATAAGAATTTTTTCTAAATAAATGTTTTATTTTATAATTATGTACCTCTTAAATGATTTAAAAATAGATGGATATATTTCTCTCAAATTTATTTTATTTCATCTATATCAACATCCTTTGATAAATTTTACACTTTTTTGAAGTTTATTTATTATGATATAGATATTCAATATTGTATTTAAGGTTTTGTGATATGTTTGACTATGGATGTGTCAATTTTATACAATTCATTATTTGTGGTTAATGTATTGAAATTTTGTATGCCAGTTTTAACATGAATTTTTATGTTACATTTCAACCTTTTTATGAGAGGAAGGTATTGGACTTAGTAAGTGATTTTTGGATCCCACTATATCTCATCAATGAATTTTAATGTATTATGAGACAATAAAAAATGGAATTGGTTGAGGCCTTTCCAAATTTTATACATGGTTCTTGGTGAGGCCATAATCATTTTTAGACATCTTGGTCGAGGTGTTGAAAAAATGTTTTAGAATATCCCACATTATACATTACCCCATTATGAAAATAATATTGATGGTTCAGGTGGTTATTTGACTAGTAGAATCCCCATGAAAAAGTTTTATTATGGAATTATTTACTCATCTCATATTCCTAACATAAACTGTTCATGTTTTATAATTTCATATGATTTTAATTATTCCACATTCTTAATATTTATGTTATCTTATGCTATATAGCTTTCTCTTACTGAGAATTTGAGCTCACCCTATTCTTATATTTCATTTTCCAAGGAAATGAAGATGTTTTTTATAAGTGATTTGCAGGAATAATCTAGAAGGCTAGGATGCTTGTAATGGAATAAATTAGTGTTGTATTTCATTTCTCATTATAATGTTGAACTTGTATATATATATTGTTTCCAGTAATACAAAATTGATCTGTGGTTTGGGAAATGATTCCTTGTATCATTTCAATATTATGAAATAATGAACCATCTCTGGGTAAATGGGGTTAGAGAATTACAGTTGGTATTAGAGGATATTTAATAAAATCATTGGAAACTAGATTTAGATAATCTCTGATTAGATCACATTACCCTGAGATAGAAATTCATGATTACTATAGAAGAACATCCTATAATTTTGGTACTATAGTGATGTTGTTAGTTTTCCAAGAAATACATACCTGTCTGGACATGAGCATGTATAGGCTGCTCTGGCATAGCTGTACATAGGAGTGAAAACGTCGACAAGGAGTTTCAAGCTTAAATCGAGGTATCCTTGTACCCAAAAAATTGACTTGTTTCACTCTTTATTGCTACACTCCCGGGGGATATTCTTAGGATAATTCACATATTCATTAAAATCCATTAATAAGGTATTTTTTAGTATCTACCTTCTCAATGAAAACATTTTTATGAATTTAGATTATATCCATAAACTATTCAATTTATGTTTTGTTTTTTACATTTTTGGAATTATGTATTTCAATTTATAAACTAATGTAGTGTATTCCATGGTTTATAAAATGACCCCTAGTGGAAGAAATGGAAACTAAGTCAATTCAAATAATTCATGTAGGAAATTCCCTCCTACTCAAGATAATTATGGTGGAGCTGGTGATGCAACTAGGGATGATGAGATTAACACTATACTGGGACAAATAACTGAGGATATGAATAATAAACATACCTGTATAGAGCACCCTTATCCACAACATGGAGGGTCAATTTTAGGACTCTTCGTGATAAAACAACCACCCACATTAAATGAGTCAACAAATCCATTTGTAGCTGGGAAATGGATATATTCCTTAGATAAAATATATCATGCTTTGGGGATTAGCGAAAAAGAATATGTGGTCCTGTATGTTAATCCCCTCACGGGAGATGCAGATCAATGATGGTAATTAATTAAAAAAAAAGAGGATGAAGAATAATCATGTATTTAATGTAAGGAGTATAAATAAAATTTCACAGAAAAATAATTTCCTCATGACCATCGAGCAGATATGGAAAAGAAATTTCAGAGTATGGGGAAAAAAGAGGATGAAAATGTCACAAAGTATAATACTAACATAAAAAAGATAACAAGGTGTGATACAAATTATATACGTCACCCATGAAGTAATATTTATAATTTACATGATAGGAAAAAACCATTTCTCCATCGATAATTTGTCTTACAATCCTTATCATTGTATAAAGATATTGTCTCATGTGATATCAAGACCAAAAATTAATTCTATAAGTATAATGACTTTAAATAAATGAAAGATAAGAAGGGATCTATTTAACACTATGGGAATGTAAATAAATAAAACAAGGAAAAAATCGAAGAGTGTAATTTCCACCCTATGATAATTGTTGAAGGAATCACCTTAGTGCCTATGTAAATGGAAAAGGAATATGATACAAATGTTGATAGAAATTCCATCTTTTTGGTCATTGTAAGGGGAAGAAGGAAGCTACCAATATTAAATAAAAAAATTTCATGGAGATGGTACATTATGAAAATGAATGTCTTAAGCACCAAAGAAAACATATCTTAGAAAATGCCAAGGTAGAAAGGACAATCTAATACGATCAGTACAGATAAAGTTAAATCTCTAAATGATGTGGTGGTAGTTAATTAAAAGGTTTCCTCAAGTTTATCCAATTCTTTTTATTATTATGGATCATTTCATTGTTTCACATCATCCTAGTTTGCTATGAAAATTTGATATTTCCAAATTCATTGAACAATGGAGTTGTTAGTATCCATGGGGAAACCCTGTCCTTTTTGTTAATAAGAACGATGGATATGATTGGTTGTACATTGACTACATTTAGATCAATTATATAACAATAAATAACAGGTACACCCAACTATCATTAATGATTTCTTATATCAACATTGTAGATCTCAATATTTTTCAATGATTGAACATTGATCTGGATACCATTAGTTGTGCGTGGAGAAGCAAGACATTCTGAAGACAACATATTGAACCATATACGGGCATTACAAGTTTACATAAACTCCTTTTGGGCTGACTAATAAAACCTCTATCATCATGGATCTAATGAATAGAGCCTTCATGAAATATCTCGATGAATTTTTTGTGGTATTTATTGAAGATATCTTGGTATAATCAAAATCTATGAAGATAATTAAAATCAGACGCGGAATATTTTGAAAACCCTCAGAAGAAATGAATTATATATTATTTTTAGCATGTTTGAATTCTGGCTTTAGGTTATTTCCTTTCTTGGTTATATCATCTATAAAGATGGAATCTCTTTAGATCCTTCAAAGACAAGAGAAATCCATGAATGGCCAGCACTGACGAGTATAACTGAGGATATTAGTTTTATTGGTTTAGAAGGTTATTATCATCTTTTTTTCTACATTGTTTCTCAATTAGCAAAAACATTATCCATTCTAACACGTAAAGGTGTTAAATTTGTTTGTAAAAAAGAGTGTGAAAAATGATTTGTAGAGCTTCCGAGAATATTAATCAATGATTTTATCTTCAATCTACCATCAGGGGATGATTGGTTGGTTATTTATATGGATGCTTCAAATAAAGGATGTGGTTGTGTCCTTATGCACAATGGCATAGTTATTACCTATGCATCATGACAGCTAAATAGTAAGGAAAAAAACTATCCTACACAAGATATTGGGTTGGCGGCTATAATAATTTCTTTGAAGATATGGAGACACTATATCTATGTTGAAAAATGTGAGATATAGACTGATCACAAGAGTTAAAGTTATATTTTCCCATAGAAAGAACTCAACATGAGGCAAAAGTGCTGGCATGAACTACTAAAACATTATGATAACATTATACACTACCACTAGAGGAAGGAAAATAATATGAAAGATGCTTTGAGCAGAAAAGATCGTGGAGTTATGAACAAGATCAGACTTGAAAGGAATCCTATGTATAGGGATCTATTATAGATAGATATGGGAATAATTATTGAAGGTGAATAATCTATATTTTTTCAAATGGTTTCTAAACCATCATTACTATAGAAGATAAAATGTTCTCAAACTGATGCTAAGGTGTTTCAAAAGAATATTAATGTTTTGAATGATGGTAGATTGATTGAATTCATATATGAAGACAGAATATTGAAATTTAGGAAGAGACATTGCGTTCCTGATATATCTGATCAGAAAATAGAATTATTGGATGACTATCATAGCTCCAATTTTGTTATACACCCTAGAAGCACTAAGATGTATATGGATTTGAAGGAACATTTTTGGTGGGACAACATGATGTGGAATTTTTCTTATTACGTGTCAAGATGTATTCATGTCTACTAGTGAAAGCTAGAAGAAAAAATCCTAGAGGAGTCTTGCAACATCTTATAATACCTGATTATAAATGGGATGATATTATGATAGACTTTTTCATGGGACAACCAAGGACACATAGAACGAATAATGCAATATGTTTCGTTGTTGATTGTCTTACTATGTCATCCCATTTTCATGATATAAGAGATTATTTACCACTTTAACGTTTAGTAATATTATATATTAACGATGTTTGAAGACTTTATGACGTATCCCTATCGATTCTTTCAATTGGGATAACTTTTTTACATTATGATTCCAGAAAATTACTAATGAGGAACAAGATACTGAACATCATTTGAGCACTACCGACCACCCTCAAACTGATGGACAATCACAATGATCTATTCAATCCTTAGAATACATATCTAGATCATTATCACATGACATTCATTGTATGTGGGATCAGAATTTACCTCTGGTAGAAGTTTCCTATAACAATATTTTCCATTCAAGTATTCAGATGGCACTATATGATGCGTTATATTGAAAGTGATATCACACACCAACATGTTGGGACGATGTTGGGGAAAGAAAACATGTTGGCCTATAACATGTTGAGGAAACAATGGAAAATGATATGATTATAGAAACCCACATCAAATCATCTATAAGCAGGTAAAAGAGCTATGTTGATAATCGAATGAAGAGTTTGGAATTTCAAGTAGGTGATCATGTTTTCATGAATGTATCTCCAATGATGGGTATTATATGTTTTGATAACAATGGTAAATTGAGTCCCAGGTACATTGTTACTTTCTAAATTCTAGAACTAATTGGGGTTATAAATTACTATTTGGAAATTCTGCTAAGTCTCTCTAAAGTTAATGAATTGTTCCACGTATCACTGTTGAGAAAATACTTGCCTGAACCAACGTGTGTACTCTTCTATGATGAAATAGAACAGGAACACAATATTTCTTATTGTGAAGAGCCTATCAACATTCTTGATACTATATAACGAGTGTTGATAAAACAGATGACTCGTCTGGTGAATGTTCTATGGAATATCATAAGATAGAAGATTTAATGATGGAACTATAAGAAAATATGATGAAGAACCTCCCAAATAATTTTATGTATAAGTATTATAGAAATTTTGAGGACGAAATTATTTGAAGGATGGAATAATTTGACACCCCAAGCATCCAATATTTGTTTCTCTTTGAATAATGCAATAGCTTTCATTTAAGAATGTTCGAGATTCAACCACACCCCGACCAATCAAACTTGCAGTTATGAATAATAATACACAATTTTTAAAATATAAAAAAAATTATTCTTCAAAATGGACTTCATTTATTGATTCAAAATATTAAAATTGTCTTAGGATGAATTTTGGGTACTTTGATAAAAACATTCAACTTTTTGATGAAGAGTGAAAAAATACTAATTTTTTAAAAAATAAATCATAATAATTTAAAGTGTTAAACTATACATTTTAATGGGGTTTAAGTATCATTAGATTAAAATTTTATCATTTAATATAATTTAGGTCATTTTATGTAGTTATACATTTAAACTAGACATAAACATGTGTCAATCTTTTGATATTTATTATTTCATAAAAACACACTTTGTTTTGACAATGGAAAATAATTTTAAATTAATTTATTCTACTTATTTGTTTTAATATGGAAAAAGGATTCCATATTTGAAATCAGGAGGTCTAAATTTTTTAAATAGATAACCTTTATTTTTTGACATTATGAATATTTAAATCGGTAAATATTTTATTTTCTATGGTTAAAAGGGTAAATCCGGTAAATAAAGGGAAAAATAATATTATAATAATAATAAATTACACTAACATGTGTCCAAATTCAATTGGAAGTTATATGTATGACCATGGTCATCCTTTTGTTGATTTTGGGACCCCATGGTGCAACTATTGAGTTATAATAACACATTATATTAATTAATTTTAAGTAAAGACAAAAAAAGACAAAAATATATATCTTATAGTAAAACAATTTTTACAAGAGGTTATATAAGTTATCACTTCTACTAAAAATATTCATTATAATTAATATAATTTCCAAAAACATGGTATTTTTTTTACTAATTTTTAGACATCATATAAATAAATTTATTTATGACAGAATAATGATGCATTGTTACCTAATTAATAAATTATTAAATTAAAGAAGATTTAAAAAAATAAAACAATATTGAAAACCTGCCCAATTATTATTTGATGATTTTATTTCTAATATTACTCATCTTTTCTAATCCATTAATTATTTTTTTACATTTATTAAAAGAAAATAATAAAATAATAAAATAATATTTTCAATCATTCCTAAAGAGCCCCTCCTCCCCTTATAAAAATCCCTAACTTATAACCCATTTCTCACACCTCTCAAGCCCATTGGATCATCCATCCTCTTCAGAATAAATCTACTTACATCCTTATTTTAATCTTATAAGCCTTATCTTAGGTAGAATTAACTTCAAGGAAGACTTTTAGATCAAACCAAAGGGAGTTACCCAATTTAAAGGTAACATCTCCTTTTATGTTATTTTCTTTTATTTTACTTTTAAAACCTAAATAAAATTTCTATATTCAATTATTTTATAAAAAAACCATTATATTAAATATACTAGGATGTTTTTATGAGAATTTTCGTAACTACACTTACACACACCTCCATTTAATTGATATGGAACATAATGTTTCTGTGGCCAGAAAACTACTACCTCACAAAATGATGATTGTTAATTCTTCTACTACGACCCCTTATAAAGGCCATTATGATCGAACAATAATTATATATGATATTTATTTTATTTATTTTATCTATAATATTATTTAATTATATTTTATAGTATACCCATATTCTTGTCATGTTGTGTATATACAATAATTTCATTTGAGGAATGCGGACTACCTCCCCCTCAAAGTGATATGAATCATTCATACCATACATGGATCTTATAAAGGATGGTTTTAAGAACATATGTAATATATATATAATATTATATTATACTTGAATAATAATATAACTATATATCATTTGGTTTTCATTCCATTTAAAATATCAAAAATTGACGTAGTGTTCGTGCGTACGTACAAATTATCGTCTCCACGAACGTGATGAGATTCATTCACCATCGTAACCAATAAAAAATAATTTTCATTAGATTATAAAAAATAATATTTAATAAAATAATATCTTTCTTGGATGTAGATCAAATACATAATATCCATTACAAACATGACTTACAAATCAACTAACACCCGAAACAATGATACTACGTAAATATTTTTTAAGGAATGAAATTTAGAAGATCAAATTTGATATCATATTTATGTATGTAGTTCATTTATAATTTAATAAAAATTATTTATCTATTATATAAGAGTTGACGTACCCTCAATCCAGGAAAAGATCAAAGGATGGGTTAATTTCACAATCTCTTTATTATCCGAGGTTGTTTTTACGTAAGTATCTACTGGGACATCTTTATTATCCACATTTGTGTATAATAGAAATGTATTTAAAAACATTTCTCACTAGACTATGGGTTAATTTAAATTATACCCTTATTAGATCATATATATTTTTTAATTTATTCATTCTATCATTTTTCAAACAAGGTACATTTTGAACTTTTATGAAAAATCAAGGTGCAAATGTCTTTTTTAAATTATACAGCAAGGGTGGCTATTTTCTTCCATTATAACATTTTCGAAGCCTCCCATACATGCTTATAATTTTTTTTGAAAAATAAATGTTTTATTTTATAACTATGTGAATCTTATGTGATTTCAATATAGAAAGATATGTTTATCTCAAATAGTTTTGATTTCATCTATGTCAAATTATTTTGATAAATTTACACTAGTTTGAAGATGATTTTTTATGAAAAAAGATATTCCATTATGTATTTATGGTTTTGTGATATGATGGACTATGGATATGTTATTTTTATTCCATTGATGGTTTATGGTTAATGTATTGACATTTCGTATGCCAGTATTAGTACGAATGTTTATGTTATGTTTCATCCTTTTCATATGAGGAAATTATTTGACTTAGTATGTGATTGGTGGAGTCAGATATAGCTCTTAGATGCATCGATAGGTATCTGGAGAAAATTATATGTGGAATTGGCCGAGGAATTTCCAATTTGATATATTGTTTTGGCTGATGCCTGAATAATTTTTAGATGTCTTTGTCGGGGCCTTGAAAAAATGTTTCCGAATGTCGCACATTATACATTCCCTCATTATGAAAATAATATTGATGGTTCATGTGTTTAATTTATTAGTATATTACCCCTGACAATTTTTTATTATGGCATTATTTACTCATCTCATATTCCTTCCATAAAGTGATCATTTTTTTGTAAAGGCATGTGTTTTCAATTATTCACCATTCCTAATATTTATGTTATGTTCCGATATATTTATAACTCTTATTGAGAATTTGAGCTCCACCATTTCTTATATTTCATTTTCTGAGGATATGAAGAACTTAGTTATGGGTTACTTGCAGGAATAATTTTGGAGTCATGGATGTTTCTACTTGAATTAATTAGTGTTGTATTTCTTTTCAAGATGTAATATTAAGCTTATGTATATATCTTGATTCCAATAATACTAAATTGATTGGTCAATCAGGACCTAATTTCTTGTATCCTTCCTATATTATGTAATAATTCATTGAATTTGGTTAACTAGTGTTGGGGAATTACATTAAATTTCAATATGAGTCCTTTTACTTCCAAATAAAAGGCCACCACCTCTACACATTACTCAAACCTATCAAACCACTTATGTTTAGCTGAAGCATGTCTAGATAGAGTGCCAAAAACCCACCATTCAATTTTTAAGCTTCCCATTATGAATAATCCCTCTCAAGGATTCATTTTGGTACAACGAAAAAGTAGTTACCTTATTAAGAGGAAACATCTTCTCTCATGATCCTTTCCTTTATTTCCCTGCTATACACCCTCAACTCTAATTATTTCATTATTTTTTTTTAAAAATTATATAACAAAAGTTCTAGGATCATTTTATTCAATGTCTCTTAAATACACTTACGAACAAATCCATCGTATTAATTTTGTAAATATTATTTTTGTGAATGTTGAACTACTGACCCACACAACAATGAATATTATTATATCATTTAACACCAATAATAGTGGAGATAATAGTGGAAACTAAATTTATAATTTTTTATGATGTATTTAACCTTTTATATTCCTTTTGTAACACATATCCTTTACCTTCCATTTGGTCTTAATATGACAATCTTGTTTGAGGAGTTATTGAGTATCGCCCCCTCAAAGAGATGTGATTTGTTCAAACACCACATGGAATAAATTAAGAATGTGTTTAAATGAAATTATATGATATATATGATTTATTAATGATTTTTGATTAATTATATACCTCTATACACATATATATATATATATATAAATATTTCATTTACAAACATTCTGCTTATAAGAAAATAAAAACATAAAACAACTTTCTGGTGTACGTATGACTTACTGTCTCCATGAATGGTGTATTAAATTGCATAATAATTTTCCATATATATTTTTATATTATCATTATATATTTACTAACTGATATTTTTATCCTTTTATACATTCATAAATCATTATATAAGTATAAGGATGAAAGATATAATAAATTAAGACACACGTAATGAACAAAGACAATATTACACAATGTTAACCCTTATCGCAGGATCATTAACAAGATGGTAATATAATGTTATTATCAAACCATATATGGTAATTTATAAAATAATATTTTTATTTATTCGATTTATAATAATATTTTATTTATTATATAGGAATCTTGTCTGATAAAGGAGAGAGTCATTTCACAAGGTTAGGGGATTTCACCTCACTTTTAATTTCATTGAGATACAAGCTATGTTATCAACTATTTACTTTTGAGTTATATATATAAATCCCCAAATTGTTTTATATATATTTTACATAAAGTTATGTGAATTTAGATTCTGATTTTCTGACCCATCATTCATTGGGTTTATGTTTTATAACATACCTAAATGGTAACAATGTTTTGTCTCAATTTCCCTTCTTTGAGACTCATGTTTTAATGGTCTTAAAAACTTCTTCCAGGTGAATAAACATATATTTTACATGAAATTTTATGAATATAAATATTTTCATTATATTATATGATTCATTTAATATTATATTCTTTATATGGAGATAATTATACAATGATACCAATTTATATGTGGTTATTGAGATAATATCAATGGTTTTCAATATCGTTTATGTTTATTATTCCTTTGATGAAATTTTATATTCCATATCTCCATAATATTCATGATAATAATTATAATCTATTATTTCATTATATATTCATTAATTGGTAAAAAATTTTACTCCTTGGTAGAAATGATAATTAATATTTTTTTAGGAAAGCCCGACTTGACCCTCTCTTCGGTTGGAAATATATGTTTCATAAAACGAGTTTCCAAGAATATTATATCATAACCCTATAATATTGAAAAGTAGTTTTACCCTTTTTGTATCTTACTATTCTAATAAATTGAATATTATTTACACTTTTAAAATAATGACTTTTATATTCTTTTTACAGTTAAAATGGAATGTTCTTTTGACATTGTATGACAATTATAGATTTACCTTCTATAATTTATTTTAAGTTCCAATTTCGTTGCTAAAAATGGTAATTATTAAGAACATGTTTTTATAAAATTTATTTTCATGGAAATTGGTTTTCATAATTCATTCAATCTTCATTTATATTTCTTCATGTAAAACATTTTTCAAAATGACTTCATGAATTATTTTAATGTTTTCAATGTTCATTCAAATAAATTGTTTTCATAAGGTTATCAAGAATATTTTATATTTTTTCAAGAAAAATTTCATTCAAAAAATTTTCAATTTTTTTATATGATTTAAAATTGTATTCAATGAATTGAATTTCAACAAATTTTCTTTATTTCATTAACAGTTTATATGTTTTTTCAATGAAAGTGAGTAGAAAGTTTTTTGAATATTATTTAAATATTTTCATCAAAAAAGTTTTTCAAAATTATTTCATGTATTAATTATATGTTTTCATGATATTTTATAATAAAAATATTTTCAAATGGTTTTATTTGTTAAATATACTTTTTCAAATAATAATGGATATTTTATTCATGAAAACTTGTAGAGTATATTTCAAAATTATAGTACATATAAGATGACATCTATTAATGATACTCATGCCATTATAAAAATTTATCTAATGGTTCTATTAAAATAATTTCCTTGAATGTGTTATTATTAATGCCACATTATTTATGAAAACAATTTCTCATTCATTGGTAACATGTTTATGAAACACCTTTTATTTCAGGGGTTATATGCTCTTGAAACCCGCTTCTTTTCATTAGTAATGTGTATGATGAAATTATTTTTCAATATATCTCCTTTCATGGGTTATGATTTGATTATATGATTATGATACCCATTTCATTTCATGGGTCATGATATGATTATTTATGATCTCATGGAATAATTTTTTTTGATTTCATTTAATGATTGTTGGGATCTATATATCCATCCAAATAATTGGGTAAACATTTTCTTCTAATGATATAGACTAGGATTGAATTAGGGTTTGATCGGTTCATTAATACAATGATAGAATAGGGGTTTACTAGGTTAAGTAATACAGTGATGAAATAAGCATTTACTCGGTTCATAAATACATGACTAGAGAAAAGGATTACTTGTTTTGGTAATACATGGGTGGAATAAGGGTTTACTCAGTTCAGTAATACAAGAAAATAATAAGGGTTTACATAGTTCTGTAATATACAGTTATTAATTACTTAGTTATGTAATTCATGCATAGAGTGATGGTTTACTCGTTTATGTAATACATTCTGGTTTATATAGTTCACTAATTGATGTACATGGATTTTTACATGTATTTTTATAACTTTCTAACTTAGTTTTAATTAATTAGTTTAACCCATTTTTATATTTTTAGTTTATTTTTGTAGTTTTGTAGTAATTTAGATATTTTGATAATTTTTAGTTAATTTATATACTTATAATAGTAATTTAGTATTTTTATTAGTTGTATTAATTTTATATATTATATTTAACACTATATTATTATTATTATTAGTTTCACTAATTTTAGTTTAGTTTATTTTATTAGTATGTATATATTTTAATTCTCTATTTGTATTTTATTTCATTATTTTTATAGTATTAATAACACAGTATCTTTTTTAGTTTATTATCTTTATATTTAATAGTATAATATCTAATTACAAGTGCATTAATTTTTAGTTCTATTATATTTATTATTATTACTATTATTATTATTATTATTATTATTATTTTCTAACATTAAATAATTAGATAATTGTTTTCTTTTAATTTTAATTTGAAATTTAGTTTTAACTTTTATTTTACTTGTTTATTTATTTATTTTTGTTTTGATTTTTATCTCTCCAATTTCCCCATCCCCTAACCACCTATTCCCACGCCCCACTTTCCCCTTTGACCTTTTCTTCCACCTTTTACTCATCTTATCCCCTTTCCCACGCCATTCCCTCTACCCCCTCTCATCTTCTCTCTCCAATCAACGCCCCCCTTCTCCCCTTATCTTTCCAGCGCCCCTCCTTTTCATCCCGGCTGGAACCGCCGCCCTCCCCTGCTCTCCCCTTTCCCTCCCGCATCCCCTCTCACCCGTGCCCTCCCCTCTCCCCTCCTATCCCACCCCACATCTCCCCACGTCCCTTATCCCCTGCCGCAACGACCGAGCCGCCAGACACTTCACCGCCGGCGCCGCACCCCACTATCTCCTGGCGTCCTTCCTCCCTGTTTTCCTGCGAAGCACCCCCCAATTCGCACAGTTCGTGTGGCGAACACCTCCGACGTGAACTTTTATTCGATCTGCATAAATCTAACATTCGAACTGGACTTCTCTAAGGCAGGTGCAAAACAGGCCACCGACATCCACAGCTTCCCAGCACAATAATCGGCGACCACACCTTCACCATTCCAGAAGCGCAGCGAAGGTTCGGACACATCATCGACGTGCGCGGCTGTTCGTCTAAGCTTCCGGAGATTCTCGTCGCACGACGAGAGCAAGCACAGATCAGATCATATTTTCAGCGGCGCGGTGGTTTGATTCGGGTGCGACGTCATCAACTGTCCAGAGCAGAGCGATGATTATCATTTTGTGATTGTTGATGGTGTCTCGCGGTGACCATAGCAATGACACGAGCACGGTGATATCTTCCATTCATTATTTTATGTGTCGTGTCGTCGCGATGGAAGACTAATTCATTTGTGTCAGAGTTGTGATGAAAGTGATGGTAATTGAATGTCTTTAATTTATTCCTATGTTTGATTGCCTTTTAAATTAATTTTAATTAGATGTTTATTTAATTAATTATATCTGCGTTGAAATTAATTTTTATTGGCCTCTGCACACATGCTTTGGTGCTCGTTCGTGTGATACCTAATAAGTAATCACGAATGGGAGTTCATCAAAGAATTTATTTATCTGGAATTCAATCAAGCGCGTGATCGAATTTTGAATAAATAAATATATTAATTGAAAAATTAATATTTTGTGTGTGCTCTCCTTAAAACTTGCATGAGTGATACTTAATAAGTAATCTCATGTGAGCGAACCCAACGTAGGTAGATACTTAGACTTTGTGAGAAACGGGTCGTTGTATTTCACCAAGTGATTCAGCACTATAAGGACGCGCAAATTATTTTTCAGGACAGAGAACGAAATGATAAATAATTTGTGTGAAAATTAGAATGTTTTCTAACATCAGAGAACGAGACCAGATGACATTTTGATTAAATTTGGAATCGGTGATAATTGAATAAATAAATATACAAATATAGGAATTAAATAATTGGCATTGCATGCACTTGAACGGACATCACGACTCTGACACTTCCATCTCTGCCAGTTTCTTTCATAGCTATGTTCACTTAGATAGTTTTAGTTAATTTAATTAGTCATTTTTAAAATAGTCATTTATTTTTTAGAACATAGTTGTTAATCACACAATTAAAGCCCATCCGCCTGAACATTCCTCCCGAAGGACATTTCTAGTGTCTACTCACATTCTCTCTGTGGTTCGACCCTGCTCGCCACTTCTACAGTAGTTAGTAGGTAAATAAATATTGCAAATTTGCACGCGTTGCGACGCGCGTGCCAAATTTCTGGCACCGTTGCCGGGGAGAATAGTAGCATTAGGAGTTCCTTTAAAAGAGTAATTTAGGTCAAAAATTAAAAAAAAATTATTATTAAAAAAAAATAACAAAAAAAAAGTTTACTACTCTGGGAATTTTTCATTGCAGGAATTTTCAAGACACCCAAAAGCTCGGAATGACATGGGCCGCACCACACAATTACAACCAGTACCCGCCCTATGCAGCCCCGACTCAAGGTATGACGTATAACGATTCACCGCACATGATCTATCCAGGTAATCCCGTTTATTTCAATGATCATTATTCAAGTCCATGCTATGATCGATATGAGAATATTTCACCATGCTATGAAACACGACCTTATACATCTGTTGATCATTTTCAATGTCAATGCATTCCTAAAAATTTATAACTTGACAATTCATGTCAAATAAATGATTCAATAATTGAACACATGTTGCATTGTGCTATCACTGAGACCAATCGGAGGTTTGAACTTCAAGATAAATGCAATGAAAAGTTTCTTTCCTCAACAAAAGATCTAGAAAATTAATTGAATAATTTAGTAAATCAAATGAATCATATTTTCGAACTACCTGCTTCATTACCCCTTGATGATCTAATTCAAAACAATTCTTTTGAGGAGAGTGAAATAGAGGTTCCATTTGAACAACATCTATGTCCCGAGTCTGATAATGGGATTAATCTGCCTTCTTATCATACAATTGATGACTCCCCTCCATCACAAAATAATTCTTCCAATCTAATCACATTTCAAGAATATGAGAGCTTGGTCTTCCGCCCTGTTGAACATAATGGTCCCTCAGAAAATGTGATTTCATGTCCTTCTTCTGTGAATTCACAACCTAGTCATCCCAAATTTAAAAAAGACACATTCAATTTATATCAAATTGCACCTTTTGAGGATGAAGAGGACATTGAACTAGGACTATTCTTTACCATGATAGATTTAGAATTGAACCAAGAGACATTGGATTGCTACACTCAAGAGGTCATCACTTCAAATGACATCGAATCACCTCTTTATGAAAATCTTTGTGAGTCCGAAACTTTTTCTAAAATGGAGACATCTAATACTTTTCTGGAGTCGGAGAATCAATCAACATTGGTGGTAGAGAACACTCATAATTTTCTAGAAACAATGGAAGAATGGGATTTCTTGGAGGATCCTGATTTCGTGGTGACACATGCACCAACAGAGAAAAATGATGAGGGTGATATAGAATAAAATATTGAAAAAGATGTCATTCTTGACACAATGGAGTCATCTGCTCCAATTGATCCTGCGCCACTTGCTCTATGCGTTGAGGTTAAAAACACTTCACTTGAAATACCCACATATTCTAACAATATTTTTGACCTTGGCACAATCAATGAAACCATCAAGCATGAATTGAGTTGGAAACCAGTGGATTTTTCTATGCTAGTAGTTGGGTGTGAAAATGAATTGGGATACATCATCAACCTAGATACTGCATTCAAGAATGTGATAGATATAAGCGAACCACTGAAGGATTCTAGTAATGGCACTTTTTCACCTGTTTATGTTCAAGGAGGTAATCTTCTTGATCTTTCCATTGACAACCTTTTCCCAAAATTCAACAATTCGATGAGTCTTTCTTCAGGTGAGGTATATTCATTCCCTTGTGAGTTGGCCTATTTTCATTTCATTCCACACATCCATTATTCTAACAAGATTACGTTGAGATTTTGTGCAGCTTGCAGGATAAACTCTTCTTCAACGAATGGATTCCGCGCTCCTACTGAAAAAGAAGCAGATGCATGGTTTACATTTCCGTTCAATCCTGGTGGAGTTTCAATAACGTCTGGATGAAGACGAAGTAAACTTAGCGCTCAATGGGAGGCAACCCATCATTTGTTTGTTTTCTTTTCACTGCATTTCATTTCATTTCATTTAGTTTTATTTTAAATGAAATGGCATGCATTTACAACAATCTGTTTTCTCCCGGCACAGTAGTGGATTTAAATTCATCATAAATATTTTTATCATCCACATTTTTTTTATTATGGTGTGACTTCTTTGATATGATGCGAGTATGTGCTGTCAATGTGTAGGTTTTATAGGTATACCATTTCTAGAGCTTCATCAGATACAAACAGCCTCTCCGCGTCAATCTGCAGTTACACAGGGAAGTGTTTTATTTTTGTCATATTTTATGCTTCCAACAACACCATGTAATTTTTTTTTTAAAAAAAACTAACATTCTTGTCATTGATGAACCCACATAAAAGCCATTTTATTCTTGTCGCAACCCAGTCGGGAACATAACACTTGTGTCCCTAGGCAGTTTGAGCACCTGATTCTTGTTTTGGAATTATCTGATCCTTTCTCTCATGACTTTGATGATTGCTGATATTATTTCATGCTTAAAAAATGTTTTCCAAAAACTTGTATTTTGTTTGAGACACTTATTTGCACTCATGATCACCTGTACTATCCAGCATTATATTTCCATACCCGTGAGGACTCTGAGCCATTTTACAATCATCTCTTATTTCTCTTATCACTTGAGGGAATCTCAACCATGTTTTGTCTTCTAGAACTTGCCATGTTTTTTCATCAAAGCGATAGGAATTTTTGAAAGTTGCACTAAAATGATCGAGGCATCTGTTTGATATTTTAGCCCCGTTGACCCACTGAGCCACCCAAACATTTTCTCCTTCGTATAGCCCTTAGAAGCCATGCAGGAGCCTTTTAGGATGAGCCCAAGCCGATACCCTTCCCTACCAATTTCTTGAATTTTTGCATGATGATTTCAATCTAAGTGTGGGGGAGAGAGACTTACTCATGGAGAGGGTTCTTCGAGGGGCAGTGAGTCATTTGATGTACATGGATTGACATTATCCCATCCTGATCATATGAGTTCTTTTTCACAGTAGCCACATTCATTTCATATTATTTTGATATAGGAATATAGAATCCTTTTTAGTTCCACCAATGAGTACATTGGTGGTCATTACGCGGTAACCCTCGACTTTGGGGATACCTATTAAAGTGATGATCCATTACTCCAGGAACTAGAAAGTTTTCTATATGACCTACCTTCATTGAGATGTTACATCGTATACGCTACTTGTGTACCTTTCATTGGGATTATTGTCTCACAATTATTTCATGGGGTTTTGGAACTGATACTCACTTGTTTTTCCTACCCATCTTATTTGAGTGAGTTGTGAAAAAAAAAGAGAGCAACATTGGATTATCAAATTCTTGGGGACAAGCAGTGTTTTATGTGTGGTGGAGCGAGAGTTTGAGGGAGACATTTAGATTGACTTATCATGCATTTATTTCAAGATTCAACCCTCCTTCATACCAAAAAGATGTCAATATTTTTTTTAACCCACCGTCCCACAGCTTCAGAAACATTTGAACCTCATGTAATGTCCTTGAGAATAGTACATTCTTTTGATTTCCACTAGTGGAGATGTGAAATTCATGGCAAGCCTATGTTAATCATGCATGTGCATGAGAACTGAGAAAAACTTTGATCAAATCTTTTCGAGCGATGAGTGTAATGGCAAGGTAGGTCACATGATTGATAAGTGCACATACGTGTTTTGAAAAAAATTCAAGTGAAAGAAAAATTGTTTTTGAAACTAAAGTTTTAAATGAAGCATGATATATTATGAGGAAAGAGATTGAAAAATTTTGAACTTGTATCTTGGATGTTTTGTATTTGTCTACGGGTCCACTTGTGTTTTATTTCTGATTGTTTTGCCCAGGAGTGCAAAAGTTTATGTGTGGGGGATTTGATGTACATGTATTTTTACATGTATTTTTATAACTTTATAACTTAGTTTTAATTAATAAGTTTAACCAATTTTTATATTTTTAGTTTATTTTTGTAGTTTTGTAGTAATTTATATATTTTGATAATTTTTAGTTAATTTATATACTTATATTAGTAATTTAGTATTTTTATTAGTTGTATTAATTTTATATATTATATTTAACACTATATTATTATTATTATTAGTTTCACTAATTTTAGTTTAGTTTATTTTATTAGTATGTATATATTTTAATTCTCTATTTGTATTTTATTTCATTATTTTTATAGTATTAATAACATAGTATCTTTTTTAGTTTATTATCTTTATATTTAATAGTATAATATCTAATTACAAGTGCATTAATTTTTAGTTATATTATTATTATTATTATTATTACTACTATTATTATTATTATTATTATTTTCTAACATTAAATAATTAGATAATTGTTTTCTTTTAATTTGAATTTGAAATTTAGTTTTAACTTTTATTTTACTTGTTTATTTATTTATTTTTGTTTTGATTTTTATCTCTCCAATTTCCCCATCCCCTAACCACCTATTCCCACGCCCCACTTCCCCCTTTGACCTTTTCTTCCACCTTTTACTCATCTTATCCCCTTTCCCACGTCATTCCCTCTACCCCCTCTCATCTTCTCTCTCCAATCAATGCCCCCCCTTCTCCCCTTATCTCTCTAGCGCCCCTCCTTTTCATCCCGGCTGGAACCGCCGCCCTCCCCTGCTCTCCCCTTTCCCTCCCACATCCCCTCTCACTCGCGCCCTCCCCTCTCCCCTCCTATCCCACCCCACATCTCCCCACGACCCTTATGCCCTGCCGCAATGACCGAGCCGCCAGACACTTCACCGCCGGCGCCGCACCCCACTATCTCCCGGTGTCCTTCCTCCCTATTTTCCTGCGAAGTACCCCCCAATTCGCGCAGTTCGTGTGGCGCACACCTCCGACGCGAACTTTTATTCGGTCTGCTTAAATCCAACATTCGAACTGGACTTCTCTAAGGCAGGTGCAAAACAGGCCACCGACATCCGCAGCTGCCCAGCACAATAATCGGCGACCACACCTTCACCATTCCAGAAGCGCAACGATGGTTCGGACACATCATCGACGTGCGCGGCGGTTCGTCTAAGCTTCCGGAGATTCACGTCGCACGGCGAGAGCAAGCACAGATCAGATCATATTTTCAGTGGCGCTGTGGTTTGATTCGGGTGCAATGTCATCAACTATCCAGAGCAGAGCGATGATTATCATTTTGTGATTGCTGACGGCGTCTCGCAGTGACCATAGCAATGACACGAGCACGGTGATATCTTCCATTCATTATTTTATGTGTCGTGTCGTCGCGATGGCAGACTAATTCATTTGTGTCAGATTTGTGATGAAAGTGATGGTAATTACATGTCTTTAATTTATTCCTATGTTTGATTGCCTTTTAAATTAATTTTAATTAGATGTTTTTTTAATTAATTATATCTGCGTTGAAATTAATTTTTATTGGGCTCTGCACACATGCTTTGGTTCTCGTTCGTGTGATAACTAATAAGTAATCAAAAATGGGAGTTCATCAAAGAATTTATTTATCTGGAATTCAATCAAGCGCACGATCAAATTTTGAATAAATAAATATATTAATTGAAAACTTAATATTTTGTGTGTGCTCTCATTCAAACTTGCATGAGTGATACTTAATAAGTAATCTCATGTGAGCGAACCCAATGTAGGTAGATACTTAGACTTTGTGGGAAACGGGTCGTTGTATTTCACCAAGTGATTCAGCAATATAAGGACGCGCAAATTATTTTTCAGCACAGGGAACGAAATGATAAATAATTTGTGTGAAAATTAGAATGTTTTCTAACATCAGAGAACGAGACCAGATGACAATTTGATTAAATTTGGAATCGGTGATAATTGAATAAATAAATATTCAAATATAGGAATTAAATAATTGACATTGTATGCACTTGAACGGACATCACGACTCTGACAATTCCATCTCTGCCAGTTTCTTTCATATCTAAGTTCACTTAGATAGTTTTAGTTAATTTAATTAGTCATTTTTAAAATAGTCATTTAGTTTTTAGAACTTAGTTGTTAATCACACAATTAAAGCCCATCCGCCTGAACATTCCTCCAGAAGGACATTTCTAGTGTCTACTCACATTATCTCTGTGGTTCGACCCTGCTCGCCACTTCTACAGTAGTTAGTAGGTAAATAAATATTGCAAATTTGCACCCGTTGCGACGCGCGTGCCACTAATCGAGGGTCGGAATGGGGGTTCACCAAGTTCAGTAAAGGATTTTTTTTCACTAAATTGGTCGGGGCATTGATGCCTTGAATAATATGAAACGTAGAATATGCTTATGTGCTACCATAATTCCGTGTCTTATTTCTATTTTATTATTTCATGGACAATTCAATTTATTTAATTTTCATTAATTTCCTATGTGGTGCCAATTTTTAGGCTATGATCTCTATTATGATATTTGATATTAAGGGCATGATCTTCTATCGTCATGATCTTATTCTCATACCATTATGATCATAATTATTCCTTAATGCATTCCTTGTATACCCTTTCGGAGAATTTGACCTCACCCCATTTCCTGTTGCCTTTTTCTAGTTTATAAATAAATGTTTTATATAGAAGTAATAAAGTTGGAGTTCATTATGGGATATGTTAAATATCATTCACTAGGATAGAAGATTTTGTGTCCCAGTTTTTAAGGACCCTAAACTATTACAGTCCTCTAGAATATATTTTTAAAATGTACTGAATAATCATCTAAAATGATTTAATATCCATGTATGTTAATGCCAGGTCATTGTAGGTCATGTTTTAAGATGAATTTTTCAATAATTATAGCTATTGTAGTCATGGATCTATATTTGAAATAAATCAATACATAAAAAAGGGTTTTAATGTTGAATAATTGAATTTTTTAAGAATAATGATGATGATTTGTTATTTATGAATAACCAGGTGTAGTTACAAACTAGTATGTAAGACTTTAACTATAGATGTTTTTTGTGATCAGTATCTGATGTTTCTTGGTGTAAGAATTAAGATATTTTCATACAATATATTAAATTTTTAAATAAATGATAACGTGAAAAAAGTAACTATCATTAATCATTTAGTTGTTTATATAATGTTTTTTTATATATATGTCCTAAATTTGGTAGTGTCAAAATTGATACCAATGTATTGGTGACAGATAAAGGATTATATTTTGTGTTGTATATGATAATTTATTTAAAGACTTGTATGTTAAAGAAATGTAGTTCAATTAGAATATCTCGACCCACTAGAAAAATATATTATTGTATATAGTATTAATACATATCTATTTTCACTTTATCGTTTTAATTTTTTATTACTTTAGGATATAAAATATGATGGGAGGCATGTATGTGTTTTATATGTTTTTTCCATAATCATTATTTGTCAAATTATTTATATTGGATTGCATAATTATGGGTATCACATGATCATACTAATAAATGAATACTCTCATTTTTTAATGAATCTTGTGAATAACATGTTCTTGCTCTGTTTTTTCTTATGTCTAATTTAACATAGAAATTTACTCAAACATGTGGAGAAGGTAGTATTTTAAATATCATGTTAAAATTAATAAATCACTATTCACCCCACCCCTAAATATGATTCCTTGATATAGTGTCTCACACCCAATGATTTTTCAAATAAATTAAATATTTAATGCATGAAACACTTTGTCTATACAAAATTCCAATTTTTTATAATCTATCAAGTAAACATAACTTTACCACCCTTATGATTTGAATTTCAAAAATCTGACATACACGGTTCCGGTCAGTAAGTTATTTAGAGTCTGATATGACCAAATTAATTTTTGGTAAATAGTAACATACCATTATTCATGTTAATGTCCCACATATAAATAGTCAAATACTCTTATGAATAGTAAACTCACCTATGATAGTGTATATATAGGATTTCATTCGAAATATAGAGTAATTATATTGAATAATATATAAACAAATGTTTTAAAAACTAAATTTTTCATTTAAATTATTATTTTAATTAGAAATTATGTTAATAATATTTATGAAATTAGTTTTTAAAAATGGAAATCATTTTTTGATTATACACATCCAAAAATGTTTTGGTTTACGTTTTAGGAATTTACCGAAATACTAGAAATTTTTTTAATAGTAATATATGGTAACATACCATATATATATATATATATATTAGTTTAATTGACCTTCCCTAGTTAAATCTATGATTTAATCACATTTTGTTTGAAATAACTTGAACATTTTAGTATTATATGTCATAAGAATCAATATTATTGGATTTATTTGATATACACATATAATTATGAGTAAAATAATGGGGAAACCCTCCTCTCATCCTATATAAATACCCCTCACTCCCTCTTATATTAACTCATCTCAAGGAATGTTCTATGACCAAATTATGATCAAATATCCTTCCATGCTCCACATCCATGACCATTATCTATTGGACTCATAAAAATTTGACATCTTCTCCATTACGAGGATATCAGGAATGGTAAATTATAGATGTAAAATTCTTCTATTCTTTTCCTTCATTTTAATGTTACTTTGTTCTATTTTCATTCCCGACATATCATTATACAAATTTAATTAACACTCCATTACCATTAATTTACTAGAATTTTGTTATTAGTATTGGATTTTTCATCTTCATTTATCTTTTCCTCTTCATTTATACCAAAAATGAAACATCTTCCAACTTTGTTGATTTACCACATTCAAGGAAGACGACACTTTCACATTGATTTAATATCTTATAATATTGTCATGAAACCATATTATACATGAGAGAAACAATTATATATTTATTTTATCGTATTTAGTGTTCTAGAATAATTATGAAATCATTATATAAAATAAAAATACAAGAAAAGGTAACTATGAGAAAATTAGCCAAATTATTCCAGCTATTTATCATTAATACATTATATAAGGATTCTACTTCACTTAAAATATCAATATTATTTTTATAAAAATATAATATTATAAATTTTTATTAATATAATTTAAAATATTATTTTCACTTCATCTCTCATCTTACATGAAATAGAATACTCTTTTATAAGTGATCCGATCATGAATATTATGAAAACGAGCACTCAGGAATAATGAAATTGAATCCCCTAAGCAATATAAAAGGCCATGAATAAACATAATTAAGTCATAATAAGAAAAATAAATTTATAATGGTTTATTTAATTTTTTAATAATAAACCAAATTTGGTTATTCAAGTCATTACGATCAAGCAAATTACACCCTCAGATTTAAGGTAAGGGTTATTCTCTCTCACTTTTATTCAAGAACCCCCCTATGTTGTGTCATTTTATTATTAATTCCTAATGTTGATTAATGTTTTAAAACCTCTCCCTGAATTATCATATAATATATAAATTGTGGGATACACTTTTACCTCTCATGAATCCCTTATTGTAACACCATTTACTATGTTGATATATTTGTATGTGGTTTCTCCATCTCACTTCAAAATTTGTGAGATATTCTATATTCATAATTAATACTTGTATATGTTGTATGTATACTTACCATTGATGTTTCATATCATAAATATATTTATTTTCATGATATTTAATGAATAATTTTATCATTATTAATTTTCAGACATACGATTCAATTGATTAAAAAATTTTATGTATTTTTTAACAAAACCTCAATTTTCATTCGGGTTTTTATTAGTCTTTATTAACAACGATGAATTTCTTATTTATTCATAAGAATAGATCATAGATTTTTTTGAAAGCTATATATATATATATGTCCCAATTATAATCCTTCTTTATTTTATAGCAAGTTACATATTCTAAATTATTTTCATAAATTCTTCTAAAATGCATGCCCGATTCAAGGAATTCTCAAAATATTACCTATTTTGATGTTTATTATATAATCCAATTTTATTCAATATCAATCATTCTCAAATCAACCTTTTTAACATGGAAAATATCTTTTGGTTATTTTCCAGTTTTAAAAATGAAAACACGACATTGCGCTTTAAAATATTTTAATATTTTCCAAAATGGAATTAAATGTTTTATTTTTAATGCTTCTATAAAAATGACTTTTAAATAATTTCAACTCACTAAGATGTTATTTAAGAGAAAAATATAATATCAATAACCTTAATTTTTTTGGTATAAACTTGTTTTGAATCTTATTTCATGACAATGAAAAGGATGCCCCAAAATAACTCTTCTTTCTGATGTGAAAATAAATTTTTTCATCTCACTTTAACATTAATATAATATTTCCTTGTTGACCAAATATTCATAACATGTGTTGTATTTTATATATTTTGATATATCATATCATGAATATCACTATACTCTTGACACTCTAAATAATTATGATTTGAATATTTATCCGTGGTATGAGACACTTTGGAATATCTAAGGATTATTTCCTCGTGATTTTTCAATGGTCTCATTTTAATATTCCTTCATCTATGTCAACATTCATTATTTAATCTTGATTTTTTTTAGGTTTATCTCCAATGATGTAATCCAAATTGTTTTATTTATTGTTTTATGATTATATTGACAGTGTAAGTTCTATTTTAATACCATTCACCAATATACTCCAAATGGTTTGTATTTATGCATAATGTTTGTGTAAAATTATTTACATTTCATATATTACGTTCAATTTGAATGTATATATTTTTTATGTATATCCCCATTCTTATGATAAATGAACTAGACTATGTATGTGTCGAGTGGGGCCCATTATAGCCCATCAGTGCATCTATAGGTCTTATGATCCAAACTATGGTCTTGGTTCGATGCCTGGAAAAAATGGATATTTATGGTATTCTCATGAGGCCTCGACGTTATGGTTATGATGTCCCACATTTTGGATTCCCTCATTATAAAAATATTAGTAATGGTTTAAGTGGTTATTTGACTAGTGGAATTCAAATTATTATGTTTTATTATGTAATTATTTATTTATCTCTTATTCCATCCCAAATGTGTTAATGTTTATTGTTAAAGTATTTTTTTTAGTTATTCACCATGCCTTATTTTATAATAATTATATCTTCCACTTTATTAATCACCCTTAGTGAGGATTTCACCTCACCCCTTTCTTATGATCCATTTTCTCAGGACATGGAGAAGATTATTATGAATGATTTTCATAGATAAACATTTAGTTGTTAATGTTCCCAATAAAACATTTATATTTTATTTCATATCATGCTGTAATATTGATATTATGTATGTATCTTGTTTCAGGAGCTACTAAGAAACTCTACTATTTTGGGATGTATATTCTATGTTTATATTCCAGTGTAATAAAATAATGAATTTTCTTCAACCAACTGGGTTAGGGTCCTTACAGTTGGTATTATAAGATGTTTAGTAGAAAACGTAGTAGTTAGATTTAGGAAATTTACATTAAAGAGAAAAACCAAAAGACAAGAATAATTTTACACATTCAAGAACATCCTATAATTTTGGTATGGAATAAATTATTTGCATATTACAAGAAAATAAATCTCTGTCTATGTAGTACAAGTGGACATTGTTCTGGCATACATGTACATTTGAGTAACAAGTCTGACATCTTGTTTTGAACTTTACCGAGGGAATCCTGGTATATGACCATGGGCCTTACTGCGCCCCAGGTTTAACCCTCCCATTGGATATACATAGTATAATTCACATTTTCTATAACGACCCATTTTGATGGAATTATTCATCTAATGTTACCAAAGTAAATGGTTCTAAGATTTACTATGCATACAGTTATGATATGTGACATACAATGTTTATAGTTATTTAAGGTTCATAGATTTATGAGTTAATATTAAATATGGAATTGAATATAAATTAATCCTAGTAGATGTAATTATAACATAATGAATTCCCATGATAATAATATTAAAAATAATCATGTCTCTCATGGTATTAAGGAATCGTTTCAAATAAAGATTTACTCCCATGTGTCTACATCGTATGAGGAAATATCATCATTTGTTAACAAAGAATGTAAATAATTCTTTGAATCTATGGATTTGAAAATAAGGAAAGTAATTATAAGATGGTAGAAAAAAATATGGATTAAGGGAAGAAGGTAATGAAGGGTTTTCAAACATATGGTAACGGTGGAAAGATTCACCGTGGGAAATTCTTGAACGGAATGGGTGTTTTTTATATGTATTTGAAAAAAGGACACAATTTTTATTATTTAATTTGTAGGAAAATATTTTCAAATTAACTTTGATTATACTTCAAGGAGGCTAGACACTATGAGAATCAATTTCCCATGAATCAAAGGAATATACCACAAATTATTATTCTAGTAATTATCAGGTTATGAGGTTTTCGCAGAAAAAGTAGAGTGATTAATATTTCTATTCATGAATATTGTCATTTGAGTGTTTTATAAGAAATGTAATTATAATAATAATTTTGGAATATAATAGGATTTTAGAGTGGCAATATTTCATTATGTAATTGAGGTTTTATGATGAATTATAAAAAGGTTAAGTGAGTTAGTAGAATGTTTATATCTTGGGATAGAATATGGTTGAGGGAAAGAATACCCTTAAAATATTCTTGATTATTAATATAATGATGATGAAATTATTGATTTGGATAAGTACTAACTACCTCAAAAATGAATATCGACTTATTGAAAAGAGGTTATGCTATCATTAATGGAGCATACAACATTTTTGGATAAAAAGAATATATCTAATAGCATGTGTATGGATGAAGGTATTTTTCAAATAAGTACATATGGGTATTTCACTTATTACCTTTTCTAAAGTGGGCCATGATAAAGAAATCCACAAGGTTGGAGATAGAAAAATTTGGGGATGCTTCATATTGATTAATGGAAAATAAGGTAGTGGATACCATGAGTAGGATAGGTCATGGATTCCTAAAAAGTGATGATTCCCAAGTACCCTCTATACAAGGATCTAGAAAGGATATATATGGGAAATATTTTTATTTGATGGTTGATTTTGTTTTGAAAAGTTAAACCATTTATGAAATGGTTTTTGTTTACCATTGTATAAGGATTTATAGTATTTGTCACCAAATGATGCAATCTATGAAATGATATGAAGTATAGGTAGTTCAGGAAACATTCAAAGGATAATATAATGTTTATGAAATATAAATGTATATTTATACACTTATAAAGTTGAATAATCCCTCTAATCTATGAAAAAAGTCTTAAATGTTATTCGGTTATCATAATCATTGTTAATAATAATGAAAAATTTCAAAAAAATAGTTTATGGTATTGTGGTAATCTACTTTCACCTAAACAATTATTCCATCACTATAAATTCATAGTTTGGGTTTACTTCCAGGCCCTGGTTTTCAATTCAAATCATAATCATTCCATTCGAAAGGATATTTTATTTATTTAATTATTTATTATTATTATTATTATTATTACCACCTCTTTTCCCTTTAAATGTTTAAATAGGATATTCTGTTAACCTTATTTCTCATATAGGGATTCCACATGGAAAATTTCAAGTAATAACAAATAACATTCAAAGTGAAATATCAAATTTTGAGAAATTTTTTTTTAATGGAGGGGATTATATAACACCCCAATATTTTGAAAATGAATATAACATTGAATTAAAAAAACATTAACTCTATAGAAAACAAAACATTGTTATGACCTAGCCAGTAGACCTAATTTACCTCCACTATGATTTGAATTTCAAAAATCTAACACACATGATTGTGATAAATAATTTATTGAGAGTCTGCTATGACGAAATTAATTTTCATTGAATAGTAACATATCATATTTAAGAGTAATATTACCTATTTGAATAGTGACCTCCCAATATAAACAGTAACCTCACCTATGATAGTATATATAAATTTATAGAATACATGTGAAAGAATTATGTACCAATGTTTAGGAATAAGTAAAAAATTGTTTTAAAAACAAAATTTTTCATGTAATTTATGATTTCAATTAAAAACTAAATAATTAATATTTTAAAAATTATTTTTGTTAAATGGAAATTATTTTTGTATTATACACATTGAAAAATGGTTAGAGTGAAATTTTGGGATTTTTCTGAAATACATGAATTTTTTATGAATAGTAAAATACAGTAATTTACCGTATATATACAATATTAGTTAAATTCACTATTCCATGAATCATTATTAATGAGATCAAACATTGTTAATGTAGCATCACCAAATGACAAAGGGTTAAATGACAAAATGATATGACTCATGTCAACACAGTGCATCTTCATTTTCGGTAGCCTGTCTGATTAAAACTCCACAGTTAATCGTGATTGGCCTGGAGTAGTGATCTGGATTGGTGACCTCCTGGGAAGTTTTTCAGGATGTGTTTGAGTGAGGAAAAAACACACTGAAAAGGACATGTGTTGTTCTGTGGAGACATTCATTAGTCAGATAACTCGTTCGGGAACGTGGGTGGGACCCAGGGTGGGGCCCATGTGTCTGCGGGGAAACTGGGTGTACCCGGTAGGCCAGGACTCGATGACCATGTTAAGGCGGGGTGTCTGTGCCGTCACTGAGTCCCGGTTATCACATTAGGTATCAGAGGTGGTACCCAGCCTTATGTGCGGTGCACTGCCTGGGTTGAGATGTAGGGCCCACAACGAGGGTGTTGTTCTCTAGGGGTGTGATTGTAACGTCCCCAAATGACAAAGGGTTAAATGCCTAAATTATATGACTCATGTCAACAAGGTGCACCTTCCTTTTTGGGAGCCTGTCTAATTAGAATTCCATAGTTAAGCATGTTTGGCCTAGAGTAGTCATCAGAATGGGTGACCTCCTAAGAAGTTTCTCGGGATGTGTGTGAGTGAAGACAAAACACACTGGAAAGAACATGCGTTGGCCTTTGGTGAACATAATTAGTCAGATAACCCATTTGGGAACGTGGGTGGGACCTAGGGTGGGGCCCATGTGTCTGCGGGGAAACTGGGGGTACCTGGATGCCCAGGACTCAACGGCCATGTTATGGCGGGGTGTCAGTGTTGTCACCGGGACCCGGTTGTCACATTTAAAACTCACATGCACATATTAATATTAATTTTCATAATAATATATACTATTGGTTTTATTTTTCATAATAATAAAATAATGCATTAAATAATGGGGAAACCCGCCTCTCCTCTACTATAACCCCCCCTCACCCCCTATTCTCTACACTCCAAACATGGCTTCTTCCATGTCTAAATTAAGATAACATACCCATATAATCTCCTCCCTCATGGTCACAATCATTTGGTCCCATAAAAATACCAAACCTTTTCCCTTAAGTGTCTCTAAAAGAAGGTTAATTCAAGAGGTAAAATTCCACTTTTCATTTATTTAAATTTCATGTTCCATTATTATATTTTCATTGTTAACTTCATCTAATAAATTTTTTTTGAAAAATATAGTACGATTAGATTACTGTAATGTTTTTATACAAATGTGATAATCTATATTTATCCCTTTTTTACACCACATTTATGCCATAAATGAAACATCGTCTCAGATGTGTTGATTTATCACATTCAAGGACGCTAATGCTTTCAATATGATTTTATATATTCTAATATGGTCATGAAAACAATTTTATAAGTTAAAAAGACTATTATATATGTATTTTATCTAATGTAATGTTCTGTAATCCTTAAGATTTCATTATAGAAAAAAATAATGCAAAACAAGGTAATTGTGAAAAAAATTGCTAAATTAATCCAAGGATTTATCATTAATGTTTTGTATAACGATTCAACATTAGTCTAAATAAAAAAATGAATATTCAAACCATATAATCTTATAAGTTATAATTAATAACATATAAAATCTATTATGAACTTCAAATCCCATCTTACAAGAACTACCATTCTCTTTTATAAATGATCTGACCAAGAATATTATGAAAACAAGTAGTCACAAACAATGAAATTGAATCCCAAAACCCATATAAATGATCATGAGTGAACTTAATAATGAAATAATATACCAATTATATGTATAAAGTGATATTTAATTGTTAATTAATTAACCTAATTTTTTTATTGGGGTCATTAATATTATGAAATGAACATGCTCAGATTAAATGTAAGGGATCCTCTATCTCCATTTCATTAAAGAACCCCCTATATTATGTCAATTTATTTTTCATTAAGAATGATGGGGAATGTTTTCTCACATCTAAAATACTGATCAATTGATATATAAATCATGTGACACCCCTTTATCTCTTATTAATCCCTTATAATAACACCAATTACCTGGACGAAATGATTGTAGGGGGTTTCTTCATCTCAACTCCAATTTTGTGAGATATTCAATATTCACTAATATTACTTGTATATGGTGCATGAAATCTTCCAATTGAGGTTTCATATAATTAATATAAATATTTTCATTATATTATATGTATAATTTTAACATTATTAATTATGGGGTACACAATTCAATTGATTTCCATGTTTTAAGTTTTTTCTGCCTGATCCTCCATTTCCATACGAGTTTCTCTTATTCTGTATTCACCTAAAATAATTTATTATTTATTTTTATATACTCCAAAAAAAATTTGTGCGAGTTCCATATATATATGTATTAATAAGAATCCTTCTATATTTTATCGGTAGTTACGTTTCAAAATGAATTATTCAAAAATTCATCTAAAATGCAAGCTTGTTTCAAGTAACATATCAAAATCATACCGATTTTAAAGTTCATTCTATAAAAAAATTTATTCTATATTTATATTCATAATTTCTATAATTTTTTAATTAAAATTATACTTTTTTTCATTTCTTAATTTATAAAATCAAACAATTTTTTTACCTTTTGAATCCTTTAATATTGTTTTTATACCACACTAAAATATTTTATTTATTAAGCTTCTTTAAAAAAATATTTTTAAACAATATCACCTCAATAAGAAATTATTTAAGACATAGTTATAAATTCTAATACATTACCTTTTATTTTTTTGGATATACATGTTTTCGATATGTTTTCATGAAAAATACAATGGATTTTCCAAACTAACTCTTCTATCCAAATTAAAAATTAATTTTCTCATCTCGAATAATTTTTTTGAGAAATATTCATTGTTAAAAACATATTTCATAAAAGTGGGTTTTTTAATACCCTTTTGTATATCATATCTGGGGTGACCTTATTCTAATGATATTTGAAGGGATTTGTATTTTAATGTTTCAAGGTTGTGTGAGACACTTTTGAATGTTTATAGATTATTTCCTCAAATATTTTTCAAAGGAATCATTTAAAATTATCTTGAACTATGTCTAAATCCTTCATTGAATCTTATAAAATATTGACGTTTATCTGCAATGATACCATAAACCATTTTCTATTGATTGGTTTAGGATTAGTTTGATATTGGATGTGTTATCTTAAAACCATTCCCCAATTTACTCCAAAGGGTTCGTGTTTATGCTTATTCTTTATGGAATGCTATTTAGATTTCATATAATAGTTTCAATATGAATCTACATGTTGTTTATATTTATACCTATTCAAATGAGCAATGTATTGGACATAATATGTGTTAGGTGGGGAAAACTATATCCCCTCAGAGCATCTGTAAAACTCATGAGATAGACTATTGTCCTTGCACGATGCCTTGACAAAATGGATATTTATGGTCTTATACCGAGTCCTTTAAGGCATGGTTGTGATTTACAACAATATGATTAACCTCAGTATGAAAATAGTATTGATTTTTCATGTGGTTATTCAACTAGTTGAAAACACTTAACTATTATTTATTATGGTATTATTTATTCATCTCTTATTCCAGCCATAATGTCTTCATGTTTATTGTTAATGGCATGTGTTTTTCATCCTTCAATATGCCTAATTTTTTTGTTTATGATATGTTTCCCTGTATTTTACACCCTTAAAGGGAATTTCATCTCGCCCAATTCTAATTTTTCATTTTCACAGTACAAGAAAATGTTTATAATGAAATATTTATAGGGATAAACATATAGTTGTGGATTTTCCAAATAAAATGTATTTGTTGTATTTCATTTAAAATTTTAATGATGATCTTATGTATGTATCTTTTTTCCAATGATACTGAATTAATTGTTCCATCAATATTCAAATTCCATTATTATATTTCAATGTAATAAATATAGAACCATCTCAGGGAATATTTGGTCAAGACCATACATACTATTCTTATAAGTGGTTTCATAAAGGAATATATTCATTAGTATTTGATCTTGAAGATCACATTTAAAAGTATTTTATATTTTTCTAATATCCTTAATGGATAACATAATTATACTGAATATTAATGGAATTTCCATCACTGATGGGAAGGGATTACATATATTTAAGGATATTGTTTTAGATATCTATATTCTATATCATATGATTTTCTAAAAGTGACAAATAATGTTTTCATCCATGTATGAAGGGGGTTTTCATCAGTGCAATAGATAAGATTTTTTTTAATATTATAGACATCCATTGAATTTTATTTTATCTTCTATTTCATAAGATGAATTTATGAATTATAATTGAATAAAAATAGACAATAATTCCATTAAATCCTCTAAAAATTCTATTAATTAATGAACATGCTGAAGAAGGATATGTTGTAATTCTAGAAACTTAAATATTTAGTTCTCCAACTGATTTATGATAAATAAATTTATAAAATCAATAAAAGAATTAAAGATGTTGTGATTACTTTTAGTGTCTATGGTGGTACATATCTGTAATATATTATTTTTGAAAATATTGTGTATATCTTACAAGTTAAAATTGATGCTACTATCTCAGATTTGGATTAAACAATATTATGGCTATATTTCATTTGATGGTCTTCTTGGTACTCTAATTTCATATGATATTACCAATGATAAAAAATTTAATAAAAAAATAATTATATGAAAATATATATTATTTAAAAACCAATACATGAAAAATGATAATGTATTGTATGTGATAATCATAAAGATAGAATTTTAAAATTCGACTATAATATGGTGGTGATGTTTTCTAAAATGAAGTTCATCATCTCGAAAAATGTGTGAAGTGGGAAGGGAATGCATTGATGTATTACACATATTATTCTATTTTTTTATGATATTACATTATATTTTCTACAAATTAAATTAATATATCAAAATATAAAACTATTGTAGAAAAATATTTTTTTGAATAATTTTTATTAATGAAATCATAAAATTCAAAATTATTTTTTGAAATAATTAATAATAATTTCTCTATTAATAAAAGGTGAAAATTATTATCTATGTACGAGGAATGTGAAATGAATAATGAGGATGTATATGATGATACAAAAATTTATGATAATCAAACGTTTCTAATTTCGAAAATAAATGACGAAGACATCACTAGTGAAGAATGGAGAAACTATAAATGTAAATAATATAAAATTAAAATTATTATACATAATAATGAATATAGAAAATTTATATTGAAAATTTTAAAACATTAGTAGGAAAACAAGAAGTAGAGGAATGGTTACCAATCTACTAAGAAACCAAGAATGTCTCATGATAAATAAAAATTTATAATGTTTTTGGTGATTGATAATATGTTAAATTTCATTTCACTGAGAAAACATTGGGTATAAAAATTAATGAAAATATCAAAGGGTTTAGAAGAACTATGTTCTTATTAAAATAACACATTTCAATGTTGCAGAAAAAACAATGATACAATAAATATATAAAAAACTTCTTATCAATATTGTAAATCCTGTTCATTGAATTAATAATTAGAAAATGGTAATCAAATACCATATTATCAAGAAGATATTTATATTAAATATGTTGAGTATATGATTCCAAATTTGAAGAAATAAAATGGAACCATGTTCAAGCTTATATTTGTGGATTCTTAATAATATCTATGTTTTTCAGTTGTTAACATTGATTTAAAATTATCTATATCTAGTAACCATAAAAATGTGTAAAATAACCCAATTTTTAAGAGAACGATTCCAAGGAATTACAAAAAAAATTATTACATAAAAGGTGGAAATGAATGTTCATTGAAAGAATGGAGGATATTAGAGAAATAATTCTTGCCATCATGTTATTTCTAATGTTACATATTATATTTATTGATATTTTAGGTATTGTGGAATGTTCTATCATATATAATCAATTTTTTAGTATAATTACAAACATCCTGATTATTATATGTGATTTGGAAGACCAATATTTTTGGGGGTGTTTTCACACACAAAAAATAAATTTGAGAATAAATTTTTTTATTATTTTGAATATATTTTAATTGCTATTAGAAGTTGATAAAAGATTTGATCATCCAATTCATCTTTTAAATGAATGCATCATCATTGCGTTATCCTAAAATGGAAATAATACTCTAAATATCATAAATAAAAAGATCTTGTTTTATAAATTCCTAATATGGACTTAATTTTGTAATTAACATTGATACTGGAAAATAGTTTTTCTTAGTAAATGATATAGAACATGATGATGTAGTTAGAAAATTTTTATAAATGAAATTTTTTCATGGTGATTTTTGAAATTATTTTTCTATGAATATTAGTGGTTTAATATCTAATGATATTTAATAATAAATAATTAAATCCTTTGGAACCATTTATGTGGATGGGATGAATCATATATTTTTATTTCTTTAATTGTTATGAGATGAGGGGAATGATATTATCATTATAAATGTTGTTTCATGTTAAAATCATTGTGTGTGTAAGGGATTTAATAATAAGTTACTGAAAGCATTAATATTATTTAAAATTGGTGATTATTATAACTCATCATATTTTGGAATGTAATATGAAAATGATCTATGGAATATAAGTATTGTTAATCATGTCCAATGAAATATGATAAATATTTCTCAATGATATAAGGTTTAACTCTTGATAATTATTTTGAGGGAGTTTGACTGGATTTTATATACATGAGTGAAGGGAATGAACTCAAATTCCTCATAAATAATGTTTTAGATTCATAAATATCATCCATTTTCACTAAACCATTCATATATATTTGGGAGAATGAGAAATAAGTCAATATATATGTGTGAGAAATTTTTTTAATGATTAATTTATTCACATTACATGTATAATGATTAAAAAACATAAAATAATGGCTCGAAATATTTTCAAGATTTTTTAAAAACACGTGTATAAATATAATTTTATAACTCAATGAATTTATTTTAATCAAATAATGTTAATCCATACATTAACAACATGACTAAATTCTAAATTGAAAATTTAAAATTTCTCCTGGTCATAGTTCGCCATTCTTAACGCAAAAAAAAATTCTGTATGGAAAGAGGAATTAAAGTATTGTTGGGATTAATTAGTCAATGGGTATTAGAAAAGGATGATTATATTAATGTTTTATTTCATTATTATATATCATGATTACATGGTCTAAATAACTTTTTCAGTAAACCATATTTTAATTTGAATCCATTTGAGATATTTTACAAAAAAAAAACGTTATTCTTAAAGCATGTCATAGAGATTAGAAAAACATGTATCATTATGATTAAATGATAAAATATATGTCTATTTTATCTAAGTGGTTATTCTTGTATAATTATATGTTATTAAATAATTTTTTTATGATAAATATGTCATTTAAATAAATTTAATCATTTTCATAGAATGTGATACCCAAAACCCCAATCCTAATAAAACTATAAAATAATATACTTTTACCATATTTCCATTAAATTGGTTATTATGAATAAGACTATCTATATTTGGAAAATTTTATTGTTTACACATTTTTTTTTTTAAGAATTAATTATAACTAAAAAAATAATTTGAATGAAAAATAAATCTTATATTATAAAAAAATCATTTTCATAAAAAAAGATTTTGTTGTGTTATAAACACATATATTAATATTAATTTTTTCAATACATAGAATATATTTTTTAAACAAATATAAAATAACTTTTTAAATCATCATGAAAAACTCATATTCGAATAATATTTTGATAAATGATTGATAAAATTGTTTTTTGATGAATATTAGAAAGATTCTAATTTGTCATTAATAATACATTTTAGGTATAATGAGTTTCAAATAATATTGTTAATTTTGTATTAATTAAAAGGAAAAAATATTAATTATGTTATTTTTAATCTAATCTATATCTTTATAATAAATTCTGTGTTAAATTTTAAAGTAGAAACATCTTATGCGTATAAAATATTTTATTTTAAAAAAAACATTTTTTATAGCATATATGGATGTAAACTAAAATTAAATTCTACTACTAATTGTAATTAAATTTTTTAAAATGGAACCATACTTGTAATATTAATTATTAATAAAATATAATAATAATAACATAATTTTGGTTCATTACTAATAGTTTAAAATTTTAAAAATAATTAATGTGGTTAAGTTGAAAATGGGTTTACCCAAGGTTATACTAAGAAGAAAAAATTTATAATGAACTAAAAACTACTATAATTACATTTTTATAGAAAAATTACCATCATATCTCATCTAATATTTTATAATGATATATTTTGGGTTCTTTTTTATTCTAATAACATTGATACAATTTATTCATCACAAAAATTCAAATTTTTGGCTTCCGTTGGCACATATAAAAGGGAACCCCATATATTCTCTCTATTTACTCTTCCAAAATGCATTGTTTCAACCAATACCTTCGAAAATACCTTTTTGGAATTCCACCTCATGACATAGTGTCCTTGATTTTATCATAATACCTTTCTATTAAGGCTTCATGTATAAACATAAATAAAATATCTAAAGAAGATGTTTGGTAATTAAACACGTGTCTTCATTTTATTTCATCATATAACCCATGAAAATCATTTGAAAATATGATAAAATATATATATATATATATATATATATATATTATTATGTTAATTTAATAACTTAAAACTATCACATATTCTATCAAATGGGAATCGAATTCATCATTATCTTGTACAAAAGACTACCGCCTCTTAAAACGATATAATTCTTTTTTAAATAAACACATATCACAACTATATATAATAATAGATTTCAGGTATATATATTATGATTACCAATAATTAACATTTGGTTAATTATAATATCACATCTACCTTCTTACATTCCAATACATTAGAAATGATAATGTTGTTCGTGTGTATATGTGGACAATATCCAACAAAAAGCTATGTAAACAACTTTTATATTTTATATTTATGTTGATGGTAATATGTATATATTAATGGAATATATATGATATGTATGATATAATAATAAATAAGAAAATGTAAAATATTATATACCATTATTTTAATCCATCCATGAGAAAAATGTAAATATTAATATTCTGTATGTATGACATACTATCTCCATGAACAATGAAAATCATTTTTCTACCTCAATATTTTATGTAATAATATGAATATTTGTATAATGAATATATATGATATTATATAATTTGAATAATTTTGGATTTTTTTGATCCATGATAATCAACATTAACATAATCTACAAAAAACATGCATTAAAAATGATGTAGTTATGACTATGAATAGTGTTTTTAATAATGAATTATTAATAAATGGGGGGAAAAAGTTATAACACTATAATATATAGTATTATATATAAAAATATGGTTATATAAAATATTTATACTTAATAGTTATTTCTTATAGATGAGGTTCATACACATTCAATGGAAGTATTCCTGAAGTTATGGTTTCTCTTCTCACCTATACATTTGTGATACTTTTCCATGTCCACCACTTATATTTTTTTGTATTGTATATAATACCCTATTTATATTTTAATCATTAATATATTTATATTAATTGTATTAATTGTTTCAATTTCTACTATTACTTTCATGGGATTTACAATTCCAAATTTACCAAACTAGTGAGGGTTTATTTCATAATCTCACATTATTAAGGATTGTTTCAATTTAAGATTCAATTTAAGGAATTAATTGACACTCTTATCATAAAACCAATATATTTTTTATAATCCAATTATTAATAATATTTTCAACTAGTAGTTAAATTTTACCGACATTGGTGATAAAATATTTAGAAATAATTATTTAAAAAATCATTATTTATTTTTTTTTTAAAAAAACTACGTTTCATACATATATATGATTCATAAATATATTTATATTAATATTGTTAAATTTTTTTAAATAAATTTTTACCCATGTATCAATATTTTTAAATTATATTTCAAGGAATCATTTTTTATTTTTTAGAATTGGTACTTTGTTAGCATTTTCAACATTGAAAAAGGATTGTTTTTAATGGAATATATGAAATTACCAACCGAAATGAACATCAATTTAATTAAATATTAAATTAAACATTTTAAATAATTATTTAAATCATTTTTTCATATTATTATATAATAGTTTATTTTATTAATGTTATTTTCAAAAAGAAAATTATGATTTCCAACAGAATGTTTAAAATTGAATTATTATTAAATTGATATTCATAAACGAAAACATTGATCAATTTAGTTATAGTATATTAGAAATATGTTTTAATTAAAACATATTTATAATTTCCTTTCATTTTTTATGATTATTTTGATAGGATATATATATTTTACACCATTATCTAGTTTATTGTGGGTTGTTTATGATAATTTTTATTGATTGAGGATTGTAATATAATTCATTTGAATGTTTTCCAATAATTGTTTTTGTTAATAATGTTTAATGATGTGGTAAATTACTAATAATTAATATTCTATTTTTTTGAATCTTATGGCTTATGTTGTTTATGATTATGATCATTCATATGAGAAATACATTGTACATAGTTAGTGATTGGTAAAGCTCGAAACAGCTCCAAAATGCTATCACGTGTCTTATAGGAGATACTAGTTTTGATATTTTAATGAGTACTATCCTATTCATATATAATGAATTTGGATGAGGTATTAAAACTGATGTTATGATTTTTAGAATTATATATTCAATCATTATTATATTAAATAATGAATCCCATGTGATTTTTATTTTAGAAGGAAGTCCAAAGTTTAGTGTCATTATCATGTGATTATTTATATGGAATTATTTTTATCAGCATTTATTCATAATTTTTATCTTCATGTTCATTTTATTGATTAAATTACATATGTTTTAATTATTTATCATTTCATTTTTATTAAACTATTTATCATGATAGGTTATACTATACATATACCATTTCTTATAATTAGAATTCACCTATTTCTTATATTTCCTTCCCCTAAATACAAATATGTGTAATATGATTTATATACATGGATATGGAAAATGGAATAATTAGTTTCTAAAATAAAATTCTATGTATTATTTTATGTTTCCTAATATAATGATAATTTGATGTGTGCTTTTTTATTTCCATGACTACTAAACTATTTGGACCATTAGGATGTCATTTAATGTACCTGAAACCCATGTAATATAGTAACCAAATACAGTGTGATACTGTGTACAATGACTTCATTTTTTGTATTTGAGAAAGATCAATATAAACCTTGGACACAATATTTTGTAAAATATACATTAGTGATAATAAAATTAATAATGAATTTAAGGATAAGTCTATTCACATGATAAAATACTAATTTTATGGTAAGGTATATATTTTTTAAAATTTCTAGAAATTCATCTATGTATATATAATAATAGTGTCATGGTAGTAGCATAGTTTTACCATTCAAAAATACCTTTAAAAAGAGAAAACTATTAATTGAATCAATAATCACATGGTGCATGAAAATGATCCTTTAAGAGCAACTAATTTTAAGATCTCTAGGGATATTCATTGGGTAATTCAAATTTCCTTCACAAAACATTATGAATGATTAGAATTTTTATGATTTGATAATATTCCCAAGGAACTATTGTTTAAGATTCATAGATTATCGATCATTAAATTTCATAATTTATATTATGTGTGTCACTTTTTTTAAAGTTAAACATTTTTATTCATATTTAAATGATATTATATATTATATTACTTTTCTATAATTGAAACATTGTATAAGGAATATAATACTAATCAATGTTCATTATCATCAGATGAACATTACTCTTGGGCATGATAATGATGCTGGAGCAGGAGTTGGAGTGGGAGATAATCAAATTATAACTATATTTGGGAAGCTATCTCATGTAATGATTAATAACCATCCATATATGGATCTTCATACTAATCCATAACAAATTTGATCAATGTAACCTTTCATATTGTTGAGATATCCCCAATAATTTAATGGGACTAATAATAAATTTTCTTTTGAGAAATGTATATCATCTATAGAGATAATATTTCTAACATTGGGAAGTAATTGAAGGAAACAGATTACACAAAAATTTATCATCATTCAATCGTTATAGATTGAAGTTGGTTAATGATTCAAAACACTAAGGACGAATAGTAAATAGAAAATATGGAATGGAATTATTTTAATGTACTATATAGGGAAAAATAGTATCCTCGATAGAAACAATTCTATATGTAAAATCAATTCTCGAGTTTAAGGTATAATTAATATGAAATTGTATGTATGTATGAAGAAAGAAATTTATGGTTATAAAGGTATGGTTTAGACTACCTACATAATCCAAATAGAAAAAATTACTATTTCATTTATTTTTATAAAATTATCTATCGAATATCATTAGTCTAAAATACATTCTCATTATATGATGACATAATATCTTGTCTTATCATGATAAAGATTCAGTATAGAAATATTAATGCATTAAATAAAGTAATGAAAATAAAACGTTGAATATGACATCTCAAAAAGGAAATATTGGAAGCAGAAAAAGGGAATAATGTAATTTTTATAATGTAAAAAAAGTGGAAAGAAACATTATATACCATGCATTTCGTTGATAGGAGTTGGCTACAAGTGTTGAAAAATGGCCACCATGATAATAATTGGATTGTTAGTAAACACTATTACAATGATTAATTATTTAACTACATGGGCATGTGAAAATATGAAAATGAATGTCCTAGGTATTTATAGAATTGTCTACAATAAAGCCCTAGGGGTTATGAACACACATATACTGTCAAAACATTAAAGGATGGGTTTTCTAATGACATAGTGAATTGTAATTTACTCATATCCTCAAATTTTTGTAATTCTTTATTTAATTCATGTTGTTTTCACAGTTTTATAATTTCCATTTTTTCAAAGAAAATTATATATTTTCGTAGATCCTCAAGAAGGTACATATCAGTTAATAATTCTATTTGAAGTAACATTGTAATAAATATATTTTTTTCAGTTCCTATAACAATGCATAAAAATTACATATTTTTTGACTAAATTTTTAATTTTTATTTTATTTTTAAATAATTATTCGTATGTAATGTATTTAAAAAATTTTAGAATGTTTTTACAAAGTGAAGGAAATTACAATTTGATATAAATATGTAGAATTTATTATAATTATAAGGATCATTCATCATATGAGTCATAACTAGATCCACCCTAGTAGATCATCTAAATAAGATTATTATGGATGAAGAAAAAATAAATTACGTGGATGGAAAATGTATTCATAAATTTGGGATGTAACCATTATATATGACTTAAATTATGTATTTGATGAGGAATTATCGATTCTCCCATGAGAGGATAAATTTTAGTATTCCATTTATTTAATCCTTGAAAAAACACCTATATAAATAGATCCATATAGAATAGAATCTATAGAATTAGCTGTTTTTTTGAAACAACTGGTGGAGTTATTTGATAATTGATTTGTATACATTAGTGACTCACCCTAGGGATCACTTATTATTTTTGATTTAAATGAAATATGAAAAAATGAAGTCTTGTTTTGATTATAGTGTAATACATACTATCGTGATAAATTACATGTTTCAAATACTTCACATTTATAAATTATTAAATCAAGATTATAAAAACAATATTTCTCAACGGATGACCTTAATTCTATTTATCATAAATTGTGAGTAAATAAGTTTAATATTCAGAATACAATATTTCGTTCATGGTATATAAATTAGATGTTCATGGTAATTAAATTTGGATTGAAAAACGCACCATCTATATTTATGGATTCAATGAATGTATTATTAAACTAATATATTTATTCATTGTTGTGGTACATATTTATGTCTTATTTTTGTACTTTATGAACCATGAAGATCATGACCATCATATGAGGATCCTTCCAGATAATCGTAAAATAAAATTTAAATATTGATAATTTACATAGTCTTAAATATAGATTTACAAAGTTTCTTTTCATTTCCATATTCTCTCAATGGATGGAATATTAATTCATTCAATGAAAAAATGTAATTCCCTGAATGTCCTACTCTGACAAAAATAACAGAGTTCGGTAGTTTCATTGGTTTGGAAAATAATCATCGTCGACTTCCCAAAAATTATTCCCAGTTGGACCTATTAACCATGAATACTCATAAAGGGATTAATCTCAGTCGGATAGAGGAATGTGATGAATAGTTTCATTAACTGACAGATGTATTGTTTAATTCTTTGATTTAGACATTATAATCCGGAAAATATGGAGTTGTGAAAAATAATGATGTATTCAATATGGGACAAGGCTATTTTCTTATGATAAATAATGGATTTAGTAAATATTCATCAAGGATCTTCATTATTCATGAATAAATATATCCAACTCACGATTTTGAGTTGGAATCTGAAAACTTTTCATTGTGGATATTATATCATTATCTATGTAGAGGAAGGTTTGAGGTATATTTGGATTATAAGTGTTTTAAACTCATTTTCAAATTTAATGATATCAATATGATCCAAGAGATATGGATTAATATTCTCAAGTATGATTATTTCAATATGATATACAACCAATGGAGGGTAAATATGGTTGCTTATACATAATTCCTTATGTATCGTAGAGTCCAGAAAAAATGAAATTTAAAATGGATCCTATGTTCATGGATTTAGTAATGTTAGACATATGAATTACTAAGGAAGTGGTGAAATCTCTAATTATTCAAAATATTTCCAATCATTCATTTTTGGAAAATATAATAAATTCTCATCCTAATGAAGATTAGTTTTAATTGAAAATTAATCTCATAAATAATGGAATGTTGTAGGTCTTTTTTTTAAAGATGTTTCTGTGAAATATGGAAAAAGTCATTGTGTTTTATATATACATGAGATAAAGAGATAATTATTGGATGTTGCTGAAATCAATAATTTATTTATAAAAAATTGAATAACTATTGAGTATATATATCTGAAATAAAAAGTTTTTCTTGGATTATATTAATATGGAAATTTGAAATTATTTGTCTATATGGTTGGATTGAAAATATTTGAGGGTTAAAATACAGCATTTTAGAGGAGTTATGAAACCTCTTTTAACCCCAATGTTGAGAATGGATAAAATTTTAATGTAATTTCTCACATGATTACCAAGGAATCATAGAATAAATGAATAAATATTGGTCATTGTTGATCTCCTCATAAAAATTTCACATTTACATAGTATTATATAATATTTACTTGAAGTGCATTGTGAGTTATTCTATGATAATTAAGTGGTACGATTTCATGGAACTCCACTTTCAATAGTGTCAGATCATGATACATGATTTTCAAAAAAAAAATCATGAATATTATTTAGAAGGGTATTGATTCTATGCTTCATCCAATAACAAATAATCACAATTAAACTAATGAATTGTCGGAAATGACTATTCATGAATTATAAAACATGTTTAGGACATTCTATATTATAATTTTTGGTTTGTGGGACTAATATTTACCATTGGTATATTTTTCCTAAAATAATAGCTTTCCAATAATTTGTTAAAATGGTTTTATATGATGAATTATGTGGAAAGAGATTTCTTAATCTAACATCTGGGGAAGAATTCATGAAAATAAGTTTATATTCCTATATCATTAAGAGGAGGGAAAAAATATAATGACTATTCAAACACATATTTAGGAAGATCAATGTAGGAAAAAGAGTTATGTTGACGATCAGTTAAATGATTTGTAATTTCATGTTAGACATCACATTTTATTCAGCCTCCTATATTAAAGGGTATTATATTGTTCGATACAATGTTAAACTTATATTCAAGTTCCTTGAAATTTTAAAAATACTAAAATGAATTTTATTTTTGGATAACTATTTATTTATTCCATTATGTCTCTCTAATGAACATGTTGTGTTCCATATATCAATTTTATTGAAATATATCATGGAAGAAAACATTTTTTCTAGCATGATGAAATAGAATATATATTTGATTTATCATTTTATTAAGAGACTCTAAAGATTCTAGAAACTAAAGAAAAAGTATTGTAGAATTAGAAAACTCAACTGGTAATGGTATATTGGAGAAATCACAAAATAGAAGAGGAGATGTTGTAACCAAAGGAAGTCATGATGAATAAATTTCAAAAATGATTTCATGAGATTAAATTATTGAAATATTCAAGAAAATAATTATTATATTTTGGATGAATTTAAGACCCAAAAACATTACGAAATATATTTTATTTTATAGATATTCAATTACATTTATATCTTGTCAAACATGTAACATTGAGTCTAAAAGATCTGTAAAATTATATAATGTTATAATATATTCGTTAATTTGGTTGTTATAAATAATACTAAATATATTACAAAAATCATAAAGATTATATATTTATTTAAAAAAATTAATGGTTATAAATTTAATTGAAAAATAATATGACATGAATGAAAATGAATTTGTTTTGGAAAACAATATTTTTCTTAAAAATTTTCTCTCCACTTTTTTGTACACTTATGTAAAAATTAAAATTACAAATTTTAGAAAATTAATTTTAATAAATGACCTCATTTTTAAAATCATCTTGTAAAATTTATTATGGTGTTATTTTCTTATAAGTTTTTGAAAATATTATTTTTTTGATTAATATTAAAAATACTTGGTTGTGCTCAAAACCTCCATTTCATTTAATGAAATTAAAAAGTTTTGTATCATTTAAAATTTATTTAAAATTAAAAAATATTAAATTAAATTATTATTATTTCATTTTAGGTAATCAATTCATTGCTTTATTTTAATATAAAAACATATTATACTTATGAAAATATATCGTTTTAAAAACTATTTTCCCTGGCATCTATGAATTTTAAATTAAAAATATATTTTTACACCATTTTAATTTATTTTTTATAAATATATTCTATATTTGGAATCAAAAATAAAAAAAGTATATAATTTTATTTTTTTATTTTTTTATTTTTTTCATATTTTATAATTAAAACATTATAAATTATTTTTCATGGTTTATGTTAAAACTTTTTTAGCTATGGGATAAACATAGAATATAATGGTTAAGATAATTAATATTGTTATAATTCTTATTAAATAGAAATATTTTGATGTTGAATCATTTATGATTTGATAATTATCCATTTTTATTCCTCTTATAATATAAAAATTGTTGATAGAATTATTTATTTTAAAAAATTCCATGATTTTCATTACCCTTGCATAAAAAGGTGAACAACCATCAAATCATTTTCACACATAAAATAACAATTTTGATGGAAAATACCTAAAAATTTTCAATTCGTACATATTTAACCATGACTTAGATTATATTTTGTTATCATAAAATCATTCTGGGAAGTCTTTAGGTATGAAACTAAATAGCATCACCTAATAAGTTGTATAATTTATAACCATGCATTATCATTTTATATCTTCTTTAAAAATATTCCAATATTATATAAATGTTTTAAAATAATAACATCATTATCTTGAATATACCATGATACTATTATTTTTTTTAATAAATTATATCAATTCCAACTTTCGTCAAATGGTAAATGAATATATCGATGGTATGTACGGAGAACTACCTCTTAGTGAACCAAAGTAATTCATTTTCTATCACCACCAAACACATATGGATATAATTTTGGTTATAATGTTGGATATAATGTATATAACGAATATTTATTATATAATTAGGATTTTCAATTATAATATCACATCTACCTTTTTATATTCCAAACAGATGGAAAATCTTATTGATACTCGTGTGTACGTGTAGACTACAACCTCCACGAAGAGATATTAAATGTTTTTAATTTCATTTTGACCTGGATAGTAATAAGAATTTAATTAATGAATATATATGATATAATAATCATTATATAAATTTTAAATATTATTCACCCTTATTTCTATTTATTAAAAAAATTAAAATAATGTATATGTTTACATACAACCTTCTGTCTCCATGATTATTGTGACTCATTACTCTAACTATATCATTTATTATATATTATGAATACATATATAATGAATATATATATATATATGTATTTATTTATTTATCATGGGTAACATTATTTTTATTATATAACCATTATAAATTAAAAAGTAGAAAATCTATAAACAAAAACATGCTAGAAAAACAATGTAGTATTCATAAAAATGGTGTTTTAATAATGATTTGATTATAAAGTGCTGTTAAAAAGATATACAAAATAATATATTGTATGATATGTATTATTATGAGTTTTTAGTTCATTTTTTATAATTATATGTTTATTATACATGATTATTACAAATGTATGAAAGAAATCAGACCAGAGGTCAAGGTTTCTCATCTCACTTTTACTACTATTATACATATGTCACATTCACCACTAGTTTTATTTGAATGGTGTATATAATAACACATTGATATGATATATAATGAATATATATATCTTAATTTTATTTAAATTTTTATTCTATGTTATTCAATTCACGAGTCATATGATTCCAATGTTTCCAATGTATTGTGGGTTTATTTAATAATTTCATCATAATTTAGAATTGTTTATGTTTAAACATTCTATATAATTAATTATTCATATTAATGTATTAGAAAAAAATTATTTTCTTCTAATATTATTACTCAAAAACATTTTTATTAATATTACCATATTTCTCCCTTTTAACATTTATATTCTAGTTTTCTTATTTCAATATGTATGTTTATTAAGATTATTTATTTGGTAAATCATTCAACTGAGGTTTGAAAGATTTTCAATATGAATGTTTACATGGATTATATTTCTCCCATTTCGTATTTTGAATGAATTGGGCATAATGTGTGACTGGTGGGGACTATTATAGCCTCACGATGTATTAGTAATTTTCATAATATAGATTTGTTTTAGAATTTGGTTGATGAATTACCCATTTATATAATATTCCCTAACATGAGGCTTGAATATATGGTTGTGATTTCCTTCCACAAGTCTTCCCCAATTATGAAATCCGTTTATTATGTCTATGTGTTTATTCGATTAGTTTGAATATCCATACATATGTTTATGATATTATGAAAATATTTATGTGTAATTTTTCTTATCATAATTTATTACTTCAATATTATTCTTTATGTTTGAGTATTTGATTAATGTAATGTGTTTTACTTATTTTCAGTTAAATATTATTAAAATTTATTTATTCATGATGGATTGTTTTGTACGATTTCCTTTACTGAGTATTAAAACCCATTCATTTATTATGTTTTATTTCTCTATGATTACTAGAAGTGTAATATGATATAAATGTTGGAAAATGAAAAATATAATATTTGTTTCCACAAAAAATAATTTTTATATTTTAATTTTTCAAATATAATAAGAATTTTATGAATGTGTATATTATTCAAAGTCTATGGAAATATTCTGTCCATTAGGGTGTGATCACTTGTATTTAACAACAATATAATTATATAAACACTAACACTACGATTTCAATGTCTACAACTCTATAGTGATCCCCCAAATATAATAACATTTTTATACTAAAACATGATGACAAGTATAATTGATTATATGACTAATGTAATGATCAATTCATTATAAAAGAAATTAATTCTTGATAATGAATATAATTTTGAATGTTATGTTGATGAAAAATAATTTAAACATCCTTAATAAGTAGTGCTAAGACATGAAAATGTCAATGATTTATTGTCTACTATAGATGATTCATATATTTCACGTAATGATGTAAAATTATATTTTACTCATTCATGACCAAAAATAAAAGTTATTTTTTATAATTACATTATAAATTACCAGATATATATAAAAATTATATTTAATATAAATAAAAAATATCATATAATTCTATTATCTTATATTTCACCTAAATATGTGGAGGATGATCATTATAAAAAAGAATGAGATGGTTTTGCGAATGAAGAATTAGATCATATTGAGAAGTATGAGGATTAGAAAATAGTTCATAAACCAATATATAATAATAACATAGTGAAAACGTCAGTGATATGAAATAAAATAAATTTAAATATATAGTAGACAAAAATATTTCATGATTTGTATGTAACAGTTATTTTATGATTGAAGGATTTTACATTAGTGAGTCCTCCGTATTAGTTTCCAGTCATCAATAAAATAAAGCTTACATTATATCAAAATTAAATACATGATCTGTAAAATGGATTTAAATTCATAATTTAATAATAGATAATTAGAGAAATTGAAATAAATTAAACGAAAAAGTGGTTTTACACGTGAATACGATGATTTTTTTAAAGATTTATTTAATGGCCAAAAATAGGCCCCAAGTACATGAAATTTAATGGTTGAAAGCAACATGAAAAGGTTGAGTTTCTAATAGGTAAGAGTAGACAATAATATTTAAATAAAATATGACAATTTGTTTCTCTATGTTACTATTTTTATAAAAGGAATCACATTTTAGGCATATTACATTGAAATATTTTTGATGTTAACTAAAAAAGTAAACGATTTATTTTAATTATCTATTCATATAGATAAGATGTTCTTTTTTAGTTAGAAAATCTGAAAAGATAAAGATCATATTTTTCATTCTGATGTGAAGTATACAAATATAAACATTATAATAATTGGTATGAAGAATTAAATATCAATTTCAACACAAATTTCAGTGGTAACAATGCTATCCCATGATGAATATGGAACATTATTTGATAAAATGGTGTTTAGAATGTTTGTTGGATGTTTTTATACCATTTATCATCATGACTATATATTTATATGTTGTCACTATTTTTTTCATTTTTCAATGGGATAAAAAATAATTTCATTTAGTTATGTAATATTTGACTCTCATATATATAAACTGAAAAATATATTTTTGATTGAAATATGATATTAATGAAAATTAGGATTTGTTTAGTCACACAATTACAGATTATATAGACTATAACTATGATAAAAATAATCATGCCTGCTGGAGTTATTTACTTATAATTGATATTTGTGATAGAACCAAATGAATTATGTCTTTTTAAATTTATTATTTCTAAGGAAGAATATGTTTATGTAACTTTTGAAACAAATCAGTTGAGGTGGATGAAAACTATGATGGAATATCTAATGTTGTGTGGGAATATGCTAATTCTTTATAGATTGGATAATTAGTGTGTTTTCAATTTGATAAAGAATTATTTTCAACATTCTTTTAGAAAGAACATTTAAATTAAATATAAATTCATTAGGATTATTATTGAGTAAAATTAATTTAATTTAGAGTATATTCATATAAAATAATATATTTATGATATATTCTTAATGATATTTCCAAAAAATTATTTCAAAATCTATGTTTAAATATGTGTGTTCAAATCTATGCAATATATGTATAAAGTATTTATATTATATCTGCTCTATATTCTTATATTTTGATGTTGTTTTCAATGGGAGAGAAGAATGAAAACCAAATCTCTCCATTTATATATGTTTTACCTCTTTAGACAGACAATATATGTAAGGGATGTTCTTAAATGAGGAATGTTCTGACTTTTACATTAGTGAACATTTTTAATCTATGGTATAAGTGGATAAAGGATGATTTTATAGTAATATATTTTCGTGTTTTCTTATGATCATCAGTCCTAAAGGAAAAAAGGACATCAATAATGTATTTTAAATCATTATTATAGACAAAATTATATTATTACTCAATGGTTATTATTTCATATATCATGTTTTCCAATTATTTATTATAATTTTGTGATAGTAATCAATTTACCATGTTTTAGTAAACTAGTGATTTATGTTACATTATGTGAATCTAAATCCAAAGTTAGAGATTATTTGGATCATGATACTATGTTTTATTTGTGTATATAAAGATATTTTACCCCTACCCATTTTCAGGTATTTAACCATCTATTTAGATATTTCATTTATATATAATGATTTAGTTTTGTTTTAGGATGTTATTTGAAGTTTTGGAATGATTTGGATCCTTTTTTTAGGATCAAAGTCTATGATCTGGGAGTATAAACCATGAAATACCTCTATGAAACCGTATAATAGATAATAGAAGTCATTTGGCATGTTCATGGATGGCACAAAGTTTGGAATATAGGTAAAGTCTCTCTAAGGAAACATCATGTGAATTATTTCATTTTAGGTATTTCAATATTTATGGTTATCACATTATTTTCTATCTATTTAATCGAATTATGTGAGGTATTTCTTGAGGAAGTATCTCATGTATGATTTGTGCACAGTTTTCATAAATTTTTAGCATTAAATTTTTTATCCAAAAATTTTGTAGCTAACATGGATTATCACCATATGTTATAATTTATCCCCTATACAACCATGAATAAATGTTAACTTATCCCAATTTTATAAAAACATCAATTTAATTGGTGATATTCCTAAGAGAGTCAATGTCTGTTAGAGGCCCACATTTATTAGTAAATTGTCATTCATCATCATTTTCCTAATACCTATTCTACTTTCCACACATGGACTCATAAATCTAATCCATTGGGGATGAATATATGTATTATTATCTAAATAATGAAGATATTTGATTTTACAAGGGAATAATATCTACTATTGAATCTAAATGATCATAGATGGATTTTTGAAGTGATTGTCCTATTTGTTGTTTTTTTCAATGTTTAAGAGGTAGGTGGATTATCAATTGATTTCTCATTACTATTTCATTATGTATTTGTTTTTAATTAATTTAAATGCTTAATATTATTTAGATACCCTTCATTACTTTTAAGAAAACTTATATATTGGTATTTTCATTGAATTTGTTGAAATTGGCCGGTTTTCTGGATTTTTTTGGATCATCATTTGTAATGGATGTTCATCAAAAAATATTTTCTATTGAATATTTTAAAAAAATTGAATAAATTTTTTTTAAAAAATAATTTTTTATTAAACTGCCATTTCAAGTATTGTTAGGTTTTCTTATTATAATACACATTTTCAGGGTTCATTTTCCATTAACATAGACATATGGAAAGGGTGCATGCCATTTGGTAACCAAATATTAGTTACATTTGGATGATTTGGTTAATTTTTTAGTGAATACTCAGAAGGTTGTAACTATCATCTGGAAATGCATGTGTGGGAGTGTGTGGAATCATAGAATGGGTGTTCCAATTGAGATGATAAATGTTTTAAATATCTATTTGATTTCTCTATATAGAAGTATTTTTATGGGTTTTTTAAGAAAATATATGAACTAAATTATATTAGTTTAAATAGTTTAATATAAATTTAATAAAATGTTTTATCCTAGTTGCATGATTCAGTATGTTATTTTGGAAATACTAATATGTTTTATACTCTCCAATTCATGGTATCTATGGTTCAATTTCAAATGTCGTATATAAAACATATTTAAATAAAAAGTATCAAATTTATTTAGTTATGCTTCATGATAAATTGAGTTGGGAATGCGGAGTTGGGTCTTTGAGGTGGTTTGGAGTATATGAGTTGATTTATTTAGTGTCTATGGTTTATTTCATGGATTTTTTTAATCTGAAATTTTCTTATGGATTGGATTCATATATGCACAATATTTCGTACACATTGATCATATCGAATGTTGTTTTTTTATCGTAATATAGTTTAATATTTTTAGATTTTAAGGTAAAATGACTTCCCAATTATTATGAATCCAATTTTATTTATTTACTTCCTTTAATGCCTTCGGGAACATAAGGACTATTATCGTCCCACCACATATTCATTTGATAATGGGTGTGGGGTAGAATATTAAAAATGTAATTAGTTATAATCATACTTGTGTATTAGTCTTTATAGGTTGTTAAAAATTTGTGATTGTATAAAAGAGTTACAATAAAGTGGAATGAAATGTAAAATATTAAACAACATTTCTATACAATTTATATTGACCACCATACTACATGGGAGTTTTGGTACTGGAGTGTTTCATGATACTTCATGTTGTTGTTGCATCATCTTCATGGATTTAGACAAATAAAATAGAATTACATGGATTTATAGCACTAACTTCTCAGTAGGAGGAAAAATAATTTTGACTAATAAATTTGAATTTTTTTAAAAGAATTTAATTTTTACAAATAGTTGAAGACAGATTGATTTTCAAAATTCATAGTATAATTTTCAAAAAATTCATGATAGTGGAAATTAGTCATTTTTTTCAATCTATGTTTTGTTTTTTGTTTTGTTGTAAATATTAAATATCTATGACATTAGTTGCTCATGATTAGTATTAAGTGGAGTTTTCTTTTGGTTATAGATAATGGATTAATGTAGGATTCATATAGAACAACTAGAAGTGGTTGATAAAAATGTTGTTGTACATGAGATACATGTGGACCAATAATTGGTCAAATGAATTTCTTTGGATAATGGATTAAGGAAATTGAATTAATGATCCAAGGAAATTGGATCACATGGTTAAAATCTAGAATATGAATTTACTCATCCTTCTGGGTGATTCAAATGTAGCAAAATAAGAAGCGTGGATAATAAAGACAACTCAGAAACATGATTTCCTTGGCACACTAAGAGACTTGGATGTATTGTTGTAAATATAAATTTTTGAGGATCTATAAGGGCAGTGGTGGGATTTATAAGTTGTGTATAAATTGGACCATGTTATTATGTGGGTGTTTTTTGTAAAATCATTCAAAAATAAATCATATCATTACATATTCATAGTTTCTAGAATAAAAAACCCCTTAGTTTAAAGAAGGATAATATCTCATTAATATTGTATATAAGTAAATTTATAAATTCAGTACACTTTTCACCTTAGGTTTCTACACGTTATTCCATAAAGGAATACATTTTTGAATTGATTTTGATACCATTAATATACTCAAGGATATTCATGTTTCATATAACAAATCATACATAGATTTTAAATAAGGTAAATGTAGAATAATGGCTCATCTAGGGAATCTGGGTAAGAGGAAGCAATTTTATTCCAATGGTAATAAGTGGGATATTTATTGATGGGAACTGAAAAATAAGGGAAACCTAATCTCATGAGGTGGTATATATTATAATTAGACTATGGAGTCAGTCAAAATGACTTCCCAACCAAAAATAATGACTCAATGTATAAAATTTGGTTATTTTGACCATATGTAGTGAGATTTTAATTTACCACATTGATATTGACACAATAGTAACAAGATGAAAAATCATAAATGAAATTTTCAAAATGATCCAAGGATGTGTGATAGGGAAAAATCTCATAATTATATAGAATCTTATGCTTCAACTAGATTTTTCCAACAGAATAGATATCATCAGTAGAACCAACCAAGACATGCTGAATCTAGAAAAAATGTGACTTCTCAACCAGTGAAATATCTATAGATAAATATAGAGAAATGTGTAGCGATTAAAAAGTAATATATATATATATATATATAAGAAATTGATCATTAATGATAAATCATTATCATCTATGTTGGGACCATGTTGGATAGAAAATACCATTTCAAGGGTTTTTTAGAGTGTTTCCTTTTGTTGTGAAATATGATAAATCTATTCATATTGTAAAAGACTAATAAAACCAAATGATTATTTTCTAATTTTAATTTCTGGATTATCAAAATATGGATAACTTGTGATTATATCCTTATAAAAGGAAGTTAGAGAATTTTTTATTCCAATCACATATAGTTTTGATTTGAAACAATGATATCACTAGAAGACACAGATGTTGCAGAACTTTTTGTTGAATATATGACAATACTAAAGGTGATTTGTCAAATACTAAATATGATTTAAATAAATAAGATTATAATGATTAAAATATTATCCAAAACATGTATAATTCTGATTGAATGATTTTATTTCTACCATTATTCATCTTATCTTCGTTTTTAATTATTTTTGGACCTTTTGAAAACGAATATCATCATATAAAAAAAAAATATTTTCAGACCTTCCTAAAGAGCCCCTCCTCTCCCTTATAAATGAATACCATTTATATCCAATTACATAACCTATAAAACCATTTGTCTCATCCAAAATATGACCAAATAATTTCCCTACATCCCTCTCCTACCCCATAGAAGTTCTACATTAGGTAAGAGGCACTACAACAAGTCCTTTTCTTTCAAACCAAAGGGAGTTACCCAAATTAAAGGTAACTGTTTCTCTTAAATTGTTTTCTTTTATTTTACTTCTACAAACACTAAAATATATTTATTCCTTTATTTTGTAACAAAAACATTATCCTAAATATACTAGGATATTGTTATGATAAGTATTAGAACTACACTTACACACACATCTATCTAATGGATGAAAAACACAATGTTTATGGGGATGGGAAACTAACGCCTCACGAAACGATAATTTTTCAAATATCTCAAACCGCCTCTCATGGTGGCCATTACAATGGAAATATATTTAAAAATGATATGTATTCAATTTATGATTTTTCTATGCTTCATTATTTTCCATTTATAAAACGCCTTTATGGTTTCTATAGTGGGTAAATACGATAATCTAATTTGAGGAATTGCGGACTACCGCCCCCTCAAAGTGATGTGACTCGTTAATGCCTTATGTGGGATATATAAACGATAGAGTTAATTATATTATATATGATATTATATGGGAATTATAATATACCTATGTATCATTATGTTTTAATTCCATTAAAATAAGAAATAGAAATGAAAGTACCGTTCATGCGTACGTACGGCTTACCATCTCCATGAACGGTGCATTTCATTTCTTACCTCCAAATGTAATTTACTATTATAAATACAAGTTTTTAATAGATACATATGATATATATGATATATAAATCATGATATATCATTCTGTATATAATGAATCTTTGACCACATGACCAACATGTAATAATAAGATGTCCATTTTTGACTCACGTGCCAAATATCGACGAAACAAACATTATTAACTTAAATGATTACATAATGTTCATAAAATAGTAATAAGTGATATAAAAGGAATAATAAACATGTAAAAGGTTCTAAAGAATGTAGAAATTAACTTTATTTTTTAAATCATGATATTAAAGAATGATCGAGTCAAGTCGGACATGAGGTAAGGGATCCGACCTCTCTCATTCTTTTCAAGTACCCTCTTTTATGTAATTTCTTTTATGCTCAATGTTATTATGTTGGAGGATGTTATTTTATATTCACCATACTATAAATTGTATTTTTATATGATTATATACCCCCTCTTACTCTAATCAATTAATTTTATGATGTTTTAAGTGGCGCCGTTTGGCTGCCGAATTTTTGTAAGGGATTTTCTTATCTCACTTTTCATTCCATGGGATTTCCATTGTTCACAAATTATTCATTTCATGTGGTGTATTGTGTACATAAATTTTATATATATTATCATTTTTTTAACTATATTCATGTTATTATATGATTCATTTTGTGGTTATTAAATTTTGGTCATACATTCATTTATGACTATTTACATCATCATTGTATGATCCTAATTTCATGTGACGTCTGTTTTGTAAGATACCAAATCGGTAAGGGAACAATTCACCCTCCTCTTTATAAAAGACTTATTTTTGTTATGTCTTTTAATTAATATCTTATTATATTGGTATGTGTTCTTCTATATCCTGATTTATGTAAAAATTTTATCCAAATGATGATTTTCTGTTTTTTATATCATCACCTCTTTTTCTAAATTTTAATGTGACACTGTTAGGTTGTCGAATTTTTACAAGGGAACCTCTTAACCTAATTTCAATTCTTCGGGTTCAACTTGTACTTCTTGAACATGTCATCCTTTGAATATGTGTGAATGTCCTCTGATTGTTTTACACTTAATATACACTTATATTGGGTGTATTTATATATCTCACACATAATTATGTGATTGCTTTATCCTTAATTTAAGGATACCAACTTTATAATAGATTTCATCCCAATTTACGTTTCCACTAAGAATTCATTTTTGTTATGAAACAATTCACTCATATATTGTGTATATACTGTTATTTGAAACATTATATCATGAATCCATTTTTTCTCATGATATTATAATGTTCTGATTAAAATTTATTATTCAACTATTTGTATTCAAGTGTCTATCTTTTTTTTAAAAATCGTTAACTAAAAGATCATTTTAAATGATTTAAATATTTATTCTTCTAAATATGTTTCATTAATGTCCATGTTTTAGAAATAGGTTTTAGGATTTATATATATGGACATTAATGTTTTTAAATGATAATTCATTTAAAAGCATCAAAGTGTTATGGGAAACATTGATTTAACAATCAGTTTTTAAATGGTTTTGAAAATGATTTGATAAAAAATTTATTATTTCAATATATTGTTATGATATATTTGAATGTGGAAATGTTATCATTCCATTATACATGTGTTATATGTTATTATTATGTTATGGTTATTGGGCATTGTTTTCATATACAGGTGGTCCTGTGATAAACCTAGGGTGGGTGAGCCCGAGATATCTCTTCAATGCATTGGATAACGTGACAGAGGTAAAATTGGTGTTTCTCCCAAGAGATTTAGGTAATATAACGTGATATGTATTCCATGTGTAACTCTCTAAGTTACTATGATAGAAACAATGTATGTTTGATATGGATTCCATAAGTAACCTTTATGATTTATGATTTGTGTGTGTTATTCATAAATCTCATGATTTCATAAGGTTGTTATGATTAAAAAGTATGGTTTCATTGATTTTTATTTATTGATGGGGTAATGTTTTATTTCCTTATTTTAAAACCCTTACTGATCTTTTTAAGCTCATCCCAAGCCTTTGAAATGTTTTCCACATGACTAAAAGATGAATAGGGTCAAGGATGGGATGAAGGAAAAGTAATTCTCTTTAAAACATGGATGTAGACATGTTTCTTTTTAAGAGTTGTTATCTTATAAAAAGAATGGACACTGATTAGTAGTGTCTACTTGTAATATTCAAGTTGTAATGTAACAGTTATGGCCTAAATATATAAAACTCTATACGAGAAAATATCCTCAATGTGAATAATTCATTTAATTAAATATTCTGTAATGTTTAAGGCCGGGTCCTTATACCACCACATGTTATATAATAATCTGAAATCTTCATATAGTGAAAGGATACATTAATCACCAAACATAATTCAAAATTAAACATAAATCATTTCATAAATACATATCATTAAGAACCATTATATATTCAAAATTTATTCTATACATAAAAATATATTCCTAAATCCACATAACGTTAGTCCCCATGATATTAATATGTATCTCTTAATGGTCACACACAAAATATGTGAATAAGCAAGCCATATATTATTATAAAGCCTGATAATTACTATAATTTCTGTAAATACTCAGTGAAAACATACATGAACCATAATTCCTTAAATAATACCATATATTTTTTAATATCTTTCATATAAAAAACAATAATATCTATAACAAATAACATATACCACATTGTCAAAAATACTTTATTAGTTTCAATGGAATTATTAATATCAAATTTATTTTCTTCATATCTACCATATATTTATCGCAATATCCTTATCATGGAATCAAGAATATATTAAGTGTAATATTTACTTTACTTTTTATTGATTAGTGATATTCCATCTTTCAAGGTGTAAGGTGGAACCCTTACAAGGCCCGTGGGTGTATGTATTACATGGCCCATAGGCTATAGAGAAATACATTGCCTGTAGGATTCAAACATTACATACAACCCAAACTAACTACTTGGAAGTGCTCCTCCCTAACATTTTCATCATAATATCAGCTCTCCACCATTGCATGGATATTTAGCTAGGCAATCCCATGCATGCACAGGCTTGTCCCAATTGCAGGTGTGATACCCTCTCACTCTTGTAATATGTGTTGCTTCTGCATTGGTGCAAGCTCCTTGCTCAACCTCCTTATAAATATGGTTCCTTGTAGGTTGTCTAGTTTGAATACACACATAAGGTATCCTGAAGTTCTTAAGGTGGCCCGAATGCCTTACAGGCCTGATGGATTGGGTGGCCGGAAGGTCTTAATGGTCTTGGGGACCATATCGGACGACCGAAGGCTCATACGGGGGAAAATTACAAGCTATCACATTGCCAAACAATGCCTGCTACAGTTTCTGCTCTAGTACCTACTACAGTAATGCACAGTTCCCTCTATAGTACCAGAAATTGTCCCTCTTCCTGGATTTGATATCGGGTCGCCTGGATGCACATAAGATTCCTCACCAACCGGTATGAGGTTCAAGTTCTAATATTACCCTAATCATGTGTTTTCAATAAAATATCACCTTTAAATTATGTCAGTTATCAATGTTATCAGCAACATTCATAATATTATTGATCATAAGTAATGTAACTTATTCTGAAGAGTCGTTATATATTTCGTAATTAAAGATTTCAAATACATAAACACTTCAATAATTATTCCCCATTATTATTCCATTTATTAGGATTCTTCATCATTTTTCATAAAACCTATTTCCATTCATATTTTATTTCTATCCTCTTCATTATCAGCCACAAAACCATTACATTATCACATTACTGATCTCATTCATGAGTTCCCCCCTATAACTTCTATTTTTATAATTCCCATTATTCCACATTTATAACATTCATCCTTTGATCTGTTGGGAAGAATCCCGAATCCGGGCCGAAAATTGCTTGCCAAAAAATATCGTGAGAAACCCAAAGCGATATAAGCAGAATGAAGAAATCAACATGCAGGTTTTTTTAACATGGAAAAACCCTCCCATGCGGAGGATTAAAAAACCACGGGGCAATTCCCAAAATATCCATTTTGAATCAGAGAGTACAAAGAATCCAAGTAATGCCCAAACTTGAATTACAAATAAGAGAGCGTAGAAAACCTGTGTGAAAATCACACCCCGATACGCCTCTGCCTTCTCTCTGATAAACGTCCTGCTAACGCCATGTATCGGAAGATCAATCTGTGACAAAATTCCACCCTTCTGTCGACGAAACGTCACTACCTCGGAGATCTTCACCCGAACATGCGTCAACCTCGCACCAGCTTGCGACACCTGAATGATCTCGCCATCATGATGTACCGCCGATCTCCAATCGGGACACGCCACCTGATCACCGCTATCCGGCAGACTTTTGATACGTGGTCCCGATCATCAATTGTGTTGTTTCTACACCGCACCTGTCAAACGCCGACACGTCATCGTCGTCGTGCCACACGGGCCACCGCAAACACGTCAACCCCTTCCCGGGTCTCCTTTGTCGGCTACATCTTGCTGGCACACCTTTTTTTCTAAAATATGTTTCTGCATCCTCATTATATAGACACCAAGTCCATAATAATCAATTAATGCAGTCAACATCCATTATTCCATCCATTAATATTGAGAATTAAATATCCATTAATGTTGGAAGAAAATATTCAATTAATGGTGATATAAATATCCCCATTAATAATTTGCATCTCTCATCAATAAATGTGATGAACCTCAACAATCTCCCCCTTCATCACATTAATGAATGGAACCATCTAACAAACCTAGTTGGAAAGAAAATATGCCGGTATCACAGCAACCATCATCGACTGCAAAAAAATATGACGACGTCCTTTTCCACTTCTGATAAAAAAAATATCAGCTCCTCCTGCAAAAAGAAAATCAAACGCCAAAATCTTCGTCACATTTGTATCTGCACCATCCTGCTGAACAAGACTAGAACCAGAAACATCTGGATCCCCCATAATTGTAATTGCCACATAATCTGGAGCACATGTAGGAAAAACTTTCTCCCCCTACTCAACATCCCATAAGCAGATATGTGAATCACCTCTCTCAACCTGCTTTATTTTCCAAACTTTATTTTTCTCCACGCACGCATCTGCGATCCTCTTCGAAGCGTCCAAAATCTTCACGTTAAACTGCAAGCACAAACCAACCTCCTCTGATACCACTTGTTGGGGGAGAATCCCGAATCCGGGCTGAAAATTGCTTGCCAAAAAATATCGTGAGAAACCCAAAGCGACATAAGCAGAATGAAGAAATCAACAAGCAGGTTTTTTTAACGTGGAAAAACCCTCCCATGCGGAGGATTAAAAAACCACGAGGCAATTCCCAAAATATCCACTATGAATCAGAGAGTACAAAGAATCCAAGTAATGCCCAAACTTGAATTACAAATAAGAGATCGTAGAAATATTTGGCTACTATAATATTCTATGTGGACATGATTATGAAATTTTTCAAAACATCAAGGTTTATAATATTATTTAATCATTCTGCACTAAATTAGAACATGGCTAACAATGGATCTAATATGATGATTATGAAGTGGAGTTTATTGTTTTGTGATATTAAATTTTATATAATATATAGGGGATGTGCTAAAAATTTGGTAGATGAACACTTTTATAGGTAACCAATAACCACATTTCAAAATAGTAAAATATTATAGATAAATTCATATTTCCAAAAATAATTTTTATTTCTACGTTTATGAATCATCTTTTTTGATTACTTTATTTTTACTACATCATAACTATACGTGTCATTCGGAAAAAGATTCACAATGTCACTAGAAACAAATTCATTACCAGTCATAAGTATTAGTTTTGGAATTATCCATTTATTTATCAGAATATTTATGATGGTTTATTAAGGAGGAATGTTCTTAATGAGAAAACACATTATATTGTATAATATTTTCACCCTTAGTCATATGTCGGACATCATGTTTGAGAGAGGACATTCAATATATTAAACATAATATTTTATTACTATGATTCCCAATTAAAAATTAAATATATCTCGGTATAATATGTGATAAATTTTAATTTCTAGGGAATGTGTGTTTAAGTAAGAGTATCCCCAAAAAGGTATTTAATATGTTGAAATTATAAATAATTTTGGGATAGATTTTATCAAGGAATTTTCTTATTCTTAATGGGATGAATATATTGTTCTACTTATAGACTATGTATCTATGTGGGTTTATGTAGTATCACATAAAAATATTTTTTCATGAAGTCTTGGTAGTGTCATTCATAAGTGTATTTTCTAAAAAATTTGTGTGTTGTAATCATTCGTCATAGATAATGGTACAAAATTTAAGAAAAATAAAATTTTATGGAAAATTGTGTATGTTTTCATAAAACTGGTAACAACTCTTATAAATAGTCATGTCGAAATGTAGACATATACAAATTATATTGGGATGTATCCTTATTGGAAATTTATGGATTTGTAAGAGTCATTCAAGAAATGATTGGCCTCAATACCTCATATAAAATTTTCATTGGGATGTATCCTTATGGATTTATCTTTGTTAAAACCATTATTTTTCCTATATCTCACCATAATAATTTTTTTAGTAAATTTCACCAATTATGATTTCATGTGTGATTAATATAGGTTAATTTTGGAGTTATTTTAGATTGTAGATATTCAAAGAGAGTTTTATGAGAATTTTATTATTTGTGAAGAAGGAACCAAATATTTTCATAATTCCATAAATAAATATATACACATTATGATGGGAGAGAGGGTATAAATTTTTAATTACACACTAGATGATTTCTTTTGGAAAATAAAAATAATGGACTATAACCATTATTATACAAAGAGTGTATATAAAGGGATATTCTAAATTAGTTGGAGGTGAAAAAAATATTAGGTAATGATTAGAGGGTTGAAAACTACATTGAGGGGTTTTTATGGGAAATTAAACAATATCTATTATTTAAAATAATACACTGCCTTTCTTGGTTTCGAGTTCCTGCGTCACAATCGGATCTGGAACCACGAGCAGAAGACCGGGTTACGACGAGGTCTCTAGAAGTTCCTGCATGCGCCAAGGGCGGTTTGTGGGTTCGATCTGGTCCTGGCATTGTGGAGTCGGTCCTGGGTCGAGTTTTGGCGGCTGTTTGGGGGTTGAATCTTCGATCTGCAGTTGATGTGAGTGCCTTGGGGGTTTTTGGGGTCTTCTCCAATGGGGATGAAGGTGGAGATGGGCTTCGAAGTTGAATTGATTTTCAGTGTGATTTGAGCATGTTTTGACGGAGTTGCATGTGGAAGGTTGTTCGGGTGATGTTTTTTCCCTTTTGGTTTTTTATCGGTTTGATTTCCCTTTCTGATGTGATGTTTTTGGGACGGTATGGCGGAGTTTTCCGGTGGATGGTGTCGCTGGAAACCTGCGATATTGTGATGATGAAGTCGTGTGATGTTAGGGTTCCCAGCTCGAGGCAGATGTTCGTCCCAAGGAGTCACGTGGCGTGCGGCGTTGCGTGGACCGAGCCGCGGAAATGTTTTCACTTGATATTTTTGATTTGAAAATTTTTAAGACTGGATTGCACTTCTCTGGTACCGCGACGCGATATGATATTTTTGTGTTCTCTTACCTTCTTGTTCGGTAACCAGTAAGCCTTAAAACGGATTTTTAGAAAAAGAAAAAAATGGCTTCCAGTCAGTCATTAAAGTGATCTTCAAGGTTAATCATAACTGATTCTCTTCCCATAACAGTTTATACAGTTAACTAAATAAATAAAATATATTTTCTCAACAGATAACAATGATATTTTCATATTGTATGTTCTATAACATTATTTATAGATAATTTCACTCAAGGGTTATATTGGAGTAATTTGGAATGAATAAAAATAGAAAAAATTCAATAATAAATGTTTTTTATGAAATATTAACTTATTTAAATTCATTATATTCATCTCATCATATTGTATGAAATAATTTTTTTGGTGATCTAAATGGGTGTTTTCAATTTTTTTGTAATTATATTTAAGCTAAATTTCATATTGATTTTTTCCACTTAATAAACCCCTTGAATATTTTATGGAATTTATAAAAAAATAATTATGTATAAAAATACAACATGTTGTTGAATAATTTTCAACATGTAAAAATATTGTTCTCTATTTATGATTTATTACTATATCAAATGAGGTTTATTCTTGTAAAACCTAAAAAATTTTGAATAATTTTTTGAGAATTCTGTAAAAGAATTTGTTGAATTATACTGTGACCCTTGAGAATAATTTTAATCCACTGAATTGATAAAAATTTCTAAACTGAAAATTATAAATTCCCTTATGTAAATATTGTTTTAATATTTGTGTAAATTTATTGGTTTTCACTGTGTGTGATCAGGGTTATAAAAATATTATATGCACTATTATTTAATGAAATCCATTCAAAACATATTTTACATTAATCAATTTATTACTCTTTTAAGGATCAACATTCTTATCCAATAAATTAATTTTTTTAAATATGTGTTGTGTCATCCTACATTGAGGAGGTTACATTTTTATATACTCCCATTGATTTATTTCATATCATAAATTTATTTACCTCATAAAAATCATTTTTTTATCAAATTAAGGTTGTAGGCTTTATAAGCATCATTGGTTTTTATTATTATAATTATTTTTTAAGCGTATAAGCTATAAATAAACATCTTCGATGAAATGAAAATCCAAATCCGAATGATGTTTCAGTTATTTCATCATTTCACTCTTTAAATATTTAAGATGATGGATGTTTTATATATAATATTTATATTAAAATGCATTACCATATAACATAGTGTATAATTAATATGTTTTTAAAATAATTTGTGTATATTCTCCAAGTTGTAGTGATATACTTAGTTGTCATAATTAAATGAAAAGTTATTAATGGTTAAACACTTTCTAAAAATTCAATCTCACTCCTTTTTTGTAAAATGAAAACATACTTTTGAAAAACCCACATGTTTTTGATAATATAAAATCAACTTTTCATGACTGAAACTATTCATGGGGAAGAATATTTTAGAAAATAATTCTTTCTTTCAACTCGTATTTTATATGTTCAGAATTCTTCTGTTCCACTAAATTTATTATAGTGATTTCTAGAGGATAAGAAATGGTTAATTTTGGATGAATTTAATGGGGAATAAATTATTTTCCCCATCCATTCCTATTTATTCATTCTTAAATTATATTATTTATAACTAATTTTATTTTAATGGTTATTTTTTATTGAAAATAGTAATTCACGAAATTTATTATAATTTGTTTAATTTTTTGTTCAATTTTTCAATATTTGTTGTTTTTTTGATATATTGATATATTTTATTGCATAAATTAAATTTTATATTCTAAATAATATGTTTAATTAAACTCAAGTGTTATTTAAAATAAATAATCAATAGTTTTTTTATTTTAATTAAATAATTTACTAATCAATTATAATCTAATTCATAATAATATATTTTATAATTTATTTTATATTAATTATAATTTTTTTTTTAATTTTTTTTACTATTATTCAATTTTTTAAGAGCTAATTAATTAGTCAAATATTAAATGTTTATTTAATTTAGTTATAGGTTTTATATTTTAAAATTTATAATTTCATTTAAAATGAATAGAATACATTTTTTATTATATTAAATTTGTGAATGTTTTTTATAATAAATAGGAAAAAGAATATTATAAGATGATTTATATTTAAGGTTTTATGAGGTCTTGAAAATATGAAACATGGAATATGTATCCACTTAAGGAAAAAATTTCCATCGATATAAATGGATGGTTTCTATTAGATTGTCATGTGAATCAAAATAAACAATGAAAAATCCATTGATCCATATAAGGATATTGACCTTAAAGAAATTTTTCCAAAGTATAAAACAACATAGAAATCCCAGATATTGGCCAAAAGTCATAGTAATTTTTTTCAATAATTATCAAAGGGTGTATGCATTTTTTTTCACTAAAGCCCTATCGACCATAATAGAAAATTTATGTCATACGATGCCTTAGAAAATATTGACTGAACTGTATAGTCCCAACATCACCATTATCATTAGATGTGTAACCAAGTTGAATATCTGAGTCGCAATGCTAATAATGAGATATTATCATAGGTACTAGTTTTGTCCATATATTTATAGAGCCAACATAGATTTTTGAAGAAATTAAATTTTATGTGAATAACTATTTTTAGTTCTATTTCCCAAAGATCCCAGATCATGACAGAGCTAGAATAATATATGAAGTTATTTAAAAATTGTGGTTGATGTTACAATCACTATCACATCTATGTGCTGGATCCACCATTTCTCATAATAGGTGTGATTATTTTAGAAATGTCCACAAAAAATATAGGTCATCAACGTCATCCACTACAAAACATCAACTGATGATTCTGGATGAATTCAATGCATGACAAAAGTCATCATTCGATTATTATATTATCGAGATGATGAATATTGAGATACCTGTATTTGAAACAATCATAATGTAAACCTACCAATGCAATAATTTTGATTTAAAAATGTTACTAAAAAATTGTGTTGGTAAAAGTATAGACTAATATCACAGAAGATTTTAATCAATGTATATACTGATGATATAAAAAATACTTAATTAATTGATCTCTGAGTATAACACTCATCAATAAATGGTTATGGTAGATGGAAGTGATGATGTTAGTCTATGGTTATATAGTCGAGACTGAATGGATGATGGTATTTTCAAAATGGCGATGCAATGATGGTCATTCGAAGTATTTCCTGTAATTAGGATTAAGGATAAATTTGTGTGGATAATGGTTTGCACCAGTTCATATTAATTAAAATATGTTAATTTCAATACAATATTTTTACTAGATGGTGATTATTTTACACATTCAATCTCTTCAATTATTAGGCTATAAGAGTTCATAAATTAAAATAAATGTTTATTTTGGTGATGGGTTTTTTTGTGTCATGTGAGTGGATTCTCATTTAAAATAAACACCAATGTTTTCTAAGAATGATTTTTGATATTGTTATCATAATATATGGGACAAATATGGATAGAAGAAATTTATTATGACTATCATGCAGTTTTATTTTTCATCTAACACATTAAAGTCATGTGTTGGGGAGCGACAGTGAAAAAATAAACATTGCATCGAGCGGAAAATGTGTTTAGAATCCTATTAATGAATCCATAGATATGTCTATATGGGTTGTTATGAATTTTCATGTCATGAACCCATCTAGTGATATTTATGTATAACTTAATAATCTATTTAGAGATGAGTGCATTCATAGTTGAGTTGGAGAAATGTGATGGTGATGAACCTTAAAATGACAAAAAAAAAATTGATCTCTTTTGAATATTAGAAAACTGATAACTATAAATTTTTATACTATTTAAGTGAGATATAGATTCAATAACCATACGAAAATAGGGGATGTAGAACCATAAAAAAATATTCATTTCTTTATTATTCTTTTTTTTATAATTAATATTAATTGTTTTGAAATTTAAAATCTAATAATGTATTTTAGCTAAACATTTTAGAGGAAAAAATTGATTAGGTTAAACATTTACATATTAATTCATTGATCATTATTTCTAGGTATATCTTCTATATATTTATATTTTGATATATTTCATAACCTCTTCTTCAATATATAATGAAAATCCGTTTTGAATTTTTTCCTTTAAAAATATATTTTTTTCACTTATAATCTAGGGACATATTTATTATGATAATGAAATTACTAGAATTATTTAAAATGGATTCTATTGGAAACAAATTTTTTCATTTAAATAAATGATTAATTAAATAGTTGATAAGCTGGATAAAAATTTATGTCCTAATTTCACCTTCAAAAAATACATTTGACAACATAAAATAGTACTTCCATTGATTTATTTATTCATTAGAGAAGGAACATCAATTGAAATAGTAAATTGAGTTCCATAAAATTATTACTATTTTATTTATTTCAAGTATCCTATACATCATTTATTCATTACTCTGGTTGCATGTTTGTATTGTCCCTACTACTATTTATTTTTCCTCTTCCACTTTTTTCCTGGAATTATTTTCAGTATCATTCGTTGTCAATCCACATAGATCGACAATATATGTGTGGTTTTAATTTTACAAACTAGCTATGAAATAATTAAAAAATAAAATAATGAATTAATTTACACATAATCATCGACATACATATTTAATAGATAAGAATGTTTTTAATGTTTTTTTAAATATAATCCTAAATGGGATATTTTAATGAATCGTCATAATTTATTGAAATATAAATATAGTATTGTTAGGCATATTTTGAAAAAATATTACAAATGGTGGTTTGTAAAATTATTTCAGTTGACATTGGTATTTTTATCCCATGAGATGAGAATATTTGTGACTTTATTGAATGTTTCGTTTTGGTGAAGTATTAGATTATGACCCCATGAATTGAATCCAATAGTCAAATGGTAATTTATAATGTAATAATTATACAAATAAATATTTTTTCATCCATGATTATGAATCTTACTATACACTTGCTGGAGTGGTTGGGCTCTGTTCATCTCTTTATTGGGATAATGACTAAAGGATTCATAATTTGAATTTTTTAGTGTTTAATATTGATCATGGACCTCAGATGGTGATTGTTTATAAGACTGATGTCAGTGATATATTTGAATCACTATGGAAATCTAGACCCTTAAGGGTGGGGTGTACTGCTTCTTTTTTAAAATTATTTGATTTAAATTGGTGGAAGTAAACTATACACATCCAGCTATTTGAGGATTTTAATTGGGGTATATTCATCGTTAAAACCATATATGGGTTTTATCCAAAGTATTTGAAAAAATAAAATCGGATGGATTTATTGATTTTTTTATCAGGGTGATTTTTCAGTGAGAAAAAATTTATAATGTTTCATTAGGCATTCCCCCTTCTCTCTTGAATTAGTTTCTAGTGATTCAAATAAATATTCATTCATGGCAAGAAGAATTAATCGAAATATTATTTTTTGGTGTCATTATATGGAAAAAATACATTTTTGATGTGATATATAAGCCCAAAATAAATGATGGTTTTTTATTGAATCATGTGGTATGTTATTTTTTTACACCATGTGGTATTAGTCATTGTGATCTGGCTACTGAAAAATGCAATCCATTTGTGTTATACCAGTTTGAGATGTTAGTTAATGTTAGAAAATATATTCTGAATGTACTGAAAATTTATTATTAATGATTCCATATGATTCACATTCAATGGTATCTTAAGATGAATGAAAATCCGTAAACGAATTATCAAACCCCACTTTTATCTGATCATAGGATTTCAATGTTTTTTCTATAAGTGAATCATGAACGCTTTTTTATATTTTTGATTTAGCTCTATTATAGGAACTATGTATATTGTAAATCATTCCAAATATTTTGTACACTCTATATGATTTATTTTAATGAATGATAGACCTGTCGGATTTTTTATTTATAATTTGATATATTTATGCCTCATTGTATTTAATGATTATTGTCATTGTGTGTGGTGTGGAACATGGTTCGAATTCTATATGATGGATAACAATGTAATTCATTAGTTGTAGGATTGGTTGATTACAATAATATTTTAGTTTTAGGGTAAACCATTAAAGAAAGAGATTTAATTATTTCTTTGAGGACCCACATCAGTGAGTGTTATACGGATAATCCTTAGAGATACCATTTTTGTATTTTTTTGACACAATTCTTGGCCCATGTTAATCTTTGTTTAGGTCTGTTCTTGTTTTGGGTGTTTCTCTAATTTTATAGAGTTTAATTTCGTACTAATTTCATCAAGTAATATTTTTTATTATGCATGTTATCTCATATGTTTATTTATCTATGTATCTATAGTTGATGGAATATTGTTTCTACTTTTAGATATTAGTGGAATCTTGTATTATTGAGTTTCAATTATTCCTGAAAATATGGCAATATTTTTTCACGGCATTTTATGTAATCAATAAATGGTGGGAAGAGATCATGTCTATCTCTATGTGATTTCCTAAATATGGGGATATTTCTTCTAGGTAATTATTTTTTGGGACATTCCATTTAGTGTAGCATTATTTACCATGAATGTTCTAGTTGTATTTTTGTAGTTTCATCACATGGTCTAGTTTAGTACTCGAAAATCAGTTTTGGTTTTTGATTTTATTGGAGTTACATAAATCAATGCCAGTAATATTTGTGGATATCTAAATGATTTTTTTATTAAAGAATATTTATTTAATATTCATAGTGAATTGGTGACTCTTAAATCATAAATCATTTTTGTGGTTTTCATTAGTAGTTTGGTTCGCATGTCCCCTATTCTAGGTTCCAAGTCAAGGTAGTTGGACACATATATGGATTCATTATTTTGATGACTTTTTAGGACTATTACATTAAATTAATATTAAATAAATATATCAGAGATCAATTTCTCATAGTGAGAAGAATTTTAACACCCTGAAATGAATATTTTATATTCATATTCTTTCAGGAATATCCCCATAGAGTTTGATGTATCCATGTTTGAAATTTTAGTGTTTCTAAATCTACTCCATGAACTCGTGGTTCTTGGAAAAGGTTTTTAAAAACATGTTGTAGAAATTATTAAACCTATTATTTTTATGATAATATTGAGCATAAGGTCACCACATGGTTTGGTATACAGTTGGAAATAAAAAATATAGTAAAATTTAGTTTTGGGAATTTTTTTATTTTTCTATTGTTTATGGTTCATAATTCTATAAAAATCATCCCCACATAGACTCTTCTATAAAAGGCACCAATTAAGATAGAGTAATTAACCTTAAATAACATTTAATGGGGGAATCTCAGTAGTTTGATTATGGTACTACAATAAATAAAAAAATTTGGGATTTTCGTCCCTTCATAATTATGTTTCTTCCATTTTATCTTATTTCTTATAACCCTAATGTCTATCATTTGCAAAAATTAATTTCTTGGGTTTTATTTATTGGGAGGATTGGTTTTTAATGGTTTCAATCCATATAAGGACACATGAATTAGTGGTTTACATTGAAGGATATAAAATTTTATCAAATGAAATATGGTTTTCATTTACATTACCTTTTATTAAATTGATCTATCGTATATTAATGTTTTTTTAGATAGAGTAAAAATTTATATGATATATAGTTGGAATTATTGAAGGACTTTCATGAATGGGTGGGTTTTCAATAGTACGAATATAGATTTTCATATTATAATGAATCACTGTTTAATATTTTGTTTTTATGAATTCTATGTGATTTAAATGATTTTAATATAATGTCCCATTTTGAATCTGAGTTAAAATGTGAGTTTTATTTTCAAATGATTACACCGTTCTTTTACCTCATGTTACCCTACGGTTATAATGATATAATTTTTTTGTGTTTAAATGAAACATGAATCTTGTTATGCGGTTTGGGATGTGAGATAATTATTGAATGGGTGATTATGAGGTGAGGGTATATTATTATAGTGTTTTATTATCATTGTTAAATATTATTATCATGTGACTATAATTTTATTGATAGAATCCCACATCACATAGATAGAACATGTGTAACCCAAGGATTCTAAATAGAGAGTAATGATAAGTTATCCATCCTAGTTTAATGTTATAAATTATATTTTATCCCATAGTATAATGTTATAATGTAGATATGGGAAGCCACTAATGAGAAATATGTGAGAGATTTATGTGATGAGTAGTGTGACCATTATCTTTCTTATAATTTCTACCAATTTTTTATTTCATGTTCTTCACCAATTATTCCCTTGATTTTTCCTCCTAAATAAATCCTATGTAATTTCTCATTGTATATATTAATATTTTAATTTATTTTCTATTTTTTCATCGTATATTAAGGAATTTTTTATCTATGAATTTATATTTATGTTATAATTCATGATTTCTTAGTATTGTCATTTTACTAACTCTATATGGTTTTTTATTACTATGATTTACCTTGGTCAAAACTCATATTTTTGGTGAATTTTTTTTTCGCCTTTTCAAAAATTAAATTAGGTGGTTGATTTAAATAATAGCCTTGTGAATTGTTAATCATTAAAATGTGTTATACACATGAGATTGTTTTTTCTCAAAAAAGGATCATTAAAATTTAAACATAAGGTTTATTTTGGGATTATTATAAATATATTTGTTTTAATGTAAAATTGTGTGTTTTAAAAATGGTATTTCATTGGTAAGTTCTATTTGTAGAATATATTATAAATTGTGTGTTAAAAAAATAAAATAAAAATTTGTTTGTTTGTTTCTTATCTAAATGAAAATATCTTTTTCTTTTGATTTGAAACTATATCTCATGGATTTAAAATAAAATTAAATTATCTACTTCTTGTTTGTATCAACTTTCCTTTGTATGTCACCCAACATACTAACTATGGTGTGTTTATAATAATTTTATTTTATATATGTTATTAGGTCATGGTATGTAAGTTGTTATTCTACTACACTCTGTTGGGAAATATGTGTTTTTTAATAGTGGAGACTTATTTTTAAGATGGTTGCTTTGGGTTTTGTTTCCCCTAATAATTTTATAGATCATCTGGGTAATTTAGTGTATTGGAATCTGTATGATATTCCTTTATGTCATCTTTTTCAATTACTTTGGATTGTAACTTCATTTAATAAAATTTAATTTTGTAGTTCAAGAAAAAAGATATAAAATCTTTTACATTTATTAACCAATTATTATATGGTCATGATTTAGTAGTATTTATTTACATTGGCATGTCTTTTCAATGAACGAAAACCTCATTTATTGTAATCAATTTGAACCCTTAGTCATCCATATAATTTCATGATGTCGATATCATTCCCACATGATCATTTTTTATAAATTCAATATTTTTACTAACCTAGGTTGATTTATTATGTTTTTAAAACCTTGTAGTAGAATTTGGCGGGGGATGTGTCATTTCTCCCCCAGCTTCTTTGCAAAACAACCTAATCCAACCAATAATTCGTAGAGTGTTGTTGACTGTAACAAATAAGACATATGATATCATGAGAATAATTATCCTTTATACCTATAAAAATACAAAATATCCTCACATGTCATAAAAAAATATTGTATTAAATGAATAATTTAGATGTGGGTACACATTAATGAACTATGTACAAACCTTTAATGTTATGGTAAATACAAGGGATAAATATTTAAAAATCTATAGTACTAAAATCGATAATGTGATTCTAAAATAAAAAATCATACATAATTACTAACCATGTACATGACACAGAAAATTATAATGTACCAAATGTGCCAACTAAAAATAATATTTGATCAAACCAAAATTAAAAATCATCTGTCTAAAAAAACTTGTGTGTAAAACCCCAATAATGGGAGTGTATAAGCCTACCTAGTAGGACACTCTACAAATAAAAGTAAATAAATATAAAAATGCATGACCAATATATTATTTTAATATTAATTTGATAAATGATGTGATAAATATGAATCATTGCATCCTAGATCCCTAAATACAATTTCATGTTTGAAATCTTTTGTATCCAGTTACATTAAATACTCATATTATTCATTGGTAGAGATCAATACCCCATCATAGATAATGGTGAGTTCTTAACTATTAGTATTGTAAATAATATAGGATTTCATAATTCCAGTGGTTAATATTGAGGACCTCAACCCAACGCTCAGGTTATAACAATCACTATTATAATAATGTGGAACAACATATTATATATTAAATAACAAAACATGAATCTATCCACATGCTCACATGTCCTCAAACTCTTAGTCTAAAAAACCATAAATCTATAAAAAAAATAATGTAAGTGTATCATTAAAAAATATATCACTATATATCACTCATATCAGTATTCCTTATAGTTTTTAAGTATAAACAAATCCATCATCTTCAAGTTCCATGTAAAATGAAAACATTGATATCATAGAAAACTAATAAATAATTTTTTCATTCTAATAGACACATGAATGAAGATTATCGAATGGATATAATAAATTGAATGAAAAAACATGAGTTGTAATCCATAATAGCATATCTCAATCATGATAATTAGTCCTCTTCAACTTGGAATGTATGATAAATAATTAAACTTATAAAACTAATATTTAACTATTTGGTTTAAAATAAAATCTCCATGAATCAGTAGGGATAGGCCTGTTAATTTTCATGAGTATTTTTAGGTAGGGAGTAAGTGACAATATTCAAGATATAGAGAACCCATACCCCATGCCTTTTAGTGAGTTCAAAAAACCATAAAATATTTGAAGGCACATAAGCACTATCATATACATATAATGAGTTGAGTTTAAATTCTCATTCATATATTGACAATGTCACATTAACCTAGTCCCTAGACCTATAATGTTAATGAATTAAAATAATAAAAATTAAAAAACCTCAATATATCATTGTAATATAAATATCATGTTCTTCTTAAAAAATACACATAGTGGACTACTCAGATGTTTTTTCTAGTATATATAAACAATGTTAAAAAAACTCAAATAAGCTAGAAACATGAAATGTTTCATTCCATACTTTGATACTTGTGGAACATCAATGTGATGTATCAAATACAGTAGTATAAAATTTATACACATGTATGAGAGGGGTAATGTGTGTATGGAACCATATATGTTGTGCATAGGAATTTTTTTGGGTCAATTCTAACATGGCATAGGGCCCCATTACCCAGTGTGGATTAATTTATATGGATAGACAGAGGGGAATCTATCCTATAGGTATTGACCCAAAAATTGCTCATGATACCTTGGGATAAGATGGCCAATCAACTAGCTCATTCACCCTTGTGTCCGATTGGGATAACCTATTGTAACTCCATATAGTACATGACCATTTGGTTAGGAGGGTTATGTTGTATGAATTAATTTTCAAGCCATCCCATGTCACACATCCTCATTTGAGGGAAATAATTCCATAAATGGTTGTATTAATTTATTCTAAAATGAGACATTAGGATTATTATGGCTGAGTGGGGTATCCAATTTGTGGGGATCCTCCCATTGTCAAGCAACTCAATCTCTAGAGCATGGTGACATATACCTCATTAAATATTGTCCAATCTAATTTCTAGGATAATATATTGGACATTATCCCATTAAAAAAATACAAACATCTATTAAAACTGAAAATAACTGCTTTACTATAACTATTTTTAATATAGGCTACAATGGCGTCCTTTGAACGAAAATATAAAGATTACATGTCTATTATAGATCGATTTATCACTTTCCTGCAACATGACTCGTCTATATACCATAAACCATGACGATCATGATATCTCAAAATACATAATTATACACTATCATCCATATAAATATAATCCTCTAGATTTATTATAATTGAGACAATAAATAACTTATCCACCTCAATAATTTTCACATTCTCACATTATTCCATCTTATTCTTCCCCACGATCACACTTCCCTTAATGAGACCATACCACGTTATGTAATCTGATTCCTTTACCATTTTCCCATAACACAATAACCCATTAAAAATTAGTTATATTATTTGTATTTTTTAAATCATGAATGTAGATAATGATAATTAATATTGAAGTGTAATAGGGAGTTATACTGTTTGATGTAGTTCTATCCAACAGGACATAGAATAAAAAACAATATATTCCACTATTCCACACAGAATTAATTAATAAAATATAATAATTAAAAAATATATATGATGAAATATCTTTTCAGAAATTTTATAAAAATAAATTCATGAATAAATATTTTATTTTTCAATTCACGAATTATAATATATGAATAACTAAAAAATCTTAACATGATGGAAGATCATTGAAGCATACAGATTCGATTTTTCTCTAAAAATTAATTAAGGAATTATCAACGAATAAGATCCCTAATATTTCTTTATGTTTCTTCGTTAAAATACTATATCCAATGTTAGGGTTCCTAAAGAGTATTTTATATTTAAAATATTTTTCGAAGTATAAATTTAATTAATTCTTTAAGGTAAACATATAATCACACATATAAACATAAAGCAATAGCATACCTCCTCTAGATTATGCTATATATTTCAAGTTAGTTTTGTTTAATGGATTTTATATACATGAAATACACTAATTACATTTTTCATGTGTGAAGCACTCAAACATTAACGATTAATTTAAAAATTTATTAAAAATTAAAAAATCAACATTAAAATAACAGGTCGTAAAATCTAACAAAATAGAAACACTTTGTAAATAACAAATAGTTAATAACAATGTTACCATATTAAAATTTTTATGATATCACTTATTATGTAGAATTAATAACATTACCATCCAAGGGCTTAGTGAAACTAAAACTCAATAATGTACCATTCTATTCCCATGAAAATAATTTATGTATCAACAATATACATCCTAGAATGACGAATGTTCTTATAACCAATACAAATTCAGTCAAACATACACATTTGATAATATCATTTCATAAAATATATTTTTTTTTGAACAACATTAATTAAAAACAAACAAGTATTTTATTCATCTCTTCCATGTTTACCCCAACAGTTCCTTATATTAAATCAAATAATGATTGAGATCTATATCCATCTCGCCAATGAATATTATTAATTACTCACCCACAAAATCAAGTGAGTCTAATAATTTCAATTTCCGACCTCAAATAACGTTCATAGGTTTAATTTTTAATAATCACCCATTAACCAATGTGATTTATTGCTTTTAATAATCCCAAATTTTAGACTAATATATGTGGAATATCATTCCAAGCCTAATTAGGAATAAATATATATTTCTAAAATTTATCTATCTCCATAACCCTATTTGAGTTCCCATTAAAATTTTTTTGAAACCTCATGAAATCAATCGTACATAGAATATTTATACAAACACATTAAATGATATCTATTACATCAACATATATATCATGAATATACTTATGAAAGGACCACATCTTATGGAAATATAAATTGTAGAAAAATAAATTATTAAATTATTACTTATTATATATAGAAAATTAACCACTAAATATTTATAGAAAATTAGGATAAACACCCACCTCATCTTAGTCTTTATAATGCATTACCACCAAAACTAACTAATTTATTATCCACTATGGAGAAAATTAATTCTAGGAGAAGGTAAAAGTGGTCTAATATGATGGTTTATTTTCACATATAAAAATAATCACTTCAATTAATAAAATTTTAATCAAATTAAAGCCCAAATATTAAGTATTAATAGATTTTATATGACTTTAGTTCATGGATGAAAAACTATAAACCCATATATGAGCTAGACCCTATCTAGATATACATAACTATATCACTACACATTATAGCCATTCTTGTTAACCATAAAACCATGAATTTTAATATTTTTAATAATTTAATTAATATTTAAATAAATGATTCATTAAACTCATTATATAAAAAAAAATTAATAAATAGAAAATAAAATAAGCCAAGAGTTTCAATTTAACATTAAATTGATCTTTCAAGGAAATGGAAACGTTACTCATTTCAATGGTTTACAATACTAAACTATGGAAACATGCAATGAATTTTGTAAATGAGGATAAAAATATCAAAAATGTTTTACAAGGATTTCCAATGATGATAATTATAAAATCACAAACATTAATCAATTTTAAATGAACATAAATTAAATTTCTAGGAAAACTAAAAAAAACATGCGAAGGAAAACTATGGAAATTGAAATTTCAAATTCATAGATACATACCATAACATCATAGACATTACAATTTATATCTAGAAAATGAAAATTAAAAAATTAATTTTTTTTTAATTAAAATGATGTATATATGAGGAATAATAAAGGCCCATAGTAATAAATAAATCAATAAAAATGAGACTGAATCGTGGAGAAATAGGAGTTTGTTTGAAATAGAATCCTCTTACTCTAGGTTATTACTCATTCAAGAAAACTATAATGATCCTTATCATAAAAATTATTTTTTAATTATTTATTTCATAACAAAAGATAATATATATTCCATATTTATTATTGAATAATAATTATTATTATTCCTATATTAAATATATATATTAAAATATTGAATTTTATTATTCTCTCTTAATAGTTTTATTATTTTTTTCATGGATACACACTATATATATATTATTAAATTATATTAGAAGACATATGTTTAAGAATTCTCGTGATTTTTTTAATTCCTAACGTAACTCCCTCATAGGATTGGTTCATTTTAAAATATGGTAGTTTTAAATTCCATCATGATTAGTTGTTTTTACATTTATAAGCAAGGGTTTCTTTCATCTTTCCCAAAATTAAAATATCTCATAACCATGGATATATCTAAAATATACCATTTATTTGATTATTTTATTGAAAATTATGTCATTATTCATAAATGTTAAGGCACCATTATTGATTGATAATAATCATCCATCTCCTTGTTTAAAAAAAGAAATGTTTATATTCTTTGGGAAATGAAAAATAACAATTATTTTATTTTCATGTTAATAATATATATGTATTGTAAAATTAATTTTACACTCATAAAAACTTTATTTAATTTTTTATAGATTTTACAAATAATGGAAAATTATATTTCATGGGTGATATAATTCCACTACCTTGTGTCATAGATTATTTATTAGAAAACATGTTCCTTAATATAATATTATTTTGGGATTCAAGAATCATCACTGGGTGGAAAAAATTATTAAATATATAGTTATATGATATTATATCACATGTTTGAGCTATAATGAGAGATTTTGAGGGTGGTTTTTTGGGAAAAAATGGAATCATATTTTAATAAAAAATTAATTAATATATGAACAAATGTTAGTCTTCACTAAAAAATATTATTAGTTGTTACTCTTAGGAGCTATAAAAATATCCATGTCATTCAAGTCAAACATTATAGAATATCCCATTTTTAATGAATGGATTTTTCTAAATAAATAAATAATTATATAAAATGAAATATTTTACTATTTTTCAAAATTTAAATGAAATGTATTATACCAAATTTTGTTACCTTGATTCGAAAAAGTCATTTATTTTTTAGAAAATGCTACAAATTAATGAAATTTTATATATAAACTAATCATGAAACTATATTTAATGGGATAATTTTGAACATGTGAGATATAATGTATATCTATTTCATTCCTTGTAGTTATAAGAAGCTAAATTTGGTAATTAATATATAGGTATTCGTATATGATATTTTGATATAGTGGTTTTCACATTATATCCCCAAGATCCCTTTACATAGAGATTGTATCTGAATGGTTATTCCAAAATAATAACATATTTTATTGAAAATAAATATCATAAATATAATAGTAAATTATCCCACTATATAAATATTTTAACTAAAAATCAACATATTTCCATCTTCTATATTCAATTAATTAATTATCCATAAATTAAAACTTCCATTTTCGAAGATTCTTCAAAAACCATTACATCATATATAACTTTTTCACCTTATTAAAAATAATTTTTACTTTCATTATAGTATACAAAACTATAATGTTTTTTGGATAATGAAAGTTAGGGACCCCATTGGGGACATTATGAACAAAGGTAGTGAGTTCTGCAACAGCCCGAGATCACAACCCCACCACTTTAAATTTTATCTCTTATGCAGAGGATGTGAATTATAACACATAAAATTATCTAATAGTGATGGTGACATAACCAAATGAATGAATGATATTGTTTTTATAGTATATGAGAATTAAATTATAGGTATTGAGGTACATATATAAGTGATGTATCTTAGTATTTTATGTTTATTGACTATATTAAATTTGGGCAACCAATTTGAATGTAAGTGGGATCTATTTTTGGTTCACGGAAATGTGGTTTCTGTTGCTAATTCGATGAGGGAAAAAGTACGATTGAATATGAATCCAATTAAGTGGTTTATGAATAATTTTTGTTTGACAATTATGGAGGATTCCATGATATAGAGCTTTATATCCTTATGATAAGGAAGGTGGAAAAGGAAACAAGTAATTTGGGAGTCTCATTTTGGTCAAGAGAAAGAAAACAAAATAGATAAAAGATGAATATCATCTCCCCAAACCAATAGAGATTAGTAATACAAATAATTTGATGTCAAAAGAGATTTAACGTGTCTTATTAAATGATTAGGAACCTCACAGTGAAACAAATTAGCACCAGCTTAACAAAATTGGATTTTTAAGAGTACTTAGTCAGATACAGGAATCATCAGTGCTGGAAGATACTAGGATCTATTATGTTTTGGTTGAAAAGAACCATGTAATAGAGAAGTTTGAATAAGTGGTAGATAAGGCTATGGAAAAAGAATTTGATGATTTTTTCCATGATTAATGTGATGTATGGGAGATAATCCATCATTCTAATTAATATATATTAGAATAAGTAATGGAGTTCAAATCTACAAAGGTGGAATATGAGAGGTTGGTTGAGAAAATGATTCATGTATATCTTATTAAGTGTCAATGTTATTGTATTGAAAATAAAAATCTCATTTTGGCATGAAGATTCAATGATAGTTTGGTCGGTGTTGAATAATTTGTTCAATAATTGGACATGATGGTCTTCAATTTTGATAACCTCATCTTGGATGACCCAGTTATAGAGGCATATAAATTAAATTGGAGTCTCTACAGAGGTAAGTATTATGTTTACTATAAACATGGTGTTAATAATTTTATTACTTTGTTTAGTGTAGGTTGATTATATATTGGAACTATAACCGTTTATCACTTTTCATTAAAAGTATTTTAAATAATAAAATGTTAATTTTATATCATTTAGTGAGTCAATGTATTTTAGATCCATCTTACCCACATTATTTACATTTCTTTTTTTATTTATAATTATTATAATGAATATCAAAACTTTCTATATTATTTTTATTGTTAATTAATATTATAATGTTTTATATTTATTAATTAGAGCGTTCTTTTACATTAAAAACTCTTATTATAAATATTATTTATTTATTTTTACAAAAAAATTATCTAGATGTTTTAATATTTATTTTTTTTAAATTTTTTAAATAATCATTTTAATTTATTCCATTATATGAGAACATGAGATAATAATTTTTTTTATATATAATAGTTTCCCCATGTAACCTATATATGATTCTAATTTTATCAAATTAGTTCCAAATGGTGATCTTATTCTGAAAATAAATTCTCTCTATGATGCAATACCTTTAATATCAATTTCTCACGTGATATATCATGCTTTAATTGTAAAACTAATACATTCAATCAATATTAGGTATCTATTATTCATTAGTTAAAAATAATTGCATTAAATAATTTTTTTCATTGAGATGTATTATAAGGACGTTTCAACTGATATATTTTATATCCCATGCAATCTAAAAATATTAGTGTTTTGATATTCTTAACATATCCTTTTTATCAAATATACAACTCTATTATATTGAAATAATTTATGGAATAATTTTTTCTAGATTATAATAATGTGGTCACACATTAAATTATCCAAAAATATTTTTTGTTGATAAATGATCGAATTTTTATATTTCCAAACTTGAATATTATTTATATTTTCTTATGTGAGTTCAATTACAAAAATTGTTCCACTCTCTATATTTATCCTTGACTGTTCAAATTTGGTATTTATTTGAATACAACCATGAAACCAATATGTCCATATATAATGATCCATGATTATCTTCAAAAATATATTATTTTTATATATAAAATATAATTTAGAATGATATTTTATATAAATTCTAAATTCCATGATGAATCCATATTTTAGACACCTCTAAAGAATTGAACAGAATAACTGATCATAATACGATACTAATGAAAGTTGTTACCAATGAAACTGAATTAATTAGATAATATTTATAATTTATTTATAAAAATGGATAAATATATTTTAATTTTGATGAAATGAAATAACTATATAATTTTATCATTGAAAACACATACAGAGTTTATTCTATTTGAGTTTTACAAAAGACCAAAAAAATTAATGATGATTTTTACAAATTTCAAATTTGGTATGTGTAATGGTAGCGTAATCCCATTATAATTAAATAATTATATCATTACTTTATAGAATATTAATTAATTATTGGTATGTTTTTTAATATTTTAATTAACACCATTTTAAAAAAAGTGAATATGAAATCCATACTCATATTTGTGTTCCGAATTTTTATGGAAAATGAATATATAATTGAATCATACATTATATCCATTTAAAATCATGAACTATTTGAAATTATATTGATTTTTTAAAAGTTAAATATTCATACAAATTTATTTTTAATTATAAAATCATTATATTCATTATTATCTCCACCTTTATTTTTATTTCCAAATAAATTTTCTACGAAAATTTTATTTTATATTCAATACAGGGTTGTGATGTTATTTGGTTCATATTTTAATTTTTAATTCTTCTATGTATATCCTTTTTATATCCATGAATATTTTAAATTTTTTAATGTTCATCATTAATGATATATTAATATATATTATAGTGATATAAAATAAAACTATTTTCATTTTTATAATATATGTATATGTAGTAATCATGTTCCTTTACTTTATATTTTTTTAATTTTTTTATTATGATAAATTTCATCTATTCGAGTTTATAGATTAATATTTGTGGTATATAAGTTGTCAAAAACCAAATCTGGTTTCCACCGAAACTAGCACCACACCCATCCAATGATAAAGCCTGAAGGGTGTTCCTAGTCCCTACGACCTGGCATAAGTGTCAGGGTATCATAATATTATAATTCGGAACGATTTACCCATATTATTAAAAATAAAACATCAAAAGAATCCAATAACACGAATCTGGATATTTAATACCAAAAAATATTTTACAAAAAATTAGAACCGAATTAAATATTTTAAAACAAATCAATATGTCTATATAAAATGTACAAATACAAATGTAAGTAGGCAAAGAACCCTCATGGTAAGGGGCACCTCCCCCATGCCATCTTCACAATAATTCACCAGAAAGGACATGCTAGAAACCTGATCCACTATAACAAATCACTGTAAAGAACCAGAGACAACAAAAATAACCATGTCTACTTACACCCAAGGGTGTATGTACGGTGTGATACAATTTCTAGTAGGATTCCACCACAAAGATATTCCATTTGATAAACATTCAAAGGAAAAATAACATGCATGTTTTCAAAAAAATGTAATTTCTAGTTAACATTTCTAAAAGATGCATCTTAAGAAAATCAATTTTCATGTGGGATAATTTAATGAATCAAAGAATTTAAAATAAATTTCAAAGATTCTTAAATTTCCAGCCAAATATACTGTATGCCGACATTATGTATAATGGATCTATTGATCGCATGAAATAGGTAATAACACATTGGCATTATATCATTGTGGGTCCGTAGTATCTCATATCTCAGTGAGAGTAACCATTACAAATATTTGTTCTCATGAACGATATACTAGTAGGAATCATAACCATAACCTAGTAGTCCACAATCATCATCATCATAGTTTAGTTACTGTAGTGAGTATCAATCATACTATGTGAAACTAAGGTCAAACCACACAGATTCACTAGCATACTAGTACATGTCCACCCACCTAGTTACCAGGGTTTTCCCTTTGTTCTCAAAAAAGATCAACAAGTCAAGAAATATAATTTTCACATAAAAATGTCATTTCCTCATAAATAATTTACCAAGCAGCCCAAATTTATACCATAGAAGTCAAAAAAGTCCAATTTTTTTTCAAAATGATTTGAAATCTGACTCACACCAAAATATCCCACAATACTTTTAACATTTCGTTAACACATCGCCAAATCCATTACAATTTTTTATAAAACCATTAATATATATTAAAATTCACATAATAGCCCCCTCATACGTTACATATTACCCTTTTTCATAACTAAAATTCATTTTTCACAACACACTCACACAAAACATTCCACATCATGTTCACATATCTTACACACTTTAGTAAATACTTAATACATTTTTTGTAAAAAATTTCCAAGATGGAACAAATCACAAAACAAACGCTCTCAAATTTAAAAAGTATTATTTCATAATATACAAAATCCAATATATTTTTACGAAATGTTTTCACCAATTACATATATTATTAAATCATTCAAATCTTTCATAAAACAATTCCAAAGAGTATACCCAATGGTTTCATATAAAACCCCTTTCAGACCCATATTTCAAGGAAAAAACTACAACAAAACACTACCATAGTATAATTCTCATCCCTAGAGACATTTATATAATAACGCCCAATTTTTTTAAAATCACCTTGGATAATAACAAGAAAGATACAAATGAAAACTCCCATTTTAATTAAATGCTCTCAAGAATTATAACAATGTTTTACACAACAAACCTATTCCAAAAACCCAATTCTAAGCCCACATGACACTAACTCATTATGAAAAAATTATTTTCATCCCATTTAAATAACTAATAAATAAATTTAATATTTTATAAAACTACTAAAGAAGATACTAGTAAAATAAGAAAATTAACCCATCATGGAATGTTTAACCATGGAATAACCTGCCAAAAATGTCGAATCACTCATAACATTGTGTATAAAATCAACTGCACCACCACCACACCACAAGAAGAATAAATCCATCCTAATACCACAATATTTGACAAAACATACACCCAATCAATACCATTGTTCAAACCCTAACTTCTGGATATTTTAGAACATAATGAAATTTTGAGGAAACCCTAAGGGAAAAGAAAGAAACCAATAAAGCATCACTTACCTTGAAAAATATTGAAGACATCACCCTAAATACACTAGTATCTGAATTTGAAAACATCCAACCATTAATGGTAGTTTCGAACAAGTTAGAATAGATCATTAAGGAACTGGAATGAGGGAGATGAGAGAGAAATGTATGAGTTATGAAATAATCAATTTACAACTTCAAATATGGTCTATTTGTGAAATACTAAGGAGTTTCATCCAAAATTGCAATGAAACTGCACTCCAAAGACAGGGAGGAGAACTTGGTGGTGTGACTTTGTTAAGAGGGATCTGGGAAGTGATAGAATCGCCGATAAAATTTAAACATTTAATGATTTATTTAATAAATGAAAATTATTTTTAATGCAGTAAATGGGATTTTGGGCAGGCCCAATATCTTAAATAAAAAGCCATATTCACCATGATTATATATTGTTAAGTGGTCAAAATTAATATGATTGTGTTAATAGGTCAGGTTATGAAATTTATAAAATGTAATGAATGAAAATTGTTGAATAGTGAAGGAGTTATATAGGAATAAAAATGTATTTTTAAATCTGGAATTGGGCTCACGGTTTGGCCCAAATCATGAAAGCTCACCCTTTCCTCCATAAAATCTTGGGAAACCCCAAAAACAAATCAACGAAGGATGTTAAATGAAATTTAACTTTAAAACATTTCATTTATGTTACATAAGTTATTCCCTAAAACTAAAATCCCAAATATTGTTCTAAAACATACTCTTTATACATTTTCTTTGACATAATGTGAGATCAACATATATCTAATGTATAAAATTTTCATAAGTTAATTTCTATATATACTTAATAATTGGACAATAACTTGAATATATTTATTACTTTATTATTTATAAATTATCATGAAAATTTAGTCATAATAAAATTTAACTACAAACCTTATTATACATCTCATAAGTTATACATATTATATTTCCATTGGGGATGAACTCATAAGAATATTGTGAGATTAGAAACTCAAAAATGGAAGACTAAAAAATAATTCATCACTGGTTAGGTCATTATAATTTGATAAATATGAGTAATGTAATTCTTATTATTAAATATAACATGGACCCATAATAGTTCATTAAAAACATAAATGACTGAGACGTAAAGTAATAATTAAAAAACATTTCATATTGAAAAAGAGTAAAAAATAAATAGATAATAAACATGTTCCATAAAGAACAATCATATTAACATAGATGTAAAACTTAAATATCAATTGTAATAAACCATAATGATTAAATTTTGAAAAAAAACATGTACATAAAATATTATTAAAAAAATAATTCTATGCCATATTCACATAAAAAATAGTGGAAATGGCATCATGAAACACATCCACCCAAAACAATTGTATAAAAATATTACTTCACCAAACTCACATTAATAAATTCAGAACATATATTCCCAAATCACATTCACAAAAATCACTTTGAAATAAAAACCTTCAATAAATATTAAAAAATACCAATTTTTAGCATAGATTCACATAAAATTACCCAAAACATTTTATCTAATAGCTTCGTAAATCATATTTATGGAAAAAGGTCATAACATATGTTATTAAACAGTGTACAATGAATTTTAGGGTGATATATGACCTCAATATTCAATTATCTATACATATTTTTTCCCCATGAAATCAATCATTATATTATAGATATCTTATTGGATAAAAAATGTGTTTCACAACATTTCCATATGGTATCACTAAAATTAACCTCATAAATAATGATGGATAATACAAAATATACAACCACCAAAAAATTCAAATTCATATGAAAAATTATATACTAGTACATTAAAAAAAATTCCATGGTATTAATCCTTTTAGAGATAAATTGAAAATATTGAGGGGAAATCATTATAGTATTTTTTATAATATGATTATAAATATTGAGTAAAATATGATGTTTTAAATATTTTGAAAAAAATAATATTTGAAATAATTTAGTGAAATTTCTAGTAATATATTTAAATTTTAAAATAGAATATATATTAGATCCTTGAAAATTTAATGAATATTTTGAAAATGATATCTAAAAACATCTCTAAGGAAATTTATTTTTAAAAAATAATATCCCATATTGATCCTTGAGAATGAAACAAAGGTTACAAAAAGGAGATGTGAAAAATTTATACAAAATTTAGTTTTAAAAAATAAAATTTTTTATTAGAAACATAAAAAAGAAAAAAAATATGAAATTTAATTTTTGAGTGGAAGAAAAAAATTATTTTGGAATAATATAAAACAACATTTTATTATTGAGAATCCATTTTTGGAAAACCCAACAAAATAATTGAATATAGAAAAATCCTTTTCAAAAGAATAAAATTAAAATAAAAATCCCACAATAGATAATACATAATTAGAATTTATATTATTAAATAAACAATTTGAGGAAAATATATATATATATGAATGATAATCCCTTATTAAAGAGGATGATAAATTATTCTCAATAATGGTATACATATTGAGAATGTAATTTTTGAATTTAAATGATTTTAATTAAAAGGCCATTTTCCTAATATAGGAATATAAATTAATAATAAATAAAATCATATAGTATAAAAAACAAATATTGGATAACGTTTGTTCATGATGATGAATTATATCTCAAATAAAGAAATTATGTAAACAGAATTCCTCTGAACATTTGTACTATATGAATCCAAATATATTTTAGGAATAAAAAAATATGGCTCTTAAAACAATATTAATTAGATGAATATGTTCAAACAAATTTAATTGGGATTAATAAAACTCTATCAAGTACTTCATGGAGCATAATAAAATGTATTTTTTAAAGAAATTAATTTGAGACAAAGGACCTATTATCATGTATTCCAAATTATTAGAATATTCACTAACCTCCGATATAATAAAAAATAATTCTCAATAATCAACATAAGTACATTTATCATGTCAATAATACTTTATAATATTATTTTATACCCAACCCATACAAATATATTACTTGGTTATAGTTTCATTACATCATTTGTTGTTAGAAAATATGAATTTTTTTATTTCATACAAGTAACATATTGATGAGGACGATTAATACATAATATTTAAAATTTCATCATTCAAAAATAGTAAAATATACTTGAATATTGTTTTATCAAATGATTCAGAATTTTCCATTTTCAATTTGTTAATAATAATGATATGGGTTTTTAAAAACTAAATTTTGAAGAAGTAGTTTAAATATTTTTAATTATTTAATGGTTTTATATAAATAAAAATATTTAATATAAATAATAGAAAATAATGGAAAATCTTAAATAATATTTTAGTACATTATATTATAATTATTTAATTATAATAATTTATTAATTAATTTAATATTATTTATTCATTCTTATAGGTGATCAAAGAGACACCAATGTGTTTGTATTATAATGATTTTATGTGTATGTATATATATTTCAGTAATGTTAATATAAAATTTATTGAATGATAATAATATCATAAATACCAAATATCTTAATAATATTGATTCTCCGAATAATCCATGAAGGTTGGTAATGAAAAAAAATCATTATTACAGAAGGGGGTGTCCCACACGTGCTCACGAATAACGATTCAAATTCAACAAAAAATGGAATAGAATGAAGCTGTAATATATATTATCATTTTAGAATTATAAAATCATTATCTAAAAATATTAATTATTATCATATATCACTATCACCATCCATGAAAGGTGGTGATGAGTAAAGAACCACATCATTTCAAGAGGATGAACTATACAACTATATACCATCGATATTGTTTAGTTTTTATAAGTTTGTGAAAATAAATGATTAATTGTTGTAAAATTAATACAATTAAATTATATCTTATTAATATCATTTTTGAAATATTATATAATTCATAGAATATGATTTGATGATAAATATTAAGAAAAGATTACACATTGTGTGAAATAATCACATCCATTGAATATTATTTATCTTTGAAATATCCTTTGAAATTGAGGAATTAAAAACCATAAATGAGACTAGATTTATATTAAAATGAGATGGAATTTTAGAATAAATAATTCATTTTTTCCTTAATAAATATAAATAAATAATGGTGGGATGAAGGGGTGGAAGGGGTCATATTTTTTATGTAAAATAAAGGGTATGATTGAGAGTGTCCATTAATTTTCACTGATAGAATATTAATATTAATGACTAAAGGATCAAAACGTGAAATATACAGAGTAGAGAAAATTATTATTCATATACTCCTCTACACCAATCAATTTGGGAACTATATTGAGTGAATTAAGGTATTTTATTTTATCATTTTTTATAATTTACCCTAATGTACATTTACCTAACAGATAAATTTTTTCACTTATAAATAATTTCAATGAAATAAATTTAATTAGTTATTAAAATATAATTTTTTCATTAAAATTTATTATATTAATCTTTTTTCAATTAAAATACTTTTGGTTGAGAATAATTAGATTTATAATAATCATACATGAAGGGTAACAACTGTTTTTAGAAAACTGTGTTTTTAATCATAATTTATTATTAATTTGATGTTATAATTGTTATTTACTAATATGAAATAATCTAATTAATTATAAAATCATAACTTTTATATCAATTTCATCGAAATTATAAACAAAATATTGACGGACATTTTTTTAATTAAATGAAATTTTTAGAAACTACTTTAAAATTTTAATATAATGATAGATAAATTCTAAAAATTAATTATTTGTTTTATGATTCCAAAATAATATTTAATACAACAAATTTTTAATCCATATTTAACTATTTATTTAATTAAATGGGTTTAAAAAACAACTAGGATCATTTCATGTATTGATAATGTCCAAAGTGTTACAATATTTATAAAAATAATATATTTTTCTATTCACATACAAATAAAGTATTTCAAAAAAAAACCAAAAAAAATTGAAGATAAAATTTTCATGATGAATCCAAATATGATGTCAAATTTTTCAATGAAATTTCTAAAATTTAGTAATTTAATCATTTTAAAATCGAAAAATATTTTGAGAAACTATGTATTGTGTGAAAATATGATTTAAAAATTATTGATTTTTCTTATTCATAATTTATATAATACTACTATATAATTAAAAGTATTCATTTATTATTTCATTATACTATCATTATAATTTAATAAAACTATACATAAATTTTTTATAAAATGTATATTGAAAAAGAAATATGTTTTATTAAAATTGATTTATAATCAAAAAACTGTTCTCAAAAAAAATTTATAAAATAACTACAAATATGAGATATATATATTTTAGAATTTTGTATAACATATTAATATCATGTAATTATATCGAATTTCTTTAACATTGATATTTTTATTTAAATAATATATGTCTCAATATTCATTTTAGTTTGATGTAGCATGTAACACACTTTTATAAGTATATTCTATAAAGATACCATATATTATAATATAAGGGATATAATTCCTCTCCCAACACACCCAATTAAAATGATTCCAACCAAATTTTAATTATCAATTACTCGTGAGGCATAATAAGGGTAACTAAAATATATAAATGAAACAAAATTTATTTTTTAGAGAAATATAATCAAACATATTAAATATTTCTTTTCCCTCAGAATGGTTTATTCATAATATTGTGTTTTCTCCAATTTCATTATTCTAATCTTTATTCATTATTTGAAAACAAGAAACATATAATTGAATTCGTTTTCAGAATGATAATATCTTCATCCAGTCACTAATATAAGACCATATCATGGTTTGAAATGATATTTTCTTATCTTGTAAATTAATATGATATGTATGTGATAATAGAAAATTTTATAAGGGATAAATTATTAATATTTTCATCTATAAAAATAAAATAATCCTTGAAGGTGATTCGTACATCTAAAATATAATGATGATACCACCAAGACTGAATTATTTATAATATAGTAGCTACAATACGTTGAAAACCTACATGATATAAGACATATAAAAATATAGTTTCATGAACAACTATAACAATTTAATTATCTCTATTCATATAAGTAAAAGTATTTCTAAAGATTTTCCATATTCTCATGATGAATATTGTTATTGATACTATCTATTCTTGTTGGACTATAGATTATGGAATCTATTTTCATAATTTTAGTACTTTTGGGATAAATTGTTTTAACATAGTTTTTTTAATTGGTTGAAAACTAACATTTTATTATATTATAATGTTTTTAATCTCTAATGAAAGAAATTTTTTAGTTATAATGAAAAATATTTATCAAGATAGTTGTTTTTTAATGTAGAATTTTTTTGTTGCTAAATAGTTTTGAAAGTGTATATTGATGAATATTGATAAGCTTGAAGTTAAATGTTTTAAAACATTTAAAAATATCAGATGATTATACTTCTTGCTGAATTATTGAAATTAATATATTTATAAAAACATAAATCACTTCTATATAATTTTTATCTAATTAAATTGTTTTAAATTAGCCAATAAAATCTAATGGATAATTTCAATATATAAGAATTAATTTATATATATTGAAATATACTAGGTATTTTGAGGTATGATTTTTATTTATTTTTTTCCATCCATGTTTACATATTTTGTTTTGGAAATTGTAGGTGATTTGGTGGATATCTGGGCTGGGAAATAGTAAAATTATAGTATCACCAAAGTTGATGGGATATTCTGGAATAGTATTAAAACTTAGCTGGTAATAGATTCTTGGTGGTGCTATGGAAGGGACATCTATAAGGACCTAGCCTTAAAACATTACATAATATTTAATTAAATGAATACTTTACATTGTGGATCATTTTTAAGTTTACGGTTTTTTAAAATTAAAGCATAACTGTTACATCTCAAAAGATGTGCGAGTAGACACTTCTACAGAGTGTCCATTTTTTCAACAAAATATATACACATTAAAGAAAAAGAGTCATGTCTACTTCCATGTTTCAGACCACATGACTTTTTTATGATCCCATACATGACCCTATTCCACTTTATATAATGTGAAAAACATTTCGAAAACATGGGATTACCTTGAACATCTCAATAAGGGATACAAAAAGAAGGAAAAATCTTAGTTTTTCAAATCACCATGTAAACCAAGAATACTTTTTCATAAGTAATAATTTTAACCATAATGACGTAGTAAATACTCTTCAATAAATAATAGATCATTTCTTACCCTTTTATAAAAAAAATTACCATAAAACCCATACAAATATCACATAACAAATACAGGTAACTTGGGACATAGACATACTTAAATGTAATAACCATACAATCAACTTCCACACATATCACTAAATGGAATAGCCATATGACTGACTTTCATTCCCAATGCTTTGGAGGTTATAACGTAAGCACCCATCCTGGTTTATCATGACACCACCCGAAGTTTGGTTTATCACATAACCACCCATCAAATAAAATCATAAGACATAAAGTATTGAAAATACAAACATTTCACTAATAACATTTGATTGGAAATCACAAGAAATAAATTCAAAGCATAGAAATAATCAATCCATTTAAAAAACCATTTCCAGTAAAAAAATATGTAAATTAGTATTAGAAATTTATTTACCTTTTAAAAACATTACTACTTGTTAAGGAAGCCAAAGATCAAATAATATTCATGGAAACAGAACTGTCGTTGTCATGACGTTCGTTAAAAGGAAACATATTTTTTATTGTTTATTAAAATGCTTCATAGAGAAATGATTCTTTTTGAATAAAAGTCAAAAGGTTTTATACACCTTATAAAATAATTTCGTGTATAAATTAATGAACCACACAAATAATAAATATAAGATCAACCTAAAGAATATGAATTGGGTTAAAAAGTTCCCTTACAATGTATCTGACTTGTCCAGTTCATTCCTTAATTTCCTGAATAATAAATGAATGTTAATTTATACTTTCATAAGAACCTTTTTCAAGATAATAATTCCTTTTAAATAACTTATTACCATGTTATAAACATTATGTAATCATTTAAGTTAATAGCAGTTGTTCTGTAAATATTTGGTATTTGATTAAAAAATAGACTTCTTATAATTACATGTTGTTCATGTGGTGAAAATTTTATTTTATCCAGAATAATATTCATGATTTATATATCATATATATCATATATATCTAGTATATATATATATGTATTTATAATAGTACGTAACATTTGGATGTAATAAATGAAATGCACCATTCATGGAGACGGTAAGTCGTACGTACGCATGAATGCTACATTCATTTATATGTCATATTTTAATGTAATTAAAACATAATTATAAATAGTTATATTATGGATATTATAAAATATAATATCATTTACTCTATCATTAATACGTACCATGTATGGTATGAACGAGTCATATCACTTTAATGGGGCAGTAGTCCGCACATCCTCAAATGAAATTATCGTGTTTAACCATCATTGAATCCATAAAGGGATGCTATAAATGGAAAATAAATAAGTATAAAGTAAACATAAACATAATATATATAATATATAAACATAGTTTCATCTTAATTTCCACCATGAGAGGCGGTAGGTGATAATTGAACAATCATCGTTTCGTGAGGCGTTAGTTTTCCATCCAGAGAAGCGGTATGTTATTTACCCATTAGATGGAGGTGTGTTTAAGTGTAGTTCGAATACTTCTCATAACAACATCATAGTATATTTAGTGAACTACTTTTGTTAAAAAATAAAGGAATAAAAAGAGTTAATGGGGTTGTAGAAGTAAAATAAAACAAAATAACTTAAGAGGAAACATTGGCTTTAAATTGAGTAACACCCATTGGATTAAACAAAATGGATTTTTTAGGTGATTTATGCCAAATTTAAGGCTTCTAGGATGAATATGGGGATCGTGGGAGATTATTATAGTAGTGTTTGGATAAGCCAAAGGCATGATATGTGTTAGAAAAGAATTTTAACTAAGACTTTTTATAAGGGATAAGAGGGGATCTTTAGGAATGTTTTAAACAATTATTTTATTATAAACTCATATTTGGTTTCAAAAAGTCAACTAATCATTACAAATGACGATAATTTGACTCATGGTCGAAACTAAAAAATCTGATAAAAATTGTACATGTTTTTTATATTGATTTAATATTTATAATATTTTTTATTTAAATCATTAATTAATGAGGTAAATAATGAAATATTATTGTGTCATAAATAATTTATTTTATTTTATTTCCAAAAATTATAAAAATTACCATGATTTAGGGAAACTTTTTATGTTTATAATGAATATTTATAGTCTAAATGATAACATAAATCAGTCATGTACAAATTGATTTCCTAAAAGTTATTTTTTAGGCCATTTTTCCTTTATTTGAAATTAATTAATATAATGTGTCATTATTACTCACATGGGGCCTCATTGGGTCCGAATTTAGACCCTACGATGCCTATTATAGGATATGTATTAGGAAATAGGATTAAGACACATGTTAGGTTAATTTAATAATATTATTATATTATATTTTACAATATTTACATTTTTAATCATGGTAAAATAAAATATTTACTGAAGAATATATTTAAAATGCTTAAAATTAAATGTTACCAATTTACAAAATTTAGACATAATTATTCAGAATATGGAATCCATTTTTTCTAAATTCAAAACACAAAAGTGGTAGAAATTAATTTATAATTAATTCCCATTCTCAAAACAAAAAAGCATGTTTTTTTAGAATTAATAACTATCAAATGATTTACACCTATTTATATACAATTTCAAAAAAAAAATTCATCCAAAGACCAACATTAGATTAATTGGTAAAAATATATTCTAATTACACTTTAAAACCAATTAAAAAAATAATATAACCATATATATAAATTAGATAAAATGGTTCTTTTAAATTAAAATACAATATTTTTCATTATTCATAAAAAAATGAATTTTATCAGAAAAATCCCAAAATTTTATCCAATGTAAATTTTGATGTCCCGATTCTAATGAATAATTTTATTTTGTCAAATAAAACATATAAGAGTGACAAGAAATATATTTAATTATGGTTCTCAATTAAATGGTTATAAATATACCTTTTAAAAAAATTATGCTTAAAATAAGATTCATTTACATTTTAAGCCTCTAATATTTATTGAATAAATGTAAAAACCATTTAAAAAACATGAATTAACATATTGTAGTTAGTTAAATTCATTCCCTGTGATATAATGTCTAGGTGTTATCTACCATTAAAAATAACAATATTATATTATTATTGTGCAACGTAAGATTTTGATGAAACCCGCTGTTGCATATTAGGCATGCTATCGAACATATCATCCCCTTTAAATTAAAATAAATATATAATTTACAAATATTAATTAACATTCAAATGTATTATTCTTTATTTACAATGGATGTTACATCCTTATCCACTTTTAGGAATTGCATCCTCACAACTTTTATTCACTTATCAAATAATTGGGGGTATTTATCCGTGATAACATTTTCTAATTCTCACGTTTCCTCTTCAACCATATATTTTTTCCACAAAACATTTACCTAGAAATTACTTTATACTGTAACAATTTCTCTCTACTGTCATGAATCTTCACCGGTTGTTTTTCTTAAGAGATATTCTCTTCAAACTAAACTACCTCTAGGCTCAAAACATGAGATGGATCTGGCATACACATTATCAAAATTGAAACATGAAATAAATTGTGTACCTGAGAAAAAATTTTTTATAAAGTGACTATGTACACAAGTGCTCCAAATTTCTAAGGGATTTCATAAGGTCCAATGAACCTCAAACTCAGCTTTCACTTTTACCGAGATGCATCACACTTTTCGATGGAGAATCATTGATAAAGACATGATCACCTACCATGAATGATAGATCTTTCCTCCGGTTATCCACATAACTTTTACTACCTCCTATGAGCTATTCTCATGTTCTTCTAGATCAACTGAAAATTTTATACCATATCTTCTACCAATTATGGTCCCATCATCATTTTTTAACCTACTTTATCCAAAAAGCATGAGTTAAACAATGCATTCCATATATTTCCTCAAATGGAGACATCTATATACTGGAATGAAAACTTTTATTTTATTTTAATTCAACCAATAAAATATGTTAGTCCCAAATTCCTTAGTAAACTATTGAAAAAGAATGTATCAAGTCCTCCAAGGTCTGAATCATTCGTTCTGACTGCCCATCTGATTGAGGAGGAAAAGTTGTACTAAAATTTAATTCAGTACCCAATGACTTCTGAAGGCCTTTCCATAATTTTGAAGCAAACCTGGGATCACGATCAGATACAATGTAGAAGGGAACACCATGCCACCAGACTATCTCTCTAACATACAATGGATAATGTTGATTTAGAGACAAAATATCTCAAATAGGAAGGAAGTTAGCAAATTTAGTCAATTTATGAACAATAAACTATATTTCATTATAATATCTAAATGTCTCTAGTAATCCCAATAAGAAGTCCATGAATATATTTTTCAATTTCCACTCTGGCACTGGTAAACATTGAAGCATCCCTTTCGGTACTGCTGATCTGCTTTAACCTGCTGACAAGTCATACACTTCATAGCAAAATCAGTAATATCTCTTTTCATTGCATCCCACCAAAAATTCTCCTGAAGATATCTATACATCTTAGTACTTCAAGAATGAACTAAAAATGCATAACAATGAGCTTCACCTATCAACTCGTTCTTTATATATGAATCACAAGTCACATATAATCTTTTCCCAAACCTCAAAACACAATAAGTATAAATGTTAATTTCAGGTATCTTATTCTTTTTAAATAACTATACCATTTTATACTACTCATTTTCTTCCTTTTCAATATGAATAATTCTGTCTTAATGAGATGATTCTATTGACACCTAAATGAAAACAAAATAATTTCATGCACCGATAACTTCCCTTCCAAATTTCATTAGATTAAAAACCAATGGATCTCGTTCCAAACGTAGAATGGTTATTGAAGCATTACTTTTTCAACACAAAACAACATCCACTTTTTTTTCTTTTCATGAATGGTAATTAACCGTGCAATCGTAATTATTGATTAATTTCATAAATATCCTCAATATCATGTTCAATTCATTTTTAGATAATATATGTTTCAATATTTTGTGATCATTATATATTTTACACATTACTCAATAAAAATGATGCATCAAAATTTTTAAAGGAAAAACTATAGCAGCTAATTTCAAATCATGTGTAGGGAAATTTAACTCACGAAGTTTCAATTTTATTGTAGTATAAAAAATTACCTTGTCATTATGAAAAAGGACACAACCATGTCCTTTAAACGAAGTATTACTACAGATAACAAACACACCATTTCTGGAACACATTGCCAAAACTGGAGCATTCACCAATCTAATTTTCAATTCTTGGAAACAATTATCATATTGTTTTGAACAGATGAACTTAACACACTTTAGAGTTAATTTACTCATTGGACTATATAACTGTGAAATATTCTTAACAAAAATCCATTAATAACTATAAAACCCAAGAAAACTACAGATCTTGGTTATAATTGTGGGGCTTGGACATTCTTTAACCACTTTGGTTTTAGACGGATCTACTTTTATGGAATTTTTTGAAAGAATGTGACCCTGGAATGAAATTATTTGTAACCAAAACTCACACTTGATAAATATCCCAGACATTTTCTTTTCATAGAAGGTTTTTAATAAAACCCTTAAATGACATATATGATTATCTTTACTTTTATAATAAACCAAAATGTCATCAATGAAAACAACAAGAAACTTATCCATTAACTCACGGAAAATTCTATTCATTAGATCCACAAATACAGCAGGTGCATTGGTTAACCAAGGAGGCATAACTACAAAATCATAATGGCCATATATAGTACGAAACACTATCTACAGATTGTCTACTTCATTTACTTTCAACTGATTGTACCTCAAACTCAAATCGGTCATCGAAAAATACTTAGCTCCCAGGGGCTGATCAGAAAAATCATCGATATGAGGAAAATGATACATGTTATTAATATGGATGTTATTAAATTCTATATAATCACTGAAAAGTATCATTAAACTATCATTTTTAAAAAATAAGACAGGAGCACCCCATGGTGATTTGCTAGGTTGAATGAAACCTTTATCTAATAACACCAGCAATTTATTTTTTAAATCTAAATGTTCAATTTGATCCTTTCGATATGAGGGTTTTGAAATTGGTTTAGAATCAAGAACTAAGTCAACAATAAATTCAACATACCGATAAGGTATAATACAAGTCAACTCATCAGGGAAAAAATTAAGGTACTCATTTACCGCTCGCACATCATTAATCTCAACACTTTCTTTATTTTGCACAATACGTAAAAGGTGTCATTCATTTAGATATTTTATTAGTTTCCCAAATTCCTTATACGTTATCAAAAGTTAGGGTCCATTCTTATACACAAACATAAATTATTTCTAAAAAGAAATCTCTTTAGCTCTGCAACCAACATTAGCATGATAAACATACAGCCAATCACTCCAAATATATATTTTTTTTTTCATTTTCAGAAGGCCGATTTTATGGTTAGCGGTAAACATTACATTTCAGAAGATCAAAATATGCGTCAGTCCCCAAATTTAAATTTCAAATAAAAACTTTCAAGAAAAAAACCATACCCCTCATGAATCTCGAGTCACACGCATGCTTTGAGTCGCAGCCCTATCACCTCCAACATCATGTCCTTCTGCCTCCCCCATCATCCTCATGCTTTTGAGACCTACCAAAATTACAATCGATGCCATCTTCATCTTCACCGATGTCTTAGTGTACCACATTATCATGGTCACAGCCAATCCATGAGAAAAATAACATCAATCACTAATAGAAGCAAAACTATAAGGTTTGTAGGTAGATTCTTTCTGTAAACAAGGACAAGAAAGTTCTTATAAATTTTTTTCTCAACATTTACCATTGTGTTTTTACAATAATTTCAAGATTTATATCTTGAGATGGAATTCACAATTTACTATAAAACATATCTGAAATGAACAAATTTGTAGACCTTGAATCAAACAACACATTGACATAATCTGAATGAACAAACAATGTATCTAATAAAACTTCATTAGATGGCCCATCATTTGTAGAAGTAGTTTTAAAGGATTTAACCACAAATTTATGCTTATAGACTACAATCATTCCTTAAGACGGGTCCTTATTAGGACACTCATTTTCATAATGACCCATTTCATTACACATAAAACATCTTACCGATGGATTTTCACTACCTGTTTGATCTTCTTCCTTACAGTTACGAGCAATATGACCAGACATACCACACCAGAAGCACTTTCTAGACATTGATAAACATTTTACAGGATTATTTTTACGACACTTCTCACAAGACAAATTTTTATTTTTCTTACCTACAAGCATATTTGATGTATTTTTCCATTTACATACCATCTGGACCTCTTATTCTGTTGTTTATCATAGAACACCCAAACATCATAAAACTCCATTTACACCTTCTCTGCACATCGTAAAAGTTTTTCATAACTTTTAAACTCATGAGAGGCAAATTCTATTCGATATCACGGCTTTAGTCTTTAGTAAAATAAATTTATCTTACTATTAAGATCTCATATGAAATTTGGTGATTACCATTCTAGTCGAGTGAACTTCGATTCATAAGTAGCCACTGAGTCATCATACTGCCTCAATTCTAGGAATTGTTTTTACATCCTATGTCAAACCACATTAGGAAACTATTTCTCAAGGAACATACCTTTGAACACATCCAAATAAAGATAATAAATCTCCTCACTATCCCTGATATTTTTCACCATAGACCACCACTGATCAGCTTCACCTTCAAAATGGTAAACAACAGGACTAAACTTTGGATGTTTTGAACACACCATGATATCAAAAAATTACCTCAATGCATTAATACACCCTTCTACTAGGACATGGATAGATGGTCTTCTAAATTATGGGGAATGTATCCTCATAAATTGTTCTACTACTGAAATGTTCCTCTGTGGTTGATCGGGATGATCTCTTGCATGGACACAAAGACCATTTATATCCTGAGTCAACAATGCCATCAATACAACATACTATTCAGTTTTTATTCCAACCATCTAAGGTTTTTGATTTATAATTTTGCCTTCCTCTATTTATTTTCCCAACATAGGTGCCATGTTTCCACTGCGGAAATCCATTCTGAACACAACAATATTTTAGGCAAAGCAACATGGTAATTTGTAAATGCTACATCATTTCAATATAATATAAATTAATTTATGGGTGTTAATTTAACAATAACATACCTCCTAATGTTATATAAACCAACCTCTGATACCAACTATAAGGACCCGAACTTAAATCATTACATAATATTCAAATAAATGAATAATTCACATTGATGATCTTTTCAGGATTAGATTTTTGTAGAATTAGGACATAACTGTTACATCTCAACAAATGTGCAAGTAGAGACTTCTACATAGTTTCTATTTTATTCCACCAATATATAATCTCTTTTAAAAAAACAGTCATGTCGTGTTCAATGTTTCAGACAAAATGACTTTTCAATGATCCCATCCATGACCCTATTCCACATTATGTCCTATGAAAAACAATTTAAAAAATGTTGGATGAGTAAAAAAAGCTTAGTAAGGGATACAAAAAGTATAAGAACTATTAGTTTTTCTAAAGGAACAGTTAACCATAAATAATTTATCATAAGTAACACTTTTCACCTTTATAAAGTAGTAAATACTCATTAATGAATAATAGATCATTGTTTAACCTTTTTTAACCAAAATATTACCATAAAACTCATAAAAAGTTCACAAAACATATAAAAGTAACTTGGGACATAATCATACATAAATGGAATAACCATTTGGTCAACTTCCATAAATATCACTAAATGGAATACCCTTACGAATGACTTCAATACCCAAATTCATTGGATGTTATAATATAACCACCCATCATGGTTTATCAAGGAACCACCAGTCATTTGGTTTATCACATAACAACTCTTCAAATAAAATCATAACACATTACGTATTTTAAATACAAATATTTCACTCATAACATTTCATTTGAAATCACACAAAATCATTTCATGATATTGAAATAATAATTCGATTTCAAAAACCATTTTCAATACTAAAATATTTAAAAATTTATTTGTTATTTATTTACATTTAAAAAAATTACGACTTGTTAAGGAAGCCAAGGATCAAATAATTCTCGCGGCGCCGGAAAGGTCATTGTCAGTATGTACGTTAAAAAGAAACATATTTTTTGTCCTTTAGTAAAATGTTTTGTTGTGAAATGATTCATATTGAATAAAAGTAAAAAGGGTTTATAGAATGTATATAATAATTACATGTATAAATTAAATAATGACATAAATATGGAAGATAAGATCAACCCAATGAATGGGAATTGGGTTAAGAAGTTCCCTTACATTATGTATGACTTGACCTGTTCATTCATTAATTTTTTGAATGATAAAGTAATGTTTATTTCTATTTTATTTAGAACCATTATCAAGTTAAATATTCCTTTTATATAACTTTTTTTATGATATAACATTATTTAATCATTTAAGTTAACAACGGTCATTCTGTAAATATTTGGTGCTTGAGTAAAAATAGACTTCTTATAATTACATGTTGTTCATGTGGTTAAAAGTAAATTATATCCAGAATGATATTCAGGATATAGATATCATATATATCATATATACCTAGTATATACAAGTATTTATAATAGAATTTAACATTTAGAGCTGGTAAATGAAATACATTGTTCATGGAGACGGTAAGCCGTACGTATGCATAAATGCTACTTTAATTTATATTTCTTACCTTAATGGAATTAAAACATAATGATAAATAGTTATATTATAATTCTAGTACATTATAATATATAATATCATTAAATATATCCTTTATATATACCACATATGGTAAGAACGAGTCATATCACTTTGAGGGGGCGGAAGTCCGCACTTCCACAAATGAAATTATCGTGTTTACCCATAACAGAAAACATAAAGGTAGGATATAAATGGAAAATATAGAAGATTAATGGAAAAAAAATAATAATATATATCATATATAAAAACAGTTCCATCTTAATGGTCACCATGAGAGGTGGTAGAGGAAAATTGAACAATGATCGTTTCGTGAGGTGTTAGTTTTCTATCCACAGAAACATTATGTTCTTTAGCCATTAGATGGAGGTGTGTGTAAGTGATGTTCAAATACATATCATAAAAAAATAATATTATATTGAGGATATAGGTGTTTTTAAAAAATAAATGAATATAAATAGTTTATGTGGTAGGATAATTAAAATAAAACAAAAGAACATGAGAGCATATGTTACCTTTAAATTGAGTAACACCCCCCCCCCCCCTTGGATTGACCAAATGGGTTTCTTGAGGTGATTTTTCCCTATGTTAAGGCTTCTAGGTTGAAAAGAGGTATGTTATGTGATTATTAGATGAAAGGTTAGATGTGAAAAAGGCTTGATAAGTGTAAGGGATGAGTTTGAAGTGAGGGATTTTTATAAGGAAGAGGAGGGCCTTTTAGGAATGTTTGAAACAATTATTTTACTATAAACTCTTCTTCGGATTAAAAAATCCAACTAATCGTTAAAAACAAAATTAAGATAAAAAATGGTCGAAATAAAATAATCCATTATGAATTGGATTTTTTTAGATATTGTTTTAATATTTTTAATCATATTTATTTAAATAATTTATTAATGAGGTAATTATTGCATTATTATTGTGTCTTAAATAATTTAATTTATTTTATTTCCACAAATTATTAAAAAAATACCATGATGTAGAAAATAATTTTATATTTCAAATTAATATTTAATGTGGAATGAAAATTTAACAACCCTATATAAAAATTGATTCACTAAAATATATTTGTTTATGTCATTTTTGTTTTTATTGTAAATTTATTAATATAACGTGTCATTATTACTCCCATGTGGCCCCATGTGGTCCCTAATTCGAGCCAAGTATTCCCATCTTCAGATGTGTATCCGAAACTAGTATTAAGACACATGTTAGGGTAATTTAATATTATTATAATATTATGTTTTACTATATTTACGCTTTTAATTTTGATAAAATATAATATTTAATGATGTAAATATTTAGAATATCTAAAAACAAAAGATAAATATTTAAAAAAATTGGACCCACTGATTAAAAATATGGAATACATTTTTTCAAATTCAAAAACCAGAAGTAGAAAAAATTAATTTAAAATTAATTCCCACTGTCAAAACAAAAAGCGTATTTTTAAGAAATTATTACCCTTAAAATATTGACACTTGTTTTGGTCCAATTTCAAAATGAAATTACATACAAAGACCAACATGAGATTAAATGGTAAAAAGAAATTCTAATTAAACTTCAAAACAAATTATAAATAAAATATAACCATATAAATAAATTAGATAAAGATGTACTTTTGAATTAAAATACTGTATTTTTCAGTATTCATAAAAAATTGATTTTTATCAGAAAAATACCAAAATTTTATCCAAAGTAAATTTTGATGTCTCAATTATAAAGAATAATTTTATTTTGTCAAATAGAACATATAAGAGTGAAAAAAACTATATTTAACGATGGTTCTCCATTAAAAGGTGAAAAATAGAGCTTTAATGAAAATTATGCTTAAAATTAGATTAAATAACATTTTCAGACTCTAAAATTTATTGGATAAATTTAAAAACATTTAACAGAAATGTATAATTGTATTGTATTTAGTTATATTAATTCCTCCTGATACAATTATTAGGAATTAAATACCATTTAAAATAATAATATTATATTATTAGTGTGCAACATAAGATTTCATAGAAACTCATTATTTTGTATTGGGTACGTTATATAACATATCATTCCCAATAAAGTAAAATAAATATTTAATTTAAAAATATTTATTAACATTCAAATGTATTTTTATTTATTTACATGGTATGTTACAACATCGATAAACATTCTATGTCTATAAACGTTGGGAAAAGATCATACAGATCGAACCAAACAAATCATTCTCAAATGAGGCTGAGTGTAATGTTCATATTTTTATACTATTTTATTATAATTCTTTGTTTTAAAATAGTTATTATTATTTTTGAATTAAAATTAATTTTATGAGAGGAATAAATAGATTATATGGTTCTTGAAATAATGATGTAAAAATACAATGAAAATGAAATTATGATAATGATTTGGTTTCGAAATGAATTTGATAAGACCAATCATTGTTCTGTGGTGTTTCACAAAATGTTAAATTCTAGTCATTAAAAATAATAAATTTTCTTCTAAAAAAACTCAGACAATGAAATTAGTGGTTTCTAAAATCATCTTACTATATTACATCATCAAAATGTAATGTATTACAAAATGATATTTTAAAATTATTTGCTGTGAAAAATATAAATTATCAATAAAAATTTATAAATAATATTTTTAATGAATTTCTGAAATGGTAAAAACTATGTTCATTGTTCAGAATATTTTATGTAATATTTTTTGTGTGAGGAAATGAATTAATGGATGATTCTGAGTCCCATATATCCTCTATATAGAAGGAGTAAAATATTATTTATATTATATGAAACGATTTTTTTTAAAAAAAAATTAAACTCTCCCAAATTCTAAATCGTATTGGAGATCCGAGAAAAGTTTTACTTTTACTATGTAGGGTGTTAACTAGGTGAAACATAACATTAATTCATGTCATAAATTTTGATAGAGATCACTTATTACAGTTTTTTACTATATATTTTTCTAAAAATTATTAAATATATCTAAATTAGTGAATCATATAAAAACAGTGAGACCATTGTTAGGTATGAAATGTTGTTTGTACTATAGAAATGACATAATATTTTTGTGTGTTGTGCATTGGTCACACCACAAATGAAAAGTTTTTATTTACTTTTATTTATATTTTTATTAAAATTATGATTTTTTATATTCATTTAAAATTATTTTCATCATCTTCTCAATGATATTATTCTATATTTTTATGGATGATGGTTATTAGACATTGATTTCATTCATTTTTTAATCATTAAAAATTTAAACACTTTATGGGATTAATCTAACCAGTCCTCCATTATGATTTGGAGGAAATAGAACATTAATGTCAAACATTATTACTGGAAATATTGGGATATATTTAATAGAAATAATAATTTATGTTGTGACTATTATTTTTATTAAATTGACACAATAATAATTGATTGTGGAAAAATAAATTATATATATATATATATATATGATAAATATATACGTATATATATACATGTGTGGTTGAATATATGGATGTGCATACATATATGTAATGTGTATATATTGGTTAAATAAATTTAAATATGGGAGTATATATATATATATTATTGCGGTGTGTGTATATATGTACTTATCACATTATGATGTATTTATTTTTAAAGGGTAAATAAGGATGAAATCAATGTTATTGGAATGTACCCACATATAAAGATTTAAGAATAATTTTGAGATGATGATGAAATTAATTTAAAATGAATTTAATTAATTAAAATCACAATAACAATATAAATAAATTTTAAAATGTTATTTTCACTTGGGATGTGACATGTTTCCCAACATGCACAAATGTTATGTCACGCTTCAGGTAAACCTTGTCTCCCAAACTTATCGATGACCTTTGGTTTTTAATATGACACAATTATTGTGATATAATTAATTATTTTCCATAAATATATCATAATAATATTAAATATGTTTCATTACATGTCATCTAACTAATTTTCTGATGTTTCTAAATGTTATATTTTATCTCAGGTGAACCCTATATACCGGACTGAACTATGGTCTCATATTTCCCATATGATACACCATTCTATAACTATTTCATTTTTAATAATAAATCATTTCTATTTAGTATAATATATTAAATATTTCTCTACCATCTGTATTGATGCACTACATGTCTTGTAATCATCTACTAAATTGTTCATAACTCTAAAAATATGATGTTAAAATTTTCAAACTATTAACCAAATTTATACCCATTCATAAGGAATTTAAAATATATATTAATTAATTTATGTTGAAATTTATATTTTTCACATAAAAATAACAATAAAATATTTAAAAATATGTTTTTATTATCCATAAAATTTTGATAGTGTTACAATTCACCCTCTATATCAAATTCTATTCTCCAAAAAGTAACCATGTTAGTATTTCTCAAACAACTCAAACCACTATGTTTGATCATCAAACTCTCACTCTTAATCCAAGAGAATATTAATAACATTAGAAACATGACAAGTCCTAAACAACCCATGGTTTCATATAAGGTATTCATAGTAGGATAGAATAATCCTATGTTATACCTCTCTAAAAAATATCCTATATTTCTATTCATGATCTTTAGTCACATTTACCACAAACATATACATATATATATATATATAGATTAATACAATAACATGAACAGTTCCAAAAATCAATACCAATAAAGATATTTCACAACATCATGAAGATAGGTATAACACCCCAGGAGAATTTATCCCTAACTGATAGAATAAATCAATTCATTTTATTATGAACTCAAATACAGCCCAACATAAACTATATATATTGAATGTGAACATATGAACCTAATCATTACACATGAACATATCTAAAATCCCATTAATTACATATCAACAAAATCTACATCAACCATGTTTAATTTGATTAATAATAATAGAACAAAATAAATTCAAAAATTTCTGTAAACTCATATGTATATTATACAGTGCTGACTATACACTAGAATTTTTCCCCTACCTGAGCAGCAAAATACCAACCTCCTATCTTCCATATCCCAAAACAATAAAATAAATTAAATGTTATCCAATCCTATCACTTGATATTATTTTGTAACATTCTAACCTTAATCACCATGTTCAAGCCGAAATGCAACATGAACTCATGTATGATTCCTTATACGTAATAAGATACCTACTAGAAGAAAGGGTGTCCATTGAAACCATAGGGAGAATATATAATCTATATCATTTCATCATGTTTTATAATAAATAATAATAATAGGATAATGGTAAAAATAGTATTATAAAAAACAAAAACAAAATATTAATTACACGGGAAAAAATAATATCATCCATAATGAAAACTTTTCGATATTAATAATATAATATAATAAATAAAATTATGCTGGGATCATCTTGTCTCAAAACTAATCTCTCATATCTGTATGCTCAATTTACTCATCCCTATAACATGAGGTTTTACCTTCATTAGGACTCTAATGAAATATAAATTTTAATTGAAATTAACTAGAAGGTTGTGAGTAAAAGAATCACCACGACACCAAAAATGAGTCATTAACCAAATGTTATTAGGTATAGAGGTGTATTCGATAAAAATAATATATGTTTAAATCCATAAATGTACTATCCAAAACCATGTGGCAGTGCACTAACCAAGCATCCAAAACCCCCGGACATTACAATAATGTCTCTCTACCAGATGATATCTGAACGAGTCAGATGAATAAAAACTACCCATGAACTATATCCTCACATTGTAATAAAGATAATACATGGCTGCATCTATACCTTGAGAGAACCATGTCACATAGATCCTTTATATGAGAATAAAAAGTACTCACATGAACAAGTCTATCATGTAGTGTATGGATCATTAAAGATTAAAAATACATTTAGCACACTCTCAACAATATGTCATTGTTGCCTCATATCTCTACTATATTCATATAACCATCATCGATTTATTGTAATCATTTTTACTACCCCCACTAAGGTATCAAAATTTCAGGTTCGTAAACCTATCTCAAATACCACTAACTGCCACTAAAGTATGCATACACATATACATAGTGATAATATATGTAGTCCTATCATATTTATAGAGGCTCTATTTTTTTCTTATACGACATGGGAGTATATATATTGAAATAGTTATTGATCTAGGAACTTAGAAAAACTATGAGTCTATGGCATGTTGTATGCCAAATTAATATTATAAAATCATATATTTTATTTTATAGCACATTCATATGGTTTTTTTAAATACGGGGATATCTTATAAATGATGTATTGTATCAAAAATCTATGAACACATTTGATTATGGGACATATGATTTACCCTGGAATTAAAAATAATGGATCAATAAGGGATGCTCATATATAGAGTCCTTTGGTGGTATGTTTACTGGATTAATTAGATAATTATTTTCATTTATTCATTATGGTACCTAAATAAAAAAAATTATATGTAAAATTTTATGGAAGATATCCTAGGTTAGATGCACAACCCAATGAACATTAAGAAAATATTTTGTTCACGCAATATTAAAGAATCTAGTTCAAATGATAAAAGGCCTTTGGATCAGAAAATATTGAGTTATAGTGAATGAAATGTTTTATCTTCATTATTAATGTCTGTTATTCATCAATTAATGATCTGAATTAAGGTAGGAATCTTAATACTTCTATTATACCCCATATGATTAATTAATGTAGAATTATCAATTCCCTGCATTTGATTTTAATTTATTATTATTCTTTTATTGATCTAATGTATCATAATAAAGCTATTTATTTAGTTCATACCATTTTTATCACCTCATACATCCCAATATGTATATGTTATCATAACCACATTACTAACAATATTTTATCATATGATTATTTTCCATCCCCATAGAATTCTTCAAGTTCATCATCATAGGACTATTGGTCTATTGTTTCTACATTATTGGGCGGTATCGAGCTTCATTGAACCCTCAGAGTCATTGATGAAACAAATGTGGCAGAAATTTTTTCTTTATAAATAAAAATTGCATTGAATAACATGATATAGGTGATTGATAATTGTATTTGGAATCTTATATAAAGAAGGATATTTCATGGGAGGATGTAAAGAAAAATATGGTAGGGATTGAGTACTTGTGATCAGATTTCTAGTAACTGGAGCGATGAAATCAATGACTGAAGGCATCCCAATGATTTTTGTGTAATCCCAAATAAATATTTATTTGACAGTTTATGTAAATATAAATCTATAGTATATCTTCGACTTTTTTGAAAACCCCAACTACATGTAATGTAGTTAGAATTACCCACAATATGTATATCCCATGATGTGGTGGCTAGGGTTTTCAGGTGAGTTATATATCACATGCCATGTGGGGATCCACATGTTGTGTGGCCTTGAACTTGTGACCTAGTGTGTAATATAGAATTACATGGACATGGTCATGGAAAAACCTAAATATTGTACACAAACAAAAACACAAAAGATATCCTTGTATAAAAACACAACCAAGGCGCACTAACAGGGACATGTGTATGGGTTGGACATGGGGTGGCTAGGAATTTCTAGGTAAAGCTAAATGACCATTAAATTAAGAATTTATAGTGGCACAACAATGTGGAAGGGAAGCACCACACAACATATCAGTACCCTTACATGTTGAGTACCCTTTTTATTCATAAAACTTATACCTATCATATAAATTTCTTTTTGAGTAATATTTTGTTCAATTGGAAGAATATATACAACATTTTATCAGTATAATGTAATGGGGGCCGTCACTATGGGATTTCAGACTCTCTTAGAAATATTTTATGATCAGAAACACATAAGGAAGAATCTGATGATTATAGTGATCACGAATTATAATAAGATATATTAGGGTGGAACCCGCAGATAATATAGGGCATCAGACCTCTATCTTAAATCTACGTGGTGCCTTATTATAGAGATGTGTCTTAGCTCATAAACCATTTTATGTTCACACTCATGCTAGGATAAACATGAGTCTTCTATGAACAATTAAGGTTGAGACATCTAGATGGACATGAAATGGTTATTCTATATTCTATCTGAGTGGAATAGTCTTGTAGTATCAGGATATGGATCATAGAACATTTGAGTGTAACCCAACATTGGGTTCATGGTATGAGACCTTTATCGACAATTAGAGTGGAATCAGCATATGTAGTGACGTAATAGTTCTTCTATCTACTAAGTGGCATACTCTTGTTCTACGAGGCAGTTTTTTATACTTATAAAGATGGTTCCATAAATTTTGTGAGATAGGGGTGGTGTGTGAATTGACAAGGATGATCATTTGGACATATGTGAATGATTTTGGGTTATCATTGATAGACCATTGGAACTATTGACACTATATTCGTTGTATATGGTTTGATATAGATGTCATTTTTCTATCTTGTTGGGTCATTATGAGAATATATATATATTTAATTATATCAATGTAATATGAATTATTTCCACTATCTTAATATGGGTTGAGATATTTATCCCATCATGTGTCTTGATACACCCAATTTATATTTTAATGCATTATTCTGGTTTTGTATATTCTCGCCATTACATGGGTTTTTTAACATGTTTCATGTCATGAATAGATAATGGCCAGGTCATAGGGGATTATTGAGGAACATAGGGATACCCATGTGAATTTGACCACATTTAGTGGACCATGCATAGAGATCTGGATTCAAAAACTTTAAAAATATTACATTTATAGTTTTTTCATGTCCTCACATCATTCTAGTTGAGCATGTATTTTTTTCATTTTTAAAATTATTAATACAGTTTTGTACAATTTCCATCCCTAGAAGTTTTATATTCATGGTTTATTCTATAGATGTTTCATCGTTTATTTTTATTCCACTACATGTAAACATGTAGATGGTTGTGTTATTGAATATAGGTACATTAAAAAAAGACTACCATATTAGTTATTACATTTAATGCATGACCTCATCCTCTAGCCTATGGGATCTAGCTTGGGGATATCATAGAATGATCATCATTGGGTTTGTCCGTAGTATATTGAAATCAGAGAATTTCATTCTCTGAGATAGTTTTTGGAGTTTCTCCTTTTGATGTTTTTTTTGGAATTTAGGGAAATTGTGAATGAGTGTTTAGAATGAAAATTAGAGTCCAGGGAACAAAGTGTTTGTGTGGTGATTAACATATCCATTCACATGACATTTAATACATACTAGTTAACATAATATAAAGATATATTGGGTTTAGGTATCAATGGTACATACAACATATATGGTTGAATTGTTTTACATTTCTCCATGAGTTGTCTACCCATATATTTATTCTCATATTAATGTGGAATTTCATCATTAATTTTCAGGATTCATCCACAATTATAACCATTTAACTCGCATATTTTAGATCATGTCATCAATCAGATGAGTGATGAGATCTCAATTATTATCCAACACCGAAAATCTCCCACTAGTTGGCTTGGTAGTACAACCCAATCCTTTTGAGATGTATTTAAAACTAGTAGATCATGATGAGGATAGTTATAGTCTTAGTGAATTCTGTGACATCGAAAAACTGAGTCCCCTATGAATCTAGAGTAAGATAGATCCTTAATTGGTAGAGGATTGTGTAGAATTGATATTCCATGATACCAAAATTATTTATACACTGACTGATAAAATGGTTTCACAAATATAAATCATTTTCAATGTAGTATATTAGTGCTGGTGGAGACTTGTTACACAACTTAATGAGTTTTTATAACAATCATGGACTGAATTCTTGTAGTTGTTCGATGAGGATTTCTACACATCATGTGTGTTCTTAGTTCAGATTCAAGAGGGTCAAGAGCTATTGTTGGGAAGTAATATAGTATATCACTATGTGTAGACTTTAACAGACCTTACACGGTACTCCTTAAATAAAAATCAGGATTACTACTTCCAAATGAATATGTTTTACCATAGTCTCTGTAGAAATATCCATGCAACTGTAGTACTACAGTTCACCCCAACTTATGTTTTCGTGTGGTAATGAGTTCTACTGGTAATGATATTTTTGTTAAATGCACAAATTTAATATAGATCATGTGGTGAGCGCTATAAGGCCGAGTAATCCATATTTGTTAGTATGTTCTAGTAAATAAGAACGTTTTACATGAGATCATCCTTGTATTAGACTCATGCACATGGAAAGGTCTCATAAATATGACTAAGATAGACCAGAGTGGGGTGGGTTCATATCTATGATATATGAGGTTACATGGATAATGACTTCCTAAAATGATGTGTTGTCGAGGGCGGAAAGATAACATATATACAACCAAAGATGATGCAATTCTATGATTATGGATCTCCAATGAGAGGGAATTGTGTCTCGTAATTACATAGAGATGGTATTGGAGAATATATGGTCCATAAGGACGATCTATGTATAGTGGAAAATATTATGATATCCTTGCACCAGTACCACCAGGTGGGCCAAATCAGACCCAAGGAGATAGATTTTGGGGGCACAGATAGCTGTAGGCTATGGATTAATATGTCTTAGTAAAACATGAGATGATTAGAGGTACAATATGTGTTTATTAAACTCATTCATTAGAATCGCTAGAAATAGTTTGATGTCATATATTTATCACTATACTCATAGTGTAAGAGCTAGAACTCCCTTTTGAGTCAATTCCATAGTGGATTTGTCTTGAGGTTCTTATGTGGAAGGCTTCTACAATATCATTTATTTTCCAATGGTTCACAATATATCAGAGTGACTATATTTTCTAATAGATCCTATATTTTTACATTATAGAACCATATTAAATTATATTGAGTATGAATTGGTTTTGGATGAAATAAACCCTGACAGATTGCTATCAAATACAAGTTAGATTCTTTACCAGTGATGGGAGATTATTATACTTTTAATGTGAGCTCGATCTCATGGAATTATTAGTGTATTTTGAGACTTGGAGGATGCATCCCATTACATCTCAGTTGGTGTGTTTTTCCCTTTGTAGAGAAGGATATTATATAATATGGATTCATTTAACCCCAGACTATTTTAGAGTTGTTTTCCCCAAGAATGTTTCCGGATTACCATTGAGGATTGATACCATTTTTTTCATTTACATGTACCATTGGACCACTTTAATCTCTCATGTGGCATATCGAATTTTCCATTCTGAGCATCAAGATCTACAGTTGTAGGTGGAGGACCATCAAGTGTGGAATTTTATTAGACCTACTGTGTCTCTCTAGGAAGCTATCGTGATGTTCATGAAATAGTTGGAAGGGATTTTATGTATTTGTGTGTATTATCATTACCTACACCGTTCAAAAATATAGTACATGTACCCCATTACAATGATTGACAACATCTTTGATCAATTTTGAGTTGTAAGATGGTTCTCAAAGATCAATCTCGAGTCCGACTACCACAAGTTGATGGTTTTCAAGGATGATATTAAAAAAGCTATAATATCAATGTCTATATATAAACAATGGGTTGTTTGTCATTCCATTCAATTTGAACAAATCACCCACCATGTTTTTTTATTTCAAGATCCGAATTTTAAAGATGTACATGGACCGATATTTTATTTTATTCATTGAAGACATACCCATATACACTATGTCATAGTTGAAGAATGAAGAGAACATGGGGATGGTAATAGTTTTTTTGGGAGAACCTACTTTATTGAAGGATCCCGACATGCCTATTCTAGATCCATGATGTTCAATTTCGTGTTCTTTTAATTTTTTTAATGGATTAGTTGTGGACCTAAAAGAGATAGATGAAGTGATTTCATGGGAACCACCCTTGACTATGATATATTCTTGTAGTTTATTTAGGTTAGTTGTGTACCACATGTAGTTGTTAGAAGACTCCATTGGGATTGTATCCCACTAATCCTCCATGATGTAGAAATGTAATATATTTACCTATATTGAGAAGTTCCGAAGATCCTTTGAGGATTTGAGGCTATAGTTAATGCAGTTTATATTTTTATACTACCAGAGGGGGCCTATAGTAGGTAGTTTTTTGTGATTCATATGGATCTATGATTAATTTCATTTTGATGGAGAGATATGAATTTATCATATACTGTTCGATTAAATTGAGATCCTAAGAGAAGAACTACACTATCATGACCTAGAGTTGGAAGCGATTATCTTCTCTCTAGAGATGTGCATGCACTATCTTCTGGGAGAGTGGAATTTTGTTTACTCAAACCATCATAGCCTCATGTATTTAATCACATAGTGTATCATGAACAAGTGGAAGCAGTTATATATTGATTTACACCATGATAATGAAATTTATATGTTCTATATTTGGAAGAAGTGAATCGTGGTGGAATATTACCTTAACAATATTTATTATTCTATCATGGTGGATGTGGCTTCTAATAAGTTAGATTCCATGAAACTGCACCTTTTTTGAGAAGGTGTTTTTGGAATTTCTTCCTTTATGGTGTTGAATAATTGTCTTATCCATAGTTTTATAGGTTGTCTACTGGGATACATTTACAGTAAGGTCTTATGAATCCAAATATCATCAGAAGGTTAACATAATAGATTTTCTAAATGTGGGAATCATTTACTAATCTTCAATGGATGGACGATGGTATCAATGAAAATATTGAAATCGGTCACAACATATCATAAATATGATTTGAGTATACACACCGACATGGGGTAAATGTATCTATTACTTCAGGGGTATTTTTAGTGGGTTGGCATTATACAAAGTGTTGTTTAGTTCATGTCATGGGGTATCACCTTAAAATATGTGATAGATAATTACCATGTTATGGAAGATTTTTTGGAGAATCCAATGATCCCAGTGTGGAAATGAGATGGGGTGGGACCACATTCCATGTGGGAACATTTAAATGATGATTTCCATCCTTTTCATGGATCCTTATTACTTTCATATATCTTTAATTTACAATAAGAGTTTGTCCGATAATTGTCCTATCCTGAATATTTTTAATATACAATTAAATGCAATCATTTACATCATCTTTTTTGATACGATGTGATAGTTTCAATGTGTGGAACTTCTATAGGTGATGTTCAGTGATGGTAGTGTGTGATTTACTAGCATGTGTTCTAGGCACCAGTTTAAAAATCTAGTTCTCCACATGAAATCAAGAGCTCCTCCCTAGTACCCAATGGTTTCCCGAAAGCATTGAGGGTGTGATAAGTCAATCATAGAGAGACTATACAATCTTTTATCATAGTAAACAATAGTGTAAATAGAAATAATTATCATAATATTATATATATTCCCAAATAATACCAATATAATAATATAATCCATTCAATAAATAAAATAAAAATCTGAAAGAGTATGTGTCATCGATCTAAAATGGAAACTCAAAATAAAAGAATTTTCAACTAAAAAATGGGCTCCAATCAACATCTGGCTCCCAAAACCATGATCTATCACAAAATAACTATATAATATAGGGCTTTATCCATTATCATGTCATAAAACCATGAAAGCAATTTTGGATCCGATCAAGAATCCCTAGTAGGGTATGTGTACGACTTAGTAGGCCACCACAGATGGTCTCTAAAAAATCCATTCACATAATAGTGTATGTAGTTCTATAAATAAATAATTACAATCCATAACCAAATAATCACCCTTTTAAAAATTATTATTTATTGAACTAAATATATCATTTTGTTCTTATGGCCACCCGAGTCTCAATAAAAATTTCTACTCATGTCAAAATCTGATACATATTACACAATCGATTCATATTCCATTATTTTGGCCTCGTTTTCATATATTCCTTTTCATAATTTTTGGGCATAAAAATCCATGACTTTTACCCCTCTTATCAAACATGCATATATCTAAATAACTTTTATCAGCATAGAACATCATGTCTGGAACCCCAATTTTCAATCATGCATATTCACCATTGGGGTATAATGTCATGTCAAGCACCACAGTTCTCAATTATGTTCATATATAATTGGTGTATCTCATCAGGACAAGCACCCCATTTAACAATTTTACGGATAAATCAATTCATAGCCTAAATCATCATGTTTATCCCCCATTAACAACTATTCACATATATCATCATCATTTGAGATCATCAGGTTTATCACCCATTAATTAATAAATGGATTATGTAATCATAGAAAATTAATTAATTCAATATTTATTTCATATGATCTCTTTTCCATTAAACAATTCAATAATTAATTTTCAATTCTCATATTCAATATCAAATAATTAATTAACTAAGCAATTAATATCAATTTACGATTCCATAGTTGTATAATTAACTAAAAAATTTAATTATCCCTAAATTTTCAATTCAATAATTCAATAATAAAATAATTAACAAATTATCCCAATTCCACAACTCGATATATTTAATTAAATTCGAAAATCCTCAATTAAGGCCTAAATAATAAATTCATTAAATAATTATCATAATTCTGTATCTTTTAGAATCTAATAATTATTTATCTGATTAACTATCTAGTCCATGGATCCAAATATCACAATTTAACTTCCATGACAATTATTTACTTTACAAAATTATTTAATTCAGTTGGAGAATTCAATTTCTAAACAACTATATAAATTAAAAAACACGAATACATGTGAATAACATCATTACAAGGGGAATTATATTTTAGATAACCTTCCTTTAACCAAATATTCTATTATATTTTCCAATGAACAACGTCACGAAAAATTTTATGGACGGTTGAAAAGAGGCTCCTAGATCAATATTGCTCAAGATCAAAACCAACAAAATAACTTCCCAAGGGGTGTCACTGTAATGGCTGGGAAATGAAATGAGATAAATAAGAACTAAAACAATATTACATAGCATTGATTTGTATCATGAATGGAATGTTTGGAAGGGGTGTGGATTTCCAATAACACATAGAGTGTATCTCTTGTTTTAGAGGAGGAGAGAAACTTTGGTCCAACAAAAATCAGTGACATAATCACATTAAAATTACACGTCAGGCATTTACATGGTGCGTAACTCTATTATACCTAATTAAATGGATTGTTAATGGTTTTTTCTGATAAATATGTTGCCTCAAAATTATTTTACAAAAACCATCGAATAATTAAATGCATGTAATCCCATTAAACGATGTGTAAATGTTCTAAAGTTGAGTCTTCAACACACTTTCTTTCTAAATACTTTCAACTCAACATGATCCCATTTATACCCAGACACCATTAATTCACCAGAATGCATCCCTGAATATTTTATCAATTTCTCCAAAAAGGCTCCCTATATATGAAAAAACCATGCCATTAAAAATATTTAGTGAATTATACATGAAAAATATGGGATCTTATAATATCCACATATTATAGTAGCACAACCCCGAGAAACACTTCAATTGATTTCTAAGATTCTTAGTCCAAAAGGTGAGGCCACATTTCCAACATATCATCATCCATTTCCTGTGATTCTTTTTATTTACGCCCAAGTTTCCACAATATACAAACCCTTAGAATGGTCGTTCCATCCACCACTTTCTCATTATGTTTATCATGTATATAAGATGCTAAAAAAGAGAAACTTCTATTTCAAGATCAATGTAATCTCAATAAATCACATTATAAGGTTCACGGTGATACTTTTTTAGTTTTGATACATGGAAAACATCATGGATAGTGTTGTATTTTTTCAAAAGAGATAACTGGAACTCATCTAGCCCAATTCGCCCCACAACCACAAATGGTCCAATAATCATGGGAACATATATATTCCACCTTTGTACTATTGGGTGAACCAACCTAGGTGACACCCAACAGATTACACAATAATACACTATAAACTTTAGGGTTTATCTAAATCTATAAAAATATAACATCTCTATTATATGTGATTTAACCATACATTTATAAATTAGTTATACTTACACTAATATCTCCTACACAAGACTTAGTCCTAGAAACTTGGACTTTCCAGCCTCTAACTAGTATATTGGTGGTCTACATGACCTACCATAAATATCCTCATATAGTTTGATCTGTATAGTCTCATGATATCTATTTTTATAGTAAAAATAAAATAATGAAGTGATTCTCCCAAGATCCGCTAAATTCAGTAACACACACCAGAAGTATATCATCATGTACCGTTCTAATACACTTTGACGTCACATATCTTTGTGAGTGGAATTTCATACTCAATAATATATATATTCCATGATCCTTATGTATTCCCTTTTATAACTGTAATGTAAATTGGAATTTTTTTAAAATAATAGTCTATGGCACCCCATGTTGACATACTATCTATTAAACATACAAAACACCAAAATATTCTACTATGAAATCCTTTTATATAGGAAAGAAATGAAAAAATTCTTCTAGTCTACCAAAAACAACCCAAAAATAATCTATATTATATTTTTATTCATAAGAAATTTGACAAATCCCTTTTTTACATCATCCGACATAAATTTATTAGTGGGAAAAGGATGACACAAACTTCTTGGTCCTTGATTTTATACATTTTCTTACCGAAAGGCATAACATCATGTCATGAGTGATGATATATCTTCATCATGTCTGGAAACCAAAACATTCACCATAGATCATGTTACATTATGGACACACCTGGATATGTTATAGGAATTTATGAATGAAATTCCCATATGATCTTCTCTCGCACACTCTTTAGTAAAACAAGATGATTTTGGAGATAGAAGATCTCACAATCATCTATTATCCAATATGAATGTGACTCCCCAACATGGGGGATTTCTCTTCAAGTCCAATACTAAGTATCCTCATGCTTCCGGTCTTGGATCCATATCAATAACATAATATCCACTGAAACTTATTTCAGAGTCATCATCTCTCGACATCCCTGAACCACCACATGCATTACATTTTTTAAATCCATCATCATCCACTCAGCACAAGACTACATAACTGCCTAGTTGTTAGTTATACTACTCAAGGAATCATACATACTTTCTTATTTCATTGGAATATATTATTGATAAATATCAAATGACTACATGTAATAAACCCATCTCCGCTATGGAAGATTCAAATATCATTTTGTAAAAATATACCTTCATCTCTGGTAATTGGTAAAAATCATAAACTTCTCACAAATAGAATAATTTTTCTAAAACATAAGATCAGGAAACCATAGTTTCTATCAATATGTCATGGGTAGGATAGTTCTACTCATGATGCGTTGGATGTAATGACACAAACACCACAACTTAATCTCCTTTCATCAGTACTTATCTATGTCCAATCCAAGAATCATCACAATAAACAATGTACTCCTCACATGGATTATGTTGGATTAGTATTGGTGTCAACATGAAACACTTCATTGCATCCAAGAAATAATTTGTACATGCTTCCAACCATTCAAAATTTATCCACTTTTAGGTCAACCCTAAATTCACACATCAAAATTGGGAAAAAAATATTGAAATATATGATAATATCCAACTAACCTAAAAAAGAATCATATATAAAATATGTTATTGGGATGATACCAAGATAACACACCCTTAACATTATCTCGGTCCACTGGAACACCTTCCTCTAAGATGATGTTTCCCATAAAGTGGACCTGATTAATCCAAAAAAGAAACGTAGATAAATCGATGTATAGATGATGCTCTATCAGCGTACATAGGATGATGCCATGTTGTTGGGAATGAAAATAATTAGTCATAGATTGAATTTTTTTTTCATCCACATACCCAAACAAAAATAAAGCTAGGTACATATGTATTCTAATTTTTTATCAATTCCATAAACACTGATGTTGTGATATTAAACACACAATAAATTATAATGATCTTATAAATACCTTACTATATTCTAAATTTTGTCCTAATAAAATTATGTGTTTTAATTACCAATCACTGATACCCTAATATCAATTCAATCTTTTAGAACAAACAAGCTCTTCCCAATAGGTAATAATAATTTTTAAAATGCTAATGTGGATAGAAGTTCATTATTTTCATCTTGTTCTGCATCTAGTAATCGATACATAACCATAAACAATCCTCACAATTAATGTCAAACAACACAAGAGAACCCCATGATGATATAAATAGATGGATAAAACATTTATCCTAAAAATTATACTTAAGGGCTTTAAGATCATGAATATTAATAAGTGAAATTCTGCACGGTGTGATTTAAAATTACTCATCCCCTAGATTGATCACAATAGTTAATTGTACAACTCTATTAGGTGGTAGGCCTAAGAATTATTCCAAAAAAATATCATGAAAATGTGAACCACTAATGGAATGATATCATTAGTTTCTCCTCCATAATCTTGAAATAAAATTGAATCCTAGGTTGTGATCTCTCTTAGATACAAATTAGTTGGCCCTTCTCAACATGGATTGATATCTTACCCCTCATAGTGAATGTAATGCTCATCCTTATGAGATGTAAACTTCACCCTCCCTTGGTAATAATTGATTTGGGCTCAGTATGACACTAGTCATCTCTTACCCATAATTATTTCTAGGACTGAAATGTTATGAATATTGATATCCCACATAAAATGATATTCCCAAACATCAAGAGAACATACATTGAACAAACAGTTTCTTCTAGCATTTACACTCAATGGTGTATCTATATTCATGGTCTATCTCATAAACTCAACAAACATGCACAAAAAAAATTAAAAATAGTTACATATATAGGGTAATGAGAGGTTATAGTACTAAAAAAGGAACTATATAATTTAAAGGCTACCAGAATAGTACTTGTTACAATCGATGAACCAACATCACTATTCATATGTGTTAGTTGAAAATGTGAAAATATCATGGTCAAATTCTTTGTGATGTTGTTATATTCAATTGAGATTTAACAATATGATAATATGGTTTTTCTTCCCCATGATCATCATGATCACATCCAATATCACCTCGACCAGTAGAACTCCACCTTCCAAACTGATATGGAGTAGAGGATCCCCATCTTATAAATTGGTTCTTCATATCACCTCAATCACTAGCCACCTACCTCAAGTTCTTGAAGAACCACTATAGATATCCCATTATATATTATTCATGGAACTATAATGGTTTTTGGAAAAAAGGATCAAATAATATTATTGATTTACCAGACTAATTAAAAAGCACTTGGGTAAGAGCTGGAGTGACTAATGCTCCCGACTACCCAACCTCTTTTTCACTGTTCTCGATAAATTTATCATAATAGTGCTTCCTTACCTGGGAATTCATACCTCTAGATAGTCTATATGAAACCACTTATCCTCCATTGGATTCCTATTTCATGTTCCTCTTCAAAATGTGATCATGCTCCACCATTTTTTAGAAAATTATCTACTTGGAGATATTCTACTCAAAATTAATTTCACATCTTATTTCATAATAAAATCATTATGTTGATGTATAATAATTTGTATCCAATGATTTAACAATGAAATACTAATCGGTAATTCTCATGCATATTCTAAAATATACATGTTCCTCTTTTCTAATCTAACAAACTGAACTGCTCTCTACTACCTCTACATATTTGGGAAGAAAGTTTCCATGAAATTCTAAACAATGTATTTTAATAGAATAAAATTATTATATCCACTATGAGAATGCAAATCCAACCAATTATTTTTTTGATCCTTGTAAAATATATATATCTAATATTACCATCTTTTTATAGGAGTCTCCATACTTTTATGTACAATATTCATCAAACCAACCTAGAACACAGTTTCCTCTAGTCCACTTTCCCTAGTAAATGTTGGAGGGCGATGAAACAAAAACTCATATTTCTATTAGATATAATCATGAAAACCATACATGGGTATCATCTTGTGATTTTTATAAAATGAGGATAATTCTCTCGGAACTTATCCCCTACATTATCTACTAGAATTATCGGTGACTCGAGATCCACCACAGGAGGATCGTTCAAAAAACTTTCCTCAAGTCATCTGCTCAAGAATCAACATCATGGAAATATTTCTTTAAAATTCAAGAAAAACATTTCTTACAACTCATAATCAATAATATTCTCATTTTTATAATAGTAAAAGTAATAATATTAAAAATATGTCGCCTTACGAAATCATGCAACAAGGTAAAAATTGATTCACTATCACTACATATAAGCATTATATACCCATGTATAGGTTCTTAATAAAATTCTCACATAAATTTATAATTTAGAAAACCATTTATTTTTATTTTTCATCATTTCAAAATTATGAATGTCATATCCAGAACCATTTTCAATTCAATTTCACATGCATGGTAAAACATTCTTTGTTCATGAATATTCCCAAAACTCCTTTTCACATGCATAGATAAACTAATACTTGTCACAAAATAATCCTGAGTGTCTAGATTGATTCATAAAGACTAAAATATTATTCCAATAATAGACATGGGTTAACTCTCAGAAATATAAATAATATATTACATCACACAAAAAGTTTTCCAAAAAATGAAATAACATTCAAAAGTAATAGAGAAAAAATATTAACAAAAATATCAGTCTATGTAAATAGTGTTTTCCCAATACATGATTTCAAAACACCCATGAACGAGTTCATTAAGAAATCTGAAATCTTCCTAGTCTCTTATCTACATTTTACAAGGATTAATAAAAGAAAAATAAAATATAAAATCATTTGATACTCCTTTTTAACATCCCGACATGGGTACCATGACCAGTTCGTTGAGTTGGTTTTCCATGTTAAATCAGACATTCCCCCATATATAGTAGAGGCTGATGACTAGTAGCGAGGTACTAATAAGTGAATCATGGGGAGAATATACTACAATTTATCAATGTAAACACTATTAGAAATAACAATAAAATGTGGAAGAATATATATATTCCCAAAAAACCAATATCTCACGTTAATCAATGCATCAACTAAAATATACAACAAAAGTAGAAAATATGTCATGTTGAAGAACATAGAAGGTTTCTAAAATGAAAATAGAAAACGAAGACACCGACAACTACCAAACAAGACCTATTCCATATATGGTTCCCTCAACCATGCTCCATCCAGACATAATAATGCAACACGGTTCTTTTTCCCTAATCCAGTCATGCATCCTTGAAGTCTATTCGTGTACCTGTTAAGATGGCCGAGTAGGGTCTGAGAAAGAATCATTAGGATACCTAAAATAGCATCTAAAATGAATCATTTCGAATAACAGTGAAGTTATTTGTGTAAATAAATAATTACAACTCATAAATAATTAGTTAGCACAATATTATTTAATCATTATTTAACTACTAAACCCTAAGGTTCCTATATATAATAGAATTTTAATGACTACATTATACCATGCTAGAATCAGATCCATTTAACAAAATAAATTTATATTTAATTATTTTGACCCCATAGCCCTATACTTCATTTCCAATTATATTTTTGTAGTTCACCATATTCAGAATCCCAATTATCCAACATGCATATATCTGAATATCACTCATAGGCATATAATTTCATAGCTATCACCATCATTCTCAATCATAGAAATATAATAGTGGTGATGATATTCATGTTTATCACCATAGTTCTAAATTATGAACATATTTCATTCATGTAGATCACTAATTCATGAACCAAATTTTTCAAACCTACCGATAGATATATTCATGTCATAAATCATCATGTATAACCAATATTTAAAAAGTATGTATTTATTTGTCCATCAACCAAGATCATAATGTCTGAAAACCATTATTTTATTCATAAAAAAATTTATTTAATATAATAAATTAATTTTGTATTTAATTAATTGTATCTCTTATTTCATTAATCAATTCAACAATTAATTAACCATTCCAATAATCAACATCTAAAAATTAATATGCTAATAAATTATTATCAATTTATAATTCATCATATTGATAATTAAATAATCAATAAATGATCCTAGAATTCCAAATTCAATATTTTGATAATTGAATTATCTATTAAAAATCCAAATTCCACTACTCCCAATATTCAATAAAATATTCAAATCATAAATTCATTAATATATAATAAATTCATAAATTAATTATCCTCATTTAGCAATTTCATGAATCTCATTATTTAATCTCCAATTAATTATCTATTTCGTCATTCCAATATATCATAATTTCAAAAACATCCATGTTAATTAGTTTTTTTCATTAATTAAATGAAATAGAGATTTCAATTTCTAAATATCTCTTGAAATTATATTATTTTTATATACGCAATCCAAAGCAATCTTATGGGAATGGAATTTTAGACCAACTACCATTAACAAAAAAATCAAAAAAAAATTCCAACAGCCAACAACATAAAAAACTGTGTGAATGGTTGCAATGTGGCTCATAGATAAATATTTACAATTATGAAATCAAAAAACAATCATTAAATTTGGCTTCACTGTAATGATATGGAAAAGAAGGAAGAAAAATAAGATTTCCAACCATAAATCCATACCTGGGATTGATCAAATGAACATAAAATTTAGAAGGGGCCATAGAACCCCAAAATCACCTGGAGGGTCTCCAAATGTCAAAGGGAGGATATATGCAGTGGTTCCAATAAGAATCATCCACACACCAACTTTAAAGGAGTATGTCGGGAATTTACATGATATATAATCACATTAATCATCATGAAATTACTTTTTAATAGATTTCAATAAAATTTATTTTACCTAAAATTTATATTATTATAACACACCAATAATTAAAGTATGTTTAATCACATTATACGATGTGTAAATGTTCCTCAAATGAGTTTTTGGCCCAATTTTGTTTAAAATCATCTCAACTCACCATATTCCCATTTTTAATACTTTACCCATTTGTACCTAGACTATATTAATTAAACCGAAAGCATTCATGAACATTATTCCTTTTTCCCAAGAAATGAATCTCTATCACATATAAATAATTGGATATAAGATCATAGAGAGAAAATTACCAGAAAATGATAGTATCTTAAACAGAAAGCAGGAAGGATCATTAGAGCAATTATTATGGAACCCTTTAACAAGAATGTGTTTGGGTACTATATTTTTCATCACTATTGAACCCCCTATAAATATTCAGAAGGTGTTTAGGACCATTATATTGGAACCCTCCAGTTGGGTGGGTAATGTGTCCTCTATGATCATTCAATGTGGTACCCTCTGATGGTATCAAAGTACGGGTACCCAATAACTACAGTAGCACCAACCATCGAGGTCAGGCATGGGTCCTCCATAAAAAATTATTGTAGAACCCTTTTACTAGATAGTGAATGGTACTTTTATCTCATATTTGAGTTCAACTATCCTTTGTTATCATAAACGGTGTCCTTGAGAATTATATTAACAACCTCCTATAGAGTCAAGGTATGGGTACTTTATCAACAATCAATGTGAAACCTTCTTATGGAGTCAAGGTATGAGCACAATATTAGTTGAGGGGATCCCTCATATTGTATAGGGGCATGCTTCCTCTAACTATATATTTTTTCCCTCATCTTTGTGGCATAGTGGATAGGTGTGTCTTGACATTTATGTGACATTGCATAGATATGCATGAAACTAAGAATCATTGATGGATCATTGAAAATATTATATGTTTTTTCCTTGGAGAGGATGTGAGATAAAGATCCCATTTCTCCCTCATAATGGTTTCCATTAATATTATATATATATTAGTATTCTTGTGGTTTTTTTAGTCTATCGTTATATGGTCGAGATGCCTATTCCTAGATTTTCTCTTACCTCTCCTCATTTAGAATTCAAGGCATCCTCATAGGTATGTATATATAAACCCTTTCATGGTCTTCGCATGCAGGTTTAGTTTCTTATGATGAAAACATAATGTTTGATGGTTATTACAATGGATCATAGGGATATCATGGTCTGTTAGACGATATACACTGGTCGGGGATTAGAGATCTTGAGTTTGGCACCTATAGAATTTTACATTTCAATTTTTTCTATTTCAGAAATCATTCTGGTTTGGTTTTTATTTATCATTTTTTAAATTTTGGATTATGTTATCATAATATTTTATTCCCTATGGGTTTTTTTGTGAAGGGTTAATTCTCTTAATGTTTCTTATTTTTGTATTATTCCTTTGTACTTAAATATAGTGATTTTTGGGTGTGTGAGTATATATACATTGAATAAAGGAATCCAACAATAGTTATCACTTTCATAACATGACACTATCCACTGGCTGATGGAGGCAGACTTAGGTTCGTTGCATCCTGATCTCATTGGGTTAGGTCAGGACAATATCAACATGAGTATTTAGAAAAACACACAAAAACATGTAATCATAACATAAAATGATAAAATATAAAATAATACCAATCATTGAATCAAAATGGGTCTTATTGGATACACAAACATAGTACCCCACATGTTATCATTATAAAAAACGTTCAAAAAACATTCCAAAAAAATAATAATCCAGAAAATAGTGTAACTATTATCAGTGGAAAGTAAGTAACTTCCTACCATATTTGAAACATTGATTTGATGATAATTGTTGACATCTAAGTTAAATTGAACCATCGACATATGTTTCTTAGAGATTATAAATTTTTTAAAAAATAATGATAACATTGATAATTAAAACACAAAAAATGAGAATTTATTTAAATTTGAAAATAATACCTTACTATCATTAAAATAAAATTTATGGTTAATATTCACCACATCAAGATGAATCAAACTAAATACGTTTCGGGTAAATTTGATCAGTACTAGATAAGTTATAAAAGTTAAATTTTTAGTGATTAAAATTTTAAAAATAGATGAGAGAGGGAGATGAGAGGGGAATTTACGGAGGATTTCATGGTGCACAAATGTCTCGTATTCTATTTAATATTATTTTTTAATAAATATATTTATAATAAATCAAATCATTCATTTATAGTATTAATTATTTTTCTCTCAACTTTTAAAACCACAACCTAAACAAAAATTATGTTCTATATATTTTAAAACACTCTCAAACATATTAAATAATCTATATAATATATATATATATATATATTAAAAATTAATTTATATATAGATATATATGTATATTCAGATAATATATTAATATATATAGTAACATGTATATATATACACCTCTATATATATATATATATTCAATTAACCCATGTATACAATATATATATATATATATATATAAACTCGCACATGTGAATATATACATATATATTTATCCAATATAAATATTATTTATTTATTCCAATAAAAATAATAATTTCAAATTTTTTAAAATAATATTTTTAACAACAACAATTATTAATCTTATTCTTTTTATTACATATCTCCAAACAATTCAACCATTACCATTTCAAATTAATCTTTAATATTTTTTATTCTTAAATGAAAATTTATTAGATTAAAAACATTATGGAATTTAAATTTTTAATTGGTAAAAAATGGATGAAATCAAGAATTTTGAAATCTACTCCAATACATAAAATGTGGAATTTCATGGAAAATATGATGAAAATGATTTAAAAAAATTTAATTAATTATATTAATAATAATCGAGTAAATTAACACCTAAAAGTTATTTTCATGTTTAATGTGAGCAAACATCTACAATGAAGAAATGTTATGTCGCTCCTATGGTAAATCCAACATCTTGGACCTAATGGTGGTATTGGATTTTTCCCTTGATTATTCTTTTTTTAGATATTAAATTTTAATTTAAATATTATAGAATAAATATATTAAATATGATTTAATCACATGTTCTTTAAAAAACGTATAAAAACACAGTCATTATATTGGTCCTAGGGTAATTCCAACATTATTGACATACTGGGTGTCTTGCAAATGGAATATGAAACACCATTATAGAGACAATTTATTTTTTTGAAGAACCATGTTTGAGTAATATAATATATTTAATATTTTAATTCCTTATTTGATGAATCACTACAAGACCCAAAAATCATTCACTAACTCATTTCTTGTCTCAGAAAATATTTTATAGAATAGTCCAAACTATTAACAGTGATTTTACATTTTTTGCAAATCTATTAAAACTTTTATTATGTAATTTTTAGTTAAAATGTACATTTTTCACCAAAAATAACCACAAAATATTTTCAAATAGTGTCTTATTATACTTAATTTTTTAATATGTTACATAATCTATTCATTAAAATTGATACAACTTTACATTGATATTTTTCCTAGATTAAAATTTACATTTCCTATAATTTAATGGAAGAATGCATGATTCCATGTTAGAAATCCATGACACATCTATTCTAAAATTTCAATATGTTGTAATTAAATACCAATGAAATAATTTATGGATATATATAAAGAAAAATATATCAGTGCATTAAAATTGTTCAGAGTTTTAAATTTAATAAAACCCATCGATAATGACTTAGAGTTCCCATAAGAATTAAAAATTTTAAATTTAGATAATACACAATGATAATTTTTTCCATTTTTTCATTGATATAGATATGGTAATTAGTGAAATATTTATGGTTGAGTGATATAAGATCCCTATGAGGGTTGATAATTAAAATTCCCACAAATGCTGGAAAATAATTATCTACACTGAACCAAAACAAAGGTTTAGTGAATGTGTTTGAGGGAGAATAAAATATTGTATTAAAATAAAATAGAAAGTAAGGAAATTAAATTGGAAAGAGTTAGAATGTATATAACAAAATAGATAAAAAGATCCTACTATAACCAGTATGGGTCGACCTACCCAAAAAATGAACTAATAAAATAGTGCACCGTCTCCCATTTTATAGACATACAATTAATAGTTGACATACATAGATGAGATCGACATCTCACGAGCTATGTTGTCAGATATTCTCTAGGTTCAATTCTTATATTTTTCTCTTCAGAATAATTGTATAGACCACATTATTCCCCCATATCCAAAAAATATATATGAATGGTATTAGTCATGTTACATTTTGGAGGAAAAAGTGAAACATTTTGTTTATATTCGGGGTACATGGGGGAGAAAATCTTCTATCATTTATGAAATTCCTACCGAGATAACAAATAATGATCACATACAATATTTTTGTCTTATAGAGTGATATTTGAAAACTTTTTGAATTTATATAGTATCATTATAATGTTATAGATGAAAAATTTAATATACCTCAATTATAAAAAATGGCATGTATTCCATGATTTAATGTGGACGTTTCAATTAGATATTCCCTTTTATGATGTTATTAATATATAGAATCACTATATACATTTCGTAGTCACAATATTATTATTGTTTATAATCCACATTAGCCATGGTAACATCATGTAGTAGAAACATTAAGCATACATTGGTCATTATACGATTGAGTTAACATTATGTGAAATTGGTATCTCATTATATAAAAAATACATATCCTAGTTGGAAAACAGTTTACTCAGATGTCACAGTATTTATTCCTTCATTGTTGTGATAAATGTTTATTTTATAAATAATACTATATTTTGAAAGAAATATTTTTAAAAAATATAACATATTCAATATATGAGAGAAATTATTTAAACATAGAAGAATTAAATAAAAAAATTAATTCTTATGACCATTAATCAATTTATTCCATTTTTTACAAAATAACTATAATGTAATTAATAACAATATAGTAAATTAAATTGATGAAATATAAATAATTAAAACCGATTAGAATATAAACATTTAATAATTCATCACATAACTTAGTTAAACATTACATTATTATGAAATAAACATATATTCAAAAAAATGGGATGGTTCTCCCAGATCATTATATAATTTAATTTATAATCCCTTATTAAAAAAAACCAATTTCATTTATCTTCTCACACATAAATATTTTTAACCAAAACATTTACAAATAACCTAATAAAAACATACCTCCCAACGATCTATAATTCACACTTTACTCTTGATATTTTAATAATGGGGTGATGGTACCAATGGGAAAATTACTCATCCTCATAATAATATTAAAATAATATTTCTCTATTGAATAATGCATGAAAAATATAAAAAATCATGATTTCATCCATGGTAAATATAGTGGATATGGGTATGTGTGTATGCATTTTAAAAATTCTATAAGAGGAGCTCATAATATTAAATAAAATTCATGATAAATCAATTAAATAAATTAATGGCACTACACTAAATTCTTATATAAAATGTATCAACATACTCAATTTTTTTGAGGAAAAATGGTCATAAAATTATTGCACAATTAAGTAAGTTCATTCCTCATCAACTATTTATAATTTCATTATTTTTAATAATATTTTTTAAAATTTATTTTTAATGAAATTAACAATATTTATTTAATTTTTTTTCAAAAATAATAATTTGGAATAATAATAAAATTGAATGTGACTTGGGAACCTTTTTTATGAAATTCCAAAAATAATAACACTTCCCTCATAATCACCAAACATGTAATCTTTCCTAAAAGGATCACATTATATGAAATCCATCACCTATAAAAATTAAATAATCATTCAATTATTTTAAAAGTGATTGGTATGTTATGGATTCAAGGATTTAAAATTTTCATCATTATATAATTTTATTCATGGTTAAATAAATGATGATGTAATTGTTAGTCTTAAATAAAAATTTGGACTGTTTAAAAAAATTCAATAAAATAAATAATTTAATAAATGAAAATTATTTAGAAAAAAATGAATATTCTACTTAATACAGAAAATACAAGTTTCACTATAAAATTAATGGTTTTATGAAAGTGATTTTAAAATTATTTGCAATACCTTTATATTCCAGAAATATTATTTTTTAGTGATCATGAGAAACAAATTTCTAAAAATAAATAAATACATATAAATTATTAAAATTAAGTGTGAAGAATAAATAAACCAAGTTGTCGACCATTTATTATCCATTTTTTAGAAACTAATTAAATTTCCTAAATACCAACATAATGAAGAAATTAAAATGAATTCTAATTTCGTATATAATTTTATAAAAAAATTAAAAAACAAAGAGAAAAAATAAATACGAATTAACAAAATAATATAGAAAATATTAATTTCCTACCATAAATATATATTACCGACCCTTCAATAAGCATAAAAACATATATAGTTGGGTAGTGAACAAAAATGAAATATCAAAAAAATGTGATTACTATAGTGTCATGATGTGTTAAAATCAATTCGATTATTTTACCAAAACCCCACAAAACAATTACACTTTTTTAAAAAACATGTAAATAAAGGATATTCGATATTGATATAAAATATTTATTATCATATCAAATGTTGTTGTGTATTTATACAGCGTAAAACCAAGTTTATTTGTGGTAATTCTCAATTTCATAGAAGAAGGTGATATTTTTTTATGGAACACATCATTCTAATTTTCTCTATATTTATATGTAGAAAAAAAAAGTGGAGAACCCCAAAACAATATTTAGATATCTAAATTCAAATGATGAGAAATAAATAGAAATATTATACATATGAAAGGTAATATAGGTTTTCTTTATTTTTTTTTATATCCCCTTCCATTTTATGTTCTTGTAAATGTATTGGTGGTATAGGATTCTGTAAAAGAGCATTGGGTTCTTCTTCTTCAATTCAACCATTTATTATATTTTCAACATACTTTATGAAATCAAATGAACACCCACCAAGTGAATTTTTTCACTACACAATAAGGTTCAATAATCATAAAATAAATCTTATATGTATTTTTTTTGTAGCATCATTTTTCAATTTAGATTTGATAAAATTATAATAATTAAAAAATAAATATGATTCAATTTTTTTGTACCTCATATTATAAGTCATGTTCACTATATAGTTTCAGGGGAATAGGAATTGTGTAGTCAACCTATACCTAATACACTTATATGTACACCTATATTAATTTGTGGAATATATATTTGAAAATTTCATATTCAATGTCAACTTATTCATAATTTTTTGAATTTATTCCCGTATTATTATTTCTACCTCATGTATAAAATCTATTTAGGAATATAACTAGAACATTTTATAAAAAAATTATATTTTTTTATCAATTTTCAATAAAATATTATTTTTCTTATTTAATATTATCAATTTGGTTGATCAATTGTTACGCCTCTGGGAACTATTCCATTGAATATAGTGTAAAATAGAAAAAATGATTAAGTGGTTTGAGGAAATACAAATGAATCAAGAAAACTAGTGATAGAAAAAGAAAAAATTATATATAGTTAATAATACACACCTCAATAGATATGTTGAAAAAATGTGATTAAAAAACCACATTGAAATCCCTTATGAAATTTTTTAGAATGATATCATCACATGAGTTATGTGATTTTGAGTTCATGTCATGGATTACTTCATAAGATTATTAGTATAATGTTTACATTGTTATCTTCATATATTATATTTTTATATTTGTGAAATAAATTTTTTTTAATGTTTTCAAAATAAATTTTAATTTTGGAAAACAAGATAACTGATGGTTTTATAAAAATGAAATAATGAATTAAAAAAAATTAAATTGAATGAGCTAATTTAATGAAAATCTATCAAAAATCATAGTTCTAAACAATTAACCTTAAAATTAATTTTATAATCATTCATTAAATCATAGTTATAATATAAAATTTTTAACACTATCAAATTAGTTAATTAGCAAGTCATCCAACCGACTCTGTTGCCAAAAATTATGACCACTCTTAAAGAAGATAAATCTTTTTTTGAAATATACTCTTATTAGATGTCACATAAATATTTCCTAATGTATCAATATAATTATAATACAATTATACGAACATAAGGAATATTATTTAGATAAACATCTAGTGAAGGTATATATTAATATGGATGAAGATAATGATGTTAGTGCATAATGATATTTGAGATTTTTATATCAACTCACACCACCGAATGATGAATTAATGTTACATTAGAAAATAATCAATATAAATTTAAATAATGGAGAAAACTATTTCCTATATCCCCTATCATGACTTAGATATGATATTCCTCCCTCCATTGATAAGGGTGGGAGATCCCACCCTTAAATGTGAAAAAAATAATATTCATAATTGTGAGTGAAAAACAATTTCTCCACAAAAAAAATAATGATGAATGTTTAAATAATAAAGAGATAATAATAAGATATATAAAAATGAAAAATTAAAAAAATTAAAAAAAATTGTTAAAAAAATATAACAAAAAAGATTTCAAAATTGGAATTTAATTAGATAAGGTTAAACCACCAAAAAAATGAACAACTAAAATAGTAACCAAACACTATAATATGTAAATGTATATTTTTTTCATCCAATATAGTTGAGATCCAAATTGAATGATTTGGTTTTTCAGATAAGATTTATGTTACATGGTTTATGTTATTATCTAAATAGGTATAACCAATGATATACCTCATATCATCAAAATTCCATTCAGTTTCATTACCCACACATTAGGTGTGAGTTATATGTAGAAATGGTTGATCTTCACATAAATGAAACGGGGGAAAATTTATTCAATTATTTGTAAATATAATAAAAATTTCCAGGAATAGAAGACCATTGACTTTTATTCATATAGAGTGTGAATTTGCAACAGTTAGTGATTTATTAATAGTTTATCGATGTTCTAGTGATTTTTCAATAAGACATCAATCTAGGAAGATGACATGTCGTTTAAGATTCTATTTTAATGTTTCATACAAATATGGTTACTCATGCAGTTTATATTACATTGAAATGAATTTTATATTTCTTTGGATTTATGTTGTCCACAAATAGTAAACATATTTTACATTTTAATCCTATTAAACATCCATTACAATCGTAGATTAATAATTATATTATTGAGTAAATAATATATGGACGTCCAGAAATGTTGGCTTAAACATACATTTCATGGTCACCTATGTGTTAACCATGACAAAGTGGTACTAAATATTCTGTAGTTTTAAATTTGTAGACAAAACAATAATGTTAATTTGGATTAAATGAACATAAATTATAAAATTATAAAAATTATATATTTATCATCATTGATTTCCATGAAAACTGCAACCCTAAATAAAACTAACAGAATAAGGTAAAAAATTAGAATAAATTAGAAATATTGATCTCTGACTAAATAAATAATTTTTTTTAGTATATAAGGTGTTATAAAATAGAATAGTATAAAAATTATATATATTCATATTTGATAAATATATATTATCGATATTTATTCTCATTATATATTTAACCAATATGTATATTTGAATGTTAGTTTTTTTAAATTATTATAATGTCATTTGAATATAAAAGAGATATTTTAAATAAAACTATTTTTAAATGTAAAACATAATTTTAACATAATAGATTAATTTTATCAATATGGGTAAATTAATAATATATTAAATTTAATGAACTATAAATCATTTAATTTTTTTTATTTTTATGTATGAGATATTACAGTCATTATATTATTTAAATGTGAATTTTTTATAATGGTTTTATTACTTATTGTAAGAAAATAATAAAATCAATTAATTCGAAATTTAAGAAAATGTTTTTAAAATAATGAAATGAATATTTTATATCTGGGTATTAAAAATAAGTTCTACTAAATTTGATTTGTCCTTTTGGAAGGATTGATTATTACATAAATAGTAAACAATATAGATTTGGGGGTGGTTTTCATACGTCCCTTTAATAAGGATAAATCACACAAAAAATGGTGTGGAAGAAGGAAAATTGAATGTCTTTATTCTCTCTAGGTGGGGGAGGGGGTGATGCATCTAAGAAGGTTAGGATTTATTGAATACTTTTTGAATTTCATTACACATTGGGATCCTTGAGCAAGGATACAAGTTATGGGAATATGGTTTTTTTTCAATGAAAACCCCAATTTAATTAGGTATTGAATTGAAGGCTACAATTACTCAATTATTGCATGGATGAAATATCAATAAAAATCCCTCCAATGAATGTTTTAAAGTTTAATACTATGATTTTTTTTGGGTTTAGTGTTCTTATGGTTCCTAGATAATCTCCATTAGTTCAGGTTTTTTCAACATCATTATCCCTTCGATAGAGATTAAAATAAATGATTTGGTCTTTCGTTTTCTCCCCTATAATCATGGAACATTGTGGTATCAAGACTAGGATCCACAGCTTGATCCATATAAGGTAAAAAATTAATCAAATCAATCCAGGATTAAATTCATTGTCCTAAATGGGTTATTGTGGAACAAAAAAATCAATTTGGGTGTTTCATCATTCGTATAAAATTCCATAATTTTTTATATGTACCCTCATTTTTCATGTTTTTTTATTTTCTCATATACTAGTTGAATTTGATCTTTTCGCCCCTCCTTCCGAAACTGTTTTTTATTTGGTAATGAATTATTGTATGGATTTTCAATTTAGTATGGTTATTTTTCGGATTTGTTATATCAGTTGTTGTATTGTGAATGTAAAGGAATGATGTCGTAGTGATTAGAAAAGTTTCAATTGTAGGAAATATGGACACATTTTTCAGCATTTAAAAATTAATATACATGTATTGAATTTATATGATGCGAAATGAGATCAAGGGATGAAGTAGGAGAACTGGGGACTAGTCTTAATGTATACTAATTTAAAGGATTCATATAGGTATATTGATAGAGGTTACCCCTTTGTAATGTATAATAGATATGGAGAGATAAGTGGTGAAGTTTAACATGAACTTTAAATCACACCTCAAATGATTTCCCTCACAGTCGATCATAATCAAGGACAATTAGTCCTATTTTTTCTCAAATAGACAAGGAATGGGTACATTTGGATAACTGTGACTCTTGTCATGACGAATTGAGAATTGGTTAGGATATAATGGTCTCATTAGACTACCATATTTAAGAACATTATGAGATGAACATGGATCACTTACTGTAAAAAAGTTCTTATAATGGGAAGACAAAAATGGATTGTGTTCGATCTGTCCAATTATGTGGTAGAACCTATAATTAATTAAAATCCCAAATGGTAACACATACTATGACCTAATTGAGGAAACATTCCTCTTATTTGAAGGCATATAGTTTTATTATTGATAATTGGATGATTAGAGAGAATTTTAGGCTTCTCCAATAGTTTAAATTCATCAATAGGGTGTCTAGTTGAAGTTTATGATGTTATTTCTAGGACAGGTTTAATAGATATGTATGTTCCAAAAAAATAGATGATGTTGGTGAATGTTTTTGATGTGATTCAATTTTCTTTATTGTGTATTCAGAATAAGTAGGATTCTACAACTATTCATGTTTAGTTCCCAAGAACTGGAGATGCTTCTTTTCACCTTATGGATGTTGATTCTATGGATGATATTACATTTTCTAACTCCACTTGTTCTTAGTACTGAGATGAAACTCATTAAATATTGGGTGTTAAATTCCCCTATAATTAGGATTTAATGATTAATGATGAAAAGGATAATGATATGGATGCATCTTGTTATATTATAATGTACTAAAAGAGGGGTAGACTCCTGAGAGTATGGTGTTTTACCTGTGGAAGGGGTGATTGATGGATAAGTTCTAATGAGATGAAAAATTTTAAATGGTGTTATCCGTAAATATTTCCCGGTCTTAGAAAAACAACTTCAAACGAATATGGATAAGAATCCCTCACAAAATTTTATCCATCAAGGGAATTTTTTAAAACCCTTCTAGAGATATATGAGTGTGAATGATACCCCTAGGGAATTATATAAGATATGGTCATTTTTTTGATTTAAAACTAGTATCAAACTTCACAAAACTTTAACCAGATGTTTTTGGAAACCCAAAATACCAATTTGAAAATAAAATGTTACTAATAAATCATCATAATAACAGTTGATCTAATATGTGGATGGATTATGAAGATCTTTCTTCTAAATAAATGTATTTTATCATTCCATAGGACTCATTTAAGTCATTTGAATAAAATATTATGCTTCCCCAAAGGAAAGAATCATAGAAGATTGGTTGACATCTAAAGGATTGATTTCGATATACAGTGCATTTTTATTCTAGTGGGAATGGAAAGATGTTGGCTATTGTTTCAGATTTTTTGGAAATTTTAGGGTTTTTCTATGTGCTTTTTCCTTTTTTTCCATTGAGTTAATTTTTGTAGGAAAATATGTGGGTGTGGGTAGGAATTACAAATCACACTTAAACCCATTTGATTTATTTAGTTAAAAAGTACACATATATTTTTTTATTATTAATGTCGATTATAATACATTTTTACTTATAAAAATCTTATTAATTATATTTTAATTTTAAAATTTTAATATTTATTTTAATATTATTTTTTACGAATAAAAATTCATTTTATCTAAAAACGGTATTCATTTCATTTTATACTAAGATAATAAAATTTATTTCTGATACACTGATATTTTTAATATGGGAAAATGGATTCTATTTTTAGATTTTTAAGGTTGAAAAATGTAAATTTTTTCCATTTTTTCCCCATTTCTATGAAAATTGATAATTTTCCCAAATGAAAAAGTTTATTTTATTAAAAAGTAAAAAACATATACCAAATGAAAGTAGTAATTTTTAAAATACATCATGGATGAGTGAAAAAAATTTCACTTGGGATTTCATTTTGTATTGTCAATATAGTCATAGATATGTCATTCTTATCTATCATAGAAGACAAATTGTTTTTTCATCATAATCATGATTGATGAAAAAAAATCATGGTTAAAAGAGATTTAATGCAATTTATCAATCTAGTTTCTATCTTAATATAATGATGGATAATATCATTCTTGATTATCGACATAATAATATTTTAGTAGTCTTTATACCACACATTGATCCAACCACATTTCTTTTCAATTTCAAACACAGTAATGATTCATAGAATTTTATCTTCATGTTAAATGTAGATTCAAAAAATACCACAAATTAATCCCACTAAACTACAAGATTATTTATGAAGATATAATCATATTTAGAATGACCTAAATTTACTCTCAATGATAAATCAGTTATTTCACTTAATCAGACATATAATTTAGTGAATCTATATGAATTTCATTAATCCCATATGAGGATGATAATTACTTGTAATATTAAAATGATTAATAAGGGTAAAATCATGGGTAAAATCATGAATAAAACACCATTAAATAGAATTTACAATTTTCATGAAAATTATAACATGAAACAAAGTATCCTATATAGATAATTGTGCACTATCATGGATGATATTTTCTTAAATAGTCTATATTATATTGATTATATCATGTAGGCATCTGCAAAGTGGTTTTGAAACTAATGGAAAATTGAAATCATTGAGACATATGTCATTCAAACATTTATTATATCAATCCATGCAAGGGATACATTAAACATATCATAGGAAATGGCTTATATTGTAGAAACAATCTCACATCATAGGATTGGATCAGTGAGGTTATCTATGTGTTTATTTCACATCAGAGATCATGAGAAAATATTGATTCCATCATATTGTATAATGTTGTAAATATAGGGAATTGCATGCATAATCCTCCATGAATGAAAACCCATATATAGTTGTAAACATAACCAATTAAAAACTTGTATAATCAATTATATTTACCATATATAGTGATATTTTAGAATAATTTGAAGTATAACCTTATACAAATTTCTAGTTTCTAGATAAGGGTGTCTTTATGAGGAATGATTTTTTTACCCATGACCATTTCATTAACCATAGAATAAATATTATGAAATAAGGCTCCAGTTTTTTCTTAATAGTAATATTATTTCATGTGAAGGGTATAGGGAGTATAAATTATAAATTAGATGCATACCTAACAAATTTAATAACCATAAAAATAGGGGAGAATTTATTTTAGTACCTAATGAAAGTTAACAATAATTATGGGGAAAGTGGAATTAAAATTTTGGAAAAAAAGGAATCCATATAATTTTAATTTTCATATTTAATAATTCAATGAATTAGATTCATAGAAATTAAAGAGTCTAATATTACATAGTGATGAATACCTATATTAATTACACATACAATGATTGATTAAAGCTATATTTTATATATAAAAATTCCTCTATGATCAACTGGTTAGATTTATCTTTTACAGGAGATAGTTTATAATTTTCTTTGAAGAATTAATCATATATAGAAAAATTACTTGTATATGATATTATATTTTTAATAAGATAAATGATAAATTTATAAATCATAATGTAATGGAATATTTTTTAAAAAATTCATTTATTTCATAAAACTGATTTTACTTACATAGAAAGAGTATTGTATCTCTTAGAGGACATTTTATTTGTAATTACACTCACAATGTGAGAAAAATTATTGGTTTAGTGTTTTCCCATGAATATGCGAATAATAAGACATATGAATGGGTTATAACCATCTTAAATTACGAAAACATTTAAAATGTCAATTTTTATATCTTTATTTAATTTATATCCAGAATATAAGAATGTATTCTTCTAATTGATCTCCTGCCATGAGTCATTTTAATTGAGTAAATGAACATTCATGATATTCCCAATGATTCATTTATCCCATTGGGTGAAGAGTATAAATTCGTAATCATACAACAAATTGGTGGGGAAAAGGCATCTTCCATATCTAATGGGTTTGAAATATTTTCCATTCCCCTTGCTGAGAAAATTTCTTCTAAAATATTCTTCAACAATTGAGAAAATAATAGAAAAAAGTGAATAACTTGAATGAAACATATGTATCATATATAATAACCCATAAGAGAAACAATAATAGTCAGAGTAATATGGGAAAAAATCAAAAGGATTATAATCAATTTAATGAAAGTGTTATCAAAACCAAAATTAAGTAAATACATACAGATGAAACCCTATTGTAAAGTGCCCAAAACAATTTCACAAAAATATTTATGAAAATATTAAATCCAATGGTTGTATTTCATAGATGGTTTCCATATTAATATGCATAAATAATTATTCCTTTAATTATGCTACCTTTAATAAAAATATATTTTTATAGATAATTTTATTTTCATTATTTTCCATCCTATTTACATGAATTTTCCTATTGAATTTTTAAGTACTATAGACAAGGGGAACTACTCGGAAAAAGAGTAATATCATTTTAAATACCGAAAAAATATTTACATAAATAAACGTAACATTATTTCTTCTCATAGCTTCCCAATAATATGAAAATTAATAATAAATTTCTAGAAATCACGTGAACAATATCCCAATTGTTTTGAATGAAAGAATTTGAGAACCCATCCGAGACAGGTGAGATTCCATGGTTTAAGACAAAAATAGAATACTTGAAAAATAATTTCATGATAATAGCTATGATATTTCTGTAATCCTAATTAGTGAGTAGACATAGAATTATTCCTTCTATTAGATCATTCATTATGAATTGTAAATGTCATAAATATCTGTCACCTCAATAAGGGTAAAATATATAAATGAGGTTAAAAATGATATAAAATATCAAAATCAACCAAAAACAAGCCTTTATTGCATTTTATTGAATTTATTAAACCATTAAAACCAAAAATTCAAATATATTTAATAATTCCATTTTCACTTTATATTGAAATTTATGTTATTTTAAATAAGGAAAAATTCACAATGTCGCACTAATGATTTTAATATCACATACTTCATACACAATGATAAAAATAAGATACATTTGGTAATAATTTTTTATAAAATATGAATTATTCTTTATAATTTAAAATTAATTTAAATTTTTATTAATAAAATAATTCTCTTAAATTTTTACCAAATTTTGACATGGTGCTTTTGAAGGAATAAAATAAATAAAGTTATTGTTATTTTAAACTCAAAATATAAATTTATATGAGTGGGTTATATTGAATCATGAATTTTATATAAGAATATAAAATATTAGAGATATTTTTATGCTATATATTCAATTTAAATTACTACATTAATTTATATAAATCCAAATTAATTAAATAGAGAGAAAAATAATAATAATGTCATTTAATGTTAATAAAAATTAATATTTATTTAAAAACAATAAATTATTTAACGTGGTCATTTAGTATTTGAAATGGATTAAAATTTCATAAGTTACACATTTATGATGTCATTTTTATCATGTAATAAAATTTATAACCCTTTAATATTGATAAAGTTATTACCATAGTGAATTTTAAAATTAATTAATAAATGTGTCAATAAAAATATATAAAGTATAAATTGAAACCAAAACATATATAAATTTTATTTTAAGAAGTTATTTTGAACCAACACACTTTTTCCATATTAATTTCTATTTGTAATAATTAAACATGAGAGATTCATTTTTTATATTTTTTTATGTTTTTTAATTCCATTTTTTTAAGAAGGTGGCGCTTTGGTCAAAAGACAAAATCAAATTTATTAGAAAAAGGAAAAGAAAGATTACAAGAGTCTAAAAGACGGGTTCAAATTACAATCTTTGACTTGCAACGGAATCAGGTTTTCTGGGAGCTCATCCATCCAGGTTATTTCATGATTAATGCCTTTGATAGCGCAAGCATCCGCAACCATATTTTCTCCACTATAAGTATGAGTTGCAATGTAATTGACGTCATGGAGAGATTGGAGGCAGTTCATCAAGCGCGTAGTAATCGGCCAAGCAAGATGAAAATCTCCCTTCCAAATGGCTTGAACAATAGTAGTAGAGTCTCTCTCAATCCATAAATTCTTACACCCATGATGAAGAGCAAAATCAGTGTCATGAATAACACTTAGCATCTCAGCTTCTAGTGAGGATGCAGTACCACAGCCTCCAAAAAAGCATCCCACGATGTGACCATGATGATTTCTGAAGACAGCTCCACATCCCGCAAGACCTGGATTTCCCTTAGAGGCACCATCCACATTGATTTTAATCCAACCTAGAAATGGAGGTCTCCAGAAAATCTCAAAGGTGCGCAACGGTTTCAAGAAAATGGCCTCAACTTGAAGACGGTGAAGGGTCATAAAGTCCGCCACCGAATTGTTGCAGGAACCATTCTGGATCAAAGCGGCTTCCCGAATAGCGATGAGAATTCTCATTTTACCTGCATTAGTGTTGTGTGAGCATTTATTATAAAAAATAGAGTTTCTATCATAACAGATCACATGGATCAGCTCAGCAACCCCAGCTAGGAACAAATTTCTAATTTGGTGAGAGGAGTCCATAGCAACGCAACGTTTAATCTACTCATCAATATAGTTATAAACCGGCCATCTGCAATCAAAAGTGTCAAAAATATATTTCAAAAGAGCAGTGGCAGTAGCACAAGATATAAATAGGTGGTTAGTATCTTCTCTATGCTGATTGAAAAAACGAAATTTTGAACAAAGTTGAATACCAAAACTATCAAGACAAGCATCAGTGGGGACCCTATTGTAGGCAAGACGCCAAATGAGAGTGAGTATGGAAGGTTTAATCTAGGGCTTGTCAAAAACATTTATCCAGTTCAAATCATTATCAGTGTTGTGTAAGGAGTTATTATAAAACTTTTTGGAGTTAAGAATCCCATTATGAGAAGGTTCCCAAATCAAGAAGTCACACGAGGCAGAAAAGTGGTAAGAATAAAAAATTTGAACAATGTTTTCAGGAAGATTATCAATGTGAGAATTAAGCACATTACAAATGGATGAGTTTATGTATAGGTGTGGACTACTGCCTCCACATTAAGATAAAATTCATTTTCCAGAACCAGCATTAATATATTGTTAGTATTATGGTATTAATTTTTTAAATTGATGTCAATCTAAATGTTATATTTACTTGAATATGTAATCAAATGTACATTTTTAAACAAATATATATGTGACAGACAATAGCGGCATTCGTGTGTGTGTTTACCTCTACGAAGTGATGATTTTTTTTATTTTCCACTTTAAAGGATGGTAACAATTATATATTTAATGAATATATATGATATATTATTTAGTATTAAAATTTGAAAGATATTTTTCCTTTTATTCATTCCATTATTTGAAAAGTGAATGCATTTTTCAATTTTATGTTTTACCTACAATATCATTAAGTAGTGTAATGTATTTTTCTATATATATCACAAATGGATGACTAATAATTTATATATAATGATAATATGGTATATCTAAATAATAACTATATTTCTAAAAATAATTTATCCATAATCCATGTACAATTATTTAAACTACGTAATCAAATTACACATGGAAAACATGAAAAAGATAACATCTGTAAATAATGAATTTAATAAGGTGTTATAAATAAATAGGTGTCAAAATAATATAATTGGATCATATATTTTATGAATGATACATAAATGACTATGTTATTGAATCATAATAAATTTTAATTTATTGTAACAGATGATAATGTTAATTTTTTTGAATGTCTCACTTGACTTATTGGATTTATATTTAAATATAATTTTTATCTAGATTTATTATTATTGAATTTCAATTAAAGGAAATAATATGATTCCTTCATGATAAATACCAGAAAAGCTCAGCTAAGGGATAACCCCCTAACTGTTTATTAAATAAAAAGAATAATATAATAGTCAAGCACCAAAATCCAAAAACAAAGGAAATTACATGTCACAAAAACCATCCACATCTCAATAATCTTCCTCCATAGTAGTCGTTTCCCATTCCGAGCTATCATAATGCTTCAGAACCTTAGAATATTTCCTATGCAGATTCATCCGCTCCAAGGATAAGAGATCCTAATTGCTACTAGATGACCTCATGGCTAACAGCTTTGGCAGATAGGTGTAATCTTTTCATGACCTGAATCACAGTTGAGCGGTCATGATTTCTTGATCCCCACTCACCTTAGTCTTACCACATTAGACCACATCACTAAAATAAAGATTGATCATGCCACCATAGTTTTATTCATCACTCTCAAAGAAACTCCCCCATTTTTAATGGATAATCACCTACTGATATTTATCTTCCCCTCCACTACGCTTCTAGAATTGACGATTGGTGTCAATCACAACAAGACACCATGGATGTTACGGGGACTCCTAATTAACCAATGTCCCCTACAACACATCTCTCGATCCATTACCACCCCCTATCCATGAGACTCATGTTGAATTTCGATCAATGAAGTTTACTTATCCACAAGCACTTTCTACAACTCATGGAACTAAATTGGAGTAGCAATAGTGAAGCCCACATCCCCATCAATCAAATCCCTTCCTTGGACCCCCATTACTAACATCTGAAACCTCCATGGGACCACTGCCTCCATAAACATCATCTAGCATTCCATTAACCACATTCTCTTCTCCCTTACCCCAATTAATAGCCTGTTCAGTAGATACAGGTACACACCCCACTTGTTGTAGCTCCCTCACAAAACCATTAACACCTGTTGTGCATCCCCTTTTTCCAGAACCCGAAGCCTCATTTGCATTATCTTGAAGCACTGCATCACCCAACTGCAGGCCATGGGTAAGCCTAGTGAACACAAAAGGAACTTATTGATTTCAAGGGCCTCTTCATAGCTCCATGAAGGTACTGCAACCTAACTCACCGCATAATCCACAATTACAGAAGCCACACCGTCAGTAAACATCAACCTCATCCTGGAGGACTCGCCTACTCTCTCCCTCTGATTCGAAGGACTTCTGTTCATCACCTCAGAGAAAAACATCGATGCCATTTTCCCCACACTATATGAGATTATTTTAAGAGATGAACTTATGTAAAATATAATTTATCATAACTCATGTTATTTGATTCCTTTTTTTATTTCCTATGACGTCCCAATTTGTATTTGATTACATGCATTTAATATATGAATTTATCGGTGCGATTTACAATGGTTTATCATAAGTTCTTTGATCTTTTATGATTATGTTATCTTTATATATTCATAGATATCTCCATATTTCACCCTTACTGAGAATATGGTCTCCCTATTATTATGATTTCATTTACCAACGATACGGATAATTGTTTTATGTAATATATGACTAATAATTGTGGTAGTACTGAAAAACTATTTTAGAGACAATGTTGACTTTTATGAACTAGGTTTATATATCTCTTAGATGGTATTGAATATAATTAATTACCGTTGAGGCATGGATCATAATGTTATGTAATAAATTTTAATATTTTATGATGTAGGATATTTGTAAGGAAATCATGATTTCGTATAACAAAAATAAGATATTGATAATTTAATGGTGATTTCATTTTTGAGTTGTTTTTTAATTTCCAAGGGTCATAGAAATGTTTGAAGGATTTTTTGGAAATTTGTTTTATATTTATATATATTTTTGATTTTTCTAGGTTATAAAACAAATTAAAAAATATATTTGTATCCATTGAGAGTGATTAATTAAAATTATGGTTGATTATTCTAATTTTTCCTATTTTTATTAAATATAATGTTTGAATAAAAGTTATTGTTTTCTAATTTTTAAAATATCCATCATGGTAAGTGGGTTTTGAAAAAGGCATTTATATAACTTTTCAGTCATTTTATAAGAGTGTTGGTTTGTGAGAACCACCCAATTCTAATATATAATTTTTCTTTTTCTGTGTTTTTATTGATATATTCAGATTAGGTTTTGAAAAAAATGATGTTTTTCATGAATACAAGTCAGGTCCCGATATATTTTTAATACTTATAGGTCTAGTGGAGAGCTCCCTTGATGATATTGGGTTGTATTATAGTTTGATGGATTGTGTTAGCATGCAACATATGCTGGTAGATGTCCACTATTGGAAAAAATGAAGGACCATTTTGAAATGGTATATATGGTAGATCCCATGAGTCAAATTACATCATTGGTTGTTTTATGAAAGGAATTTCATTGATATCTTTTTAAATAACATATTTTTTAACATGTGGGGAACCATTGGTTGATTTGTTTTTATTTCATTCTTTATTTTCATTGTATGAATTTTGTTCCTCTTAATTTTTCTTTTTTTATACGTTTTCAATTATTTTTATATAACATATTTATAATTAATTAAAACATAATAATCAACTAAAAAGTGAATATTTTTTTTAATGTGAGTGATTATAAAATAAATGTTTCCAAACTTATTGGTTTCATATAAATGACCATTGGAGTAAGATATTATTAAAATTCCATATATTTGATGATTCTTCTATTACTTTTTTATGAATATGTTAATATCATATTTATTAAAATTATTTATTACTATATTGAATTAAACTATTTTTCTAAATTTATTTCACTAACCATTCCTTGAAATCCTATAGTGATGATTTTCTCAAACATTGCATATAAAAATGGGTACTTGAGGCTCTTATTATTATCTATCAATTGTTTGGTTGTGATATCTATTTTTTGAAACTAGATATGTTATGATAGTTTTATTGGGATATGGTGAGTGACCATGTTCCACTTGATGAACCTTGGTTGTTTTTGTTGTTTTTGGTCTTTATTATTGTATGTGGGTATATAATCATCATTGGCCAGAAACTACCTTTAAATGTATATCATGCTTCAATTGTGGGAGCCTTCATTGTGGTCTTTCAATATATAAATGTTTGTCACACAACATATAGTTTATCCATTTTATACAACTATATTAAATACCATTATATTTAATGTTTTCAATAGAATATTTTTTTATCATGTATAATTTATTTATTTCATAATTATTAAAATTTCATTATTTATCATATTAACCCTATGAGAGATAAATTCCCCTGTGATTATGTATATAAAATTTAAATTTATCAATTACCAATTAAAATTTCAACTATAACATATTCCTTGAATAAATATCTTCCAAAAATTACATATTCTTATCACATTTTCATTATATAAAACCTAAAAAAGATAGGTTTCTGAATTTTTACTTATGATAAATCAAAATTTAATTGTCCCATGATGGTATCCATAAATATTATGATAATTTATAAAAAATATCATGTAAAATTTTATATAATCCATAAATGTTTCATGATTCATATAAGCAAAGACTATTAGTAATACACATCATAAATTTATTTATTGAATCATAATTAAAATGTACTCTATATTTTTTATTTCTATTATCATAATTATATATTTTACGGGTTACACTATGTCAATCATTATTATTAATTATTCAAATTAATAATAATGTTTTTTATTAAAATTTAAATTACACTAATCATATACCACAAGATTTTCAATACATGTGCACGATAACGCCTGTTGTCATATATGAGGCCATACAATAGTCAAGCCCGTGATTATTATTTTTGATTTAGTACCCCTAGGTACATATATTCTAAAACCAAATCCACTTATATTAATATGATAAGTTTTTTAATTTTAAAAAAACCCACACAATACCGATTATACCAAATCCATTGTATGTTCTATTATACTTATCCTCAAATTCAATTTTAGGGTAATGTACCCTAATATATGATTTCATAAATATAGTTTCAATGGTTGTATATAATTTCCTTCTCATACAAAATATATTGAACACAACCCTTGCAGTTCAAAGCCATTTTCTTATACAATTACAATTGTACAAGATAAAATGAATCATATCACGGTGGGAAAAATAGTTTAGTAGTCTCATTAAACAATGGTCATAAAGGAATCATGCATTATATTTGAATATAGAAATAAAAACATAATTCTTTTTTAAATGTATCTTTAGTACTTCTAGATATTCCCCTCATATATATCTCAGTAAAATATATGGAATTTATGTGAAAAGAAAAAAAATAAGGGAGGGCTAAAATGCTCAGTAATAGTTAAATTAAAAGAATATAACATTAATAAATAGTAATAACAAAAAGGGAAAGCTATTTAATTGAACACACATTCCATTTAAATAAAAATATAGCATAAATAGAGAAGGATGAATCAATATAGAAAAGTAAATAAAAAACATTTTTTAAAATCAATAAAAAAGAGTAAATTGCAACAATATTTTTCTTCTATTAAAAATATCATGGATAAAAATAACTGAACCCATCTAAGGAACGGTTATATTATTGGACTCCAAGTTTCAATTTTATATAGATCCTTTACCATTTAAAACAATAATAATACATTTCAAAAGATAATATTAGAAACCCCTTTTAAATGAGGGTGGCCAACTAATTCATCTCATGACTCTACAGATGCATCAACGGAATAACATTAAATGGTATCCAACTCATGTCATTCCATTCCAAATAATTCATCATATATATCTAATAAAAAATTTAATTTATAAATAATGTTCCTTATTAGATATATGAGTTTATTATATAATGTTGAACATTCAATATTTTTGAAAATAATTAGACATTTTACAAAGATAGAAAAAAACTATATAGGATTTAGAAAAAAATAATATCCCTGACAAAGAATGATTTTATTTATAGTAAATTTAATGCCCAATGATCATTGAAATTGAATATTGTTAGGGGAATTTTATGACTTCAAAAATAATTCAAGGAATCGGATTTAAAGAATATACTTAGTGAAAATAATGATAATCCATCCATTTTTATAACAGTATTTTTATTAATACAACATATAACGCTTTTATTAATAATAAGGGTTTTTTTCTTTATAATACAGAAAGTAATTCAAAAAAATTTATAGGTAAATCTCATTTTTATTATAAAAGAATTTTTATAATTAATTTCATATAAAATAATATTTGAAAAATTATAAAAAATTTATACATGGGAACTTGTAAATGAAGCCTCAATGAAATGGCAGTAGGTTAATCAATACAGGCTATACAAGTTAAATAGAAAATTACTTCTAAATTTTAAAATGTAAAAAGAAGTGATTTGTTAGGAAGGCAGAAAAACTATTCTTTTCAGCAAATTTTGAAAAAACAGAAAATGGGTAATTATTTATTAAAAAAATAATGTTTAAATGGATGAAAACATTGTTGAATTATTTTAGAAAACCTAGTTTTGGATGAAAATAAGATTTTGACTGAAGATAGAAATAATGATTTTTTTTCTTAAAAATATTTTCTAAAATATCTTAAGTACCTAAAAGTGTAAAAAATGGAACTATTACTTGAAAATAATCATCAATATCTTGAGGTTAATAAAATTTAATTTTTTATTAAATTATGATAAGATATTTTCCATCAATTGAAATTCAATTGTAGACAATCTTGAATAAAATTAAATTGTGATGTAAACACTTGAAAATATCATAACATTGAAGTGAGACTAAAAAATGATTTTATTATATATAACATATATAAATACACGTAATATATTTTAGATAAAATAATAGAAAATTGAAAATATTTCTAAAAATAATCATAGAATTTTAACAACACCAATGAACTAATATAATCAATGAAAATGAATTGGGTTATGAAATGAGGAACAATATGTGAGAATTTTATTTCATACCCATTAAATGAAAAAATTAAAGTTGAAACATAAAATACCATGATTAATGATATATTAATTATATTATATGTAATGGGTATGTATATGCACATATAAAAGAATATGTGTGTTTCATATTACAATATGTCTCAATTATATGAAATTGAGAAAAATCCCTTTTATATCACATTCCTTTTTCTCTTACCTATTTGAACATCAGTAATGCTTATATTAAAGGTTTAGTTTCCAATAAAATTACTGCATTTGTTTTTATTATAATTTATGTGATCCTATTAAAATATATTATTACCCATTCAAAATAATATTTAATTATTTTCTTTTTTTTGGGTAATAACCTACATTGGGATTATAAGTATGTTACGACTTGTTATTTTTTGTTTCCATTAAATAGATCATGATTTAATAATATCCATAGAGTAATAAAAAATTTATATATTATGTTTATTTATTTAATATTTACTTATTTCATCACTAATTTTTTTGATATTAAATTAAATAAACCATTCATAGGGACGGTAGAATGTATGTACGCATTAACATTGATTCCATTTTCTTTTTATATTGAATTATTGAAAAATAATATATATATATATATATATATATATTGTCATTTTAGTATAATTTTAATTTCTTATATTACTCATATTTATATTAAAACCATCCTTAATAGATTACTTGTAAAGATTGAATAAATAACATCGCATCGGTAGGCGGTAGTTCACCATACACATGAGCAATATTATCATATTCCAATATTACAGAAATCATGATGGTTTGTATAATATATTAATTAGACAATTAAAATAATTAATAAATATTTTATATATAATATATAAACTATGAATCTTTAATTATTCTAATCCTTGAAAGGTTGTAATGAAATAACAAATGACATGGGTAAAGGAAGTGGTAGTATGTCGTACACGTGAATAATTATTTGAAAACACATTTTATAGGTGTGTGTTAATTTTTTGGTGGTATCATTAACAAAAAAATATAATTATTTGTAACATAAATATTTTTTATATAAAAATGGATTGATAATAATTAATGGTTATGGATAAGGAAATAAAATAAATACTCTTTGAAAATTTTTACCTACACTTTGGGTATCCACATTAGTTATGTACTGACTCCTTATATTGTTTTCATTAAACCAAATAAAAGGGTTCTAGGATTATATGATGTAATTTTTGGAGTTATATCGATAGGTCTACTATGATCTCAAGTGGTTTGAGGGGTGTGAATATGGGGGGTGGAGAAAGTGAGTCCTTTTATAATTATGGTGAGATGAAAAACTAAAATTTTTTGAAGGAAAAAATTCAATCGATGAGTTTTCATTTAAATTGTATAAATTAAATCAAAAATTAGATTTAATAGTGTATTACATCAAAATAATTTCATCCAATGGCTGTTCGAAAATATTCTCAGTCACATGATGCCTTATGTTAAATGCTTAGTCCCTTGGTAAACTCATTTTTCTATTCGTTGTTGTAATTTTTTTATTAATTTTCCGAAATCATTTTGGTAAAAAAATTAATCTAACCTTATAAAACGTTATAAATCATTATTATTAAATAAATATGATTTATTACTTAAAATTCGAAAAATACTTGTGGGACAGAAAATTAAAAATTAATCCCTCAAACATGACGAGATGATGAGTTTTTTAATTCAATATATACAAAATTATATATAGTTTATATATCTATATTCAATATAAAATTTATTTCAATGACATAAAATATGATTCTAAAATAATAATTTATCTATATTAAAATTAAAACTAATTTAAAATATAACTTATCATTTAATTTATATATATAAAAAGCCATTTTTTTAATAAAATTAAATATTATTCACCATTCATAATAAATTATACTTTTTAGAAAAAAATATAAACCCTTACGTAATTTTAAAGCTACACATTCCAATTTTTTTGTGGAATTAAATTAATAAAATTCTCATATTTAAATTATATGAAAAGTTCTCTATTAAATGGTGGAAAACATCATTTAGAAAAAATATATATTTTCATTCATAAAATTTAATTTGTTGTTTTCTACCTCATAATAATTTTGGATGAATAAAAAAATTATTTATTGAATCTATTATATAAAAAGTACACTAATATTATTAATTGGTATTAATTAAGTTAAATTATTAGGACAAAACAACTTTTGTGCATATTTGTTTATATAAAAATATTTCATTTAATTTCAATTTAGTTTTGTATTCATTTATTATAAATTCATAACAAATTAATTTAACAATATAATTTTTTTAGTTGGATAAGTTTATTCATAACAAACAATTTAATATTTATGAGTTAATTTTTATATTAAATAATAATAATAATTGTGGTCGGTAAAGCTTTGTCTTTCGTGTGACGCAAGCCATCGAAGGAAGTCATTGTTTCTTATAACGCAAGATAACATAGTGTCACATGAATTTAAATATATATCATAGATTAAATATATTTAAAATATTAAATATATTGTAATGTATTCTAATTTTATATTCTCTTCTACACATGTTGTAGTGTGTCACTCACACTATCGAATATTATATTCATATTTTGAATTTATAGTTTGTATCATTTAATGCATTCATCACTCTTTTTAGATAAACTCATGGCTGTTATTTATTATGTTGATGGTATTATATTTAGAGTTTTTTGATGTTTATATTATTATTTTCGTTGATAAAAACATTTTATGGAAAAAATTACACTTTTTTAGAAAATGTTGTTGTTTAAAAAACTATTTTATGTGTGCTTGTGTATTCTAGATAAAAAAATAGGGTGAATTTTTATATAATAAATCATGGAAGGTTATCGTGAATTTTAATTTCACGGATAATTTTAAAAATAATGCAATTAATTTAGGGAATAAAAAAACATCAAACAGAGGTGGTCTTTTTTTAATGGGAAATCTCCTAATAATGTAAAATTTTTAATTTATTTTGATCAATTGGTGATATTAATTAAATATGATATGTTATTTGAAGTGTTGTGTATTTAAAAGTAGAATTTTATAGTTTTGAGTAAATTCAATGAATGATGTTAAAATATTAAGGGGATATAAGTGTTAACTTTATGAAATAAGGTAAAGGGTGTTTTTTTTGATTTTTTTTTAATTTTTTAAATATTATTATATTGAGTATATTTTATTTGTTTAGAGTGTGTCTTCTAGTTAGTATTTAAATAATAGCATGTTATTCGTTCTTTGATCTAGTCTCTATGGTGTTTTCTATTATTTATATGGAGTGGTTTTTCCTAATAACAAATTGTAACCAAACATAATATTTATTGGTGGATCTAGAATCCTTCCCCCACATGTAATCCATATAAGTATTTATAAATCACCATCCAATAACTATTTTTCCTGATTGAGATAATTTTTTCGTATGGTTAATTAATAATATCTTCAGTTATCTTTAATCCCTTAGAGCAGTAAGGGTAATAGTCATGACAGTAGAAACTCGGTAGGTAGAATTTGAAATGGTAAAAAATGATTTTTTATCTGGATGAATATTTCATATTTAGTGTGAAGTATGAAATGGTCATGATTATGTTAGAATGGGTAGATGATTATGGTCCATCATCTCTATATAGGAAGAGATTTAACATTTGTTAATAAAGTGGATCATCATGTCAATTTATGTTATATTTTATAAAATCATTGAGATTGTGAAATTTGTGTTTATTATTAGACCGTGTATATATATATTTTTAAAATTTTTTTTTGGGAGAGGGGATCTCATGACTGAATTTTTTTATGATTATTTTTATAAGGTTTCATTTGCGGATTGTTTTATTTGTGTGGAATTTGAGGAATCACTGGTATTTGATAAAGGTTTTTTTGATTTTCTATTTTGGAAGTTATTTTTTTACTTGTGATTTTCCTATATATCTATGGTAGTGTTAGTTTTATAGATTTTTTTATAGAATGACTAGTTTCAGGTGAGTTTTGGTTGCTTGAGAGGCTTGTTGATGTAGGATATTTCTAATGAATTCATTCCATACATATTATTTTATTATAATGGTGGTAGGTTTATATTTATAATTTGTTCGGTAATCCCATGTGAATATCATTAGTTATATATATATTATCGACTTCTTATTATATTGTGTAGTTGAGGGTGTGGGTTTTTATTTTATATGGTGCCCATGGGATTGTTTCCCAGCTTGAGGCTGTATAATACCTATTGGGGATCCCTTAATCCATGTATTAGAATATATATATTATTACTAAGGTTATTGTGGGTTATGTTTTATATTTGGTATTATAATTAATGTATATGATGTATTGTGGTTATATAAAAATTATTAGGATTGTGGTTGTAGTATGTTTTCATGTTGAAGTATTTTTTCCTTCAAAATTTAAATATTTTAGATGATTTATAATTGTTGGGAGACATATGATAGTTTTTAATCCATTTTGAGACATGTATATTGTGTGTATAGTGCTTTTGTTTATGGATATGTCATGAATATCATGGTGATGGTTCATTATATTTTAAGAGTGTTCATTTTCTTGGTTTTTTTCCGACTCGACTATGACTATTTCCCACCCTGACACCAATTGACATGAGGTATTTCCATATCCATTCATTTTACTCAGTCAATTTCTATTAAGGATTTTAATGGAGTTGAATGTGGCATATTGGGGATAATTTTAACACTATATTGTCATTATGTGGTAGATTATAAATTTATGAGTATTTAATTTCGCTTCTAAATCATTAAAGGCACTTTTTGGTGCCGTCGAAAAAATAATATCAACCTGAGACCTTGTTTTGACCAATGAATTTATGATTTTTTGTGTTGGTGGGATGTCATTTTATATCTTGGTGACATATAGTAAGGATATGAGGCTATGCACAATCATAAACATATGCATCGTATATTGGGGAACTACTCTATCATTTAGTTCAATCAGTTTAACTATGATCGGAATTGCATAAGTGTTAGAGTACGGTTGAGAAAAGGATAGAGATGAAAGACACACTATAGTCCATTATCATCATTATCGTGGATGTTTAATCATTGTATTTTCATACAATAGGGTTGATTAGACACCATGTAGGTGGATTTATATGGGTTTTAGGGGTGTTTATAAATGTGGTGGATGTGAATAAGGATTACAAATATATATAATTTTACATTATATTAGGCCCTATCATTATACATTACTTAATCACGAGTTATGTCAAAAATTCAAATTGTGGAACTATCCAGGTTTAGTGTTATAGAGAATTTGGCTATAACTATTACATTAAATATCAAATATTACAATGTCGACACTTCTAATCTAACAAATTTTTAAAAAAATTAAAAAAAAATCCTTAAATAAAATCCAGAATTTTTTTCATGATAAAAATATTATTGAATTCTTTATTTTTTTACCCTTTCATATATAATGTGAAAAAAATGAAAATACAGGGAATGAGTATAAAAATCTGTGTAGGGTTTATAAAATAATGAATGAAAACATTAGACCATAAATACATACAAATCAATGAAATCACACTTTTCCCTCATAAAACATAATCTCTTTTACATAACTCACTAAATCAAAATATTTATGTATAACACTTAGAAATCATTAATCATAATGGTAACATGTCACACCCATAGCATACTTACATTGAAGATGTCACAACTTCATAGGGAGTTACCTTTGGAATACCCATCATAATATATTTCCTAAATCTCTTAGGAAAACGATTAATTTTTAACTCGTTTATGTTACACAATGCATTAAAAATATATATTGGGCTAACCCACCCTCAAGTTATCATGGAATCACCCTTATACATAAATAATTCCCATGAACAATTACATAATCATGACACATAAACCAAGCATAAATGAAAGATAACAACACAAACATTGCAATAACAATATATCAATTCATGATATTGTGATACTCAATGCTTAATCAAAACCATTTTCAATTAAAAAATATTTCTAAATAGTATATGGTATTTATTTTCCTTTTAAAAATATTAAAACTAATTATAGAAGCCAAAATATCAAATATTGATCATGAGGGAATAAATGTTTATGTCATTGTGTACGTTAATATGAATCAATCCTTTTTTTCATTTAGTAAAATTCTTAGAAGAAAACTAATACATTTGGAAACCATAGAATTTAATTAAATGGAAAATGGTATAATTATACTCCATACAAAATAAGGTCGTGTATAAACCAAAATATGCCTCTATATAAGGAGATTGAGATAAATTCCCTTATCATGTGTCCAACTCATCACATATGTTCCTTGTTTTTTCAGAATAATAAGGTTATGATAGCTTATAACATATTTAGAATCTTTTTAATGTCTATTATTCATTTTATATATCTTATTACCATGTAATAAACAATACAAAATTATTTTAGTTAATATAGGTCGTTTTGTTGATATTCAGTATTTGAGTCAAAAGTGAACGTTTTAAAATTTCCAATTTCCAAGTTGTTAAATATGAATTATCTCCATAATAATATTCATGATTTAAATATAATATATGTAATATATATCCATTAAATATTTATTTCTAATCATCTATGACATTTAGGGATAAGAAATGAAATTCACCATTCATAGATACGGTTAGTTATACGTATGCAATACAAGTACTTTCATTTCATTTTCAAATTTAAAATAAGGAAAAATAATGATACATAGGTATATTATAATTATATAATAATATAATTTGTTATATATGTTACATAAGTTCATTAACACCATCATTTATATGCTGTATGTATGGCATGAATGAGTCATATCACTTTGATGGGGCAGTAGTCCACACTTCCTCAAATTAAATTATCATATTTAGACATTATGGAAATAATAAATGTATTATTTAAATAAAAAATTAATCATAGATACAATATAAATCTAATATATGCAATATATAATTTTATAGAAATCATAATGGCCACAATGATTGGTGGTAGTGGAAAATTGAACAATCATCATTTTGTGAGATAGTAGTTTGTCATACACAGAAAGAATAGGATCGTATCCATTAGATGGAGGTGTGTGTAAGTTTAGTTCAATTAATTACCATAAAAATCCTATAATATTCAATATATTATTGTTTTTATCTCATAAATGAATAATAACATAATATAGAGTGAAGAAATAATATAATGCAAAGGAATCTTAGAGAAGATGTTACCTCTAAAACGTGTAACTCCCTTTGATTTGATCCAAAAGTCATTCATGAATTGTCTTATTACAATGGTAAGGAATCTATGAGGAAGGGAGGAACGTTGAGAGATTATTTGAGAAGAATTTGGTCAAGACATGGGTCTTGGTATGTGTGATTAAATTGTTATAGTTGATTAGATTTTATAAGTGGGAAGAGGGGAACATTATAAAGGTTTTGAAATAAAATTTTATTATAAATTTTTTATGGTTTGAAATGGAACCAATGTAATTTATTTCAAATATAATACGATTATAGGTTTAAAACATCTCAAAAAATAGTATTTAGACATGTATGGGTCACACATTTCACCTGATCTTTTAGCTATAACCCTTAGTTAACTAATTTGATTGTTACCATGTCTTCTTATATATTAATACTATTTGTTAAATATTGTTACTAAAAAATTACTATAGAACCTTAAATAGTTCATTAATGTTATTATAATCATTATATATTTTATTTTAAAGAATAATATAATTTTAGTACTATTATATAGTTTAATAAAATAAAATTTGTTTTAAAAACTCATTTAAACCATTTTTATTACTATTCATATCAGGATTTTCTAAAAATACATAAAGAACAAATTATTTCAAAAAAACATGTTAATTTAGAGATAAAAAGACCTAATAATCCATATAATTGGTGGATGGAATAAAAAGTTATAAAATAAATTTATTTTTTAATTTATAATATCATTTATTTTAATCATTCATTAATAAGGAAATCACTACATCATCATTGTATCATTGATAAATTTTTTATATGATGTCTAAAAATTACAAATAAAATATAATGATATGGAAGTAATTTTAAATTAATAATTAATATTTATAGTTTAATAGATCTAATATATAACCCCATATAACAATTTTTTTGTCAAAAAACACGTTTTTGTTACATTTTTCATTACTTTAAATTAATTCATATAAAATGTATTTTAAAAATCAATGTGGCTCTGTGGGGTCCCGAAATCGACCAAAGGATGACCATGGTCATAAATATATAATTAAATTCTATTAGGACCCATATTAGGGTAGTTTAATATTATTACAATATTATTTTATACACTTATTAAATAGATTTAAACTTTAACCATTGTTAATAAAATAATTACTGTAGTTACTATTCATAATGTCTAAAAATAAATGGTAGCTATTTAAAAAATTTGGACCTATATATTCCAAATAATGAATCCATTTTTCTATATTAAAAATACATATGTTTCATTAATTAATTTAAAATTAATTACCCTTATGAAAACCAAAAGGCACATTTTTTAATAAATTAAATGTGCCTAAAAATTTACATGTGTTTATGTCCAATTTCAATGTTAAATTACTTTCAATGACTAAAATTGTATATTATGGTAAAAATATAATCCAGTTACTCATAAAACCCAATAAAAGAAAAATCTAAATATATAAATATATTATTTTAAAAGGAATATTTGACTTACAATGTGTTATTTTTCTCTATTCTTTATAAAATGAACATTATCCGAAAAATCCTGTAATTTAATCCAATGAAAATTTGGTTTACCCACTTATAAAAAAGAATTTTATTTTTTAAAATATAATATAAAAAAGTGAAAAAAAACTTTAATTAAAAGTGGTTCTCCATGAAAAGGCGGTAAAATGACCATTTAAAAATATTTGATTATTTCATGCTTATAATCTAATTTGTTCTTATTTTAAGCCTCTAAAATTTATCAGATAAATGTAAAGTAATTTAAATAATATTTATAATCATATTGTAGTCAATTATATTCATTTCCACCAATAAAACTATTATTCTCTAACTAAAATTTAAAATAATAATAATAATATCTTATTTTTCGGTATAACTCAAATTTGTGTCCAAAACAAGATTTCAAAGAAAAATATTATTGCGTGTTTAGTACACATTTGGAAAAATCACCCCCAATATTGAAAAAATAATATATTTTTCATAAATATTAATATATATTAATATGTGTTATTCTATAAATACTAGGGTTGTCACACCCTTCCCCCCCTTTTGGAAATTGTGTCCCCACAATTAAATTAACATATCAAATACGTGGCGGTATTTATACATCATAGATTTTCCAGATTCCATTATCGCCTCATCTGGAATATTGTTTTTTCCACAACAATTTTACTTTAGGAATAATCTTATTCCAAAACACTTTCTCTTTTCGATCAATAATCTTGACTGATTGTTCCTCATAAGAATGATTCTCTTCCAACTAAAAAACCTCTAAAGTCAAAACATTATTCAGATCTAGAATATAATTTATCAACATTGAAAAATGAATAAAATTGTTTACCTAGGATAAACATGGATGTAAATCCACTCTATAGGAAACTAATCCAACATTCTATAGGATATCATAGGGTCCAATGAACCTTGTACCCATCTTTCCATTCATACCCAAACACATCACACTTTTCCCTGCAGAAACATTGAAAAAAGAAAAGATCACATTCCTCTATATAAATATTCTTCCTCTGGTTTCCCACATAACTTTTCATCATGCTCTAATCTATTCCCAAGTGCTTCTGAATCATCTAAACATTTTCTATCATCTATGCTATAAATTCTGGTCCCATAATCATTATTCCAAATACATCATCCCAAAAAGGTATTGTTTGACACCAATTTCGATATAATTTCTCAAATGGTGCCATCTGTATACTCGAATTAAAACTAATATTATAAGAAAAATCATCTAAAGAAAGATATTGTTTCCAACATACATGGTAATCTATTGAACAAGAAAGTAACATTTCATTTAAGGTATGAATTTTACATTCTTACTTTTCATATGATTTTAGAAGAAATTTTGTACTAAAATTTAATTTTGTACCTAATGACACTTGAAGGACCTTCTAAAAAATACAAGTGATCCCAGGATCATGATCTGATAAATGGAGAGGGGAACTATATGTAACCAAAATATCTCTTTAATATACAATTGAGAATGATGATCTTGAGAAAGACTATCTAGAATGGGAATAAAATGATGATATTTTTTCAATCAATAAAAAATATCCCAAATTGCATTATTAGCACAAGAATATACATGTAATCTCACTAAAAAAACCACAGAAATTTATTCCAATTTCCACTCTAGAATTGGAAAAGGATGAAGCATCACTTTTCGTAACTTTTTTTTCTACATTAAACTATTGACATGTTAATCACTTTACAGTATTGTCATCAATATCTTTTTTCATTCCATCCCATGAGTAATAATCCCAAATATATTTGTACATTTTAGTAATGCCAGGATGAACTTAAAACAGAGAACTATGAACTTGATATAACAAATTGTTCATCATCTTTGAATCACAAGGCACACATAACCACTTTTGAAACCTCAAAACACAGTATTTATCAATGATAAATTCATGTAACATTTCCTTCTGAACCAATTCTACCATTTTCAATAACTCATTGTCTTCTTTATATGGTTGCATTATTCTCTCTCTTATAAACTATTCTAATGAAACCTGAAACAAAAAAAATGTATTTCTTGAACCAACAACATCCATGAGAATGTTCATCAAATAATTAATCATTGTGTCCACTTCAAAACTCAATGTGGTTAATGTATCATTACTCTTTCAACTCATAAAATGAGCCTCTTTATTTTCCTTTCTCCAACGGTATTGGATATTGTAGTCATAATCCTTTATTAATTATAACCATCTCCATTTTATCATGTATAATTCATTCTGTGTGAGTATATAATTAAATATTTTGTGATCAATATATATTTTAAAGTTTATTCGATAAAAAAGTTGCATATGAATTTTTAAAGAAAAACAACATAAGTTAATCCCAAATCATGGGTAGGGTAATTTAACTCATGAGTTTTCAACTAATGTGAACCATATGTAATTACCTACAAATTATGCATTAGGAAACAGCAAATTCCATCCAATGAAGAATCAAAAGAGATAATGAATTCAAAGTTTCTAGAAGGTATATCCAAAACTTAAGTAGTCACTAATCTTCGATGAAATTCATGAAATAATTCATCACATTCTTTGGTCCATATGATATTAACACCTTTTTGAGTTAACATAGTCATTGGGATAGATAACCATTAAATATATTCAACAAATATATAGTTGTAATCTTATAAACTAGGAAAAATACAAATCACGGTTATATTTTTGGGTCTTTCCCATTCATTGGCAACATTTCTTGGCAGGATCAAAAGTTTTTAAATATTTAGAAATAATGTGACCAAGGAATGAAATTTTTTGTAACCAAAACTCACAGTTTCTGAATTTCCCATACATTTTCATATCTTTTTATTCTTTCAATACATCCCTTAAATGAAATTTCTAGTCCCCACTTATTTTATAATATACCAAAATATAATCAATAAACAAAACCATACACATATCCACGAACTCGTGGAAAATTAAATTTATAAGATCCATGAATATAGAAGGTGAATTTGATAATCCAAAAATAATAATTGATAATTGATAATTTCTATATCTTCTATGAAACATGGTATTTCTAATGTGTGATTCCTTTACATTCAACTTAGGGTACCCCAACCTCATGTAAATCTTCAAAAAATTCTGAGCTATTTGGAGGTGATAAAACAAATCATCTATATGAGGTAAATGATACTTTTTCATAATTGTTTTGTAATAGAAGGATCTATAATCAAGGATATGTATTTTTTTAACATTCTTTCTCTTAAAAAAACAAGATATATGTACCAAATAGTGATAATCTAGATATAATGAATCATTTTTTATAAATCATGTTATTGTTTCTATAACTCTAAAAGTTACATTTGAGCCATTCGATAAGGGAGTTTTGAAATTGGATTAGCATTAGTAACTAAGGAAACTGTGAATTCGACTGCCCAATCTAGTATTATTATAGGAAACTCATCAAAAAAATATCAATATACACATCTACCACTGACATATCATTAATTAGAATAGTAACTTTGTTTTAAAAAATATTTGTAATGTAGCCTTCATTTCCACCATTTACAAGTCTCTAATATTACTAATATTTTATAAAATTTATGGGTCCATTATAGTACACAAACTAAACTTATTTCATTAATGAAAAGTCTTTATCTCTATAGTTAATCTTCACATGATAAACAGAAATCCAATCCATAGTAAAAACAACATCAAACTAAAGTAGAGGTAAAACAATAAAGTTTTTTGGTAGATTATTTCTCCACACAAGTGTATGAAGGTTATTATAATTTATTTATGACTCAACATTTTGTCCAGGTGTTTTTACCCCTAGATAAAGATTCATATCTTCAGATTAAATTACAAATTCACTAGAATAAATCTCAGAAATGAAAGAATATGTAGAACCCAAATCAAACAACACATTGATATAATCTGAATAAACAAACAAAGTACAAGATACTACTTCATTTGATGGAATAACATATAATGATATAGTTTCAATGGATTTCACCACACCTTTATTTTTGTAGTAGATATTCATTCCTACATTTGAGATCTTAATTAGAAACGCATTTTCATAATGTCCCATTTCATTTCAATTAAAATAATTTACTGACTATAAATTAGATTTTTCCACACCATTACCCTGATCTTTATCAGTGATATTATGATCCTTATGTCCTATTTTAGCCCATCACAAGCACTTACAATAATTCTAAAGGCATTATATTGTGTGATTTTTACCACAATAGTAAAAAATTGTAAACTTATGTTTCTGAACATAAGAATTTTTAAAAGAGTACATACCTATAGTTTTCCACCTCGACCTCTTATTTTGGTTTTTTATAAACACATAATCTTTAAAAAAAACTCTATTTATACCTTCTCTACACATCATTCAAGTTTTTCATAAATTTTGAACTTATGAGAAGCTCAATCCCTAAGATAATTTGGATTTAATATTGAAAAAAATATATTGATTTTAATGTCAAGATCCCTTATGAAATTTGGAGAATACCATTCTAGTTGAGTGAGTTTTTATTTATAAGTATCCACAATGTCATCCCCCCTCCTCAATTATATGAATTTATTTTCCATCCTACGTCAAACAGCCTTAAGAAAATTTCTCTCGAGGAACAGTCATTTTAATTCATCCCAATCAAGAGCATAAATATCCTCACTATCCCTGATATTGTTTACCATCGACAACCACGGATCAGACTCACCATCAAAACGGTTAACATAACCATTATCCATTTTATTTTCTGAACACCCAAAGTAATTTAAAATCATTTACAGTGCATTAACCCACACTTCAGCTAGCACATGGTATGATGATCCTCTAAATGAGATGGGATGTTTCCTCATGAAATACTCCACTACTGACATGTTCCTCTATGGTAGATTTGGATGATCTCATTCATGGATACCACTACTATTAATATCCCGAGTCAACTATGTCTTCACTGCAAAAAAATATTCAGTTCAGATTCTTACATTCACATGTGGCTGATTTGGATGTTTGTTTTCCTCTTGAGGTCGTCTTATAATATTTTCCCAGTTTTCTCTATAAAAACCCATTCTAAACACAAAAATATATTAATTGAATCAACACAGTAATCTTAAAATTCCATATCAATTGAATCATATCGTAAATTAATATATGGATATTAATTGAACAATATCCCAACTCCTAAATTTTTATAATATGGCCTATAATACCAATTATAAGGCCCCATATTTAAACATTACTTAATCATTAGTTATGTCCAGAATTAATATTGAGCATCTTTTTTGGTTTACAATTTAGAGAATTATGCCATAACTATTACATTACATATAAAATATTAAAATTTGGGCACTTCTATTCTATCAAATTATTTTCACAATAATAAAACCTCCTTAATAAAAACATGAATTATTATTTTCTGATGAAAATAATCTTCCATTTTACGTTATCATTACCTTATTTATACACTATGAAAAACCTTTCAATGTATTTGGATGGCCAAAAAAATCTCATTAAAGCTAATTAAATAAAGAAAGGAAGTATTTTTCCATAAATACATACAAATAAATGAAATAACACTTTTCACTACTAAAACATAATCTCTTTAACATACCTCATGAAATCATAATATATATAATAACAAATAGAAATCATAAAAAATAATGGTAACATTGAGAATCTATAACATATATACATTTTAACTTTCACAACTACATATGGAGTTACATTTGGAATACAAGTCATAGTATATTCCGTAAATCTATTAGGAGAAACATTTATGTTTAACAAATGTCATGTTACCCAATTCATTGGAAATCTATATCGGTTTTAAACTCCCTCAGTATCTCACATATACAACCATATACATAAAAAATTCTCATGATCTATAACATAATCAAAACACTTAAAACAAGCATAATGAAAATATATAATTTTCCATATTGAAATCACAATATATCCTTTCAAGATAATGACATACTAAATAATTTCAGGAAACCATTTCCAGTAAATAAATAAATAAAAAGGGTATATGGAATTTATTTTCATTTTAAAAACACTATGTATGGTTTTGAAATCCACAATATTAAATAATTCTCATGGAAGAAGTAAGGTTGTTCTCACTGTGTAAGATAAAAAGAATCATTCCTTTTTTCGATTAGTAAAATGATTTTTAGAAAAATATTCCTTCTGAAAACAACTTAATTAAATTAAAAATAAATTATTAAAATTTTACATTATACAAAATAAGGTCATTTATAAACCAAAATATGCATCAATGAATGGAGATTGAGAGGAAGTCCCTTACCTTGAGTCTGACTCATCATGTATGTTCCATGTTCATCCTGATTAATAAAACATAGTTTATTTATACGTACTTAAATACCTATTTTCAACATTAATTATTACTTTTATATCACTTATTACAACATAATAAACATTATATTATTATTTATGTTAATATCCGTCTTTTTTTTGATATTCGGTATTTGAGTCAAAAGTGAACTTGTTATAATTACAAATTGTCCATGACGTCAAAAGTACATTATCTTCCAAAAGATATTATTGATTTAAATATCATATATATCATTTATATCCAATTTATTTATATATTTATAATCATCCATTAAAATTGGAGATAAAAATTTAATGCACTGTTCATGGAGATGGTATGACGTAGATACACATGAATGCTACTTTCATTTTATTCATATTTGGTGGAATTAAAAATAATTTTTACATAGCTAGATTATTTTTATAGTATTATATCATATTTTATATAAATTATATAATTTCACTAGAACCATATTTTATAAGTTCCATGTAGAGAATGAATGAATTATATTAAATTGAGAGGGCTTTAGTATACACATCCACAAATGAAATTATCATATTTGCACATTATAGAAACCATAAAAAGTATTCACTAAATAAAAAAATTATTCATAGAGGCAAAATAAATATAATATTTATCATATATAAATTGTGTTCCATCATAATGGCCACCATGATAGATGATAGGGTAAAATTGAACAATCATTATTTTGTGATGCAGTAGTTCCCCGTACACATAAACAATATGATAATGTCCTTTAGATTATGGTGTTAGTAAGTATAGTTTGAATCCTTATAATTAAAAAATACTATTATATTTATGTGGAAGGAGGGGATTAAGTGAACTTATTTAGTAAGAATTTGGATGAAAAAAGGGGCTCTAGATGTGTGATTAAATGGGCAGATGTCATGCCCTGTTATAAGAGGGAGGTGGGTCTCTTTATGGAGGTATTGAATTTTTTTTTTATAAAATATTTTTTAAATGGTTCCAATGTTATTTTATTCAAATATAAGATTACGTTGGGTCAAAAAACTCACATCCAATTCGTTTTAGATAAGTCTAGGCTATAAATTTAACCTTATCTTTTTACATTAACCCTTAGTTAACTAATTTTATTCTTACCATGTCTTTTGGTATATTCCAACTATACTTTTATTATATTTACTATAATATTTAAAACGAAACTCCAGTGGTTCAATAAATAAATTTTAAAAATTATTTAAGTAACTTGGTGAAATTTTAAATATTTAATACTATTATATCATTTAATGAAGAAGTTTTTTTAAACACATTTATGTCAATTTTTATAATATTCATATAATGGATTTTTAAAAGTACATAAAAACATGATTCATTATAAAACCAACATTAAATTAAATAAAACAATTAATACCCATTCAAAATTTTTTGGATGTCATAAAAAGATATGAAATATATGTATTTTAATATTTATATACTCATTTATTTAAACAATTCATTAATAAATAACTCACTATAACATCAATGTGTCGTAAATAAATTTATTTATATGATGTCTAGATTTTATAAATAACATAAAATGATATAAACAATCGTTTTATCTTTCTAATTACCATTTATAGTCATTTGTATCACTTATATAACACCATATAAAAATCATCTAATTAAAAAAAACATGTTTTAGTTAAATCTTTCATTACATAACATTAATTTTATAAAATGTCATTTTTCACATCAATGTGGCTCCATGGGATCAAAAAATACACCCATGGATGCCCATGGTCATAAATATATAATAAAATAATATTTGAACATGTGTTAGGGTAGCTTAAAATTATTATAATATTAGTTTTTACCCTTATTTATCAGATTTACCCTTTAACTATATTAAATAAAATAATTATTGATGATACTATTCATTGTGTCTAAGAAAAAAAGTCAAATATTTAAAAAATTTGGACCTCATGATTCCAAATATGGAATTAATTTTTCCAATCCAATACAGAATAGTTTCATTAAATAATTAAAAATTAATTCATCCTTTCATAACCAAAAAACATGTTTTTTAAGAAATAAAAACTACCAAGAGATTGACATGTTTTTATGTCCAATTATAATGATAAATTACATCCAATGAACCAAATTGGATTTAATATGAAAAATATAATCCAATTAAACTTAAAACCAATTAAAAGGACTATTTAACTATAAATGAAAACTTGAAAAAATGATGTTTTGACTTAAAATATTGTATTTTTAAATATTTATTAAAAAATAAACATTTTCAAACAAATAGAAAAATTTCTTCCAAAGTATATTTGGATGTCCTTATTCTAAATCATAATTCTATTTATTAAAATATAACTTATAAAGGTAAAAAACTATACATAAAAATGGTTCTCCACCAAAAGGCGGTTAAATTATATTTTACAAATATTAGAGTATTTAATGTTTAAAATCAGATTCGTTCTTAATTTAAGCATCTCAAATTTATTATATAAATATAATTTCATTTAATATACATGTATTATAATATTTATGTTACTAATTTTCATTCACATCAATACAATGGCTATGCGATATCTTCCATTTATAATAATAATAATATTATACTATTTTTCGGTATAACTCAATGTTGTGTGTAACGTAGGATTTCAAAGAATCTCGTTGTTTTGTGTTGAGTATGCTATTAGAAAAAACCTATCATTTATTGTAAAAATAATATCTTACTCAAAAAATTAATACTAATGAAAAAGTATTATTCTATAAATCCATGGGTTGTTACACGTGATGTACACTACAGTCTATTATATTTACTACAAGATGAAGGTGACCCTATCTCATGGAGATAAGGCTACACAATATAGATAAGAATATAGGGTCCAAATAACCTCTTCCATTTTAAATTGATATATATTTTAGTCCATATATAATGTTGCAATATATCATCCCTATGCAGTGTTGCATCATAATGATCCATACCATACAACCACCCCCATATGCTATGTTTTTTTAATTGTGAATGTAACCTTTTACACATGTTGACATTATGGGTTTCTCCTCAAATTCTATTTTCTCCTTTTTAGACCAAGTGGGTTTTCCTTGGGAGTCCTTCTTCTATTTCAACTTTATTTTCAGCCTCGAATATTCAATTCAATTAAAATCAATCGATATAAACCACTCCATTCTTCATCAATTACATTATTATTTCCTTCCATCCCACTATCTCTTAGTTTTACTTCCTTGTTTGTGTATTATACAGTGAAGGAAAAGTATTTTAGATTTCCATAAAATGATTCAAACTCAATTTAGTTTATTTTTTTTGTACTAAACTTTTTTGTAATTTAGTTTAGGTAATTATATTTTTAAATATGATGACATATACCTTAAGAACACAATAAATATATAAATTTAAAAAGGAATTTCAGTTTTTTAGATTTAGAGGATATATTAAAATTATAGTATTAGAGATATTGTTCATAACACTAATAAAAACCCAGATATTATAATGTAGACACTCTGACATACTATTATTTTTTAACAAATATAAAATTTTTATAATGAAACACATTTACATTTCATTAAAAATCATCATAAATTTCATATATTAAATTTATATAAGTTTTTACATTTAAAAAAACTCTATGAAATGTTTTCAAACCATGGGTTAAGAAAAAATTTATCAGTAAGGGATATAAAAATGAATGTAATATACACGTAATTCAATTTAAAAACATGATATCATAAAAAAAGTTTTACATTATCATACTAAAAATTATATCAAATAATTATTTAAATATAAATGAAATAAAAAATAATGAAATGAAAATTATTAATCACTTTATAAAAAAAATATAATGGAAAAATCATAATCATACTGATTTCATAGAACACATGATAACACTAGAGAACAGTTTATTGAAACATACTATCTTACCTATAATGGGAATAATAATTCTTTTAAACAAAATAGATTATCTTTTGAAATAATATTATTCATATAAAAACTCATTTGAAGGAATAGAAATGATTTTTTGGTAAATTGAATCATCATTTTCATACAACTCTTACAAATGGAATAATCATCGAAGTAAAATGAAATAATATATTAGGAGATACCATTAACTGGATAACACTATAAATATTCCCAATTCATTAAAGATCTATATTGTTCTAACCATTCATTGTGAGATATATATTTATATATCATCATCATATATAATTTTCATGTACTATGACATAATAATAACACCTGAAATCATTCATTTCCCCAGTCATTATCATAAAAATATTTGTTTCACCCATATGAAAAATAATTATGGATGTTAAATTATCCATTATAGTTATAACGCATTTTGAACCTACCAAAATAAAAAAAAGATGGTATTTATTTGAAGAAAAAATTTAATCTTGTGATGTAGTCCATTTATAAAATAGTGGTCATGGAGGTTATAAAAAATTGTAAAAGTATATATTAATTATAAAATTAGATTTATGTTTTTATAAAAAAAATTAATACTAAATACCTAAAATTATTATTTTTGGAAACCATTGAAAAATTATTAGAAGTGACATAAAATTTCATATATAACCCATTTATTTACAGATATATAAAAATTAAAAGAATTTTATTAATATTGGCATTGATGTAAACTATTTATAAAATAAATTTTCAAAATATTTTAAATGATGAATTTAATATAACGGGTCCCTTAACTGAAGTCTGAATCATCTAAAACATTATTTATCATCAACGATAATAAAATTATGTCAATTATTCAGTTTCATAAGATATTTTTTCTTATTTAATATCCCTTGAATTTAATTTTTTTCCATGTTATTCAAATTTACATAAATATATTCACATAAGGTGTTTGGATTATATTTAGATCATATGTCCAAAATTACATTGGAAGGTTGAATATGGTCAAAAAGTTAATTGTACCATAAAATATAAATTTAATAATAATAAAATATCATGTTTTATAAATTATTTATACTATATAAATAATAAAAGATATATGGTTAATAAAATTTAATTATTTAACAATAATGAAGATTGTAGGTTGTATGTATAATGGATTGATACTTCAATTTTCATTGAAAACGGTTGAAATAAGTTAATGAATATTTAATATTTTCATAATTATGATTATTTAAAATATTTCATATTATTTATTTAAATTAAAATGTATATATTATCCATGTAATATAGGGTTAAAAATAATTTACATCACATCATGAATGATGTAGTCCAAATGAGCACATGAACTACAATATCATTTTCAATTGGATGGAAAATTTATAAAATAGATGACATTATATCTTTAAATAATGAAAATTATTTTGGAAAAAATCTATATATATATAAAGAAATATATATTAAATCCATAAATTTTCCCATCTATTTGAGGTGGTGGTGTAAAAAATATATATTTGCTCGCTTGGCGAATGTCTATCGTATACATGACTTATTCTTTGTCTCAGTATTTTAATGAATAAGATATTAATATATGTTACGAATTTAACATAAAAAATTTAAATAATGGTAGATAATAATATTATTATATAATAATGGTTATAATACATTTAAAGGATTTAAAAAAATTAAAAAAGAATATTTTATCAAATGGTGTTGCTCTTCTTCAATATTAGTATTTTTGTTATACCTTAATCCATATATGGTTGGTATTATTCAAAAAATAAGACATCTAGATTGTGTGAATGATTTTATGAAGGTATTTTGGAAGGTAATTGATTAACTATATTGATCATAAGTTATGATTGTGTGGATATAGAAGGTTCCCTTTTATAATTGAGTGGAAGGGTACACATGGAATTAACTTAAATATTAAATGATATATATATATAATAATTTAGTCATGTGGCATAAAAGAACCCAAAATTTAAAATATAATATGTATAGGGCCTATGTAATGTAAAAAAATATTTTTTAAAACATTCATATGTAATATAATCCTTATATCCTAGTCAAACCACTATAATCTCATTTATCATTAATTGTTTAAAAAAAAAATTTCAATGATAAAATATTTATTAGATAAAAAAGTGTAAAATTGAAAAAATTATTTACATTATGATTATAAATTAGGAATCCATTATATTTGGTTCATTTTCAATGGGTTAATATAATTCCATTTAAAATGATGATAAATAAATCATTGACATTTTTTGGAAACTACATGTCTTGAGAAAAAACAATACATTGAAATCAAGAAATAATTATGATTCCCTTAGTATTTTCTAGTAATATAAAAAAATATTAATATTTGATTTATATATTTTATAATTTTAAGATCTAATGGGATCATCCATAAATTTCATTAAATGTAATGACACAAAACTAATTTTAATTTTAGAAAATATATACCATATCTTCTAAAAAGACAATATTTAGTTCCAAAATTCATAATGAGGTTCTAAAATACATGATCTAACTCCCTAAATATTTATTATAATTTAAACAACTAATTTAATAGGATGAAGTCACGTTTTTAGTAAATTCAAACCACTATCTTTTTAGTTTATCCACTAGTAAACATGTTTTACTTATTAATATGTTATCAATGCATTTTACTCATTATAAGTTAAAAAATACAGAATATGTGGAAAATTTATCCATGAATGGGCAGTGATTTATTTTTTAAACAAAACACATATCACTTTTCAAAAATATTTGGTTTTTAAAATTATAATTTAATTTAAAAAATATTTTTTATAACATATTGTTAATTTAAATTTTCATGACTAATTGTTTACTTTTACTTTAATTTTATTGGGATAAAAAAGGAATTAATATATAATCCTTTCACACACCCCTAATAAATTATATATATCAATAATATTATTAGGACATTATTAATATCCATAAAATATTACACATTGTTTTTTTATAAAATCTTACATGATTTTTATAATTTTTGGAGAGTCATTATGTCAGAGTAGTGTATGAATTTAGAGAATTTATTTATTCACTAAATATTATAAAAATTAATATAAAATAGTTGTTAATAAAATTAAATAACAAGTTTTACATTCTTTAAATATGTATATTTGAAAATAAATATTTCATGACAGAATATTTAATATGTTATTTTAATTTTCATTCAATGTAGAAGAATGAAAGAAACATCTAAATAAGTCATATTTTAAATAATTTAATGAATCATCTTTTCTGATAGGAAAAAACTCATTTTTTGGATTAAATTTCGTAGTGTGGCCCTTATAATGATACCTAATGGGTTTATGGTTTTCATGGAGTTTTTGGTGTTCTTTTGATCATGGAGACCCAAAATATTGAATATTAGACTATACCACCAGGTTTTGAGAAATCATATCGACTAAACTACACAATTTCTCCAATTGCAATAGGTGTTTAATAAAGGGGTAGGGGGATGCGAGGTTTATCTATAACCCTTCAAGATCATCTTTATGTCATGGATCTTTATAGAGGTTATTATGATTATGAACTTTACAAGGATTTCTCACGGCTATCCACACCAAGTGCCACACCTATGAGGGGCCCTACATTAGACACTAGGTGGAACATGTATTTGAAAACCATGTTGCCAAACCGTGTGACCCCATTTTTATGGGTGAACTTACTTTTTTCCCTTAATGATATTGTAACTCAATTTTCCTCTTTCCCATCTCATTTTCATTGCACTATCATGGTTCATATACTAAGAGATATCTTTGGAGAAAACCTATGAATTTTGATTAATACTCAATTTGAACTCCAAATCAAACATCATTGGTCATGTTTCATATACATCAGTAAGATATTAAATCCACATACTTCTTATTTAAGTAGATATTGATATCACTTGTGCTACATAGGTGCAATATCATATAACTTATATTCAATGTGTTGGATTGTATTCATTTAAATTCCAAACAACAACAAATATGAAGATAATTTTGGATGAGGAGTCATCTAGGACATAAAAAATAGTAGGTCTAGTTGTTTTAATTTATTGTTTAATTGTTTTAGTATCCTCTCTGTTATAATTTACTCCATAAACTACTGCTCATTTCAATAAATGTTTTATTTATTTTTTAATTATTTGAACCATGTTTTTATAGTCCCATGGACCATTTCCATGCTATTACTGGAATTTGACCTATTTATTTCCTTTTTAGGTGTGTTAATTATTTTTCCCACTATATTAAAATTGTATGATTGATTGAACACACGAATAGTGTTTGAATTAGCATCTGAATAGATTTTATCTTCATATATAATTATTGAGATTAATAAAGAAAATTTTATGTTCATGTAATGAACCTGTTAATGTATTTATATATATTAATTAATTAAGTGGATTGTTTAAATGTTATGGAAATGGGTGGAAAGTCCACGCCTCTTGTTATATAATTTTAAAATGTCAATTATATAGAATGTGATTCCCATGTTTATAATGGGATTGATTATTATATTTCCAAATAGGTTAACCCTAATGATATTATTATTTTTTTGAATATTCCATTGATATTTGGGGTGATCTATTTTTAAGGGGCCTATTATGAATGTTTATTTTCACACCCATATGTTAGGTGTTGAGTTTGATTTTTTATCACTGTTATAATATTATCAGTATTATGGGAATGTCGTTCCATGTTCCCATGCTTTGAGAATTTCTAGTGATGTATCGCCCCTATCTCATGTGTTGTTATGGAAATATTACATTATCCATGTAATTCAGAGCATGTACCATCTACCTATTCCTATAGCTAGTTACAATGTTTAGAATGCTTAAGTTACAGACATGGTCTATCCAACAACTAGTATATCAGTATATGCCATCTATTGTCCTTACATACTTAGTGAAAATAGTTTGAAATAGTTTATAAATATATTATCTATATTATCTATATATATAAGTTTATTCATCCAACTTATATAGTTCTATGTCGAATAAGGTAAATCCATTCATGTGTCTTGTATCAACCTGAGAGGGTTGGTGTTATTTATTCTGATTATTTTATTATTCTTTATACATGAACACTATTTTTTCAATGTAAGCAAGTTGAATTATTTCTAGACATAGATGGTGGGGGCCTACATGGATTTTATCTTGTACCATATTCAAGATGCATTAGGTTATTGAGTATATTAATTGTCTATATGTATGGATAAGGGAAAACACCAGGTTTTATATTATTGATTAATTTTCTTATAGTTTGGAGCATGGGAGTAGAGGACTAAGCATAATCCCGGGATTTCCAAGGAACTGTCTTTTGGATATTAATATATTTGAATAAATTACTGTTACTTTACGTCACAAGATTCCCTTTTATATATAAGCATGACATGAAATATCATGTATATAAATTGGACTACATGATTTTTATATTATTACAAATGATTGGTTATTTACCCTTCCATAGTTTTCTATGATATCTATTTGTGTTCTTGTTTCTTCTATAGTGGGTTACTGGTGCAATTTTCATTTTGATTCCTTATAAGATAAATCCATTGTATTCCCGTTGATTACATTATCAACTATAAAACTATGATATGAGGGTATAGTCTCTACAACGTACTATGTTAAAACATCACTACTAGTCGGAATCCAATGGAATATAGGATGTGTGAATAAGGCCATGTGAACATCCAGCTAGGGGGATTGGATAAGTGGAACCTGGGATGGGATGTAATAATGTCATATCAGATTTATTTACTTTACTTTTGTGTTTAATATTTTGTTATTGGATAGGATACTATGAGGTAATAGAATTTCCCAAATTTATAGTTTCGGTAGTAAAATACTAATGTATAATGGAAACCCAAATTACATGGGATGGGTAATTTCCATTATTTTCTATATCTACTAAAGTGTTTACAATTTCACTATTTTGTGTCGTACATGTCATATGATGTTATATTATTAGTTTTATTATAATAGGATTCCATTTACAATGCCCAGATTAAATGATTTATTATCTTCCCATACATCAATATTTTCACAATAAGACTAATATTTCATATATTTATCCACTACTCATTTACTTTTAACATCCACTTGTTGTTTCATATTACTAATGACATGATTATAATATATATTATTGTAATGAAATTTCATTGAGGATAGTGAAAACATAATTTAATCTTAATGTATATGACATAACCAAACAATGATTTCCTACATATGATAAATCATCCAACAGGAGTTCTCTGTTACAGAAGGCTTATCCATGGATAATTAGTCATATGGGTCAAAACATGGTATGGTAGGATTAAGTGGGTTTCACATATCTGTCTATAATTTGTATGGAATACAATAAATTTGAAATGGTTATGCATATAATTCAACCAAGTAAATTGATTAAAATACAGTAATGAGAATATATTTAAAATGAAGAGTCTAGGACACTAAATAAAACACTATTGTTGAATTATGACTCTTATGTCTTTGTCACGTACATCATCATAGTGTTCTCACAGATGTAATTATTATAAGACTATGTTAGGTGAATGTATCTTCTTATGGATTCTCTTAATACTTGTCATAACATGGTTTGATGTAATCCTAGTGATAGACTTGTTTTTCCCTATAAAAGTCATATTTATTTCTATTATCGAAGGGTGAGGTTAACATCACCATTATGGTATATGTATTTTTAAATGGTAGAATGGGATTTTTTTTTCAACTCGATCAGGGCCTAAAAATAATCGAATAGATAGTTTGACATCCTAGATTTCCAGTGTATTCTTATATGATAAGGGGTTATGACATGATTTTTTTGCTTCCTATGGTAGATCACATTAGATAATTTCATCCCTAATGACCCTTATGGGATACCACCAATGTGAGAGGTATATTTTACTATTGATCTATTTCTTTAAGAAGTACTATTAGCAATTCCCCCTTATATGATGGAACTAGTAGAGCTTCTAGAGCTTAATAAACATTTACTGGACATAGATTCTAGTGTATTTATATTCCCCCACATGTCCCATAGGGGCTTACCAATAATTTTTTCCAAGAAGGTGGATGATCCCCTCAAGATTTATTAGGATTACCAGAAGATGAACAAACAGATGGTAACGATTCTGTTATGTCATTATATGGACCATTATATTGTAATAGATAAGTTATGTTCTATATGTATACATAGATATGTCATTCAGTCTCAGGAATACAAATACTATTTTTAAGGATTTTATGAATCTAGTTTTCTAACCATTTAAGTATCCATTCATTATATTATTTTTTGAGAACATCATAGTTTATTAATACTCAAAACGTGAACATTCCAGTCATCTTGAGATCATTATAAATACACCTATAGAGAATAATTTGTATGCTAGTATATGTAAATTATATTTCTAAATTTACATGATCTACTTCTGAGGCTATATCATCTATGATTTTTGAGTTTTAGAAGACATGTAAAATTGAGAGATGTATTTTTTATGCGATTATATGATGCATGTTTTTTAAATATGAGGTTTTTTAGGGATATATAGTTAAAAAAACTACATCTTCATGGATTTCAAATGGTTTGTAGTTCTTCATAGGGTAATGAATAAGATATCTATGAAATTCGGATGGATGAAATATTGTGAGAAAGACATTCAAGAGATGATGGGTAGGATGACATCATCACTGATCTAGATTCCCTCAGATCTATGTAAAAGATATGTGGAATATTTTTATGTATCAGTTATAAAGATGTGAGATTTTCTGATGCATGATGAGAGGGTCATCACATATGAGTCTCATCATTTGATGCGTCTCATGTGAAATTACCTAATTAACGACCTCAAGATAACTATTTCTGTTCAAGATATTTGTTCTTAGAGATAATATTTCCCTGGAGAGTTTTTTGGGGTATTCAATATTCAAAAAATGCTCCTGTATATCTTTAAACATTGTGATTTTAATATAACACATCACATATTGGTTGAGTATATAAAGTCCCTGGATTTCATAATTTATAATACTGTTTGGAAGGGAAATGTTTTAGCTAATTATTTAATAAAAACGTCCCATACATATATGGTTAAGGATTCTATTAGTGAGTTTCATAAATTTCACTTTTTAGGGGTTCCTGTTAAGGCTCTTAAAGATCACGTGTCTTAGCTTTAGTAGTGACCTATAACATTCTAGAATTTCTTTAATGAGGAAACTATCTTATCCACAGGGCTTTTTACTATGTTATATAATATTATATGATGATTTATCTTATCGTTGGATAGTGGATAAGGATAAGACTTTGATTTCTTGGGCATTTTTTAATTCATTATAACATTAGAGAAGATATGATAGAATACTTTCATTCCTCATCATCTGTAGTGCATCCATATTTTACATATATGGGTCGAGATATAGGTTCTCATTATTGGTGGATTGTTATAAAATTGAAGATAGCTAGTTTTATCACTCATTGTTCCACCTTTTGGAAGATAATGGCGGAATTTATGTGACTGGATTGAATTTTATTCTCATTATCTATTCTCTAATTTATATTGAATAAGGTTTCTCTAGATTTTTTGACCCATTTACCCTTACCATATCACATTAAATATACATTTTGGGTATTCATTGATAGATTGATGAATTTCACACATTTTATAGCTCTTCGAGGGACCCTTTTAGAAAACATATAAGGGAGGATTTACTTATGGGATGTTGTACATATTCATATATCTCCATGTTCTATCATATCTAATATAGATGATCATTTCATGTTTCAGTTCTAGGAGGGGTTTCAAAAGTCGATGTCTACAAAGATACACATATTCATGACTTATCATCCTCATATACACTGACAATTGGAATATTTGATTCAGGTGTTACATGAGATGCTCTGGAGATGCTTCCTTAACATTAGGGGTTCATTGGAGAAACACATACCTTGGTTGAGTTCTTATATAATAACATATTTCAGGAAACCATTCCAACATATCCATTTTGGAAATTATATGACATTCCTTTCTAATCAGACCTATTATAACTATTAGAGCCCACACTTAGGAAATCAACACATGATAATGCTGTGTAATTTTTTTAAAAAATTTAACTAAAAAATTACAAAATATAAACAAAATCTAGGGTCATTTACCAATCATGGATCTCTAGGATAATACAAAACCATACATTTATAAATGATGAAGAAAAATAAAATGGAATCCATACTAAACATTATAATGCTATAACACCAAAAGAGAAGCTACCATAAATAGAACTTCTATCATACCAATGAAAAATGATTTTGAAACAAAGGGTGATATTTCAATTTCCCCCCAAAGTGTTTTTAAATTATTGAAAATCATTTTAGAATATATTATAATAAAAATGTCTTTTAGATATACATTTTAAAAATATTTAAGTAACAACATAATAAAAATAAATTTCGAAATTACCTTTAATAATGTAATTAAAATTACTTATGTTTTAAATAATTTTTTTCAATTGGAATTTCATACGTACAAAAATTATTTTAAGTATAATATAACGATTATTAGAAAAAAACAATATTTTGAAAAAAAAATTGTGGAAACATGAAACATTGAAGGAAATCCGGGGTCAATCCACATAATAAGGGAATGAGTTCACTCCCTAATTCCTTCTATATTTAAAAACCTCATGTTTTGGTTTTTGGAATATATTTCAAATCATTCACTAATTATATATAAATTTATCACTAGGTTTTTTTCTTTGAAATTCATGGTATATTATTCATATACATATGTATACATATTCATATTCATATATATATATTATAAACATTTTTTATGGAATGATTAGAAAGATTTTGAAAAACTGAATCTTTCCACTTTTATGCCGTACTTAATACATAGAATGTTGTGCATTTCATAACACATATAATGATAAGAAAATATTATTTAAAAGTCATCAAATATTATTTCATTTATTAAACTCATAAAACCATTTTTATAAATATCATAAACATACATATATATAATCATAAATGAAATACCTATGATTACTGGTAATTATATTTATATAAATATATAAATTCTAATATTCATTGTAAATAACATGTTTACCCAGATTGATCAAATATCATGAAACATAAAATTTTCATAATTTCATGGATGATTAATTATCATCCACTTACATAGAATTTTAGTCTTAATTTAATAAAAATATGATTTTTTATGATTATTAAATGTCCATGAGAATATTTATATACCTATATATGTATATACATATGCATATTTAAATTTATATGTGTAATGAAAATAATATTATTGATTTATGGACATAATCATGATATGTATATAACATGTATATAATAAAAGTATTCTATTGTTAATTTATAAATTATTAATTTGAATAATACTTTGTTAATAATTATTAAATTAGAAATTTTTTATACATGAATATTATACAAGTATATATATATATTTGTAAAATAATAACATTGTATGTTTATATTTAAATTAATCTTCGATAAATAGAATTATCCCTCGACAGAATTAATATAGAATCATATTAAAACATAAATGATGATATGATATATATATATATACCACTCACATGAACATAGAGCATCCTTCTAAAATAATATTTTATTATAAAAATTTAAATCATAATATTAAAATTATTAAATAGACTTTCTAAAAAATATTAAACCACATCTTACAAAAAAATTAAAAAAAATTAAAACTAAAAAAGTTGATATATTTTGGCTTAAATGAACCATCAAAAAACACTTCACAAAAGAATTTTTATTTACGAGAACATGAAAAATAGATATTATAACATGAGATAAATAAACAATATTCATTGACCAATTGTGAATAATCTTCTTCAACGTTTTTTGAAAAAGACACAATTTTTATACTCATTGTTTCACCTGATCTCAGAAGATGAAAGTAGAAAAATAGAACTATACCTTTCAAGACTCTCTCTCTCTTACATAGTTCCATAAATTATAATGAAAAGGTAGTGTTATTATTATGTATTTATCGACTAATTCAAAACTTGATGTGAATGGACAAAGATAGAGAAACAAAACTATCAAGTAAAAGGTGTTTCTCTATTTCAAATCATTCAATGTAATGAAACATGTTAAAATACAGAATATTGGGAAATTTATTTTTATATTTCATTGATAATATATAAATGGGTTCAATGGATAATTTGATTTAAATATCAATTGGAAATCAAATATACTTATTCAAGAATCATTAATAAACAACCATTGAAAAAAATACCAATAATACTGTCTGTGAAAACATACTAATTAGAATAATAAATGTAATTAAAAATGAAGGTCGAGGAAATTAAAAATATAAGATGTTGATATATGTTTCACATGGATGGAATATACATGTTGGGTAATTAGTACATCCAAATTTGAATGTTGAAAATAGATTCAGACACCAAAAATCCGATATACAATACTTAGATGGAATCATGAAAATATTTACAAACCGAAGGACATTTTCCCTTGATCCCATTATGTAAAATCAATGAGGCATAGATTGGGTCTTCTTGAACCCTAAATCACACATAAAATAGTGTTCTTTGAAACACTCACTCAAACATCATTCCTGATGTGGAGGCGTTATCATCACTTGGTTGTCGAAGCTTTAATGTGTGCATTTCTTGCATCAAAAATTTTATATGAATCTAACATTGAATTCGGCCTTGACATGATCTCCCCTCTCTACAACACTCTTGATCTTAATGAAATGATTCCTTTTATGATAAATCTCACCCACGCACCCCTAACTAAATTTCAAAAAGTGTCCTTCTGAAAAACCTTAATATCATTTTTCTCTGTTTTAATATTTCATTTTCATTTTTTAATTACTTACGTTTTTTATAGATTTAATTTGATGAGTAAAAATTTAATATTTTAACATATTTTAAATACATAGTATATTTTTAATCTGAAGTTATCAAATTAATTTATGTATATTTATTTAATAATAATATTTTAATGAAAACTAAAATAAATAATAATAGGACTACCAAAATTTACTTATATGTTCTATAAAAAACTTACTCTATAATTTTTATTATGAAAAAAATACTCATATATATATATATAGATATATAAAACACTCGTATAACGCATAATTATAAATTATTTTATTTTATTAATAGTCATTCTTAAAAAAAATATCTGTATGTATATATAATTTAATATATTTACTTGATTTTATGTTTACTTATTATTTTCATTATTTTATTAATCATATAATACAATATAATAATATTAATTAATTAAAGAAAAAAATAAAAATAAGATCATGTATAAAAACTACTTTTTATAATTTAATATATAAATTTCACAAAATCATTGTTGATGACATAATTCAAAGACATATTATATAATCATAAATATTTAATTAAACTAATAAAAAATGATTTGTATGATTATAAAATAATCAATATAATTAAATATTATTATAATGAAACACACACTTATAATTTTTGGGCTGTTAAATGAATTGCACACTAAAATTTAGTTTTTTTGGAATTTAGAATATTATAAATTTTAAAAATCAAAATTAAGTAATTTCAATGGGAATTTAACTATCTATATATACTTCTTACGTATATATTTTGCTTTTAATCAACGAGAAAATCTAATCTCCAATGATGTCATGACATTTCCTCTAAAACCAATTATAATTCTATAAGATCGCACTTACGGACTCAATACTTGATAATGTTTTGTAATTTTTTAATATAAGTAATTGAACAATTTCAAAACACTAATAAAAAACAAAGAAATTTTATTAGTCATTTTTTTCTAGGATTATATGACACCATACATTTTACAATTATAGACAAAAATAAAACATAATTCCGACTACACATTCGTGTCCTCTAACTCCATAATAACTATCTAAAATAGAACATCTAATATACCTATAACAAATCATTTTGAAATACTGTGTGAGAATTAAATTCCCCAATAATTATTTTTGAAACTGATGAAATACTTTTTAGAAAATATTATTTTGAAAATAAAATTGAGATATTCATTTAAAATATTATTAAATAGTAATGTAATAATAATAGATTTTGAAATAACCTTTGAAAACATAATTGAAATTACATATGTCGAAAATAATTTATCACTTTTGAAATTTCTTATGTACCACAATGGTTTTAAATAAAATCTAGTGATTTTTAGAAGGCATAATGCAATATTTCGAAAACAAAATTAAGTGGAAACGTGAAATATTGAAGGCTATCATGGGAAATCCCAATTAAATAGGGATCAGTTTAACTACACAATTACTACCTTATTATTAACATTCAAGTGTCAAATTTCTTAAAATCATTTTAAATCATTCATTACATATAAATACATTTCCTAATAGGTTTTACAGTTTGATATTCATGGTATAATATACACATATATATATATATATTCCCATTTTATAGGGAATAATATTGTTGATTCTGAACAACTGAATCCTTCCACATTTGTGCATTGCATACTACATAGAAACCTTTACACTTCTTGGGACATATAATTCAACTAAAAGAATTTTTAGCATTCATGAAATATAATTTCATTAATTTATCTCTTAAAAACGTTTTTTATAAATATCACACACAGAAACACACACACACACACACATATATGTATAATCAGACATGAAATATATATTATTACTATTAATAATATGTATATGACAATATAAATACAAATCCTCACTAAAATATACATCATTTACTTGGTTCAACCAAATATCAAGATACATCGACTTTTCATAATTACATGGAAGATTAATTATCATACAAATACATAGAATTTTATTCTTCAACCCAATAAAATATGATTGTGTAATGTTTATTCAATGCTCGAGAGTATGTTTATATATCTATATATGTATATACATATTAATATTTTAATGTAATCATATCATGAAAATAATATCATCAATTTATGTCCATATTCATGATCTATATATGACATGTATATAATAAAATTATATTATTCTTAATTTATAAATTTTCCCTATGAATAATAATTTGTTAATCATAATGTATATTAAATAGTAATATACTTAAAAATTGTACAAGTTTATATATATGTCACATAATAACATAATATGTTCATGTATAAATAAAACATTGATAAATAGATATATCATGTGACAAAATTTACATGGAATCAAATAAAAAACTAAATATTGATATATGTATATATATATATATATATATAATTGTCACATAAATACCATGATCCTTCCTAAATATGATTGAATTATAAATATAAAATCAAAATTTAAATATAATGATATATACTATATAAAAAAGATTAGAACTATAACATTCCAAATATTAATTGAAATATTCAAAACTACAAGACATGATTGATTTAAGTTTAATGGAACAAAAAAAACTTGTTACAAAATAATTGTAGCTTATGTAAAACATGAATTTTGAGTTTATAACTTTAGATAAATAAATGATATTCCCTTGATAATTTATCATAATATTCTATATGTTTTTCTGAAATGTCTCAATATCATACACTAACTATATCACGTTCTCTTATATGGTGTAAATAGAAACAAGGGACACTCCTTTATTAGACTATCTCTCCCTCTCTCACATACAATGGTTTCAAAAATATTTCATAGATAGTGTTATCTGTCTGTATTTGTAGACCAATTCTCTTCTAGCAGTAGATATGGAATGATTTAGCATGAAAATAGTCATATAAAAGGTGCAGATTTGGTGAAAAACATTCAGGGTAAGGAAATATATTAAAATATGGAATTAGTTTTGTGTACTAAATTTGATAGGGATACTTTTTTTATTTCATTGATAAATACATATTAGAATCAGTGTATAATTAGATTCAGATATCCATATCATATCTTAGATGCATATTCAAGAAGAATCAGTCAATAGTCATTGACAATGATATAATAATAATATTGTCAAGACTACATACTCATTTGAAAAATCAATATCGTGAAAAATGGAAGTTGATGAAATTAAAAAAATAATATGTCAAAAATGAATCAAATAGATGACATATAAAATTATGGTAATTATTACTTGAAAACTGGAATCTAGAAATCAGATTCAGATACCTAAAAATATAATAATCAACACCTACTTGCACTCATGGGGAGATTTAAAAACAAAACGATGTGTTCCCTATATCCATTTTGGAAACATCAACGCAACACATATCATGTTAGGTCAAACCCTAAATCATGATTCGAACCCTCGGCTTGAAAACCCTCACTCAAACTCAATTACAGATCCAGACTTGATCTTTTCATCAGGTTTTCGAAGCTTCATTCTGAACGTGGCTAATTTCAAAAACAAAATCCTAAACAACCCTCAATATTCGCTTTGACTAGGACTCAGTTCTCAACCATGATTCTGAGCTCAGTGACTTGATTACATCTATTCAGAAGAATAAACATGTACCCTCATCTCAAGACACCAAATTGGCCCCACAAAAAACCGAAAACAAAATTTTAGTTTTTATAATAATTCATTTTCATTTATATTTTTATTTTCTGTTGTTTTGTTATTATTATTTCTATAATTTCTTTAGTATAATTCTATAATCATATCATAATTTAAATACATAGTATATTTGTAATTCATAATATAAATATTTATTTTTTAATACTACTTTAATTTTTTTATTTCAAAAAATATTAATAATTTAATAATATTAAAAAATAATAATAATAGGACTACAAATAAATTTTTATATATTGAATATAATATATATTATATGAATTTTATTATGAAAAAATATAATCGTTAATATATAACAATCGTATAATGCATAATTTAAAATTTATTATTTTTATTAATACTGATTCATAATATTTATAAATATATATATATATTTATATATATAAATGATATTACCAATAAATATAATTTTCATCATTCTTATAAATCATGTAATTAAAAATAATAAAATCAATTCATTAAACAAAAACAACAAAAATAAGATCTCATATTTAAACGCATTATTCATAATTTAAAATATAAATTTCACAAAATCATAGATAATGAGATAATTCAAATCATTAATATTTAATTTTATATATTTAATTTAAATACCAAAATGATATTTATTTGGATTATAAATTAATCAATTATATAAAATATTTATAGACTAAAAACATTATATTAAAATTTTTGGGATGTTACATATTTGATTGCTATAGTGGGGAGAAGAAAATTTTAATGGACCATGTTTTATTTTGGGGAATCTAGAGTAGATCATGTTGATCAGAAAGTGCATATTTATAGCATAGTCCAGATAGTAGACCTATTCCAATAGACAATGATTTCCCCATGAGAATGAATTCTAAAATTTTATTTTCTTATGAGTTAATCCAAGGTTGTCCCATCAATGTGTTAAAATATAGGGAATGCTTTTGCCTCAATACAATAGAACCTTTATAGTTTTGATGTCAATGAGACAACTTGTATAACATATATCATTTCTTCATAGTTATTTGTCTTTTCGTGATTTCTTTTATATATCACATCATTTCAAGTGTTATCCATAATCATCAAATGTAGTCTATTCTAATTTGGTTTAACAAGGGGGGGATTCATCCATCCAGGAGAATCCATTACCTATTATGGATAAAATCATGAAGAGACTATGAGGAACGTTAGTATTTTTAGTATATATGCTATATAATAATGGCCTAATACAAGATGAGGCATGGGAGTGGGGAGCTGATATATTATCCCAGTCACATGTTATTATCTCATAATATACCTCTTTAACATTAGAAGGCCCACTCAAGGATGAGTTCCTTTGACGATGGATGGTTTTATTAACTTGGATTTTCTTAGTGGTATCTCTCTCTTTTTTGTTTAAATTCATTAGTATGGTCTTCAAATTTTCCTAATCGATCACCAAGGTAGTGAGTGTGTCTAGGTCATGTAAAGTGCCTAGGAAACTAAACTTTCGATGAATGGAATGGGCATTGGGTAATGAGAAACTCTGAAGCCCATCTATCATGATTTCCAGGTACATGAGGTAAATATTTCAAGTGATAAAGGGCCCACTCAGTTATTTATAATCTATTCAAGCCTACGAAAAACCCCATGCATGTTGAAGAGGGTATTGGGGTATTGGTCGTTACACATCTTTTTTACTGTTATCCAATCCAGGCACCCAACATTTGGGTGGATCCACTTCAGATAATAGGGTTTTTTAATTAGAACACAGTTTCTCCAACCTAAATTCCATAATTTTTAACAACATTATTATGGCTGAAATTACTTATTTTACATAATGATCTTAAAACCCATATATACCTTTTTCCATATCATATCTTGTGAAATTATCGTATCATCCTATGTTATCTCTCAATTAATCATCATATAAGAATTTTATTACCCCTCTATCCAAACAAAGAATAAAATTTCATCTACAATATTGTATCATCATTAATAAGATCTTCAATCCTATTTATTCCTATTTCAATTTCCCTTCTTATCTCTTATGATATTTAGTTGTAAACTCATATTACATATTTTCTCAGTGTTGGACCATTATTTTTTCTACCAAATTACATAGAATATGAAGATGATATTGTAGGATGAGTCATCTATGACACTAAGGTTGGTTGGAATGTTGATTTCATTTAATATTGGTTTGTTTTCCATGTCCTTGCATTATGTAAAATTCCATCTGTTGTTGTGCATTTCTCTAAAATGAAATCATTCATATTAATTTTATTGAAGCATATATATTTACACCAATAAAACCATTATATTCTAATAGAGGTTTTAAACAATTTATTTCCATTCCATTGGGTATAGAGACCCATGCTAGACATCTACTGATATTACATCATTTCATATGAATATTTAGTACATCATGAAAATACATGTCTGAGTACCATATTAGTTTATTGTTTTTTGTTAGAATGGAAACAAAAATAATGATACATAGTAAAAACAAATTCTCTCACACTAGGTTATTTTATACTAGAACCATTCTTAGATATATACAACATAATACATTTCTTCATGACATGGGGAAAGAAACAAAAAAAGTGGTGAACAGAGATGCTCACTAAGTGAAAATAAGGGATATATGTTCAAATAATAATGATCATAAATGTATGAAACCATTTTGAAGAAAATATAATATCATAACCATTATATCAATTATCATAAACATGAATCACAACATAAATCTTGGTAGTTCATAAGACAATAATCATAAGGAAATATTGAACATAAGCCATAAAAACAAAACATTTTAATAAAACATGTAATTGTGGAAGACACGTAAGCATAAATTATTATTTACATATTAGAAATGGAATTTATTACAAGACTATATTAGAGGAAAAATTCATGTATTGAACTACGTTCACGCACCATTCTAGAATTTTTTTTGGATTAAATGATTTAATCCACTTTCTAGCCTTGTAATACTGAATTTAGTTCATTTAAAATTCCAGCACTATAACATTGAACTCAGTTAATTTCTCGTTCCCACCCTGAAATACGGAAACAAGTTCATTTCCAATTCCATCACTATAATACGGAATTGTGTTCCTTTTCTATTCAATCTCTATAGTACTAAATTGAGTTCATTACCAATTCCATCCATGTCAATCTCATTTGATATAAATCTATACCCATTTCATTAGAGAGAGATATAGGTCTGAACCATATCATAATGAAATCATACATACATGTTCCATAAAATCATAAAAATCATACAATAACCCTTGAAATTAAATGGATATCATATATAGGTTAACATATCATAATATGTGGAAAAATATACAAGTTTAATAATCATTTCATCAAATGAAAGAATCAGTAAAATGATATATGCATTAAAAAAATATATCCCAAGAAATACAAACTGACATCATAAATTCCATTACATTAAGAAATATTAAATGAAATGATTTTGGGTAAATCTATACATGTCTTATGATGTAAAAAGAACATTCATTTTTCATGGTAAACAGGATTGAAAAATTCCATGTTCTGAAAGATACAAGAAGACTCCATTCAAGAGACTGGTAAATAAATAGTGATTAAAAATTTACCTTAAATACTCAATTATAATTATACAATATTCATCATAAAAATTTGTATAATACATGATTCTGAAGTAAATATATATTTTTGAGTGAAGATAATGTAAATTCAGTATTTCTTAAAAACACATACTTAACTGTCTTAGGAGATAAAGAGGAGAAAATGGTAAAAATATATGAAAACATCATTAATAACCATAATAGAAGTTAATTAATGAATTTTATTTAGATATGGATCATAATAATTTATCATAGAAGAATAATTATTAACAATATTGAAATGCAAGGATTTTTTTTTCAAGAAACTATTAACATAAGGTTATTTGGGATCATACTCACCATGTAAGAAAAGGAAATTTTAGAAATCATAAATTAAGTTTAAAATAATAAAATTAACGATATTAAAAGTAAAAATAATGTATATAATCCTTGAATAATAATTTAGGTGCATAACACAACATTAGTATCAATGAGGGAAATTGAGAAAAATTTATTTTTCCAATATAGAAACATAAGAAAATTACACCCTATCAAAGAAATATAATAAAATGGATTTCAAAAAACATATAATTTAATTATAATATAAATTTAATTCAATTATGGTCTTTATATACACCACATAATAGGAAATATTGGTAGGCATATCATATATCTCAAGAAAATCTAATTTTGATGACATCCACATACCCTGTGTTTTGAATATCATTGTACTCATTCAAACCACATTTATAATAAATATTTATTTATTATAAATCATTTATAGACCCATATTCATAAATATATTAGAATATATTTTTTTATGTTCGGTTTTTACCAACTATTCAACAATCCTATGTTAAAGGTTTAACTTTGGATAATTTTCTCATTGTTCCTCACAGGTGTCTTAATTCAATATAATGTAGGTACTTATACATATATCACGATTATATAATATAAACTGTTATATCAATATAATTTATATCTATTATATTTTTATTATATGAATCTATGAGGTATATATTTATGACATGGGATACACTGTTCATGGAGACAGTAAACCATACATATGCATGAACACTATTTAAATTTTTATTATCATATTAAAAGAACGATAGGAAATTACATATATGTATGTAAGAAAAATATATATTTATATTAGAATTATTAAGATATATATCATGTAATTTCACTAAACCCATCGATAATACTTTACATATAGTGTGTAAACAAATCACATCACTTTCAGGTGGTGGTCGTCCACACTTCCTCAAATGAAGTTATCATATTTACACACACTGAAAATAAAAAAGATATGTGTTGTAGAAGGAATAATTTATATTAACGAAATAATAAATATAATATTATATATATATATAAATAGATTTTAAATCATAATTTCCACCATGAGTGGTGATATGAAAAACTGAAAAATCATCTCTTTGGGAGGTGATCAATTTTTATCATGTTAACAATATGTGTGTTCCCCATTTGATGGATTTTTTTATAAGTGTATATAGAAACCTTATCATAAAAAATCATAGAATATATAATAAATGGTTTTATCATACAGAAATGTTAATATTAATGTGCATAGGGTGGATATATTAAATAAAACAAAGGATCTTGATATAATATGTTACCTATTAATCTGGTACTCTTTTCGTATTTGGTAAAAATGATTGTATTTATTTATTTCATCCCAAGGGTAATATTATTGAATTATATGAAGTATTTTGGTAATATTATTATGATAATAATGGCTGACAATAGGAAGGTTTAGATCTAGGAAGAAAATGGAGAGGTGGGGGCCTTTTATATGGAAGGAAATGGACTCAATTTGAATTTTTGGAGACAAGTTAGGTGAGCACATGTTCTTATATAAAAAGGTCATAAACAACTATCATATATAAATAATGGATGGTTAATGGTCGAAATATTGACATTATGAGGGTTTTAAAAAAGTAGATATGTCATTATGTCCCACAAGATTAAGGTTTAATCCCTAATTATGCATAATTTTGTCTAATCACTATGATTATGTTTATTCAATGTTACTAATATGTTTCAAAAAAAATTATTATTATACTATAAATACTCTACAGATTATAGTCACGAGTGTTTATTATATTAAATTAAATTAACATAATCTAAAAATTAGAATTAATTCAAATCCCACCGAAGGGACAAAATTTTCTGTTTTTAAGGTAGATAGAAGTCCAAAATTTTACAAAAAATTTATATTCAATTTAAAAGTAATGTGGATAACAATTAAATAAATTTTATTAATATATAAATAATTGATCTAATATTATATTAAATCAAATTTATAAATAATATAAAATAATAAATATTTAAATTAAAAGGTGGTATTTAATTAAATAAATAGTATTTTCACTATTCATCAAAAAATGTATTTACTAAAAAAAATCCCAAAAACTCATCCATAGAAAATTACAGAATTCTAAATTCTTAAATTATATTTATTTTAGAATATTAAAATTCTAGATGTTTCTAAAATTAATTTTATGTTTTCTCATTATAATGACATAATGTGTAGTTCATAGTATTTTTAATCATATAATGTCTTTACCAAAATTTATATCTTTGTTTCAAATATATATTATTTCAATAAACCAATATAAAAAATATTTGTAATGTACTTATTTGTATTCATATAAATTTTTTATTGTATATTTAATAGTTATATCATTCAATAATAATAATAACAAAATGATGCTTTTCAAGAACTTGGTGTTTCATGTAACGTAATCCAAGTCAGTGTTGCTGGTAGTGAAAGCCAAGTCAGAATAGTGGGTAGTCCAAAACAAGTAGGTATTTCATCTAAGGAAATCCAATATGGTTTCATGTGAATGTTATGTTTGAGTTTGTGTTATATATATATATATATATAACTATTTCTAATGTCATGTGAAATGAAAAATATCAAAAAAAAAATTATTAGAAAAAACAATACACAAAATCACTCAGTTGTACATTCTACACAATTAAATGAATATATCCCTCCAAATTCATAAAGTATATCAAATTATTAATACATTAATGTTTTATTTATAGAATACCACATCTTAAAAATTATTAATGGAACTTCCATTAAAAAGAGGAATGTTAGGAACATAACGATTACCGAAAGTAACATATAACTCGGTTTCCACATATGACATCATATGTTGGAAGTGAATATCGGACATGAAAAAATGTGTAAATATTTATAGAGTGTGGTTGAGGTCAGCAATCACAAACAATATAATTATCAATGAATAGTTTATATCCTCAAATTAAAAAAAAAATCTATGATGATTTAAGAGCCACCAGTTTATCACAATGAAGGTATGTTGACATCATATTTTCATTTGATCATTATCCTAACACTAAGTAATTATTTTATTGACCATGAATATAAGGACATATATTTACACGATATATTTCTATTTAAAATATATCATAATTTTTTTTTGATTTTTAAACGTATTAATTCATCCATTATATCTTGTAATGGAAATTAAAAAAATTACTTTTCTTCTTGATGTGATCAAATTTACTTTATGCCAATATTAAAGATCATTAATGAAATAAATGGTCAATATTTGTATAAAAATATTATTAAAAATAAGTAATGTTAATTTATAAATCTATAATAAAAAATCATCATTGTTGTTGCATCATAAATAATTATTCATCAAAATAAACAAACATTAACCAAGATATCGTGTACGATATTGGTAGGCATGAAACTCTTACTTTCCTTCGGTCAAGTCTTTAAAACCTATGGCCATAAAAAACATGACTATCTTTCACCCATCCAACATGATTTCCTATTATAAAACCATAATAATATAATTTCTGAAATAAATAATGTATAAATCCTTAAAATAAGGTTAATCACTAAATAAAAATTTAACTAATTTTTTCAATACAACATCAATATAGAAATACATCGTTAGAATGATAAATTAACCTTTTCATGAATGGTTAACTGTATAACCCTTCTAAAACATGAAAATAAAAAAAAATAGTATAAATAGGGTCCCAAAATCAACATTTCAATTATCCCAAATATATGACAAAGACCCACATTTTCCTTCTATTCCAATCATGTGAATACTCATATCTTATATTTTCATGCAATGTTGTAATAACAGTATATACCATAAATACTTTTGGAAAAAATTTGTGCTTATTTATTATATAGTATATTTAACCTATTCTATAAATTCATAAGAATAGTGTAAACTGCATCACTGACAACATAACCAATTATTCAGAAGTCCGTATATAGTTCAATTATATTTAGTACCATCCTATTTTCATATTTATTACAATATTAACATAACATAATGAATATATTAATATTTACATTCCCTTGTTCAAAATACCACATTTTTATTAAATCATTTCACAAGTCTATCAGAATATTCAATATAAACATGTAAATACTAAATGAAAAACATAAATAAAACAATCCTTGTATATTTCATCATTCATATAACATAATTTCTTAATAAAAACACATACAAACATTAATTATGCTACTTCCTCCTTGTATCATTGACAAGGATACCTTATCCTTTCACACAATACCTATTTCATTTGACATTTCATTTATAGTCTCTTCATCATAAAAAATGAAACCATTATATGCACCACCTTTCATGTTCACTTCATGAGAATTAATCATTAAACATTAAGTTTAATAATGAACATATACACTATACTGAAAAACATAATATTTGATGATTTTTTAGGTATTCCAACATTATCATTATTTTCATTAAATATAATCTTAATTTCTCCCATTTAGTCACTAGTTAGTGTACTTATTTTCCAATGTCAAAAATATAATTATTCTTCTAAGAAATTTATTTGTTGATTTTTATACATTCATGAAACAATGGAAACAGAATCATATTATTTCCATAGTCTCCATTTCCCAAACACTCATTGAACTCATTATTTCCATCCTTGGTGATTCTGAGAGTTTGTTAAGTTACAGGTTATTAATCATGCTACATGAAAAATTATCAAGCATGACCACAACATTTTTAACTAAAGTTATCATCCCACATAACTATTCATCTGCATATCTTCCATCAAATTCAACATTAATATAGTTCCATAGTGTTCCCAACATTGAGTAAAACATGATTCATAGTACACAAATAACTTATCAATGTAGAAAACCAAACACTCATATTATTTTGTCTATATAGTATATCAAAATAATAACACCTTACTTAATTTAAGAAAATATATGTTCATACTATGTTATTTATAGACATCATATATTTAAATCCTTAATTATTTTCTATTTGTAAATTCTCAAAGCATATCCCCCTTGAGTGTTAATGATGGTATGTAGTAAAGAAAGTTTTCATATACCAGATTACACTGAATCTGGCCCAGAATATATTTTTGGAGTTGATAGACCTAGTTAAATATGTTCATGAGCCACACCGCCTTTAACTATCTAGAGAGGAATGTATTTCTATGCAACCACTAACTCAATCCTTTACAAAAATTCCATGACATTTTCATGAATGCTAAATTATACTTATACATATCCTTACAGGCATCCCTATGTTTATCATAATAAATATAATAAGGGATATCACTCATTTTTTACCATATATGTTTCCACAAGATGACTAAACCTTTAATTTTATATCATCTATAGCAGCCCATACATGAAAAACAGGGATATTACATCCTTTTAGATAAGTGTTTAGTACATTAAAAGATTAAATTATTTTTTACTATAATTTTTTAGAGTTTTTGGATACATAATAAAATAAATTATGAAAGATAAGTGTGATACATTATCTTTGACTTGGTTCTTTCTTTCCTAGTAGCCTTATTATACACATAAAACATAATTCATATCTTCACATCCTTGAAATGAAATCATAAAAAAGGGGTGAGCTCATATTACTAGAAATGGATGATAAGGAGGATATGTATGAATAATAATAATCATAGAGGTATGATAATATGATAATGAAAATAGAAGATCATTCCCTGTATATAAAATATCATAATTCTGAATCATAGAATAAATCATGGAAGTTGATAATACATGAATCATAAGAAAATAATTAAAATTATCTATGAAAACATATCATCGGAAAGAATCATGGAATTGTGGATTCCACACAAGATTTTATAATGATTTTAATAATAGTAAATGCATTCCTATTGACACCAACATAGTGGAAATGTCCATTAATGAACTAGGTTCACACCCCATTCTAGCCATATATTATTGAACTTTTTTTACTCCATATCCCATCCATTTAATAATGAACTGAGTTCATTTCCCATTCTATCCCTAATATATTCAACTTAGTTCATTTCTCATTATTTCACTATAATAAAAAACAATGTTATTTTCCCATTCCATTCTTTTAATACATAAGAGAGTTCATTTTCCATAACATCCTTATCAAAAGATACCATGTTCATTTCCCTTTTCGACTATGTCAATATCAGGAAATATAAATCATTAGCCAATTAATTGGATAGAGATATAGGTCCCACCCATCTCATAATGAAATCATACTTACATGTTCCAAAAAAACATTAACAATCATAATGTATCCCATTAAATGAAATGGGTATCATAAACATGTAAACATATCATAACCTGTGGAAAAGTTTTTAGGTTTTATAATCAATTCATTAAAATCATAACCCGTGAAATAGAAAGAGACTTCATAAAGATATAACCCACAAAAGAAAAAAATGATTAATAAATAAAATTACATTATTAGTTACCCAATAATAGAATAAATATTAATGGAAACCTTATATAATTCCTTAGAAGATAATGATTAACATCAATAGATTTTATCTTAGATAAAAAATAATTATTAAACATATTTTAAAAATATTCCATGAATAAAAAAGTGTATCATCTTTTAAAAAAATATTTATAATACATAAAACCTTTTGAAAGTCATTTTCATGTAATATAACATGATAAATTATTATAAATAAAAGAAATATGAATGAGAAAATTTTTCATAGAAAACATATAATATTATTTTCTAAACATATTAAAAATATTTTTCTTGGAAAACGCATAAAAACAATAAATAATGCTTCAAATTATTTTTAAAACCACTTCCTTGAAAATACTTTGGAAGAAAATGATGAAATATGGAAAATGTTTTGAAAACCATTTCATTGAAAATAAATAGATTTTTTTTAATAATTCATGGTTGTTTTAAAATCCTTTTTACTTGAATATAAAAAAAAATTAATCCCATTTAATTGAAAATATATTGAACCCTTGTATATATGTCTTGAAAATATTTTTGAAAATATTTAACTCATAAATTACATTATAAAAAAAATTCTATAAAATTTAGTTTCTAAAAATTGACAGGATTATTCAAAGAAATGATAATTAGTAAATCCATTCATGTATTACGAGGTGAAAATAACATTTCTTTTAGACAATAAAAATTCTCGAAATCTTCTTTTTCTGAAAGTGACCTGAAGAATCATCTAAAGAAACTGGTAAAATAGAAAAGGGGTAAAAATTAATTTTACATATTATAAGAGAATGTTATAATATTTATTGAAATTTTATTTTGAAAATATTGTTTTAAATGACATTGATTTCTGACCAAAGAGATGGTAATGTCGTACCTTAGTAAAAATATATTCTTTACTATATTAAGTACCAGAGAGATAAAAATGGAATATATTCATCAATATATCATAAATTAACATAAGAGAATAAAATTAATTCTTTTCATGCTAGATGTATCATAATATTTCATTAAAGAAGATTAATCATTAACTGTCTCGAAAAGTGTTGATATAGTTTTGGTAAACACTTACAACACAGTTAATTGGGATAAAACTCCCCATGTAAGAAAAGGTGATAACATAAATCATAAAAAATATTTAAAATAATTAAATTCATGATATAACCTTTAAAATTGAAAAATATACACCTCAAAAATTTATTTTGGTGCATAACAAAACATGAATCTCAAAGAAAGAAAATAAAGAAAAACCATTATTACCGATTTGGTAACATTTGAAACTTATAGCACACAAAATAATCATCATAAAATTGATATGTGAATAACAATAAATTTAAGTATAATATAAATTGAATTCAATCATGGTCTGTATATACATCAATTAAATGAAATGACTAGAGAACATATCATCTATCTCATGTAAATAAAAATAGAGATGAAATGCACATACCTTGTGTCTTGAATCTCAACATAATCATTATAAAAACCAATATAATAAATTCATATTTATTATAAATCTTTAATATAAACATATTATTAATGATAATATCTTATATGGTTTTACTATGAAATTATATAACAACTATTTATTTATAATATGTTAATGTTTCACTTTGGATAATATTCACTTTATTTCTCGCATGTATCTTAATTTTTTTTTTTTGACCTTATAATTATAATGATTGTATAATGTAAACCATGATATAAATATTAGAATATTTATTATATTTTAATGTTTATAATTTTTTAAATATATAAGTTCAAAATGGAATTCACCATTCATGGAGATGTTATGTCGTACGTACGTATGAACAATGTTTTCATTTTTATTGTCGTATTGAAAGAAGAAAAATAAATTACATAATTTTAAGTAAGTAGATAATATAATTAAAGCATATTTAAAATGTATTTAATATCATATAACTTCACTAGAACTTTATGTAATACTTTCAACATATTTTTTGAACAAATCACATCACTTTTAGGGGTTGTATTCGAGACATCCGCGAACGAATATATCGTACGTACACCAAATGGAAATTAAAATTATATGAGTTATTAAAGGAATAGTAAATATTATAAAAATAATAAATATTATATAATATATATATATTTATAAACTGTGTTTATATCATAATTAGTTCTGTGATATGCGACAAGGAAAATTTAGCAATAATCATTTTCTGAGGAAAACTTTCAGCATACACGTCAATATTATGTTCTTAAATCATTATATGGAGGTGTTTGTAAGTTTATATATGACCATTTTCATATAATAATCCGATTATATTGAAGAAAATTCTGTTTTTATATAGTCATATAATAAAAATAACGTGGAGGGTTGGAGAATGAATATAAAATAAATGAGCATGATAGAACGTGTTAACTCTTTATTGGGAAACTACTTATGGTTTGTTCCAAAAGGGTCCCTTTTAATCATGTATAATAAAAGGGAGGATTATAGGAGTAATATTGGGATTTTTTAATTGTATTTGTTATATATTGGTCTAAATATTTATGGAATAGAGGTGTGATGAAGAGGGAGAGGTCATGGCCTTTTATAGGGATGGAAATGGACTCACTTGGAATTTTTGAAAAAAAATTTAGTGTACACATGTTCATACCCAAAAAAGACATAACAAAGAAACCCTAATTAATTATGTAGGGTTTATGATATTTTTATATCTAGAAAAATAATTTTTGGCAAAGGTGATACATCATTCTGCCTTCTGAAGTTAATGTTTACTCCCTAATTAAGTTTAATTGGACATTAATCACAATTATTTATTTTAATCACTCTTACTAATATTTTTGGACAAAATAAATATGATTTTATTAGTATTTAAATATTATACCATTTACAATGGTGCACTTCAGTATTTTGAAAATCTAATCAATTAATTTTCAAAATTAGGATTAATTCCAATTCCGTAGACAGAAATAAATTTCAGGGTTTTTAGGTAAAATGATGTTTAAAATTTAATTATGTTTTTAAATACAATTTCTTAAATAAATTGATTATAATGACATAAATTTTTAATAATATATATATATAATTGATATGTGGTTATAAAATAACAAATTTTATATATATTTTGATATTAAAATTTTCATACTTGAGAATGCTATTTTTATTTAAAAACAGTATTTCCACTATTCATCAAAAATGACGTTTCTTAAAAAAATCACAAAAAACATTCATAATAAAAATCATAATTATAAATTAAATTTTTATTTTATTTTATAAAATTACAATTATATAAATTTATGAAATGAATTTTAAATTTTTTCACTTATTGACATGAAGTGTTGTTCGTAGTATTTTCAAACATATAAAGACATTACAATAAATTATAAATTTAATTATGAATATGTCTTATTTCTTTAAAAACATTATAAAAAATTAGAAAATAATTTCTTAATATTAATATCACTATGTTTAACGGGTATGTTATTATTATATCATTTAAAAAATTATAACAATTTGATTCTTCATAGAACCTCGATGTTACATGTAATGTACACAATGTTAGGGTTTTAGGTAGTGAAATACATGTTGGAAATGTGTGTAGTGAAAGACATGTTGGTATTGAATGAAGAGAAATCCAATTCTATTTCATGTGAATATAATGTTTGATTTACTATTTTAATATTTATATATATATATATATAAGAAACTATTTCTAGTTCCATGTGAAATAAAAATATCAATAATATTAAATAATTTGAAAATAATTATTCAAAAAATCGTGGGATATTACATTTGGGGTGATAATACATTACCCATATTGGTATAATATTTTCATACAACAAACACAACATAAGTAATCATTGTGAATTTTAAATAGATGATCCTTTGATGTGTAAATTGCGGATTAATTAATGAACCTCCTATGTTCTTCAATTGAATATGATTAGAAATTTTCATACCATAATTAATTAAAAGTATTTTAGAAGGATATTTAAAATTATGGAAAGGACATGCCACTTGTTATATAATTATAACATTTTCATTGTATATAAATTGATTCCATTAGTTACAATGGAATTTATGATTATGCTACTACAGATGTTTCCCCTTTGGATATAATAATTATTATTAATAATCCCTTGATATTGGTGGGTGGCGCACGGTTAAGGGACCAATTCTGAATGACATTTCAGTCCCTATTACATCAATTTTTGAGCATGGTGTCTCTCACTTTTATAATATTATCTAGATTTTGGGGATGAGATTTCACATTCATAAGGTTTTTATGTTCGGAATGACATCTCAACCAATTTATCTATAATATTTAGCATCATCACTCACATTCACAATGAAATTTTGTGCATCTATACCTGATTGATCCTGTTGGTTGTTAGAATGGTTATAAATGATTCATTTATGCCGCAAATCCATCCATAACCTATTTTACTTGTATATTCCTACTTACATATTCCCATACATAGCACATATAGGTTCATTTGATGTATAACTACACTATTCATATTATTCTGATATATGTATATGTATGGTTACTAATCAGACTTATAGCAGCCTATACTAAAGTATAAAGATCCATATAAGTTTATTATATTATCCATAGCATGATGGTATTTATTTATTGATCAATTATTTTAATTATATTCACATTAACGATATTTATTATATATACACATGTCGGATTAAACATAGAAACCATTGGTGGTGGCCTATTGGGATTTATCTAACAATATCGTGGGAATTCCTTTTTTACCAAATTAGATTAGTTGTCTATAGGTTTGGATAAGGGAAAAACCCATTCTATAGATGATTGATTAATTATTATTATAGTATTTATAATAGGAATAAAATACCATGAACATGATCATGATAGTTGTGGTATAGTATTTTGGCTATTTATATCTTTTTATTTCATATTGTATATTTATGTCCCATATTTACCCTTTAATATATAATCATTCAATGAGATAATATTGTATATGAATCAAACATTGGGCATTATATATAATTAAATTTGATAGGTTATTTATTATTTAGTATTTTACTATGATGTTTGTTTGTATTATTTTTTCTGTTATTTTGTGTTCCTGGAATATTTGTCATTGTGTAAGTATATATTATAATATTGTTGTATTTTTTTGGTTAATTTATCTTATGCTTCACTCTTATATGTGGGTGTATTCTCCCCACTCTACCATTATATTCCCTCACTTCTAGTAAAAAGCTTTTTGTGCACATGATGTCACGTTTGAGGCTATATGAACCACTGGCTTGGGGCATGTGATAAATAGATCTCAGGTCCGGATGATAGTTACAACTCAAAAAAAAGAAACATATGACTAAAAATAATCAATTATATGTTTAATTAATTAATCAAGTATAGTAAAAACATTTTCATTTTTAAATATTATATTTAGGATACCTTATTTTAAATCCCCAGTGATGTCTAAGCAATGTGTCGACATTGATAATTATTTTAATATTTATCATGAACTGAATTATAATTTATATTTTATTAATTATTTTGGAATTTTATTATCATTATATATTAAATCATGTTTATTTTCCCAATATTTATAAATTTTTATATCATATTCTTTTCAATATTATATCAAAAACCATACCATATTTCAAAAAATCTACATTTTTAATATTTATTGAAAAAAAACAATATTTTAGAAAAATCACAATGTATTACACTGAGTAAATTTTGATATTATGATTTCAATAAATATATATGTTTTATTAGTTAAAATATTTAAATATTTCAGAATTGAAATTAAATATTTAATCAGAAAAGGAAATGAAAACCATATGTAGATAAAAAATAATGTTTGTGTTATAAAATTACTTTTAAAAAAATTGAGCACATATCTCTTAAGAATGAATAAATGGATTATTATTTAGTAGGATCATTATATATATATATATTACATAATATGGTTAATTTTTTAAATTATTCCAATTAAATTTTTTTGAAAAAATTTTATCATTTAAATTAAAATATATCATGGTTTTTATTATAGTGGCTTGTGTTGTATATGATATCGAAAATTGGGTATTTAAAAATATATGTGTGTTACATTCCCCTCACAAGAATAAATAGTCCACATAAACTTTTAATTGGATCTCATTAATTAGTGGTTTAATAATTGAAATTTAAACTATGGAATATTACTTCATAAAAAAAGTAAAAAATTTACATTGAAAAGAAAAAAAATTTGAAACTAATCTAGAATAACAGAAAATGAGGTTTCCAAAAATTTTAAAATTAATGGGAATACCAAAAATATATGTGATAGAAAAATTAATTTCTATAATATTCATTGAAAATGTAAATAGGTAACATATCATTAAGATTTTAAGGGACATGATAAAGTTAATGAACACAAAATCATAAACCAATGAGGTGTGAAAAAGACTATAAATTCATCAAAAATGAATGTAACATGATGATTATTTGGATATTTTTTCTTATAGTTGTATCATATTGCTCCAATCATATAATTATAAATTCTACATAGTTTATTTCATTATATTTTATAAAAATAATGTTATCCTTATATTTTTCATTGATCAAATATGACTTCGATATCATCTCAAACTCCAGTAAATGAATAATTAACATAAAAAAATTTAAGTCCTAAAGAATTATGGTAAAAAATTTATGATCACCTGATTCTTAAAATTATAACAAGTAATTAATCATATATTCATTAATTAACCAAAACATAAATTTATCTCACAAGGTAATATAATATCCAAAATGATGAAATTATACATTAATTTATATATCCTAAAAAAACACCCAATAATAAACATTAAACATTCTATATAGAAGACATCAACTTATTCAAATTTTAAAACCCAAATATTAGAGGGAATTATCATATATTCATCTAAGATAAATTTATCATTTATACTCAAAATACATTGTCACACAAAATAGTATATTTTGAAAAATGTACATGCTTAAATACCATAATTACATAAATACGATAACAATTTAAAGAAAAATGATAAATCCCAATCAATAGATATTAATATATTATGTATCATTGAAAAATAATTCATCTTTTATTTTTAAAATATAAACACATCATATCCATTAATATTTTATTTATGTTAATAGTATACATTCAACCAAAAAATATTCATCATTTTTTAATAACATTATTCCCTAACTCACCCAATCATTTTTCAGTACCATGTTTATCTATATGATAACACATATGTCCTTAAAATAATAACACATTCTGAAATTAACATCAAATGTCCAAAATACAATATATTTTATAAATACAGTTAAATTATGCAAATAAAATGTAATGGTACTATTCATAGAATAACGTTCGTTCATGATACACATATAGGTAACATACACATTAAAAAACTATAAAAATTACATAAATGAAGCCCAATGTATTCATATTATATAAAATTGGTTATATGTTCTATTAAAATTATGTAAAAAATTATATTATTAACCCATGAAACATTAAGGTTATTTGATATCACAATGGATTAGCATTGATTTCTATATATTATTTATGAACATTATTCATATTGGTTTAAAATGATAATCAAAATTAAAAAAAAGAATTAACTATCGGGATTGTCTCTCAAGATGTCCAGTATTATGACTAATTATCAGACATTAGTAATGATCGTGTTAATACCCTATACACCTATTTTGTAGTTGTTAACCCTATGTAGACCTATGCCATATCTATATCTACATTGTAGTACTCCAAACCTAGATTTCATTATTAGGAAACCACAAAATATGTACATTACAAAAAAATTATGATTTTATCCCTATCTAAGATTTAAATATATGGATTCAGTCAAGTTATCATATCATAATATCTAATGATATTTAAATCATTCCTATGTGTCCAAATTTATGGAGATGTGCCTTTAACAACCAAAAAATACATGAATGAAAATAAGTGAATCATTTTAAAAAAATTATATTTTTTGATTGTTAGGTTATAAATATTACATAACAGAACCATATATTATAATGTGTACACATACACTCAGTATATATTTTATGAGATAATACAATTCTAAATTATAAAAAACATTTCCATTCATAAAAAATATTCATGACTGTAACCACGAAATAATATTTATTTTATAATATTTGATAATCCCTATGAAAAAATGTTTTAAAATATTGTACGAGAATAAGAATATCAGTAAATCAAATATAAAATTATTGAAATAAATTTTGTTTTTAATTATAATACAATGACAACATAAATGATTAGTTATCTTTAGTGTAATAAAATTTGAACTCAATTTATTATTTTTCAAACACATTGAATTATCATTACATAATTGTTTTCATAAATTAATTTTTATCAAAGAAAAAAAACATAATTAATATGGTTTCATATAAAACATGGGAACCCCTGAAATCATTTTAAAAAATCATGTGTTTTACCCCTTAATTGTAAAACATTTCACATAAAAAATGTTCTTACATTATCATACCAACAAATTTACGTGGAAAATAATGATAGTGAATGTATAAGTCATGTAGGTAAGGTCAGACGTCATTTTTTATCACTAAAATAATAATTAATACAAAATTTAACAAGATGCCCGATAAATTGTAATAATATTTTAGTAGAAACCCATAACCAGTTAACTTTATACTTTTACCCAATAAATTTAAGATATATCTTAGGATACCTTATCTTTACGAGATATATATAGTCATGTATTAGTAAATAAATTCCTTGAATTACTACCTAATCATAAAATATGATAAAAATATATTTTTATTATCATATTCATAAAAATATTCTTTAAACAATGTGAAATAAATTGGATATTATAATATTAGTTACATTTTTGAAACATTTTAAGAAACCAAAAATAATTGTAGGATGATTTTTCATGATGAAAAATGAAATATATTAATGTAATACAAAATCCATATAGATGTTATCATTTCATTAAAACCTAGTTTCAATTTATAAAATAAAATAAAATATTCATATTTTAAATTTTATGAAAAATTTCATTTAAAATTTGTAATAAGATTCCTTTTATAAAAATTTTAAATAATTTAATAAGTATAAAAAAGTGAAATATACAATTCATTTATATCCATATAAATGAACCCATAAATTAATTGTAATTATATGGATATAAAATGAAATTATTTGAAAAATAATCAATTAAATCATTTATAACATGGTATTTCTATTAATGTTTCATTTTCCACAACTCTGACTCATCAAGTATGTTATTTATCATTGTAATAAATAAAATTATATTGAATATATTTTTTTAATGATATTTTTTCATGTATATTATTTTATTACCATGTTATATATAATTAATTATTTATTTTCATATCTCATGTTTTGATGAAATTTTACTTATATGTTCAAACGGACATAGGTGGATTGACAATGGTAAAATATTTCAATATTTCATCAAATCCAGACTAATCATAAGTAATATATTCATAGATAGAGTATTCTATATATATGCATGAGGAAGATTTACATTTATCATTTAATATGATGGAAATAGGTTAAGTAATAATTTATCATTATATAATTATTATTATAACAAAAATTTCATGTTAATTTTTTAAATACACATATAATACTCTCAACTTGATATGTGATGAAAAATGAATCACATGACTTTTTAGAGACAATAGTCAATATTGTTGCATTAATGAAATTATCATTTCTCAATGGATGTAAATGTAACAATATAAATCATATAAAATTGATAAAGAATTTTAATTATTCCATGAATATCATATATAATTATATATATATATATATATTAAATATTTCATTATAACCATCCATTAGTGGCTTTCATTTAAAACAAAACACATCAATTTGTGAGGTGGTAGTCCACCATATACATAAATGATGGGTTCATTGCCCATTTAATTTAATATGGGATTGATAAAGGTTAATTAAATCACAAAATATCATATCACGTTATGTTATATACTTATATTATTATACAAAATTTTAATAGGTGTTTTGAATGATGTATAATAGAAACAATTTATAAAAAAATTTAAATGGTATACATATTCTTTAGAAAACCTTCTTTCGTTTTTTACATTAAATCTATAATGTTTTTATTCCTCCAAAAATATAACCTCCCATATTTATAGAGGGTATTCTAGAAGGTATATTGGTATAGATTTGTTGAACTGATGAAATAATATACTGTGAGCAAGATATTAGTCATGATTCCCTTTTAAACGTTAGAGTAATGATACATCTAGAATTATATAATATATTAAATAATATATTTAACATAATCATTTAAACTATCATATAAGAACCAAAAAATTACATAAAAACATTTATAAGGATGAAATAAGTTCAATAAATAATAATTAGGCATGTTTTAGAAATTACATTAGACTTATATCCTAGTTAAACCAACATAAACTCATTTTTACATTAACTATTGTCATACAATTATTTACCATGATAAAATAATAATATGGAAAAAATAAAAGGGGAATTAAAAAAATATTTGTTATATGTGGATTAAATATTTTTATTGGATATTATCCTGTTCAATTTCTAAATAAGAATGAAATTATAATTAATAAAAGAACACCAAAATCATGAAAAATGGTTGTTAGTAAAATATCTAATTTTAGTGTAAAAACTATTTTACCTATAAAGAAAGTAATGATTTTGTTTCATTGATATTTATTATAAATTATAAATAAAATGTTTGAGACTTTTAATCAAAAAAACAAAAAGGAATACTCCAACCATAAAATTTCATCAAAATTCACAAAAATAGTATATTGTTTGTATATAAAATAAATTGTCATATTATATTTAAATAATGGGATCCCAAAGACAATATAATATTATGAAATTCATTATTTAGATATATAAATTTATATATGGTTGAAAAACACTCTTACATTATGATAAATGAATGTTTTTATGTAATTATTATCATTTTAACTTTTGTTTTACCCTTGTAATCATCTTTAATGATTATAATGATATAAATGACTTTTTTATACATTATAGGATCAAATATATATTAATAAAGAGAATATTTATCAATAAATGTCCGATAAATGATTATTTTATCCATTCCCAATTCAAATGAATGAAAATAATATTTTTATGAATTTAAAAAACCAAAAAAATATATAGTTTATTATAAAATAACATTAATATCATTCTTGGAACTATTCAGTTAAATTGAATTTAATGTTAAGAATATAATAATTGTATAAAAATATATACAATTCAAACAACAAAAATATATTATATTTATCTATAAAATTCTTCAGACACTATATCTTGCACAATATATATTACTTAAGAATTTTTTTTAATCATTTTTCATTTTAGGTTATCGTTCTCGAAAGTACAACATCGACATTACAAAAGATATAAGGTAATTCATTCATCAATAATAATTAATAAAAATTTAACATCACAAAAACTGATTAATTATGTTTAATATAATCATATTTATTAATTCATTATTTATATTTACAAAATTATACATCATTAATATTTATTTAATATGTTATGTAAAAAAATTTAACCTCATTCAAGCTTCACAAAAGAATTTGGAAAATTCCCTCATTGTTTATCACAATAATCAAAATATAAATATAAATATACTAAAATATATATCTTATTTATTTACCTTGTATTGTGAATATTTTATCAAACATAAATATTTTCATTGGGAAAACAAATTTTACTTTTCTATTGTTGTGCAACCACAATTTCAGTATTGAACATGATTTTCATATTGGTCAGGAAATAATTTATAAATTATATTTTTTTATTTTTTTATATAATATTTTTATTATAATATAATACTTTATTCATTCAATAATTTTTAAAAAAATATCTATAACATTTATGTCATGGTAATTTCATAAAAGACACTACATTTCAAGAATGTTATATTGCATACAATTAAATGAAAAATAATACTTTTTAGGAAACGAAAAACATTTGATCATAATAAAAAATTGAAAAATTCATATAAAAAATTACATCATTTTTTTTATTTAAATTTCAAATAGTTTATTAAAGAAATTATATTATATTCTGAAAAAATTAATAATGTTATTTTTTAAAAAATATAGAATTACTTTACTAAAAATTGAGTTCTTATATCCTGATCATTAAAAATTAAATTTTTATTTATTAGGAAAATTATTTATATATATATATATATATTAATTTAATATTATTCATACCCACTATTTAAAATATTACGTTATAATAATAACATTTAAATAGTAATATATCATTTTCTAATCATATTGTGGTGAGTAATTTTTTCTATCATAAATTTTGTTGGTTCCAAATATTAGGGTGAAAAATTTATTATCATATTTATTAAACACTATGTATATAATATTGTTCTTAAGTATTATAAAATTGTCCCTAGTGATTACACATTTGAAATATTGGGTTTTTAAAGTGGTTTTCATGTTTTTCAATGACTTATGAATTCAATGTGTCATAGTAATGTTTTTGATATATTTTCAAAAAGATTTTTTTTATTTTTAGTTATATTTTACCCAATTTAGTAAGTGAGAAAAATTAAAAAATGTTATTTTATCTTTTATTCGTCTTTTATTTAAATAGTGGTTAATTCTCTGATCAGTTCTATTTATTTTAAAGTATAAATTTTTAAAAATGATTAAAAACTATTTTTAAAATTCTAAAAGACTCAAAATCCCAATTTAGTTTTTCAAAATTATATTAGATAAAAAATAAATAATTTTCAAAATATATTGGTATGTAAAATCCACCATGTTCCACATTTTCTTGTTTTTCATTATTGTTGGTCATTATGTATATATTCATTACTTGTTTTCTAACCCTCAGAATTTTTATGTCATGGGAACTCGAGTAATTATAAGTGAGGTACAGATTTATGCATCACATGAATGTTTCATAATACATGTAATCCACATGTTGTGTAATATATAAAAGACTACAAAGGGGTTCGGATAATGATGACTGTATTCTTTCTAGTTGGGTGGATTGTGTTTTGATTTACTTTTGGATAAATATTTCTATTTTCTTAGCAATTTCCTATACTATATCTCATTAGGGTCTGTGGTAGAGGAAATAACAACAACTCAATGATTTGTGGTTTGATAATGGATATTTCCATGAATTTTTTTTATCCCATATTTATTTTATATGGGTTTCACCCTTGTATTAATTAAATATTATGTTTTTATGTTTTCGTTTGATTACATAAGGCATTGTAATTCTTTTAATCAGTGATAGTGGTTTTTTTAAAAGAATTTTAGAAGTGGATTAAAAAGAATTTTCTAAAATTAATTAGATTATTATATGTGAAATCTGTGGTCTTTTATTACATTTTTCAAAGTGATTGTCTATATATTGAAAAAAAGTGGATATTGATTTTATAAAAAGACCAAAGATAATATGTAGTTTGTTTTTATTATATATAGATATATGAAACAGAAAATTTTTATTATATATAAATATTTTGTGTTATAATTTTTTTTATGTAACTTTGAAAACTAATTTTTAAAATCATATCTTCCACATTTTCCAACAGATTCAATGTACTTTATCAACTAATGCATTTTTATCCATTAATGTTATTCTACCTTCATAATCTTTTGTCACACCTAACACAAAAAAATAACTCCTGTCTAAACAGAACCATTTTCTTTTAAAATAACATAAATAATATAATAATTTTAGACCAAATATTCTAATAAATTGATACAATTACATTTTTTAATTTTTCATTGACTAATATTTTTAAATGGATTCCATTCAGTAAACTAATAAAAAACATTTATTATATTTTAACATAACTAATTATATTGATCAATGTTAAAATTTTATTATAGTGCTTAATATTTATATTTATAAAATAATAAATCTTTATTAAATTATCTATAAATTTATAATAAATACCATTAATAGCACATGAGGATTAAAAAATTCATGTTTTAAAAAGTCATTTTTACATACATATTATATTTTCATTATAAAAGATAAATTATAAATATTATAATTTTAATTTCAATGAAATAAATAAAATTTTAAAACAAAAATTTATTATCATAGAAATAAATTTATCAATTTTTTTGAAAATTATTTTTTATGTGAATATTGATAAAATTTCATTTTCTTAAATAACATTATGTTTTTTACATTTTTAATTTATATGTATTATCATTAAATTACTAAAACATTTTTTATGAAAAAATATATATATTATATGTGAATGTATTATATTAATTATGTATTTTTTAATTTACAATATTAATTTTCCAATTTTAGATGTCATGTTATATTATTCAAAAAAATTAATATATTATACATTTCTTATTATAATATTAATTATTTTGAAATTTAGAAAATTAATATAATAAACTTTTTTTAATAATTGGAAACAAAAGATATAAATATTATAATAATGGCTATTTTATTCTAAATAATTAATGATGAATTATTTTGGATAAACCTAGTTTGCTTACAGGAAAGGAATAAATGTCGTTTAACTTAGAAATAATGACCATAAAATCAATAAATGATATGTTGGAAAGAATAATTGATGTCTTGATTGACCATGAACCTTAACCCTTCAATTATATCCCATATATGGATATAGATCAATTAATAGTGACATCCTATTATTAAAAATATTTTTTCATTTTCATAAAAATCATCTCTTTTAACTTAAAAAATGGAGAATCATATCCTCACTAACCCACACACCACAACCTTAAAAGGTCACCGAAAACATTTCCAAAACATACTATCAAAATTCATATCCACATTTATGAAGTTAAAATATTCTTATTATACCATCCATAAAATTATTAACGTAAGAGCTTAGTACTCAGAAAATTGGATCCAGTACATAAAAGATCTTTTATATTTTATAAGAAATTAATAAAATATATACAATTATGTATACATACAATAGAATTGTACTGATTGTTTCAGAGATGTTTCCAAAACCATAAAGCATATATTTGTTTTACAAAAATTTTATAAACAATAATAAATGATCACATTGACCAAGATACTGACACAAAAAAATCGAAATTAATACATCTAATGATATTAGAAAAATCATTTTACGATTTTTTGTGACAAAACTTTTTTCCAGGGAGGAGTTATAAAAAAACTGTTAAAATTATTTTCTAAATAAATTGAAAATATCATTTCAAATATTTTCTTTTAATCAATTGTCTTTTATATCAAATTTATAACATTAGATGAAAATAATAGTTCTTTAAAAATATTCAAATATCATTTCATGAAAAATTAGAATAAATAATAATGATTAAAACCATAAAAATATATATTATGTTAAAAATAAAAATCATTTCAATATATAATAACATTTCATATTTTTACATTGAATTAGCTATAATTATTTAAATAATATATATGAAAATAAAAACTTATATTGAAGGAAATTATAATTGTAAACTCATATTTATTCCATGAGGCAGAAAGATTGATCACCAATAGGGAAATGTCATCATGATGTTGTTATATGACCCAAATCCAAATTAAAAAATTTAATACTCATGTGAAATTTTTTACATAATTTTATATATGGTATTATGTTGTAATTGTTTTCCACTAATATATCTTCCGAACAATACTTTATGTATTTTCCATAGAAAATAAATATATATCCAAAAAAATTATAAAACCACCAAAATTGTTCAGATAAATCCCTATTTCATAATATATATTAATTATAATTATGGAATAAAACATATTGAATGCCATTTGATAAACATTAAATAACATTAATAACTATTATATAGTATGTCTATAAATATTAATTATATTAAAATTCATAGTACTGAAATGAAATTTTAGAAATTAAATGGTAACAGTAAAATCTACCTTGAACATGTGAATATAATTTTTATGGTAATCAATACTTGGAAAAAAATATTTGAAAAAATATATCCATTGTTATGGATTTTCATAAGATTAATGTTTCATAATAATTTTAAAATTATATGTTCCCTTAAGAGGATGAAATCAGACATTTGATAAAATAATTTTAAACATAGAAGTCATTGATTGAAAAATAGTTGTTTGAAAATAATAAATTTACATTTAATTGATGTTTTCGGATATTTAACATAATTTATTAAGGAATATTTTAATTTCCAATAAAAAATTATATGTTTAAAAATATATGTCCCTTTAAAAAATTTCTGAAATTAAATCACATTTATATCAAATGAATACCCAAATGAGCATTTACAACCTCCACATTCGATGCATGAAATTATGGTACAAAATTGAAAGTAAAAAAACAAGAAGTTTTATGTTTTTGGGGGATATGTCTATATACATAATTCTTTTGAAAACCTCATTATTAATCGTTTTTTATTATAAAAATAAAAATGGAGACACTTAAAACTAGCTAATCTTTTTTAAAATCATTTTCTATATCTCTAATAAATGAGATTCTATTTCTATTATTTTATTATGTCTAACACATGACTACTGTGTGCTACCTAAAAATTTTATTGGAATTTTATTTTTAATGTCATAAAAGATTCACACATGTAAAAAATGTGTGTATGGATTTTATCCAATTATCATTCCATAATATTAAAAAGCACAAATAACGAAGGAGGTCTGGTCTATGATTTATTTTGGGGGAATGCTAATGATGATTATTAATATTAAAAGAGAATATATATGTATATATTAAATTTATATTATTAATACAGACCTATAAAGAATATGAGGAGGTATTAAAAATTTAATTTTGACATTCATTTACATTAAACTGAAAAAAAAATTTATAAATACTTATAAAAATATTCAAATTTTTTAAATGTTCTTATTTTCGAATCATCAATAAAATTATTATATTTTCATAATTTAATTTATTTTAACGAGTTATATTAGCTTGATGAAATAAGAAATTTTTTGTTTTGATATTTATGTAAATTTTTTGAAGATGATATATTTATAAACAGGTGAAATATATGTTGATGGGGTAAAGGAAGAGGTGTTTTCATATATAGAGATTTCTAGTTTTTGAAATTTTATAACATTAGGTTTATCATGTAAATTGTATGATAATGGATATGTTAAATTATGTTGGGTCATACACAAATTGTAAAGGTTGAAACCATTTTCATAGGATATGAAGAAGATGATATCTATGATGACTTCGGTCATTGTTATTAATGAAAATTAGAAGAAATATAAAATTTTTTCAATAGGAGACTTCAAGGGAAAAATGGAAATTTATACTATAATATGATCTTGGATTATATTATAGACCACTCTGTTGGTACCATAATATTATAATTACCTTAGGAAATGAGTTTGGGGGAAATATGAGTCATTGAAATTTTCATAAAATGTTTAATATTTTTTTAATTAAATGATAATTTATAAAAAAATTATTTTATAGGTAACGTTAAAATGGAGTGTTGTATGGATATGTTTTATTTTTATTTCATTCTATAATTGGGGTAATTCCATGGGATATACAAGATTTTTGTCAGGTGTTGGGGCCGGATTCGTCCCCCTTTTCTTTTTTTTTATTTTATTTTTCATTTTTCCTAATTTTAATTTTTTTCACCTATCTTTTCTTCCCAGGATTGCTTCATAGAGCCTTGGGGGGACTCCAATTTTTTTTGATGTTCATATAGTGAGATATCATATACATAGAGAGAGTGATAGATGAAGACTCATCGACACAGAGTATGGTTGTGTTGGAACACCATGTGGTAGCATCAGATCACAGATCAGAATGAAGTGTCGGAGGTATCCTCTATGAATCTTGAACATTTTATATCTTATACAAAAAATCCATGTATATTTTTTGTCTAAATCATGGTATTTGTTTGATGGGGACACAATTTTGGATAATATGTGGATTTTTTTGGGAAATCGTGTGTTTTGGGCTGTTTTGAGGACATTTTGTTTAGGAAACCACATTCACATGACATGTGGTATAGAGAACACATGTTGATTATTTTTATTGTTTGGGGATGATGATGTATTAGAACTAAAATCAATGTATTTGGGGGTGCACACCATGTATTGGGCTTCTGAGGTGTGGTTGGGTAATTAGCTTGACACCCCATGCAGAGGTACATGGCTATGTAGGAAACACATCCAATCATGATGTGGGTTATACACCATTTATCCCTAGAATAATATGGAGGGTACATGGATAGGTATAAGGTCAGGTACCCTAAGATGGGTTTCTCACTATTTACTTTAATGTTATACACACCGATTGGGGAAAAGGAATATGTGAAGGTACCCATGATGACGTACAGGCTGTGTATAGTGTCTAAAACCCTATACATTATAAAATTACATAGAGAGTGTCTAGAGGAACATTAATAGGGAGTTTCATTTATGTTTCATGACATATAATCTAATTACACTCTATTTTTTTCTTACCTGAGTTTTTTTTCCCTTTTTTCACATTGGTGTATGAATTTTACTATTGAGTAGTACATTCATAAGAATTTTCCACTTGTATTAGGATGGTGGAATTCATTTGGTGTTTATTTGATCTATGAATGGTGTTTTGTACAGATATATTTTATATAGAACATTTCACTATGGGTTTGGATTAAAGTCCTCAAGGTGTTGGTTTGTGACACTACTACAAAAACTATCTATAAATGTGTTTTCATTTATCCGCACTCGAAAAATTTACAGATAAAGATAATCATTATCAATGCAAAAATAAGTACTGATAAATGAACCCATTTTCCATTACTAAAAAATGTTATGATAAATTACATGTTATATCCTCACTATGGATTTAGCACTTATAAAATTAACACTTTATCAGATTTTTGATGTTTTAAAAGAAACCTATATTAGGGAATTATTTACAGTGCTAATACAAGGTATTATTTTATCACCACCTTTTTATCACTAATAAAATCTTCTCTAAATCATTTATTTCATAGCGGTGATAATGATAAATAATAAAATGAAAATATAAAAATTATTAATAAATATAGTAAATTAAAAAAAATATCAAAAAAATTACGTAAATAATTGTTGAGAAAATGGAATTAATTTAATATACATATAAATTATAAATATTAATTAATATTATATATAAAATATAGAAATATAAAATGAATAAGTATAATATATTTATATATATATAGTCAATTAAAAACATATTAATGTCATATCCATTTTTAGTTTTGTTTTAATTTCCAATTTAACTTATATTAAGCATTGCATCATGAATTTATTTCACGTATATCTATATATATATATATTATTGCATTTGAATTCACATACTCACAAACAAATATATATATGAAGAATATATAACAACACACACCATATTTTATGTAATTTATTTAACATTTAGTATATTATAGAATTTAATTATAAAATGATACATGTAATATAAATTATGTTTTAAATTTTAAATTTTATTTAAATTTTATTAATACCATAGTTAGTGTATTACTTCTTAATGTTTTTAATTTTGGTTTTTAAATTTGATCCTTTTATTAATTAAATTATATTAATTAATTTATTATGTTTTAATATTTTCAATATGTATTAATCCAGTTCAATATGTATATCTATATATTTTAAAAAACTAGTATTTAATTAATAAAATATATCTAAGTTTTAAATATTTTTAATGTTTACTAATTTTGAAATACTCAACTTCACAAAATTTTTAAATTCAACTATTTAAGATTATATTTCCATTAATAATGGAAAAATATATTTGTAAATAAATATTTATAAATAAATAATAAATGTATATTTAAAAATTATTTTGAATGGAAACCACATCACCGGCCACTAAATATCTTAATCATCCAATTGAGTAGCCCACCCTCAGTAAACCTGTTAAAGAGGCCCTAGCTCACCCTTAACCACGCAGTTGGTACAATATAAAACCATCACACACAACAATGTCTAGAACAGAAGAGGGGATTAAGTCAATGGTGGTTAAATTTTGATACTAAAACACAACTAGTAGAAATCCAACCCCACCCCAAACTCCGAGGAACCATGTGAATAACCCAACCACTAAGAAACCCTGTTGGGGAAATGTGTATACACTATATTAATAATTATTATAAAAATATTTATAATTTTTTAAATGAGTATTTATGTAACACCCCAAACATCCTTAGTATGTTTCCCTTTGAAACATAGAATAGCATGTGTTCTACGCAACTTGAAGTTTTAACAAGCCACGATAAATCAAACTAGGAATTATGAATAGAAATACCCAACTTTTCAAATGTTATAAAATTTATTTTTCAAAATTGACTTCAGTTTTCGATTCGGAATATCAAAATTAGCTCAGGGTGAAATTTTAGTATTTTTTTAAAACATTAATTTTTTGATAAATAATGAAAAACATAACAGTATTGTTTAAATCCGAAATTTATTTGAATAAATATTTTTTTTATTTTAATTTATATAAGGTAAAATTATATACCTAATACCGATATATTTTCAATGTAATTCATTGGAGTCGTTTGATAATAATATTATATATATAATTTTATAGAACTTTTTACCTTCTTTTACTGACCTTGTAGGTGCTTTTTCAAATGTGCATAGAATGAAATTTTTCCATTCCTATGAATTGAATTTCAAAATTCCTAGAGACTTGGTTTAGATTTGTAAGAATAATGTAGTTCAATATAATGAAAATAATTTTTAGTCAATATTAACTTTTTATTTAAATTATCATGATTAAAAGTAAATATGGTAATTAATGGTAAAATTTATAATATAATTATCAGAACACATTTTCTAATTCTATTGGATAAATTTATTTCTACCAAAATCAATATTAGGAATATAATATGATATTATTTTACCCACATGTTTTATAATTGGACTTTTATTATTAACCTATTTTTAGAAAAGATAAATATGATAAATTCAATGTTTAATAACTAAACCATTTCTAATATAGGGTTATATATAAGATAAAATCATCTATTAAAATTTATAAAAAAGATAAAAATATTTCCTTCATAATGGTATTTTATATATAATTTATATACATTAAATTATTAAATTTATTTAAGACACAATGATGATTTAGTAATTATTTATTAATGAATGATTAAAATAATTGATATTATAAATTTGGAAATTAATGTAAATTGAGAGTTCTGATAATTTACACTATTTTATAGGTTAATAAGACATGTTAGGGTTGGTTAAATAAATTTATTTAGTTGTAATAAAGCTGATATAAACTTCAAAAAAACAAGATACCAAATAGTGTCAAAATTGACATAAATGATTTTTACAAATAAATAATTTATTATTAATTGATATAATATATCTAAAATACAAAATATTGTCCAAAAGACTTATATCTGGTGATATGTATTAATAATTAACCATTTTGGGTTTTAGTGGATTTTTATAGTATGTTTATGAACCATTTATTATAATAATACATGAATACATTGTAAAAGTTAAACTATTTAACTAAGAGGTAAATCTAAAAGATATGGTTAATATGTTAACCTAGACCTATATAAACCCTATTTTATGATAGGCTAAGAACTCAATCCCACCTTATCTTGTAAATAAATCAATTTGGATCTATTATAAATAGAAAATTATTTTATAATAAAATAATGTTTCAATTTTTTACTAAATTGACCCTCACCACTCTTATAAAAGGGTTATTCCCTTTATCTTAATTTCACACCAATAAAGAAATTTAAATTGGCCGATCCATACTCAAATCCACCCACCCCACTAACCTAAATTAAACAATGTGGCAATAAATTGATAAAAAATCCATTTTATGTAGCCGTTTTGATCAAATCAAAAGGAAACACTCTATGTAGAGGTAATTATTTCATCACCTCTTTCAGGTCCTTTTCTTCATCCTCTACTTATTTCATGGTTTGTGACACTACTACAAAAACTATCTATAACATTGCTGTCATTTATCAGCACTCGAAAAATTTACTGATAAATATTATCATTATCAATGCAAAAATAATTAACGAAAAATGAACCCATTTTCCATTACTAAAAAATGTTCTGATAAATTGCATGTTATATCCTCACTATGGATTTAGCACTTATAAAATTAACACTTTATCAGATTTTTGATGTTTTACATGAAATCATTATTAAGGAATTATTTACAGTGCTAATACAAGGTATTATTTTATCACAACCTTTTTATCACTAATAAAATATTCCCTAAATATTTGATTTTATAGAGGTGATAATGATAAAGAATAAAATGAAAATATTATAAATATTAATAAAAAAATTAAATTAATAAAAATATTAAACAATTTAGTATGTAAATAATTGTTGAGAAAAATGAATAAATTTAATATACGTATAAATTGTAAAAATTAATTAATATTATATATAAAATATAGAAATATAAAATGAATAAGTATAATATATATATATATAGTCAATTAAAAACATATTAATGTCATATTCATTTTTAGTATTGTTTTAATTTCCAATTTAACTTATATTAAGCATCACATAATGAATTTATTTCACGTATATATATATATATATTATTGCATTTGAATTCACATACTCACAAAAAATATATATATGAAGAATATAGATACACACACACACACCTAATTTTATGTAATTTATTTAACCTTTAGTATATTTTTTAATTTCATTATAAAAAGATACATTTAATATAATTTATGATTTAAATTTTTAATTTTATTTATATTTTATTAATACCATAGCTAGTGTATTACTTTTTAATGTTTTTAATTTTTTTTTAATTTGATCCTTTTATTTATTTAATTATATTAATTAATTTATTATGTTTTAGTATTTTTAATATTTAATATTCCACTCTAATATGTAAACATATAAATTTTAAAAAAATATCATTTAATAAAAAAAAATATCAAAGTTTTAAATAATTTTTATGTTTACTAATTTTGAAATATTCAACGTCACAAAATTTTTAAATTCATCTATTTAAGATTATATTTCCATTAATAATGGAAAATATATATTTGTAAATAAATATTTAGAAATAAATAATAAATGTATATTTACAAATTATTTTGAATGGAAACCACATCACCCCCACTACACATCTTAATCATCCAATTGAGTAACCCACCCTCAGTAAACTTGTTCAAGAGGCCCTATCTCACCCTTAACCATGCAGTTGAAACTATTTAAAACCACCGCCCACAACAATTTCTAGAACAAAAGAGGGGATTAAGTCAATGGTGGTCAAATTATGATACTAGAACACAACTAGTCGAAATCCAACCCCGCCCCAAACTCCGAGGAACCATGTGAATAACCCAACCACTAGGACACCCTGTTGGGGAAATGTATATTCACTATATTAATCATTATTATAAAAAATATTTATTATTTTTTAAATGTGTATTTATATAACACCCTTCACATCCTTAGTATGATTCCCTTTGATACTTGGAATAGCTTGTGTTGTACGCAACATGAAGTTTTAACAAGCCATGATAAATCAAACTAGGCGTTATGAATAGAAATACCGACCTTTTCAAATGTTATGGAATTTTTTTTTCAAAATTGACTTTATTTTTCGATTCAGAATATGAAAATTATCTTATTGTGAAATTTTAGTATTTTTCTGAAAACATTAATTTTTTGATAAATATTGAAAAACATAACGTTATTGTTTAAAACAGAAATTTATTTAAATAAATATTTATTTTATTTAAATTTATATTACGTAAAAATAGATACATAATACCGATATATTTTCAATGTAATTCATTGGAGTCATATTATAATAATATTATATACATAATTATATTGAACTTTTTACCTTTTTTTACCGACCTTCTAGGTGCTTTTTCAAATGTGAAAAGAACGAAATTTTACCATTTCTATGAATTCAATTTAAAAATTCCTATAGACATTGTTTATATTAGTAAGTAAAATGTGGTTCAATATAATGAAAATAATTTTTAGTTAATATTAACTTTTTATTTAATTCACCATGATTAAAAGTAAATATGGTGGTTAATGGTAAAATTGATATTATAATTATCGGAAAGCCTTTTATAATTCTATTGGATATATTTATTTCGACCAAAATCAACATTAGGAATATAATATGATATTCTATTACCCACATGCTTTAGAATTGGACATTTATTATTAACATATTTTTAGAAATGTTAAATGTGTTAAATTCATTGTTTAATAACTAAACCATTTTTTATATATGGTTATACATAATAAAAACTCAACTATAAATATTTATTAGAAAGATAAAAATATTTCCTACATAATGGTATTTTATATATAATTTTTATACATTAAATTATTAATTTTATTTAAGACACAATGATGATTTAGTAATTATTTATTAATGAATGATTAAAATAATTGATATTATAACTATGGAAATTAATTTAAATTGAGACTTATGATAATTTACAAAATTTTATAGGTTAATAGAACATGTTAGGGTTGGTTAAAAAAATTTATTTAGAAGTAATAATGATGATATAAATTTCAAAAAAAAAACAAAATTCCTAATAGTGTCAAAATTAACATAAATGAGTTTTAAAAACAAATACTTTATTTTTAATTGATATAATATATCTAAAAAACAAATTATTGTCCAAAGGACATATATCTGGTTATATGTATTAATTATTACCCATTTGGGGTTCTAGTGAATATTTATAGTATGTTTATTAACTATTTATTATAATAATACAAGAATACATGGTAAAAGTTAAAGTATTTAACTAAGAGGTAAATCTGAATGATATTGTTAATATGTTAACCTATACCTATATAAAACTTATTGTATGAGAGCATAATAACTCAAACACACATTATCCTCCAAATAAATCCATTTGGATCCATTATAAATAGAAAATTATTTTATAATAAAATAATGTTTCAATGTTTTACTAAATTGACCCTCACCTCTCTTATAAAAGGGTTCTTCCCTTTCACTTAATTTCACACCTCCAAAGACATTTTAATCGGCCAAACCAAACTCAAATGACCCCACTAACCTAAATTAAACAAAGTGGCCATAAATTGATAAAAAATCCATTTTAAGTATCCATTTTGATCAAATCAAAAGAAAACACTCTAAGTAGAGGTAATTATTTCATCACCTCTTTCAGGTCCTTTTCTTCATACACTACTTATTTCTTGGTTTATTCAATAAAAAAGATTTAACTCCAGTACCATATAACTACTATGAAGTTATTATAATGATGTTACCACCATATTATTTATTCTTTATATCCTATAAATGAAAAATTCACTATACGTGTATACGTACAACTTATCATCTCCACATCGTGGTGTAGTTTGTTATTCAGACACATCATTATTTGAATAGTTATAATAATGAATATAAAAAATGAATATAATAAATAAAACATGATTATTTATCTATATATATGATATACCATCCACTTACATATTATTTTACCATCAATAGAATGATATTTTTGCTCGTGCTTATATACAGATTACCGTCTCCACAAACGCGATGAGACTCATTCCCCATCATACCATTCAAGAATAATTTTTATTATATTGTTAAATATAACGTTTAATAACATAATATCATTTGGGATCTGAATAACATACATCAAATTCATAACTATCGTGGCTTATTAATCCAAGCATATAAAAGTATATGAATTAGTTAAAACACGAATCAATGATACTAAGGAAATATTATTAACAAAAAAATATTAAAAGATAATATATGATATCAAATTTATTTATGTGGTTCTTGAATAATTTCATAACAAATATTTAACTGTTATACATGATTTTAACATTCACTTGACCAAGGAAAAGTACATGGTATGGGTTAAATTTCATACACTCTTTATTATCTGAGGTTGTTTAAACATTAGTATCAACTGACACATATTTATTATCCACATATGTATTTATTAAAAATGTATCTCATAATTTTTTTTCCAATTTACTAGAACATGTTTTAATGTCATTTTTTCCCTTGAATGAATTTTTATAGAATCTGTTGAAGGGAATCATTCATTCGTTTACCAAACTATGTACATTATGACCTTTTTGACAAATTAATGTAAGATTTTTTTTAACTTATATGGTGGGTGCAACTATTTTACACCTATATATCATCTTTGAAACATCCCTTAAATTCATATAAGAATATTTTCAAAATAAATGTTTCCTCTTATAAATATGTGACTATTAAATGATTTATATATAGAAAGGGAGATTTCTCTTAAATAGTTTTCATTTCATCATTGTCATCATTCTTTGATGTATTTTACAATTTTTTTATGTTGATTTATTATGATAAAAATCATCCATATTGTATTTAAGGTTTTATTATAGGTTTTACTGGGTATATGTTATTTTTATACCATTCATGGTTTATGATTAAAGTATTAAATTTTCCTATTCTAGTGTTAATACGAATATTTATGTTATGTTTCAACCTTTTCATACGAGAATGCATTGAACATAGTAAGTGATGGGTAGAGCCAACTATAGCTTCTCAATGAATCAGTTGGTCTCATGATAGAAACCACTGTCTTGGTCTAGGCCTTGACAAAATCATATCTGTAGTCTTGGAATGATGCCTTGACTATGTGGTTACAAAATCTGGCATTATGTGTTCCATCATTATGAAATTTGATATTGATATTACATGTGATTATTGGACTAGTAGAATATCTATGTGAATACATAAATTACATAATTTGATAAATCATTATCTTATTATGCTGATGGTTAAGTTTAAAAGGCTTGTGTTTTATTCTTATACATTGCTATAAATGATTATAATTATTGATGAATGTTTCTGATATATTGTTATCCTTATTAAGCATCTGAGCTCGCCCATTTCTATGTTATATTTTCCCAAGATACGAAGAGGTATATTTTGACTAACCATCAGGTATAGTCTAATGAATATGAATGTGTTCAAATGTGACAATTTTGTTGTTGTTTTTTATTATAAAATTTAATGTAAAACTTATATATGTATCTTGTAAATCCAAGGCTACTAACTGATCCGTATTTCTATATTTGACCTATTGAGATCATGTTAATGTTATGTAATAATTCATAGACTCTGGATACCTATGGTTAGGGCGTTACAGTTGGCATTAGAGATACATTAGTACTAACATTGGAAACAATATTTCGAAAAAATATGATTAGATAACATTACCCAAAGATAGATTTTAAGGATCAGTACAGAAAAAATTATTGAAATTCAGAAATATAGAGATTTTTTGAGATTTCCACACAATAAACCCCTATCTGGAAACAATAATGTAGTGGTGGATCTGTCACAGATTTACCTAGGAGTGAAAACTCAGACAAGGAGTTTCGGGCTTTACCCGGGGTATCCTAGTACATGACAATGGGAATTGGTGCACATTTGGTTACGACACTCTTGGGGGATATGATTAGGATAATTCACATTTTCTTTACAACCCATTAAGAATTATTTATGTAAATATACTACTTCAAAGATATTTTTTTATGATTATGGATTATATCCATTAAGTGTTCAAGTTATATTATGTTTTTTTTCATATTTGGAATTATGTATTGCGATTCATAAAATAATTTAGTGTATGTCATTGTTTAGAAATGAACCCCAGTTGAAGGAATGGTATCTGTATCAACACATATAACTTATGAAGAGAGTTACCTCCTGCTCAAGAGAATTATTGTGGAGTTGGTGATGCAAATGGTGTTGAAAAACTTATCACCATACTGGGACAAGTCACTCAGGTTATAAAAAATAACATTACTCATATGGTGCCCCTTGATCCACAACACAGAGGATAAATGGTTGACCACTTCATGAGTTAACAAACATCATCATTCAATGGGACTACAAACCCATTTGTAGTTGAGTAACGTATAAGTTTCTTCGAGAAAATATTTCATGCTTTATGGAGTAGTGAAATGGAAAATGATGTCATGGCAGTTTATCACCTGACGGGCGATGCAGATCAATGGTGGAAATTAATTCATAACAAAAAATATGATTTAGAATTATCAAATATGAAATGGAGGTAGTTTAATGATATTTTCATAGAAAATTACTTTTCTCTTGATCAGCAAGAGGATATAGAAATCCAATTTCTGAGTCTGAGGAAATAGTATGATGAGAATGTCTCAATGTATTAGGCTAACTTTAAAAGGATTGCAATGCATGAAGCATATTATATATTTAACCCATGGAGTAATATTTATCAATTCTTTTATGGGATAAAACCATATCTCCATTGAAAGTTAGTCTCACAGTCCTTTTAATTGTACGAAGATATTGTATCATGTGTTATCCAGAAAAAAATTGAATTTTCTATGTCTTGTGACTTTAAAGAAATGAAAGAGAATAATAGATACGTTGAACACTCTAAAAATGGAAATAAGGGGATGAATGGATTTGTTTAATATTTATCCTGCATTAAATGTGCGAAGAAGAACCCAATTACTTTCCTGAAGGGAATGGGAGTCTGTTACATGTGTGGTGAAAATGGCCACCATGCTCGTGATTTCAAAGGAAAGAAAGAGGTTCTCAATGTTGAATTATAGACATGTAGGGTAATGGGGTATTATAAAAATGAATGTCTTTAGCGCCAAAAAACATTCCCCAAAAAAGGCCAAGGGAGCAAGGTCAAACTTATGTGTTTACTACCCTTGAGGTTAAAGCTCCGAAATACGTGGTGGTGGGTAATTTAATTATTTCCTCAAGGACAACTACAAATATGTCCATTATCAGTGCCAGAAAGGTGCATTAACAGCGCTACATATAACTATTAATAAAGTAAAAATTAATGGGTGGTCCCTTTCATTAGTTCTTAGAAATGTGATAATAAAAACCCCTTTTATCAATACTAAAAAAGAACTGATAAAATACACCTTTATTAGTGCTAAAAAAAGCGCAGATAAATGTTATAAAAATAAAAAAATAAAAAAATATATATAATGTGTTGGAATTACCATTTAACATCACTTTACCATCAATTTATCATTGCTAGGAAGACCCCTCTTAGTCACTCGTGCACTGCTCTTTCTTGTGCATCACCCAACATGACCTCATGCACCTCCCTGCTTCCACCCAAACACGAACCCATGATCTCCCCCTTACGGGCCTACACCTTTACCACTAAGCCATTTCGTTTTTATCTATTTAATGATATATCTATTTATATATTTTTATAATTCTTCGTATATTAATATAGATTCATATTATTATAAATTTATTTAGTTATATTAATACATATATATTCATTTAGTTATTAATATAAATATTTAGTTATTTATATGTATAATAATGATATATATATATTGTTATCTTTATTCACATATTAATATAGATTCATATTAATATAAATAAATTCAGTAATATTAATATGTATATATTTATTCATACATTAGTATATATATTTTTATTCATATATTAATTTATATTTATATTTCTATATATATTATGTTATAACTTTGTATCCATACTTTTATTTTCATATTACAATATATTAATTAGATTAGTTCTAAATACATTTATAAAATATGTTTTTTTGTGACATTATAAATAAATAATTAATTACATACATACATATATAAAAAACACACACACACAGTGACACAAACACACACACACACACACATATATATATAAGAATAAATAAATATATATGTGTGTATTTGAAAATCTATAGAATGTTCAAATGAATATATCATCTAATACAGAAATCTATTTCAACTCTAAAACTTTTCATATTGGTTAAAATGAAACAATATGATATATGATATATGGTACAGTCCTAGAGCACATCTGGATCAGAATTTATACATTTTTTGAATGTTATAAAATCAGAGTATCCCAATTAAAAACTCTATTTTGGAGGCTTTCTAGGCCTTTTGGTCATCGAAAAATGTGACTAAAGGATCACTTTAGGTCACTAGCGCATAGATATCATAGCAAGTTTTGATTTGATATGTTTTAGAGCACAAACGAGCACCCAGATCAAAAGTTTTCACCATTTCAATTTTGAGCTACATTTTCAACATTTTTTAGATATTTTATTCATTTTTTTTCTTCTGTCTTCAGATTGTTATTAAATGATTATTAATCAATGATAAATAAGAAAGTTATAATTATTAATATTTTTTTAAATTTTGTAATGCTTTTTTCACTAAATTTATTATTTATTATTTGTAATAGTCTATTTATACTTATCTAAAAACTATTTATAAAATATATATTATATATATTCCAATATAAATATTCTTATATAACAACATTTTTTACATGATTTTTTTAAATATAAATTTTATCAGTTTTAGGAAAAAGTGATGATAAATCCCCCCTTTATCAGTTCTTTTTTTAGCGCTGATAATGGGTTATGCTTCTCTTACCTGTTTTTGTAGTAGTGAAGTCTATCCAATGCTTTATTTGATTCCAGATTATCACATTGTTTCATATCTCCCTAGTTTTATAAGGAGGAGGCTTCAATATTTAGATTATGATAAGGAGTACATTATCTTTACAGTAGAAACCTCTCCACATGTGTTTTATATTGATCTACCCCCAGTATCTCAACTAAATTCTATTATTGGGGAGGAACATAATGAAATAACTATGGGTGGGGAAATGAATGTTCGAATAGAGTACGTAACTATTGTAAAATAATATATTGATACGTTTCAAGAGGATTTACTTGGACATCCTCTAGAATGATAAATTGAGTATTTTATTGATATAATTCCTGGATCAAGGCCCATATCTAATACCCCTTATAGGATGGACCCTGATGAATTAGTGGAACTAAGTAAACAACAAGAGTAATTGATTAATAAGGGATTTATTCTACCTACTGTTTCTCCATGTCGAGCCCCTATTCTTTTTGTAAAGAAAACAACAGATCTATTAGATTGTGCATTTACTACGTGGAGATCAATGCTATAACAATAATGAAAAAGTATCCCCTACTTCACATTGATTATTTATTTGATCAACATGATGGAGCTCAATATTTTTCAATGATTTAACTTTGATCTAGATATCATCAGTAGTTTTTCAATAAGTAATATATTCTGAACACGACATTCGTACCTATTAAAGGAATTAAAAGTTTACAGTCATGACTTTTAAACTAACTAATGGACCTTCAGTCATCATGGATCTAATGAAAAGTCTTTTCAAGGAATATCTTGATGATTTTGTTGTTATATTTATTGATGGTATCTTGGTATACTACAAATTCTATAAAGATCATAAAAATCACATAAGCACTTTTATAAAAACACATAGAAGAAATTAATTATATGGGAAGTTCATCATGTGTGAATCATGGCATCATCAGATTTCATTTCATGGGCATATAATATCTATACCTAGAATCTATATTAATCCTTATATGATGAGAGAAATTCAATAATTTCCAGCACCGAAGATTATAACTAAGGTACACAGTTTTATTGGTTTAATAGGTTATTATCAGCATTTCATCCAGAATTTTCCTTGATAGGAAAACCCATTAACAAATATCACACATAAAGGGATTAAATTTGTTTTGAAAAAAGATTGTGAATAAAATTTTGATGAACTAACGAGAAGATTAGTCAATGTCATTATATTGACTCTACCATCCGGGATGGATGTGTTGGTTTTTTATAGTGATGTTTAAATGAAATTACTTGGTTGTGTCCCTATACAGAATGATATATTTATTTCCTATGTATAACAAAAACTGAAAAATTGAGGAAAACTATCCCACTCATGATATTTAGTTAGCAGCTACAACCTTTCCTCTAAAAATATAGAGACCCTATATTTCTGGTAAAAATGAGAGATTTATACTGATCACAAGAGTTTGTAGTATATTTTCTCACAAAAATAACTCAACATGAGGAAAGGATTATGGCGTGAAATACTCAAGTATTATGATTTCACTACACACTACCATTTAGGGAAGGAAAATAAGGTGGTAGATGGTTTGATCAGAAAATATCATGGAGTTTTGAACAAGATGAGAGCTGAAAGGGAACCTATTTTAATTAATCTTTTAAAGATAGATACAAGAATAACCATGGAATGTGAAACATATATACTTTTTCAAATCATATCCAACCCATATTTACTATAAATGATATTGAGTTATCATAGAGATGATGAAGAGTTTTAAAAAAACGATTAAAGTTATGAATGATGGTAGATTGAGTGATATTAAATATGAAGATAGAATTTTGAAATTTCTAAAGAAACATTGTGTTCTCAATATACCAGATATAAAAAGGGAATTGTTGGATGATTATAATAGATATTATTTCTCTATACACTATGGAAGCACTAAGATGTATAGATAATTGAAGGAACATTTTCTGTGGACAACATTAAGAGAGATATTTCTAATTTTGTGTTTGGATGTATGGTCTGTTAATAGGTAAAGGTTGGAAGAATACATCCTAGAGGATTAATTCATTTTATTCCCATACCTGAGTGGAAATTGGTTGATATTATTATTGACATTATCATGGGACTACCATAGACTGCTATAGGTAATGATGCAATATGGTTCATTGTTGATCGTCTTACCAAGTTATCACATTTTCTTATTATATGAGAAGATTTACCACTTGAACATTTTTTAAGACTATATATTAATGATGTTGTAGGACTTCATGGTGTACCCCCAATAGATTGTTTCTGATCATAATCCCCATTTTACATCATGATTTTAAAAAAGACTTCAAAAGGCCCTAGATACTGAACTTCGTTTGAGAACTTCTTACCACCCTCAAATAGATGGACAATACGAATGGATTATTCAAACCTTGGAATAAATGTTGAGATCCTGATCACATGGCTTTCAATATATGTGGGATCAATATTTACCTCTGGTAGAATTTTCTTATAAAAATAGCTTCCATTAAAAATTCAGATGGAACCATATGAAGTGTTATATTAAATGAGATATCATACAATAACATGTTGGGATGATGTCGGAGAAATAAAAAATGTAGGTCCAGAACAATTTGAGGAATCAATTGAAAAGGTGAAGGTTATCCAAACCCACATCAAAACAGCTCAATGTAAGAAAAAAATTGTGCTGATAATTGAAGGAATGATTGGGAATTTCATGTTGGATATCATTTTTTCAGGAAGGTATCTCCATGAAAGGGTGTTATAAGATTCAGTAAGAAGAGAAAATTATGTCCCACAAACTTCATGCCTTTTGAAAATCTAGAACGAATTAGTGTTATAGCTTTCGTCTGGCAATGCCACCAAGTCTCTCCAATGTTCATGATTTGTTCCATGTATCACTTTTAAAGAAATACATACATGACCCAACACATTGTCACACCTATGAAGAAAAAGAACATGAACTCAATATGTCTAATTGTAAAGAGCATGTCAAGATTCTTGGTATCAGAGAACAAGTGATGAGAAACCGAACGACTCTTCTGGGGAATATTTTATGAAGAAATAAAATGATAGAAGAGGAAAAATGGGAACCCAAGAAACATATGATGAAGAACCACCCGAATCATATTTTGTAGAAATGTTCTAGAAATTTCATGGGATGAAATTATTTGACGTAAGGGAGAATGTAACACCCCAAGATTTCATGGTATGTTTCCCTTTTAATAATGCAATATCGTGTGTTGTACGCAACATGGAGTATTAATAAACCACGAAAAATAAAACTAGCCATTATGAATAGTAATACCCACTTTTTGTAGTTATATAAATGTTATTTTTCAAAAGGGACATTATTTTTGGTTTCTAAATATCTAAATTATTTTAGGGTTAATTTATTATTTTTTCTAAAAACATTCATTTTTTGATGAATATAGAAATACAATATGTTATTGTTTAAAACCAAATTTTTATTTAAATAATTATTTATTATATTTAAATTTATACTAGGTTTAAATAGATACATAATACTTATATATCTTCAATGTAATTAATTAGAGTCATTTTATAATAATATTATTATATATATATAATTTTATTGAACATTTTATCATCATTCACCGAACATCAAGGCACATTTTCAAATGTGAATAAAATACAGTTTTCACGTTTCTGTTAATTGAATTTAAAAAATCCAATACGAATGGTTGAAATTTCTAGGTAAAATGTAGTTCAATATGATGAAACTAATTTTTGGTGAATAGAAACTTTTTACTTTTATTTACCACGGTTAAATGTAAATAACACAATTAATGTTAAAAATTACATTATAAATACCCTAACATTTGTCCTAATTCTATTAGATAAATGTATTTTGACCAAAATAAACCATAAGAATAAAATATGGTCTTCTTTGGTCCATATGGATTAAATTAAGACATGTATATTTATTTTGTTTAAAAATGTTAAATTCAATGTTCAAAAAATAATCCATTTTTAATATAAGGTTATACATAAGATAAATTATAATATTTATTTTCTTTTTAAATATATACATATTTCATGAATAATGTTATTTTATTTATAATTTTTAGTTATTAAATATTTAAATTTATTTTTGACACAATTATGATGCAGTAATTAATTTATTAATGAATGAATAAAATAATTGATAATATAAATATGAAAATTAAGTTAAATTAAGAAATACTATTAATTTCACTAATTTTAAATATTAATATTAATTTTAAGGGTTGGTTAAATAATTTTTTCTAAGAAGTGATAACGTTTTAATAAATAACACAAAAACAAAAAACCAAATTGTGTCAAAATTGACATAAATGATTATTTAAAACAATTACTATATTATTAATTCATATTATATTCAAAAAATATATAATGGTCATCCAAATGATGTATATAAGGTTATATATGTTAATAATGAACCACTTTGTGTTCTATTTTATTTTTATTGTATGTTTATTAATCAACTATTATAAAAATACACAAATTCAAGGTAAAATGTAAACTATTTAACTAAGAGTTAATCTAAAAGATTAGGTTAATATGGTAACCTAAACCTGTCTAAAAACTATTGATTGAGATGATTTTGACGCATCCACACCTTTTCCTACAAATAAATACATTTTAAGAAATTATTAACCGAAACATATTTTATAGAAAAATAAAGATGAATGGTTTTCATAATTTGACCCTCGCCTCTCTTATAAAAGGGTACATCCGTTCTCTTAATTTTACACCTTTAAATCCATTTGGATCTCCCAAAACCTACTCTAATTTCCTCCAAACTACCCTTAAAGAAATCTAGAGGACATACATTGATCATAAATCCATCCAACAGAGCCCATTTGATCAAATAAAAAAGAATCACTTGAAGAAGAAGAAATTATTCCATCACCTCTACCAAGGTCCATTTTTTCCTCCACTACCTCTTTCTTTATCGTTGTCATAACAAAATAATAAATCCAGAATCATCTATATACTGTGATGTTATTATAATTATGACACACACATATTATTTATTCTATCCATCATATAATTGATAAAGTCGCTGAAAGTGGGTATGTACGGCGTGCCGTCTCAATGTCGTGGTGTAGTTTGTTATACAAACACATCATTATTTGGATGGGTATAATAATGAATATAAATGATAAAAAAATATAAAATATTAATTATTATTTATATATGATAAACCATTCAATTACATATTATTTCACCATCAATATAATGATATTTTCGCTCGTGCGTACGTACAGATTACCGTCTCCACGAACGCGGTGAGATTCATTCCCCATCATAAAAATTCAAGAATATTTTTCATTTTATGATTAAAAATAATGTTTATGAACTTAATATCATTTGCATTTGACTCAAATATATCCAATCTATAACAAACATTACTTACGTAACCATGCATATAAAACAAAACTAATCAGTTAACAACTGAAACAATGATACTACTGAAATATTATAAACAAAGAAATATTAGAAAATCATACACGATATAATATTTATTTATATGGTTGTAGTATAATTTATTATCAATTATGTAACTATTATTCATGACAATAACGTAACCTCAACCAAGGAAAATTTCATGTTAAGGGTTAAATTTCACAGTCTCTTTATTATCCGAGGTTATTTAAACATGAGTATCTACTGGGACCTATTTATCATCCACATACATGTTTCTTAAAAATGTATTTAAAACTTATTTTACTATTTAGTAGTCTATGGGTTAAAGATATTTATAACCTTTATTGACTTTTCATAAAATTTATTTAAGGAAATCCTTTCATTTTTTCCCAGCAATGTACTTTATGACCTTTTCGAAGAATTAAGATAAGAATGATTTTTTAACTTATATGGCGGGTGTAGCAATTGTTTTCCATTATAACATCTTCGATGCTTCCCTTACATGATTATAAGAATATTTTCAAAATAAAATTTTTCATTTATATTTTTGTGACTATTAAATGATTTCAAAATTGAAAGAGAAATTTCTCCCAAATAGCTTTGATTTTATCTATGTCAACATCAATTGATGGGATTTACACTTGTTTGAATTTGTTTTATTAATATAAAAATCATCTATAATTTATTGACAGTTTTGTGATATTCTTGAATATGGATGTGTTATTTTTATACCATTCATTGAATATGGTTAAAGAATTAACATTTCATATTGTTGTTTTAATAACAATGTTTACTGTATGTTTAAAACTTTTCATATGAGGAATGAATTGGACTAATTAAGTGATAGGTGGATCCTGCTATAACACCTCATTGCATCAATAGGTCTCATGAGACAAACTAGTGTCTTGGATGATGCCTTTAAAAAAATATTATTTGTATTCTTGGCACGATGCCTTGACTATGTGTTTATGATGTCCGGCATTAGGCATTCTATAATTATGTAATTGGATATTGATATTAAATGTGATTATCGACTAGTAGAATATCCATGTGAATATAAAAATGAAATTATATGATTTATCTTTTCCATAATATGATGATTTTTATGTTTAAAAGTAATGTGTGTTTGTCTTATTCATTGCCTTAAATTTATATTCTTATTTACGAATTTTTCTCTTATATTGTTATCCTTGTTGAGTATATGAGCTCACCCCTTTCTATGATTTATTAATCCCAGGATAAAAAGAAGAATATTTTGACTTACCCATAGGGATAGTATAAGGAATGTGAATTTGTTCAAAGGAGACAATGTTGTAATTGTTTTCCATTTTATAAAGTAATGTAAAACTTATGTATGTATCTAGTACATTCAATGCTACTAAAGTGATCGGTCATTAGGGATCTGATTCCTTGTGATCATGAAAATATTATGTAATAACACACCAACTCTGGGTAACTATGGTCGAAGCATTACAATTTATATAATTATAAATAAATAATTTATTATTTTTAAGTATGTATAATATTATAATAAAATTTTTTATTTAATTATAATATGATCTGTCATAATGTTTTCAAAATTATAATTACAAATATTTTGATAGTTTTTTTATAGCACTATTAATGATCAATAATTTTTATTGATAATAATGAGTTGATTGAAGATATATTTACTATTGATAAAATGATAGTGGCAATAAATATTTCATTAATCTGTGCTTTTTAGCCCTGAGAAAGCTCATCAATTATTGACACAAAAATAGGGCTAAAATGGACTTATTTATAATCTCTTATAAATTTATCAAAGATAAAAGGGATTCTTGTAAGTGAAAGGGATATTAAATGTTTCCATGATCTATTTAAAAAAACCTATCCACAAATTAGTCACTCTCAATGCTCATTTTCTTTCTGAACTCCTCTCTTATTGACATGGCTCCTCTATGTTCCCTTGGAATAATAAAATTTAATTTCTTATTTATATTATTTTTTACTCATCCCTTATTGGATTTTGATTTTTTGGGTCATATTATTCTATTTTTTTCTTTTTGTAAATAGGAAAAACCCTATATCTCATATCATTGCTACTGAAATACCACAATAGTGGTTTTATTTCATAATTTTTTAATTTCATATGTTTTTGACTATCCAGCCCATTTTTCCCTAATGACACACATAAATGGTTTACTCTCCTCCCGACATTAACATAGAGGCCTCTCATCCTCGATCAATTTTATCTTCTTTTTGAATAGTATAATGTCCCAAAATCTATGTTGTTTCCAAAATATTATTAATCTTATATACTAGAGTATATATTCAAAATGAATAATTCTATAATTTTTTGGGATTAAGAGATACTGTGTTCTGTCCCTCATTTATGGGTATTAAACATATATGGACAAAGTTAAGTGTAAAAATCATTGAAACATGTTTTTGGATTTTGTTTTTTAATTTAAATTGTTAAACCTTGAAATGGGTTATTTAGATTTATTATTTTGGATAAAAAAATTCTATTAAATTCAAAAATATTAAAATAATTATTTGCATTCCACAAATATTTTAGTGATGCATGTTTTGATATTACTAATTTCTTAAATAAATCAAGATTATTATACAAAATTAAACATGGGTTACAAATATTGATTGTGTATTTCATTTTTGATAAAATTATTCTCAACAAATATTTTAAAAAATTTCAATATTGGATAGAGTTGAGAAATCACTGACTAAATGGACATAGAAATACACAAAAAAATAGAGAGTGTATTTCCCAAAACAGAGTGAGTTATCCATGGTTGGATTGTTGATCATAAAACTATGTCATGTGACTTATTAATATATTTACTAATCAAAAAAAAAAGAGAATATTAATTTATATAATCAAAAATTATTTGAATATCCATCTAACATAATGAATAACTGTAGGGAATTTTGTGATTAAAATATAATTTTTATGGATTTGATCATTATCTTTCATAAGTCATGATAAATTTTTATCCATGTCCAAAATGCACAGAATGAAGATACTATCTTTCTATTGTAATTATACCCTTTTCTATACTATTGAAAAACCCCTCTACCTCTTTGAAAACGTTTTATCACTATGTTAAGGTGATATCCCTCCTTTGTTTTCTGACGGTCCTCATGAATATTACTATGATTAAAGGCTACTTTAATCTTTTTCAATGGATAGATTAATTTTATTGCTACTTATGTGTTATAAATCATACATATTCCATTGAAGCGTAAATAATTACTACACTGATACTGTATTAAGTATTCCATTTGTGTTTTTCTTGGATTCCATTCACATCTATCATTGTGATAAATCGTCCTTTTTTTAGGTTTTGTATCCCATTAATGATCATAGGATGATACTGTAAAACACATAAGTGGGGTCAAATAAAAATTATTTATAGAAACAATATGTTAATCTATAAGTTTTTCTAATAAATAAATGTTATAATATGTTTTTTCAATATCATATATTTTGACAAGAAACATATCAATGATCAGCAATAACAAATTGCAATTATATATCAGATGAAGACGCATTTTGATTTATTCCAAAAGTTTTGGTTTCAATGACCCTTTAATCCTTAGACTCATGATTTTCATCAATCTCTTTATGATGTAATGGACTCCCAAATTCAAACTATCCTTCCTCAAATCATCATGATATGGAAGAAAATCAAGCGTTTGAGGATGGATTAAATAATAGAAGTGAAGGTTAGTTGTACTATAGTATTTACGTATTATATCAGTATTCAAGATTTAATTCAAGATGCATACAATTTTGTACCTTTATACATGAAATATATTTCATTGTTGTTATTCAAAACGAATTAATGTTTTGACTACTTCTACATATAATGGATTTAGATCAGGATGATGTTTCCAATCCTGAGAACTAATGGAATGTGGATGGTGAAACTGAATAATTATTAGGGGAACAATAACATATTGATGAAAATAATGAAAAAAAGGACAATAAAGCATCATGATAGTTTTGCATAAAATTATCATGGTAATAAGTCAAGGTATAAAAATTGAGGTTGGATAGAATCCATACGACCAACCAAATAACCGCAACAAGTCAATGTTCATTTGTTATCATGTTGTCACAATAAGGATGAATGTACTAATTGATATTTAATCTTGGGTAAACAATCATCTTGTAATCATTGAAATGTTTTATAATGAAAATATAGAAATTTTAAAATATTATTTCCCTATTTTCCAGAAAATTTGTATAATAAATCATTGATTTAGTTTTTATTGTTCCTTCTGGACATCGTTTAAATTAGAAATTTTTATCTCATTTTTATTAATGGACACTAAAAGATACAATATAATATTCTAGACACTATTTAAGAAGTTAAAAATTAGGGATTCTTATGGGAAAATAAACCCACGCCCACCACTTTATTATACACACATTATAATGCAACAAACATGCAATTCCTTCAGATATCTTCGTAATGATAAATATAAGGCCCCAACCTTAAACCTTAATTAATTATTGAATTAAATGAATAATTCACATTGAGGATCTTTTCAGGTTTACTGTTTTAGAGAATTAGGTCAAAACTATTACATCTAAAAAGATTACATAGTAGACACTTATACTAAGTTTCCAAAAAAAATAAAAACTCTTAAAAAGAAACATGTATAGTTCCATGTTTTAGGTAGCATGACTTTCCCTTGATCCCATCCTTGACCCTATTCCACGTTATGTACTGTAGAAAACATTTCAAAAACTTGGGATGAGCATAAAAAGCTCAGTAAGGGATACACAAAGAATGAAAACTGTTAGTTTTTCAAAACAACAAGTAAACCATGTATACATCAACAAAGTAATAATTTTCACCTTTTCGAAGTAGTAAAAACTCTTCACTGAATATAAGTTCATTACTTACCCTTATGTAACCAATAGATTACCATAAAACCCATATAAAGATCACATAACATATAAAGGTAACTTAGGACAGAAACATACTTAAGTGGAATAACCATAAGGTCAACTTCCACACATATCACTTAATGGAATAGCCATTCGGCCAACTTCTACACATACTTAAAGGAATATCCATACGACCGACTTCCATACCCAATGCATTGGAGGTTATAACGTAACCACCCATCCTGGTATTCACGGCACCACCCGTCATATGGTTTATCACGTAACCACCCGTAAAATGTCCAAGTACCATTATAAAATTATAACACATAAAACCAATATAAAGGAATGATAACATTTACACATTTCAATCACAATATATCATTTAATAATATTGAAATAATAGAATCATTTATCAAAACCATTTTCAATACCAAAGATCATAAAAGAGTATATGGTATTTATTTTATTTTAAAAACATTATGTCTTGTTGAGGAAGCCAATGGTCAAATAATAATCGCGGCGACAGAAAAGGTCATTGTCACCGTGTACGTTAAAAGAAACATTTCTTTTTGTCGTTTACTAAAACTCTTCATAGAATAAGATTCCATTTGTATAAAAGTAAAAGTCAAAGTGTTTTATACACCGTATAAAAGATAGTTCTGCATAAAACGAAATATGCCTCAATGAAAGGAGATTGAGATGAAGTCCCTTACGAAGATGATATCCTTGGTTTAAGGATAAATCGATTACATAATTATGTGTGACAAATTAATAAACCCAATAAAAGTGGATATTAAGTGTAAGACAATCATATTTTATTCACACATATTCATAGAATGACATATTCATGGAGTACAAGATTATCTCAAAGAATCAAATTTGGGTTAAGAAGTTCCCTTCCAAAAATATGACAGCCTAACAACGTCAATACAAAATTCAGAAAATGAGTTTATGAGAGTTAAAAAGGGTATATCATCACTTGGACATAAAAATTACATCAATAAGGTTATATGATAATGTATCCCACATAACAATATTCAAATTAAAAGACCCAACAAAATAAGTCTTTTAAAAAGAGGAGGGTGAAAGGTTCCCTTACCAACATGGGTATCTTTTGAGACATACACCCCGTAAAAGAAGGACAATACAACATTGATGTAAATACTCATAAATGAAAGTATTATACACAATGAGTAAATTAATGGGCAGTACATACACCACTCAAAGAAAATTGTGTCAAATGTAGCATAAATCTCATGGGAATAAGAGTGAGATGAAAAATCCCTTACGAAAACTCAGCAGCCTAACGGCGCCACTTAAAACTTCCAAAAATGGATTGATGAGATCAAATAGGGTATCTCATCACAATAAAATAAAATGTACAGCAAGAGGAATATAAACGAACATCCCCCATCATAACAAATAGGATCTTAAAATAAGTGACATAAAGGATAGTACTTAAAGAGAAAGAGAGAGGATAGATCTCTTACGAAAATTCGGCAGCCTAACGGCGCCACTCAAAACTTCCAAAATGGATTGATGAGAGAGAATAGGTTCTATAATCATATGAACATAAAAATTACAGTAAGATTAATATAAAAGAACAACCCAATCACAAGAAATATGATCTTATAAGGAATGACATAAAAGAGTGTACTTAAAAAGAAAGAGAGGAGTAGGATCCCTTACCTCGTGACCGACATGACTCGATCATTCTTTACTCTCCTGAATAATAAAATTTGGTCAATTTATAATTTCTTAAGGAAATACTTTAAATATTATTATTTGGTTCATATCACATATTATAATGTCATAATAATAGGTTAATAAAGTGAGTTCGTATCAGAGGTTTTTGTCGATGTTCAGTACATGAGTAAAAATTGAACTTGTTGGAAAATAATTTTCCATGTAGTTATAGTTACATCATCTCCAGAATAGTATTTATGTTTTAAATATCATATATATCCAGTATATATTTATTTTATACTATTCCATAGCATTTGGAGATAAAAAATTAAAATCACCGTTCATGGAGACGGTAGGTCGTACGTACGCATGAACGCTACTTTCATTTTTTTGCCATATTAATGGAATTAAAACAAAATGAGAGATATATATATTATAATTCCAGAATGATACCCATCATTGAGATGTAATATATTACATATATATCCATTATATATATGTACTTATAATAGTAAATAACATTTAGAGATAAGAAATGAAATGTATCGTTCATGGAGACGGTAAGCCGTACGTACGCATGAACGCTACTTTTATTTCATTTTATTTGTATTCAATTGAATGAAATAATAAAGATATAAAGGTATAATATAATTCCAGTAGGATAAAATATGTAATACCATTAATTACATCCTTTAGATGTCCCACATATGGCATTAATGAATCAAATCACTTTGAGGGGGCGGTAGTCCGCATTTCCTAAAATAAAGATATCGCGTTTACCCATAATGGAAACCATAAAGGTATTCCATAAATTAAAAATAAAGAAGCATATGGAAAACATAAAAATATTATATATCATATATAAATATAGCGTCATCTTAATGGCCACCATTTAAGGTGTTAAAAGAATGTTGAACAATCATCATTCCGGGAGGCAAAAATTCTCCATCCACGGAAATAGTATGTTCTTTAACCATTAGATGTAGTTGTGTGTAAGTGTAGATAGAATCCTTTTTATAAAAACATCCTAGTATATTGAAGATACTGGATTTGTTACAAAATAAATTAATAAATAGAGTTTAGGGGGTTGGAGAGGAAAAATAAAAGAAAAGGACACAAGTGAAGACATTACCTTTAAATCGGGTAACTTACTTTGATTTGAGCTCAAAGGCTTCCTTGGAAAGGATTCAGCCCAATGTGAGGCTTCAAAGAGTTAGAGAGGGATGTGGATAGATGAAATAGGTAGGGGTTGGCTGAGCCAAAGGATTTGGAAGTGTGGGTAAAGAGGTAGAGGTGGGGGCCTTTTATAAGAGGAGAGGAGAGGCACTCTTGTAAAGTTAGAAAATGTAACTTTATTTTCAAAAGAGTTTCGGATTTTAAAGGTCCCATATTGATGTATTTCTAGGATAAGGTGATAAGGGTTATAAATCCACTCTTCCAATACGTTTTTTACATGTTTAGGTCTTAGATATTACATTATCTTTCCATTTTATTTAAATCGTTAAATAATGAGGTCATCGCTACATCATCATGATGTCATAAATAATTTAATTTATTTAACGTATAAAAATTATAAAAAAAAATACTATGGTGTAGGAAATCTTTTAAGATTTCCAATTAATATTTATAGTGAAAAAAGATTACTTTTATAACCCCATGTAAAAATTGTTTTACTAAAGCATCTCATGTGTGTGTCATTTTTACTTTAACATTAAATAAAAAGGTAGTTATGTCATTTTCCAACCAAAGTGGCTCCATGGGATCCCCAAGTTTACCCATGGATTTTCATGGTCGGCCATGTCACTTCCAATAATGGTAGGACATGTTTCTAGGTCATTTTATTTTATTAACCCTTATTATTACCTTAAAGTACACTAACTACCCATAATTGTGATTAAAAACTTAATAAGTTACTATTCACCAAAAAATTATTTTAATCCCATTGAACCACATTTTACATCTTAATGAAAACCATGTATGTCGGATTTTTGAAATTAAACACACAATGATGGAAAAATTTCATTTAAACGGAAAATCAGTTTTAATAAGTACCACTTAGTGGTTTCACTATTCATCAAAAATTGAAGTTTTTCAGAAAAATACAAAAACTTCACCCTAAGCTATATTTGATATTCCAAATTCAAAAATGATGTCTATTTTAAAAAAATTAAAAACATATAAGTTTCATTAATTAATTTAATAATTAATTCCCGCTGTCAAAACAAATAGCTTGTTTTCATGAAACAAAATGTATTATAAGATTGACGCTAGTTTAAGTCCGATTTCAAAGTGAAATTAATTACAATGAACACTATTGGATTAAATGGTAAAAATATATTCTAATTTCAATTTAAAACCAATTAAAAAGATAATATAATCATATAAATAAATTATATTAAAAAGAGGTTTTGAATTAAAATACATCATTTTTCACTATTCATTAAAAATTGAACTTCATCGGAAAAATACCAAAAATTTACACAAAGTAAATTTTGATGTCCCGATTCTAATGAAGAATTTTATTTTGTCATATATAACACATAAAATTGTCAAAAAGTGTATTTAAAAGAGGTTCGCCATCAAAAGGTGGTTAATCGACCTTTTAAAGAATATTAGAATGTTTACGCTTAAAATTGGATTCATTCGCATTTTTAATCCTCTAACATTTATTGTAAAAAGTAAAAATATTTGAAAAACATATATAATCATTTTTTAGTTAGTTATTTTCATTCTCGCAATTACAACGGCTAGGCGTTAACTACCATTTAAAATAATATTATTTTATTATTAGAGTGCAACGTAAGATTTCAAAGGAACTCGTTGTTATGTATTGGGTACGCCATCGAGCATTGCGTCCCTTTAATGTAATATTAATATTGTTTTCACAAATATGGATAAATATAAAAATTTTATATTCTTTATTTACCTGGGGTGTTACATCCTTCCCCCCTTTTGGGAATTGCGTCCTCGCAATTTTAAAATTGGCCTCAAAAACATCCTTGAATGTCCCACATCGGAACAAGAGTCGGTAAAACAATCACTTTAAAAGAATGGGAGAGAAGTACAAATGTCACCCGAGTTAACCCATACTAGGATTCCAAGTATGTAAATATGGATATGGAGGAGAAAACAAAGGGTCATGTTCTAATGGAGAGTGATAGTAAACATGTCTAGGAGAAAGTTAACCACAAGAAAATCACAAACTTGTGATGGGTTAAACGGTATTCAATTCCCCAGTAGGAAAAGTTAACCGAAAACATTTTTGTTTTAAGTTACTCTTCATTGAGGAATTTATTTTTTGAGCTTAACTAAATCATAATGAAACATACTTACTTGTCACTTAGACTTTTAACTTTTACTAGATTCCTTAATCAAACTCATATTTTCTCCAAAAGATGAGTTTTTAGGAAGACTTGTTCGCATTAAGAGTACTATAATCAACTTCCTGAGAATCACCTAATCCACAAAATAGAACTATATACTTTCCATGTCTTTAGACCTTAACAAAAATCAAAAACAAAACAAAAAATGATAGTACAAGATCAGATAATCCAAAAAAGGATAACCCTTTATAAAAAGAAAATCTATTCATAATCTCCAAAATTTGTCCAGCAAAACCCAAAGTTCAACGAGGACCATTCGATAAACAATTGGTCCATAAAATTCTTCAAATTAAACCAAACTATGATTCAAACCCAAATATTTGAAGGATTTAGTCACATAGTCTTCCAAGTTAAATCGTATCATTTATCTCGAAACAACATCAGTTGCTCTTAAAGTCTCGTATTTAAAAGTAATTAACCTAATCACATATCCTCCATGATAGGGTAATAAATTTCCATAGATAACCCAAAATAAACATACTATTGATTCCTAAAATCATCAAACTATAAAGAATTAGTCAAATTAACCAGGCACTTCACGTAGTCCAGTGGTAGGTGATAAATACTAGTCGCACTTTGGTTGTGGGTTCGATTCCCACAGCATTGTCCGACGCGACTGGTTGTCACACAGTCTGTGTGTTTTCATTTTTCCAAACCTACATAATTCTTAAAACATTCCCCAAAAAGATATAATATCTTCAATAATTATCATAACATATTTTAACCTCAAGTTTATCTCATGCCTTTCATTATCAATCATAACATATAATTACCCATAATTACCTCAAATGTAAGGATCATATAAACTCTAATGGTTACCTTTATAATTATTACGTGAACTTCCACATTGATTGTTCATCTTGTACATGATGTATTACAAATCATACCAAGGCTCAAGTGGTTGATCATGACTCCTTGATAGTTGGTTTAGAACAACCACGAGTTTCCTCATTGAATCCCCTATTTTATCTAGTATCTTAATCAGAGAACCACCACAGTTTCCTTCAAACCTGTTGTCTCTTTGGTGCCTTTTAGATCTATCCATTCACTAAAAACAGAAATGTCAGTGTGAGTATATCAACAAAACAATCATGTACTAATGAGGAAGATAAACACTAATATATACTTACTCATTCACTTTATCTAAATCTATGACTCTTTCTGAAATCATAACCATTATGGTAATGTCAATTATGCTTAGAGGATACCCTAACCTCTAAAGTTATCTAAACCGACCTCTGATGCCAACTATAATTCCCCAGCCTTAAACCTTAATTTATTATTGAATTAAATGAATAATTCACATTGAGGATCTTTTGGGGTTTAGAGTTTTAGAGAATTAGGTCAAAACTATTACATCTCAAAAGATTAAATAGTAGACACTTCTACTAAGTTTCCAAAAAAATAAATACTCTTAAAAAAGCACGTCTAGTTCCATGTTTTAGGTAGCAGGACATTCCCTTGATCCCATCCTTGACCCTATTCCACATTAAGTCCTGTAGAAAACATTTCAAAAACTTGGGATGAGCATAAAAAGCTCAGTCAGGGATACACAAAGAATGAAAACTGTTAGTTTTTCCAAACAATAAGTGAACCATGTATACTTCAACAAAGTAATACTTTTCACCTTTTTGAAGTAGTAAAAACTCTTCACTGGATATAGGTTCATTAATTACCCTTCTATAACCAAAAGATTACCATAAAACCCATATAAAGATCACATAACATATAAAGGTAACTTGGGACATAAACATACTTAAGTGGAATAACCATAAGGTCAACTTCCACAGATATCACTTAATGGAATAGCCATTCGGCCAACTTCCACACATACTTAATAGAATAGCCATACGGCCAACTTCCATACCCAATGCATTATAAGTTATAATGTAATGACTCGTCCTGGTATTCACGGCACCACCCGTCATATGGTTTATCACGTAACCACCCGTAAAATGTACAAGTACCATTATAAAATTATAACACATAAAACCAATATAAAGTAAGGATAACATTTACACATTTCAATCACAATATATCATTTAAATATATTGACATAATATAATCATTTATCAAAACCATTTTCAATACCAAATTACATAAAAGAGTATATGATATTTATTTTATTTTAAAAACATTACGGCTTTTTGAGGAAGCCAAAGATCAAATAATACTAGCGGCGGCTGAAAAAGTCATTGTCACCGCATACATTAATGAAACATTCCTTTTTTCGTTTAGTAAAACGCTTCGTAGAAAAAGATTCCTTTTGTATAAAAGTAAAATTCAAAGGGATTTATACACCGTATAAAATATAGTTGTGCATAAAATGAAATATGTCTCAATGAAAGGATATTGAGACGAAGTCCCTTACAAAGACGACATCCTTGGTTTAAAGATAAGTCAATTACATAATTATGTTTGACAAACGAATACACCCAATATATGTGGATATTAAGTGTAAAACAATCAGAGGTTATTCACACATATTCATAGAATGACATATTCATGGAGTACAAGATTATCCCAAAGAATGAAATTTGGGTTAAGAAGTACCCTTGCAAAAATATGACTGCCTAACAGCGTCACTACAAAATTCAGAAAATGAGTTAATGAGAGATAAATTGGATATATAATCACTTGGACATAAAATTTAAATCAATAAGGTTATATGAGAACATATCCCAACATAACAATATGTAAATTAAAAGACCCAACAAAATAAGTCTTTTAAAAAGAGGAGGGTGAAAGGTTCCCTTACCGACATGGGTATCTTTCGAGACATGCACCCCGTGAAAGAAGGACAATACAACATTGATGTAAATACTCATAAATGAAATTATTATACACAATTAGTAAAGTAATGTGCAATACATACACCACAAAAAGGAAATTGTCGCAAATGTAGAATAAATCTCACGGGAATAAGAGTGAGATGAAAATTCCCTTACGAAAACTTGGCAGCCTAACGACGCCACTTAAAACTTCCAAAAATGTATTGATGAGATCAAATAGGGTATCTCATCACATTAAAATAAAATGTACAGCACGAGGAATATAAATGAACATCCCCCATAATAACAAAGAGGAGCTTAAAATAAGTGACATAAAGGAGAGTACATAAAGAGAAAGAGAGAGGTTAGATCTCTTAAGAAAATTTGGCAGCCTAACGGTGTCACTCAAAACATCCAAAATGGATTGATGAGAGAGAATATGGTCTCTCATCATATGAACATAAAAATTACAGTTAGAGTAATATAAAAGAACATCCCAATCAAAAGAATTATGAGCATAGAAGGAATGACATAAAAGAGTGTACTTAAAAAGAAAGAGAGGAGTAGGATCCCTTACCTCATGTCTGACATGACTCGATCGTTCTTTAATCTCCTGAATAATAAAATTTGGTCAATTTATAATTTCTTAAGGACCTCCTTTAAATATTATTATTCAGTTCAAATCACATATTATAATGTTATAATAATTGGTTAATAAAGTGAGTTCGTATCAGACGTTTTTATCGATGTTCAGTACATGAGTAAAAATTGAACTTGTTGGAAAAGAATTTGCCATGTAGTTATAGGTACATCATCTCCAGAATAGTATTTATGTTTTAAATATCATATATATCCATTATATATTCATTTTATAATATTCCATAGCATTTGGAGACAAAAAATTAAAAGCACCGTTCATGGAGACGGTAGACCGTACGTACGCATGAACGCTACTTTCATTTGATTGCCATATTAATGGAATTAAAACAAAATGAGAGATATATATATTATAATTCCAGAATGATACCCATAATTTAGATTCAATATATTACATATATATCCATTATATATATGTACTTATAATATTACATAACATTTGGAGATATGAAATGAAATGTACCGTTCATGGAGACAGTAAGTCGTACGTACGCATGAACGCTACTTTTATTTCTTTTTTTTGTATTCAATTGAATTAAATAATAAAGATATAAAGGTATACTATAATTCCAGTAGGATAACATATGTAATACCATTAATTCCATCCTTTATACGTCCCACATATGGCATTAATGAATCAAATCACTTTGAGGGGGCGGTAGTCCGCACTTCCTAAAATGAAGATATCGCGTTTACCCATAATGGAAACCATAAAGGTATGCCATAAATTAAAAATACATAAGCTTAAGGAAAACATAAAAATATTATATATCATATGTCAATATAGTGTCATCTTAATGGCCACCATTGAAGGTGTTAAAATAATGTTGAATAATCATCGTTTCAGGAGGCAGAAATTCTCCATCCACGAAAATAGTATGTTCTTTAACCATTAGATGTAGTTGTGTGTAAGTGTAGATCGAATAATTTTTATAAAAACATCCTAGTATATTGAATATACTGTATTTGTTACAAAATAAATTAATAAAAAGAGTTTAGGGTGTTGGAGAGGCAAAATAAAACAAAAGGACACAAGTGAAGACATTACCATTAAATCGGGTAACTTCCTTTGATTTGAGCTCAAAGGCTTTCTTGGAAAGGATTATGCCCATCGTGAGGCTTCAAGGAGTTATAGAGGTATGTGGAGAGATGAAATGGGTAGGGTTTGGCAGAGCCCAAGTCTTTGGAAGTGTGGGTAAAGAGGTAGAGGTGGGGGCCTTTTATAAGAGTAGAGGAGGGGCACTCTTGTAAAGTTACAAAATGTTACTTTATTTTCAAAAGACTTTAGGATTTTAAAGGTCCCATGTTGATGTATTTAGAGGATAATGTGATAAGGGTTCTAAATCCACTCATCCAATATGTTTTGGACATTTGTAGGGCTTAGATATTACATTATCATTCCATTTTATTTAAATCGTTAAATAATGTGGTAATCGCTACATCATCATGATGTCATAAATAATTTAATCTATTTAATGTCTAAAAATTATAAAACAAATACTATGGTGTAGGAAATATTTTTATCTTTCCAATGAATATTTATAGTGAAAAAGATGACTTTTATAACCCCATGCAAAAACTGTTTTAGTAAAACATCTCACGTGTGTGTCATTTTTACTTTAACATTAAATAAAAAGGTATTTATGTCATTTTCCAACCAAAGTGGCTCCATGGGGTCCCCAAGTTGAAAAATGGATTTTCTTGGTCGTCCATGACACATCCAATGAGGGTAGGACATGTTTCTAGGTCATTTAATTTAATTAAAACATTATTCTTACCTTAAACTACACTAACTACCTCTAATCGCGATTAAAAACTTAATAATTTACTATTCTCCAAAATATTATTTGAATCCCATTGAACCAAATTTTAATTCTTAATGAAAACCATGTATTTCAGATTTTTTAAATTCAACACACAATGATGTCAAATTTTCATTTAAATGGAAAATCAGTTTTTATAAGTACCACTTAGTGGTTTCACTATTGATAAAAAATTGACGTTTTTCAGAAAAATACCAAAAAATCACCCTAAGCTATATTTGATATTATGAATTCGAAAATGATGTCTATTTTACAAAAATCAAAACATATAAGTTGAATTTATTAATTTAATAATTAATTCCCGCTGTCAAAACAAATAGCGTGTTTTTATGAAACAAAATGTATCAAAAGATTGACGCTAGTTTAAGTCCGATTTCAAAGTGAAATTAATTCCAACGAACACTATTGGATTAAATGGTAAAAATATATTCAAATTTCACTTTAAAACCAATTAAGAAGATAATATAATCATATAAATAAATTATATTAAAAATATATTTTGAATTAAAATACAACAATTTTCAATATTCATTAAAAATTGAAGTTCATCGGAAAAATACCAAAAATTTACACAAAGTAAATTTTGATGTCCCGATTATAAAGAAGAATTTTATTTTGTCAAATATAACCCATAAAATTTTAAAAAAGTGGATTTTAAGGAGGTTCACCATCAAAAGGCGGTTAATCAACCTTTTAAATAATATTAGAATGTTTACGCTTAAAATTAGATTCATTCGCATTTTTAATCCTCTAACTTTTATTGTAAAAAGTAAAAATATCTGACAAACATATATAATCATTTTTTAGTTAGTTCTGTTCATTCTCTCCATTACAATGGCTAGGCGTTAACTACCATTTAAAATAATATTATTTTATTATTAGAGTGCAACGTAAGATTTCAAAGGAACTCGTTGTTGTGTATTGGGTACGCCATCGAGCATAGCGTTCCCTTTAAAGTAATATTAATATTTTTTTCACAAATATGTATAAATATAAAAATGTCATATTCTTTATTTACCTGGGGTGTTACAATAAATCTAATAATGGTGAACTATAATCAATTATATATTATATTAGCTAATTTATTATATCCTAATTGATACAGAATTGTAAATTTATTGTACTAAAAAATACTTCAACAATGTAATGTGCGTAAAAACTAGTATATTACATCACAAAGGAAGGATGGTGTACCCTTTATTAGGGAAGAATTTGGTATGTATTTCAAATAAAAAATAAATGATTAATAATGTGATATTATATAACATATATAAAATTTTTTAAATTAATATTGATGAATAAAATTTTGATTCCACTTCTATACAACATCAGGTAAATAGAAGGAGGCTCATGTAAATTAGGATGGTATATTAGATTATGAAAACACAAAATCATTATGGGGATATTGTTTAATTATGAAATAATTGTAATTAATTATGATTTATTACAATATTACATAAAATAAACATGTTCATATTTTTTTAATGTCCAAAGACAATAATTGGAAACAACCATACTGGAAGATTAACCACTTTTAGTACTATTGACGCATCTTGGACAATATGGTAACATTAGAGTGTTAGATTTTTGTTTCTATCCTCAAACACATTTTGATAAGATAGATACACATTAATATAAATATAATATGAGGATAAAAATGCATACATAGATAGACACACTCTATGTTATTATTTTTCAGTCTAGTTTTCAAGATCATTGTATATGAAAATATCATTGAGGAAGCGCGATAAAGAAAAGATCTACACATGATCCAAATAATCCCACTAGTATTGAGGAAAGTAATTCCCACCAAACCATACCCTGGGTAATCCATTTTTTCATTAATTTTTATCCTAAATGTGAAAGAAATAACTTTTGATAAATTTATATTGTAAAAATTATACATGGTGAAGTTGTATGTGATTTTTTATGTCAAAACCCATGTACCACTGTGTTGCGATGAGTATAGTGTATAATATCCCATGATATCAAGTAAAAAATCAACCACTCCCAAAATATCTCAAGTGAGTGGGGATTTAGGTAGCTTGTGAGATGATGGATGAGTTTCCTATTCCACATAATGATCAAGATATTACAAGATTCGATTATTATATTGGATTTTTCATAGCATCGTTATTTATTCATATAATGATACATGAGATAAATCCTTAAAAAATCATATGAAAAACATTTAAAATTTGATGATAAAATGATTTAAGTTTTGTATGATAAAATATATGGATAAATAGTGAAAAAATAAATGTCCAAATCAAGAAAATCTAATGAATCTACCATGAATACAAGATGGTCATCCAAGAATACCATCTCTAAATGAGTTCAAGAGAAAAATTTATTAACATTAAAACATCTTATAGAAACATTATATAAAGAGAATGAAATATCATACATTCACTACGAAGAAGAAAAATTTGGAGCTTCAATTAGAAATGGAATTGGTTTCGAGTCTCTCAATGAAATTCTCAACCATGAATGGTTGGTTGTCTAAATTTTGAATACATACATAAGTTACATCTTCAAAAAATATCCCTCAAAATAGTTAGATAAATATTTTTATTAATTTTAATAACTAGTCATATTTAGTAAATGAATATATATTAATACTATATAAAGGTAATATCATGTGAAGAATAATTTGGATTCAATAATCCCAATATAATTTCAATGATAGACATTACATAGTAAAATGATGATATGGGGAGAAAAAATAGAGGAGTAACTTGATGCATCTAATATAAAATAATAACATGAAATTATATTTTTAATGCATATAATGAAAGTCTAAAACAATATGATCTAATGAGATAAAATATATTTTTTATTTTTTCATTTTTTTCATTTTTTTTGTTTTTTAGGAATAACTAGATGTTGAATGCAGTCAACATAGATAGACAAAATATTTATTTCTTTCATTCAAATCTCAGATTCATAACAAAGAATACCAATATTATGTGTAATGTTAATATGTAATACAATAAAATTAAAATTTTATAGATAAAAAATGGATTATATGACCATTCTGTGTTTAGAAAAAATAATTTTATGATACGACTGTTGATAAATACATGATATATCATGGAATGTGGTGACTGTATGATATAATAATGGAAGAGGATCACTACAAAAGGAAAATATTTTATGTATATATATATATATATATTGAACTATGAAAACATTTCAAAACAATTTACTTATTTTTGGTAAATGTTTTTGCATTGTCTGAAGTAAGATAATGCAATGGATTATGGATATTATGTGTGAAACATTATTAGAGAATTCATAGAGCATAAAATGCCATCACCCCTCAATAGGTAATTTTAATATGTAATTATAATTTTGATTAAATATATTTCATTGTTATTTATTTTATTATATTGTCTCACTACTATTCTGATTTCAGACCAAAGAGTTACCGAAAAGAAGAAATAATTTTTTAGATGAGTGGGAAGCATACTGTTTTCATAGAATTTATTTTGACTAAAAATGTTAGAGCCTAAATGATATGTTAATGACATATTTTAAGTTATCACCATTATAAGATATTATGGGTGTGAAACATTAGTGTTCGAATGCTTATATATTATTTTTGATCTCCATCTCAAGGAGAATATTAATGGAGGAAATCAATTTGTTTAGAAGTGATATAATGAAAATAAAAAAAGTTTTGGGAAACACAGTAGAAGAGGTGGATGAGGATGTGTTTACAACACATAAGGGAAAGTGAAGGAAAAGGCGAAGGCACAATCTGTGTCGGAGACCGACATAGAGGTAGACGAAGAGGCAATGATTGAGGCGGTGACTGATTAGGAGGACCATTCCGGTTCATGAGGATATGTTGTGGGACTATATATTTGAATTTGGTTGTAGTTGGGAGGACAACCTACTATTGGTGGAGTTTCCATACAACAAAATATACCACTCCACCATTGGAATTGCACAGTTCATGGCATTATACGGGTGACCCTACTGGTCACCGCTCTGGTGGACCGACCATAGATAGTCAGCACTCATGGGTCTAGAGTTAGTGTGAGATACAATCAGGATGTATTACATAATCCTGGAGTGGATGAAGAAATCACATAGGCGACATATGTCTTATGATAATAGAAGAAAGAGGCCTATGGATTTCTAGGAGGGAGATTGTTCCTTCCATCACGTCTCACCTAGATAAGGGTTGTCGAGATTTGGATGGGGTGACAAACAATCTCAAAGTTTTATTTTTCCTTTTTTGTTATTTTGCGAAGTTGGTGAGGTGGTGTTCTACCTAGCTCTACCACCGCAGTTGCACTGGGAGCATGATGTATTCCTTGTGTCGTAGTTGAGGAGGTACGTACATGACCTATCACACGTCATCGATTGGGGAAAGGTGGACATTAAGGATGGAGTGACCATCATAGAGTACCCATTGAAGATAGTGGATCAACAATAGAGGATCATTAATGGGAAAATGATTATGTCATTTTGTGTCTGGTTGGAGAACACGAATCTTCATAAGATCATGTGGGAGTAGGAGGGTCAAATTCGTTTGTAGTACCAACATCTGTTTGAGTTGCCTTTTGTATTGTATTTTTTACGACATAAATCCCTAAGGTATAAAAAATATAATGTACTGGATTTTCTGTGTATTATTTTTAAATATTATATTGAGTTATTTTGAGATCACACTTTGTGATAGCGTGCCATTTTGAGGCATGTAGTTCCCAGAATAAATGTTTAAAATAAATTATTCTCAAAATATAATGTGTGTGTAGTTTTCCTGAAAAAGTGGAATAACTATTAAATTGTAGCACTGATTAAAAATCAAGGGGAACCTTTGCATTCAAAATAGATACTTCGTCTTAGGAAAGGCATATCATCGACCGACATATGTCGACTACAAAAGTTAGTTTTTGGACATTTTAAAATAAATAAAATAAATTGGTGATTTATTTTGTTTTAATTTATTTTAACGCAGCAACCTAATTGCTCCAATATAAATTCAATCGAATGGAAAGATCTCATGGTTAGACACATAATTATTTGAATTGATGACTATCGTTAGAGTTGTGGAGGAAAACCTTTTAGAAGATGTTGTCGGAAAAATCCATCAGCGCTCGTCACATTCGACAGAACCACTACAACATATGTGATGTGAAGATCATCCTCCAATCGAATCGAGGTAGGGGTTTTGATATTCTGGTTTTCCCCATTCTTCAATTAAATGATTAATGCGGATCAAACCATGAATATGTTGTTCTATGGAAAGTGCCTTCTTATGGAAGGGTTCTTATTTCCTTTCTTCATGGGTTTTGGGAATTGATTTAGGATAATTGATGAATGGTTTTTTATTCACTTTTTAATCTTATTAACTAGATCCGATCAAACTCAAAACAATCGAAGGTGATGATGTGTTCCTTATTTTATTATAGAATTTCTCCCTCCATTATTACCTCGTGTTCATAACATTTTCTGTGGGGTTATGAACAACATATCATTGTGCATCCATTTCACAGTGCAAAGATCCCCAATTGAAGATCGATCATCATGAAAATCTAGTGTAGGAGTGATATCGATGGAGGGAGGAAAATTGGCATAGATCATGGAGGATAATTCTTTGAGTTTTCTTCATACGGTCAGATTGAAACTTTTTTTCAAGAATGATTTGAGCTTTGAAATCAACAAAAATAGCATTTGGGTGTCTAAACAACATAAAACATTTATTATCACGATGCTCAGACAGCCAGATAAAGAATTAGTGGAGCTCCCAGGGTGTGATGAATAAGAGTGATGCATTCTATAAAATCCCTATCATCACAATATGTATCCCGAAGAACACATCGAGTAGGGTCGTCTTGGCAGCGATTAGGGTCTTTGTGCTGCCCATAGTGAAGAAAAAAATATACTCCTAGAAGGACTCGATATGTGGGCCCCACCCAGTACTGACTGAAGTTACGGGGAAATGAAAAAAACTAGCATAGTGTGTCTCCATCATCAAACAACATGCGGGTCATTATGTGGTCTCGATGTTTGTATCATAATATACACAGACACCAGGTTGAGTACACGACATGCACTCTAGCACATGGCCAGATACAGCTAGATATGCTGATCCCCCCGTGTACAAGTACACAGTCTGGGACACACATGTGGATGTCTTGTACTGGAATATGGATAGAATATACTGATTCATCCATGGATAGTGGAACATGGTGTTCCATGCTCTTACACACCATGTATACCTTCTTCTCTAGGACATGACATTTGACACAAGTTGTTTTACACGGGCTAAACCCAAGGTCAATGGACATGAAGTGTGACTCTTCTACTTGCCTTATACTTCATTGCACTTTGCTTTATGCTCTTTTGAAATGATCTGTGGACTTGTTTTTTTGGGTTCGTTCCCCTTTTCTTGTTCTCCATAAGGTTGGGTATCATTTCCATCCATGGGTTTATAATCCCATCAGTAGAAATTTCGATGATAATGTCTGGTATCCCTTCGAGAGGCCCATAGCGAGATTCTCTATCAATTAATGAACAAAGGTATAGTTGTGTATCAATGTGACTAATCATATAAGACATCAATATTCAATATAGAGTGTGAATTTGGATGACTCGCAGTATTCACCATGGTCCTGGTTGTTATCCTTATATGTGTATCTTGATCTATTCCCACTCAGGGGATTGTTCACCTAGAATGATATCATATGTTCTCTCTTTGGATCAATCACTGCATTTATCTCTCTCATCGATAATCCTGACAAACAATTCTTCTTGTAGGGACATCATCATAGATGTCAGACTCGTGAAGTGAATTATACCAAATGAGTGGTTTGTTGAATCTTCAAACAAAATCCCTAGCGTGGGTATGCAGTCGTTTGTAGACTACAAGTCAGGGATTCGAGTATATAATGATGTGTTTCACTTTCTACATGTTTTGTAGACACATTCCATATAGAGCTGATTGTGTCATTACATTGTGTATTTCTTTGTGGTTATTGGTTCCTATACTGAGTATTATTATACTCATACCATCATGGGATTTTCCAGAATGTGTCTTGTCTTATGAAGATGGGTGGCCTTTTGACAATGTCCAAGGTGTACCAGGACAAGACATATCATTCCGAGGTCCTTATTGGATGAGGTGCTTTGATTACTACGAGCAGTAGTCTGAGTACCAATTTGTGCTTAAAGGTTGTGCTTTTTAGTTTATAGAGTCTTTATTTTGGTGGGAATGTATTCTGAACTATTTTACTTTTTTCACTTTACTTTCATTGTACTCTTCTGGTTGGGTTTAGTTCTATTCATGCATTTGGTTCCGTAGTGGATTTTAGTTTTCAGTATTGTGGTCTTGGAGCTATGTGTATGTGTACTTATACTTAGGAAATGCCTCTTGAGTTAGTGTTATGCCTACTCGGTGCTAGTCACCAGCCCCTGGCCTATTAGAGACGACATTAGGGAGTTACAGCGCATAACCCATTAGAAAGGGCCATGCCAATTTTGATTGAGACAAATTTTATAATAGTTCCCACTACACTTTTCACTTAACATAAGAGCCTTTGCGTGTCTTTCCATTTTAAAATGATATTTTAGTAAAAAAAACACATGTTGTGCTCAAATAAAATGATACACATTCATATTGTTTGGATACATTACGAAAATGATCCATTAGTCAGTTTTCTTATGTAGGAATTAACCCCACCTCAATCTGACACAATTTATGAATTATATGACTTGATATACCTCGTTTTTATTCATATATGACATTAATTTTATTAAAAAAATTAATATACATACCCAAAACAAAGAAGAGACATTCCTATTATAACACCCCATGTAAACAAAGAATATGAAATTTTCATATTTATCCATATTTGTGAATAAAATATTAATATTACTTTAAATGGAACGTTATGCTCGATGGCATACCCAATACACAATAACAAGTTTCTTTGAAATCTTAGGTTGAACTCTAAAAATAAAATAATATTATTTTAAATGGTAGTTAACACCTAGCCGTTGTAATGGAAGGAATGAACGGAACTAACTACAAAATGATTATATTTGTTTTTCAAATATTTTTACTTTTATCCAATAAATGTTAGAGGCTTAAAATGAAAATGAATCCAATTTTAAGCATAAATCTTCTAATATTCTATAAAAGGTTGATTAACCACACTTTTGATGGTGAACCTCTTTTAAATCCAATTTTTGACAATTTTTTGTGTTATATTCGACAAAATAAAATTCTTCTTTAGAATTGGGACATCAAAATTTACTTTGTGTAAATTTTTGGTATTTTTACGATAAAGTTCATTGTTAAAAGAATAGTGAAAAATGTTGTATTTTAATTCAAAACCTCTTTTTAATATAATTTATTTATATGATTATATTATCTTCTGGATTGGTTTTAAAGTGAAATAAAATACATTTTTACCATTTAATCCAATAGTGGTCATTGGAATTAATTTCACTTTCAAATTGGAATTAAAATAGTGACAATCTTTTGATATATATTGTTTCATAAAAACATGATATTTGTTTTGACAACAGGAATTAATTATTAAATTAATTAATGCTACTTATATGATTTTAATTTTGTAAAATAGACGTCATTTCTGAAAAACTTCAATTTTTGATGAATAGTGAAACCACTATGTGGTAGTTAAAGAATCTAATTTTTCATTTAAATGAAACTTTCCCACTTCTGTGATTTGATTTTCAAAAATCCTACATACATGGATTTCATTAATAAGTAAAATGTGGTTCAATGAGATCAAAATAATTTTTGGTGAATAGTAACATATAAGTTTTATTAATCGTGATTAAAGGTAATTACTGTAATTTAAGGTAAAAATAATGTTTTAATAATATGAAATGAACTAGAAACATGTCCTACCCAAATTGGATGTGTCATGGCCGACTAAGACAATCCATGGGTCAACTTGGGGTCCCCATGGAGCCACCTTGGTAGGAAAATGACATAAATAACTTTTTATTTAAAGTTAAAATAAAAATTTCACAAACATGAGTTGTTTTACTAAAACAATTTTTAAATGGGGATATACAAGTCATATTTTTAACTAAAAATATTAATTAGAAAGATAAAACGCTTTACAATATCATATTATTTGTTTTATAATTTTTAACATTAAATAAAGTAAATTATTTATGACATAATGATGATGCAATGATTATCTCATTATTTAACGATTTAGATAAAATGAAAAGATAATGTAAAATCTAAGATCTAAACATGTCCAAAACCAATTGGATGGGAGTATTTAGAAACCTTATCACCTTAGCCTCGAAATATTTCCTTGTGATGCCTTTAAAAACCAAAACCCATTTCATAATAATGTAACGTTTTTGACTTTTCAAGATTGTCCCTCCTCTCCTCTTATAAAATGCCCCCACCTATACCACCTTAACTACACCTCTCAAGAATTTGGATCGGCTGACCCCTTCCCATTTTGTCTCTACACATCCCTCTCTTACTCCTAGAATCCTCACTTTGGGCATAAGTATTTCCAAAGAAGTCTTTGAGCTCAAATCAAAAAGAGTTACCCATTTTAAAGGTAATGCCTTCCCTAGTGTTCTTTTGTTTTATTTTGCTTCTCCAACCCCATAAACACTTTTTATTTATTTAGTTTCTAACAACACCAGTATCTTCAATATAGTAGGATTTTTTTATGAGGATTATTCGATATACACTAACACACACCTCCGTGTAATGGTTAAAGAACATACTGTTTCTGTGGATGGCGAATTACTGCCACACGAAACGATGATTGTTCTATCTTCTCATACCACATCTCATGGTGGCCATTATTATGGAACTATATTTATTTATGATATATATTATATTGATTTCTTCTCTAGGATTCTGTATTTCATATTTAATACAAACCTTAATTCTTTTCATGTTGTGAAAATGCGATAATTTCATTTGAGGAAGTGTGGACTACCACCCCCTCAAGTGATGTGACTCGTTCATGCAATACATGGAATCTATAAAGAATGAAATTCATGAGAATATTTGACCTATATAAAATTTATATTATAGTGTAATTATAATATATATATTTCTAAATTATTTTTAATTCCATTAATATGACAAAAAAATGAAAGTAGCGTTCATGCGTACGTACGGCCTACCGTCTCCATGAATGGCGCATTTCATTTTTTTTATCTCCAAATGTTATGGAGTAGTATAAATTGAATATTTACTGGATATATATCATATTTAAATCATTAATAATATTTTGGAGATGATTTAATTATAACTACATGGACAATCATTTTCAAACAAGTTGAATTTTGACTCATGTACTAAACTTCGACCAAAACGTCTGATATGAACTCACATTATTAACCAATTATTATAACATTATAATATGTGATATGAACTGAATAATAATATTTAAAGGAGGTTCTTAAGCAATTATAAATTGACCAATGTTTATTATTCATGAATATAAAGAAACAAACAAGACAAGTCAGACTTGAGGTAAGGGATCCAACCTCTATCTTTCTTTTTAATTACTCTCTTTTATGTCATTTATTTTAAGCTCATCATTATTATGTTTGGGGATGTTATTTTATATTACTAATACATTACTATTTTTGTTCATATTATGAGAGACCCTATTTGATTCCATAAATCCAATTTTATAAGTTTTAAGCGGTACAGTTAGGCTGCCGAGTTTTTGTAAGGGATTTTTCATCTCACTTTTATTCCCGTAACATTTATACTATGTTTGCCGCTATTTCATTTGATTGTTGTATGTACTTCCCATTATTATAAACTTTGTGTAGTATAATTTCATTTATGGGTATTTACATATTCATTGTATGACCCCTCTTCCATGGGGTGTACGTTTCGAAAGTTACCTAACTCGGTAAGGGGACCTTTCACCCTCCTCTTTTTAAAAGTCTTATTTTTTATGACATTTAATTCACATAATATTATATCGGGATATGTTCTTATATATACTTATTTATGTAAATTGTATGTCCAAGTTATGATATACCATTTTCTCTCTCATCAACTCATTTTCTGAATTTAAAAGTGACGTCGTTAGGCTGTCGGATTTTTGTAAGGTAACTTCATAACCCACTTTCAATTCTTTGGGTTAAACCTTTGTTTCTTGATTTTACGATGCCATGATTATGTGTGGAATTTCTATGTTTTAATTTCCACAAACCTTTGTGTGGATATACTATTTCTACACATAATCATCTCATTGATAAATTCTTACGAACTTGTATTGGAAATCATAACTCAATCTCATTTAATTGAGTCAAATATCTATGTCATTGGTTTTGTTTTTCCAAGATTATGTGTGAATGATATCTGATTGTTTCACACTAAATATCCACTTATATTGAGTGTATTTATATTTCTCACACATAATTATGTGATATATTTATCCTTAATTTAAAGATACCATCATTATAATGTATTTCATCTCAATTTACATTTCTATTGAGACTTCATTGTGGTTATGCACCAATTCACTCTTATATGGTGTATATACTGTCCTTTGGAATATTATATCATGAATAAATTTATTCTCATGATATTATAATGTTCTGATTAAATGTTATTCCGTAATTATTTGTATTCAAGAGTCTCTAATTTTTTTAAAAACTGTTTAACAAAAATATCGTTTTAAATGTTTTAAAGATTAGTTATTCTAAATCTTTGTCATTAATGTCCATGTTTTCAAAATGGTTTTCAGTATTTAATAATATGGAAATTAATATTTTAAAATTATAATTATATTAAAAGATTCAAAGTGTTATGGGACACTTTGATTCAAAAATCTCTTTTAAATGATTTTTGAAAATGGATTGAATTATTTCAATATCTTGGAATTACTTATTGTGATTGAAAATCAAATTTTTTTATTGAAATGTTTCTATTTTCAATATTTTATGTGTAATTATGGTACTTGGACATTTTACAGGTGGTTACGTGATAAACCATATGACGGGTGGTGCCATGAATATCAGGACGGGTGGTTACGTTATAACCTCCAATGCATTGGGTATGGAAGTCATCCGTATGACTATTCCATTAAGTATGTGTGGAAGTGGACCTTATTGTTATTCCATTTAAGCATGTTTATGTCACAAGTTACCTTTATATGTTATGTGTTATTTATATGGGTTTTATGGTAATCTTTTGGTTACAAAAGGGTAACTAATGGTCTTTTATTGAATGATGAGTTTTTAATACTTCATAAAGGTGAAAAGTATTACTTTGGTAAAGTACTCATGGTTTACTTGTTATTTTGAAAAACTAACAGTTTTAATTCATTCTGTATCCCTTACTGAGCTTTTTATGCTCACCCCACGTTCTTCTTTTTAAATGTTTTTCACAGTACTTAATGTGGAATATGGTCAGGGATCGGAACAAGGAAACATCATGCTATCTAAAACATAGAACTAGACAAGTTTCTTTTTAAGAGTTTTTATTTTAGGGAAACTTAGTAGAAGTTTCTACTTTGTAATCTTTTTAGATTTAATAGTTATTCCCTAATTCTCTAAAACTCTAAACCGGAAAAGATACTCTATGTGAAATATTCATTTAATTCAATACTAAGTAATTTTTAAGGCTGGGGCCTTATAGTTGGTATCAGAGGTCTGTTTAGATATCTTTATAGGTTACGGTATTCTCTAAGCATAACTGATAATACCATAATGGCTAGGATTTCAGAAAGAGTCATAGTTTTTAGATAAAGTGAATGAGTAAGTATATCTTAGTGTTTATCTTCCTCATTAGTACATGATGGTTTTGTTGATATACTCACACTGACCTTTTTGGTTTTAGTAAATAGCTGGATCTAGCAGGAACCAAAGTAACAGTGGATTTGAAGGAAACTATGTTGGTTCTCTGTTTAAGAGACTAGATGAAATTTGGGATTCAAAGATAAATATCATGGTTATTCTAAACCAAATATCAGGAGTCATGATCAACCACTTGAAAATTGCTGAGTTCTTTAATACATCTTGTACAGGAGAACCAACTCGATGTGGATATTCAGGGGATAATTATAAAGATAACCATTACGGTTTATATGATCCTTACTTTTGATGTAATAATGGGTTACTATATGTTATGATGACAAATTAAATTCATGAGATAAACATGAGGTTAAAATATGTTATGATTATTTTTGAAGATTTTATATCATTTTGGGGAATTTTATATGAATTATGTTGTTTTGGAAAAAGGACAACACGTAGACCATGTGATAACCTGTCACGTCTGACGATGCTACAGGAATAGAACCCACAACCAAAGTGCGACTGGTATGTATCGCTTAACACTAGTCTACGTGAAGTCCCGGGTTAGTTTGACTAATTCTTTTTAGTTAGATGATTTTATGAATTAAGAGTAAGTTTATTTTGTGTTTTCTATGGAAATTATTAACCTAACATGGAGGATATGTGATTAGGTAAATTACTATTCAATGTGAGACTTTTAGAGCAACTGATGTTATTTGGAGATAAGTGTTAATTTGTACTCTTGGAAGACTATGTGACTAAATCCTTCAAATATTTGGGTTTCAATCTTACTTTGGTTTAATTTGATGAATTTTATGGAAAAATATTTTATCCAATGATACTCGTTGAACTTTGGGTTTTGATGGACAAATTTTGGAGATTAAGAATAGATTTTCTTTTTATAAAGGGTTATCCTTTTCTAGATTATTTGATCTAGTTCTAAAATTTTCTGTATTGGTATGGGTCTAAAGACATGGAAAATATATAGTCCTCTTTTGTAGATTAGGATATTCTCATGTTGTTTATTATAGTACTCTTAATTTGAACAAGTCTTCCTAAATACTCATCATTTGGGGAAAGTATGAGTTTGTGTAAGAAATCTAGTATTAGTTTAATGTGAACATGACAAGTATGTATGTTTCCTTCAGATCAAAAATAAATTCCTCAATGAAAAGTAACTTAAAACAAAAAAAAATTCTCTTAACTTTTCATACTGGGGAATCGAATACCGTTTAACCCACCACAAGTTTGTGATTTTCTTGTGGTTAAATTACTCCTAAACCTGTTTTCTATCACCCTCCCTCAGAACATGACCCTTTTCTTTTTTTCCATATCCATGTTTTCTTACATGGAATCCTAGTATGGGTTAACTCGGGTGACCTCTGTACTTATCTTTCTTTCTGTTAAAGTGATTGTTTTACTGACTCTTGTTCTAATGTGGGAATCTCAATGATGTTTCCGAGCCCAATTTAAAAATTGTGAGGACGCAATTCCCAAAAGGGGGGAAGGATATAACACCCCATGTAAATAATGAATATGGAATTTTCATATTTATCCATATTTGTGAATAAAATATTAATATTACTTTAAATGGAACGCTATGCTCGATGACGTACCCAATACACAACAACGAGTTTCTTTGAAATCTCACGTTGCACTCTAATAATAAAATAATATTATTTTAAATGGTAGTTAACACTTAGCCGTTGTAATGGCAGGAAAGAACGAAACTAACTACAAAATGATTATATATTTTTTTCAAATATTTTTACTTTTATCCAATAAATGTTAGAGGCTTAAAATTAAAATGAATCCAATTTTAGGCATAAATCATCTTATATTCTTTAAAAGCTCGATTAACCACCCTTTTGAATGCGATCCTCTTTTAAATCCAAATTTTTAAAATTTTATATGTTATATTTGAAAAAATAAAATTCTTCTTAAGAATCAGGACATCCAAATTTACTTTGTGTAATGTTTTGGTATTTTTTCTGATAAAGTTCATTTTTAAATGAATAGTGAAATTTTTTGTATTTTAATTCAAAACCACTTTTTAATCTAATTTATTTATATGATTATATTATCTTTTAGATTGGTTTTAATGTGAAATTATAATATTTTTTAACCATTTAATCCAATAGTGGTCATTGGATTTAATTTATCTTTGAAATTGGAATTAAACTAGTGTCAATCTTTTGATATATATTGTTTCATAAAAACACGCTATTTGTTTTGACAGTAGGAATTAATTATTAAATGAATTAATGAAACTTATATGTTTCGAATTTTGTAAAATAGTCGTCATTTTTGAATTTGGAATATCAAATATAGCTTAGGGTGAATTTTTGGTATTTTTCTGAAAAACATCAATTTTTGATGAATAGTGAAACCACTATGTGGTAGTTAAAGAATCTAATTTTTCATTTAAATGAATATTTGCAACTTCTATGATTTAATTTTCAAAAATCCGACATACATGGTGGCCATTAAAATGTAAAATGTGGTTCAATGAAATAAAAATAATTTTTGGTGAATAGTAACTTATAAGTTTTATTAATCTCGATTAAAGGTAATTAGTGTAATTTAAGGTAAGAATAATGTTTTAATAATATGAAATGAACTAGACACATGTCCTACCCTCATTGGATGTGTCATGGCCGACCAATACAATCCATGGGTCAACATGGGGACCCCATGGAGCCACTTTGGTAGTAAAATGACATAAATAACTTTTTATTTAAAGTTAAAATAAAAATGTCACAAACATGAGTTGTTTTACTAAAACAATTTTTAAATGGGGTTAAACAAGTCATTTTTTTTGACTAAAATATTAATTGGAAAGATAAAATTATTTCATACATCATAGTATTTGTATTTTAATTTTTAGAAATTAAATAAATTAAATTATTTATGACATCATGATGACGTAGCGATTACCTCATTATTTAACGATTTAAATAAAATGAAAAGATAATGTTAAATCTAAGACCTAAACTTGTCCAAAACCTATTGTATGGGTTTATTTAGAAACCTTTTCACCTTATCCTAGAAATATATCCTTGTGTGACCATTAAAAACCAAAACTCATTTTATAATAATGTAACCTTTTTTGACTTTCCAAGAGTGCCCCTCCTCTCCCCATATAAAAGGCCCCCACCTCTACCACCTTACCCACACCTCTCAAGCCTTGGGATCGGCCAAAGCCTACCCATTTTGTCTCTCCACATACCTCTATTACTCTTAGAAGACTCACTTTGGGCAGAAGTCTTCCCAAAGAATCATTTGAGCTCAAATCAAAAAGAGTTACCCATTTTAAAGGTAATGTCTTCCCTAGTGTTCTTTTGTTTTATTTTTCTTCTCCAACCCTCTAAACTCTTTTTATTTATTTATTTTGTAACAACACCAGTATCTTCAATATAATATGATTTTTTTTATGAGGAGGATTCGAGATACACTAACACACACCTCCGTCTAATGGTTAAAGAACATACTGTTTCTGTGGATGGTGAATTACTGCCTCACGAAATGATGATTGCTCTATCTTCTCATACCAACTCTCATGGTGGCCATTATGATATAAATATATTTATTTATGATATATATTATATTTATTTTCTTTCTATACATATGTATTTTATATTTAATACATACCTTTATGTTTTTCATGTTGTGAAAATGCGATAATTTCGTTTGAGGAAATGTGGACTACCACCCCCTCAAGTGATGTGACTCGTTCATGCAATACATGGAATGTATAAAAAATGAAATTAATGAACATATGTGACCTATATAACATATATATTACACTTCAATTATAATATATATATCTATCAATTATTATTAATTCCATTAATATGACAAAAAAATGAATGTAGCGTTCATGCGTACGTACGGCCTACCATCTCCATGAACGATGCATTTCACTTATTTTTATCTCCAAATGTTATGGAGTAGTATAACATTAATATTTACTGGATATATATGATATTTAAATCATTAATAATATTTTAGAGATGATTTACTTATAACTACATGGACAATCATTTTCAAACAAGTTCATTTTTGACTCATGTACCAAACTTTGAAAAAAAACGTCTGATATGAACTCACATTATTAACCAATTATTATAACATTATAATATGTGATATTAACTGAATGATAATCATTAAAAGTGGTACTTAAGAAATTATAAATTGACCAAAGTTTATTATTCCAGAATATAAAGAAACGAACAAGACAAGTCAGACTTGAGGTAAGGGATCCCACCTCTCTCTTTCTTTTTAAGTACTCTCTTTTATGTCATTTATTTTAAGCTCATCTTTCTTATGTTTGGGGATTTTATTTTATATTACTAATACTTTAATTTTTATGGTCATATTATGAGAGATCCTATTTGATCTCATAAATCCAATTTTGGATGTTTTAAGCGGCGTTGTTAAGCTACCATGTTTTCCTAAGGGATTTTTCATCTCACTTTTATTCCCGTGACATTTATGCTAAGTTTGCCACTATTTCCTTTGATTGGTGTATGTACTGCCCATTATTATACACTTTTTGTATTATAATTTCATTTATGGGTATTTACATCTTCATTGTATGACCCCTATTCCATGGGGTGTACGTTTCGAATGTTACCCAACTCGGTAAGGGGACCTTTCACCCTCCTCTTTTTTAAATGACTTCTTTTGTTATGTATTTTAATTCACATACTATTATGTTGGTATGTGTTCTTATATGTCCTTATTTATGTAAATTTCATGTCCATGTGATGAGATACCATTTTATATCTCATCAACTCATTTTCTGAATTTTAAACTGACGTCGTTAGGCTGTCATGTTTCTGTAAGGGAACTTCTTAACCCACTTTCAATTATTTGTGTTAAACCTCTACTTCATGATTTTACGATGCCAAGATTTTGTGTGGAATCTATATGTTTTAATTTCCACAAACCTTTGTGTGGATATACTATTTCTACACATAATCATCTCATTGATAAATTCTTACAAACTTGTATGGGAAATCATAACTCAATCTCATTTCATTGAGTTAAATATCTATGTCATGGTTTTTTTTCCAAGATTATGTGTGAATTCCCTCTGATTGTTTCACACTTAATATCCACTTATATTGAGTGTATTAATATTTCTCACACATAATTATGTTATATATTTATCTTTAATATAATGATACCATCTTTATAATGGATTTCATCTCAATTTACATGTCTATTGAGACTTCATTGTTGTTATACACAAATTCACTCTTATATGGTGTGTATACTGTCCTTTGGCATATTATATCATGAATCCCTTTATTCTCATGACATTATAATGTTAGGATGAAATGCTATTCCTCAATTATTTTTATTTAGAGTCTCTCATTTTGTTAAAAACCCTTTAACCAAAAATATCGTTTTAAATGTTTTAAAGATTCGCTATTCTAAATCTTTATCATTAATGTCCATGATTTCAGAATGGTTTTCAGTATTTATTTATATGGACATTAATGTTTTAAAATTATAATTCAATTAAAAGCTTCAAAGTGGTATGGGACACTTTGATTCAAAAATATATTTTAAATGATTTTTTAAAATGGATTGAATTATTTCAATATCATTGAATTACTTATTGTGATTGAAAATCAAATGTTGTTATTGAAATGTTTATATTTTCAATATTTTATGTGTAATGATGGTACTTGGACATTTTACGGGTGTTTACGTGATAAAACATATTACGGGTGGTTCCATGAATACCAGGACGGGTGGTTACGTTATAACCTCCAATGCATTGGGTATTGAAGTCGGCCATATGACTATTCCATTAAGTATGTGTGGAAGTCGACCGTATGGTTATTCCATTTAAGCATGTTTATTTCCCTAGTTACCTTTATATGTTATGTGTTCTTTATATGGGTATTATGGTAATATTTTGGATAAAAAGGGTAAGTAATGGTATTTTATTTAGTGAAGAGTTTTTACTACTTCATAAAGGTGAAAAGTATTACTTTGGTAAATTACTCAAGGTTTACTTGTTATTTTGAAAAACTAACAGTTTTAATTCTTTGTGTATCCCTTACTGAGATTTTTATGCTCACCCCAAGTTCTTTTTTGGGATATTTTTAACAGGAATTAATGTGGAATAGGTTCAAGGATGGGAACAAGGAAACATCATACTATCTAAAACATGTAACTAGAAAAGTTTCTTTTGATGAGTTTTTATTTTAGGGAAACTATGTAGAAGTGTCTACATTGTAATCTTTTGAGATGTAATAGTTATGTCCTAATTCTCTAAAACTCTAAACCTGAAAAGATCCTCTATGTGAATTATTCATTTAATTCAATAATAAGTTATGTTTAATGTCGTGGCCTTATACCTATTGTTTTGGAATAATTGAAAAAATGATCCACATGTCTTTTGTGATGTGTATCAATCATCTACACCTCAATCTGACCCAATGTTTGAATAGTATGATTCCAATTGTATTTTTATTATATTCACTACCGACAATAAATATAATATAAAATAACTGACATATACAAAATTCAGAAAACCCATTCTGATTGTATTGGTACTTTAGGATAATGATCCATGGGTCATTATTGTCTGGTAGAATTTAGTTGTACCTCAATATGTTTCCCAATATTAATTGATGTACAACTTTTTTATAAAAAATTGTCATTAATTTTAGTAAAAAAAATCTGAAACTCAAAATTGAGAAAACACATACATATTTTTTGGTACATTACGAAAATGATCCATACGTCATTTTTTATGTTTAGGGATTTGGAAAACCTCTATCTAAAAAATGGTGTGACTGGTATGACTTCGAGTGTGACTTTTTTTCCAAAACTAACATTAAATTTTATAAAAGAACAATGACATACTTAAAACCATTAAAACAAGTTCATATTATTTTAAAACATTAATAAAATGATCTATACATTAATTTTGATCTGTAGGGGTCTGAAAAACCTCAATCTGACACACGTTGTGATAGGTATGACTCTATGTGAATATTTTTTTAGAAAATTGAAATATTTTTTTTCAAAAAACTACAACTGATATACACAATGTTGAGAAAACACATTTCGATTATCATGATACTTTAGTACAATAATCTATGAGTCATTTGGGATGTGTAACATTTAGTAGCACCTAAATATGAAGAACCGTGTGACTCCCCTTACACATTTTTTTTAGATGGTGTTTAATGTTTTTCTGCAGTATTTTTAGGACTAACATGCTATATAGTTTAGTCTACCAATATGTTACCAAAATTATTTCAGATAATTCTATTAGAGATGTAGTGTCTGGTAGATGTTCTGGTTTTTATGGAAATATATTGTTATGCAATGTCATTTTTAATTCAGGCATGATTTATTTAGGAGTCCTGGATATCTTTTTATGTATAGAGGATGGACCATTTTTCATGCAATTGGTTGACAAACATGTTGTTATTCCTCTATAATTGTTTGGTGATAGGGTATATTTACCCAGGGTTTCAAACTATAACCCTCTATTATCTATTTACTATTTTATTCCTCAATTGTTAATTTAATGTTATTTATTTAATGCTATCTATTTATATTTTTCTCAAGAATGGATGTATCTTTTGTCGAGGAACATGTTATGATATAATATTAAAGGATAAACATTCATGGTACCCAAATGATATTTATTTTCCACCCATTGACATGAACCTATATATGTGTGTCCAAATGATGTATAATATCATGATGAAGCATGTGTTGTCTGATGGATGGGAAAGAGTCACAATATTTCCGGATTGATTAGATCAAATCATGTAGAGATTCCAAATATAGCTGGTGAAGTATGAGAATAATGGAGATATGGTTTGTAGTTTTTCTCAATATTAAAAATATATTAGATTTTTTATATTTTCTATTTTCTATTTTGTATATGTGTTCATCGTAATTGGTGACTGTCTTTTGTCAGTTTTTTCATGATTTTTATTTTTCATGATTATGGGATACATTTATTTTAATATCATGTTTTCCCATTTAAGAAACATATTATATGAATTCAGATGTTGATCCCTCTGTATGAGATTGTTTATTTTAGACTTTTACATTACTCTGACCAGAGTTTATATCTCCATACCACATTTTATACCCTCTCCACATGACTACATTATCTAGAATTCATGAGGCACGCATGAAGAATTATGGTGGGCCTAATTGAGTGATGTGTCAAGTCAAATTTGAGTGTTTCGTAATAATTTCTAAATCACATTAAGGAGTCAGGAGGTTGAAGATGATGCTACAATGAAAATAGATGGATTAGTTGCATTTCATCCGATGTATGTGTTATAAATAATGTTTTTTTGGATGAATTGTACCCATGTTATGTTATCCCTCATCGAAGATCACATTTCATGATAACTTAATTATATTATAATCTATCCCACAATATCTAATTAAATGTTTGTAGTGATATGTACCCATATTAACTCACAGGAACCCATTATGGGTCATGTCACACTATTCACTGGTCTCTCAATGGGCACTATGTACCCACTATATTATATAGGTCAGTGCTCTCACTTACCTTTCCACCATGAGGTTATCCAGGGTTTCACTCTCCCGCAAGGTTGACCCATTGTGTCCCCCATTGCTGGTTGAGGATTCCCATAGTTACCCTATTTAATATATTTTTTTCATATATATGCACACAATGTAATTTTTTAAATTAATAAATTAAAATTCAAATAAAAGGGTACAAATATATCATTTTAGGTATACGTAAACATTTATTTTCAACTTATAATAATTTACTACAAATAATATAATATATGTGTGTGTTTGTTTGTTTTTACTAATATTTTAACGTAATTATATTACCACAAATTGTATTAATGTTAATACATATATATGTCACAATATATATAATTTTTTTGATACCAATTATGACTTAATGAGAATATTTCATTTCTCTAAACAAATATGAAGTTATTTAATTTAAAATAATATATATTAAATTTAATTTTTTTTCATTCCATTAATTGTTAATTAAATTATATTACAACTAAAATATAATTTTTCAAACCATACCATTCATATTATTTTAGATTTGTTTTATTTAAATTTAATATTATTTATTTTTAATATTAATACACATATTCAAAGGCAAAAAAACCATAAATTCTCTAAATTAAATTAACATGTAACCATGTTTATAAAGTTTTATATTATTTATTATTTTTTTATTATTACTGAATAATAAATATTAAGCTTTTCATATTTCATCTAGAATATTATATAACATTATATATATATTATTATTATTAAAAATAGTGATAATAGCTATTTTCCCATTATTCATTCCAATTATGCTATAAATACGCTATGATAACAATTTATAAAAAAAGTTACATTACATATTTTAGTATTCTCACATGTAAGGATAGTTCTTTTTTTATACTACTCGGTATTCTTACTCTATTAATCATTATTTTATTTCAACTCAAGGATAAACCTAAATATTTGAGCAATGATATTTGACAATTACATGTTAGTTATTGTTTGAACTCTTGAATTTTTAATTATTGATTCAAGTTTACATTCATCTAAAATTGTTTCAAGCTCATGTACATTAATGTAGTTTTCTTGTATCATTTTCTGATTTAGATTATTATTTTGAATAAAATTCACTTTATTAGGATTTCATTTACCAAGATTTATTTTTTAAAATATAGTAAAATGTAATTTATACACTCAAATACATGGTTGTTTAATTCTAACCCTATTAGAGTAAATACTCCCTCACAAATTTTTCTTAAAAATTAATATTATAATCCTCAAAATCCATGATTTTATTTTTAGGTTCTCCATAAAAACAATAAAATATAATTATTTTGACCTTATAATTCAAATTAAATTATATAATTATCTTGATGTTAATCATACCTTTATCAAAGTATCAACTATAATTATTTCCTCCTTGTTATCATATATATTCAATCCACATATCACAATAATTAATTATACCATCGAAAATTTATCCTAATATATTTATTCCCATGTATATTATACCATTTTCATATAATGATGATTTGAAATAAATATTTTTAATATTATATTTTTTGATGACATGTATTTTCAAAACATCTGATATGACTTGTTTTCTAGAAAAAAATTTCTCTAAGATTATATTTGAGACATTCAATTAATGATCATTTCAAAATACCATGAGTAAGATCCAAAATATTATAAGTTGATACCATTTGTAAATTGGGTTCGTGAGGGTCTACATCTATTGATACTAAACAAAAATCATCTTATACCTATATTCATTATAACAGGGTAAACGATTTGAAAATTTATTTATGTTATTTCCATTATTGGAAATGGGTATAATGTTGGGAATTTAGTGTTTGATTAAAAATAGTCAATGATCCATGATGATATCGAGCTATATATGAGGTGTTTCATATTTAATACAACTACATGAATGAGAGTGGTTTGTTTGAAAATTTACCAAAATAAAATGATCATTAAATTATAAAAATAATCACAAGCTTGTTATATGATAGAGATGTGAGTGTTGTTTTTTAATGTCCTATTTATGTTTTAATACATTTTTACACAATCTGAACAAGATTCAAAATTGGTATTATACTAAAAAGCAATATATATTGAAATTTAACCCATTATTAATAAAAATTTCCTAATCCCCATATTTTTCTAAACCATTTCTATGATATCATGTAAGACATCGTAGAACCCACACTCCCAAATCTAATGATAATAACATGTTGTGTTTTAATAAAATGTTACAAATAAATATATAGTGAATTGAAAACGTAATTTTATTTTAGGTCTATGTTATGGAGTAAAAATAAAAACCTTACCACATATTATAGTTTTTTATGAATTTCATAAATAAATATTCAAATTATCTTTTAGGATGAACCTTAAATGAAACCAAACACCTTGGGTACTTTTTGTGACCCAGTAAAACCCATTGTAAATGATGGTGTGAGCATAAAATTCCCCAAAAATAGGTATTAAAACAAAGGTTAAAAACATTATTTGAATTCATTGAAGAGTTCCTTTGAAAAAATTCGTTTCAAATATTTTATCTTTATATCAAATAGAAATCATTTAATATAATATATAATTTTCAAAAAATATACAAATAAAATTTTCAATAAATTTAAATAAGAAAATATTGTTCAATGATGGTAGAATATATGTTACATAGAAAATCCATTTCTTATCAACATATAAAAACCATTGAAATATATATTTGGAATTGAATTTAATATTTTGAAACTTTTGTTTTGAAATTATTTGATTTATGGAGGGAAATGATTCATGGAACCCCTTATGAAATCCATGAGTCCAGTAACATTATCGCCGTTATGATAAATACATAATTCATAATTAATAATTATTCTGAACAATGAATAAATCATATGAAATAATTTTTATAAAAAATATGCAATCATATTCAAAATAATAATGTATTTTTATATCTATATACATGATATGCGAGACACATGTTTGAAATTAAATTACATGAATATAATGATAACTGTACAATATACATTGAAGTTATAAATAAAGTTAAATAGATAAACATTCCATAGAAAAAACATTGAAAAATAAAACAATTTAACCATAGTTATTGGTTTTTATAAAAATAAATTTGGAATATGAATTTTAAAAACATTACTTCTTATACTAGATTTAAATCATCCATAAAATAAAAAAATTATACATAAAATTAATTTTTTTACATACGGGTGTTTGAAAATAATAATTTCCCATTACATATGGGTTTTTTTGAAATAAAACCAAAAATTAGATAACAAAATTCCCATACAATTAGAAAATGTATGTTTAGAAATATATTTAATTTATAAAAATATTAATAAAAAATTAAATCAGCCTTATATCAAACAACATAACCATTTCAAGACTCTACTATGCAATTATTGAATTGTTTGAATTAAACTGGATGAGTGAAACCATTGGGTTTCCCATGGGAGAAGGATATTTATATATATTAAAATATTTTACAACATTAATTTTAATTCATATTTCTATGTATAATAGAAAATTAAAACACATTGAACTTGCAATAATTTTGATAATCCTCTGCCATATCTTAGATAAGTTGCATGATTTTTACTTTTTTCAGTAGTTCACAAATGTGTCTACTATTTGGGGCCCAATGTTGGGGTTTATTTTTTTTGGAAACTATGAAGAATAAACATATTGAAAATTTTTTGTTTTAATGATGTTATCATAATTTATATCTATTAAATTTCTAAGTCTGATCATTAGTTATTTTTTATGTCTTGTTGGAAAAAATCATCATGAGTTTTAATAATAAATGAGAATATATATATATATTGTCTCTACTACTGATATAGACCTGAAGATAAGAAATGAAGGTTTATAAGTTATATTCCTCTAGTATGTGCATATCCCTGACAAAAAACATTAATGTATATTTATATATTTATTATAATCATTTTTTGAGGTATTCAATAAACTTCCAAAAAAATTTAATCCTACACATATTTATAATCATGAAATTGGTTCAATTTTATTGAAAACATAATAAATTTACACTTGTGATGTTCATGAGAATGGTATTTGGATTCTAGAAAAATAAATCATCGAAAAATTGTTGACTATGATTTTAATAAGGGGTTCTCATATATATACTTTCATCATATTAATATTTAATAACACGTTTTTTTGTCTAGAGGGAATGAAGATGGTGATACAACATTGAAATGAGTGATGCACTCATGGTTTATGATGAAACTAGAATCATAGGAGAAAAAAAAGTTTACTTCACAACCACTAAGGATATCCAAGAGGTTTTTTAAGAATTTGTGATCATATCATATGTCTCCAACTCATTTGACTGAATGATTGTCTTATAAAAGAATGGTTTTTTGTCTGAAAAAGTACACAAGTTCATTTATCACAAAAAAATTAAAACCTTGATTGTGTGCATGAGTATATTACATACACGTCTATAAAAGTTGATGCAAAGGTATCTAAGGATTGACAACTTCATATTCTCACAAATTCCTACCACGTGCCACGTCACATGGTCCACAGGGAACCCTTTTGGCCATACTCACCCAACATTCTATGTAGGATAGAACTCTTACATCCACATAAACAAAAGTTACATCATTGGTTAACCTCTACCATATATTTTAGCTATAAAGTCTCTCTTGTGTGGTGAAGGGGTCCCATGCATATACTATTGGATGAAAAAATATAATATAGTTATACCATGAAAATTTTTATATAAAATAATTAAATTGGGAAAAAAATTAAATGAATAGCCTTTTATTCATATGTAAATAATTATTTTTACCTTATAATAAATAGGTTAATAATCATTTGATATATATATTTATATATCATATGTTTATAAAGTATATTAAAACTAAATTTTTTAATGTTAGTACAGAAATATAAAATATTTTTTATTTAAATTGTTTAAAAAATGTATGATATATATAAAATACTACATATATTCAACCATATATGAACTCATCAATTTTAAAATATAATCTAATGAATATAATTTTTTTCCTTCTGTTAATGTTTACATGGATTATATTACCACAATACATAACATTTATTAACTATAAAAATCATAATATTTTAAAACCAATTCTTAAAAATTAGTATACATTTTTATTAAAATATTAATATACTAAAGTAAAATAAAAAATCCTCATAATTGTATTATAAAATTACGTTATATCATATTTTTTACTTTTATATATTATTTGAGAACTGTTTTGTGTTATGGAATATCAAATATTATGATTTTATTACTTTTTCATGACACATATCATATAAAAATATATTTTTTATAAAAAAGAAATATAACCGTTATCTTTTCCCAAAAATCATTGGTTTCATTCTTAAGAACCCCTACTAAAAAGAAACATCTGATAATCAATCTATTTGTATTTCATTATTCATCTTCATAGGTGTTATTTTTATTTTTTCACAACCCTTTATTCTTACTCTCATCCTCTTTTGTGTATTATTCCCATGGAAAATCCAAATGATGATTGATATAATTTTTATGTAATAATGTTTATCATTTTATAAATATTTTATTAAAATTGATTCTTAGAAGATTAATTTAATTTTCAATAATTAGAGGCTCTTATATTGTAATGAAGTGTACTTTTATCAGTGCCTAAGTTAGATTATAATTTAAAATATAAAAAAAATATCCTTATTTTATATTTCTTGTATTATTTTATAAAATTTATTTAAATTGAATCTATACATGAAAATAGCAAATTTCTATATAACCATCACTTAAATTGTGAGAATACAATAGTTGAGGTATAAATATTTTTCAACTCCTTTCACTGTTATAATTCATTGTGTGAAATTATTATAGATATAAATCTATTATATCATATTATAATAATAATAGAAGTATATTTTTTATAGTCTTATATTATTATAATGAGAGTACAATAATTAACTTCCATCCCCTTTTCCTCTTTACTAAAACTAGAACGTAAATTGTTCGTGTGTGTGGACTTACTCATCTTGGGTGTAACTTGTTTCTTTCTTTCAAAACTAATATATATCATTAAAAATTTTATTTTATTTATAAATGTGATATTAGTGAATTATTTTTTATTATAAAATAAAAAACCATATAATTATTATCTCATGAACATTTAAAATGAAATCATCATACATGAATATGTGCATACTACTGCATCGCCCAATCATTGTATAATTTTTTTATTACAAATTCAATAGATGGTTCTAGGAATGGTTTAAGGGATAAATATAGTTTTATTATTAATAATTCTCTAGTTGTTTAAATTGAATATACCATTAATGATATTAATGATAAAAAACCAATATAAATATAACTATATTAATCAAGTGAACAATGAAGGGAAAATATTTATTCATATATTTAATTGTTTTATATACACATCCATTTCATATAAATATTTAAAACTATAATATACCATAGTAATAAATACAAAATTATATCATTTTTCAATTTGTATAATAATGTTGCAACTAAATCACATTTTAATCATACAATGATCATGGTATGTTCATGATTGGATTATTTTTTCCAAGACCATTAATAATTATATAATGTTATAAAATGGATGAATTTTAAAAAAATATTGAATAGTAAAATTTGAAATAAATCTTTTAGGTAATGATTTGGTTTTGGTTCGGGAAAGGGTAAAAATATATTTAACACAATATATTAAAAAACACCAGTCGTGTTTTATGAAGATCACCGAAGTGTGATTTTTTTATTATTTATTCAAGTTTAACGAATAAAACACTCCAAAAAAAAGAAATTTTTGCATCATAAATAATTATATTTTAAAAATTATTGAATTTTTAATGATAATATGATGATGAATTTTTGAATATGAAGGATTACTAACAATGATCTTATAGTACTAGTAAAAACATTAAGCCTATAATCATATAATGTTGGAAACTAAGAAAAAACCTACTAATATTGTCATTACCCCCTCCCACCAAAATGCCCCTCCTGAGCTGGAAATGGTGAAAGGGCGATAATGACCCACGAGTCCCACCTCCAGTTCGCCCCGGGGTGGTGACTAGCAACAAGGGTATGAGTTTTCACAAATATGGGAGGCAATACCCTTTGTTTTATTATTTAATATCGAGAAATAGGACAAGTCAACCACCAAAAAAAGAAAAGAACAAGTGTGTAGAAATAAACCCAAATCAATCCCATATGCATGTTTAAATATTTCTGAAACAATGTACAAGTACAAGAATGCTCAAAAAGTACAATACCAAAAGAAACAATGGTCCATCAACTGCAGCAACTCCAACTGTCCCGACTAGTAGGGTCCTTCACGGCCCTGTTAGTCCTCCTTGAAACATGAAAGAAAACTTATGGTGAGAATACAAGTATACTCAGTAGGGAAACCTAAATCTCTCGTGCATAAGTGGGGGATAGATCCTAATGTCTTGTGAGAACACCAAAAGAAACCAAAACCTAACAATGAATTCTATCCACCCAACCTCACCAGCCACTCTCACCAAAAACAAAAACAACAGGTAGTAGTAGTATATAATATCAAGAGTATTGGGTACCCCACACCATTTCCCATTAGTTAGCTGCTCTTCCTAACGGAAAACGTCCTGACGCTACCATACTCTTCCTGCCCGCACACACCTAGGCCTCAAGAACCACATATCCCAGCCGCACACACCTGGGCCTCACAACGATGTATCCCGCCCGCACACACCTGGGCCTCACAACCACGTATCCCACTCGCAAACACCTAGGCCTCACAACCACGTATCCCGCCCACACACACCTGGGCCTCATCCTGAAGATTCTTGGGAAATAGTAAATTTTGCCCGATGAATCTTCGGCTAAAACCACCCCAATCGTAACCTACCCATAGAATCTTGGGTGTAAGGTCGCCTCAAGACATCATATCCTAGGGAAGATGGAGAAGGAAGGATCTAGTAACTAAGGGGGAAAAACCCTATCCCATTAAATGGGAGTGTTCGGCACTAAGTGCTTAACATGGGTGGGGTGCGATAAAACACAAAGATACAGATATATATATATACCAAACACCCATCCCAACCTATGGATTCTAATCAGAGAACTAAGCACATGACTCATCACTGTTACTACGAAGCATGCATACAACAAACAATCATGAAACCCAATTTAAGTTTTCATGTTTCAACAGAATCATTTTATTAGTTCCTTAACTACAGGGCAGCTATCCACCACCAACCACATCGATCGTTCCTAAAGCATATCCCTGCCATCCAAAAATCAAGTTAGGAAAACACAAAAAGTACAACAAGCCCTTTCGTAATAACCAACCATCCCATTGATTATAATTCTCGTTCCATTACCATTACCCACCATTTATTAACTCTTCCATTTTTTATTTATTATTTACAACAAATAGTTCGTTCACATTCAAACCCAACCCTGCAGCCCCACTGCCAACCACTATAACCACAACCACACCGTACATCATTACCCCTTTAATACCATTCATTGCAGCACCACTGCCCATCACCAACATAAAATTCACAACAACCACATCCAAGCCAACCGCAGCCCCACTGCTCACCTGATCCACAACAACCCACAAAAACACCCCCATCACATGCCACGTATCCAAGCCAACACCAACATGTTCATTATTCCATTTCGTTCAACTGGGGTGATCACACAAGGGTTTCAGATTTTAAATCATCCAAATTTATGTGATTATCCAAAATTCCACATTCAATAACGTTCTATTCACAAAAATAGTCTAGAAAGATAGGGCAACATTTAATTGCACAAGAAAAGGCCCCCAACGACCGTGATTTTCAATAGGCATAAGCCTATTCAATTCACAACATAATATCACAGGATATAAAACAAATTAAATGCATTCAAAACATTCCATACCCATTATATAAGTCAATTATTATCTTCATTAAACCGGTTCAATTGTGTTTCACGTAAACAAGAGGAAATCCACCCTGCATGGTGCATAATTTAGAGAGACAAAGGTAAGATCCCTACCTCAATAGGTTCTGATCACAACGATCCCCCAGATCAATATTTAGAAGCCATCTGTCGGCATCCATCGCTTCTAGAAAAACTCAGAAAAAACTCCTTGGATGGAATATGGGAAGGAAAGGCCCAAAATAAAGCAAAAAATCCATGTTCTAAAGTTCCACCTCATGGTTACAATCCCGTGGATGCTGACGGATCGTAAATCGGACCTCGGACGAAGAAGTTTTGGAAGAAAAAGGGCCTTTGAGTCTCTTGGTAGAGCTCTGCTCAGAGGAAAGGGGAGGAGATGAGTTATTTGAAAAGGAGGAGGGGACCCTTCCTTTTATAGGCATGAAAAAAAAATTACACGGTGTGTACTTTATGGTACATGGTGTGTACTCGACCATTTGACACGGTCACCACGCAGATTCCAACACGACCATCACCGCGGTACGCGACCATTGACTAGTCAACACATGGTTTGAGGGTAACGCATATGCGGGGAGGGACTACATGTCGTGTAGTTTTGGATACACTGTGTGTATTCATTTATTTCACACAGAAAGGACACGGCTCCAACACGGCACACGGTCGTTGACTGGTCAACACACGGTTTGAGGGTAACGCGTACGAGGGGAGGGACTACATGACATGTAGTATTGGAAACACGGAGTGTACTCATTAAATTAACACGGTAAGAACATGGCTCCAACACGGAACATGGTCGTTGACTGGTCAACACACGGTTTGAGGGTAAGGCATACGCGGGGAGGGACTACACGACATGTAGTATTAGTTATAGGGCGTGTACTCATTTATTTCACACAGTAAGGACACAGCCTTCAACACGGGGTATACCCGGCAATGGGGTACACGACATGTACCCACACTACACGGCGTGTAGTTTCAAAATTATGAAAAGTGTGGGAGAAGTCCATTTTACCCTCCAAAAAACATCATGACCCTCTTTTTGACAAAGGAATGGGCCAGAGAGGTCTAGGCCATTACATCAGATACCTCTTCAAACATTCTCGTCCCCGAGAAATCAAAATCCAACCCAGAGGATACCAACAAGATACCTCTTAGGGGCCTCGTTATAATATGAACCCAACCATCAACCCAAATTATAGGTTTTTGGAATTCCTTCTCATATGTCGAGATAGTATCCGCTTTAGGCAGCACTATCTCACCTGTACGGGTTCAATCACATCATCATTAATGCGTCTTGATTGAGAATTGGGTCTTCCCACTTCCATATATTAGGATTTTCCAACTCGTACTTCCCCCAACACTGCACAACCCACACACTGCCCGAACACGTGGTTTGGGGAAAATTCCTTTTTCCAATGTCGAGATATTATCCGCTTTAGTTGGCACTGACTCGCCCGCACGGGTTCAATCGTATCCACATTAATGCATCCCGATTAAGTATCATGTTTTTTCCTTTTTCCCACACATCCAGACATGCTACACACTTCTAGATAACAATGAAACAAAAGGTCTCATAACCGACAAGCCAAGCATTCTATATATCAAAGGTACAAAGTATAACATTAAAACAAATATCAGATGAACAAAGATAACACAAGTCAAAACAACTCAAGGTACTGAGCGTGCATCTGAGCCTCACACTACCAAGATCTCTCCTCGAGGTCGCCTTGCCTCCACAACACATGAACCAATGGAATGGTTCTTCCACAGAGGACCTTATCTATATTATCCTCAATTCTGACTGGTCATTCCTCGAAGGTCTCGTCGTCTCCCATATCTTACTCTCCCCAGTCGATAACGTGATAGTCATCCTGTATGTTATGAAGAACCTGGGAGACATGGAAGATATCATGAACCTTCTCCAACTAAGGTAGAAGGGCTAGCTGATATGCCACCTCACCGACTCACCTCAGCACCTCAAAATGTCCGATGAACCTAGGGGAGAGCTTACTCCCCTTCACGAACCTCCACTACCCCCATCTAGGGGAAACCTTAAAGAACACATGATCTCCCACCTCAAACTCCAAGGGCCTCCTCCGACGATCAGAATAAGACTTTTGTCGGTCCTGAGACACTTTCATCCTCTCACGTACAAGATGGACTTTCTCTTTGGTGCTCTGTACTACCTTTGGCCAAAGAGCACCTGTCTCACCAACCTCTTACCAAAAAATGGCTGAATGACATGGTCTTCCATAAAAAGCCTCAAATTGTGCCATGCCAATATTAGAGTAGAATCTGTTGTTGTAGGCTAACTCTACTAAAGGAAAGTGTCATACCCATGATCATCTGAAATCCAGAACACATGCTCGCAGGAAGTCCTCCAATGTCTGGATAGTCTGCTCTGTCTGCCCATCGGTCTGGGGGTGGAAAGCAGTGCTAAGGTGTAGATGGGTTCCAAAAGAATGATGTAACCCCTTCTATGCTCATGAGGTAAACTGAGTATCCCGATCTGAGACGATAGTCTTTGTAACTCCATGCAAATGCACCACCTCGTCAATTTACCTTTGTTCTAAGGTACTCACCTGGCTCGAATCCTTAATTGCTAAGAAGGGAGATGATTTCGTCATACGATCCACCACCACCCAGATAGCATCATAATCACCCTGAGCTCTGGGTTGTCCTATGATGAAGTCCATCGAGATGTCATCCCACTTCCCCTCGAGGACATCTAAAGGATTCAACAAACCACAGGGAACATGGTGTTAAACCTTTACATACTAACACAATAGGCACTTAGGCACAAACACCGCCACTACCCATTTCACATCGGGCCACCAAAGTTTTTCCCTCTAGCCTCGGTACATTTTTGAAACTCCCAGATGTACCGCCAAGGCTGTGCTATGGAACTCACAAAGAACTCCCTCACGCATCACCTCCAAAACAAACAACCTTCCATGAAAAAGCCTCTGATGTCGGCTGTCCTCTGACCATCCATCTGGAGTTTTTCCATGATTGACACGATCCCGCATTACTTCCTCCTCGAATTCCCACCACTGAGACTCTTCCACCGGCTACAACAAGGAGGACTGCACCGTCATTTGAAACAAACAGCCTCTGACACCTTCTACCCTGGAATCCAAGTGCAAGGCATCCAACTCTCCCATCGCTTTCCAAGCATCAGCGGATTCTCTAACCACTTCCTTATGCGACTTCCTACTTAAGGCATCACCCAAAACATTTCCCTTACCTTCATTGTAATATATCTCAAAGTCATAGACTTGGAGGAACTCAACCCATCTCTACTGCTGTAATTTCAGGTTATGTTCGGAGAAGACATAACATAGGGTCTTGTGATCTGAGAAGACCACAAAGCACTCCCCAAAGAGTAAATTACGCCACAACTTTAGTGCGAATCCTACTGCTTCAAGTTCTAGTTCTTGGGTGGAATAGTTACGCTCATGAGGGCACAATTTCCTAGTCCTATAATAGATCACACCCTTCTTCTACATCAGCACACACCACAGACCAAGGAAAGAATAATCACAAAACACCTCATACAAAAATCCTTCCTCTGGAAACCTGAGTATGGGAGAACTCACCAACTTCTCCTTCAGGTAGTCGAAAGATTTTTGGCACTACTCACTCCATATGAAGACCTGGTTCTTCCTAGTCAAAGCTGTCAATGGAGCATCAACTCGAGAGATGTCTGTAATGAACCTCAGATAATAACCTGATAACCCCAGGAAACATCAAACTTCTTCCATGCTCTTGGGTGCCGCCCAAGAAACAACTGCCTCTACCTCGACGGGACAACTGACACTCCATGCTGAGACACTACGTTCCCAAGGAAGTGTACTTATTGTGTCAAGAACATACACTTCGACAATTTCCCGTAAAGCTGGTGGTGTCGAAGGACTTCCAATACTTCCCGGAGATGCTCAATGTGCTCCTCCTCTGATCTTGAGTAAATCAGGATGTCATCGATAAACACAATGACGAACCGGTCCAGAAACTCTTTGATGAAAATGTTCATATGTCTCATGAACACAACCAGTGCATTCGTAACTCCAAATGGCATCAATACAAACATGAAGTTCCCATACCTATAACTGAAATCCATCTTCAAGATGTTACTGTCCTTTACCCTCATCTGATGATATCCAGATCGTAGATCAATCTTAGAAACCCAACCTTCTCCCCTCAGTTGGCCGAATAGATCATCTATCCTTGGAAGGGGGTGACGGTTCTAGACCATTTCCCGAGTCATCCTTTGGTAGTCTATGCATAACCATAGACCACATTCTACTTTCTTCACGAACAAAACCGGAGCACCCCATGGAGACACACTGTGTCGAACAAGACCCTTGTCCATCAAATCGTCAATCGGAATCTGCAACTCCTGCAACTCCGAAGGTGCCATCTGATAAGGGGCCATCAAAATCGGACTGGGACCAGGTTATAAGTCTATCCCATACTCAATGTCACGATGGGGGGGGGGGTTTAGAGTCACAACCTCCATGGGAAAAACATCTAAGAACTCCCCAACAACCTTCGGGACAACCATCATTTTTGTATCAGCTAGAACCACTGATAACCCGCCTAACAAGGAATGGAGAGGATCCATTGGCCGACTTCCCACCTAATAGCTCATCTCGCCAACAAAAGATACATGATTCCTGTCCACATCGGAGAAGACGACCCTTCATCGGAATTAGTCGATAATGGCACTAACGGAAAACAACCAATCGATAACTATGATGACATCGTATGGCTGCATCTGTAGCAAAAGAAGATCCCCACTATATCGATGTGGTCTCAATGTCTGACCACATCCCTAGAAAACACAAGATATGTTGGTCTAGCCTCCAACTGGTGTACTCAGCACCAGTGGTATGAAATGTATCTCTATGTCTAGTCACAAAGAATGGGATAGAACAGGTGAAACAAAGTGGTGCGAAGCTCCTGAATCGAACAAAGAAGAAAAGATTGTTCTGAACAAACAAATCGTACCTCGCACCACCTCCGGTCCTGCTGGAGCTGCCAACTCCGCTGTGTACAACTGTCCATGTCCATCTCCTCTTCCTCTCTGATGTCTCCCACCAACCCGACCATGCCCTGGTCGAGGTCCCTGAGGAGCACCTTGAGGTCTGCCTCCTCCTGTAATGTCTTCCCTCGGGGGAGCATTGTCCAGCTGCTGTTGGAAGGGCCTCACCGGAAATTGGTGCTGCTGAGGTGGGCGCTGAACCTACCCACCTCCACCGTACTGAGCTCGGTTTGGGAACAGACACTGAACATGCCTGAAAACTCCATAAGAAAAACACTTCGGTCCTGGGCTTGTGAAAAAAGGACGAGGACCTGAAGATCTGAACTAGAACTGTTGGGGCCTGCTCCCCACTAGCCTGAACCTTGAAGGTCCCGTCGCAGGAGACCTGCTGCTAATTGCCTTCCCCTTCGACGAACCTGCCTGGATCCCCTCTCATGGTGCACCTCCCAGTGAGTGCATCCTCTCTACAACCTCTTCCTTCTTCTGTTCTGCAAAGTACGTCGGAAGGGTGAAGGGGGTGACATCATACTAGAGTGAAGGAACAAGCACCTCCTCCAAACGTCACACCTGAGACTCCTCATCCAAAAATAGATCAGGAGAAAAGCGCAGGAGATCCTTGAACATGATCCCCAACTCTCATACTAACATACTGCCCTGCTGAATGGAGTGTAACTCATGCCGTATCTCCGCCTTGATCATGGAAGAAAGGAATTCCTCTCGTAATTCCTTCTCAAAGTTAGACCACAGAACCTCCACCTCTATCCTCTTTCCGAGGTAGAGTGTCCACCCCTGTCGCAGCACACCTCTTAGTTGACAGATTGCTAGGGGAGCCTAGTACACCTTAAGAGCATGGATCATGGTAAAAGCGATCCCTAGCTCCTCAATCCACTCCTAAATCTCCATATCTGATGTACTAACCTCAAAATTCTTGAGGTTTTGCCGCTGGAAAGAATGGAGAGTCTTCTGCCACTGGTTGTCTTCCTCCTCTCGGACAATCCTCAACGGATCGACTGCCTGAATCTGCTGGGCCTCGGCCATTTGAGCCACAAGAGGGAGACGTCCAGGTTCCATATTTCTACATTAAACAAGATCGCCAAAGCCCAATTAGTTAGGAAAATTCTCAGGGTTTCGTTTTATCATTTTATTTAAATTTGTTTCCCAGAACAACCAAATCAAGTAAAAACCAATCATGATGATTCATGTAACTTTACTAGGGTCTCTACCCTACAATCAATGTATTATCACTTGGTAATTTGGTAGGCTCAGAGTCCTTTCATCGGATCAAGGGGGGCCCTAAAATACCATGTCCTAACCGGTCTTCCCTGGCCAATGTCACTCACCATGATCAACCAACACTGTTGCCCTACCATCCCATGCAATCCTCATTGTGACTAACACCAAACTTCATCCAATACCTCAACCATCACCTATGAAACCATTTTTCCACGACCCCCTTCCACCAAAGATGCCCCTCCTGAGCTGGAAATGGTGAAAGAGAGATAATGACCCCTGATTCCCGCCTCCAGTAGGCCCCGAGGTAGCGACTAGCACCAAGGGTATGAGTTTTCACAAATATGGGAGGAATTTACCTTTTTATATTATTTATGATTGGGAAATATGACAAGTATACCACCCAAAAAAAAGAAAATAACACGTGTATATAAATAAACCCAAACCAATCCCACATGCATGTTTAAATAGTTCTGAAACATGTAACAAGTACAAGAAAGCTCAAAAAGTAAAATACCAAAAGAAACAAGGGTACATCAACTACAACAACTCCAACTGCCCAGACTAGTAGGGTCCCACACGACCCTGGTATTCCTCCAAGAAACTTGAAAGTAAATGTAGGGTTATCATACAAGTATACTCAGTAGGGAAACCTAAATCTCTCATGGACATGTGGGGGAGACATCCTAATGTCCCATGAGAACAACAGAAGAATCCAAATCCTAACAATGAATTCTATCCACCCAAACTCACCAGCCACGCTCACCAAAAACAAAAACAACAGGTAGTAGTAGTAGTATATAAGATCAATAGTATTGGGTACCCCGCACCATTTCCCATTAGTTAGCTTCTCTTCCTAACAGCGAACGTCCTGAAGCTGCCACACTCTTCTCGCCCGGAAACACATGGGACTCATGAACCACATATCTCGCCTGCATACACATGGGCCTCACAACCACATATCCCTCCCGCACTCACCTGGGCCTCACAACCACATATCCCACCCGCACCCACCTGGGCCTCAAAACCATGTATCCTGCCCTCACACATCTGGGCCTCATCCTGGAGATTCTTGGGAAATAGTAAAACCTGCCCGAAGAGTCTTCAGATAAAACCACCCCAATCGAAACCTACCCACAAAATTTGGTGTGTAAGGTATCCTCAAGCCATCACACCCTAGGGAAGAAGGAGAAAGAAGGAGCTAGTAACTATGGGGAAAACACCCTCTCCCATGAAATGGGAGTGTTTGGCACAATTTTCTCAACATGGGTAGGGTGCGATAAAACACAAAGATATATATATATATATATATATATATATATATATATATATACCAAACACTAAGCCCAGCCTATGGCATCTAATCAAAGAACTGAGCATATTCCTTAGCACTGCTACTACAAAGAATGAATATAACAAAAAATCCCGAAACCCCATTTAAGTTTTCATGTTTCAACAGAATCAATTTATTAGTTCCTTAACTACTGAGAAACTATCCACAACCAACCACATCGATTGATCGTAAATCATATCCCTTCCATCCACAAATCAAGTTAGGAAAACACAAACAGCACAACAAGTCCCTTTTTATTAGCCAACCAACCCAGTGATTAACATTCCAGTTCCATTACCATTCCCCACCATTTATTAACTCTTCCACTTTTTATTTATTATTTACAACCTATAATTCATTCACATTCAAAACCCACCCTGCAGCCCCACTGCCAACCAAAATAACCACAACCACACCGTACATCATTACCCCTTTAATAACATTCACTGCAGCCCTGTTGCCCATCATTAACATAGTATTCACACCAACCCACAACCAAGCCAACCACATCCCCGCTGCTCACCCAATCCACAAAAACCCACAAAAATACCCCCATCATATGCCATGTATCCAATCCAACACCTACATGTTCATTATTCCATTTTGTTCAAATGGGGTGATCACACAAGGGTTTCAGATTTTAATTCACCCAAATTTACGTGATATTCAAAATTCCACCTTCAATAATGTTCCATTCACAAAAAACGGTCTAGAAAAATAGGGAAACATTTAATTGAAATGAAAAGGCCCTCAACGACCGTGATTTTTAGTAGGCATAATCCTATTCAATTCACAACATTATATCACAGGATATAAAATAAAGTAAATGCATTCACAACTTCCCACCCCCATTATATAAGCCATTTATTATCTTCATTAAACCAGTTCAAATGTGTTTCATTTAAACAAGGGGAAACCCACACTGCATGATGCAAATTTTAGAGAGACGAAGGTAGATCCCTACCCAAATAGGTTCTGATCACAACGCTCCCCCAGATCAATCTTTAGAAGTCGTCCGTTGACATCAGTCGCTTCTGGGAAAACACGGAAAAACCTCCTCTGGTGGAATCTGGGAAGGAAAGGACAAATGGAAACCAACAAATCCAAGTTATAAAGTTTCTCCTCGTCGTTACGATCCTGTGGCCGCTGATGGATCGAAAATGGGAGTTCAGACGAAGAAGTTATGGAAGAAAAATAGCCTTCAAGTCTCTTGGGAGAGCTCTGCTCAGAGGAAAGGTGAGGAGAGGAGTGATTTGAAAAGGAGGAACGGACCCCTCCTCTTATAGGCGTGACAAAAAAAGTACACGGTGTGTACTTTATGGTACACGGTGTGTACTCGGTCATTTCACAGGGTCACCACGTGGCTTCCAACACGGCCTTCAACACAGTACGCGGCCGTTGACTAGTCAACAAACGGTTTGAGGGTAACACATACGCGGGGAGGGACTACACGATGTGTAGCATTAGATACATAGTGTGTATTTATTTATTTCACATGGTAAGGAAAGGGCTCCAACATGGAACACAGTCGTTTACTGGTCAATACATGGTTTGAGGGTAATGCGTACGCGGGGAGGGACTACACGACATGTAGTATTGGCTACATGGCATGTACTTATTTATTTGACACGGTAAGGACGTGGCTCCATCATGGCACACGGCCGTTGACTGGTCAACACACGGTTTGAGGGTAACACGTACGTGGGAAGGGACTACACGGCATGTAGTATTGGCTACACGGTGTGTACTCATTTATTTTACACGGTAAGGACACGACCTTCAATACGGGGTATACCCGGCGATGGGTTACACGACATGTACCCACACTACATGGCGTGTCATTTCAAAATTCTAAAAAGTGTGGGAAAAGTCCATTTTACCACCCAGAACACTTCATGACCCTCTTTTTGACAAAGGAATGGACCGAAGAGGTCCGGACCATTAAAAATATACATATAGAATGTGATTATAATTGAAATTTATAAATTGTATTATCTACCCATTTGGATATTAAAAAAGTGTTTATAATATTTAATTTTTTTAAATATATCATATAGTTTATATAGTTTCTATTTTGAAACATGTTCCCTCTATAATAGTGTACCTACATCCAAATGAATTAATTTTACCATTTAAATATTGATTTGATGATGTATATCATAAAATATTTTAAATATGTTTTTATTGTTAAATTATACAGTTCAAAATTCAATTTGTATTCCAAATTTACTTACCTTTTAACAATTTATGACAAGTAGTATTATATTTTCAAGATGGATTTTTAAATATAATCCGTTAGGTATATTTATGTTATTTTTTAAAAAACACATAATGTTCATTGGATGTAAATATTTTTTTACGTGTCCTCTTTTAAATTTAATTTCCCCTTCTATTATATTTTATTAAAATTGTTTCATGTAAGTGTAACTGACCTTCTATATTCTTCTTGGTAGGAATCTTCTTCTTATCAATATTCATATTCATTGTAATATTTATCATATATCTATATGAATTCAAGTATTATTTATTAGTATTATTTTTAGTGCATTACCATCTTTTTTAATAAATTATAGATGTTGTAAATGTTTTATGTGTGGTTTATTTACCTAAAATGAGAAAATATTCTATTAATAACATTTATAGGTGTACATATTATTATGTAAAATTTATTATTTTATAATATTCTTCTAATTAAATTTTTATTTTTTGTGAAATGAATTATTTTATGAAATAATTTAAAAACTCACTTCCAAAATTATTTCAAAATACAAAGGCTATTTCATATTTAAATTGTGATTTTAATAAAATATATAAACACAAATTTTCATCTAAATAATTTTCTATTAAAAAATATAATTTTTTATGGAAAATTATCTTATAATTAAAAAAATATATAAATTAATTTAATTTATTTTTTAATTCCCTTATCCTTTGGAGAAATGATTTATCACATCCTTTTTCTTGAATTGCTATCATAGATGTATTCCATAATTTTTAATCAATTTCATTCATCTGTGGATAACCTATTTTATCTAGGATTGTATTATTTCCCTTAAATTACATAATTATAATTATTGGAAAATTATTTTCAAACCCATATACTCATTATTATATGGTGTGAAAACTATATGATTCATTTTGACCATTGAATAGAATTTACATACAATATTACCTGATATAATTTGTTACCCATTTATTTTCCATTTGTTTATCTTGATATTATTATTGATTATATAATTATGTGAATCTATTTGAAAAGGATAAGAATTAAAATTTTTCCAATGGGATGTATATTATAAAAAAAGTGAATATTTTCTTTCCCAATTTTAATGAACCCCTCTTTATTTTCTTAGTTTCATAATTATGTGAGAAGTGAATTTTCTTCTTGTGGAACATGTAACTATCGATGAATGATTGGTGGGGTGTTACACCACCCTTTAATAAATTGTATAAGGATTTATATGTCATTATAAAATGATTTTTTAATAAGTATAATTGTGGTTAATCTATGATCACATGGTTTTTCATCGTTATAATTACGATTTAGCTATCCTCACATGGTTGTGTGGGGGTATAATTGCAGCTTATCTTTGATCACAGGTTATGCATGAGTATTATTTTTCTTAAATGGTTATATTAATTCTATATGAATAAATTATTTTTTTAAGATATGTCAAAAATGATATATTTTCAATGATATATTGTTATGTAAAATTGAAATTTATATTCGTATTTCAATATTAATTTTCCATGGAATATGTTTATTGACTAATGGTTCCACAAAACTTTGATTCACGCCCTAGGTAATGAGATGATTTATTCTTGAGATAATGACATATATTCTATTATTTTGTGGGTATTATTTTATTATGTTTGTATATTATAACCATATGGTCATATTATATTAAAATATGTTCATTGATTATTATTAATTATGATTAAACTTACTAAGAATATGATCTCGCATCATTCTAATGCTCGCATCCCCAATGTAATGAAAATTAATAAAATTATATTATGTATAAATTTTCATAGATGGAGATTTTTTGGATATATTGAATAAATTTTATGTATAATTTGGTTTATTTTATACTGTAAAGAAACATTTATAGTTAATATAAAGTATATTTGATATTTAGTTATTTTATTAAAAAAATCTAGTGGTCAAAACCTAAATGGTCATTTAAATGTATTGAAATAAATTTTTCATTAAATAAAGTAATTAAATAAGAATGTATGGAGGATGTCCTAATTTTTATCATAGAAAGGTATATATATCATTACATATCATAATTGTAGTGATTGAGATGAATTTTGGAGTTAAAATGTTCATTACTGTTTTATAAATACAGGTTTTTCTAATTTTCAGTCATATAGATAAAACATTATAATAGTTGAAGTAAAATAGTTTTTTTTTTGGATTCACAAAATATAACAATAGTGAAAACCCTATAGATAAGTATATAGGGTATGTTAAGGTATATTATATCATCTTTAAAGACTGTTAATATAGATATTGTGTTGTTATTTTTGATATTATATTACTTTTTTGATACTAAAAAGGGTATATAGTTATGGAATTTATAGAAGTAAATTTAATAAACCTAAAAATAATTATTGATCATTACCATTATCATCACAATATACACAATGGGTATTCCTAAATAAAAAAACCTCCCTACACTAAGGTAACCCAAATATTATCAACCTAAATATGATAACATTTTGTATGATTATTTAATATATCTCATAAAAATTAACCACCTTAAATCATAATGGATTTGGGTAATTTTATACTATGTATATTATCATATGATTAAGAGAAATGCCATTATGATATTAAATAATTATCTTCTCATATAATAAAAATTCATATTCCTAACCTACATAATTTTTTTTGATAACCTATGTGAAGCAATCATCAGAATTTGAGAGCACAGATACTTCATAAAGATAAACAGGGGTAAATCTATTGGTTATAATTTATTTACATTACATTATTATAATGGTATGATAATATGAGAAAATTTTATTAACATTATACCAAATATTTCATTAATCATATTCCTAGAATAAGGATTTAAACATATATAGTTCATGAGATATACAACAATCAAATATCAGGGTCCATGAGATCATATCATAAACAAAAAAAACATGATATAATGTTTCGTATAACAATTGTAGCATAATCATAGTCATTATAATCATTTTAAAATCTATACAATAACAAATTCATACCTTGTATGGCATGGGATAGTCCCCCAAATACCATGTTTTGACATTTTATAACCTCTTATATACACGTTGTTGGGCTAAGAAGAAACTCTTATGTACCTCTTTGGGAAATTGTTTGACGACCCATGTAACTATTGATCTCATAAATTATAAAAATCAATCAAGCCATTGGTGGACTTTAATAAACTTGCCAATAAAATATTCATATTCCATCATATCTATGACACATTATCATTACAACAATTATAATTTTATTTTATCATAACCAATGTTAATGAATAATTATTTTTCTTATGATTTCATATTCATTATCAATAACAGTATACAGGATGAGTAATTTACCATCAAAATACATCCCTAATGATTCATATGTAGCACCATTAGAAGTTTTAATAAATGGTAATAAACATAATATATCACTTGAACATTTTGTTAAATGATTTTTTAATGAAAATAACTTATTGTATATTTATAAATATATAGATTATTAGGGGAAAATTTATTTCTAAAGGACCATAGAAATCGTATAAATGAATCTTCGATTCAAAGTGTTGATAGAATAACAAGTTAATTAGTATTGGTATTATATATTAAAAAAAGTATTTTATTAACACTATTGATAGAAATTACAACATTCAGGATATAATAATAATATTGGTAATCATACAATTTCTATAAATTAAAAATTTTGTAACAATGAAATTAACTAATAAATTGGTAATATTAAACAAATTCATGAAAATATTTCAACATTAATCTAGACTTTGATGAAAAATATTCCAATACAAAGAGAAAATAAAATTCTATTTCCATGAAAATTTACCTTTTATAATTTTCAAAACATAGAGTGAGGAAAATAAATAGAAAAATGGTAATATCTAAAAATAACCATTAGATATGAAAATAAATATTATTAATTGTAGATATATCATATAAATTTATCAATCGATGTTCTAGAATAAACAATATAGTATTAATGTGAGATATAGTAGTGTAAAAATGGTATTCAATAATAGGGTGTTACGTTTGTAATATTAGTAACCTCATGACGTTATTTCTACAAATGTTATAAATTTTTTTCATATCTATTTTTTATAGATTAGATAATATGTATCACAAATTAGCTTTAAAAAATATAATCATACATAAAAATATATAATTGGAATCTGTTTTTACATCGTTTATATATTTTGATGTTAAAAAATTAGTTTTTTAATATTTATGTTTTTTTACAGTAACTAATGTTAAAAATAAATTTAATTTTCAATTATATAAAAAAAAGTATTTCATATGCATAGTGACATAACATGAAATAAAAAACATTAGAAAAAATAGGTATAAATCAGAATCATTCAATAGAACAAAAATAAAATAAAAACAAAGAACATCAGAATTATATATATTTCATTTTAAAAAACATCAAAAATTAATATCATTTTATATTTAAAATTTTAACTTTAATTTGATCAATCTGAATTAAAAATAAACTAATACCTAGTGAATGTTAATTAATATTCCACCCAATATTTTTGTAAGAGAGTAATACCTAGTATGGTATAAATGAGTGGGAACTCAAAAAGATACCAAATTTAAAGGGAGTATTTAACATATACTATCAATATAAATATATGAAATGCTTAAAAAGGTTTCAATATTATCTAACATTGTATAATTTTGAAACTATAATGGTAGAAATTATTTAATAAATAATGAATAGAAAATAATATTATAATTCTATTAATTCTTAATTATGATGAAAAATATACTTCCAAAGAAAGTTTTATTTTGAAACAACATCTTTATTTCGTACACCCTAAATGTAGTAATTGTTAATGATAAGTCAAATATTCCATTCATATTTGATCTATTTTCCCTCCCTCTTTTTTTCATCAACGTAATCTGTAAAATTCCATGTTTTGTACTAGATAAGAATGTGATGTAAATTTAAATTCTTCATTAGTTGGGTAGGCTGGTTTAAAAGTCAAGCCGCAGAAATCAATCCTTATGAAAGTTTCCAGTACAATGTTTGTTTTTTTAATGAAATTAAATTAATTAAAAAAATGATAAAAATTAATGTAAATTGAATTTAAAATAATAATAATGGATTTACTCATAATAATAATTTAATTATTATTCTGTTTAATATTATTAATATCATTATTATTATTATTATATTTGTTATAAATTATTATTATTATTATAGTAATTATTATTATTTGTTTTAAATTAAATAGTTTTCATTGTTTAGATATGGCCCAAAGGGGTCACCCCCTACTATCCTTGTAGCCACACACTATCCCCCCTCCAGCACGCACTATCTGCAACACCCTTCTATTTTCATTCCTACATTTTTTGAAAACTCCATATGTTGGACCTCCATCCAACACACACCACCTCTAGAGTGAAAAAACCCCCGTACAACAGCCTTTCATAACTCCCATATGTGTGCAAAGCCTCCCCTTCGGCCTCCATGGATCAACGTTTTTGGCCAGATTTATCCTTGATTTCACCTTATTCTTCTAATGGTTTGGGATTCCTCTCCTAATCATCATTGTTTCTAGCTGATATATGGTTTTACCATCACCCTTCTTATTTTTCTAAATCCCCATGGTTAGTTATTGATCAATTCCTATGTTTATTTCTTTTGTAGGGTGTGTGAATGATCTCTCGGGAAACATTCATGTGTGTTCTGACATTTGCCTCCGAAGGTGTTGTGGTTATATTCAATCCGATCTGCAATCATCAATTTTAGAAAATCTTTTATAACTAAAAATTATTTTTCACAGACTATTTAGAGTTTAGTAGTGTTTATGAAAAATGAGGAAATTGTCATCAGCTGCTACAAATGATTCCAATTGTTTGAACACATATTCCCAAGTGTGAATATATAAATGTATATAATTATATTTCTTCAGTGTGTCTGTATCATCATGGTGTGGGGAACAAATGCACATGTTTAGGGATATCTATATATCTATATATGGAGGTTTATGCATGATAGAGAGAATCTACATGAGTTATAAACCACTAAATATGAAGTGTTATCTTGGTTATGCTTTAGAGGTAGGATCCGTTTCCATTACTTGTTAATTTTAGTAATTCACTAATTACTTTTATATTTCACCTTTTTTAGTTTTTTAAATTAATGTAATATGGTATTTAGGTTAAATGTTCCCTTTTATAAAATTGACAATGTGATTAAATTTTATAAATGATTGTTTGATAATAATACAAATATTTTATAATAAAACTCCTATATTGATGTATGCTTCTTGAAATCTAAAAATTGGGTGATATACATTTATGCTTCCATTACATAATGGATTAGTTTCTCTTTATGATTGAGATTATATTAGTCAAAAATATACTTGTATATGACCATTTTTAGTTATTTTTGACTTGAGCTTATTCTTGATAAATGATAAATGAACCAAGACACATTATAAGTGTATGGATCAACATGTTATTGGAATTAACAATGTTTTGAATCTACCCTCTTCCCATTACTTCGTAACATATGTTATTTCACGCCTTTTTTACACTATCTACTACCTTTCAGTTATTCATTGTAATCTATTACAAAATTTATTCATTTGATCAATTGTTCTCGATGTGGCCTTCATATTTGGAGAAACCCATTCTGGGTGTTCAACATGCCTCTTGACCACCCAATTATTTATGCCCAGACGAAATATATTTTTTTTCTTATACATTATGTTATAAAAGTAATGTGATGGTTTGAATTAAATTACATTCTTTAACAATAATTTTAGAATGTATCATTTAAAGTCATTTATAATATCTGTTTCGAGGCATGAAGACATCTTGTGCTTTGGTTAATATTCTATTGTGCATGCAGGTGCATTATTTTTATTCCTTGTTTATTTTTTTGATATGTATTCTATGCTTTGTAACATGATATTTTAAATTTTTAGGATTTTTGTGTAATTATTATGTGCATACTTTTATGATAAATTCCTTATTCCATGTTGATGGCCTGGATTGTATTACATGATAGCCCGAATTTATTATGTCTCACAGTTTGAGTATGGTAGTATGATTTATGTGTATTATTTAGATGTGATATTTGTGTTGATGATTTTATTATAGTGTGATTTGGTTACTTTGGTTCGCTCGATATAGGCCGAGTGAGAAAATGGGTTCTGTATTATAGACACATGGTAAGACTCTAGTGCTCTAGTGATTATACACTGACATGTCAGGGAACCTATGTCTTAGAATTTAAAAAATAAGGGATTCCCTAGGATTATTATATACTCATGTGTGATACAAATTCCCAAAGATAAAATCATGGATGGACCTGTCAATAATGTGGTTATGCCAATCCTCGGGTAAAACTTGACCCCTTATGTGCGATACCCAGGATGGACTCCTGCTACACCGTTCCTCGAGCGATACTTTTTCATTTAGAATATTTCAATGGATAGGATTAGTGTTATTAGAGAAATTTATGGATGTGGCATATTTATACATTTGGGAAACGCTCAAACTCTAACTATATATTTGTTTTAATTATATTGATTGGTTTCTTTTGGTTATATTTTTGTATGCTATACATTTTGTTTCTATTTACATTAAATCATGAAATTTTTACTTCTCTATCTTCCTTAACAGCATTATTATGTGATGGAATGATACTTATACTCTAATACTAATCATATGCTTGGGGGAAACCCTTTTAGATATTCATTATTACATTTTCCACTTGTGTAGATATTATGATTGCAATTGTACCTTCTTTTAAAACCCAACTTATATCGAATAAGGAGGTATAGGAAGGGTTCCCATTTACAAACATGGACCATGTTTCTATTTCTAAAATTTAATCACTCACCATTAATTATATATCACATGCTTATTAATTTATGTTTCATTTTATAGATTGTACGACACACTGGTGGTTCTGTCCTGCTATGATTTATATATCACAGCCTACTCAGACTGCCATTACACTAGGGTACCAGAGTATACCTATTGATTTTACAGGACTATAGGCCATGAGGGATTATTTGTGATGTGCTATTTGTACATGGATGATATTATTAAAGGACTAATTTGGAGCTCAGGATGCTTGCGTAGATCGCCATTAGATCTTTGTTTTCTTTTCATTATTTGTGTATTGAGTTGTAATAAATGATGCATTGTTTACTACATTAAGTTATGTATCTTCACCACGAAATTCATTCATCAATTGTATAATATGATATTGTACACATCTATAAAATTTATTAATATTTCCTTCTGCTACATTGTCAATTATTTATTATTGTTTCCTATTATTGTCTATTTTATTATTCTTCTACTGTCTATTATATACAGTTAATTTTTTTTCATACCCCGATCTATGAGGTCATACACTCCCCACAGGCACACCTGATTCCCACACCGGCAGTTGGTGGCTACTTCCATTCAGGGAGATGTGCTTCAAGTCACATAACACGTCGAAATGTCCATCGTCTTAGAGGTGATCCAGGTCAAGATGGTAAAAAATCCCGAGTCTATTTTGATAATGAAATGTATAAAATATTATAAAATATCATTATGATATACAATTATTCAAATATTCAAAAATACATGGTGAATGTGTTGCTAGAATTTTCTCAAACGTCTCCATGTATAGATTATTGCAAGTATTTTGTCATCCATCTTAAAAAATCATAGAATCCAATGGCCACTAATTTTAAAAAATATAATTTGAGTGGTTATAATGTTAATAGAAATACCACATTATGAAATATATGATATATAACCATTAATAAAAAAAGAACCCCAAATTGGATTCTATATTTTTGAAATCATTCACCAATATAGAATAATTTTTCTATAAAAATTAATATCATAACTGTTAGTGAAATATATTTTGGGTCTAAAATTAAATTCCCAAATATCATATCATATTGAATTTAACATGTATAATGATAACTAATATAAAAACCTATTTATTATGTTTCAATAATTTAAATAAATAAAATATAGATGATAATAATAATACATTGAAAATGTTGGCATCATATTTATTCCCAAAAAATTACCAATTACATGATCTAGGAAATATTTCACTAAAATCATCATAGAGAGTTCACATCCAAAAATGTTATCACTCATTTCAATGTAATAAACATCAAACAATAAATATTAGTATGTTAAAAATCTAGTAAAATTTTTAAGAATTAGTAAATGATTAAATAATGGAATATACATATTCTTGTTTATAGATTATTTCCCAGACATTGTGATATTACTGGAATGAAATTTGAAAAATATAGAAATTTTAAAATGAAAAAAATTATCATAAATATGATATAAGTGATATAATTTATACATACTGTAGTAATAACTTTTCAATCACGTTTACATGGATAAACATAAAAATGGTCGATAACTTGTGAAACAGTAGTTAACTCATCTATACGAAATTGTTCCCTTGTTGATATATCTATAATATCAATCATCATAACCATAAGATGATTCATATTAATCTATTGATGATAAGAAATATCCCTAATAGAATATATAATCTCATATTAAATAATATTATATTGTCGATCCTTAATATATAACTCACAATTTATGTGTTTTTATAAATTTTTAAGTGTAGTAGGTGGTCAAGGATGATGAGATATAGGAGATAGATTTATAGGTGAAGGTGGAGGAGGAACATTTATATTTTCAGGACAAGAAGGGTGATCTGTAAGTGGAAGAGGGTTAGTGGGATCTTTAACATGAAAATAATTTTTAATGTATAAATATAGTGATTGTACCTATTCTCTAATAATGTGTTCCATCATCTAACTCATATCCTAGTATTTTTCTTCTAATTAATATATTTTAATTTTTTATTTATTATCCATTAATGAATCATCAAAATTACCAAAAAAAATTATAATTAGTACTCCTTTTTTATATCCTCACACAAGACCTAGGAGTTTGATATTTCCAATAAAATAGAGAAAATATCATTCCTCCAATCATTTATATAGGTTCCATAGGTTCTATTATCCTTAAAATATTCATAATCCTAATGTTTGACCATTTAATTATTGAATAAAAACTCAAAATAATTTTATTTTCCAAATAATAAAAATAAAATAAATAATTTCTTACCATCCTAAAAACATCAACCATTGAATCTTTTTTAATATTTTCACCTATTTGACCATTCATGATCAAATTTATTTTTCAAGTCCAGTTGGGGGGAGGAACAACTTCTCAGGAGCCTAAGGAATCAGCTCTCATTTTAGCAAACTTATGAACCATATTTTGTTATTGCAATAACATATACCATATATAAGATAATATATAAATGTAATAATTTTTTATTGGATATCCTTGTCCAATATTCAATTTTTTTAAATTAAGAATAAACAACTCATTAATATGATCATTATTGTATAAAATTATCTAAATATAACATTAAAGTTACCCAAAATTATTTTTTCTTTTAAATTTAACAATCTGAGTCCTTTTATCATCATATAGACATGGATATATATATATATATATATATCACAGATATTATTATTTATCATCACCTAAAATTGAATTGTGTTGTGTGGGTTGACATAAAATACCTCTATATCTTTACATCTAATGCAATGAATTTTGTCCTGATATCACTACTTACAAGAATATCATATTCCATATGACTAAAAGGTAGAAAACATATATTAGTTAAAAAATAATGAAAAGTAATATAAATAAAAATGAACATATATAATCTTCTTCCATGATTGATAGAGATTCACTTTAAGTATACTTGTCCATTCCAAAATCAACATACTATCATTTTCAATATCTTGAACTAGAAAAAAATTCATATATTATTGTAAATTTACACTCATATTAATTTTATTTTCCTAATACTAAACTAGTATTGTCATGTCTTGGCTACAGTAAATTTATAATTTTAGTTAATTTGTGCTGCCACATTTTCCAAAACTAGAAGTCTTCACATCCCATGAAAAATTATATGGATCCATTGTAGATAGATGAGGTGGATCCTTAGTAGAAGAATTTTTATGTACCTCAATATAATCATGATGTTACCCAGTTTTTGATCAAACATTATCCTATAATTCAAATTAAAAAAAGTAACAAATTGTTTTTCAAAAATACAAAAACAAAACTATTATATATAATGTTTAAAAAAATTGAAAAGCTATCACAAAAAAAGTAAGCAAGACTAAAATATTTTGTTCTTATTTGATAATCTATTAAACAAAAATGATATCAATTATAATGGGAGATGAATGAAATAAATGATATAAATGAATCCATTAATTACATAAAATATTGAACAATCAATTTTAACTAATATTAACCAAGGATAATAGTACTAAAAAAGTATAGACAATAATATTAAAAAGATAGATAACAATATATATTAAATTAATAATGAAAATATTATTTATTTTATTCATAAGATGTTATAATTTCTAAAAAAAATTGAAAATATTTATTACAAATTAAATGATATAGATGAATGATAGAATGAAAAACCAAAAAAGTTAATATAAATCCAATAACTATATATATATTCAACTAATTTTAAAATGATTCATATAATTAACTAATTTAAAAAAATTCATATAAGTTATAACATGTTTCATAGTTAAAAAAATAATAAATATTTTATCTAATATTATATGAAATTAATAACAATGAGAAAAAAATAAATATATGTTACCGGTAATATATGAAATTAATAAATCTTTTCATCCAATATCAATTCCTAGTGATTTCCGATATAGAATATACCATGTATATGACTTGTTTATCATTATTTTATATTATTATTTCAATATAACTACTTACCAGACGAAAATATGAATCGTTTTCACATTTGCCTCAAAAAATACTAGTTTTTACGTGTAAAATGAAACACCACTAATTATTTCACATATGGAGAACATTTAAAATTCATTATTAATGTCTATCTATGATAAAACAATCAATTATGGATTCAAATATATTCAAATTAATAAGTATAATTAAAAATTCATCATGTGTAACACTATTATTATGGATAACTCGTTTTGATGATAGATAAAAGAACTATAAATATAATTTAATTAACCTCCGGTGAAATTTCAAGGGCTACAGAATATACAATGGACAAGGAGATGGTGTTTTTCATAAGAAGTTGAAAAATTAATTTATAATGAAAAACATAAAATACTATTTTGACCTAGACATTTATTTTCCTGATATTTTATCTATAATTTATATAAATTAATTTCCCACTAATACCATTCGATCAAATTTAAACATAAGTCACTCAATAACCATCTCAATGATTCAGATTCACTAGAAATATAATGCATGGTTTCATTAATTAGTGAGAAAAACCTTTATTATACTCATTCAAAATCCACATATCATCATTCTCTAGATATTGTTTTTTTAAAACCTTAATATTACTTTTAATATATAATGGACCATAATCAATGTTATTATTGTTGTATAAATAGACAAATATTACCTTTTAACCTATAAATGATATTACCTTCAATCAATGGATCAATATTCCCCCATTATTGATGCATTGAGCATGATATATATGAAAATATGTGCTCTCTAGTGCAGACGTGTAGCTTGTACAAAACTCTGCATCCTCCTTAGAAATAGGCTTATCTATAAATGGGGGTTTCATGTCAATATAGTTTCAATAACATATACTTTGAATATTCTTTTATAATTTTCAATAGCATTCATCTGACATAGATATACTGTCTTTAAATCATTAATTATTACAAAAAATACACCCATAAATACAAAATGATATCAAAATTAGATACATAAAAATAAATTTCCAGTTAAGAAATTATTGAAACACCTTTAATTACTAAATTTTTCAATGAATTTAGATTAATCACATAGTTAGAAATTTAATTGAAAAAATAAGAAAACATCATGAAATATAATTTTGGCATTGATGGGAAATATTCATCTAAATTCAATAGGTATGAGTTACAACATCATTATTTGAATCGCATGAGATTTCATTCCTGTCAAATTAAAATATTTTAGTATAAAAATGTTGTTACATTTAAATAAAAACCACGTAGAAAATTTATACCTTCGATAAAATACTATAAAAAGTTATTTACACATTCATGGATAACATATCATAATATGATGTAGGTATCTTCATATTCCATTATGAGTGGGAGCTATATTTAAATGTATTCCAATTAATTGTAAGTCCAATCCTACAGTCAAACATATTTATTCATCACATTTATATCAAAAAATGAACCAATAAAAATGTCACTAAAAGTTATCATTTCATGCCTAATATCTATTATATATTTGACCTCATGATATAACTACTATTTAATGTCGAGAAATATTGATAGTTTGATCGAAATATTTATTTCAGTACTATATTTTTTATGCCTTTCTAAATGTGATGACAATGTTTTCCACCTTGTCAAAAAACTATTTGGTGGAAAATAGTTTTATAAAAATATTAAATTTCAATGAACCATTTATGGTCTTTTTTAGTATTTGATAAGAATGATCCAATGAAAAAAACTTCTTATTCCCCATGTATAATACATTTCTCAGAGTGTTTAGATGATATTATGAACTATTTTATTCATTAATTAAACAAAAATTTTGCATCTAAAAATTATATCAAGAATAATTTCCAACTGTTTGGATGTCATTGATGGTGAGAATAATCAAAATATATAGTTGAAAATTTTCTATATTATAAAATCATACCTTAAACTACCATCATTTAATAAAATTTTCAACTCATCCAATAATTTTTATTATAAAAATCAATATAGTTTCTTGGCTATTGTATTAAATAAATCATAAAAATAAACAAGATGTAGTTATTCTCCATTCCAAATTCAGTAGATTAGTTGTAAATTTACAATAAAATATTCCATAAAAAATTATATATTTTAATTTTTGATATGATTTTATTCTATTTTTTCATAATATAGGTTTGAGAGATTTATCATTATTATAGAATGTGGGAATTTATTGATGAATTTTATTTCACTATGGGGAATTAGCTTGATGATGTAAAATTCCATTATATATCAAAAAATATTCATGAAATCATATCATTTTTGGATCATTTTTATTTTATACTAATTTTTTAGATTGGGTAAATTTTATATGTTACAAAATTTTCATGAAATGAGTATATATATCATTAAAATTAGCGTGTGTCGTTTATTTCAAAAAAATTTATGATTTCCAACATTTAAAAAATGCTATGAGTCCTTTATGTTCCTTTCTATATTAAACAATAGACAGTTAAGATATTAATTAATCTTTTTATACCCCTACCAAATCATGGATAAATTTTCTACACAATATAATTTCAAATTATAATAACTTTATCATATAAATGTGTGTATTTTTATAGTTATATTAAATATATAAAACTCATGTAACTCCCTCATTTTTTTCACATTCATGTTAATCAAATTTAATACGTTTGATGAAACATTATGTTCCATACCAGATGGATACAATGGGTTTTCTATATTACTATATAGATTCTCAATTATTAGTTCATTCTTTTTTCCCTTAACTTAAATATGAATAATCATTTATTCAATAAAATAATACAAACCATCATGAATATAATTATCATAAATATATCATGGCTTCATCCAGGTTACAAAATTATAATTACATGGTCATTAACTTGAATTAAAACAATCAAAAATTAAATGATATCTGATTCCACTATTTTTTAAATATTCATTTGTAAAAATTTCATGAACATATAGAAAAACATTTCACTATTTGGTGAATTTCATTTAGAAAATTAAAATAATGTCTCAACACTTTCCTCATATTCATCTGTTCTTTATATTATAGTAATCTTACTCCAACAAATTATTATCTATTAAATATATAATGAATTTATAATTATTTTTTATGTTTTGGAACATCTATTAATATTTAATTTAATAAAAAATAATAGAAATCACCATATATAATTTAACAAATAAATAATTTAAATACTATTGGATAAAAAAATGTATTACATTAAATATATTTAATTTTCATTATCGTGTAAAAAAATTATCTTAAAATAAATATTTTCTATTATATAGAAATTATCAATACACCATATTAAAACTCCATAAACTACTATTATTTCAAAATGACCATTAAAAATTCCTAAAAGAAAATATTATAGAGAAAAATTAATCTTGATATTTATTTTATTTATATAATGAATTCATAGAATATTCATTTAATCAAAACACAATCAAAATAATAATTATTTAACAATTAAATAAATACAGATATGTATGAATAATTGAAAATGATAATACAAATAGTGAAGACTTGTAAAATAAAAATAGTGGAAGTGATCATTCATGTGGCCAAGAATGAAATAACATTCATCAATTAAAACATTCATTGGATTCATGGAAGATTGATACCATAAGAACATTATGAAAATAGATATAATAAATTCTAATAATGAGGAGGTTCCAATAATGGAATGAAGAATAATAGAGGTCAAAAGTGGTCGATAATGATAACTAAGTGCTGATGGTGATTTTTAATACCAAATTTAATTGGTTATAAAACACCATATCAATGCATTAAGAGTAATGCTTTAATGATATAGGTAAAACTACCCACTAACGTGATAATTAAGGAACACAAAATGTCTCATAATAATGTTTTAGTAAAAATATAAGGGGTTTTCATATCATATATTTTATAACCAATTTGAAAAAATGGTGTTTCATGTCATTCATTAAATAACTTATTTAAAATATATGCTTCAAGTATTTATCAAATTAGTTATTTTACATCTTATGTAAAAATATTATTTATAATTTATGTTATAAATAATCAATGTGATAAATACATCACCTTAAATGTATTTTGTAATCGATGTTGTAGAAAAAACACAAACCACATTATTAAAATTTAAATCTTAACATCCATGATACAATAACCTAAAATTAAACATTTAATATAGAGATTAAAAATATACACATTATAAAAAATATCAAAGGAATTGAATATTCACAAAGATGTGAGAAAAAAATATTGAGTATACCATCTGTCTCATTGAAATAAAAATCAGACCAAAAACCCTTACATCATGTTCAAAGTGCTTAAAAATATCCCTTACCATCATTAATAATGAATTTAAATTTATAGTAATTTAATAGACGAAACATAATAATAATTTTAATACCATAAATTAATTAATTAAAAAATATTATTAGCCAATAATTAAAAATATTTCATTATCATTATCATTTTTTGTTCCAATAATATCATTTTCATGTATATTTAAATTTTAAATTTATAATTCTTACACATTGATCTTGGTTCCATTATATAAATTTTCAAAAAAAAATTTATAACTATAATATCTGGTCATTCTATTCTCTTATATAATCATTCAAATAATGTGGTAATGAAAAAGGAATCGCATCACTTCATGGATTTGCTTTTCCACTCATTTAGACAAGTGATATTATCATTTTCTACTTCAAGGTATGTTTATAAGGTATATATGGAATTATAATTAAAGATGAATTATTATGCATCAATTGTAATGTAAAAATATTAAAACCTTTTTATCCATATAATATTTTATATGGAAATAGAAAATTAATGATATCACTATGTTGATGTGGTAGTCGAAAAACACGAACATGTGATACATTAATTTTTTATTTAATGGAAATGAAATGAAGAATTATATTACCATAATAATAATAATAATAATAATAAATACTAGCATATTGATGAATTAATATTAAGTATGAAATCATGAATATAATATAATTTGGGAAATTATAAGAATAAATAATCATTGAAAGTGTTATGTAAGAAGATTAACTCTTATTTTTGGGACCTCCTTTATATTACACAATAGGCCTTATTATGAATGATTTAGGATAATATGCGTGTAAAAATAATGAAATTAAGGGAACTCAGAAGTATTTATGGTATGTATTAGTTTACACCGAGGGCTCAAATTGTGTGATTAATGGGTTATTATTGGTTCCCATTCATATGTGTGGGGAGGGACACTGATGGAATTAATTAAAATATTTCAGTAATATACAGTTACAATAACATGAAAGTAGAAAAAATTATAATTTAGAAGGAGATAAGATATGATGATGTTTAATACTAAAAAATCAATAATATTTATACATGTTATAGTTGAAATGTTACCATTATATTTTATTTTAACAAACTGATATACAATTGTAACCATCATTACGAAAACCAATTTTTACTATTTTCACTATTCATTACGACAAAAAATGAGCGTTGCCTTATTTAAAAATACACATATTATAATTAAAAATGTGAAATTAATTTTATGAAATTCAATTTCTATAAGTGTAATAAATTTATTATAAAATAAATTCACATGCATAATGAATATTATTTTATATAAAAATTGATATTTAAGAATAAACCCTAGTTTGCATTCATTCCAGTGCTAGTAAAAAATATTGGAATAATTTATTAAAATTTTATTGAAAATAAAATATAGCTAATTTATTAAAATAATTAATTATTTTTTATTTACTTAATTTTTTATGTTAAAAACACAATCTCACATAAAAACATTTTTCTGAAAAATAATACTTTTTACCATCAAATGATTATTTCTCATTTCCAAGCCAATTGATCACTAATTTTGTATTGATTAATTATAAATTATAATTAAATTTAATTAAAATAATGTTTATATATTGATACATTGTTATTTATATAATAATTATTGAAATTTAGAAATATAAATTTATTCAAAAAAAATTGTGTTTTATTCATTTAATGATTTTATTAAAATTTAATGATTATTTATTAATAATTTATAAATAAATTGGAATATATGAGAGAAAAAATATATATATATTAATGTGGTAAGTCCTACATATACTCATAAATCAAATGGATATGTTATAATAGAAATAATATATCATGGTTCATTTAGACTTGAGGTTGCGTGTATTCCATGAAATAAAATACGTCAAATTTATTTTGATGGAATAAAAATAAAATAATACTTTGTTAAAATATAGCCTGACTAAAAATCAATATATTCATAGAAATTTTATCACTCGGATGAATAAAATGAGTATTCTTCATGTTCGTCACATCCTCAGGTTTCCCTGTTTCTTCCGCAATTTTAACGTTCCTCAACAAACATTTGACAAGATGAGTGGTCATATATTACATAAAAATTTCTTTATTGTATTATATTTAAATTATACATTACTCATAAGAATTATAATCCACTATTTTTCTTACCTCTGATTTCATTATATGTGATGGGTCTATTATGTAGTTCCTCAATATTAATACATGGAAAACATTATGAACATGAAAATATGTCAATGGAAGATCCCATTGATATGATAACATACCTACTAAATAAAACATCATAAGTGGTTTACATATGTAATGAAAATCTATCCATTATTCTGGAGTCTCGTAACCCATTTCCAGGGATAAATTCATATGAATTCCATCTCACTGACATAGAATTCCAAATCATTCATGTGATATTAATCATAACTACTTAGTCAACACCGAGAAAACATGATGTGATACATTGTTTCTCATAATATCAACACCATTTACTCATCTATATAATTGATCAGTAATTTATTATAAAAATTTATGCTATTATGAAAGAATTATTCCATTATTTATAAATACATATTTACCAGGAACAATCTTATTTATCAACTAAAAGATATTTTTTGAATAAAAATTAATAATACGATGATGTTTATTCAAACCATCATAGAAATATTGATAAAATAATTTTATCATATCGACCATTGCTTAAATGTTCCTCCAAAACAAACTATATATATGAGCATGATATATAGTAATGAATCAGAAATTTTTATCCATATCTTTCTAATATTTTCACTAACTCGATGGCATAAACCTCAAATTATGATCAGATACCACAAAATCTAGTACCCCATAATTTTTTACCAATCCGTTAATGGATATCGACAATATATTATATAGATATATTCCATATATAATAGAAATGAATTTTTTTTTACTTCATAAACTAATTAAATATATATAAAAAATTAGTGTTTACTTTAGAATTTTTTTGGTGTCCTATAACAAAGTTCATGATGGAATTATCTCATTTACATAGAGATATAAGTAACGGTTTTATAAAATCCATATACTAATATCTCTCGTCCTTATCATTATTGGCATAAAAATTACCATTAATCCTAATCCACAATTTCTTTTTTTTATCCATCAAAAAATATTCTAATTGTCACTATATAACTCAATTCTTCCACTATGAATTCATTAGGGTGAGTTATGTCCACATACCAATATCATTATCAATTTTTGTTATAATAGACACACATACCCGATTATTAAACCATATAGTTCCATCAAAATCCTTGGAGAACTCAAAAACATATAAAATTTTTTTTATAGATCTACAACTTCCTTTAATCCCAATATAACATTCACATGGATAGATAATTGAACACTATTGTGATCAATATAATATTTCTCCCCTTGTTGTAGCATTTTATGTACTATATTGTGAAAATATAGATATATAAAATATTTCGTGATCCTCATCAAAGATAATATATCATGTCCCATTCAACTCAAAAATCACCCACTATATTCTACATCACAAGGATATAATGTATTGATGAGTCATATTCATTAATCAATTAAAACGTTATCTATTTTTATATTAAAAACTTTCTATTATTTTTTTACATTAAAATTTTATTATTAGAACATATGTATTACATTTAAAATGTAAATATAATTCCACAATATTATCAATAAGGAAATTTCAACGAGTGAATCCTTATCAAGAGTTTATTAATTGTACTCATAAGAGATCAATTATCATGAATAATATACTATCTACTTATCACTATAAAATGAACACATCCCATACCCCTATTAGATGCATCGTTATAGATCAGAAACAGTTTTCAACTACATGATAGTGTGGTTAAAGGTTCAATAATCAACCTTCTATCCAACTCCTCAAAATTTTCTTCATATTCATCAGTCCAATGAACCTTAATCCATTCCATTTTAAATTAGTGAGTATAATAGAAATCTAAGAAAATTTTTTCAAAAAGAATAAATAATTTTTTACCAAAATAAGAAAAAATTAGATCATAGTCACAGTGGTTGGACATGACCAGTGTTTAATGAATTTTTTCTTAGATGGATCTACTGATAGACCATATCATGGGATCAAATATATGAAAAACCAAGCATTTATATATCCAAATATATATTTTGGGGAATTTTATTTATAATTTATCCTTCTTTATGGTATTTAGTATAACGATCATGTGATCTTCATTATCATCCATTCTATGGAGGATATGATATTTTCAAAAATAATGATTTTCAAAAAAATGATCAATGTAAACATTAATGTCTCTATATATGACATCAATGAAGATTATGGGGGTATTATTATGTTAAAATGTAATCATAATAAATTTATAGTTCTCATTCCATGATTAAGAAGGTTTTAGTAGGTTTGTATTTATATTTTAACACTAATTGAGAGTGTCTACAAAATTGTTCAATATTTTAAAATATTGAGGTTCTCGTATTTTGTCAAAAAATCATCAAAATGGGATAAATGATAAAAATTACTCATTGTGTTCATGTTTAGTTCCCAATAATCACATAAGAGTCACATTATTACATGTTATTTATAATCATAATGAATATGTAAACCACATACTAACACACATGGATCAATTAGTTCTTTATTATTATTCTCTTGGACTTTCTTATTCAAATACAAAAATACATAATTGGGTTTATTCTATATGAATACATTGAATTAGGTGTACCACATGGTATGATTTATATTGGAAAATAATCCTCTCAATTTAGAGTAAGACTAGGAATCTATATTACAATGAAATTAAAAAAGATTCATATTATTATAATATATCAGATGTTGAGTTTTTTCCAAACCATCTGAGATAAATAAAAAATGTGTATATAATTTAGGACCCATAAAAATGATCTAGTATTCACTGTAATTTAAAATTCATCCCCACAATAATAGATTATGGTAGGTTGTTTGAGAATATAAAAATTTATTTCCTTATTTTAGGAATTTATAAGGGAACCATATTTAGAGTGATAACCAGTAATCAAGATCAGATAAAATTCTACAAAAAAATGAAAAATATGATTTATACAGAGCACATTCTTATAAAATTAAAAAACACATCCCCAACAATCATGTATTTAATATGTGTGGATTAACCATCATGTTCTAATTTAGTAATTAATAGAGGATAGAACGTCACATTTTCATGGAACTGGACCACAAATTATGTCATTCACTTGGATAATTCTTATGTTCCTCACATATAAAAAATTGAACTATAAATATTGCCTTATGATTTATATTATTTTTTATATCAAACACTATATTTTTCCTCGCAAATTAATTTATATATACCAAGAAATTATAGACAAAAGAGATATTCATGCTCATTTTGGGAATTCACATGGGTTCCAATTCTAAAATTATTATTATTATTTTGTATTGTAAATTATCTTTCCTATAAGACCCTCATCAACTAACCTCCCATAAAACTCTAGTTTTCTTATTTGATGTGTCAGGAAACACACCTTGGTTTAGTTTTTTAATATTATAAATTGATATATTATTAGGTATATTAACATGGGGTTTCATTGAAACACCCATATAATTTTAGTTATCATGATAAAAATATTTCAATTATTCATAACATCTTGTATTGACATGATACCACCTAGTTCCATCAATTTTATAAAACCCAAATTCATAGTGTGAGAATAGATAATCATAATGAGAATAAAAAAATTTAAGATAACATTCTTCTGATTTCCAAATCATGACACATTATTTTCATTCTATGAAACCTTATGTTTAAGGTTGGTTATTCGTGTCCACCATGTATTCAAATCCTTTATGATGTTTTATAATTACAATGTAGATTACCCCAAATACGTTACTTATGATTATTTTGATAGGAATGACATCATCATATGGGTCATTATACAATAGTGAAAATTTAGTTAATACCCAACATTTCCCACATATAGTTGGTAACCTAGGTTAACTCATGAAAAAAACATATCAATATTTCAAAATACATGTGGGATGTATTTTTATAAAAGGTTAAATCATTAAATTCCCAAAAGAAACATATTCTCGTAATGATAGGTTTATTCTTAAGGATATAAAAAAATTCTACTCATGTTATCCCAAAATAACTAAACCCCCTATTGATACAATATGTGGTTATCCAAACATTACATATATATATATAACATAATTTATATAACAATATAAGAAATTTCATTAAAAATACACATAGTAGAATCATACAGGTTTATTATCTTTAGATACATGATACATAATCAAGTTATATAGTGAAATCCCTTAAATATATCTCACAATGTTTTTCTTAACTAGTATAAATATTTTTAATAACATAAGGAAATCCATTATTCATAACCTTGTTAAAGGAAACTTAAAAAATAGATTTCTCATATTCTATGTTTAATGACATAAAATTATTCTTCCATAATAAAATTTATGTTTTCTTCTTGAGTTTATGTTTGAACATGATATGGTTGAGGCCAAAGTGATTTTTGATGTTTTTGGGATGTTTATGGAGTCTTTTAGAATGCTTTCGTCCAAACCCATGACTATTGATTAAAATCACATAGGACTACACTTATTGGGATCAATATGAATTATAGTATAAGAATGATATGATGTATTATTATGTGGTAATAATGTTTTGGACATAGATTCAAATGCTGAATCATAGTATGGATGGTTGTGTTGTTTTTTAATCGTTGTTGTCACTATGGAGGAATGGATCGAGGATCTTGTACTATAGTTTCTTAGACAATGTTGTAGGGTTCTTCTCTACATCAGTAATAGATGACTGACTAATTCCTTCAAAAGTCCTAGAAATAGAATGCGAGGGGGGGATTTAATGATTTGAATAGAGGTAATTATGAGGCTCTATAAGGGGTCTTCATAAAGATGTATCCTCCTGTGGGATCCCCTGAAAATACCCCTTACTCTTTATTTCACAATAGAATCTAGTAACACTGATATGATTCTGATGAAACTCAATGACACCTTACATATCGTTGACATTGATGAGAATGAATCTCTCTGTCTCCACATTGCATTCCACAACCTTATGTCATGGTGGCCAAGCATTATATTGTAGTCTGCTATGAATCATGGTTATTTTATTCATGTACACCAATGCACCATTGTTGGTATCCCTACTATTTGGGGATTTATTATTTGTGCTAAAACATACCACAACCCATTCCTTGAACCATAGATTCTTCTCATTTTTGGAAACAAGTCCACCCTTATTAATCATTCCAAATGGTTTTTAGTAACATTTTACAATAGGTAATATTTTTATATCAATATTATGCATGTTTCTGGTTTATGTAATCTAGAATAGCTATCATATTGGATTTAATTTAGTTCATGTATTTCTTAGTGTGAGAGCTTGTTCCAGTTTTCGTGAAAATATGTTCCATGTGATGAATTATTCTATATAATAAGAAATTTACATTGAAAAACATGATTTTAGTTGTACCTTATTTTGATGATGTCATGTTTATGATTATTGACTAGATATGATTATCGGTATTGATGTTATATAAACCATAATTATTTTCTCAATAGTTAATATTCATATATTCTACTCACACTCATGATAATGTATTTTGGCCTTGATATGATACAATTTTTTCCTTGTCATATTCATGATACATGTATTGTTTTTATATTATACATTGAACCAAAGTGATTGGTATACCCCTCATGGATCAGTATCCATAGAGGGGGATCATGTTCAAATTATACTTGTGATATGATGATGAAACCAATATAGATGATGTTACATGATTCCCTTTAGTGGCCAACATATGGGCATGATGTTCTTGAGGGATTATACATATGTGATGATAGTGGGGCATGATGATCATGAGTGATCATATTTTCATGGAAATAGTTTGAAAATGTTTTATATGTGACTAGACCTTAAGATAACACATGGTTTTGATAACCTGGTGTGGTCAACCCTAGACACACATGGCCATTATGTCTATTGATTATTTTTAGTTTGGATCTATCACTGTGACAGGGTACGACCGTTTTAGTCATTTTTCCCCATGGTTCCAGAGATGAAATATTTAGTGTGTTTAGAAGCATGATAATCACATGAATGATTGTTAGTATTTTTTATTTATGAATAATTATTTTTCATTATCTTATACAGTCTTTTTCTTGTTTACTGATGTTAAGGGCTTGTTATTTGTTTTCTACTGATTCTTATGCTCCCTAAATAATCAGAAATTGGGGTGTGACTATAGATTTCATGACTCCAGATCTTTTGAATAGAAATAGCCCCAGAATATATAGAAGAGAAGTGGATCAGAGAGCATGAGTGGTCCAATAAAGACCTTGTGGGACCCAAAAATGTTAATTTATTTGATAGATTATTTATCATCATCTTAAACTCAAGACATCCCTTCTACCACAGACATATTTTTATATACATGTCCCTTATTTAGTTTTTGAATTTATTTTTATTATTTTTTTATTTTTTAGGCCTTTATCTATTGATATATTAATTGATACAATGGATATAGTCTCTTTGCTGATGGATTTATGACCTCAGATCAAGTTGGTCACTTGCTTGTGGGGAGGCATACAAGAGGTCAAGTAACATAGGTTATGGTCCCAGTTGTTCATGTTGGGAAGTCATGATGTTGTATCAAATATATTATGAATTAATAATATTTATTTTCTATTACATTTATTTGGTTTAGGAATGAAAAATGTTTGTATTTTTGGATCACTTTAAAGGGAACTCTATTGGTTCCTATTAATCACTATATATTGGACCTCTGAGATACCTAGAAGAGTGTAAAATGATATTATTATAACATTATACATATAATTCAACTTGAGTGATACATAGCTTATTGATATTTTATATGTGGTATTTTGTTTGTGATCATGCATTAGGACTTGGAACATTGGTTCAAATTAATTATATATATATATATATATATGCTTTTTTCTGTATAATAGTTATAAAAATGAATGATGTGATTTATGATGTTTGTTCTATATAGTTTTTTATTTTTGTTATATATCTATGTTTTTATACCAATTTGATATATCATTAGTTGTATAATTTAATTGAACTAATAATTTTATTTTATTATTACACGTATATATATATATATATATAATGGATCTAACAAACATGTTAGGACTGAGACCGTAGTTAGTGTGTGGATGGGAATAACATTGGATGGGTGTATACTCCAATTAAAACAATGTGTGATCCCAAAGACTACAATACTATAAAACAGGACTATAACAATGCCGAGATAGGAATTTACCATAATAAAAAACAATGATAAATTTTGTGGGGTTAATATACAGAAGCATTTATCTACACTAAAAAGTGAAATTATGGTCCCCATTATCAACACTTTTTATCAATATTAAAGGGACTTTTTGATATTACATTTATAGTACTATTAAAGGGGTATATTAATAGTGTTTTTTAAACACAAATAATGGGAGAACTGTTAAAGGGCGTAGAATTATTTTTTTCCAATTTTTGTGAGCTCGAAACCTTTATTAGAGCTTCCATTATAGCTTTAAGAGAAACATGCCCAACCCTTATTAGCACTTTTCAACCCATATCCCTATTATCAGTGCATAGTGAATTCTGACTTCATGCTTTCCCACATGTATTCGAACCTCGCACCTCTCCTACGAAGCTAGAACACCTTTACCACTGCACCATGTTGATTTTTGTCTCTTTAATAATATTTTTATTTATATATATGTACACATATTTTTTATATATATTAATATAATTATTTATAAATGAATTTATACAATATATATGTCTGTGATGTATATATAATTGTATTTATTTAAATATATTATTTATTACATTCATTTATATATACCAGAATAATATATATATATATATATATATATATATTTGTTAATAAACCGATATATTTATAATTAAAATTTTAAAAACAATTTTTATGATGTTAGAAAATGTTTGGATATTATTTTAAATATATTTTTAGAATATGTATTGATTTAAATATATTAGAAAATACAATTTTTTTTAAAATGTGTTGATATATTTATATATATGAGTGATTCATTATAAGTAAATAAAAGATAAAATGAAAACATTAAAATATCAATAATTTTACATTGTGAAAAAAATAATAATTTAAAGACGTAATATTAATATGAATTTGATACCTTTGAATAAATTTAGTCTTAGCCAAAAAGACAATAATAACTGCTTAAACAAGTCTGAAAATTTATCGAATGTTAAAAAAATGGGGTCACCCAACTAAAGACACATTTTTGGTGTAATTTTGGTACATTGGGCCTCAACATGTGTGATAGAGGATTACATGTGTTAACAATCCACTGATCTTATCACGAGAATCAATATGATATGTGTTTGAGCATAAATGGACACATAGATCAAAATTTATGTTTTTTGACCTTTTTGTTACATTCCAAATTATTTTATATCATTATTTAATATTTTAATTTTTCTTATCATCATATTCATATAAATTGTCTATTACATTGTAGAAATAAGAAAATTATTAATTAAATTTGTATTGATAATTTTTTTTATTCCATTTTCACTAAATATATCATATATTAAGTGTAATTTACTATTTAGCTTATCTAAAAATATATTTTAAGAAATATTTATATTATTTATATCAATATTAATGTCTTTCTAAAATAATATATTATTTTATAGAAATATTTTTTTGATGAATACAATTATCAGGGATACTAAATGAGTGCTGATAAAAGAGGGTATTTAAAATCTCTTTGAAAATATTAATGATAACCACCCACCTTTATTTACTTTTTTAACAATTAATGATAAAAGAACCCATTTTTTAGAACATTATTAAAAGTGAATATAAATGGTGATCCTTTATCAACAATTGAGAAAACACTAATAATTCCCCCCTTTAACAACACTTTTTGATACAATAGTTTAAGGCCTTGTTTAACATTGCTAAAAAAATATATTTTCACCCCCATTTACATTGACATTTTATCGATGACAAAGGGGGTCTTCAACGTCTTTTTTAGATTTTGATTTGAAAACCCAAGAAGCGGATAAACCTAGATTTGTATCATTTTTAATTTCCCAATGATTTTTTTATTGATAGGTTTCCTTGGATGACATTGGTATGATCACCCTTTATGGACACAATGGGTCTTCCCAAACCACCATCGGTTTTACAGTGATATATACACCTCATGTTCCAACACCATCATTACTAATTTAAAACCCATATGATTTTTATCCTTAGAAATATTTAATAGTTCTTGTTCAATGTATATCTACACATAGTATTATGAATGACCATTACTATTATTGATAAAATCATCAATCATGTCTTCTCTATCGAGAAAGGATGAGTGATTATGGTGACCCCCTTGTATTAGAGACATTCTAGGAGATAGTGGACTTCTACAATTATAAATAGTGGTGAGGAAGTCTTATTTGAGTGAACTTAAAGGGGCACATCCTTCTATATTATTTTACTGATATAATAATTCTAAAATTCAACTAAGCGAGTATACAATTTTTATAGGGTACTATTATTTTCATAGTGTGTTCGACTCGATTTATGGCGTTACTTCACATGGAATAATGTTTTTGATGGGAATCAGGTGAATAAGGATCAAAATTATTATATAGGACGTAGAACCATAAGTCACATGCAATGTGATGGGGTTTCACCTAACAATGCACACTCAAGTCATTCACCGGGCCCTAACATTTGATAACGGTAAATAGTTGGATAGGGAGGAAAGACTAAATCTAGAATATAGTGTGTTGGTGGATCAATTTTCACAGTATACATTAGGATTTTCTTCTTGAAGAGTAAATAGAAAGTAATAAAAACCATTATAGAGTAGGGAAAGAAATTTGGAGTTGAGAAAAGGGTCTACATACCCTCCTACATGGGATAGAGGACAACCATGTTACAACTATGGGAAGTTGGTTATTTACCATCTTATTTCCCTATAACATGAGATTAAATAACATATATGTGGAAATATAAAACATAAGAAATACTTTTACATGTTTTAATCTATATTGATACCTAATTAGAGAATAATATAGTAAAATTGATCACGTCATGGTACATTCCAGGGACCTCAAAAATGGTTATAGACAAACTAGATGATTATACTTTATGTGCTATGTAGTAGAACTAATACAATTGGACTTTATATTCTGGATCAGGTTATTATATATCATAAAGAGGGTCTATCTACTACTCTAGGTATAGTATTAATAACTCACACATTATTATATCCTTCTATAAATATTAATTTATTTCATTCATTCATTTCGGCAGATGTAGTTGTTGGCCCTAAATTACCAGTTTGGTTACCTTTTGATCAAGACCCACTGTTGATAAATAAAGTGAAACAACTCCAATGAATACATCAATCCCTAATAGTTTTCTCTAATTATGTTTATCTAGGAGTGTCTATGATACAAGATATGATGACCATTGATGTTAATTTCATTCTAGATAGGCTGACCATCATTTAATATAAGTTAATCTCATTTATGAAAAATACATAATCAAACATCCCATTCAAAAAATATTACTCATTAATAAAAAAATATTGATTAAATACCTTAAAAATATATGACAGAATTATTTAGTCTACTCCCCTTTGAATTATAGATACATAAAGAAATTTTTATCTATTGAAGAACATCATCTCTTAATGAGTTAGTCATAAATATCACCATTCATAGACATATCAAATACAATACTATTTTTATAACATGGGGAAAATAAATATAATAATGAGTGAGATAAGATTATTAGTAAGTGTAAACAAAAGTTATATTAACAATACATAAGCATAAGTAAATGGGAACATGAGAATAAGATTTGAAAACACATACCCAACATATTAATGATCTTAATCATCATTAATGGAATAAGTAATGGCATTTATTAATTCATGAATAATCAATCAATCAAATATAATATGCAATGAGATAATAAAATTGGAATAAGACATCGATTTGTGTAAAATATATTTGAAAATCGAACTTTATGATAAAGTAACCATCCAATACATTCATAACATTTTATGTATAGGCTAACCACCCACACACCTACTTCAGGTAGGGATAACCTCCATTGTACCATATTTTCTTGCATACAATGACCTCCAATGTTCTCTATGGGGTCACAAAATATAAATCATTATCATATTCATTAAAGGGATATATAGTTCTCCCTAATCACATTAAGAAAATAATACATATGTTTTCATGTAGATAATAGAAAAGTCTTCATATTAGAAACCCATAAAATAAATGAGTTTCATAGAAATTTCATAATAGAATCACCAATGAAAAAGAAATAGGTTTCACCATAATTTCATCATTTAATCATAGAATGAACTATGAAAAGTAATGTGGGTTTCATAACATTTTTTTAGGTAATAACTCATGGTAGATAAATGGGATTCAAAACAATCACAACATAATATCATAAAACACACCAAAAAAATAAGAATGGAATCCTCAGATTTTATTCCATGTAAAACATAAATAACATCATAGTATATCATATTTGACGGAAAATTATTTTAAAATATTGCTTTTAAAAATTAATGTGGAAAATAACCTTCAAATCTACAAATAAATGTTCAAAAAAAATTTAAAAATAATATTTGTCTTTAAATATAACTATAGAAACCTATAAAACAATCCTTAGAGATCATTTAAATCATTTTATTATGAAAATTTCATTTTAACAATTAAATCCTCTATTTAAATCATAAAAACAATTTGTAATATTTTTATATGATATAACATTGAAAAAATATAAATAATTCATAAAAACATTTATTTTTCATGATAGTATAAATTCATTTCTTGACGTACATGTCTAAAAAATGATTATTTTAACATTTTTTATAAAATCCAATGGGGCATTTTATTAATAAAAATGATGATTCCTTCTAAAAAATTCCAAAAAATAAATAAAGTTTACAAATGAAATTAAAGAATCCTGCAAGATCCTTATAACGTTTTATATTACACTTTTTTAAAACATGGATGTGGATGAAAAAACTAATTTTCATCAAAATATATATATAAAGTATGCTTTAATTAAAATTATATTTTTAATCATTTGTGCACAAAGTGGGAAAATTAGAAATAAAATAATTATTCTCATTAAATAACAAGATGGTAATAAAATCCATGAATTTCATGGGATATGGAAACAAATATTTCATCATATAAATCTTAATCATTATCAGTCCCAATGAAAAATGATATCTGAGTACCATACACATACCACATTATTACCATTTGAATCATAATGCCCATTAGACAATAAATGTAAATTAAACATTATATATCATTAATTGAAGTAGATTCATGATATTACATCTTAAAATTTTTGTATGCGCACTTTATAAAATAATATACATGTATAATATAATTTATGTACAAATGAAGAAAAATTATGAATGGAAACCCCTTCCTTAAGTATTTACTTCCATCGAACATGTTCAACCCACCTATATAATAAATATAATATTATTTTATATATAATAATTATTAACACATATAAATAGATATTATAACATATATTATTTACTTATGACAATTATTACCCATTTAGTAACAATTCAATGTAAAAATCACATTTTGGGATATAAATACATTGTTTTCTAGTGTATGTTTTGATATTTTATTTTTAGTCAGATTATATTGATCAAATTTATTTACTATTTTTAATTATAATAATTAGATAAATATCATATATATTATGTATATATTTATTTATAGTAATCCAATGATTTTAGGGATAGAATGAAAAATATGTCTTTCAGGGGGACTATAGATCCTTCATATGCATTAATATTGTTCCCATTTCTAGGTGGATGAAATGAAATAAAGTTAAATAATACATTACCTTTCTAGAATAATATTTTTTCTAATATTTAAGAAATGTTAATTAATATTACCCTAGCTACCTTCCATGAAATAGTTATCGAAAAATAAATTAAATCACTACATGAAGTGGTAATCCGACACACAGATGAATTACATAACAATTTGCCCCAAATATTTGACGTTAATAAGGTATTTGTGATATAATAAATATAAATTTATAATTATTTCTTAAATATCATAAATATTTATATAATATAACCTTATTACCATAGATATAAAACTGAATTGAAAAACACGTCACATACGTACGTGAAGTGGTAGTTTACAATACACATGAGTGACATCATTATTTTACAATGATCTAGAAGGTACAATGTTATATATGGTATTAAAAATTTAGATCAATATTAATATCAAAAATATAATATATTTACACACATAATAATTAAGTCAATAACTATATCATGGCCAACAAGATGATGATTTAAAATGAATAACATCAGCTCGCGAGGAAGTAGGCCACGATACACAGTATCGACAAATTCGTTTCCCATTTAATGGAATATGAAATGTATATAAGTTATTACACTTACATAATAAAATTTAATTATATTTTATATGTTAGTTAAATTATATTATAATTACCGTAAAATATTTCAACGAGTTATTAGAAGAACTAAAATAGAATCACATTGTTTAAATCATTTACTTTTCATTGGTATATGTATTTTGGTTAAACATAATGACTCTATAGATTCGATTTATTATATAAAATCATCATCTAGTACGTGATAGTGGATTTAAGGAAGATATTTGGTTAGATATAGTGAAAATAAAATGGGTTTGAATGTTTTAAGAGGAAATGGGTTGGGGTGTCCATTAATATGCATGGGAGAGGACAAATACATAATATTTGAAAAGAATACAGTTTACCCACATTTTTCACATTCGAGAAGGATAAAAAATAGCCCATTATATATCATTATTGGTGAAAATGTCTAAATATATATATTTAATATGTTTTGGAATTTTTTATAGGTCATATTATATTTTTTTAGTTTAACCCCTAGTAGACCTATTTTAAATATAACTGGCATGATTAATTTATAATATTTCCACTTTTCATTTTCAAAAATAATTAATTTTACCTTGTTAAATAAGGTATATTATTCTTATTCTTAATATGTTATATTATTTTATAAATTCAATTCATTATTATTTTGAAATAAAATTTTTAAATTAAACTTGCACACGTGATGATAATGTTTTTTTCCTAATAAAAAATGTTCCCATGTTTAAATCATTTTTATATCAAAATTAAACATTAATTTGATTAAAATTACATAAGTAGGATTAATTTTTTTAAATTGAAACCATTTGATAAAAATTATCCCAGTTACTTTATTATATTGAAATGATGTTTTCAATAAAATATTATTTCTACTACTCATATAAGAATAATCATTCCGAAAATTCTCAAAAATCCACCCTAACATAATGTTTAATTTTATATTTAAATTTTAGGTTTATTTTTCATAAATATATTTTATAAAAGTTAAAAATTTTAATTTTATTATTTTTTCAAAAAAAACAAATAAATTAGTTTTAGAAAATATTATATTCAAAACAATATAATCCATAATAAAATATTATAAGATTTTCAAATAAATGTGGATTATTTATATAAAACCATTATACATAATATTTAAAATATTATTATTCCTATTAATGATGCGATTTTTAACGGCTGGGGAAAAATTAATGTTTTTATAATATTATTAGTTTGAACGGTTCATTTAAACATGGTGTTGGGTGTAACAATTGCAATTGAAATATTTTAAATTATTTGATAAATATTTCCCAAAATCTTAGGTTGTTATATATGCCCCCAATAATTAAATAATATCATCATAATTCATACATTTCCTCAGTGAATGAGGGTTCATATTTTGAAAATTCTCATTATGGAAAACCCAAAAAGGGTAACAAAACCTCCCTGTTAAATGAGATAAACTGATGGAAAAAAATGGTTTAGAATAAAATAAAAAGTGGCCTCCATATATGAAAAAAAAATTGGAAATTGAATACATGGAAATAAATGACAAAAATAAACACCAATACTGATATATAGTGAATATAACATGGTAAATAGTAAGATAATGATAAAAAATTGATAATTTAGTGAAAAGACAATTCATTTAATAGAAATGATTGTAAATCTATAAATTATTATTTCAATATCATTTTATTATAGTTGAATTATTTTCATGAAAATATAAAATTATAGTATTTCATTACATTTCATTAGACCAATATAATCCTTTGTTTTTTTTCAAAAAATTACCACATAATTACTTAAAATATGAAATGAAAATTATTTTTTACTATTCTAGAAGCAGTTTTGGGTAATAGGATCCATAAAATAATGATAATTCATTACGTTATGAACAGAATGTTATGAAAAATATAATTATTATCATATGTTATCCAAAAATATTTAAATTCTGTCCTAATACATTCCATGAATAGTTAACCTTAAAGATCCTCCATGATAAACCAAAATTGAAATCCAAAAAATTAAAAATAAGTCCACAAAAAAAACATATGATTAATCATCCAAATATCATGATGAATCATCTAATGTCACATACCAAAAATGTGTACACATTGAACCATTATTATAAATTAAATCATACATTCATTCAAAAAATAACCTTTTTTTCATTCACAAAATAAAACCAAATATTGTTGACCCTACTCTTTAAATCAAAAAAAAAATCTACAAACTCAATTAATGAAATCGTAATTTTTTTAAATAATATCACTAATTAGTTATAAGGCCATCAATACTATCCAATTTACATTCTCTATATCAATCATTTTTTTATCCATAATAAACACCATTATCTAAAAATAAGGTATATATTAAGGGTTATCTATTTGTAATCAATATTTTTCCCTAAAATATATCTTTTATATTAAATAAATTTAATATTTCATCAGTACATGTGAAAATATTCCTCAAAATAATTGATGACAAAAATCAACAAAATAATTACTTCATATTACTCATGTCATGTAACATAATTCTAGTATCCCAGAACATAAACATTTTAATCATTCCACTTAATTCCTAAACCGTTTAGTAGGCCTCATAATCATGTTTGTTAATATGATATTTTATAATATGAAATATTAATCAATACAAATTTATTAATGTTTCATACAATATATGAAAATATTATTTTAGGGAAACCCACAATTTTTATATTTCATTTTTGGTCTCTTTATCATCAGCAGTATAACCATTTCTCATACTACTTTGATAATTATATTCATGAGATATCAAACTAGGACATAGATTATTATACATCCCAAAATTTTCAACCTAATAACATTATCCATTGATAATAATATATGGAGGCCAATATTCTTAAATCTACTATTATCTAATTATTTTATTTTCCCTCTCTAATTTCGTACTCTATTCCCTTATTATCTACACACAAATCATAATCGTATTCCTTTGAGACATTCCCTTGAGTGTTTTCTTCCACATTATTGGCATATAAGAAACGGAATCATGTTTCATTCAAGGTCTCCACCATCATAACATTAAATTAACTCTACCATTATCATATTTTCAAATTTATATATTTTAATAAGGATAATTTTTTTTAATCATATATCATGATACATAAGTATAAATAATAATAATATCTATTATTATATTCCTCTTCAAATTTTTTCAAATCAACACATTTTATATGACATTCAACATTAACGCTATCAATTCTGGTTCCAACCATTGACAAAAACCAAAAACCACAGTTTGATAATCAATATTCACAGTGTAAAGCCACACAATCAGGAAAAATAATTTATAGGGTGACATATTCATGACAACGTATTTTCAATTTCTAACACCTTTATCCTAAACTAGGTAATCCATGTTCATTAATAAAATCCATCTTAATTTGTTCATCAATTTTTTTCTTAATTTGAAAACAAAATATCACCCGGGAGTGTCAAACCCTAAGTGTAGTAAGGCATGTTATCATGTACAAGATAAATATTGATTCATATTAGATGATCCTTTTAAGAGTTATTTCATTGAGATATATATCTACTAGAACCAAGTCTATGTGTAGTATCCATGCATTCATGTATTTCAAGGAAACGATTCAGTCAATCCTTCCCCAACATTCCATGATATTTACTTATACATTGAATTCACCATACAATTATACTTAGACATATTCATAGAGTAATTACTATTATATTATCATCATTTTTTCCAGTGTTTGACTAATCGTTTCTCTAATACTAACTATAAATACTCAAATATCTCATACATAAATATTATATCCTAATAGGAGAATATTCAATAAATATCATATCGATCAATGATATAATGATTTAGGTATTGTTCCACTAGAAGCATGAATACAAAAAACAAATTAATATATGTTAACTTGGTCATGTCCCACTAAGTTCTTATTAAATAGCTCTATTCATATGAATATCATATATAACACATTTCTTCATATCATGGGAAAATAAAACATGAGACAGGCTAAGAATAGATGCTAAATCATGGTAAAAAGTGACATACAAAAATAACATGTGTAAAACTTTAGGATAAACTGAAAATAAATTATTAAAACACATTACTTGCATATTTCATATCATAAACCACAGTCATGGAATAAATATTGGACATTCATAAGACGTGAATAACACATAAATCAAATATAATATTACATGAAAGAATAAAATTTTCATAAGATATATAATTTTAAAAAACACATAATAATTCTAAACGTTGTTTCATGGATACCCATTAATTAATTCCTAACATTTTAGGCTTTGTTTAGCAACCTATGTACATATATCATACATGGGATAATGTAACACCAAGGAATTCTAATACCATAACATTATATTCAATTGAATTTGTGACACAAAACATTAATGTTGGAAGAAAATATAACACCGTGAGTATTTATCAAATATTTATTTCTGATGTATATTCGACCTCTAAAGTATCATTCATTACAATCTACACAATGATTATCCTGTAATATATGAATAATCGAGATTATCTTGTGTTGCGGTCAAAGTCGAGTTTAACTGAAACTAAAATGTTATTAAAGTATTAAAATTTTATATAATAGTTATAAAATCACTATTAAATTATAGTGTATGAATATAAATAAATAATTTTTAAAATTATGGAAATATATTAATTATAAATAAAACATTAATCATTAAAAGGAAAAAAAAATTTAAATATTATATTCTTCTAGAATACTATTTAATTACGCTTTACACACATAATTTAAGATATTTTTACAAATTTTGAATAATTATTTGACAGATAAATATTCATTTTTAAAACAATAATTTCCATGTTATCTTTTTGTTAATTTTTAGGATTTTTTCCAATGTATTTTCCTTTTTAATAAAGAAGGAAAAATAGTGAAATTTTATTAAAAACTGTATTTTTTTCAGAAATTTATTACAATAAATTTTATTTCTAAGTAGTTCAAAATAGAAATTAGTTTAATTATATATATATTAATCCAAATTAGATCATTGTAATAATTTTCATTTTTAATTTTTATTAAAAATATAAAATCTTTTGAAAAAAATTTCTTTAAAGCCCCACTTTCTCATCGTGTCTATAGGAATAATATTATATTCAAATTTTCCACCTCTTTCATTAGGACATGTTAAAATTAATTCCATATTTTTCGTCAAATAATTTATATTCTATAGTAGGTTGAACATATTTTTTACCAAAATAAATAGTGAAAATTGTAAAAACAAATTACCACTACTAAGGAAAAATAGAATTTACTGGTTGTCAAACTAAGAAGATAAGGATTATAATGACCTAATAACTTTTAAAAATTCTATTTTATATAAATATTTAAACATTTTATCTAATATTATATTAAATGGACTATTTTGATGATTTTCGATTTAAAAAACGTTGGTATGGTTGAATACTTTTTTAATAATTCCAAGTGTGTCACTCACCTTACTATGAAATTCCACCCACTCTCATAACCTCTTAAATCCATCAATCCATTTTAGTTTAGAAAATACCTAACTAAATGAAATCCCAACATATCTAACCTATCCCAAGATGCATTTTTTGGGAATACAGTTAATCTTTTAAGTATTTGTTGTAGTCTTTATGAGGTTACCTGAAGAAGAGATGACATTATCCGACGCTCGTTTTTATTTTATTCCATACTCCACATCATTAATATATTAAAAATCATTGATAATATAATTACATTATTAACTTATATATAATTATATTTATTCAAGTTTCTTATATGACCTACCAAAGTACCTAATCTCCTCATATGGGTTACAAAATTAACATTCATGTGTACGGATGACATCCACCTCGCAATCTAATCCCATTTGTTATTCCACTATCACCTTTCACGGTTGATTATGATTATAGAATAAAATTATATGTATATCATATATTTAAAATTATCATATTTATATAATAATCATAATATATATATATATATATATCTTTTTCACGTTCAATTATATAGTCTATTGGATGACATCTCTCATGTGTATAGTACCCTACCCCCCGAGAGGCGAATGGCTTCCTCATTCACTAATGCTTTAAACAGAATTAAATAAGGTTAAATTTAATAAATATGTGATATAAAAATGAAATTTTAATTATATTAATGAAATATTTTTCATACTTAAAAGATAATATTCATTTTCACATTTTCAATCAATGGAATATGGTAACGTCATTCTTTAGCATGTTAACTTGCTGATTCACGAAATGATGTGATTCTATTTTCATAACCACAGAACATTAATGGAATATATATGTACTCTTAATTTAAATAATATGGTATGTATTATATTATTATATTTTTTAATGATAATATATTACTTAACATCTTTCCATAATGATCATTGGAAAATGGAATCATTACACATCTGTACGTAGATGTATCCACCTCCATGATCATAACATTATTCATTTCTAAAAAATATATTCTTGATTGGTCTTAAAAGTATCATTGATTTATAGTTTATATAAATATTTCCTAATAAATATTTTTTATATAGTGACGATATATAATATGAAAAATAATTGGATCATTAAGGACAAAACATGAATTTTAAAACAGGGAAATAAACACCTGAAACAATGGGGATAATTAAATATTATTAACAAATGAGTGAGGAGATGTTATAAAAATATATTATATAATAATATTAATAATAATAAGATTTTGGCACAAGTTAATAACATGATTCAATCTATTACATCCATGTTTTTTATTTTGAGGTATTCTTTTATTTACATTTTTTCTTATATAAGTTCTTTAGTTACCCCATAGGGTTTCTATGAAAAATGGAGATTTTGGGCATGAAATATAGTGGAAAATTTTTGGAACACAAATTGGGATAACCATTATCCCCCTCTCATGTAATAGTTATTCCAATTTCCAATTTTTATAGTGGGGACCATATGATTGTGAGATATTTTTTCAAACTGTTCAAGTTAACCATACCACATGACCCCCTTGGATAGTAAGGGATTCAAGGTTGCCTCACATTTTTGAAAAAAAATGAAAAAAAATGGTTGACGTATCTACGTAATTGAAATATTGAAAATTAAATTCTTACCCTCTTTATATTTATCCCCAAATACTCTTATTCCAAACACTATTTGATTTTCAGCGTTTAGAGCTTCCTCAAAACCAATTAGGAGCCTTTGATAATTATTTTTATGGTGTTTTGGTGTGGATTAATACTGAAATAATCATGTATTCCATTTAATTATTTGTTTTACCCCATTATATGGGATTATTCATCCATCCTTTTCGGTTTCAATTTTTAGTAGTTTGTTTGACTATGTAAGGGACTAATCTTGAGTTCTGGGGTGAATTAATAATGGTTATTATTTTATATATCCTGGATAGGCCTCTTGTTGAGGCGGTAGTGGTTTTTATTCTAGTTTCCAGAAGTTTCTAGTTGGGATGTTGGTCATTCCATGATTTTACATAATTAGATGATTTTGGATTGCTTCCTAGTTTCCATGAATGTGTTCTATAAACAATTTAGTTGGTAAAAAACATGTTTTAAGGAATCTTTGAGATGAATAACGTATCAAATTTTTTTTCATTAAAGGATATGTTTTATTTTTCATTTTTGAATCATTGTGATTATTCATAAAATAGGTATATGATTTGATTCAAATGTCTGAAATTGTTCTCCATAGATATTTGGGTCATGTATGCATTAAAAAATGTTTTACAAAAAAATGGTCTCTGTAACATGTAGAATACATTCTTGTGTAACTTGAATGTTATTTGATAATTTTGAATGTGATGTAAATCTTTTTATGAAATATATTTGGTGTGATTATGTTAACAATTGATATTCCAATGGAAATTGGGGGATTTCATAAGTTTATTTATTTTTTTCTTTTTCAAAATGGGTTCATGAATTGTTAAGGTGGTGATATATTTATTTTCAAAATGGTTTTGTTATGTATTTGAAAATGGAATGTGGTTTTTATTTTTGAAAAGGGAGGTTTCCATGTCAGTTTTTATTATTTGATCAATGCATATAGTGGAAGTGGTGAATTCCTTTTGTGGTTATAATTCTTGGATTGTGTATGTTAAAGAGGTCATTTTGTGACTAGTGAAATTTAATTAAAAAAATAGGGAATCGTTGGTATCTAGGTCGGTGAACTAGAACTACTATTCTAGTTTATTAGGAAGAGGATGAGGTTTATATTCATGTAGCACAATCGATGATACAATAGCATATAAACATTCAATATGACCAGAGGCCACCAAATCATGGGATGGGATCCCCTCCAGTAGATCATGCGAAGGAACAATATTTGTTTTTGATTATGATATGGAGAGAACTAAAACATGGGGGACATTCAGATCATGTGGATTAGTCATTATTATGTTGTTAGTTTTTGTTGGATTATTCATGATCACTGACATATGAGTTTCATAGGTTCCCAGATGTGATATATTCCTAGAGGGGTTTTCTAATGGTCATCTCTGGTGAGATTATTCAAATGTGATTTTCTTTTTACCATTATTATACGATGATTCTTGTGTACATTTTAATTTTGATAAATCATCTTGGAGAAATGTATTCCATTAATGTGTTTTCCAGAAAAAATTTTCCTTACTAATTATTTTTGATGATTATTAAGGATGTTTCAATTTATATTTTTTATATAATGTAATATCATGGAATAATTCTTTAGGTTCCATCCTACAGGGATTTGGCTCAATCTCTATGTATACCATTGGTTTGATGTATACGTTTTTTATATATGACATAGTTAGAGGAATGATTATTTTTTGTGGGGATAGTGGATCTAGTTTCTAAGGTCCCATTTCATATAGGTTTAGTTGGTTGGAGCTTGTGATTGATGGATCTCTTGTTACATCAATGTTTTTTAGATGGTATTGATGATCACTTCTTCTTGTAATTTTTTGGAATTGGTTATTGATTTAAAACATTGAACATGAAAAAATTTCATCTCGTTTGGTTATGATTATTCATTATGTGATTTTTTAATATCATGGTTTTCTTATTGTAGTATTTATGGGTGAAATCATTCCAAAAGAATGTTTTCCATACCCAAGAACATGATTATATCCCATGGTAGTTGGGAATTCGCATAGGGCCATATCTTAGCCAAGATTAGGTGATGGTTTTAATTTTACCCTGACCATGTATGGGAAAAAATAGTCTCATAGGAATATTTCACTCCTTTGGGGTCAATAAATATTAGATTATCAGGATAGAATATTGCTGGGATTTTTAGTTATTGAGGTTCTAGTTTCATGTGGGATGTTTGGCCAAACAACTTTTGAAAAATATTGAGTCTCCATGGGATGTTGGTAAAATGGGATTTCCCTCTGCTCTAGGTGAGACACAAGGGATGTGAAATTTATATGTACACATAGGGAGGGTGAGGTGGTTATTTTTATTATAATGGTTGATATGGTTTTTTTAATTATAAATATATAAAAATATTTTTTATAGAAAAATATCATAATTTTGGTTGATGGATTGTCATTGTGGTAATTTCTTGTTATTTAAATATTCCTACAAGGATATCTCATATGAAACTATATTAATTGGGTGGAGAGAGTTCTCCCTCACCAATTGATCAGATGCCACAAGATATAGTAGAAATATATTTCCATGCATTGGTATGGGTAAAAATATCTAGTCATGCTTTGGTTCGAGAAGCCGAACCAGGTCTAGTAAATGATAAATTTTAGAATTTCACCTTGAACAAGCCTTCATCATTCTCATGTATCAATAAACCAAATGAAGCTAGAGATTATATGGAAATGATTTAGTAGAAGTATTAGTTTCTTTATACCACTGAGGTTGTTAGGATGATAGTCTCTTAATTTAGGTTAGAATGACTAAGATCAAAGTGGGGGAATCAATGGTAAAATCTGGGATGCACAAGAAAATGTTTTGGAAATACTTCAAAGTCATCTTAAATGAGATGTTTTTTCCCGATATTTTATCCTTCATTAAGTGTAATGTGTATTATGATCTTCATCATGGGGATCATATCACGATGGAGTGTGCCAATTAATTTACTGAGTTAGCTGGTTGTTCACCCGTGGTAGCTTCCAATGAGTAGTTTATGTCTCAAAATCTCAATATGGGTATGTGACCTGAAATATAATCTCATGTATTCTTTTTCATGTTAAATATATATGTTGAGATGGTTGATCGTGATATGATGATAGAAATTTATTGTAGAGGAAATTTATTTTTTCTATGGACACTTGTCAGTAATGGGTATTGGCAGTATGTCTGAGAAGATGAGCAAGAAGGAAGAGATGGAGAAGAGGGGAGGTGGTAGATCAGACCATTATTCCTAGCTATCATCATATACGGACTTAGGTTATAGGATTGTCATGTGACACTAGTGTTGGAAAAAATGAAACATGAAATTTTCATGTTCATCTCCACCAATGAATTTCCACAATAGAGGATCTGTAGAACACTTGTAGTGATTTTTTTTAAAGAGATGAGACCTTGCCTAGAAAATCAAGGCACCTTTCTACACTTTTAGTGACCTTCCTAAGAGGATTAACCACATAAAAGTGGTAAAGGATCATTATATTTTAATAGGAGTTAATCTGAGTTAGATCCCTCAAGGACAATGAGTTCGCATTTTAGAATAAATGGTGGAAGGGTTGGATCATCCTCATGGTAGAGTATGTTCATGGAAGAGCTTCCAGTCATCACTCATTCCCATCGTTAGACATAGATGAGCCATCATCATGTCATGGAATGAGAACCAATGGAATCATATGCAAGACCTAATATATATTGAGGTATAATTTAGGTTTCATCATCATTATATATTGTTCAATTTAATATTGTTTTTTCGACCTATTCAATTTAATCGGTTATTGGGAATATATTAATGATTCCAACTAATCTACGGAAAATTAGATGGTGATTGTAATAATACGTGGTAAAAATTAAGACCATGGTTTTAGTTGTCTGTCTATTGTACTCACCAATTTAGGTGTCGAGCTAAAATATATATTTCTGTTTTTCAGATGGACATATTTGAAGTGATACTTTTTAGGTATTAGATTTAGTGTTTCAAGGTGAAACTCGCTTGTTATCATGGGCGAGTGAGTTTCATGGAACCTGAAGAAAGTACCCAGGTTTTCCAAGGGGAATTGGATCCATGTTTGATATGTTATGGATCCCCACTTCTCGAACTAGAAAACTTCATTATCTAGATCTCTCAATAAAAATGGAGGATGATGATGTCTCTCAAATTTGTGGCTAACCACATGTGGTTGATGATTTACCAACTATTTTTCCAATGGATTTATTAGGATTTTCCCTGTAATGGGATGTGTTGTTTACCATTGAATTTGATAAGGGATCACAAAAAATATCTATTCCTTCATACCATATGGTTTCTATATAGATGATGGAATTAAAGGTACAATTTTACAATTTAAAATAAAATCTCTCATTCACTTGAGTGTCATTCATTAGGATTCCCTAGTTATGTTTTCTAAAATGAATGATGGATCTCCTCAGTTGTGAAATGATTACTAGAAGATAAATAAGGTGAAGATTATGAATCCAAACCCATTCCCCAAATTGATGAAATTCTCAATCATCATAATCATTATGCTCGTTCTCTAATATCGGTCTATAGTTTAGGTATCACCATATAATATTTAGTTTTGTTGATGTTCAAAAAATAGACTTCAAAATAAGGTACGACCATTTTGTGTATTTGGTCATTTTATTAGATTTCATGAATGCTCCAAAAATCATTATAGTGGTTGTGAACATGGTGTTTCCTCAATAGCTTAACTTGTTTTCATAGTACTAAAAGATTATGTCCTTTTATATTCTAGGAAATAGGAGTAGCATCATCTACATTTGAAAATTTATCTAGTATCCATTGGAGATCATCTTCTCTATAAAATGTCTTCCAAGTGAACCTTCCAGATTAGGGTTATTAAGTTTCTAGTTGATGAGATCTAGGAACATAGGGTTTCCATGGACCCAAGAATATTATTTTAGTTATCTCATGGGAACATCCAATGAATTTATTTTAAATCAAGTAATTTTTTTCCCTAATAGTGGATTACCTAAATTATTCATGATTTATCCTCTCTTTATTTTCCTATTACGACACTCACCTATAAGGTGATGAATATGGAATTTAATTCTAATAATCATGCATCTATTGAGGATCCTACTTGGTGTATAACTTTATCCCCAATTTTGATATTTCTAAATTATTTATATAGATGTGTGATATATTACATGGATTTTGGTATCGGTAAAAGGTGTGTGTTGATGGAGGGTGAGAATATAGTGGTGTATGGTTATTTCCATAATCATCCATAAGAATTTAATTATCTTAGCCATGACATGTAGTTAGTAGTGTTGATGTATCAATTGAAGACGTGGGGTCATTATATTTTTTGGAGGAAGTTTTTAGTTTATTCAAATTGTAAGAACATGGCCTACCTTTTATCCTAGAATTGCATTAATATGTCGAAGCATCATTGGGTGGATTACCATTATGGTTCTATTTCAATGTATCTTATAACCCAGGAATATTAAATGAAGTTACTGATGACTTGATCATAAAATCACATGTTCAATAATTTACAAAGTCCTGTGATTATAGGTCATTTATGGGTCTTTTAGATATTTTCATATACTAACCAAGGAGGATAAGGGATGCGTGTTATTAGATAGAGTTTAATAGAAAACTACCTTTATGGAGTTGATTCATCATGATCTGGTGATTGATGAATGGTTCTCATTTTTTAGGTAGCTCATATATGTTGGGGAGCTTCATTTTGAGTGTTTATTTTTTCTGTAGGTTGTTTTTTTATTTATATATTTATTAATAATGTTGTTGTTGTTTCATAAGGTGATGATTAATTATAGACACCAGTCCTAATGGCCCATTCGTTCAGGTAGAACCATGATGTTTTATGATATGCATCGCCAAATTTGATGTCCAGGTTTGTGGTGAGACATAGATTTCATTGTATCATGGTGTTATAAATTTTAGTAGGTTAACAATGTGCACTGAAGGCCATCCATTTTCCTTCATCCACTACATATAACATTGTTGAAGAGGTATTAGATCATGGTTTATTTTATTTATGGGATACTTCATACACATCAATGATAAAAATTAAATTTGAGTAATGAGTAATCATATAACCTAATAATCTTATTTCATTCAAATTAGGGATTTATCCTATGTGGATGAGTTGGGTCGGTTTTTAGATTCGAGAGGCTGTGAGGCTTTATGGTGTGCTTTTGAAATGGTTTTTTTGAATGGGACCCTCATTATGACTCATGGATTTGGGAAGGCCTTTAGAAATATATGTGGTGAAATATTAAGTTATGTAATGAATAACACCATCAAATGGACCGTCCGATGGAGTGGGGGAGTCTGATCATGGAAGATGTAACACCCCAAGCTTCCACGGTACGTTTCCCTTCGAATAATGCGATAACGTGTGTTGTACGCAACCTCGAGTTCTAACACACACCACAACTAATTAAACTAGCCGTTGTGAATAGTAATACCTACTTTTTGAAATCATATATATTTTATACTTCAAAATGGACTTCATTTTTGGATTCGGAATATTGAAATTATCCTAGGGTGAAATTTTAGTACTTTTCGGATAACTTTTATATTTTGATGAATAGTGAAAATTACTAAATTTTAATTAAAAACAACTTTTTTAATCAAAATAATTAATAGTGATAAATTGTGAATTTGAGTGGTTTTAAAGTATATTTAGAATATATTTTTACCATTTAATATAATGTTGGTCATTGGACAAAATTTTACAATTAAACTGAACATAAACAAGTGTCAATCTTTTTATAGTTATTATCTCGTAAAAACACGCTTCTTGTTTTGACAGCGGGAATTAATTTTAAATTAATTTCTGCCACTTCTGTGTTTTGAATTTAGGAAAATTGATTCCATATTTCGAATCAGGATGTTCAAATTGTGTAAATAGGTAACTTTTATTTTTAGACATTTTGAATAGTTACTGTGGTAAATATTTTATTTACCATGGTTAAAGGGTAAATCCGGTAAATAAGGGTTAAAAAATAATATTATAATAATACAAAATTACCCTAAAACGTGTCCTAACCTTATTGGTGGACACTTACCCGACCATGGGCATCCTTGGGTCAAATTGGGGACCCCTTGGAGCCACTTGTATGCGGTAGGGACACATTATATTAATAAAGTTAAAATAAAAATAAAAATGGCATAAGCTTACATCTTTTAGAAGAACAATTTTTACATAGGGTAATACATGTTGGATTTTCGATTATAAATATTCATTAGAAAGCTAAAAAGATTTCCTACATGATGATATTTTATTTATAATTTTTAGACATCAAATAAGTTAAATTATTAATGACACAATAATGATGCAATGTTTACCTCATTAATAAATCATTGAAATAAATAATATTATAATGATTAAAATATTATCTAAAACCTGTCCAATTCTTATTGGTTGATGTTATTTAGAATATTAGTCATCCTATATTCGACCTCAATGATTTTTGAACCATTATAAACCGAATATAATTATATTATAAAGTAATACTTTCACTCTTTCCTAAAGAGCCCCTCCTCTCCCTTATAAAAGGAGAGAACTTCTACTCATTCCTCACACCTCTCAAGCCACTTGGCTCGTTCAAACTCTGCCCAACTAAGCTCCCCACATCCCTCTCCTCCTCCTTGAAGTTTCCCCTTAGGCAGAAATCATTTCAACAAGTCCTTTGGTTCCAACCAAAGTGAGTTACCGAAATTAAAGGTAACGATTTCTCTTAAATTATTTTCATTTATTTGGCTTCTTCAACCCCCAAACTCTTTTTATTTCCTTTCTTTTGTAACAACACCAGTATCCTAAATATACTAGGATGTTGTTATAAGAAGGATTCAAACTACACATACACACAACTCCATCTAATGGATGATGAACGTAATGTTTCTGTGGATGGCAAACTAACGCCTCACGAAACGATGATTGTTCAAATACATCTTACCGCCTCTCATGGTGGCCATTATGATGGCACTGTAATTAAATATGATATTAATGATATATATTTTATATATAAGCTTCTGTAATTCCATTTTATTTCATACCATTATTCGTTTCGTGTTGTATATACATACGATAATTTCATTTGAGAAAGTGCGGACTACCGCCCCCTTAAAATGATATGACTCGTTCATACCACACATGGAACGTATAAAGGATGGTGTTAATGAACTTAAGTAACATATATAAAATATTATATTATACTGGAATAGTAATATACCTATGTATCATTTGGATTCGATTCTTTTAAAATAAAAATTAAATGGAAATAGCGTTCGTGCGTACGTACGGACTACCGTCTCCACGAACGCGATGAGATTCATTCTCCATCGTATCCATTCAAGTATAATTATCATTTAATGATTTAAAAATGATGTTTAAGGAATTGATATCATTCTGGATATGAATAAGATACAACAAACATGACTTATGTAACAAAACATATAAAGAAAATGAGTAAGTTAACACCCGAAATGACGATAATACTAAGATATTATTATCAAACCAATATTAAAAGATCATATATGATATCATATTAATGTATATGATTCTTGTATAATTTAGTAACAATTATTTCACTATTATACAGGAGGTTAACCTACCCCAACCAAGGAAAAGTACAAGGTAAGGGTTTACTTTACAACCTCTTCATTATCCAAGGTTGTTTATACGTAATAATCTACTGGGATCTCTTTATCATCCACATCCATGTTTCTTAAAAAAGCATTTCAAAACATTTTTACTATTTACTAGAATATGAGTTAAAGTCATTTATACCCTTTTTGACTTTTATAAGTGGTTTATAAAGGGATCTTTTGGTCGTATTCAAAACAAGGTCCTTTTTAACCTTTTCGACAGAATTGAGGTAAGAATGTTTTTTAACTTATACGGCGGGTGCGGTTATTTTCCGCCGTTATAAAATCGTCGAAGCTTTCCATACAAGCTTATAAGAATATTTTCAAAGAAAATGTTTTATTTTATATGGACCTTAAATGATTTCAAAATTAAAGGAGATACTTCTTTAAAAAGAATTTTGATTTCATCTATGTCAACATCCTTTGATGGATTTTAAGATTATTTGAAGTTGATTTATTATGATACAAAACTTCTATATTGTATTGAAGGTTTTTTGATATGTTTGACTGTGGATGTGCTATTTTTATACCATTCATAGTTTATGGTTAAATTATTGACATTTCGTATGCTAGTTTTAATACGAATGTTTATGTTATGTTTAAACCTTTTCATATGGGAATGCATTGGACTTAATAAGTGACGGGTGGAGCCCGCTTTAGCTCCTCGATGCATCGGTAGGTCTCATGAGACAAACTAGTGTCTTGGGACAAGGCCTTGACAAAATCTTATTTGTAGTCTTGGCACGAGGCCTTGGCTATGTGGTTATGATAGTCTGGCATTATGCATTCCAACATCATGAAAGTGGTTATTGATATTGCATGTGATTATTCGATTAGTAGAATATCCATGTGAATAAGTAAATGGCATTATTTCATTTTACTTTTGCCATACTATGTTGAAGTTCAATTTTAAAAGGCTTTTGTTTTAGTAATTCATTGCCTTAAATGTTTATGATTATTTTGAATGTTCCGCTATATTGTTATCCTTACTGGGCATTTGAGCTCACCCCTTTTCTATGTTTTGTTTTTCCTAGGTAGTGAAGAAGTAAATTATGAATGACTTGCAGGGATATTATGAGGGGTTAATAGTGTGGATATGAAGACTTTGTTGTTGTAGTAGTTTTTCACTTTGAAATGTAATGTAAAACTTTATGATTATATCTAGTGTTTCTAAGGCTACTAAACCAATCGGTCTTTCGGGAATTGATTTTTCTTGTGATCATGCCAATGTTATGAAGTAATGCACCGACTCTGGGTAGCTGGGGTCGGGGCGTTACAGTTGGTATCAGAGGAAGTTTAGTACAAACCTTGGAAACTAGATTAAGATAAACTCTGATTAGAGCACGTAGACCTAAGATGAACTTTGTGGATTAGTATAGAAGAACTTCCGAAAATTTGGGTATTGTAGAGATTTTGTGAGTTTTCTGAACAATACATCCCTGTCTGGATACGAGCAGGTAGAGGCGGCTCTGGCACAGATGTACCTAGGGGTAAAACCCGAAAACACCGCTTTGAGCTAGACTCGAACGGGAACTGGTGCACGACAACGGGCCTTGCTGCACTCTTGGTTACGACACTCCCGGGGGATATGCTTAGGATAACTCTCACTATCTTTACAAATCATTATGAAGGGTTTATGAGTATATACTTCCTCAAAGAAAACATTTTTATGATTATGGATTATATCCATAAATAGTTCAATTTATGTTAAGTGTTTTATAAGTATGGGATTATGTATTTTGATTCATAAACAGATCTAGTTTATGCCATTGTTTATAAATGGAGCCTAGTGGAAGAAATGGAAACCGTATCTATGCTCGCACTCCATGTAGGGATTGCCCTCCTGCTCAAGATAATTATAGTGGGGCTGGTTATGCAACTGGTGCTGATCAGCTAATCACCATACTGGGACAACTTACTCAGGTTATGAATAATAACCTTACCCGTATGGAGCACCCTGATCCGCAGCGTGGAGGATCAATGTTAGATCGATTCATGAGACAGCAACCACCAACGTTCAATGGGAATACAAATCCCTTAGTAGCTGAGCAATGGATATTTTCCCTAGAGAAAATATTTCAGGCTTTGGGGAGCAGTGAAAGAGAAAAAGTTATCATGGCAGTTTACCGCCTCACTGGAGATGTTGATCAATGGTGGTCATTGATTCAAAATACGAAGGAAGCTGATGAAGTATCAAATATGGAATTGAGGGAGTTCAAAGATCTGTTTTTAGAAAAATACTTCCCTCGCGACCATCGAGCAGATATAAAAAGGCAATTTCTGAGTCTGAGACAAAAGGAGGATGAGAATGTCACAAAGTATGAGGCTAACTTTACAAGGTTAGCGAGGTACGCTGGTGATTATATTCGTAACCCAAGAAGTAAGATTGATCATTTCTTTGATGGGTTAAAACCATTTCTCCGTTGAGCGTTAGTCTCACAATCCTTTTCATCGTACGAAGACATCGTCTCTTGTGCTATCAAGACCGAAAAGGAATTCTCTAAGTCTTATGACTTTAAAGCAAAGCAAGAGAAGAAGAGACCTGCTGATCAATCTGGGAATGGAAATAAGGGGAAGAAGGGAAAGGTTGAATATCCATCTTGTGGTAAATGCGGGAAGAAACATCATGGTACTTGCTTAAAGGGAATGGGAGTCTGTTACAAGTGTGGTGAAAAAGGCCACCAAGCTCATGATTGCAAGGGGAAGAAGGAAGCTACCAACGTTCAGTGCTACAATTGCAGGGAGATGGGGCATTATGCAAATGCATGTCCTAAGCGTCAGCAGAACTTACCTAAGAAAAGGCCAAGGGATCAAGGCCAGGCTTATGCTATCAATACTGCTGAGGTAGAAGCTCCGAAAGACGGGGTGGCAGGTAATTTAATGGTTTCCTCATGTTTAGCAAATGCATTATTTGATTCTGGATCATCGCATTGTTTCATATCTTCCCAGTTTGCTAAGAAAATTAGATATTTCCAATTTGATTTAATAAGGGAGTTGTCAGTTAAAACTCCTAAGGGAAGTATCGTTGCAACAAAGTTTTGTGAATCAGTCCCCATTAGAGCACATAAATTTTCTTTATCTGCTGATTTCATCGTCATACCTATGATTGAGTTTGATATAATCCTCGGTATGGACTGGCTTTCATACTATGATGCGAAGATTTATTGTAAGAAGAAAGAGATTACAATTCTTGATGATAATGATAAGGAGCACCTTATTTTTAGAGCAGAATCGTCACCACCTAATTCTTATTTAGATCCACCCCCAGTAGCTCAACTTAATTCAATTATTGGGGAGGAAGAGAATTAAATAACTGTTGGTGAGGAAAGGAATGTTCAAATAGAGGATGTACCTGTTGTGAAAGAATTTGTAGATGTATTTCCGGAAGATTTACCTGGACATCCTCCAGAACGAGAAGTTGAGTTTTCTATTGATTTGATTCCTGGATCAAGGCCTATATCGAAGACCCCTTATAGAATGGCCACTGTAGAGTTAGTAGAACTAAAGAAACAACTAGAGGAATTGAGTAATAAGGGATTTATTCGCCCTAGTGTTTTTCCACGGGGAGCCCCTGTTCTTTTTGTTAAAAAGAAAGATGGATCTATGAGGTTATGTATCGACTACAAGGAGATCAATACTATAACGATAAAGAACAAGTATCCCCTACCTCGTATTGATGATTTATTTGACCAACTGCATGGAGCTCAATACTTTTCAAAGATTGACCTTCGATCTGGATACCATCAGTTGTGTGTGAAGAAGGAAGACATTACGAAAACAGCATTTCGAACTAGGTACGGGCATTACGAGTTTACTGTAATGCCGTTTGGATTGACTAATGCACCCTCTGTATTCATTTATCTAATGAATAGAGTTTTCAAGGAGTATCTCGATGAATTTGTGGTGGTATTTATTGATGATATCTTGGTATACTCCAAAACCTACAAAGATCATGAAAATCACTTGCGCATTATCTTGAAGACTCTGAGGAGGCATGAATTATATGGGAAGTTTAGCAAGTGTGAATTCTGGCTTCAGGAGATTTCTTTTCTTGGCCATATTGTCTCTAAAGATGGAATCTCTGATGATCCCTCTAAGACCAAGGCAATCCAAGAATGGCCATAACCTACGAGTATAACTGAGGTACGTAGTTTTATTGGTTTGGCAGGTTATTATCGACGTTTCGTCCAGAATTTTGCCCGATTGGCTAACCCATTAACGAAGCTCACACGTAATGGGGTTAAATTTGTTTGGACAAAAGAGTGTGAAGAATGTTTCGAAGAACTAAAGAGAAGATTAGTCAATGCTCCTATATTGACTCTACCATCGGGGAATGATGGGTTCGTTATTTATAGTGATGCATCGAAGAAAGGACTTGGATGTGTCCTTATGCAGAATGATAGAGTTATTGCCTATGCATCACGACAGTTGAAAATTCATGAACAAAACTATCCTACTCATGATCTTGAGTTAGCAGCTGTGATCTTTGCTTTGAAGATATGGAGGCACTACCTCTATGGTGAAAAATGTGAGATTTATACTGATCACAAGAGTTTGAAGTATATTTTCTCACATAAAGAACTCAACATGATGCAAAGGAGATGGCTTGAATTACTCATGGATTATGATTGTACGATACACTACCACCCGGGGAAGGAAAACAAGGTGGCAGATGCTTTGAGTAGAAAAGACCATGGAGTTTTAAACAATATGAGAATTGAAAGGGATCCAATTTTCATGGATCTAGTGAAGATGGACATGGGAATAACCAGGGAAGGTGAAACATTAATACTTTTTCAAATGGTTTCCAAACCATCTTTACTAGAAAGTATTAAGAGTTCTCAGACCGATGATGAAGAATTCCAAAAGAAGATTAAAGCTGTGAATGATGGGAGATTGAGAGACTTTGTGTATGAAGATGGAATTTTGAAATTCGGGAAGAGACTTTGTGTTCCCAATATACCTGATCTAAAAAGGGAATTGCTGGATGATGCTCATAGTTCCAATTTCTCTATACACCCTGGGAGCACCAAAATGTATAGAGATTTGAAGGAACATTTTTGGTGGGACAACATGAAGAGGGAGATTGCTGATTTTGTGTCAAGATGTATGGTTTGTCAACAAGTGAAAGCTGGAAGGCAACAGCCTGGAGGAGTCATGCAACCTCTTCCCATACCGGAGTGGAAATGGGAAAATGTTACGATGGTCTTTGTCATGGGGCTACCAAAGACTCCTAGAAGGAAAGATGAAATATGGGTTATTGTTGATCGTCTTACCAAGACAACACATTTTCTTGCTATAAGAGAAGATCTACCCCTGGAACGTCTAGCAAGACTATATATTAATGAAGTTGTGAGACTTCATGGAGTACCCCTATTGATTATTTCTGATCGTGATCCCCGTTTTACTTCAAGATTCTGGAAAAGTCTTCAGAAATCCCTGGATACTGAACTTCATTTGAGCACTGCTTACCACCCTCAGACAGACGGACAATCAGAACGGACTATTCAAACTTTAGAAGACATGTTGAGATCTTGCTCACTTGACTTTCAGGGTATGTGGGATCAATATTTACCTTTGGTAGAATTTTCCTATAACAATAGCTTCCATTCGAGTATTCAGATGGCACCATATGAAGCGTTATACGGAAAGAGATGTCGTACACCAACCTGTTGGGATGACGTTGGTGAAAGAAAACTTGTAGGCCCAGAACTGGTGGAGGAAACGGTGGAAAAGGTGAATGTAATCCAAAATCACATCAAAGCAGCTCAAAGTAGGCAGAAGAGCTATGCCGATAATCGAAGGAAGGATTTGGAATTTTAAGTCGGTGATCATGTTTTTCTGAAGGTATCTCCGTGGAAGGGAGTCATACGTTTTGGTAAGAATGGTAAATTGAGTCCCAGGTACATCGGACCTTACGAAATTCTAGAACGAATTGGGGTTGTAGCTTATCGATTGGCAATGCCGCCAAGTCTCTCCAAAGTTCACGATGTGTTCCACGTATCTCTATTGAGGAAATACATGCCTGATCCGACGCATGTACTCACCTATGAGGAATTAGAACTAGAACCCGACCTGTCTTATTGCGAAGAGCCCGTCAAGATTCTTGATACGAGAGAACAAGTGCTGAGAAACCGGACGACGCGTCTGGTAAAAGTTTTGTGGAGAAATAATAAGATGGAAGAGGCAACATGGGAACCCGAGGAACTTATGATGAAGAACCACCCGAGTATTTTTATTCAGTAATACCCTAGAAATTGCGAGGACGCAATTATTTGAAGGAGGGGAGAATGTAACACCCCAAGCTTCCACGGTACGTTTCCCTTCGAATAATGCGATAGCGTGTGTTGTACGCAACCTCGAGTTCTAACACACACCACAACTAATTAAACTAGCCGTTGTGAATAGTAATACCTACTTTTTGAAATCATATATATTTTATACTTCAAAATGGACTTCATTTTTGGATTCAGAATATTGAAATTAGCCTAGGGTGAAATTTTGGTACTTTTCGGATAACTTTTATATTTTGATGAATAGTGAAAATTACTAAATTTTAATTAAAAACAACTTTTTAATCAAAATAATTAATAGTGATAAATTGTGAATTTGAGTGGTTTTAAAGTATATTTAGAATACATTTTTACCATTTAATATAATGTTGGTCATTAGAAATAATTTTACAATTAAACCGATCATAAACAAGTGTCAATCTTTTTATAGTTATTATCTCTTAAAAACACGCTTTTTGTTTTGACAGCGGGAATTAATTTTAAATTAATTTCTGCCACTTCTGTGTTTTGAATTTAGGAAAATGGATTCCATATTTGGAATCAGGATGTTCAAATTGTGTAAATAGGTAACTTTTATTTTTAGACATTCTGAATAGTTACTGTGGTAAATATTTTATTTACCATGGTTAAAGGGTAAATCCGGTAAATAAGGGTTAAAAAATAATATTATAATAATACAAAATTACCCTAAACCGTGTCCTAACCTTATAGGTGGACACATACCCGACCATGGGCATCCTTGGGTCAATTTGGGGACCCCTTGGAGCCACTTGTATGCGGTAGGGACACATTATATTAATAAAGTTAAAATAAAAATAAAAATGCAATAAGCTTACATCTTTTAGAAGAACAATTTGTACATAGGGTTATACATGTTGGATTTTCGATTATAAATATTCATTAGAAAGCTAAAAAGATTTCCTACATGATGATATTTTATTTATAATTTTTAGACATCAAATAAGTTAAATTATTAATGACACAATAATGATGCAATGTTTACCTCATTAATAAATCATTGAAATAAATAATATTATAATGATTAAAATATTATCTAAAACCTGTACAATTCTTATTGGTTGATGTTATTTATAATATTAGTCATCTTATCTTCGACCTCAATGATTTTTGGACCATTATAAACCGAATATAATTATATTATAAAGTAATACTTTCACTCTTTCCTAAAGAGCCCCTCCTCTCCCTTATAAAAGGAGACCACTTCTACTCATTCCTCACACCTCTCAAGCCACTTGGCACGTCCAAACTCTGCCCAACTAAGATCCCCACATCCCTCTCATCCTCCTTGAAGTTTCCCCTTAGGCAGAAAGCTTTTCAACAAGTCCTTTGGTTCCAACCAAATTGTGTTACCTAAATTAAAGGTAATGATTTCTCTTAAATTATTTTCATTTATTTGGCTTCTTCAACCCCCAAACTCTTTTTATTTCCTTTCTTTTGTAACAACACCAGTATCCTAAATATACTAGGATGTTGTTATAAGAAGGATTCAAACTACACATACACACAACTCCATCTAATGGATGATGAACATAATGTTTCTGTGGATGGCAAACTAACGCCTCACGAAATGATGATTGTTCAAATACATCTTACCGCCTCTCATGGTGGCCATTATGATGGCACTGTAATTAAATATGATATTAATGATATATATTTTATATATAAGCTTCTGTAATTCCATTTTATTTCATCCCATTATTCGTTTCATGTTGTATATACATACGATAATTTCATTTGAGGAAGTGCGGACTACCGCCCCCTTAAAATTATATGACTCGTTCATACCACACATGGAACGTATAAAGGATGGTGTTAATGAACTTAAGTAACATATATAAAATATTATATTATACTGGAATAGTAATATACCTATGTATCATTTGGATTCGATTCTTTTAAAATAAAAATTAAATTGAAATAGCGTTCGTGCGTACGTACGGACTACCGTCTCCACGAACGCGATGAGATTCATTCTCCATCGTATCCATTCAAGTATAATTATCATTTAATGATTTAAAAATGATTTTTAAGGACTTGATATCATTCTGGATATGAATAAGATACAACAAACATGACTTATGTAACAAAACATACAAAGAAAATGAGTAAGTTAACTCCCGAAATGACGATAATACTAAGATATTATTATCAAACCAATATTAAAAGATCATATATGATATCATATTAATGTATATGATTCTTGTATAATTTAGTAACAATTATTTCACTATTATACAGGAGGTCAACCTACCCCAACCAAAGAAAAGTACAAGGTAAGGGCTTACTTTACAACCTCTTCATTATCCAAGGTTGTTTATACGTAATAATCTACTGGGATCTCTTTATCATCCACATCCATGTTTCTTAAAAATGCATTTCAAAACATTTTTACTATTTACTAGAATATGAGTTAAGGTCATTTATACCCTTTTTGACTTTTATAAGTGGTTTATAAAGGAATCTTTCGGTCGTATTCAAAACAAGGTCCTTTTTAACCTTTTCGACAGAATTGAGGTAAGAATTTTTTTTTTACTTATACGGCGGGTGCGGTTATTTTTCGCCGTTATAAAATCGTCGAAGCATTCCATACAAGCTTATAAGAATATTTTCAAAGAAAATGTTTTATTTTATATGGACCTTAAATGATTTCAAAATAAAAGGAGATACTTCTTTAAAAAGAATTTTGATTTCATCTATGTCAACATCCTTTGATGGATTTTAAGATTATTTGAAGTTGATTTATTATGATACAAAACTTCTATATTGTATTGAAGGTTTTGTGATATGTTTGACTGTGGATGTGCTATTTTTATACCATTCATAGTTTATGGTGAAATTATTGACATTTCGTATGCTAGTTTTAATACGAATGTTTATGTTATGTTTAAACATTTTCATATGGGAATGCATTGGACTTAATAAGTGACGGGTGGAGCCCGCTATAGCTCCTAGATGCATCGGTAGGTCTCATGAGACAAACTAGTGTCTTGGCACAAGGCCTTGACAAAATCTTATTTGTAGTCTTGGCACGAGGCCTTGGCTATGTGGTTATGATAGTCTGGCATTATGCATTCCAACATCATGAAAGTGGTTATTGATATTGCATGTGATTATTCGATTAGTAGAATATCCATGTGAATAAGTATATGGCATTATTTCATTTTACTTTTGCCATACTATGTTGAAGTTCAATTTTAAAAGGCTTTTGTTTTAGTAATTCATTGCCTTAAATGTTTATGATTATTTTGAATGTTCCGCTATATTGTTATCCTTACTGGGCATTTGAGCTCACCCCTTTTCTATGTTTTATTTTTCCCAGGTAGTGAAGAAGTAAATTATGAATGACTTGCATGGATATTATGAGGGGTTAATAGTGTGGATATGAAGACTCTGTTGTTGTAGTAGTTTTTCACTTTGAAATGTAATGTAAAACTTTATGATTATATATAGTGTTTCCATGGCTACTAAACCAATCGGTCTTTCGGGATTTGATCTTTCTTGTGATCATGCCAATGTTACGAAGTAATGCACCGACTCTGGGTAGCTGGGGTCGGGGCGTTACAGAAGACATGCTCCATACATGTGTGTTGAATATCATAGTTTCATGTGATAACCTTATTTGATTGTTGGTGTTTGCATATAATAGTCGTTAAAAATAATTTACTTGAATGGATCTTTATGAGGTAATATATGGTAAGGAATGTTGATCACATATTTGTTGGGATGTGGTGGGTGAGACCTCTTTGTTGAGATTGAGCCTTGTGTAGGAAATTTCAATCAAATTGAAGTTCATCAGGTAGTGTTTTATGGAGGATAATAGTTTCTATTATCTCTATCCCAATAAAAGTCATTTATATTTGGAATTTTTTATGACAGACTGGGTGTTACTGAATATGGAACCTAACATGGGTCATTGTGGTTTGGTAAAATAATGGAATCTCATTCTGAGGTATGTCGGACATTTCTAGATAACCGATAGATTCGATGAGGGGGTATTCAATTTGTATTTTCTTTCCAAGTTACCATCAATTAATGATTTTTTCTATGTCTCATAGTTGAAAAGATATAATCCAGTTCATTCCCATGTGTTGAAATGTAAGGATTTGGAGTTATAACTTTATTTTTATTTTTTTGAGCCATAAGTTCATATTGTAGATTCTCAAGAGAATGTTCTTCATGGGAATTCTATTTTTTTGTTCCATGTTCTATGGTATAATGGTATTGATGATAATGAGACATGGGAGTGGATGTCATTGGATTAAGAGGAATATTATTATTTTTTCTCTAATCAAACATCAATTTGAAATACCAAGTGCGTAATGTTTTCCTTGTGGTTGGAATTTTCAAATACATGATTTTGTTTTGAGGTATACTTTTGTTTAATTATTTTTTTAATGGTTCACCATTTTCCATTTTTTTTATTAGTTAAAATGGATATTTTGGGATTTCCATCATATGACACATGGTTGTTTCATTCTTTAGGAAAACTATGCACCCCCTATCAAAAAAACATCCAACCAGTTTCCATTTTGGATATTGTATACTACATGGTTTTTACATAGTTTTTCAAACCATTTTGTCTAAAATTTATGCTTTTTTCAAATAGAATGTTAGGGCCACATAGTTTCCACATGGTTTTTAAAATCATATGGGTGTACCCTATAACATATATAGGTCACTAAAATGCAGAAAATAACTTCTTACCCCTTCATACTAAACCTTACAACATCTCAAATCCAAATAAAATATGGGATTTTCATCCCTTTGGGATTCCTTTAATCTTTATTAAAGACATTTTTCATCAATGTTATTCTGGTTTTCAAGGGTATAAACCATGAAATCATCAATTAAGTCATTTATCCTTTGGTATCCCCCACATTCTATGGTTATTTATTCCTCTTTCTTGGGTTTTCTGTTTCATGTGTGTTATTAGACAATGTGAGGATTTGATCATGAGTTTTGGGGTGAAATGATGCTGTTTATTTTTTGTTATTGAAATTATAGGATTTCTTGGTGTTTATTATTTGTTTTTTCACCAGTTTTAAGATTTTTTCAATTGTGAGGTATGTGGTTATATACATTTTCAATATTAAATTATTTTAGGTTTCATTATTTATCACATAAATGTGTTTTATGGATTATTTATCTTATAAGGAAAATGGTTATTTGACGTTTTTAAATTCATACATTATTACAGTTGGTAATTATAAATGATATTCATTTTGTTTCATGTGTTTCTAATAGTTTTTCTTGATGAATGTGTTATATAATATTTGTGAAAGGTGAGAAATGTGTTCAAAAGGGATTTGAGGTTAGTAATCCATGAATGTTCGGTTTACAAATTAAATGGGCATTATAACAAGTAATTTTCATTGTTTTGAACCATTAATGTTATTTGTTAATTGTAAATTTTATGTGATTCCTATTACAATACAACTTTAGATAGTATAAATTATAGCCGGAGTTTTATAATTTAAATGGTTAAATTTCATATGTTCTTTTTTTACTATGTTTCTGATAGTCATTTATGAATTTTATAGGTGGTGAAAAATGTATAAAAAAATGGTTTTGGTGTGTGTTGGAAATGGATATTTTTTTAGTGGAAAATGGTGGTTTTCGTGTTACTTTTGATTTTTTGATCTATGTAGATTGTGAAAGAGTTTATCTACTTGATTTCTAATGATGCATGGAATGTGTGTGTGAATGTGATGATTTATGTGACATGTGAAATTGAATTTGAGAGAATTGGGAATCCTTGGTATCTATTTGAGAGAACTAGGATTAGAACACTAGTTGATATATAATGGGACGTGGCCTGGATTCATCTCATAGGATTGACACAACAACAATTTCTAAAATTGTGATATGATCAAAGACCATTAGATAATGGGTTTGGAACCCCTGATGTGGCTCAGGAACATGAATTTTTTTTGTTTTGGAATATGAAATGCAGACCACTAGACTATGGGAGACATTCCCATCTAGTGTCTCATCCATTTGGAATGTATTAGATTTTGGTAGAGGATTATTTGTCACCAATGTATGAATATCGTCACATACCTCTTGTGATAGCTACATATATGGATTTCCCATGGTTCATTCCTAATAGTTTATTCCCATTTGATTTGGTGGTAACTGTTAGTATATTGTGAGCCTTATGAACCTTTTAATTTCAGTGAATATTTATTGAGAAATATTTTTCGTTAAAGTGTGTATGGGATAAAGTTTACATATACATATTTTTATTATAGATGTGTCTATGTTAACTTTCCTTCTAATGCAATACCATGGAATATTTCTTTATGTGGAATCCTAGATGGATTTTCCAATAATACTACATAGTCCTTTCAGAGTAGGTATACTTAGTAATGTATAACCCATTAAAGGAAAGAACATCACTGGTGGTGATAGTGGGATGGTTTTGTTGAATCATTATTTTTTGGTGTTTTTGATATTTTTCGATGTTTTCATGCATTGAATCTGATTTTTTAACTCGTTTGGTTACAATTATTAAATATTTAATGTTTTAATCTTTTGGGTTGTTTATTATTGCATGAAATCGTGAAATAATTCCAAAGTTGATTTTTTTTAAACCCAGAAACTAGTATCATGCCTATAGGGATCAAAATCCCCCATACACATTATCTCATGACAAATTGGGTGTCATTTTGTATGACACCATAATTTAGCTCATGAAAAAAACACTATAAAGGATGTTAAAAAACAATCAACCAAAAAGAATCTTGAGGTATGGTACTTCAACTCAATTTCCCTCCATGGAGACATATTGTATCTTTATTAACCTAATATATTTTATATATTATATATAATTCTAATTTGACAACATATATCCTGAATAAATAATTCAATATGGTATTTTCTTTTTGAATTTGAATTATTTCAACTAAAGGGATACAAATAAAAAATTAGGAATTAGAAAAGAATTTCATAACTCAATTTCATATTATTATGTTATTTCACTCCTTTCTTTTATTTGATATAAAATTTTACGTGTACAATTAATTTTTATTATCTTATGTCAGATTTTATATTTCTATGTGAATTTATAGTTGATACACAAAATATATTCATTGATTAATTCTGACATTTTTGTTATGATAACTATAAGGGTTTATTTCATAATCAAATTCTAATTGGTATTGTTTAATCATGAGTGTTAGTTGATATAATTTTTTAAGAAACTTCCTAATAAAAAAATTATATTTATTATGATCTATTTATTCTTGATATTATTATGTTATAGTGCCATTTTTAAACTCTGGTACATATAATAATTGAGAAATCAATTTTAAAAAATAATACTTTTCATTTTTTTGGTAAGATAAACATTTGATTCCAAAACTATATTTTCTCAACATGTTTCCAAAAGGAATTAAAATATTTTCAAATTATTTATTAATGGATTTTTTACCAATTTATAACTCTTACAATAATTTTTGTGTTACTTCTTTCATTCTATGACTCTCTAGCATGGAAAAAAATTGTTATTTATAAGACCTGAATCATTAAACCACATATATGAGAGGTAGTCGACTGGAAGCAAGGATGTGATATGTATAGTGGGAAACTATAATTCACGGTATAGAGTACAATAAAGAGGATGATAAATTGATTTCAATAAAAATCAGAGTAATTTAAAATAGTGGGGACAATATACTATACAAATGGGAATTAAACGCAGAGCCAATAAATCGAATAGAAATAAACAGGAAATGAAAGTATGGTATGTATCTAATTTCCAATTGAAGTAAATTAATATAAATTAACAAGATTTAAAAAATAATCTCAATGTGATTCAATCTTAGACCATGTGTCTATATTATATCAAAACATCATCCTCTACAGAGATCAACTAATAAGAAACCAGGTCCCCTTCCTTTGTCCAAAACAACATCTATGTAATCTATTCCGGTACAAAATGGAAGACCGAGTAAGGTGTAAGCAAAACAAAGTTAGTCGAAAACACCTGTCTAAATGAACCTAATCTAATAATAAGTTATTTAAATAAAGATACAAAAATTTGTATTAATTAATCAATCAATACATTACGTAAATCAACCAGGTTTGGAAGCATGTTGGAATGCCTCTAAACATGTATCACAACTATGCCAACCATAACCATAAACAATGCAAAACATTAATAATTGGTCATAGGACACTATTTGAGAATTTAGGGTTCTATACATATAATTATATAAAATAATTTTAGCAACAACTATTCAAGTCCGACTATATAATAATTTCAACAAGGATCGCATTGAATAACCCTTTATATAAGAATTTATCCATGAAACATTAGGCCTAGCCCGCTATATAAATATTTTAGTATTTCTCACTTGTCCATGCCAATAATATACAAATTTAAACAATTTGGGAAATCCTTATATATATAATAATTTCAACATGAAGTAAATAAGTCATAAGATCATGGATATCCTAATATCACATCATAAGGCTTTGATGGGTAATTATCTGAATTTCAATTTTTATTTAAATTAATGATTAAATAATATATCAATTTATCATCAGCTATATCAATATCCCACAATATATATAACAAAATAACCAAAAATCTCATGCCATTCTAAACAAACATTAAATATTTACCCATATTCATTATCTAACAATGGTTTTCTCACCCTGCGAGTTACATTAATCCATGTTGCAGAATTTATTGAATCAAAAGGGATTCAATAAATAATCCAATATTTGATTGATTAATTTTATTTATTAAATTAATCAACAAAACACCTTATGGTTACACAATCGTATTATTTCACATAATTAAAAATTCAATATACAATATGGTTATTTTATGGACTATCTCTTGTTATCCAATGATTATGCAACACTTCTAACAAGAATCATTAACCAGAAAGGTAGCAATGATGTTAAAAAATAACCTCGATCCAAACAGATCAATATCAATAGAATTTCATCTAATAAGTTATTACTGAGACACCAATTCAATGAAATAATGATCTATAGCAAATAATCCCAATGAAAACGGAGCTACTAGGGATCAAATACTAATGTATGATGTCTATAGATTATGAAATCACTCAAGAATCACTGGAAGTCAATTAGGTATTAGTATATGATATTACAAAATAGTCTACTGGGGAAATATAAGTATGATTATTCAAAGAACCACTACTCATGGGAATTACACAGTGTTTAATATAGTAACACATTGTGTATTTCTTAATAATGGGTTATGTTGAAAAATTCATCTCCTCGTGTTAATTTTTACACCGCTCCAACATTACACAACATGTAATGTCTTTATGGAATGAATTTACATGACATCATGAACATGGATCATGGAATCTTCCTAGTAACATTTACACATCGTGAAACTTATTTTCACATCATGTAATTTCTCTATAGACATCCTTCAACCAATTTCCGATAAAAAAAACCTCAACCACCTATAAATATTGAAAAAATATAATTATACCCCCATAATCAAATTGAACAAATTTATACCTAATCACTATTAATACAAAAAAGGCATACCTAGACTTTAATTAATTTCACACCATCAATGGATATCCCTATCTGAACATGACTAGGGAACGATGGATTAAAGACCACATAACACTAGAAAAATAATGTTAAAAATATCATTGAGACATAAAACAAGAAATATATAGAATCATAAATCCTCCCCACAATATAATATCTCTTACCCGAGCTACATGATCTATAATTGATGGGTATTGGAGATCAAATCTTGTCACTATAATCACATATCAGACATTTTCTCCCATATCTCCCCTTAAACATTCTCATGCATCCAATACACTTGAACATTATGTATTGTTCTACATGAGATATAATTCTCACTATAGTCTACAAGATGTATCATATTTTCCAAAAAGGACACATCAACACAATGATCTATTTCCATGATTTCAACCACATGAAACGGGATGATATAATATCACTTATGTTGTGAAAAATGAAACGTTTCATGAATAGAATGGTATCACAATGGATGTGTTACAAATTTGTATTAGATAATGGTGATAAAAAACATTAATTTTTTATCCCCTTAGTAATTTTGATAAATTATTCACCTATAAAACTTTTCAATAATCATTTAATAATTTTTATCACCAATAATTGCTAAAAAAATTTTAAAAAAATTGACAATTTATTTCAAAATTTTCATTTGATAAAATTAAAAAATACCCTATAATAATTAAATAAAAATTATAATTTGAATTTTTTTTATATGAGTTAATTTAAATTAAATTTTATCATTTTGTTTTTTTCATTTAACAAAATTTTAAAACTTCTTAAACCCCCCATTAAGCACATGAAAGAATTAGAAAAGGAATAACAAAAAACAAAACAGGTGAAGAATAAGGTGTTACAGATACCTTGAGGGAGGAAGATCAATGATATCCAACCACTGGAATTTTTTCAATGTTCACTGAAAGAAACTCATCTATATATATGGTGTTATTAGAAGTAGTAAGGGACAAAATTAGAAATAAGTACTCAGTACTTCAACATGATGATTAAGGGTCACTGATTAGATCTAATTTCCCTTGAAAATACAGAGAAACATATCTTCTTGCGGAGCATTTATATTGTCACCCAACAGTGACAAGAAGTATTATTCATTATTCTAATACATAATATTTGATTCTTATATCACTATGGATATCAATTATGGTATATAGATCATACATGTATGCATGAGGTTGTGGCATCCTGGCTAGTACACAACTGCACAATTTTGGATTTCATGTTTATTGTATATTATTTAATATAGCATGCACTTTAATTTTGAGCACATCATGTTGAGGATGTAGTGTTGGTGTCTTACATAGTCTTTTACTTGCACCCTATTGTGGCATTTTAGTGATCTTTTATATTTCATGGAAAGATATCTTTTTAGGGTAATGGGACCTATAGAAGATAGTTCTGCAGTGGAGGAAGGAGCTAGAACGGGCCAGGACATGCACCAGAGAACTCCATAATTGATTTTTTATTTACTCATATTTTTTTCTATTGTTTTCACTGTTTTGTTTTTTTTCACTTTTATAGTGTTTAAATTGTATGTATTACATAATTACATTTCAGTATTATATTCTGATTATATATATAGTTGTTCTTTATTATTTAGAATATGAAACAATATAGAAGGAATAGTCTCCCCAAAGTTACAATTGATACCCTCACAACAATTTGGATGCCTCTTGCATACAGGGAGGCACATATGCGAGTTTTTAACATCTCGACCCGAAATCCACCCAAATATCACTAGTCCGAGCCAAAATGCTACATGAACATATAAACCCATCCCCATACATATTAGGACAACAACTAGCATCAAGGGTCTCAACTGGAACATTTGGGAGAATATTCCCTCGGTATCGATTCATATGATAAATGATTAAAAAAAAAATAGAGTAAATATGAGTAAAATTTGGAAATGAAATGACAAAATAGATACAATGTAACAGATCCCAAAGTGAAAAATAACCCACATTAGAAGAAGATAAAATTAGAAGTAATTTTTTTGATAAAGACAAAACAAGAGGTAATTAAACAATTATTTAAAGATTTCTCTTGTGACGGTGCTAGTCTAGTCATGATCTAGGATTCACTTATAAATTTTTTTTCCATAGGGCCAAGTACCTTCACAAGATCTCTTATCATGAATTCTATAAGAGCACTTAAATTCCCATGTTTTATAGGAGTACAAGACTCATTAGGACACCACCATTGCTTCCTCAACCTAATGTGATTAAAATGAATGTGTATTCCATACTAAATATTTTTTCATAAACACACAATCTAAAACTGAGATGTTGTGACCTGAATAATCTATCACAACCCTCGAGCATACCTACATAGACTCTATGCCGGAATGCATATCAATTGTGTTAGAAGATTCAATGATTATCCATTAGGTTAATGATTAATATTTCACAGTATCATCGTCTAATAGTATCAATGCTCTATGAGAATATCTGTATAACTTTATGTGATCGGGAAATGAGAGCAAATCAGATTCCTATAAACATCGAGTTGACATACTACGGACCGAGTGCTAATTGTGTCCCATAGTCACTAAATAACACTTTTGAGATATCATACTATGGACTGAGAACTAATCTGTATCTCTTCATTGTGGGAATCCCTAGGAATCATCATATTCTAGTGCATCTGAAGGCATCATCGTATCACTTATTGTAAGTCATGAAATACCCAAGGCATCATCTTATTCCATCCTCATGTATTGGACCCTTACTGCCAGTCTTGTGAATCCCCCTCCAGATGATAATTGAAGATTCAACAGTCCACTACAAGGCTTCCCCTATTCATCGGCATGTTCCTACCCCCATGAATTGGACTTTCATCTAGAGTAATGTAGTACAAAATGTACACGTTATGATAATAAAAAACTAAAAATACTCATGGAATCAAGTGTAATATTGAGTTTCCAAGGCTATACACATTCCCATATGCATTCAATACCCAGAATAGACATTAAACAATTATACACATCATATTAATGAAAAACATTTTTTATACATGAACAATATGTAAAGCAACATCGTACCTTATTATTTGGAAATCCTATTATGGTTTTATGACTTATGGGACATAAATAATTGTCTCGAGCTGTTGGAACATCATAGATCATGTTATGTCCACTGTTTTTCCTAGAATCAAAACCTTTATTTTTCAATTCAAAGGAATAAAATATCACATGTGATAATTCTTTTTATTTCTTTAAAAAAACTCTATAATTATCATTACATTCATCTCATGTACTAATAAAATTCAAATTATTATTTTACACCTTTAACATTCACAACAAAAGACTAATCATTACTCTTAAATTGATTTTATCACATGAGATGTTAAATTAAATAGTCATTTTATAATTTCTAAAATGATAAATGAAATGGTAAAATAAATTCATATTAATTGATAACCTAAATTATTATTCTATAATTTTAAAAAATATCACATTAATTTATTAAAAAAAATTAATATTTTTCGATAATTAAAATTATCATTTTACCATATTTAAAACATCAATTAAAATGATAAAAAAATTTCATATTCATTTATAATTTAAATTATAATTTTATCCTTTTAAAATACCAATGTAATGTAAATTATCTTAATTAGATAATTAAAATATGATTATAATGTTGTTTTTTTTCAAAAAATAATTAATATTTTCTCTTCTGTTGACAATTGAAATCGACATTAAGTCTTTTGGATTATCCTTGATAATCTGAATTAATTAATGCTAAATGATTTATTTTAATAGTCATTGGTAATTTAATTAAATTATATTATGTAAGCCATGGGTTGTCCATTTAAACAATCTAAAATAGCCCTACAAAGCATGGTTCTATCTTTCACTATTTCATGATATGGAATTACCACAATGTAGATGAAACCCAAATGAGGACATAATGAACCACATCAAACTCAAAAGGTCATCTCTCATTTTCAATGTTTGAAATCTTCCTACACATTTTGGTCACACACCACCTCCTAGTATTTAATCATTCTCAGACATATCTTGCACGAGACAAGGTTTCACACTACTAAAAAACTATTATTTAATAGTGAAAAAAAATTTCAGCAGCAGATAAATGCTCTAAGAATTTCCATATTTATCAGCACTAAAGTTATCGTTATTGATTGGTACCCTTTATCAGTGCATTTTTTTAGCACTACTAAATGATCACCATAATCTGTGATTTATTTTATTGTTGATAAAAGTTTCCATTGTCATCACATTATTTTTATCGCTAATAAAAGATAACATTTATGAGTGATAATAAAAAAGAACTGAAAAATGGTAACCCTTATCATTTCATTATTCGTGTGGATAATGGTTCATAAAATAAAATTTAACAAAATTTCTTGTTTTATTACTTATATAATTATTATTAAAAATGATGAAACATATATACATGTTCAAAATTATTATATGGTATATATCAAATATATTCAAATGTAATATGAAATAAATAAACTAATTAAGCAATTAAAAATTCAAAATGATTAAATTAAAATAAATAGAAAACATTTTATTAATTAAATAATTATTTACAGAAATGATTAAATTTAATATATATATATATATAATAAAACTGATAAAAGCTATATATAAAGTATAGATATATAAATTAATATAAAAATAAATAATAAAATTAAAAAAATTAAAAATAATATCTCAAAATTTACTAATGAAATAAATAATAAAAAAATGAATAATTATAATATATATAAATTAATTATAAATAATATTAAATAATATCTATTAAATAAAAATATATAAAAATTGAATTAAATATTATTTAAAAACATTTTAATTTCTTATTTGAATTTAATGTTGTTAGATTTTTCAATTTAGTATATATCTAATTTTTTGTGTAACATTGATTTCATGTACATATATATATTTAATTAATGAAATTTATATGAAAATGCACACAAAAATATATTTACTCAATATATAGAAACTCATACACTTAATATTTATGTAAATTATTCAAATTTCATTTTATTAATGAATTTCATTGTTTACATGATACATTTAATATATTATGTTTTTTTATTGGTAAATTTTATTTATTTGTTTCCAATACTATTACAGTTTGTAAAATAATTTTTAATATATTTAATATTTAATATTTTATATTTGATTTAATCATTTTATATTATTAATTTATATTTTTTTATTTATTAGGTTTTAGTATTTTCAATATGTATTCATCTTTTATTCGATATATATATATATATATATCCATATTTTTTTATTAATATTAAATTAATAAAACTTTTCTATTATTCAATATTATTAAAATGAAATCATTTTGAATTATTCAATTTCACACATTTTTAAAATCCATGTATATAAGTTTATATATTCTACAATAATTCTAAAAACATATTTTAAATGAATTTTTATAACTAAATTTATATATAAATTAATATTTAATGTATTTATAAATATATATATTTGTAATTATTATAAATTAATAAATAGTATTTTTAAAATAAGTATTTATATAATTATAAATTAATAATTATATAATTTTTATAATTATAAAATAATTATAAATTTACATAAATAAATATTTTATAAGGGCTAAAATTCTATCATTGATAATGATCAATATTTATTAATGCTAAAAATTGTTGTTAATATGATTTTTTATCAGTGTGAAAATATTAACCTGGAAATTTTTTTTATCATCACTAAATGAACACTAATAAATCATGAAATTTATCAGTTCATTTTTAGCACTAATAAATATCCCTTTTATTTTCACTTATCAATTTAATGATGATAAAAGAAACATTTATCATCACTTTTTCAAAAGCGTATTTAAAAGTGTTATAAATATTTATAAAAGAACCATTACCCGTACTCATTCATCACGATTCCAATGCTCTCTATGGGACTCCACTACTACTAGTGTGACTCCATTATGATCCATCAGAAAAAAATGATATATTCAAATTAATGTTTTTTTAAACATTTCTATATCATTGTATGATATTTTGGGTTCCACATTTAACCTTTTTAGTTATTCTAATCCTTGATGAACCCTACATCTCATATCCTCACCAATGCCGATGTGACTCTTCTGTTTATTTTAATGTCATGTTAATTAGATGAATATTTATAGTATAAGTTCATGTAACATGGATGAGAAACGCTATGCAATTTAACCTCCTTTAAACGTGATTATGTTATGTAGTTCAATATCATGCAACCAAGATGATAGATGATGTGATGTTTAACATCATTCTACTAGAATGATGGGTTTTTAACATCTTATAACTAGGATGAGATATAGTGTCTAGTTTAACACCTTTATTTAGAGTGAATTTGTGCAGTTTAACATTATGAATATAGGATGAGATACACTATGAAGTTTAAAATCATTCTTCTAGGATGAATTTGTTGAGTTTAACATCATGGAAGTCTAAACAGATATGATTATTGACCGCTATGAAAATTATTTCATAAGAAATATATATAGGGGTTTCCTTTGAAACATTCTTTATCCATTGTGGAAAATGTGATTGCTCTATATTGTTGATCATTCTATCTTAGTTGTCCAAAACAGTTTTTAGATGGTGGATAAATGATATTTGGAATTTTTTTTGCATTAAAAATTTGTGTTATTATGTTTTAAATGTGTCCTTAGAATAAGGTGGTTTAGAATAGAAAATGAAATAGTGTTTTTAAAAGAGATGGTTATTTTTTTTTGAAATTTGGTATTAGAGCCCATTGTCTTTGCATGATGTGTTTGTCACGGTAGTGTTTTATATTGACTCTGAACCGAATTATATAATTTTTTTGTTATTCAGAATATGCCACCCAGTAAGGTCCCCAGTGTTCCTAGTTTTTCTCACCCTATTTCATGTTCTCTTTATTTGATATCCCTCGTCCATAGAAATCGAGGTTTATTAAAGGCAGAAAAAGTGGAATGAGATTGTTGATCAAGTCATCATAGTTTTTAGATCTCTCAAAGCTATTAGAGTTCATTTTTTTGTGTTTTTTTAGCTCTAGCTTTAGTAGAATAGGATTTTCATTCCCCACCAATGACACAAGTTGGGATGATAGGGAACAATTTTATGTCCTAATTTTTCTAATGGTTTATACATGATGTGGGGAAGAAAAATAAAATGTAAGAGCTCATGAGTGTCCAACAGCATCATAAGATGATGAAGTCTTATGTTAAACACCTTGAAGAGATGTATTCCTTTTAACCGGATATGTTATCACATGATCATTTTAAATATTATATTTTAATTGAGGGATTTCATCCAAATATCATAGAGTGAGTCCTATTAGACAAGGATATCAATTAAAGATGTTGGTGTAGGAAGCATTTATGGCTGAGTTTTTAAGAATGAAGCATATAGAAATTGTTCTAGTTGTTGTCTCTTATGATGGTGTGAAAACAATTGGTGTATTCTCATTTTGGTTTTTTGGCTATTGTAAGTTCATCTTTATTTTTGAAAGAATGATGGAAGTATCTTATCTGATTTCAATTTTTTTGAATATTAACATTTAAAATATTGTCCTTTCATTAATTATTACCCACTTTCAATCATACTTGTTTAGAGATGTTTATTTTTCTGCAAATAGATCTTTGTGCCCTGTGTGTTGGTTCATTTATATTCTCTATTTTTATCATTTCTGTAGTTTTTCCTTCTATTTTATTTTTTTGGATGAATATTGATGTCTATTTAGGTCCACTGATCAATGAATCCAAAACATGCATTTGATGTGAATCACAAAAACATTTAATAAAATAATTAATGATTCTCTATTAACATCACTAATGATTTTTTACTACCAAAAAATATAAAATTTGGTCAATAATTATTTCCCAACATCCACATAATGATCTCATATCACACATCCTCTCCAATATTTTTATCATATCACCATTTAGTATTCAATTTTTCATGCCTTCCTACACCCATTTACTATATGCGGGGAACTACATGCATCCTACAACATTACCAGTAGTAAATTGGATAAAAAAGATAAGTAAAAGTGATTCCAAATGGGGATATTATATAGATGGTGAAAATTTTGTGTTAGATTATTACATCATGTGTATGTCAGAAATGAAATTCAGGTCAGATTCAATGTCATGCGGTAGTTATCCAATAATAGTGTAGTGCATAGATAATCCTTTCTTTTGTTATTCAACTATATCTATACTAATAAAACCATTTCAAAATAATTAAATTTATTTTGACTATAAACATTCTATATATTCCCTGAAAAATACATAATAAATCATTGATTTATTTGTCATTATTCTTTATGTAGTTCATTTATTTTATAATAATATTTTCCATATTTAATGCCTTTTCCAGAAGAGAAACAACACTGTCTCTAATCAATAACAAATGTAATCTTGATGTTTTCACAATAAAATCATTTTCAACATTATTTTTTCACTTTTCAATATTTTATAATTTCATTCTTTTAAATATTACTCACGTAATAATTTTTTTCTTATATATTTTTATTGTTTGTTTCGAGTAGGGGTTCTCTATAAATCATTAATTATTTGTCTTCCTCAGATCATTTTAACCATTACAACGTTGTATTTAACACTTTCATTCATTTTCATTCCGTTACATTTTAATGAAGAGAAACACAGGTACCTCTACTTAATAAAAAATGTAATCATGATATTTTCACAATAAAATCATTTCCCATAGAATTAATGTATCATTTCATATTAATGTTTAATTTATTTATTTTTAGTATTACCCAAAATAATTATATTCTTATAAAGGTGTATTTTTTTGAATTTGTGTTGTTTTTTTTTAAGTCACTCATGTATTGTTAGTAGTTTGAAAAATATTGTTAATGGAAATCATGGTAATGTTGAAACATTGTATTGTTTTCAATATATATAATATGACTATTTTTTTAATTGTATAAAAATATTTTTGAAATTTTTTCAATATATTTCTTTTTCTGGTGTTTGTTTTGTAAATTTCATTTCTTTTAAATTATTTACTAAAACATTTTTTTTATATCTGGTGTGTACAATTTGTGTTCCTAGTTTTCTTTGTGTTGCGGTGTGTTATTACAACCCACTATATTGTGGTCCAACATCAAGTATTTTAAAATGACATATAAAGGACACAGTTATCAGTGATTCTAAAAGAGCTGATAAAGGAATACATTATTATTGAATCTAAAGGAGGTGATACATGTATACATCATTAGTGCTACTTTATCACCACTTTTAAATGTACGCATAAATGACCCATTTTTTAGTGCTTCTTCATAAACTATAAATGACTTGGTCTTTTAACATTACACACCTTTTCATTTCTTTTCTAGTGCTGATAAATTCCATTTCTAGCGTTGTTAATGTATGTTTTTGTAATAGTCTAACCAATATCGATTAATTTACCTCTAAAAAATAAGGGAATGAAACGATCTATCTTATAATTACATGAAATGTTAAATCTACGTCTTATCCTTAAAGATATTATTTTATGAAAGATCCAATATTTTTATATTTTTCTCCCATTAAAAAACAATATCCAAAACATAGTCTTGTTACATACAATCTAAAACCAAATAGTCTTATAATATTGACCACCAGTTTGATGGTTGTTTTATGTAAATAGAATAACCTATGATTATAGTGACTTCAATAGACATATCATGAAAAGTGATGTGAAATGTGGATCTATGTATGGAAGGATACTCTGTAAAACAACATGAACTCAAACTATCTTGTTCATGAAGAGACTACATAGATCATCAATATTGAAGGTATAATTTATATGAAAGATGTAGGATACCACTATTATTAATTCTATGATATCCCATATTTCATCATTCTTCATTGTTTTCCATTTTAATCATATCACAAATAACAATGTGAAATCATCTCTCTTCAAATTATGAATGGGTAGTGGTTGTAGTAACCTAAATAGCATTTGAATCTCTAATTTCATATACTCATAGGTAAAAATTTTCTCCAGTAGTCCCCTTAAGTAATTATTTATTCTTAACGAGATGTATTGATTTTAGATATTATGATACATCATCATATATGAAGGATGTAATGCCCAGTGAGAAGCATGGAAATATCTAATCATCTCTTCATAAAGGCTTTTCATAACCCATACTCAGTCAAAAATAGATTTGATGATACTAAGAGACACTCCACTTTTTGGATTCCAACCATATAAGCTAAATATTAAAACTATTCACTGCGGATTATATAAAAACTCTATCTTCATCAAATTGAAAATATTGAGTGTAAAAAATCACAATGTCAAAGATTATCATCCCTAGGACTCCTATACATCAAGATGAACAGGTATAGGGTGTTATATTATCATCCACACCTTGCAAGACACATTCAATACTATTTAATTTTTCATCTAAATTAATGGAAAAATAATGATGATTCCCTTTCCTGGTGTACAATCCAACGTGGTGTCGAATGACTGTAGATACTGGATCCACCCCTCTAGAGATGATTAAGGTACTTCAAGGAAATATATTTTCCTTAGGATCTTATATTCCATATACAAAAAAAATCATATCACCCATAACATAATGTATCAGGTAATCCATGTCATGTACCATTACTTCTAATTCTAGATCATGATTTGTGAAATTCCTCTAATGTGACATCCGCTATATAGAACCATAAGAAACCACAAAATTATCCATCCTTATAAATGTTCCATGTCTAACACCGGATTAATCACAGTAAATGGCGTATACTATAACCATAACATGTAAGGTGAGGATAGGTTTTCAGGTATACCCAATATTTAACTCAAAAAAATATCTCTTATAAGAATCTTACTGAAAAAACATCACCGACATCTTGGTCATATGACACATTGATTATTCCAAATGTGGAACCTGTTGGATAATGTTTCGTGAATATACTAATAAACCCCTAAATATATGAATCACCTAGAAAATCATATGTTGGTCTCAATATACCAAGGTTCTGACATTCTTTGGTTATACCCACACTCCTACTTCGAAGATGAAAATAACCAGGAATTGATCATTATCAATCTAGAAACAAAATTTGGATAGATTAGCATTAAAAAAAGATACTTCTTATAGGTAATCAAGATGATGTCAATATGTGTGGAATGATCCTAAGATGACATAAAGTAAAATATTATATCATTGAAAAAAGTATAAATTTATCCCACATAGGATGGGTGATCCTTCTCATCTAGGAAATGAATATACTGATGATTTTTTCAAGTTAAATTGAATCAATATGAAATCATACAATAAATAAATTCAAATAAATTGATTATGAGGTAAGTATTATTTTATAACACTCAAAAAGTGATTTCATAATATCAAATAGATATTGGATAATATCTTATCTCATCTCATGTGATCAATGAGATCATTGATATGCAGAAGGGGATACCAGTTCTTTAACTTTATATGATTTAAATCTGATAATGAACACATATGCACAAGGAAACATTAGCCTTCATATTGAAAACAATTAGAGATCCCCATGGAGATATACTGGCCATATGAAACCATTAGCTTCTTGATCATCCAAATGCACATTAATCTTCTAAAGAACTGTTGGTTCCAATCAATATATAAATATAGTATCTATTTCTACTCCCGATACAAACATGATAATGTAGTTGGCCTCCCACTCATGTGGTATGATATAGATTTTATCCATAATGATATCCTAAAAATTGTATAACACTATATGAAATTGTACCTATATAATTTTTACATCATCCACAATATGAAATTATTATGGATGCATTCTATATTTCAATATTCGTTGATTGGTCATGCATGACCAGCCTAAAGTTCCCACACACCCATTTGAGTATAGCTGCCTTCATCTAGAGAGAATAGTATCTCTACTTAGGTCAAATTTAATTTGATTTTGGCATATGAAAAAAAAATTAATATTAAGAATAAAATATATACCCTTCATTTCCAACATAAATGGTTCCCATATGATATTGTAACCCCAAATCTCTAGTCAAAATGACATGAAAGGATTGATATTCTATCACTCCACTCACAATGAAGTGTCGATCGTCCATGCACTATATTATATTTCCATTAACAATATTAATCCATTTTAATATAATATCATATAAATAGGAATTTTATCCTCTGGTATCAAAGGAAATTCATGAAAGGATAGATGATACAAGAATCATACCTTTAATAGTAGAAATTCATGGATCCATAATAGTTCAATTAGTCTTCATAGTGTGTAGTTGACTCACATGTCTACTCTAGGATCTAGAATAACTCCAGTAATATATCGACTCCTCACAGAACTACCATTCATACATTAGGGTACAACATCCCTTTCCTAAAAATGAACATCCCTTTTAAATCTAGATACATATCTTTTAAGGAGTAGTTGATTACCTTGTAGACTATAGTACATAAAATAATACCATGCGGTTTAAAGTATTTGAGATGTTCCTACAATTCTTCAAATAAAGACCCATCAAACCAGATTCATGATAATTTAATGTGGGGTACACGTACTCGGGTCATATATACACCAACATGAAAAACTGATAACAATACAATGAAATATAGCCTTATGATGGTTTCCCATAGCGATGGATCCACATCAGACTATTGTGTAATAAAAAACTATCATAAAGTATCTTTATTAAACTAAATGAATAGATATCAGTTCTCGCTGCAAAAATAACCTAGATGCTACTCAAGGCGTATCTCAGATTCCCTTCAATGATAATTTCATCATTCATCACATATAAAAATATACTATGAAAAAAAATTCACATGTGACCTGATCTCAAAATCAATCTCATCCTGAAAAAACACTTCATAGTGATTTCATCAGTAACTAGTTATGGTGAAATGTGATTATGGTCGATGATACATTCAATTTAGCCGACCACTAACATTCCCTCCTTTATTAGCAGTATGAACTCACAAGCCTCTTCCCCCCACAACATATCTATAATGAATTTCTTAATATCCTCACATCAAATTACATCAATGATAACTCTTCATTCTATTCGTAATGCGATAAAATGTCCCACCAAAAAATGGTAGTTCCATAGTGAATATACACAACAAACGTCAAATTCATATTTGTGGGTGTCTCATGGTGCTTGAATATCTTTTGAAGTAAATTAATTTAGATCTTGGCTATCTGGACTCCTCCCTTTCAAGTTAATTGATGTGTGTTATGAAAATTAATCACTCTCTTAAGCTCATACATCAACGAAATTGTGTGATCATTATCCCTTTCCTTGAATTGCATGACCCTCAAAAAGGTGTCATGAAGCTAAACACACCTATGATCCTTATGACATACATGAATCTCTAGATTAGTTTTATTAATTGTGTGTTGTCTTCAAATCATATGAATCTAATCATGATGATTAAAATGAGGAATTATCTCTAAAATTTATAACACTCTTAGAAAAATGTTCATTACAACAAGTTCATCATCAATAGGCGACAACAATAGAGAACCACTTCTCCCAGTCCTTCAAAACATGGCTTATAGTTATATTTAAAATATATAAAATTTTATTTACATTCATGTATCTCATAAAATAGATATATCATTTTTCTATTCATATACTAATGTATATAACACCTGAAATTAATATTTCACTATCATGATCAATGAGTTCCATCTTATATAATTTTTATCTTTTCATTTTACTTGTATAATAATCTCATTCCATATCGATCCATGAGTGTAAATATGAAGAAAAAAATATAAAATAACTTGTGAATCACTAAGGATTAAAAAAAAACAAACAGTAATAAGGGATCACCATTAATATAAATCTCATTAATAGGCACATGGATTTTCACTCATACACGTGTTAGATAATCCCATGAATAAGATCATTTAAAAGACCTATAATATCCCAGTATCCTTTATAAATTTCCCAAATACTAACAACAATTAAATGAAATCCCTTTTTCACTGATACCACTTGGTAATATCCCCCATTCTAGGGATCTTATATTTGGCCAAAACAGTTTTCATACCAGAACTCAAGCATTCCTCCCTATACAATATAAGATACTAAGTTGTAGTGAGAGTGTGACTAGTATAGTGGAATGAATATACCCCCTTATATTATATGTAAAATATTTTAAAATATATACTAATTAATAGAAATCAATGTTATAGAATATAGGAGAAACAATATCACATAAAAAAATGAAGTAATATAAGATCAATCAAATCAAATAATAATAAACCATATAATGACATACCGATATTTATAAAAGATATTAATTAAATAAGTACAATTAAATTAATCAAATGACATATATATAATCAAAAGATTCTAATACAAAACCCCAGGTTAGTACCACCTCCATCCTCTATCCTTAATCGATATAATTAAATCAACAACATGGTCTCTTTCCATTTCCCAAACCAGCATCCATGTAATCTACTCAGGTACCAAATTGTGTCACGAATAGAGTGTGGTTAAATATCATTAGGATTAAAACATTTTGTATGAAAGTAAAAAATATGATTATAATTTCATACAATAAATAAATAAAACGGTTTACTAATTAATCATTTTATAAATTACACAATAAAACTTGCATTAACACCATATCAGAATGTATTTGATCATATAGAACAACCATGACAACCATTATTTGAAACCACATAATAATCAAACAACTGAGAAAACCTATCTATATAACTATTTATACCTATGTAAATATCCAAACTACAATAGTTTCAACATCAAATTCTCCAATCCGATTATATAATAAATTCATCATCGATCAATGGGTGTAACTTTCTAAATATACATTTCTTCATGTACCACTGACAATATCTGACTATATAATCATTTCGGCATAATTCCCTGGTGAAATCCCAATATATATGTAATTAATCCTTTAGGAAAAAATAGTATATAATAATTTTATCATAAAAAACAAGTCATATGAGTATGGATATCACTTCATAAATCTCAATATTTAATAATGAAAATTTACATATTTTTAAAAATTACTCTTTTATTTATATATATTTTTATCAAGAGCCATATAAATAGATCATAATTTGTAACAATTGTGATTTTATATTAGGAAAACACATGTAATATAATTTTTTACTTATTACAATTTAATCAAATAGCCAGGTTCGTTATGTAACAACTGTTTTCTCAGCTTTCCAGTATCTACAATCTTGTTCGCAGCCCTTGTTGATTCAATAGAGATTAAATGAATAATACAATAAACAATTTATTAATATTCAGAATTAAATTAAATATTTAAGACATAATGGATGAGAAATTTTAATATTTCACATAATAAGTAAATAATAGGACTATATTGGTTGGTTTTAGAGCCCAAATTATTATCCAGGGATTAATAAACACATCAAACCATAATATAAAACTAAAATGATGATGAAAAAGTCTGAATTATAAATGTAGATAATGAATAAACAATATAAATATGACTTCCACTATGTAGTTTAAATGGTAACACAACATAAATGGAGGAATTGAGAATGTATAATATAAATAATAAAAATGGACCTACTAGGGATACAACACAAAAACCTGATGTTCGAAGGTGATGAAATTTCTCCAGAATAAATGGGGTTTTACTAAGGATCGATATGAGGTTTCTAAAAAATCGTTGAATGAGAAACTTGGTGTGTTTATATGCATAAAACTACAACTCATGAGATTTAAGCAAAGTTTAATCCATTTTAACTTTATATATTTCATTATAATGGGTTAAGATGAAAACCACATTACATTGGGATAATTTTAACCCTTTTAAAAAATTATATTTCATGTAGTGGATTCATAGTGTGTATTCACTTCACATAAGAAACCATTTTCATAGCATTGTCCTAGGATTAGTTACCTATTTTTTACGTCATTTTCATGGTATTTAATTACTCCATAGTCAATTTCCAACCTCTTTCTCATGGAAAACCCATGATCGACCATTGAATTTCTCCAAACTCTATAAAACAATCATAATATTTTTTAACATGTTTATACCTATACCCCATTTATTAAAATAGACATACATCACAAAAACATCAGTCATTTTCTCATAAAAATGTCTCTCCATATATGAAAATGACTCATAAACCATGGATTAATTACCAAGGAGAATACAATGAATTTTTTTTAATGAAAAATAAAACTAGTATCAAACTAGAAAAATTTATATCATATTTAGATTGAAATATTCATGTATTTTTATAAAAAATTCTAATTTTTTTTTACTAAAAAATTAAATTGAATATGTCTTTAAATGCGTATGAAATTAATGAAATTTTGATCGATCATTACACATTCAATGAATTAATGATTCATTTTATATTATTAAAGGTCATATTATGTGAAATTTATTTTGGAAATGTATTGTTAACTTCTATTTTTAAAAATTTTCTTCCAAAATAAAAATGATATTTTACTTAATAATATTTGTAAATAAATATTTATTGTATTTCTATTCACTAATGGCCAGAAAACATTCTTATTTCTTTAATGCGTACATGTTCTATTTATGTTATCCTTATTATTTCTCTATATGGGTTATGATAATTTTGACCATGGAATATATTGACATTCACTTCCATTATTCATTTTTTATTTTCATTAACATCCCCTTGAATTATAATATATCCTCACATCATATTTTAGTGATGTGATTTATAGACGAAATATTTATAATTTTTACATATAGAGATATACATAAAATTTTATTTATTTAGAGAGGTGAATATCGATAAATCAATATTTCATTATCAATAAATATAATTTATGATAAAACACATTATTCATCATGTATATTGGTTGCTTAATATATTAATTTTTTTTGGACATGTAGATAAGGGTGAGTCCAAATATATATCCCATGGATTATTACTAATTCTCATGATGTGATTCATTATTGTAGCATGAAATCCATTGGTCAAATATAATAGGTTTATACTGAGTAGATTTAAATTTTTTGAGAGTAGATCCTAATGGTAGAGGTATAATGTTCATAGGAAATGTTGTCCAATAATTAGTCATTTAATTCATTCATAATTCAATTATTATTATACATTATATTATCATAATGATATTATATCGGGATGATTTTCATTCTCATTTATTGATTACATGACATGAATATTAGGTTATTTACCTTACCATATTTATTTTTCATTATACAGTTATAGTATTCATGTTACTGAATAATTGGCATGTTTTTTTCAGTTATTTACCTATTCATGATGATTATTGTATATGATATTTTCACATTTAAATGATCAATAGATTCACTTATTTCTCAGTTTATGGATTACACGGCATGTGTGTTTAGTTCGCCACCATTCTATATAATTATTCTTATTGATTTGTAATTTCATATTCTGAACAGCTCTATTATGAATGATCTGACCATGCCATTATTTTTCCCCTTAAATAAGATTCCATGAAGAGTACAATGATTTATATGCAATGATATATTACATGGAATAATTTTATTCTATAAAAAAATTATATTTTAATTCCTCTTATTAATGGTAATGAAAGACTCGATTATTTATCTGGTTTTCCAAGACTACTACAAAAGATTAATGAAAAAACGGATTAGGGAATATATACTTATAATATAATTTTATTAAAAATGTAGAAGAACATAATAATTTTTTAATATGGTAGTGATTAATTGGTTTTTACATTAATTATATCTGTGTATGGTTACTACAATTTGACGTGTTTTCATAAAAATTGTACCTACGAGTAATATCTCTAAAAATGGAACATTAATGTAGACCCAATAATCACATGGTGCTTGAAAATGTGCCTTATTCCTAATATTTTTTGAAACTACCAAGGTGAATGAATTGGATATATATCATATTCATTACAATATTTTATGAATAATTTTAATAGATGTCATATATGAATTTTAGAGGTTAAGACTATGGTGTCACAGATTGAAATTAACAACGCTAAAAGGAATAAGATAATTTTTATGTTTATAATGGATTAAAATAAAATAAATTTTTCCCAGGATAAATAATATTGTTATCGATGAATGTATGTCACATCCTATAGAACCATTTATATTCCATTTTCATCAATTTGGAGAAAATGGTAATTATAGTACTCAATAACCACTTATATAGGATAAACTATAGACCAACGAATTACCTAATGGAAAACAAATTGGAAGGAGTATTTATGTATTTAGCTTCATTAATTAAATTTGATAAGTGTTTTTTTAACAATGAAATTTTACTGATAGAAATAATTAAAACATCTATGGATTATGATAATTTTTAGAATCATAGGTTTCTTCATTAACATATCAATTCAATATACTTATATGGGTTTATTATTATTAGATATATCAAATATTTTAAATTTTAAACACCCAAATTTAATGTTCCATGTAATGGGAGTCTACCAAGATTACAGACATTTTTCGGAGTCATTTTTAGAAATAAAACCTAGTAGATTAGTATATGTTTTAACAAAGAAAGTATTTACAGAATAAGTGCATTATATTTTATATACATATGATTATTGATATTGATAATGATTATAGTATATAAGATATTCAGTGAATAATAATAAAATAAATTTATTACCCCATGGAGATCATATTTTTATTAAAATCCTTACTGAATATGTTATTTAATTATTATATTAATTTTAAGTATTTCTATCTTATTTTTTGTGAATGTTAGAGGGATTATATTAATATAGTTTAGAAAAGGTAGAAATTTTATTCTAGGTGACAACTCATCGCATCTTAAAAGGGTGGAGGGCATGGAAACATGTCTGAATGATGATAAGGTTATAGTTTATACAATGAACCTATGTTATTTATTGTTTAATATGTTGTTTTTTAGTAAAATTAAATGAAAAATAAATATTATTGATATACCAGTGGTGTTACTTCTTATATTTAGAGATAAATTTAATATATTCTAAAACATTTATAGCCCATATTTATTGTGGAAAATATTTAATGGTACAAGGAAATACTTCTCCCAAATTTATGGTTCTTACATTATGTTTAAACAAATTTTAGGTGATTTGGGCATAAAAAAAATTTGTTTTTGGTTATTAATTTCTTGGAGTAGTGGATAAATTTAAATTTGAATGAAACATAACTAGAGGACGAAACTGCGATTATGAAATAGAAATGTATTATTAATTTATATTAATTTTTAGTGTTATATAATTAAATTATTCTACAATTTTAATAAAATATATTGAAATGAAAAAGGATATCATGTTAAATTTATATCTCATGAATAAGATGGTCTTTATAATCATCGCAAATTTATGGACTTGAGTACCCATTAAATCCAATGATAATTCTATTTATTGTGATTATTGACCAATGTCACTCATTGCAATCATTTATGATTTTTCATGTCAATATATACACTTTCTTCCAATATTATCTTACATAGAACACTAGTTAAATGCAATCCTTTATGACATTTGTACACACCAATCTCTTATAGTAATATGATGTTTTTTATCTATTTTTATGATGTGGGATCTCACTAAATTAATTTTAAAATATTATACCCTTGATTACTGAGATCATCTATAAATTGTCAAGATTGAATTTATTTAATTGGGGAATACGGTAAAACCAAAAATGATAAAACAAGAAAATTGAATTTGATGGGTTGTGCGACATGAAACTCCTAACATAGAATATAATTTGACACATAATTAATTTCTGATATATCTATTTTTAAACATTTCAAATATCTTTAATATCATGGATTACACCAAACACTAAATTTACCTTATGTTATAAAAAACTCTTAGTTTACCATGAATTAAATGAAACACTATGTTTAAAAAAATGTGACAAGTTATGTAAATATTATTATTTAATAATGTAGTTTTAAACTAGAAAGTAATTTGGTTGTATGAATATTAAAAACCAAATTATGAAATTTATTTATATTTATTTATTATAAATGAGGAAATAATCATTAAATTGGAAAATTATTTTTTTCTACAAAAACAATATTTCTCCAAATGATAGTTTAATCTCCTTTGGCGCACATCAAATTAAATTTATTATTGACTCATTTATAAAATGAAAAAAATATTATAATCCAACTTATCTTAATTATCATATGTGTACTTTTGAAATTTTTTAAAAAAATCATTAATCGATAAATAAAGTAAAATAATGAAATTTAATTTAAAACTACATTTTAATTTAAATTATTTATTAAGATAAATTATTTTATTATATGTTTTAAATGAAAAAATAGTTCAATTATAAATAAATTAATACAAATAATTCTATTAAAATCATTTTAATATAGAATTTTTATATAAAAATTTTGTAAACCATTGTGTATTTTTCATTAAAAACCTATCTTCTTATCCCGACTGTGGGATATATTTTAAATTAAATATTTACACCTCTATGTATGAAATTTTAATAACTCCAATAAATATATTTCTTAATGAAAAATTATATTTTAAAAAAAATCAACATAATTTTTTAACAAAATTAATATTGAATATAGTAAAAATTAATTACTTTAGTCAAAGTAAAAATGCATTACTGAGAGTTTAATTAAAAAGATAAAATAAAAAATGATATAAAAAACATTTAAAACACCAAATGTTCAATAATATATTGATCTTATATCTTCTAGTATAAATTATAGAATAATTTAGAATCTATTTTCCTTGAAAAAATGAGGCTATGATTGAATGTTTCAAAAAAAATTACAAGTGTGCCACTCACATAACATATATAATGTAATCCACGCTCCTCTCTTATTCAAAAACTCAAAACCATTGGGTACAACTGAGAACTTCCAAAATAACATCCCAAATTCCATTACTTCATCACAGAAGCATTTCTTTGATCATATATCCAATATTTTAATTCTTTAGTGCAAACCATAGGTGGCTATATGAAGATGTGGTAATGTTATTCAATATGATTTTTTATTTAATATCTTCCACTACCTCAATAAATTATTATTAAAACATGATGATATAATAACCCAAGAATATTACGTATACATATTATTTTTTATGTAATTTTTATGACCTATTATAATCCCAAATTCCATCAAACGGATTACAAAGTCAACATTCATGTATATGGAGGACTACCGTCACATGAACAATTTTGATTCGTTTTACCAAAACCACATTTAAAAGTTCAGTATGATGATTTATATAAATTATATATATGTTATTTATAAAATTATTATAAATATTTAGTTATTATTTAATATATATTTTATTCATACAATTCTTTAGCGGTTATGATAACATTACTCTTTTATATGGGTGAGTATTGCCTATTGAAGTGATATCATTCGTCTTTAACTATCTAATTACATGGAATATAATGAGGATAAATGTAATAAATATATGTCATATAAATGAAATAATAATTATATTATTGGCATATTTATCAATATAATAATATATTATTATTTACATTATTTTCACTTAGAGAAATATGTTAACGTTGTCTGGGTACATGTGGATTAGCACCTTTACAAGACAAGGTGACTCTCTTTTCATTATCACACCAAAAGAATGAAATATATAATTATATTTAAAAAAATATTGAACATATGTTATAATTACCATTATTAATTTTTAATATAATACTTACCTTCTTTCCATATTGATCATCATTCTATTTTATGATACTCATGTATTCGTATGGCCCACCGTCTGCATGATCAAAACGTACTTAATTCCATAATACCATATTTCATGATTGGTCTTGAAAATATAATATATTTATAACAATGATATTTATTCCATGATTATTATTTTTAGGTTATTAAACTATGTAATGTTAAGAAAAACCGAAATATTCATGAGAATAAATGAATGAGAAAACAACACAATTAACCCATGAAACAATGAGAAAGATGAAATATCATTAACAAATGGGTGATAATAGATCCTAATATGATAATATATTATATTTTATATATTAGTATTTTTAATATATAATTTATTAACATCTTCCAATGAACTGTAAAAGGATATTAAATAACATTCAACTAAATTGAAGCATGAGGTAGGGTACTTTATCTCAATTTTCCATCATTGAGGAATATTATAATGTTATTCCCCTAATATATTTTATATGTTGTATACACTGTAGTTTTGAAATGTTATATCATGAATATTTTGTTCATAATGGAATTATATGCTATAATTTAAATTATTTGAACATATATGATTTGAATTAATATCTACCAAGTTGTAATGAATATCAGAACTCAATTTATATTAAGTTTATTTTATTACCCTATTGTTTTCATTTATATTCTACGACTATATGAATAATGAATTTTTATTATCATGTGTATTATTTATAATATTTTTATTTGTATTTATATCTAATACACATAATCATTTCATTTATTAATTCTAAATTCCATTATATCATCATTGTAAAGCATTATTTCATATCATTTTTAATAATGATTTTTCGTTATTGAATTTCAGTTGGACCAAATAATTTTTCTATATACTAATAAAATAATTTAATTTACATATCATTCTTTTTTCATGATATGTTCTTGTAATAGTACATTTTCACTCATTTAACTATAAAATAATTGTTATGATGTTTTCATTAATATATGATATCATTTTTATCATAGGTAAAAAATAGGGTTTCTTATAAAAACATGTTTTCTAAAAAATTTGAGAATTGTTTTAAACCATTTATTTTTTTTATATTTTTTCCCCATTATGATTTGTTTAATAAAAATTGATTGAAATCATCATTTATTTTTCCACGTAATTCACATTTACCTTTTATAAAAACATTCATAAAATAATTGTTTTAATAAGTATGTAATGTATATAATTTCCATCTATCAAAACCCTTTAAATTATTTTATGATTCGTTTGTATGTTTCAAGGTTAATTTAAAAAAATTATTACTAAATTTATTTGTGAACTTTTAATTTTAGAAGGTTATTTTGAAATTGAAAAGAATATTTTTCAAAATAATTTTGTAATGATATTTTTATTGAATTTTAATTTATTAATGATTGAAACACTTTAATAGTACTCAAATATATTTATTTATTTATGATAACATAATTATTCTAACTATGGCTATATTATGTTCATTTTTACTAAGGAAATTATTAACATTCATTTTAATGATTCGGTTTTTTAGTCTGTAACATTCCCTTGAATTATTACCTATCCTATAGACATAAAACTTTACTTAAATATTTATATTAATTATCATATATATGTTTATTGTTGAAAATATATATCATTTCTACAAATAGTGTTCTACATTGAATGATATTTTCTTATTTGGGGAAATATTGATAAATTTGATTCATTAATCAATACAAATATTTGATGATATAGATCATTATTCAAAATTAAAGTCAATTATTCTATTTAGGATTAATTATTTAGATATTAGTACATTGGTGAGACTTGTTATTGATATACACATAATGCATCAGTATTCTCACAAGTTGGATTAGTAAGAAAGGTTTAAATGAGTTGTCCAAAAAATATGGGTTCAAACATAGAAGTATTGATATTTTTTAATATATATAGTTTAAATGAATATTATTTTCATAATTTTATTTGTAGAAATTAATTTGGAAAATTCGGAGAACAGACGCTGAAAGCACATGCGATTCTGATGCCCAGTAAGCCCAAATTTTTTTTTTTAAAATGATATGTTGTTAATAACATGTGCATCGGAATTTATTAGAAGAGTTAAATGACGTTTATATGGGTTCCATTCTTATATATCCGAAGGAAAAATTGAACTCGGAATGGAAACATTACCCTATGTGAGACCAAACATTAGTTGACATATATAATCCGATGAAAAAGTCACCATGGTCATTAGCGTAAAAAAAAAATAAATAAAATTATTTTATTTTAAAATCATATTAAGTACTTAATGGTGAATAATATTTGAAATATGATACAATCATTGAGTTTGTAATGTGTTTTCCCCATGAGAGGCATATCATTAGTAGTCATGGTTCACTTATGAAAATTTGTTTTTTGAAATTTTAATGAATAATAAAACTGCATGTTTATTTTTTTTAACATTACATCAATGTAGTGACACTGTTTCTTTTAATTAAATATTTAGGAAGAGACCTAGTGTTATGCACATAACCATAAAAGGTATTTAGAGGGACTGTAGATAATATTTATAGAAATCTATCTGATGTGATGAAAAATATGATAATCATAGATCATTCTTAATTGATTTCCATAGTTAATAAATCCATGAGAGAAAATGATCTGCATACTAGGTATGCAATTTAATATATGATTTTCTTCAATGTTAATTATAACAACAAAAAATACAGGTCAATCCACAAAAATATGGATATGCGATTTGATCATTGTTTTGGGATGGGTTACTATAGTGGGATTATCAGGTGATATGTTTATCCATGTAAGGAGAAAAAATCTAGGTCCAAACGGAAGAGGTTCATGGTTCAATCTTTAGGTGTTCATGTGAATTCTCTCCCATGTTTATAGATTTCTTTAACGTTGGATCATCATGATCACGGCTCATCATGTATCAGTGAATCTCAAGAACTGAGGATCACAGAGGTGTTCCAATTTCATATATTTGAGATCTAGAGAATAAACGATTTACTATGGAAAGATGGGTGGTGATGGCTGTGTGACATGGTAGGGTGGATTCATGGATTGGTGACAGTCATCGTGGGTTAACAAGTGAGTGGGAAGACCTAGAAACATGATTTTTTGGTGTGGATGGTCATGTAGGAGAGGGGGTGAAGCTCAACTAGAGTGTTTCGGGACTTGTGTGTGAGGCCAAACTAGAATTTAAGTCCATACCTAGTGGTTCGAGTTGGAACCCATGGTTTGGGGTGGAACTGGGTCAGACCCGGATTGGTGAACTAGGTCACAGTCCACTAATCTACCGTTATGACATGGTAGCAGGGGTGTAGTCAAGAATCATTTGTGGCTGACAGTGGGGTTTGTTGAATGACCACAGGGTCAGTCCTCACCCTAGTGAACCACGTAATTAAATTTTAAAACATTAATTGTATTCAAATTATTCATTTGTTTGACAATCCATTTGTTCATCTATGAAACTTATAAAGATAAGGTCATTTAGTTGTATCCTATGTGGGTTTTTTTGGGAGTGTGAATATGACCTAATGTCTTGAGGAGTGAGTTCACCTGTAATGATCATGCTTTGGGAAAAAATTTATGTGGATGGTTGTGACCTACTGATTTGTATCTTATAGAGGATATGTGTGAAATGGATACGTTCTGTCTTATGGAGACTATGTTTATTATGTATATTGTGAATCATATAGAGACTATTTGTTTTTTTGGGAGACTGTTTATAATTAGATTGAATATATCTAGATGTTATTGATATATTTGTTGTGGATATATATCTGTATCGAGCTGACTATTCATTCCTTTATAGTGTTCCTTTGAGGTATTCCTTTTAGGTATTCCTTTGTGGTATTCCTTTTTGGTATTCCATTGTGGTCTTAATTTTTAGAAATCCTTTTTCGTATTCCACTATGTTATTCCTTTATAGTATTCCTTCGTTTTTTCCTTTGTGTTTTCCTTTGTGGTATTAAATTGTGGAATTTCATTTGTGTTATTTACTTTCTGGTATTCCTTTGTCATTTAAAGGATTCCCAATGAGTATTTTTTCATATACCCCTGTATGGTATTCTACCTATAGTTTCATTTCATGTTTAGATGATCGACACAACAATAGATTTATAGAAAGACTAGGACCAGGCACTGCCTTGTGAGATCGGACATGTTGAGGTCTTTTCTATAATCATTCCAAAGGAAATTCCTAGTGAGTCTTAGATTTTAGGGTGGACATGTGCCTACAAAATCTATTATTTTTTTATTTTTTCCCCAATTACATTCCATTCCTTTCACTATATCATTGTAGTCATGGGATATTATTTTTTACAATCATTTTTCACATATCCATTATACAATTAAGTATTTGAGGCTTGTAAATGTGTGTGTTCTTATGGTACATATGAAAATGCCTCCCATTTGTAGGATATTTTTTCTCGGTTATAGTCATCATCCCCTAACCTATTGAGGGTGGTCTTGTAATAGTCCCACAATAGGAAACACTGGAATGTGTCATGATAGAGTGGTATCAGAGATGGTATGTTTAATATTAGGATCTAGTGTCTCTGTGTTTGGTTTGGGGAAAATTATATAGTCTTTCACATTCATATTTTAGTCGAGGGAATCAAGTGTTGGGGGAGTTGGCTCTTATCCGTATAGAAGAATTATGGGAACCTTCTCTTCATCTCTTTAATGAAAACACTAGTTATAGGGAAAATAATTGTAAATTAATAATATAAGAATGGGTTGTGTCTTCCAGGTCCTTCTGGAGTAAGCTATCCCTGTATACACTATTGACCTTAAAACATCATGTTTTATTACAGGAGGTATCCATATAGAAATACATCAATGATTATATATCATGTCCATGATGATTATTGGACCAGTGAAGAGGAATTAATACAAGGAATGTACCGGATAGAGCACCTCCAGATGGTTTTCCATCTATACCACTTCGAATCGAGAAGAAGCTACTACTATAAATACCATCTAATGATTCATGAAAACTAATCATGATTCATGAGTATATAGGGGAAAGACCTCCAAGGATTCGGGCTGAGATATTCCCCCTATGTATATGAGGATTGGATGGAGGTAGTTACTTATGTCTTCCTCTTTCCGAGGGTGGATTACAACCATATGGAATCCCTTTCTATAAGTATTTGTTAGGAATCCTTGGGGAAATGTTGGAGATAACTGACCCAGACCCACGAAGGGGAGGACTCTCCGTAGGGAATAATTATAGAATCTATTTTTAGAAGAGTACATTCCAAACATGTTATGGTTGGTGTGCATACAAGTTCTTATGCTTCTATGGTGGGACAAACAGACTAGAGAAGAATATTTGGTATGAATTATTTATATTAAGAACTACTCCACTAACATGGTATGAGAACCATTCATCAGGGCTCTAACCTTCGAGAAGGGTTTACACTAGAATATCGTAAAATTCATGATATCCATAAGCATTATTAATTATGATGGTTTACTAGAGCAAGGCCTACAAGTGAATAGATTTTTAGTGGATTAGTCAGTGGTAGTGGGGGTTACTTTCATAAACCAAGTCACAGAGATGTTGAAAACAAGTTGACAATCGAAGTCAGTAAGACCCAAAAGGCTAGGAACATTATGGGATGATCATAGGAAATATGATAATCAGTTAATGGGTCCAATGTAAAATCATGCCAGCTAAGGGAATGGTTGTGTTACTCAGGCATCGGTCCATGACATCTGGAATGAGGTTTCCTAACCCTTCGTATAGATGATAAAGAGATGGTCGAGGGGAAATCGTGGTAGATGTGGAGGCAGTATCTGAGTGATCTACCTAGTGGAGAATGGGGTAGTGGTGAATCTAGGGTGGCAGTAGGTGGTTGAAGGATCTAGCTATTACAACCACCACCACCAGGTGTTCCACAATAGACTAAGGGAGATGGGGGGATTTGGAATATGAAAGCTATAGGTGATACGTGATTATGATCATGAGGAAACATGGATGATTAGAGGTACGATGTATGTGATTTTACCCTTAGCTGCAGTGTTGATAGACACATGTTCCAATCATTCTTTTCATTCCACCAACATTGTATGAGACTCGATGTTTCTTTTTGAACAATTGGCTCGACCATTTCACAGAGAGAGTCTTATAGGGATAGATTCTATGTTCACACATTGGTGACGATAGTTTGACCTTAATCATGTACATTATAGTTATAGTTGGTATTTATTTGTAGTTGTGGTGAGGCCTTATGAAATTATTCTCGTTTTGGATTCATTATTCACATCTCATACTCAGATTGAATAGTTTAGGGACAGAGTGTGGAGTGTTCACTATGATGGGACCATCATTTCATTTGTTTGTGAAAATAAAAAACAGGTATTATAGGATGGAATAACACATATGAGGGTTAATCCAATCACTCATAAGTTGTCTATCATGACCGTTGGTGTAATTGATGATTTGAGTCCATAGTTTCATGCAGTGGTGGATGAGTATGTTGAAATATTTATTGAATATGTTCTAATAATACCTCCAAATAGGGAGGTATAATTATGAATTGATCAATACCAAAGTATGGAAACGATATGTACACCTTCATATCAGATGGATCACGTAGTTCTTCAACAGGTGAGGGTGAAGTTGGTGGACTTGGAGTGGAAAGGCATCATAAGAACAAGTTTTTTACCCTGCATAGATTTGATTTCTAAGAATGAAGACTAATTATTGAGGATATGTACAGACATTAATTCCTAAAACATGTGATCTTGAAGAATATGTATCCACTATTGAGGATCTATTACCTATTCTATAAGTTGAAAGGGGTGAAATGTATATTGAATATTGACCTCAAATCATGGTTTCAAAAGATATGTGTACGAGGTGTTGATATTCAAATTACAGCCTTCAGATGTCATTATAACCACTATGAGTACTTGGTTATACTGTTCGGAATGATGAGTTCCCTAAAAAATGATCATGGGGCTCATGAACAGAATCATTACGCCTTACATAGTCTGGTTCATGGTGATCTTAACATATGACATCATAGTGTACAAGACCACCTAAGAGGAGCATGAGAGACACTTGAGGATTTTCATGGAAACACTCTGAGAGCTATGTCATTGTGGAAATCTCATAATTTTTATGTTATGGGTTTGGGAGGTCCATTTTTTGGACATTTTATTTCATATGATTGATTTGTTGTGGATCAAACAAATATAGAAGAAGTGATTGATTGCGATCCACCAAAAAATGTTAGTGAGGTGAGGATTTTACATGATTTGGTTGGGTTTATGAGATTTTTGTACTAAAATTTTCTAGAGTGAATCTATCATTGAAGGAATTTACATGAAATAGAAAGGAATTCATGTGGATGGAGAAGTTTCTAGAGAGATTTTAGTAGTTGAGGCCAATATTGACGACCGCTCCTATCATCAGATTGCGAGAGGAGGGTAATAAGTGAATATTGTTCTGTGATGCATCAAGAACTGATCATGGTTATGTCATGATGTAGGAGACTGTGGGGATTTCTGATGGTTTCCACCATTTGAGACCACATGAATAGAAATACACAACCCATCATCTTGAGTTAGCAGTTGTTGTTTTCTCTATGACCATGTCACGACACTACCTGATGTGCGAGCAGTTTATCATCTACTATAACCTCAAGAGTATCAAATATATATTATCTCATAAGGATCTAATGATGAAGAATATGTGATGGATAATGTTCCTCCAGGACCATGACTTTGATTATGTCTATACTCCTGGGAATTGGAATATGGTGGATGATTATCTTAGTAAAAAATCCATTTTGTAGTTACTGGCTAAGTCATCAAATCATTTAAACTCATTACAAATATCCTTTACTGATATTGATGGAGAATCATTCCTCCTATAGATATTTATTACCCCCAATATTAAAGGGATTCTTAGATTGACATCTTGGGGATAACAACAGTGGGACATTATGTGATCAAATGTCCACAGGGCATACCCCTAATGGATATTCGAATGGTGGGGGATCATATTTTATTTCTAAGGGAACAAAGTTGTACCAGTAGTATTTCAGGAGGAGGATTTTACGGATTTATGTTCATATCCTTTTTTGGTGCATCATAGTATGGAGATGATGTACTAGGACCACTAACATCTGTTTTATTGCTTAGGGATGAAGAAGGTAGTTGTAGATTTTGTTTCTCATTGCTGTATTTTTCAGCATGTAAAGGTCAACTGATAGGTTCTAGTGGGTCTTAATCATCCCCATGAGGGGCTATAATGGATGTGGGATGTGATATCATTGTACTACGTGAAATTTTTACCATGTACGCACAATTTAATTGATACAATCTTCTTGACCATTGAGCGACTAACCATGTCATCCAACTTCCGTGATATTTAGGAGTATAGTTCTGTAGAGATCTCTTTATTCCTCTACGTAAATGAGATTTTTAGAATCCATGGGGTTATATCATTGATAGTCACAGATAATAATTCATTCACTACATTCTAGTTTTTTATTTGATTTAACGAGGCCTTTGGGACTCTTTTATTCTTGAGCATATCATTTTACCAATAGATGAATGACCAGAATGAACAGTCCATACATGTTTTGGAGGATATAAAATGGGCCTACATGTAAGACTTTCTCCATATTTGGGAGGATAACCAACCCTGAATGATGTTTTTGTTCAAAAATCTCTTCCATTACACCAATGGTATGGTGCTATTTGAGGCCATGTATGGGTGAACCTATAGGTCCCCACATTGTTTGACAGAACGAGGAGAGTCAGCACTCATGGGGCCTAGAGATTGTGTAGGCAGCTACATATAATGTGTAGATCATATAGTAGTGGATGAAGACTTCACAAATCCATGTGAATTCTTATTATGATAGAAGATGTATGTCTTTGGAGTTATAGGAAGGAGACCACGTCTTCCATCAGGTCTCACCTGGACACAGATTATAGAGATATGGCCTGGGTGACAAGATTTCTTCATGGTTTATCAGACCATTATTAGCCCTATAGTGAGTTTTCATGGTGGTGTAATTATTGGATATACGTCTAAAATTAATTCGGGAACACAACAGCTTACTTGTTTTGTATTTTTTTATGTACATGCAAGATCCATCACACATCATTGATTGGGGTGTTCTTGAAATCAATGATGGGGAGTCATTTTTTGAGTAGCCCCTGAAGATCGAGGTTCTATAGTATATGATCCTTCATTGTTGGTCGTTTCCTTTAGTGCATGACTTGTGGAAGAACACAAATCTCTAGGACAACACATGGATGTGGGAGACTCAGATTTGTGCTCAGTACCCTAATTTGTTTGATTATAGCTTGTTTTCCTATTTTAATGGATTTAAAGCCATATGGTGGGGAGAATTTAATGACATAAATTTTCACAAATTTTTTTTTAGAAATTATCTACTCAAATTATGATACCAGGCATTAGACAATGTGTGATTCACATTCCCAATTTAAACATACTAATTCGTTGAAAGAAGATAAATTTTTAGTCCCCCAGGCTTGTAGATTTTATGAAATTGGAGAATATCATTTAAAATAGAGCCATATCTGATATATAAGTGAATTATTTATCTTAGAAAGAAATCGTTATCCTATACCGAACAAAACATTGTTCACAATAGGTCATCTGATCTAAATGTCACCAAGTATGTAACCATAATAAAATAGTTATATTAAATAATTTTATTTTAAAATCATACTAACTAATAAAAAATATCACATATTAGAAATCTGAGACCAACATTGGTTTTATAATGTCGTTCATTCACTTGGAACGTCCTAACCTCGGACTTTGTGAGATGGTTCTGAAAAATAGTTTCTGGACATTTTAATAAATAAAATCAATATTGAGTTTATTTTATATTATCATTGTGTTGATAAAAATATACTATATATTTTATATGAAATCATAGGAAGGGACCCCATGTTTGGATCATAACCCAATAAATTAGAGGATACAAAGAGAATCCATAGATACTTAAATTGGTAGCGATGAAAACGTTATGATCAATGATCGTTCTTGATGAATCAATAACAAAAATCAATCCACGATAGTGAAAAATCCATATCATAGGTAAGAATTTTGATTTCAGAGTTTTTTATCACGTTATTTATTTCCAAGATGAATGTGGTTCAATTCACAATCATATTTATCTATTGTTTGATCATTTTTTTGGGATGAGAAATTATTATGATATTATCGAGAATATTACATTATTCTATTCAATTATTCATCTAACAGGAATGAATTGAGGATGAAACAAAAAAATTTCAAGTTTCATTCCTTAGGAATTATTCAACATTCTTTCCCCCATTATTGGAATTATTCATAGTTGGACACTAGAAATTTTGGATCAACATGTTGGGAGGCATTGAAAAAGATCAGACCCCTGAATTGGGGGAAATATGAAAATTAGTATGGATCAGTGTAGCACTGGACCCAAGGATCACTGAGGTGATTTTATTTTACATATTGGAGCACCAGAGGAATAACAAAGGACCACGTAAAGAAGGTAACCCATTGTGCGGAGTGTATGGTACCATATCCGCAATGGTTGTGCACGATGGGACACAGTGGCATGGTTATATAGTGAGGTTTCCATGTTGAAAAGCAGTGGTCACCGTGTGAGACCACATTAGTGAACCGACCTGAAACTTTATTGTGTCCGGAGAGTGGGATGGGCCTGTGAGGTAGTCTGGGATGACCCGATCGACCAGGACATACAATGCAGGTAAGGTCAAAACCCATAGGTTGGGACAGACTCAAGTCAGAATCAGGTTGGACGTTGTGTTCAAGATCCGGCCATAGTTGACCATGGATATCGACGATGATCCACGATTGGTTGAGATACCAGATGGTCATGACTACTATGGTCGGGTCGACCACCACTATTCGTCCATGACTTAGTGGACCCATATTTGAAATTAAAAAATGTCTATAAAATTAAAACTTGATATTGATTTGACATTCCTTCTATGTCCTTGTGACCCTTACGATGAGATGGTAATTTAAATATATCAAATGTTGGGTTTTTTACAGTGTCTATATGACCTAATTACTTGAAGAATGAGTTCTCTCGGAACAATCATCCTTTAGAAAAATAGTTTTTTGGATGGTTGTGGCCTAGAAACATTGTGTTATTTAGATATTGTTTGTAAATGGAGACTATGTGTCATATGGAGATTATGCTTCTAATGGAGACTTTGTGTCTTATAGAGACTATGTGACTTGTTGAGACTATGTACCTTATTGGAATTAAAATTTATAGATGTTGTTGATATATTTTTTGGTAGAAATATATCTATGTGGATATGACTATATATTCATTTTTTGTATAGATTTTTGGTATTCTATTTTAGTAATCATTTATTGTATTCAGATGTGGAGTTCCTTTATGTTATTAGTTTTTTGTATTACATTACGGTATTCGTTAGGGGTATTATATGGTGGTATTCTTTCATGGAATACCTTCATGGTATTTCTTTATGGGATTACTTCGTGGCATTTAATTTTGGATTTTTACTTTATGTTATTCTGTTGTGGTTTTGAGGTGTTATACTGAGTATTTTTATTCTCACCCATACGTAGGATATTCCTAAATGAGTCAGGTCTTAAGTAGCTGGTCAAATATTTGATAGATATATAGGAAGACGATGACCAAGTTGTGCCTTGTGAGACCGACACACAAAGGCTTGTTTAGACTTCTTTTGTTATAACAGTTCCAATACCTCTTACTTTTTAGGTTGGACTTGTGTCTACATACTATTTTCATTTGGTGGGTTGGTTTTCGCCATGTTTACGTTCTAGTAATTTCACTATTATACTCTCCATGCTAGATATAGAGGTTTCCATTCATTATTCATATATTTATTTTACATTTCATAATTTAGGATGTGGATATGTGTATTCACATACTAGTACATAAAAAAAATTCCTACAATTTGTGATACATTACCACTCAGTTCTAGTCACTTTGAACTTTCCTAATGGAGTTGGGTTTGGGGATGTCACTACACATGACACTCTAGGAAGTGTCATTACAATATTGATGATTATGGAATCATGTTATTGAGAAATTATTTACAATAATTAATCATTGTATTCATTAATAATTTAGTTATTATTATTAAAATTATTTCTTTCAATGATATTAACTCAAGATGCATTTCATTCCCAGTTATTGATTTCTTTCCATTTTTTTCTAACTACCAATCCTGATTTGTTTTCCCTTATCTGGTTTTTATAATCATGTTATTAATTAAATGTAACATTAATTTGGTAATTTACCCTTCCATATTTAGTATATTCTATCATATTTAGTCATTGGTTTTATATCGGGATTCACTTTCGACTCAGATTACTGAATACATAGACTGTGTGTTCAGTTCATCACTATTCTAAATTTATTATTTTTATTGATTCATAATTTATTATGTTTTAAAATACCCCCACATATCATTTGATCTCACCCTTATTTATGTCCATAAACACAAAAATATATGAGGTGTTATATAATTGATATGGAATGATATTATAGAGTGAATACTATTTTTCAAAAAAAATTATGTAATAATTGTTTTTCAAATTTATTGCAAGATTCATGAATTATCAAGTATACCAAAACTACTAAACTATTCTATCATTCTAGATGTGATTTAAATTTCATTATGATAATGTAATTAAACATGAAATGAATCTAGAATACTAGATTTGGGGTTTTTATACAAGAACTCTTTAATACATTATTTTTATGGTTTGGATAAGACACATGCTTCCTAATAATTTAATCATTTCATCATACTATAACCCACAGATAAAGATATAGGTTCCATAATTATATAAGCATATTATAACCCATAAAAGAGAAATAGGTTTCAAAAAAATCTTGTAATTAAATTTATAAACCATTTATATAATGATGAACAATATTTTCCTTGGTGAATATCTCTATTAAAACATTAGTATCATAATAGGTTTTCATCATTGAAGAAAATATATTTTTAATGATTAATTGAAATATTTATTCAGTAAAATATAACATACATTTAGAAAATAATATTTTGAAACTCAAAATGTATAATACGTCTTCACAATAATTTTATATTAAAATAACATTAGAAACATATAATATAATTTATAAAGGCCATTTAAAACATTTCTGTAGGAAATAAAATTATCACTTTATAAATAACATTTTAAAAGATAATAAAACGTCATAATTATTTATAAAAAATTCTCATTAGAAGACTATATTTAACTCTTAAAAATATTATGTCATGTGTGCGGTGAAAATTTTGGTTCACATCAATCATTTTGAAAAATATATTTTATCTCATATTCAGTAAAATCCAAATGAAACGGGTTTTGATAATGGTATAAAAAATTAGATTAAAAAAATTAAAAATAAAAATAATGGTAAAAATGAATTTAAATAATATTAATGGAACAAGGATATATTTTTTTAAAAATATTTCAAAAATATTGATATGAAGAAAAATTTCTATTTGACTGAAGAGAGTAATAATGTTGGTTTTCATAAAAAACATTTTTTTGGATCACTAGTAAAAAAAAGATAAAAATGAAATGAAAAAAAATTACTCCCATTAAATAATAATGTTGTATTAAAATCTATATGTATATAGAAATATGGGTCAAATTATTTAAACATCAAAATCATAGTCATTAACAATCCCAATGAACAATGTGATCATGACATCAAACTCATACAACTTCGGTAACTTATGAATTATATTCCCCATTAAACAATGAAATAGAAAGAATATTTAACTATCATGAATAAAAATAGATTCATGATATTACATGTCAATGGATATATATACACACCTCATAAAATAATATAGTTTTAAAACTATATGTATGTCCCAAAGTATACAAGTTGAGACAATAATCCCTTACCATAAGTATCAACATCCACCATACACTATTAAACATCCTATATAATAAATATAAGTTTATTATATTTAGATTTAAGAATAAAACATATATATATCATACAATATATGATTTAGTTAGGACTTTTTATTAAAAATTTATTATCAAATTCTTGTTAAAATAATGATTCGATCAATAATTGCTTTGGTTATTGGTGTGTGGTTTGTTTTTTTAGGCTATCATATATTTATCACGGTTACACTATATCCATAATTTTCTCAGTGAAAAAAATTTAATAAATTTCTATCATATATATATATATATTTATAATAATCCATAATATATAGTGATAGAATATGAAAAACATTGTTCATTGAGATGGTAGATTGTTCGTATTCATGATCGATGTTTCCATTTTCACACTACAGTAAATTAATAAAATATAAATACATTATTAACCTTAAAAAATATGTCATATATACAAAATATATTCATTAAATTTACTCAATTTTCCTTAAAAAAATACACAAAAATCACATCACTTCGGGTGGCGGTAGTCTTCCATACACATTAAAGATGTTATTGTATCACCCAGAGAATAGAATGTAATATCATATATGTGATGTCAAAACTCCAAAATAATAAACATTTTTAAAATATAATATACATTAAATCAATAAATAATTATTTTTTTCTTTATAAAAAAGAGCTGAAAAAACACATCATATCAGTTGATGAGGCGGTAGTCTAACATACACAGAAGCTATGTTATAGTTTTTAAATGAGTTCGGAGGTAAGAGGGTAGTTGTGTTATTATATTTTTCTTGTTTATATAATATATATATATATATATATTTATATATACATTGAACACATCATGATATACATCTGTGAGCGGTGGTGATGGAAAATTAATAACATCAACTCACAAGGTGGGTGTCCTCCGCACATGTGGTCGACAATTGGGATTCCCATTTGATGGAAGTGTATATTCATATAATTTATAAAATTAACATAATTTTTTCTTATTAATTTGTAGATATTGTTTTTATTATATCAAAATAATTGAATTACAGGTCAATGAGATATAACAAGAAAAAAAAAATGAATAGTAAATGCATCACACCTCCTTCAGACAACCAATTTAGAATTACCCCAAAGCCTTAAATGATTATAATATTGATATTCAAAATGAATCTACAAGGTTGGGAGGAATATAAATATTAAATTTAATCATTTATTTTTTAACCAAATGGTTTTTTATGTTTAAAAATAAGAGGATATGGTGACCTTTAATATATGGAGAAGAGTACAAACATCGATGTTTAGAATAGAATAATGTATAAACATGTTTTTTATATGTAAAAATGCTACCAAATAGGTATAATAGAATATAATATGTGAATAGGTATAAATAGGTCCAAAAAACATGTTTTTTACACATTTATAGGTCATTTAACCCTTATATTTATAGTTTAACCCCTTGAAAACCCATTTCATCCTTCACTATTGTAATTATTTTTTGAAAATTTTTCTATTTATTTATATAGAAATCGAGTTTAAATAATTAAATAGTACAAATTATTTTGATTGTATATATGGATTCAATATTTATTAATTCAATTCAAGTAATTTGAAATATTTAATTATAAATTTTATCCAAAGATATGATAAAATAGAGGGTAACATAAGATAAAATATTTAGAACTATAAAAGGATGATATATCAAATTTCAATTGATTAAAAATACCTAAATTTTAATAATTAATATATTATTTAAATAATTTTACATTGATAACAATTTTAAAAAAATTATACTGTTACATTTTTTTATTTAAATGGTTGTTTTCTATAAAACCCATTATTTTTCACTATTCATCGAAAAAATAATATTTTCAGAAAAATCTAAAAAATTAAAACTAATCTAATTTTCAAATTTATATATTATAATATAAGTTAGTTTTTTCAAATATAATATAACAATTTAAAAAATATCTTTCTTTATTTTTCATAAAAAGAAATAAATACATTTGATAATAATGTATTTTTTAAATATATTATTATTTTTCAAAAATTTAAATAATTTATTATCAATATGTTATTATTATATTAATAAAATATACATAATATTTAAAAAAATTATTCTGAATCATTCTATAATGTTTAATGTTTATTAAATAATTGGTTTGTTTTAATAATATTAATTATTTTTCTGTATTTATTAAATCTCGTTGTTGCCTATACAATAAGCTCTCTAGAAAAACAAAATTATTTGAAAAAACTATTTCATAAAATCTAATAGTGTTAAATAATAATTACTGACTCAAATTTAAAAAGGAAGAAGAGTTTGTAATTAATAGACAGTGGGAACTAGGATCATGTAGAGTTGGACTATAATTGAGATAGGTTGGGATGATCAAATCATAGATTCATGCATTCGAACATTCTGCAAGATTAGTAGAACCCCTTTGTAATTTCTTCCCATAGTGGATATCTATTTGGATATCATTCTATATGAAATTTCAGGACTGCTTCCAAATATTTTAGTTTAATTTTAGTTATATATTGTTTGAGGTGAACTACCATTTTTTCCCAAGAATTTCATGGGCCCAAGGAAGATGAATACGATCAATTTACATTTTAATGAATTTTATAGAAATGTATTAATTAAGGTGATTATCTCACTATCTATTTTTCTGAAGTTATTTTCTATGAATGAATACATTTTTTTTCAAAATTTTATTGATTATTAGTGGGTGTACTGAGTGATGTTGTATATTTGATATAATTTTTTGATGATAGATGATCATTTCAATTATTTATATAGAGCAATGTGGTAATACAAGATTGATATTATATTGTGATACAACTAATTTCATGAGAATGAATATGAAATTCCAAATTTGGATATTTAGTGTAGGTATAAACATTATGACTACTTTGTGATGTCTTTCTATAAATTAAATTAATTAAAGTGTTCATGAACCTACTGAAAAATATATTCCATCAATACATAGACTCTTTTATCATATTGATCATCAATAAAATCCACATCTACTCACTAAAAGAAGATATACATGTTGGGAACATATAGATTGTTTGTATTATTCTTTTATCACATCATCTCTACACTATATCTTCAATGTTTGACTTTTGTATTTGATAGGTTATGTTTATAAGAAGTGTGGTTTATCAAACTAGTATTTCCAATTCCCATGACATATTTTAGGTAGTCATTTCCTCGACATTTTTGTGAAACATGTTTGAGATTTTGTATTTTTGGGACTAGTAGGATATTGAAAAAAAAATTCTCTCATAATACTCTCGAGTATCATGACTCATGACTACATTGAAGAAGAAGGGTGTGGTTCTCTAGTGGTCATATTAGTGTAAAATTATATTCCATGATATTAATGGAATGAAAAAAATATGATTTATTACTAATAGTCCATAATATTATGACTCCATAAGAAGTATATTTAGATGCATCAAGTATTTTTATGAGGCACATACTGATATAGAGAGGTTGGGTATTATCCTGCAGGTCTCATCCAAAACCATTCCACAAGTGGAACTACCCAAAATAACGCTTTTATCTTGTAGTTGTGGTCCATGCACGGATGTGATCATAAAATTAAAACTATGGTGAGATAATTTTTTCAATATAGATGACAATAGCATTAACTACATATTTCCAAAGAGGGTCATGACCATGACATATAATAAGTGGATTAAATATCTATAATAACTTGATTTTGTTATGGTTCATTCACCTTACAAGGGTAAAATTGTTGTATATTCTCTATGTCAAAAAAATCTACCATGTATCAAAGAGAGTGACCCTTATAGGGGAAATAGTGCTTGAGGATCATGTTTAATGATTGAAGGATGGATGATTCTAACATTCATGAATCCTTGAAATATTCTCCTTTTGTGATCTCTTCATCACTAATGTGATGGAGGATGAAAGGTTAGGATCCATTCCTAGAGTGTTCTATGATGAGGGAAAAACAATATGTTGGTAATAAGCTTCCTATGTGGTTGATGAATGAAGAAAATCTAATATTATAACATGAAAGAGTAGTATCAACCACCTAAATCATAGTGGAGTTAAAGAGAGATTACAATAACATGTATGGGCAATATATCTTTTTGTGAAAAACATACATCATGTATTTAGATTCCAATTATGATGGTTAGAGATGAAAATATACATTATTAGATTCATATCTTGAAATATTACATATCAAAGGGTGAAGGTCAAGGTCTTGTGACCTGGTGGATCACTTTAGGAAATTTTAGTAACCATGTAAAAATGGGAAGATATCAGATTGATATTTGTGTTGGTTTTTCCAAGTACCCCATAGAGTTGTGATGCTATTTGGCTCCTTATGATTCGGTTGATGAATGTTTCCAATGTTGATCATATATGAGAGACATGCATTGTGGGCGAGATAGGAATGATCTATGTCTATGTGATCATACACCTACATATATTTCCTTGATAATTTTTCCATATAGATATTTTTGTTTTATATTCTGGTTTTAGTAGGTATTTTAGAAGTCCCAAGAGAATTTTTGAGATTGAGCACGCCATACCATCCATAGAAGACATACATTCCCAGCATAATATATTAATAATAAGGGATTTTATATTATCATGCATACTATAAATTAGTATAATGTGTTATAACCACATATCCTTGGTTGATTTTGTGTACAATAATAGTTTCTAGTCATTGATACTGATGGAATTTTATTGAGATCTATATGGTGCACCATCCCACTCACTTCTATTCTTGCGGATGGGAAATGAGGCCATAGTTGTTGTATCTATAATGTTTTATAAGACGGTTTGAAGATTTCAGTTGATTAGAAGTGATTTATCACCTTATATAAAGGATATATATTTTATTACAACAATAGGAGGAGATCATTGGAGTAAACAATGGGTGATTAGGTTTTCGTAAGATTCAATCCTCAGTTAGCACATATATGTGTGATTATAAAGGAGAAGATAAAAATATTTTTAAAATGACCTCTTCAGATCAAAATGTATGTGGGAAAAGTGGCATATATATTAGATCATCATTCACATTATCAATTTATGCATGGTAATTTCCATGTCTCTTTGCTTCATTGGAAAACTTCCAATACTGTTCATGTTATATGCATCATGGATATTGATTTTGAACTATATATATCATATGAGTAGTGCTTGTTGAATATATGGATCATATATAGAATTTCATATGAGGGAATACAGTGCCACTAATCTATATTTAGTAGTATAATTTAAGGATTTTGGAGGATACGTGGGAGTAAGAATTTGTTGTTCAAGTTGAGTGGCTAAATTTTTTTTATTATGAAACTGAGAGACTCATCTCAAGGATAAAATTTCATTATAAATAGAAAAATATAATTCCCTAAAAATATTATTACTGAATAAATGTTTAATTTTCAATCTATTTTTTGTTTGACCATCTTATGGTTGAGTTTAATGGTATTAATGATGCCTTTGGAGGATTAAAAAGCGTGTTGGAAATGTATCTTCCAAAACTACAGCTACAACACCCCATCACACAAATAAAAAATGCAATGGACCCAAATTCACCATACTATAAGAGGGACATACTATTATAGTAAATGGAATCAATGGTTATGTTGTTGATCCCTATGTGGATTCATGGTGATGATGGTGGTGTGGTTTTTATTCCATATTTATCATTATATACTAATGGATTTAAGATTATATAATATTGCATCACAAACCATGTCATTGGATGTATCTATAAATCATTTACCAATGATTAGATAGGTTCTCATTCTTTTTTATAATTCATTAAATAATATATTATGTATCAAATCTATTAAAAACATGAACTTGAATATGGGTAAGGCTGACTCTTTTTTAGGATCTTAAAATTTAAAAACCTCATATAGTTTCCCCATAAAAAACCATTTCCACTTCATTTATTTGATAAATACAATAATTGTGATTAGCTATATAAAAAACACCATGCTAAAATATATTAATTTATTCCATATTACATAATTCCCCTTTCTAGTTTGACACCATATTCCACCACCATGATCCATGGTTTTTGACCCCTACATTGTGTGGTTCTCCCTTTCACCACAGTGGAATTCTTCACATAAAACCTTACACCGTAGAGTCTATCCATATTCCATGGTTATTTTTAAGGAAGACATCCATGACACAAGCCCCCACCTTACACCACATGGACCCTTTATTTTCGAAAAAACAAGTCCCCCTACTTTGACAAACCGTCAGGGTTCTAAAAAAATCAACTTCGAGTAATATTTTAAAACCACATATGGATGTATTTCTATTTTATATAACCTATAAAGAATATCATGTTTCATTAAATTAAATTAAATATTTTCATAGGTGGTGACCATGTTCTGGTTTGTGTATAAATTCAGTTTTCATGATTACAACTTCATTAAACACTAACACTGACTCTCAAAAAAAATTGAAAAGAGTTTCCTTAAAATGATTATTCCATGTTTTTTATTATTTACCTGATATATTTATGCATGTTTATTTTCTTTAGAACATGTTTTTTTCTAAAATTTGGGTAAGTTTCTCTTCTGAGGACACCCATTTAATGTTATGTGTGACTTGATATAATCCCACTATTGCCTTCAAATATTATTTGTATATAAATTTTTCTTTTATTATTCATGACACCCTATTGGAAGTTGTAACCATCATGGTTTTGTAAAATTGGTTGCGTACCACGTTCAAATTATACATGTGTCTTAATTATGCAATGAATATATATGACAAGATAGGATGGCCTAGTGTGGCCAAAACTAGGATTTTGATGATCACGAGTGATCAGACTTCTCTGTTGATTGTAATGAATAATGTCATGGGAGATAAAACATGTGTGTAAATGGTGTTGAATGATGGACTGTGTGACCTAAGATTTTGATAACATATGTTTTGATGACCTAGTGTCATCTAACTTGTAGACCCATGACCTATATTATTAATCATCAACATAATGCTTTCGATGGTATTTTGAATTTCAAAAACTCTTATTATTTTTTTAGATATAGTGATGAAGAATGTATAACCGATGTCTATGGACATTTGTTTAGCATGAAAATACCTGATATTATTGTTTCATATGTGTAAATTTTTTATTATTATTTTATATAATCTTATTAATATGAACACATTTTAATGAAGTTATGGTGGGTTTATAATAATTATTTTACTCACACCATAATAATTAATTCAGGTTTACTTATTGATTTTATAACCGGAAATCTAGTAAACGTAAATGACTCTATGGAGGATGGGTGAGTAGTAGATAATGGATCTAGAGTGGACCTTGATAGACTCTAGAAGAATAAAAATATGTATGTTAATATATTAATGTATTTAATTCCTACAAACAGTCTTGAGATTCCAACCATATTGGGTATATATTTTATATGTTTTCAAATAATTTATTTTTTAAATTTATTCTGAATTTTTATTTATCATTATTAATGTATACTATTTATTAAATGACAAGATATAAATGGTATAGTCTCTCCACTACTATATTTTTACCCTTATTACAAGTTAGTAACCTCTTTCTTATTGGGAGGCAGATATGAGTTTATGTAACACCAATCATGGTCGTGGTGGTTCAGTATAGGGTGATATACAAATTATGGTTTCCCATGATAAAAAAATGTTAATGATATTATGTAATAATAACATGAGAATAAAGGCATGAGAATATGAGATTATCATTTTAAAATCATACCAATAAATTCAATGTTCATAATCATTTAATAATAAATTGGTACATCATAGAGAGTATTTAATGAATAATAAAAGCTATTGGTCCATGAATTATATCATAATCAGAAGAAAATGACATTGAATAACGGAATAAAATGTGAGTTGAAATCCTAATAATCGAAATATTTTTTCATTTATATTTACCAAGACATTCAACACACTATATTATTGGTATAATGACCCATATACCCTCTTTAATAATGGGATAAATTACTATGTACCCTCTTTCGATCATGGGATAACCTCCTTTGTGCATTCATTTAGGATTGAGATAACCTCAATGCTTCATTTGAGATCATAAACATTAGAAATTAACTATTTATTATATGTCTATAATAATACCACTCATTATATAATCCTTATCTATTTATATATATTCCACATGATAATGAAAATAATATCATATCACTATAGCGTATCCTATGGAAAAGAAAATGAGATTCGTCATGATTACATCATTATAATAAATAACAATCCAGAGAAATAATATTTTTTCTATAACTATATAATATCTCCAATGAATAATAAGTAACAATCATTTGTGTTTTCATAGTTGAAAATTTCATCAATTATCAATGTAAATTTTATTATTGAACATTATTTCTAATATTGAAATGAATTATATAAAATCTAACAAATTTGAGTATATAAAATTAACTTTCTATAAAATTATCAATATAAACCTATAAATAAATAACTAAAAAAGTTCTTATGATTATGATAAAATAATTTTCCGTGGTTAATGTTAGAAAAAGGATTATGATCCATCCTTTAGAAATAAGTACCTATTTTAAAAATTGATTATAATATTACATTTAAATTTTTTTATAGATATTAAAAATTGAAGAAAAACAATGGTAATAATTAATTTTAGACTATTAAATACGTGCATGAAAATAGTTTTAATAAATCATTATCATAGAAGAAAAATAATCTCCACTGATTAAAAAAACCATGTTTGTTTTCAATAAAACTATTATTTCTGATTTTTCTGTACATTAAGAGAATACATTTAAATGTAAACACATAATTTATTAGATTAAATGGAGACGAAGAAAATATATTTTTTTTTGATAATAAAAATATAAATTCAACATCTAAAATTTTAGAATATAAAAACATTTTAGAAAGATTTATTGTCATATAAAACCATTATTGAATTTAAAACATTTGACTCATAACACTCTTGAATTAAATAACATCAAATGAAAATTTAGATACCATTAATAAAATTGGGATCATGATATTAAAAATAAATTTGAAATTATGTACACCACAAGGGATAAAAAAGTGTTCAATATGGCATATTTCTCAAAAAATTAAAGAGAGGAAAGATTAAATTTCTATGGATCATTATTTCAATGTAAGTGGTATTACATTCAAATATAGTAAATTTAAATTTACCAAATTTCTATAGAAACCCATATTAATATATAATATATTTTTTTTGGTAACTTATAACATATAATCACATATTTAGTAAAAACTAGTTGTTTATAATCATCTTTATTGGTGTTGACAACATTAGTTTTGATGTATGTTTATGTCTGATATTTATGGTATATTAATGTGTATAGTTTTTTAATATAATAATGAATATTATACCTGTTATATTTATCATATACATCCTCCATATAAACTACTATCATCATACTTATAATTGTTTTTTGAAAAACAAATTGTATAGATTCAGGGAGGTGGTAGTTGACAAGTACATTGATATAATGTTATAATTTTCCAACATATCTGAAGATAAAAAGAATTAATTTTTGTTATAATTATAGAACCCTAATTATTAAAAAATATCATATATAATAACTAAATGAATCATAATTAAAAACATGAAATATCATTGTGTAATATAAATAATATCAGTACTTTATGGTGGTAGTCCACACTTTTACATGGGTGATACTTTGACGTCACATTTAATGGAAATGAGGTAAAAAATGGTTTCCCCATAATAATAACTATTTCTAAATATATTTATGATAGAAGATTTTTTATATTTTAATGGATAAAAATATTTATTTTACATGAAAAAATAAAATAAATTTGAATGAATCGGTAAGATTATTTCCTTTACTTTGAGATTCATCCTTTGGTTTAAACATTAAAAATGTGGAGGATTGTATTTTGGAAAGATAGTGATGCCATTAATGATTGGACGAAATCTTGGATGGTTTTTATGTATTTTTTTTGTATGGGGGATCTAATTTTGTGAATAGGGTACACAAATAGGTTTCATTTTAAATGTGAGGTGGTCGACATAGATATAATCACAAAAACATATTTCAATAATATAACGATACATTCAAATCCATGGGAAATAAATAGAAAATAAATTGACAATATATTAATTTATTATTTTAATATATTCAAACAATAATATTTAGAAATGTTTATGAGGATCATTTACCCCTATCATGTAGATTAACCACTAATAATCCCTTTAATCTATCACTATTGTTTCAAATTTTTACAAATTTTACAATTCATTATAACATCAAATAAATATTGTCCGTATATTTTTTATGAAATTATGATTCCATATAACTATCAATTCTTCTAAATTCAATTTATATAAATTTAAGAAATTAATTTAAAAATAAAACTGAAAAAATAAATGAGAACATTTTTTACACATTCCAAGCATTAAACTGAGTTTACATAAATTCCATTCCACGTAATAAATTATTAAATATATATAAGAATTAATTGATATAATTAATAATAAAAAAATTTATTAACATCATTAATCATTAATTATTTAGTTATTTTATTCATTTAAAATAACTTTGTGCAAGTAATAATAATTTTCTTGAAAAATAACACATTTTTTCCATCAAATTGATATATCACCATTTTTATAAATTAGATAAATAATTTTTGAATAAATATTTATAAATTATAAATACTATTAGTTATAATATCCTTTTAATGATAAATCTATATTTTTCAACAAAAAATAATAACATAGAAAAATTTACATTTCTTATGACAAAATGGAATTTTAATCATGAAATGACTTTATTAATGTTTAATTATTATTTCATATGCATTGATCAATAAATTATAAATAAAGGGAAAATAAAAATATAGTTAAAAACATGGTTATCATTATTCATACTAATCAATCAAATGCATTTTGTATAAAAAACAAAATATATTATGATTCTATTTGTATCAACGTTTAATGCAATGAAAGATATCAGATTCACATAATTTATTTTAATGGAATTCATATAAAATATAACTGTGTGACAAATAAAATTTATGCACATGATTTGGTCTATCAAATTGTATTTATAAAAAATTATAACAGAATTATTATCAAACTTTTTTAATTGATTATGTTAATAATTACTATAGAACATATAAAATAAAGCAAAGAAGATTGAACTGACTATATAAAAGGATGTAATGATTTTTTCATTAAAGAAAATATATTTGGATTACATATTTATATAACATGGATATTATTGGAAAAAAATTATGTTTTAATATTTGTTTGAAAAAGGATCATATATATAAAGTTAAAAAATGTATTTATCAAAAAATTATTATGTCATACAACCAAATAATAAAGAAAAAATAATAATTCAAAATAATTGAATATTATAGTTATGATGTAAAAGGTGAGTTTATTATTAATACCTAATGTAGTTGGGATGATATAAAATATAAATTATTTTTTATACACATTTCAATATTAAATATTGATTGATATTTTTAAATGATATTCTAGTGTATTGTAAAATTTATGAGAATTATGTGAAACCTCTAATAATATTTCTACAATAATATTCTTAAATTAATTAGAAACATATATTAAATTTAATTAATAAGAATGAAATTTTTTTTATGATAATGTTATATTTTGTTGATAATTATTGGATAACACATAATTATGGTATGAACAAATCTTATGTTAAATATATTTTTGATATTGGGTTAACAAAAGGTTCATTGTTTTCATAAAGTAGCTTTTCATTTCATTGATATAATTATAATAGGTTATTTAATTTTAATAAATTATTTTGTGAGAATTTTTCGATGTTTATTTCATTTTTTGGATTATAATATATATATATAATAATTTTTTACTTTATAAACTTGTGGTTCAAAATAGGAGTTCATATTTAAGGAATATATTATTTAACAATGTCTTCATGTCTTGAAAATTAAAATGGTTTTGGGAGTAGTAATTTATGTACACTATATGATTACAGAATATATATACTTGGGCATATGATTAATTTAATGATTAATGTTTTATAGGATGGATATGTGACTTGATATAACTGACATGAGTATGGTATATTTAATTGTTTTTAGTCATGTCTGAAATTATGTATATTGTACGATTATCATCATGTAATTTCATAAGTGATAAAAAAAAATAATGATTTTATGACTCAATTTATATACTGGGTCGCTTGTATTGACATGATATTTAGAATGCAATATATAAATACCATGTCTAATGACTTCTGTGGAACAAAACACTAAACTAACATAACATCTGAGTACAAATATCCATGGAATATTAAAATTATATGAATCAAAAAATCATTAGATTATAAAATCATAAAAAAACAATTAACATAATTTCAAATTGTAATTTTACTTTTATTCATAATTGTAAAATAATTATATTTGAAGAACAATTAATAATTATTATTTTATTTTACAATAATAAATTAATTTTTTCATAGTTAATGATTCTTATAATAGGTAAAATTTTTACAAATGAATTAATGTATCAGTATACAATTTTATTGGAATCTATAAGAAAAAAATTGAAAAATGTAATGTTTAAAATGATCATTTATTAATTAATTAAAAAAAATTATATTGAATTTGTATTTAAATATAAATAATATATTCTAAAATTTTAATTTCATAAGTTGATTTTTTTATAAATTTAAAATTTCAATTTTTACTTAGGATCATTAATTTATATTTTTTTAATAAAAATTTATTTTGATGATACAAGTGAAAAATATAGTTTTTTTGAAAATAAAAATATTATTATGATATTATTATTATATAACTATGAATATTATATACATGAAATGTGTTTATAAGATGATGTATGCTTTTCATAAGTGAATTTATAATTATAATAAAATATTTAACTTATAGACCCATATAAGATATTTTAGAACTTAAGTTTTATTTTTTTAAATGTAGTTTTCAATATATTATAAAAAAATATTTTTAAATTAAAATTTATAATTCTTATACAATTAAAATAATAAATGGATTTAAAAAATTTAATAATTATGACAAAATTATTTAATAAAAACTCATTTAATTAACAATCATAATGGATAAATTACTAATGTAGAAAATAGTAACCTCATTAAATATAAAATGGGTCAAAATGGGTAGAACTGTGATGGAAACCCATATAAATGATTGTACCAAGTTTGGTAATAGGTGGATGATAACATGATCAACATTAACCCATCCCCAATTAATTATGATCCAATATTGGTTCTTCCTTCCATAATAGTGACTTCTTGATAATGAATTATTTTCGTGCATTTACAAAAATTTTAGCCCTTTTCAATTATAAAAGGGTTACTCTTCTCATCATATTCCCTCACACCACCGAAACCAATTTTCATCCTAAAATATACCTAGCACTGTAATAATTTTTTTTACACACCTTTATGCTGTTTTTTAATTTTCAAAAGAAAATGCATAAATGGATTATCCCTCTTTCAAAAAGAGATAATCAAAAAAGTCACATTTAAATTTCAAACTACACCTTTCTCATTTCAATTTCCTTATGTGAAACTATTCTTCCAAGAATTTACATAAATATTATTAATATGGTAAAAAATTAATTGTTATAATGGTATGATATTATAATTATAATAAAATCATTAACACCCTCTCATTTCCTAGTTAATAAAAATGAAAACGTGAATCGTTCGGGGGTTTGGACTACCTTCTCTACAAATTAACATGTTTGGTTTCCATCATCACCTTACTTGGAAAATTAAATAATGTAATTGAATATATAATAATGATATTTATGACATATTTATGGTCATTAAATCACAATATATATTATTCAACTCTCTTATCTTACAGAGATGATATTGTTATACTTGTGTACATTGAGGCTACACCTTCAAAATTTGGTGTACTTTACTATTACTTACTATTTATCATTGGTGTTTATAGAAATGATAATAAATAATAAATATAATTTTAATTTAATTAAAATGGTTTTATTAATAAAATTTAATAATTTAGGGATAATAAGAATGATAAAATATCATTATAAAATTATTCCTCTTAAACAAGTGAACTAAGAAAGAAATACAATTTCTTTATTCTAAAGATTAATTTTGTATTCACCATGTAATCTCATGCATATTTCTATCTATGATATATCAAAAAAAAATAATATATTTTTTTTCATATTGTTATAATTATATTGAAATTTAATCACAACATAATAATCCCTTATTCATTCTCTGTATTTTATGGTCCGTTTGACCAACTACTTGAACAATTATTTGAAATTATATCATATATGGCTCTAAAGATGAAAATGAAATTAAAAAATGATATAAATATTCAAATAATTATTTGGTTATTGGACTGGAATGGTTGCATAAATTTTAATTTAAATTTTTATGGAAACACCATTCATTCGTTAGGAAAATAACTAATGTTTATTTATTGTTGATTTATTATTCAGAGAAAAACAATGAAAAACACATCAATGGAAATGGAAATATTATATATTATTATAAATAATACATTATAATAACATTAGTGATTATTTAATTATAACCATTTGATGTCGAATAAAAACCAAAAATGCTCCAATGAGACTACTTTAAAAAGTCAAATCTATAAACACCCATTATAAAAATATAGGTAATATCAATCTAATATAAATATAGATAAATATTATAAAAAATATTATGCTATGTTTATTTTATGAATATATATTTTAAATTAAATATTGAAATATTTATGTCTTTTATATAGGATCATATTATTCATTCCACTGTATATCAAATAATGTTAGGGGGTTTATTTTTTATTATGACCATTATCCAAAGATACCCACTCTTGGCTCACAATGAAGGATGATAAATAATGACCACCCGAGTCAGAAATCCAGTAAGAGCTAACATGGTGAAAAGCATCGATGATATAAAAACATCTACTCTAGAATGCATTTTCCACTATAAAAAAATGTTAGGGAGATCAGATAAAAATAAAAATGACACACTAGATGATAATATAAAATTAAATCCCATACTAGTGAACAAATAATGAATAAGGATAACATATACAAATTATATTCTCTAAATAAATACCAAAAGACAAGTCTTATTGAAAAAACTAAATAGTTTCTCAAAACCCAATCAAACAATATCTTCATCCTTCCTCATAGTCCTACAGAAAAATTGAAGTACAGTTTATAGATGTAGGGTCATAATAAAAAGTAGACATAGTATGCTGATAACCAATGTCTTATGTTAACTTATGAAAATAATATAATAATATTTTAGTAGAAAAAAACAAAACTCAAAATCACCTAAAATGTTCATATATTGTATCTGAGCTTCACTTTGGCTCTCACAATACAACACATACAATTTAGTAACATATTATCCAGAATAAAAAATGAATTCACACTACTAATTCTTGCTCTCTTATTTTCCACTATCATGACCCCATATCCAATGACTTATGCTCCCAGAACATCCATAAAATATTTAATCACATACCAGCCATCTAAGATGTGGGTCAAGAAGAATCCATACTCACCAAAGCATAAAAAATTATAGAATTTAGTTCTTCAATTATGAATCACCACAACACATCTGGCCTCAAGACACATGGGATGACACATCACGTCTCAACCCATTACAACTGGGCCATCACACCACATCTCATCACTTTATCGGGATAGTATGGAATCATAAATTTGACGGACATAAACCACATTCTTTACTCTAACAATTCATGACCCCCACCACAAATAACATATCATCACAACCTCGATAGATAAATCCTAAGTCAAAGACTCCTAGGCCACCAATAGTAAATGAATATAGGAGAAGATAGGGTATTTAGCTATACATATTACCGAAAATATTTTTGTGAGATGAAATACCCAGAATAGAAAACCATTTACATTTGGTAATGTTCTAGTTATAATATAGGGTGAGTATATAAATAATATAAATGAAATGATATATATATATAACACAATTCATAACCTGTGAGTTCACAACAACCACATAATTATACACTACATTATCCCAACTACACGAGATGTAAATCATCATTGTCTCTTCCAAAACTATATGCACCATGATACAAAACCACCACAAAATTCACAAACTCCCACTTTCAATTACATGTTCCACTATTTTCATATTAAAAATGTTTAAACTAACAACAATTTACTAATATATTTCATTTAAAATTGTACATAACGTTAATTATTCAAATAAATTATGAAAAACACCACCCACTAATTCCAATACAAAAGTAGTCATTTACAAACACATTTTATTTCAAATTATAATCTATTACAGGGATAAGAATAAAAAATAGAACAACTACACCATAAAAAAAACTCAAAAAACATACTATAACCATCACCACAACCCCAAATCATCCAATACATCTTATTACAACAACCATATATCAAAACCACCACACCAAAATAACTGCACTACACAACCACCACAATATTCCCCATATCTCGCATCAAACATTAGAACAAACAAAAAAACATCCCAGTCCAATAGAACAGATGACACATCACATCCCTACTTTTTCGTTGCATAACTAGTCATTAATATCACTAAACTACATCACAAATCATAGAAGGCAGTTCAATATTACATTCCAGAATGAAAAAAATAGATCCCAACATCAAAATTTTATTTAATCCTTTTCATCACATTTCATTTTTATTTTTCATGGGTATTATCATATAAAGAAAATTTAAATGGGAAACTAATTTATTTTAAATATATACATTCATAGACGTTTATTTATGGTACTTTCAAACAGAAACACTACATGGGTGATCAAAACATAACATCTTGTGTAAAAATAATGATCCCCATAGCCATGATTTTCTAAACTAGAAAAGATATAATAAACTCATTAAAAATTAAGTAAAAAGTAGTATAATATATTATTTCCACTCATCCCAATAAATTTAATATTAATCTAATTTATTATAGTATTATGTCGACCCTTTTCAATCCTCCAAATGGAAATAAAAAACATGAAATTCCCAGATATAAAATTAAAATAATAAGATAAAAAGGATCCCTTTCCATGAATAACGATACTTTATTTGAGAAAGACCATTTGGAAAGGGAGATTCACCCTTGAAACCACAACCACTCTAGGAAACCCTAGATATACCTGATATACATTAACAAAACATAAAAATAATCTCTAAACTCCCCACAAAACAATGAAAAATCACTACAGTAATATCCCATGAAAATAATTAAAGGAAACAGGAATGAAAGGACAATAACTTAGTTATTATTTCAATGATAATCCATCCAAACCTAGGGATCAATGTAGGGAGAAAATAGTGGGATTTACCTATAAATACATTTATGTTTCACTAAAATAAGAGGGAAAACATCCAAATTTTACGATTTGTTTGAATAATTTGTTTATAAATTGGTTGGATTTTTTTTAATTCACATCATGAATTTCATATTAAAATCATGAAGTATATGGTGTATGTGAAATATTATATATGAATAAATCATTGGATATCAATTAAAAAACATTCTAACATCTGTTGAAATTCATCGTGCCTCAGCTAGGAATATTTCATATCATGAATTCCCACTCCATATAGAATTACTCAACTACATACAATGTGTGAATTATATAGTCTATCATAATTTGAATCAATAAATTATGACATGAATATAGATCACATAATGACCCACACAATGTAGTAGTCTCTATTCACCTAATCAAATGGACTGTGTTTCGGCCTCCTCTGAACACCACTAAATATTTGAACTAGAAAAATAACATACCAAAAAAAATAAACTATTACTTTAGATACCACTAATGTGATTATCATCCCGGAGGATTAAAACATAGCATAAAATTAAATAATGTGTTATAACTACCATCTAGTGTGATACCACTCAAGGATATCATTACCCAATAATTCTACCACCAACCAATCAAGTCACACCAAAACACCAAATAACACCTCCCACAACAAAATCACCATATCTTGAGCCACAACACCACATGACCTCACTCAAATCACATGACACAACATGTTTTACATATCCATCCACACATACTAATCAACCTCAACATGTCCCAATGAAAATAAGTCCACATAAACAACACAACATAGATCTATACACACAAATCAAGGAAATAAACATCCCACATAATTATATTTTCCTTTTTCGGTGGCATTGAGTCATCCAATTTTTTTTCAAAAGATGTAAAATTTTGAAATGTATCAATTAATAAAGGGTTTTACACTCCTTACTTTATTGATGGATTAGAATACATCCCATTTCTGATGTATAAAATCACATAATGTATTATGATATGAAATTCACATCATCAATGAAAAACATTGAATGGAAAAAATGAAAACATTACCGGTAGGGGGCATACATATATATATATATATCTAACTCTAATTTAAACTACGTCACAACACCATACATAAACACCAAATGAACAAATAGAATTATTAATTCACACACTACCATATCTTCATGATCCTAGATCTCTACTAGGAACACCACGATCGTCACATGTTCCTCAATATCTAATATGTCCCACTAATTTAAATGGTAATCATCATGTAAATATTATAAAAAATGGATTACATGGAAGGAATAATTTATCCTATCCAACTGATACGATATCATGAAATCACAGTATGAAATCTAAAAGGGCCTAAAAATTGAGGAGAAAGAATACTCCCCTTCCAAACTATTAATACCCCATCAAGGAGAGACTCTCAAGAACATGTGGCATCTAACCACAAGATCACATATGGTCAACATAGTCCTTTTTCGGGCCATACACATCCCTCACCCAATCCTAGAACATGTTGACACTCTCAGTGATGTTGTGGACTACATAAAGGCCATGAAAAATAAGCTAATAATCCTCCTTCAATAATAATATATAATAATAAAAATACATATTCAAATCATCAAACATAACCATTATATTTGATAAGTGATATCTTTTGTTTCATAAAAACTAAACCAGAGTTGTGTTACTTTCCCATTATCTTACTAAGTCTATGATTTAAGCTCTCATGATTTACTATCAATTATGAATTTTCTGCATTTTCATTCCATCCATATAAGTCTAGAAACATGTTTTAAGGCTCAAACATGGGCTAAAATCATGATAAAACCCATTATATAACATTGTGGTAAAACAAGGATCACGATCAAGGATTATGTCAAATGATACCTCATGCATCCGAACCTCATAATTCACATACCATATCACTAAAACATCTAATAATTTCAACTAACAAATCACCAAAGAATGAGTTAACGTCATCGGTTGGATCACTATAAACTAAACTACAACACATCCTCCTTCACATTGGGGTAAAGAAATAATGGAATCCATCAATATTACCTATAATTATATCTCATATAAATCATATGACTACAAAAAACCACATAAAAATGGGGCAATGCATTCATATAATGGAAAACTAGACACTTAAAACAAAAGACTTCCACTAGTCATTTCTTCCCCAACCACCAATGTTATCACCACAACCAACGATCAATCTTATACAAACAAGGATTAAATACTAAATGTGATATATGAAACTCTTGAATAACCCCCTCACACATTTCAAATATAATAAGAATACTCACCTAATGTAATATATTCTTCAACACATCCATTGATCATCCCTATGGTGCATAACCAAGAACAACTTGATAACACATCTTCTCTTCCTCTAAGCCTCACCACCGGGTCACCTTCACCTGTTTCATCACGTATTACTACAAATTAATATAAAATATAAAAACTATGTCACTTCATTCCTATACATCATAAATAATCAAATAAAAATACTCCATCACAATCCAAACATCCACAAAATCTTCAGCCACATATCTACAGGACTTCCACCTCAATACATTAGTGAAAAAATTCCCCTTTATAGGGGTTTAAAATATCCAAAATTTTATCTAGAGAGAGTATCTAGTCCTTTAATATATACATTAAAATATAATATATTGAATATATGTTTGAGATACTTATAACTCGTTAAGCCCATAAAATCACTCACTGATGATGTAATTCCCCACATATTCTACATAAACCCAATGACTACCAGTTCTATATCATCTGTGGTGTAGGTAATATTATGGTTCAATAACTACTTAGTTCAAAAGGTGATCACCATTAAATTTAACATAAAATTAAATCCCAATCATATATGGAAGGCATCATAGATAACATATATCATTATTCCCACCTATGATTGCCAAAACACTGGACTAATAATCATCTTCTCCATAAAATAATCAAAAATTTCCTAACAAAAAATAGTTCACATTAAGTATTAATTATTTCTTCTAATAGTAATTACTGGGTATGAGACCTAAGAAAAATATGAAAAAAAATCATCCATGATAACTACTCATAACAATGAAACTGTAATACTATGCCACATTCTCATGTAGAGATTAGGAAACAACTAAATTAATCTATTATGGTTTTATGACCACATCCTACCGGTACAACACATTTTAAAGTAAATACAATTCTAATGTTCATAACATACACTTTTGAACATACAATAGATTTGGTGGTTTTGAAGGAAATTTCTAAAAACTCTATGATGATCGATATAATCATCCTCTAAAATTGAGTATCATGATATCATATATGAACATGATATGGAATTGGGCTAATAAATCGAGGATCATCAAGTTCAGGAGCCCCGTGAACACACCTAGAACATTCATGACAATACTAAAAATGATATAAATCATGGGGTTCTCATACATATATATGAAGGATACTTCATGATATATTCTCAATTACTAATTATTTTTTATATTTCATCCATATATAAATAATTGATTATCAACTAGATACTCTCAACTTGTTTAATAGATCACAGTTCCTCGTAATGGGGTAACGATTCTTGATCATCACCTTATTAAACATTTGATTGTATATAAACAAAATGGTACTTACAATATTATAACAACCTATTTCTGACATATATGAATATTACATCATTTTAGATGAATCTTCTGTAATTTTAAAAAATATATTCTCGAGGAATGTAATAGTTTAAGGTTTTTGGAAACATAGAAACAAAATCTTATATCCTGGTGAATTATCTTAAACATATATCATAAATATGTCCACCAATAGTTTTCTCACTAAATCTTTTTTTCATAATCTAGAGAAAGGAAACATAAATGGGGCTGATGTCAAATTCTCAATAAGGGAAAACAAATGTAGACATTAAAGTATAACCATGATAATAAGGGTATGAGAACACATCCATAAAAGGTATAAGATTATACCCTGAATTTCAATGTTTATAATAGAGATCATAGATTAAAAATTTATAGTTTATAGGAAATGAATCAAAACTAAATAAACTGCATTGACCATGAATTCATAACATATGAATAAGACAAGGAATTAATTAAATACATAAAAATATACATATTTCTATAGTTTCCAAGGAATCAATGCCAAGACCATCATAGTGGACAATGTTATTGAATGAAATGGGTGGAAAACCATTCCAACCATGTGTTACATAGCCTAATAAACCCTCATTCCATCACTTTATAACAAAAACCATGTAAACCCTATTTCCATCCATGTATTACAGAACTAAGTAATCCCTCGATCTTGCCCTGTATTACTAAACCATGTGAACCCTCATTCAAAACCAATATTACTAAACTAAGTAAACCCTCATTCAATCCCATTATTATTGAATCATGTAATCCCACATTCCATCCCTGTATTAATAAACCATGTAAACACTCATTCCAAACTTATCTATCTCAAGATATTTAAATTTCTACTCAATGGATGGAGGGATATATAGGTCCCACCCATCACATAATGAAATCATTCAAACTTGTGCCGCAAAATCTTATATAAACATATCCTAACACATGAAATGAAATTTGTTTCATAAAAATGTAAACATATCCTAACTCATGGAAGGAGATAGGTTACATAATAATTTCATCTTAATCATAACACTTGAAATGAAGGGGGTCTCAAAAGTATATAATCCTTGAAATAGAAATTGGTTTAATAGTCATATTAAAAATGAATAAGGAATGGGATTCATAATTATCATGTAATTAAGCATAAAACATTTAATGAAAGGATATTATTGAACCATTGTATCATTTAATAGAAAGAAATGAATAAAAACAATATATTTTCTCTTATATGGAATAGAACATTGAAATTTAACCTAAACCCATTTCTTGAGGAAAATATCATTTCTTGGTTGAAAATTGTTTTTTAATACATAAAACCATTAGGAAAATTTTACATAAAATATATCATGAAAATATATAAATAAAACATGAAATAATTTTGAAAAACATCATCTTTGAATGAATTTAAAATAATCTCCAAAATATTTTGAAAACATTTTTCATTGAAATTACATTGAAAAAGATCATAGAAACATGAATTCTTTTCTGAAAATAATATCATTGAAAATTATTTATAAACTTATAAAGAACTATTGAAATAGTTTTGGAAGTAATATTTCATGAAAACAAAAAATATAATCTTCAAAACATTTTGAAAACCATTTTATTTACTGCATTTTTAAAACATGTAAGTAAGGCATAAAAAAATTATGAAATTTTTTTCATAATAACTTATAATAGAATATTGAAACATATTGAAACCAATTTTCATTTGAAATTACTTTTAAAAATATATTTTAATAATGATTAATCATTTTAACAATGCAAAGGTATCCTTGATGAAATAATGGTGGGTAAATCTATATATATAATATGAGTTAAAATGAATATTCCTTTTGCACAGTAAAAAGGACCGAAAATTGAAATATCCATAAATAGACCATAAGATTCCATTTATGTGATTGGTAAGAGAAAAAAATGTAAAATTTTATTTTATATATTATATGGGAGTGGTTCAATATTCTTGGAAAAAGCTTTTTAGGAAACATATATTTCATATTGAATAGAGGGAAAACTAAGCTTTTTGGAAAACATATTCTTAAGTATCATATATAAAAAAGTGTTGAAAATGGTACCAATACATGATTAAAACATAAAATAATAGTGGATAATGAGGCTCATGAATATTCTTGTGATATATATGCTAAAACATCATAAATAGAATAATAATCAGACAAAATCACTAAAAACAATTAGATTGTGTTAATAAACTATAATAAATTTGTATCTTTGGATCATGCTCCCCATATAAGTAATGGAAATGACATGAAGCATAGAATATCATATAAATATTTTGAGTGATGATATTTCATGTAAAATATATTTATATTATCCTCGAAATATTTCTGAAGTATATAACAAAATATGAGTCTCAATGAAGTAAAATTGAGACAAAACATTTTAACTCATAAGGTATCATTTGAAACATAAAACCCTAGAAGAAGGATCATCAAATGGGAATTTAAACACCAATAAATTTACATACACTATAAAATTAATACAATAAGAGAATGTACATACAATACAAAAATTTAATGATTGTATAACATATCTTTTATATCACAGAAGTTAAAGGTTAGATGATATACCCATTCTTTGTGTATTAACTCTCTTTGTACTCATACAAGCTTCCTGTATAATAAAATTATGTTTATTAGAAATATTTTTTAAAGAATTATATTCATATTTATAACAGTATATTTGTTTTTATTATATCCTTATATTACCTTCTTGTTAAGGATCATATTTTATGGTTTCACATTTTGTGATATTCTCTTTGTTCGTTGCTTGTTTCATAATTTGTTATATCATTGATCCTTATACATATATCATGATTCATGAATATATAAAATGATCAGATATCAGTAATATATAGAAAAGGTATATTATAATAATATATTTCATTATTAATTACGTAATTTAATGTATAGTTCCTCGAGATGGAAAGTCATTTGTACGCATGAACATTGATTTTGTATTTATGGTCTTATTTATTGAAAATAAGTAAATTACATATATATATATATATGTATATATATAATTATTATATTATCATTAATATATCTTATATATCTTATATATATTTTATATCATATAATATCATTAAACCCATCATTAATACATTATATGTGGTGTGTGAAAGAATCACATCTCTTTGAGGGGGTGATAGTCTGTACTTCCTCAAATGAGGATTTCTTATTAACACAAAATGGGAGGTAAAAAGATATGTGTTTTGAAAAGAAATAATTAATCTTAAATGCATAATAAATAAAATATATTACATATATAAATATAGTTTTCATCGTACCGACCACCATGATTTGTGGTAATGGAGAAATGAACAATCAATGTTTTGTGAGGCAGTAGTTTGATGTACATATAAACATAATTTTCAACATCAATTATATGGATGTCTGAGTATGTCTATGTAATACCATTTAGTTTAAAACAACATTGTTTATTTAGGATTATGGTGCTTTCGCACTCTAATGTATTAAATAGAGTGTAGGGTTGTAGAAGGAAAATAAATGAAAGGAGCCTGAGAGTGAAAATTACCACTTAATCAGGTATCTCTTTTTGGTTTTTTCCATAAAGCGTACTTAAGAGGGTTTCTGAAAAAAGGGAGGCTTTAATGTATATTTTAGTATGGTTTCATGTCAAATTTGGCATGTATTTTGAGAACATAATAGGATTGAGAGTTGGTTGGGAGGGGTAGAGTGCCTGCAATTTTATTTTCATCCATGGGGGGTGTCACTTCTATAAATACAAAATTGTATCCAATAATTTGTGGTATTTAATAACAAAAATTCTACCAAAATGGGGAAATAATTGAGTCAAAGAGATTCATGTCTGTGATAAACCATATCCTCAAAATATATGTGCATTGTTCTTATTTGGTTTCATAACATCCACGATTCTATAATTTTATCATTTTTGTTTGTATTAATGAATCTTTTTTTCTAATAAAATTAATTTAAACAAAAAGGGTAATTTAAATTCAGATTTATGATAAAATATAAATAAACTGAATTAATCACATTATATTTATTTTATATGTCTAAAATACCTTTTTTTATAAATTAATTTTAAAACAATCTCAAGTGACACGCTAAAATGCTGCTAGAACTCAAACCATCATAAGAACGAATTTTCATAATATGGATAAATATGTTATTTATAAAAGTATAATTATTACATTAATATAACATACATAATTTATATTAACACTTAAAAATAATTAGGAAGAATATTTTTTTAAAATTTTAATAATTTTTTAAAAAATAATTTATATTAAAATAACTATAATGTCAATTTTGTCATTATTTAATAAATTATAATCTTCACATATCAATAAAATATTAGAATTAAAATATTTTAGGTTTCCTGGTGTTTAACATGATAAATTAATCTACAAAAATAAATAAATAGAACAATTTATTCAATTAACATCACTATTAATATTTATAGTATCATATATTTTAGTTAATTTTTATCTAAATAATCATTATATTGACTTCTCTTAATATTTTTATGTCCCTGAAAAATTTCAGAAATTTATTTCATAATTATTATTAAAACATTAACACATATATTTTTTATAATTATATATAAAAAATATGATGTTCTGGCCATATAACAATGTTTTATAAATGTTAATGTTAAGGAGATTCTACTTTTTGTTTTTTCCCTTACATATCTCTTTTATAGGAAACATCAATTAAAAAATATCCCAATAATCTATATTTGTCAAATAAAATGGAGAAACTATAAAATTCTAGAAACCAATGGATTTTATAAAATATACCAAGTCATTTTGGAGCGTAATATTATGGTTTAGTACATTATTAAGCTTAATCATGCCATAATCACCGTAATTATTTTTAATCACATTCACTAATCATTTTGGTCAAAAAATAATCTTTGTATTATTAGACAAAAAATATCTTACTAATTTCATCTGTGAATGTTATATTTTCCAAATTCTAATCATATATGTGGGAAAATTATTTTTAATGCTAATCCTGCAGACAATGTGAGATAACATGGTTTTATATTAGAAAACATTCAAATGACTGTTAAATTTTTATATTCAGTTTGAAAGTTAACATCATTATAATGAACATAATTGAATAAATACATGTATATTTGATCTAATTATAATGTAAAAAGAATATAAAATATAATATAAAATTCACAACTATTTAAACAAAAATGATGTTTTTAACTAAATTGTAGTAATTTCCATTAATCCCCAAAAATGATGTTTCTCAGAAAAATCACAAAAATTCATAATAAGATAAATAAAACATTTTGGTTTCAATAATAATTTTTATTTTATCAAATTATATTCTAAAAGTGTCTGAAATTACACTAATTAGTTAATGTATTTTATTCGAGAAAATGATTTTTTTAAACATGAAAAGGACTTTACCAAAAATAATATCCTTTATTATCAATATGTTTTATAAAAAAATTATAAAAATATCTAAAAAGTAGTTATTAATGTTTATATAACAATGATAAATTGTTAGGTTATAGTTATCTCATTCAATTAATTATGTATATATAAAAAGAGGTTTTGTAGAAAATTTGTGTTGCAAGCATCGTATGATGAGTCTGTGTCGCTTGTAGTGTAATCCAATTTGGTAATGCATTTCAAAGGAATGTGGGTCATAGTGTTTGTAATATATTTATATATAGATAACTACTTCCCATGTAATTTGAAATGATGAATATTTAAAAAATAATTTAATTCAAAAAAGAAAATTATTTCTCAAAATCTTAGGGTGTTACACGCAACATTGTTTATGAAAACACTATGGCACCCCACTGTGAAAAAATGGTCAGGATGAAAACACTCTATATCAAGTAATAAAAATTAACAATAAAATCATACCACTACAAATTATCTATTCCATAGGGATCTATATAATTCAAATATTATACAAATTGTAATTTTATCACAAAATCGAGATTGATTCGATGGGGTTATTTAATAACCTTATCCTTAAAGACATCCACAAACTCCTCAAAAACATTGTGAAAATCCCATGCAGGAAATTCTATGATAACTAGGATAACTGATTAAAGGATGGTATACTTTCTATCCTCCCATCTCTTAAACATTCAAGACAATGAACACAACTCAATAGCCCTTCACATAAAAAAGCAAGGATTCCTCAAGGAATATTCAATAAAAATGTGTAGGTGATTTAATTATTATATGATAATGATAACGTTGTATGGTTATATATGTTTCTTGAAGAAATATTTCATGGACACGTGTTTGTCCATCACCATTCTATATCATTGTAACACATTAATCAATAAATCCCAAACAATAAATATTGTAGCCAAAATAAGGGGCACTATAACCCTACCCAAATCTAGTACCAAATTAAAAATCGATTCATGTTGATAAAGGAGTTTAATGATAATGAATCAAATAAGAAGAAACATATAATATATGATAAAATAATTTTACTTTGAATGACCTCTAGTCTTACTAGAACTACAACCCCTAAGTATTGAATATAACCTTGCGTGGATCCTCTAAATCTATGCCATTAACCTCTATGTCCGGCCTCTAGCCTATGTCCCCATCGAAAAGGAAAATCATGAAGATTTTGAATTCTAAAACAACATATTATTTTATGATTGAAAAGAGTATTAGATCCTAACTATGGAATATTCTATCTAGGTTACATATTCTTCTTCAAAATATGGTCATTACCACCCAACTGAAATTATCCTCCATGAGTGGTTAGAGAGTGATATCAATAGTGAAAATACCCATTATGGACATAAAAAAAATTAAATCCATTTCTAGGTGCTCATAATCCCCTTAACCCTGATGTATGTTAAAATGTATTCGAGGATGGTCTCCCACTAGTGGAAACTGTGACTGCCAAAATGCTTGCGACTAACTACCTAATGAACTACTACTTAAGGCACCCTTATTGGCACTATCTCAAAGATAGAATCTTATAAAAATAATCCACGCAATAACTAATTTTTCTACTACATCACATGTTACATATAAATCGTTCTTAGGGGTACAATAATACTGGTCACGGGGCATATATCCTCCTCCATATTACACACTTATGGACTCATCATATAGAAAAAGGTAAGTGAATATTAAAAAAGTTCATTAATATTTGTCCTATGCTTGTTCACACTCAAGATCCCTAGTATAATGAAGCATTGTCTTTATTACTTAAATAATTAGCTACAATATTTCATTTTTTTATGGTAATGAATTATGAAGCAATATTATTTTATCTAGTCAAGAATTATCCTTAATATATTTTTAAATATTTTGAGAGAATTTTTAATTCATGCTTTTATGATTAGAATATTGTTCATAATTTTCTTTATATAATTGATTTATATAAATTTTAAATGAAAAATCTACAACTGAAAATTCCAAATAATTTTTAGAATAATTATTCTCATGAAAATGTTAGAAGCATTAGTCATATGATATTACATAATCATCATGTATTTAAAAAAACACATTCTATCATACGAGGCATTGTTATAGAAAACAATGTAACTATTTATGGATAAATGGGCAAAAAATAGTACATCCACTAATCATTGTTTTAATTTTTTTGAATAATTAATTGTATTCCAATTTCAAAATTATCATAACTCATTTTCATGTTAAAGTACATATTGGTGTTGATATCATTGTAAATTTTTTAACAAACCATGGGTAATAGACTACTAATCAAACAAAATAGGGAATCTCAGTATCATTTTTAGGTCATGGTAATTCATGAACCACTATGGTTTTAGATGGATGAATATTTCTTGCATATTTAGTAATGATATATCCCTAGGATAAAATATATTGTAAGAAATAATTACATTTAATTAATTTTCCTTGTAAATAATTTTTCACAATGTTTTAAAGAACAATCTATAAAAAAATTTCAAATCCTATAACATTTAAAATTCAAAAAAATCATTACTAAACACCACAAAAAATTTATAAAAAAAGTTATGGAATACATTATTCATAAGATCCATAAATAAAACTAGGTAATTCATCAACCCAAACATATTATCAAAATAAACACATAATTACTATACCACATATTAAACTTTTTCATATGGATTTAATTATACATCACCTTCAATTAATGGTACCAAGACCTCGTATCAACCATTAAAATATATTCATCTCCCATAGGATTGAAAAAAATCAACAAATTCTAGAAAGTAATACATATTATTAAAATTAATTTTATTCAATGATTAATAACCAATAAAAGGCTACATGGATACATCATTCCATTTAATAAATTAAATTTGATCACTTCATGTTGAACTTCTCAGAAGTGTTACAAACATATAAATAAATTCATATAACAACTATTTAAATTCTAGAAGATATTGTTGATCCATTTGGGAAGGGCTTTATGAAATTGAAATAGATTAATGCACTAAGTCAATAGTAAATTGAAATTCCAAATCAGTTATAATAATCACCAATCATCAGGAAAATAATATAGAAAATTTTAATACTGACACATGTGTAATCTAAATAGTTTTATAAATTTAAATAATATAAGAACGATTACATTCATTGCCATATTTTAAAATTTTATCATCTTATTTATATGTTATGAAAAGAATGAATATGTTATTATATAAAAAGGGTATCTCATTTCAAAAAACAACATCCTTTTATTTTCAATATATATAGGAAATGTAAATTGAAATCCAATTCATGCCAGTAATAACATAAAATATAATGTAATAGAAAAAATTATTCTTAGGGTAAATCCACCCATCGATGGTAACATTATTTTATTCGTAAAATATTACTTCCATAATACTACACATGTCTTTTTTACTAAATGTATTGACGTCATTTTTTGTGGTGAAGCTTTTTACATGAATATTTAAATTAAATAAAGAATTTTTTATCCACTAAAATAAAAATTAAATTAGAATAATATAAATAAAAAACAATTATACATGTAATCATTTTATTTTATTACCCAAAATCATCTATTGTAATTTAAATGTATTTCGACACACTATTCAGCATATAGTCTTGCTTCTCCAAACAAGTCAAGAAATTTTTCATATATGCATATGATTAATGACCCATTACATTAGATTTAAAACTATTTACTTCATGTTCATCAATATTTATCGTAAAACTAAAAAGAACTTTTTTCCTACTATCATTATTCATATTTTAAAATATACCACATCAAACCGCCCAATATTTAATATGAAATCCCAATATTATTTTTACCAAAATTATCAGAAACCTAAAACAAGATATTTGTACCTCAATATTTATTTTATGGTTTATTGACATTTTCTAACCACCAAGGCGCCTTCTTTTTTCATTTCATAGGAAAAATTATAATTACTATTATATGTTTCTACTATATTAACATATAAACCATGTTTTATATTTTTTTAAATACTAAAGAGTCGTATTTTTTCAGAATTAATCCTTAGTAGAAATCAATCATTTTAATATCAATGTACGAGATTAAAAAAATTACTATACTTTTTTGATCAAGTGAAAAAAAAAAATTAACGTGGGAAAATAGAATATTCATCCAGTTTCCTCAATTATAAGAATATATTTCCCATACTATGTTGAAGAAAAATTAAAAATAACTACTCAAGGAAATGATTCCTTAATATATGAAGACAATATATTATCCTTCTCTAATATTATTAATAATTAATCACCATTTTCCAGATTCATAATCCAAATGGTAAATTAAAGGATTTAGGTTTTGGTGATATGAAAATCCCATGAAATAAATTCTCTTTTATAGAGCATTAATATATCGCTCAGCTACAATTATGTTAGAGTATCCACAGAATAATAGTGTGTGTTACCTCATTAAGGTATACACTATTTACATGTTCATCAATGGTATAAATGGTTACTATCTAGAAAATATACTTCCACAATTTTAATTATCTACTAATAGAGAATTCATTGAAACATCAAACTCAATTCGAATTGAAAATAATCCTTGTTTCTGATTTTGATGAATATTTTTCTTTGGAGTATTACTTATTACACTTAACTATTTCTTCCATAAAAAACAATTTTAAAAAGAAATTGTTAAGCATAATAAACATGTTAATACTTTAATTTTACCTCATGATAACCATAAATATGAATATATTGTGAGTACATAGTTACATTATCATGATAACTAAAATTTTCTAAAGATTTACTATATTAGCAATAAAAAGGACATAGATATAATATTTTATAATAATGGGATTGATTTTATGAATTAATTATCCCTCATTTTGAGGATATTTATCGTTAATAGATTGATAAAAAAATTTATTCACACATACATTAAAAAATATTACATCACAACGTGGACACATAAACTCAACATCCATTTTTATCACAATAAAAAACATTTAAGATATTACAAATTTACCTTTTAGGAATTTACTTCACCATTTTCATGTTGACCTTATACACATCCAAATCAATACATTAAAACAATATAATAATATGAATATGTTGGATGTGAACTAAACTAATATAATGGTACAAATAAGAATAATTAATGATACTCTATATTCTATTAAAAACTCATATTTTTTTATTTTACAAAATAAAAATTCAATTAAAAATAAACTTGTTCATGGCTAATATATCAAATTCTTAGACCAAATATTTTTATTGAGAAATGAAAATAAAATATTTGATGAAAAGTAAGAATCAAAAATGTTTATGTTAAAACATGAAAAAAAAACATCAAGAAATCTTCAAAAAAAGTATTTATCTGTTTCTTGATATGTATCATTATCATCCATTTAACATTATGATCATTATCATTCATTGTAAAATTAAAATATTTATATGAAAATTCTTAAAAAAGAATAGGCAAATCATGCTGGTTATGTGAGACATCAATTTCTTGTCACTATTACAATAAATCAATCCAATGGATTATATTACCCATTTAATTTTTATAATATCATAGGAAAAACCTAACCATGTTTATCTATCCTTTTAACTAATTAATTGAAGAGCTATATTGGGATCACCGATTATCTATATCTATTTCAGTTCACCCGTAATTATGATATATATCAGGCTCACCAGTAATAATAATCAATTAATAATAATAATAAAACAATTATAACCCATTAAGGGGTTAATATTAATCATTTCACAAATAAATAAATTCATCACACCCATATGAAAGGTATGTATGGATAAAAAAATATCAGATCCTATTATATCAATTTTTAAAAATTCCCATAAAAAATGGAATTAGGAATCTTCCATTAAATAATCATATATTATAATGGATTCCAAACATAAAATAAATATTATGGTGGTTGTAAAACAATTGATTTTATATACACAAAAATGGAACATTATTTATTTAAACTTACCAAAACATCCCACATAAAATACATATAAAGATTATTTTTGGAAAACATTGAATGAAATAAAGAAAATTAAAAAAGATCACATTATAATTAATTTATATTCCTATAAATACAAATATAAATTTATTATAATAATATAGACCAAAAAAATAATTTATCAAATGTGTATTGGAAAAATAAAAAATTAGTTTTTAAGGTATACTATTCTTTAACTCAAGTTTGACTCATAACATATATTATTTATCTCATTTATAATAAAAAAATTTCAATTTTATAATTCCATAAAAATGATATTCATAATAATAAATTGTAAAAACACTTTTGTTTTATTTCAATGATATATTTAATCACTCAATCATCTAAATAAAATTTGGGTGTTTAAATAATTTTCAAAAAATAGGTCGTAAATACAATTAATAAGGTGACTATAGTCATAGAAAGAAGTCCTTAAAATATATAACAAAAATAATAATATATTTAAAAGTATAAAAATTTTAAAAAAAATATAAAAAAATCATTAGTAATGATTATAAAAATGATTTAAGATACAATCACATATATATTAGGTTATGCGTGCTCATTATTGGATTTTTTTCAAAGAGAATAATATAATGAGTGTATGTATTAGTTTATCTTTATTGAATTATAATGACATAAAAAATATCAGATTCAATATTTAGATAGACTATTATATAGTATCTATGTGATGTGGTTATGAAAAAAAATCATAACACTTCCGGAAGGTGGTAATCCACACAAATTCACATATGTTGTTATCATTTTTCAAAGGAAAAAATGATTGAAATTAGATAATATATAATTATTTAGTTATATTAAAAATTAATTAATATATATATTACATCAGTATAACCATATTTTATATGAAGTGATAGAAAATTAATTACATCATTTTTCATGGAAATAGTCTACTGTAGATAAAAATTATGGTTGTGTTTCCCATTTGTTGGATGAAAGGGATTGATTTTGGTTATTCCATTAATATAAAAAATAAGTATATGGAAAATATTAATTCAATTATTTAATTATTTTTTTTTATTTTTATAGTTATTATAATTAATAATAAAATGAAAAATATTTGAAAATGAAATACCAATTTTTTTGGTAAACCTCTTAAGAATTATAAATAAAATATTCCTAGGATGGTTTAATGAAAAAAATGGGACTATAGTAAATGTATTATGATATATGTAAGATATTTTTTTAGTGATAAGTCAAAAAAATAGGGTAGTTGTGTGGAGAAAGTGAATACGGGTTGTCCATTTATAGAGGTGGGGGAGAGGAAAACCATGGAGTTTTTAACGTTATTAAAATATATTAATGTTTTAGAAAAAAAATTGTTTTAAAATAGATAATTTTATAACATTAGATGATATGGTGTACCAATATAAAATTAAAATTTTATTCATACATGTTTCTAAGCCATTTAAACCATTATCAATTAATTTTATCCCCCTTGGTAAAATTTTTTTTACCTTACCTATGGTAATAAATATTTTCATTTTTTACTATTCATTAATAAAAAATAACGTTAAACATATTTCATAATATTAATTAACATAAATATAAAAATTCAATCCATTTTATCAAATTTATTTCAAATAATAGGTAGAATTTTATTTTATATTAAAACCATAATTAATTATGGAATGCAATTTTTTTTTTGAAAAATGACATTTTCGGAATAATATTTTTTTAATACCAAATTATAGTATAATTTAGTTTCTATTATAATTTACCAAAATAATATTACTATTAAAGAAATAATTAATTTTTGAAAAAAAATATAATTTTTGTTTTCAAATATTAGAAATCAAAAGATATTATTCATTAAAAACATACATTCATGTTATTACTTAAAAAATAAAACTTCTTAAAAAGTACCATTAAAAGTTGTAATATGATAATTTCTGAATAATAATTTAAAAAATTGAGTGATTTTTTATTAAAATTATATAATTTTTAAATGCATCTTTTAAATAAATCCAATTGATGAATTAAAACCCATTTTGGATGTAAAAACTAATTTTCCATTACAATTTATAAATTAACTAATATTTTTATAATGAATATTAATATAAAAAGTATAATTAATTAATATCAATAAAGAATAGAAATTATTTATTTTAATATTAACTTGGATGTTATAGGTTATGTAATTAAAATATGGAGGTGAAAATATTATGGGATTTTTATTTTCATATGGATAAAAAATTTATTGTCACTAAAGTTTGAGATTCCATTAAAATAGTGTTTTATCCATCCAAGTGGTGTTAGGAAATTATATATGAGAAAGAAAATGGTTTAATAAAATGTTAATAAAATAGTTGTTAAAGAAATTTTTTATGATGTTGAGAATGATTTCGATATATCTGAATGTGTTTATTGATGTTACTTTCAGTTATTTTTGTATGTTGTTTTGTATATGTTGTCAACATGTCCTATTGAGATTATTTTTGTATCATAGGTATATAATCAAAAAGATGATTTTTATCAATTGTATATAGATAGAAGTTATATATAAAAGAATCAGGATGTTTATCTATAGATTAGAGTTTTATTCCTTAAACAGAGATCCAATTAGAGTCAATGTAATTATGAGATGCATTAGCCAATGTTTTACAGAATTAATGAAGAAGGTACACATGAAGGAGGAACACATGATGTAGAACATCAGATTAAGAATTACAAGACGAACCTGGTATACTATGAAAATTTCATTATCTTATTTTTTACCTATTAGATTAGAACATATTTTAACTAATGGGAGTCAATATAATTACCAAACATGACATATAATATATCCAAATATATTTAGAAAAAATAATATTCACATAATATTATAGTGTATTTACATAGACCAAGGGGAGTTTCCATTATTAGGGAATAGTCGAACACATTGAGGAGAACCTTGTAAAAAAATTGTTTTATACATTCTGTTCCATTTAATTTCAAAAATTGGGGTTATGTATAAGAACCGTAAAAATTATAAAAATAATTAACAAGTTTCATGGGCTAATTTCATGAGGAAATAACTTGTAAATTTTTTTCCACTGATTTACCCCTTCCGGATTATCTATGCTTTTTACACACATGGGAAATTTAATATCATAGTCGCACATCAAAAATCACTCAAATTATGACTCAATTTATATTCCTAGTCATACACTCCATATTTTAATTTTATAGTTCCATGTCTTAGTGTTGGTTCCTCCCCATTTCACAATGTCTTAGAAATTCTCATACATTAATTGTGCCCCCCCCCATGGCTCACCTAATAAAAACCTATCCTCTAACTATTGATTTATTCCACTACCTAATTATGGATAAAAAATATTAGTGTTGGTTTTATAAATGAAATTATATATTTTTTATAAACTTATTCCATTATTATTCATTAAAATAATCTATCAGGGATTACATTTTTTCTTATTTCAAAGCATTGACATTAAAAAAAATTAAGACATATTCTTTTACCGAAAATTAATCAATGATAAAGAATATATGAATTTTATTAAACAAACTCAACCACATTTAAATTATTATTTTTATTTAATCATAGATCTGCATACCATCACTTATGAAATACATCATATTGATGATTTGAATTCATTTTTTTAATATTAAAAAATCATTTTTGTGAAAAAATATTCTAAAATTGTATTAAAAAATATTTTCAACTCCCCATAATAAATGAAAATCAAAAAAAATTATTTTATATATCATATTTATTTGATATTAAATTTACTCCATGACCTTCCTATATTTAATCTCAATTTTTTTATTCATGAATATTTTTTGTCTAAATTATCAATTTATCTCATAACCGAAGAATAGTTAATTTTAATTATTCTCAATTAAATGTATATACAATCATTCAAAATAAATACAAGGTAATAAAAAACCTAAATAGAAATAATAATCATGGGGACATTCAAAAATTATTAAATTTTTTTTATTGAGTTATTAGTATTATATGTTTACTAATTTTAAACATTATTGTATATGTATGATATATCATCATGGACTGTTGAGAAATTAATCATTAAAAGTACATATGTCAAAATTATATCACCCAACAACTAATATCTCTTAATCACAATGTATCATAAATAATAACATTGATCATAATGAAATATTTACCCTCTATTCAATAAATTATCAGTTTTTTTTTTCATTTATTACATTTTGTATCTTTTTAGGGTATCAATGAATGAGTAACATACAGAATACCACACACTTTTTCCCTTAATCCAATCATATATCCATACATTCTATATTTAAAAAAACATTATTATAAAAATAATTAAATTTCTCTTTCTCCGTACTTATTCCATTATATATTATAATAATATTTTAGGATCTTGGATGGAATTGAACTTAGATTTCTCATGAGGTTTTCAATAAAAGAAATTTACCATTTTTAATGGATTCAATGTTTGATCATATATAAGTAATGTATAAAATCTAAATAAGGTTACAAAATCACATTAAATAATGAACCATCATAAGGTCAATAAATTTTATTATTTGATAAAAATATAAAAATGAATACTCTAGTAGTTATGAAAATCCCAATAACCTCTTATGGAATAGTATATATGAAAGAATGCAAAAAATTATAAAAACTCTTACAAAAAGGTAACATAATATATTTGGAAATTCTTCACAGATTTAGTAGTAATAATCCAATAATATAAACAATCTTTAGAAAATAAAATAATAAAATTGGTAAAAAAATATGAAATTCATAAACCATAAAATCATCCTAAATCATGATTCATCGAATCAATTTTCTAATTCTTATACTCACTCACCCACCCATCATCAGAATTTTTTAGTGATATTAATATTTCCATAAAAATTATATATAACAGTAATTTTATGAAGAATATATATATCATTGATAAAAATTATATAAATAAATCAAAGTGTGTCATTTTATTTCCATTATACAAAATAAAATGTAAACTATAGGGAATGAATAAATATAAGAAATTAAAAACAACACTCATATTTCCATTAAAACTGTGAACATTTATCTCTGTTGTCTTGGGATCATTTGTATTCAATTATCATTGTCTTAAAATTAATATATTGAAATAATCATGTGAATCTACAAGAATACCATTGTTAAAGACTAAATAATATAACAACAATTCAATAATAAATAATTAAAATTAAAAAGAAAATTATACAAATAAATTTACAAACACTAATTCTTATTTAAGTATAAATATAAATTTCCTAAAATAATATACTTATTTATATCATTATGATTGACTTGACCTCACCATCTAATATAATAAAATAATGGAATAAAGATACCTAATATGAATACATGAATGGTTCATGTTGAGTTATATATATATATATTGGATGTATTTTTTCTAGGACATACCCATGTGTGGGCCACATAACATCAATTCTTTTGGTTTTGAATAAATATCGGGGAACATGTAATTAATATACTATGGCCTCTTTAAAAATTAGAGTCATAGGATTAATTGGTGTCACATTATAGGAATTTTTTTCTATTCACCCTTGTGAACCAAAAATAGTGAATTTTGATTAAATATAGACTTATTTTCATCAATCAAACCAATATAGGGACAAATAAAACAACAAAAAAATCCTTATTTACTCACGAGTTTAACTGGGACAACACAACTTACCACAGACATTCATTCAACCGAATCACCAATAGGCATCTATGGTTATTTAATCCATCCATAGAAATATTATTATCTTGATCTTCAGTGATAAACATTGTGAGCTTCTTCTTCGACATATGTCTCTATAGTCTCCATTCTTACATGAAATTCTATATGGGTGCATCCTCTATAGTTATACACGCATGGAATGGTGAAATTAGATTCCAATATTTTTTATTTATCAAATCTAAATTGGGAGGAATTTCCTTTATCATATCAGGTATGTTTTATTAGGTGCATTAACTCTAGTTCCCTAATTTTCATGTCATATTAAGTATGAAGTTTCCACATAGAACACAATATGGTGTTCTACAACCTTCCCTATTCTAATGTCTTTATATATCCATCATTGGTTACATGAATTTGGTTCAATTTCAAGTGTTATGATTATCCGATCACCACTTTTGTGCATTATTAATCTTCAATGGTGATAATTAAGAAATCTTGTTCTCACAATCATGCTTTTATCATGATCAATTGGGAATTATCATGATATGTGGTACATTTGGAGGTTCAATAGTGGCTTCGTCTCTTCAATGGATTGACAATCAATGGAGGATGAGAGGCCTTGGGTGTACATTTGTTCATGACATAAATAATTCATCCTTGATTGTGTTCACAACATTGGTGTATCAGAATTGAGATAAATTAGTTTTTAAATTTCGGATATCTTTTATCCTATCACATATAGAATTTTTCATGTGTTTCTCATGGGGCGATATATCTTTTATATGTATATTGATTATTTATGTGATTGAATCATAACATTTAATACACATGGTGATGTAGATATTTAACATATAATATTTCAATTATTATTTTTTTTGAAGAGGGAAATATGAAAGTATTTAAATGGGGTAGGAGTTAGAGGTGAATAAGGAGAGAGATACTCTAGTTGTAGTCCATCAATATCAATTGGAAGGAGGCTGTTAAGTATTGGTGGCCCATGTGACCCAACAATGATGACACATTTTTCTTGTACATGTGGAGACATTCATGTAAATATGTTCAATATATATACCACCTATAACAGGATTTTGGTACCCTGTTGGTGATAACATGTTCTGTGTGTCAGTGACAAACATGTATGATGTAAGAGTGGCATGATAAATGATTTGGAAATGTATTTAGAGTGTTCATGATTGTGTTTATAAAGATGCATTTCCCATTTAGAGATCGTTATTAAATCATTATGTAATGATCATGGGATAGAAAAACCCATTGGGTGTTGCAATATGGGGTGAGGTTCATGCATGTTTGGATGAAGATATCTGAGGTAGTTATGTTTCATCGATAAAAGGGTGGTCTTTTTTCTCTGAGGGAACATTTAATACATTTTTTTGGTGATATGTTTATCTATGTGGAGGAAGATTGTTAATGGGGTGTGGTATTCACAAAAGATTTCTAATCCCTTTAATTTTTATACATTTTATGAAATTACAAAGATTATTTGTATTCTCTAATTTATATTAAATATTTCAGAACTTCCAAATGGTTTTTAAATACCCCACGTGGAAGGGTTTTCAACCTTATAAGAATGTGTGATGATATTTTATACTCTTTTTTATAACATCCATATTTAATTGGGTTTTGTCCCAATATTTTTTGAAATGTATAATTATAATGTAGTTGTAATTCTCCCCAAAAAGTGGTATTATAGGTGATGGTATATATTTATAATTAGTTGTGATAATTTTGGATTTTTTCAAGAGGATGGTTGTAATGTGCATAATAAAGAAAATACATTGGTGTAAATGATGGTTGATAGAGGAGTTTTATTTTTACACATAATTATTTTCATCTAAATCTGTTACTGGAGAAAAATGAATTAAGAATTGAAGATCGATGTTATGAACTAGTTGTCTAAGATTTGGAGAAGAGGATGTTATTTTTATTCAATGTCCTACAGACTATGTGGAAATCACGATTATAGGGGAGCCATATATTTCTTTTTTCTGACATATTCAATAAGAAATTGCATATTTAGATATGGGGAATAATTCTATTTTTGTATTTCATTTTAGGGGATGAAATTAGGTTTCTATCATATTTGAAATATATATCCATCATATTTATATATAGGATGATGGATTTGGCATTGCCAATAGGTTTTCAGTCCAACCATGATTGTTGGATGATAACATCATTGATGAGCTGAATAGGTATTTTTATAGGATTTATCTTGTGTGTATTTCCATATTTGTGATAATATAGTTTTTTAATTTGAGATATATTTTTTCCTATAATTAGTATGAGGATTTTTGTCTTGTTCATGGAGAGATATATCTTATATATATATTGTTGATATAAGAGATTGAATCATTACATTGAGGGTACATTGTGATGTTTAAATTTAATATATAAAAATTTATATTATATATTTATTTAGTTGAATGAAAATGTGATGTATTTAATAGGGGAAGTATCTTCTGGAAAACATGGGTACAAATACTCAAGATATAGTCGAACAATATCAAAGAGAATGTGAATACCTAGTTTTCAGTAGTCCATGTCAGATGAAGAAAATCCTAAAATTATATTTTACATGTGGATAAATACTTGTAAGGATATCTATGATGTAGTCCACTGATAGAGAGAATAGGCCTACCATGTATGAAGTAGCATGACTGTGTTAAACAGGTGTAAAGAAGAAGTGACATGAGTAATGATCAGGGCCATGATTTCAGAGTTTTCATAATTATGGTGATTAAATTTTTTTCCATAAATGGATATTAGTGGTACATCTTTATGGAAATATCATCAGAGAGGGAAATCCTTTTGGTGTCGTAAGATGGGTTCATGCTAATGCATGTTAGGACTAAGATCTTCATATTTGTGGTGTTTTATTGATTGACTTATGTTTTTTGGTCATTTATGGATCTTTTGATACATGGAGTTTGTTATATGATTAATATAAAGAAGAAATCGGCTTTGTGGGGATTATTTTCACATTAAGACTCTATTCATTCTCCTTTTTAAATCATATTTGGTAATTATTTGGATTCCTTGAATTCATTGATTCATAATGGATAATTAGGATTTTCCACAGGTTTTTTAATCCAACAAATAAAATGGTCTAGTCCCATTAAAAATAATGCATGAGTATTTTTTTATTCTACTTTATATCACTTCTATATATCAATTAATTTTCTTAAAAAATCAAAATTGATTCTTAGTGTCTGAAATGGTGGGTTTGGATCTTCTGTGGATCTTCCATCAATTATGGCTGAGCGGGATTGGGTGCACATTTTTGTGTGGCATGAGTGGTTCATCTCTAATGTGAGATATTCAATTTCACTATGATAATCCAGTTCATCTTCCATCCATAGTTATTATATAGAATGGAATAATTGCTAATGATATTAGGTCTAATCATGTTTCCACAAAATTTGGATTCATCCCATTATGGGAATTGGAGAAGATGCATTTGATTATATAAGCGGAATATTATATATGTCCGATCCAATATAATGATCGGGTTTTATGTAAATTATGGTCTAATAAAGAAAACATATGGAAGATTCATGTTTCTAAGTTGCTTTAGGCCTTTGGTATTTCTCATTTTAGGGTTATATGCTAGATAATTTTATAACATTTTATTTGACCATGTAGTGGGTGTCATCAATTCAATTTAAAAACAATAAACAATAGTTTTTATTTGTTTTGAAGTATAATAGATTTATATTATATTATTCAATTTCACATTTTTTTCTGTGTTAGGATCAACCTCCTGAAGGTCTGATGTCAGAATCACATTAGGCCTTTAGAAAATGGGATGCAGTGGTTCTACATTACCATTCCTTGCAATCAATTTCCATTTTGAATTCCATTGTATCATCATGTCATTTTCTGAATTTCCAATGAAATTAAAAGTCCATTTCAATCGATTTCTAATTTAGACCTGCATATGACACAAAAATTTTTGTGTGAGGTCTTTTGAATTATAAAATTCCAAAATTTAATTAAAAATTAAAAATAATAATTTGGATGATGAATTTAATTATAAAAAACATCATTCATTAATATACCTTATTTAAAAAGTGAAACAATTAATTTTAATTCATATAATAAAAAAATTGCCCATAATTATATAAATATTTGGGTAAATTATTAATGAAAAAAATTCTAACAATTTCCTCTACAATCACTCTCCAAATATATTATATTTTACTCTTAAAAATTTTTATGAATCAACTTCATTTATTAACAAGAAAAAATTATTCATCCAATCATGATCAAATTGTACATACCAGAAATGCAAATATTCAAATTTCCAACAATTGATTGAATAATTATGCATTCTTCGTGATTTAAATTCACTCCTAACATTAATTAAATCCATGATCAATGTTCATTTTTGGATGAAGATATATTTATGTGTAATCAATTTTATAACAAGAATCACTTACATTTATCACTCTCTCTTGAGTTTCTTAAACTATTATTTGATTTCATCCTTCAATGATATAATAGATACGATTTATTTATAATTTAGATTTACCCATATTAATTTGGGTTCAATAATACCATCACTGTATTGAATTAATTTTTTTATATTAGGGATATTATTTATTTTTCATTGGATGTTTTATAATCCATGTATATGTGAAGAACTAGTAAAAGATCTTATTTGATATATAAAGAGGAGTTACTCAAACACATGGTGTCTAATGTTTCAAATACTCACCATGAGATACTAATTACCTATATTATTCTATGTTTAAATGAAATCAATATGGTATTAACATTCATAGATTTCATAATTTCATATATTAAGATAAAAAATTATAGTGACCTCATGTTATTAATTTGATTTGACAAAAATATAATCACTCAAATTTGCATTCCAAGATCCAATACTAGATACCCATAAAAGTAATCAACATATAACTGAGTATTATTCTAATTCTTAATATTGAAAAACAAATGAAATAATAAATATAATAATGAAATTAATAATATGAATGAAAATAAAAAAAATCATGAATATTCTAAGAAAACCATTACAAATACTATAAAAAATGGAATTAACAAGTAGAAAACATTTCTCTATTTCTTTTATTATACATACATTTAATTTATATATTTACATTTTTGATTTTCTAAAAACCAACTAAAAAGTGTAATTTGGTTTTTTAATTCAATTATCAGAAATAGTTACAAAAAATATTTTAATTTTTTTCTAAACAAGTAGAATATCTTCTCCTACATTTTTTTGAAACCAAATCATTTGACATTCAGCAAACATACACAAAAGATATATTGAATAAATTGTGTAAAAGAGTAAACACAAAAACATATTAACTTTCTAGAACGTTTTAGAGAGGTTATACTCAATGGTTATAGTGTATTGATAGGAGATCATATCATAAGTGCTATCCAATTCTGGAAATCAACAATAAAATATAATTTTAATTATAAATTTTATTTAAAAATATGAAAATAAAAAATTAAAGAGAATGGGTAAATTTCGTGGGTTTTTCTCCATCAATATAGGCTATATTTATAATGTAAATAATTTGAAATCCATGTTGTCATTCCATAATCACATGATGATTAGTGTATATGATTGGAACTAATAAATTTTATTTCATCCAAAATTGTATTACTTCTCTTATCCTAGTAGTCCCCTTAAATAGAGTAATTTATTTCAACCCCCCTTACAGTAAATTTAAACTAAAAAATATGGGGATGGAAGGATGATGTATAATGGACCCTACTCATCCATATCCAAATTGATAACCTCATCATATTTTTTATATTTTATTTAGTTATTGTAAAACTTAATAATGATGATTGAAAAGCTATTCTTAATCACCAAAACATGATCCAATAGCTTTTGGAGAATCGACATTTCTTACAACATATGAATAAGATATTATCAGCATGATTTTTGAAAATCAGTTCATTGTGTAAATGTAAAAATTTGTATATTTACCACATTTTGATGATCATGGTTTCTTATTCATCATTTGAATTAATGACTTTAGAATTTAAAAAGACTCTATGAAGAATTATTTTTTGATTTTATATATGTAATTGAAATAATGTGTATTAATTTAAAAAGTTTTTTTTACATTATTTTAATTTAATTTTTTTAAATAAGTATGGCCTACATTGCAATATAAGAACCATCTCAATACTGTATTGTGGGAGGTGGCCTCTACTATGTGGGAGAGGTAGCATTTCAATCTTCCATGAAAGTGGAGGACATGAACGAGCACGTGGTTGTGTATATGGGTGTTCATGAGAGAAGAGTAATGGTTCTACCATATAGGATGGCATTAGAGTGGGGGATAATGCCAATATGGCTTTGTGCTTTATTTGGATTACTTAGAGATGCCAATACACATTTTGGTGGTATAATATGCATTATGGTTTATTAATATGTTCTAAAGAAATTCAACATGGAATCACATGATGTTGCACACTGTTTGTCAATCCATAATTGAAATGGAAAAATTTTGGGGTATTAAATACATTTACAGTGTTTTTTCCCATCAATTATACTACATAATCTTCAACATCATCAACTTGAGAGATCTTCATACATCTTGATTTCATCATGCATCAAGTTTTAGTTGATCAAGATGTTTTTTATTTCCATTTGATTTTATTTTTATTAGAATGACGATCATTGAATCATGAAACATCATTTTCATAAATTTAGTAAAATTACAAACCATTATAGAGAATCAAAAAAAATTCAATTTTCATACTGATGATCATATTTTACAAAGAAATATAAGGTTAGTCGGTGTGTATGATGTGGTTAATAATAAAACGTTGATAAAATTAAGTTTTCTTAGGGTTTCTGAAGAGGTGGATTATAAAACATAATCCACAAATATTCATAACCTACAAATAACACAATTTTCATAGTTCGGTCAATAGAATTATGAGATTGCATTGTTAAATCTGAAATAGTGGCAATACAATTTTTCTTATTTAATTTGATGTATTCCATGCATTTTTTTTATTTTCATCATCCATTTTGACCGTATAATTGTTAAACAATTCCATAAATATTTTACTATTTATAAATAAATTATCAATGATTCATGCAAAGATATTAAGAAGATACACAATGTGATGATATTTTTGATTTTTTCTAACATGAATAAAAGTAGATAACATGATCAACATATGAAAAGAGAAAATTTCTTTGAACTCAAGATTGTGTGATAAAATAAAACATACAATGAAGGTGTTTTATTGAGATTAAACACATATAGAACTATTATAACTTAAAATTTCATAATCCTTATTTTCCAATGTTTGAATGTAATATGTGATTAGTATTAGAAAATATTGTATCTAGATGAGTAGCAGTGTGAATCAATTTCAAAAGATAGTTGTGTAAATTATTTGTTAGATTCGTATGTCTAAGTATGATATACACTAATACCAAATGTAGGATCAAATATGTTAAATGAGATACAAATACAAGAGGGGGTGAATTGTATACTTTAAAAAATTTCTATTGGAACATCTAAGGATTACCAAAATTCACAACACCTCTAAGTTCTAATAACATGATTGATTCCAGAAAAGTGACTCCTGAAATGAAACCTAAAAAAGGTAACACCAATTATGATTCTACCTTAAAGCGTATATAGTATAACTAAATCAGAGTAAAAGTATAAGGTAGTCTATGAAAGTTATAAATTCCATGAAAACATAAATTCACAACAGAAAACAAAAGTAGTAACACTACAGTAATAATTAAAAACTCTTTTAAACCAAAGAGGATGATATCAAACAACCCTGGATAAGAGGTCCCTTGATTTATACATTCAAGAATGTCTGTCTTACCCAAACGCAGGTAATCCCTCAATCCGAAGATCTGTATCTGCCTTGTTATCCCTACAAACCCTCGATTTGTAAAGAAATCGGCACCTCAAACTTCACATCATGAAGTCTCTGATTTCAATGAAATCGAACCCCTACACTAAGCAAATATGCACGAGGAAATGCTTGAACGAGCAGTTCAATACATTCTGCACGAAGCCTAAGAGTTTATAAGAGTCTCCCTCTCGAGTAATCACATCAACAATACTTTTTCAAAGATCAGTCTCAAAGTTGTATTCTATTTTCAAATGATATCTTATTTATAAGCACAGCTCCAACGGTCGGATCCATCCTCCAATAGTCATATTCTTCCTTGAATTTTAGAGGGACCTATACACGTGTAACTCAAACAATGGTTAGTGAGTATTTGAAAGAATGACTTTTTTTTGAGAAATATGAGTGTGAGTATAATTAAAATATGATATTTAGAATAAAGGTAAAAAATGTTTGGATTCTAAGTAAAAAAATTGAATTTTAGGTCTATAGTACAATGATATTTGGATTCTGTATTAAAGGATTTTGGAACATAAAATTATAATGTTCAGAGTCAGATTTCATGAAAATTCAGAGTCAGAACTCATTAATGAGTTTGGAGTCTGTATCCAGAGAACTCAGAGTCAGAACATGGACAAGTTCATAATCAGACTTCTTAATGAGAATTCGGAGTCAGAACATGGACAAGTTTGTATCCAAAATTTGTAATCAGAATTCATGACCAGAATTCATAGTCGATCATTTCATAAGTACGTATCCAGAATTCGGAGTCGAATTTCATGAATGTTCACATCCAAAATTCGGAGTTGAAATTTATGAGAGTTTTATCCAGAATTCAGAGTTAACATTTATTAGAGTTTGTATCCAGAATTCCAAGTTGAAAACAGAATGCCTCATATCTAAGAATTATATGATTCCGAGGATTTTGGTTTCAATCTGAATTTTACAATTAGAAAGAAAATGATATGGAAAAAGAAAACTATGTATGGTAAATTTCATTAGGGAACAAAATTTTCCTTAGATAATTAAAACAAGGTAAAACTAGATTTTCCTTGAGATAAGGTGTTTGTGAATTTCAAAGCAAGAGGAATAGTCATATCATAAGGAAACCATAATGAGTCAACAATATCCCCTTTGAAAGAGCGATTGTGAAATTCTTAATGAAAACATTATTGACTCACCAATCTCCCCATTTTTGGAAATCACAAACATCATTTTGAAAAATAATGTAAGGACTAAGAATAAATTTCTAGACATTGAAATTAAATCTTATCTCCCTTTGATTATAGAAAATGGTGAATACGACTAACTCGCCCTTAGGATTTAGAACACTAAGTATCGTATTAATGATTTCCATAATGATAATTTTCATTTTAATATTGAAATCTTCATAATGAGAAATCCCCCTTGGAGAAACACCACCTCACTGAGGGATATTTCATATTTACATAGAAAGTTTTCCTTCTCCTCTTAGGAATTATTTTTCCTTCTCCACTTTTGGGATTTTAAAAAGAGTTTGAGGGAATTGAAAAATAATATTGTACCTGAAATATTAGTATAGAAATCCAAACAAACAACCATAATTCCATTACGATTGAAATAATTAGTCCAAGGAAACAAAAATACAACAAAATATCAGAGTAGTCGTTTTTGTTTCTTTTTCTTTGGGCATGAGATTATTGATAATTGTCTTCAACTTCTTCAGGTCTTTCTGATCTTCCTCAAATTTATTTTCTAAGGCTATGATCCTATCCTCTTGATCCTTCAGGGCCTCTGCTTGAGCCTTTAGCAAGTCATCTTGCTTTACATGCTTTTCTACCATCTCAATTCGGAGATCCTTTTCAGTTTTCCAGCATTGGAAAAATAATTCGGCTTCCCGTTCAAATAATTCTCATCTTGAATCCAAGTATTTTGTTTGAGAAATAGATTATCATGAAAGATATCTGAATTATTTCTAATTTGGGACATACTCAGTACCAAAGGCTTCCTTAATATCTTCTTGGAACTGATCAGGCTCTTCTATATCTTCAACAATCTTCTTAGCCCATTTAGTCATTTTCTTGCAAGAGATTTTGTGGGCATCATAATTGATCTTGAAAATTTTGTGATCAGCCTCAATATTAACACAAGTATCCATAACCATGGATACAGAGTCTGACTTCTGATTTAAACTATACTGAAACATCCGGAATCTATACTCAATTGCTGGAAAAATCAAAATGATATCCACCATTGTTTTTAGGAATAAACAACAAAATCATGCCTTAAGGCTGATGAGTCTGAATCAGTCAATTTTTTAGGATATGGTTCTTCCTCTATCTCTACCAACTTCCTCTTAGAGGTTCCTCCATCTTCTTTCTTCCTTTGAATATCATTCATTGGAGTGTCAACAACTATTTATTTTCCTTTACTGATTTTTGGAATGGTTTCCTCATCAGGTGACTCATGATCACTCCCAGATAATTGGACAATCTTGTCTTCATCATCCTTTTCTTTCTAAGCTCCAGCTTCCACATCTACTGGGTGAATGAAGTGATGATTGCTACATTCTTCCTTAGACAACTTGTTGACTTACTGTTGTTCTCCTTTTTCATAAAATCCATGAGTAGCAATTTTTGAAAATCCATCTTGAGAAGTTTAGATTGACAACTTCTCAGATGGGGTTACCTTATCATGATATTCTTAAACTTGTTTAAATATTCATCAGAACAAATATTATTTTCAGCTTGATGTACTTCTTCTGTAGCTTCCTGAACTTCCTCTACAACTTCCTTCTCAACATCATTCTCTTTGGGATTTTCTTGAGTCCTTTTACCTAGATTCTTAGGAATGGATTTCACCACGAAGGACTTCAGAACTTGGATATTCTCATATTCAACCTTAGTGGCTTTTAGAAAATATTGGAAAATCTCTGCATCTGACATTTTCATCATCAGCTTCTTTTCCTTGGCCTTCTTTTCTAGCTCATCTGCATCTTTCTCCTTTAAGGCCTTGGCCTCAGAAGGATCCAAACCGAACTGTGGCTCCCCTAATTTTCTAGTTTCCTAATCCTCCCTCCATTTTGCTATGACTTCATTAGGGTACATCATATACTTCTTTGGTTTAGGAGTTTCAGATTGAGGTTCTTTAGCTTTGGGGGTTTTATCTATTTCCTCCACTTCCTTTAGCATTCTTTTCACTCCTTATTTCTTTGATGGTTTAGCTTTCTCAACATTTTCTATATTGGATTCTTCCTCTTCCACTAGAAGATCACAAAACTCCCCTATATCCTTAGATATTCCAACATTCTATCTTTTTAGGGTGTCATCACTGACTAATATCACCTTGCAATTTCGTGTCATGGAACTGCAAGGGATCTTGAATGATCCAAGACACCGAACTATCAAATTTTAATGTAATGCACGAAACATGATAATATGATCTCTGAGGTTCCCATTCTTGATGTTTTGAATCATAATGATGATGTGACTCATAAAAATGTTTTTCATTAGATTTACCAAAACATCTAAGATTTACATGTCACTTTTCTTGAGGGTGTCCTTATCACCCTTCATCGATACGATAAGGTCTTGTACCCATAATTGTATATGTCACGACCCGCCCTCGGGGTCCGTGCCGTGACTACCCCAAGCCCGCCTTCCATAGGCCAGGGGCTGGCGACTAGCACCAAGGCGTAAATCCCAGTAAAAGGGAAGGCATTGCCTTTTAAAGTAAACAAACACCACAAAGTAAGCAAGCGGAAGTAAAACACTAAGTACAAATGAAGAGCTGAAAAGTAAAAAGGGGCCGGAAATACAAGCCCAACTGTAAAGTACAACTCGAAAGGGAAAACGGCGACTGAAAAGTAAAGCTGCTACGCTGAGATGTCCACTGGAAATCCCACCTGAAGGGTGGGTACAGATAGCTCCTCTGCTCTCCGGGTCCCGCCATCCGCTCCGAGTATGTCCCGCCCAGTGGTCCACCTCCGGGTACCGCCTCGTCGTATAGTCCACCTCCAGGTACCGTCAAGTCCTCGAACCTTCGGCTTCTGTCAGCTCTGTCCGTCGTCTGCAACCAACACAACGAGGTGCGGGCATAGCCCGTGCAGGGGTGAGTATAACGATACTCAGTAGGGACCCCGAGACCCTCAAGGTCTCACTAAAACCAACAAGGATAAACACAAGAAGATCTCAACAGATAAACCCTACTTAGGTATATGCCCATACATATACCTAAGTTATCAAGTAACCCATCTCAATCATGAGGAAACACACGGATTGTGAAAACGAAGGATAACCACTACCCGGGTATATGCCCATACATATACCAAAGTTAGCAAGTGACCCATCTCAATCATGAAGTAAACACAAGGTCAAAAGTCTCAGCTCAAACCAGGATTTTCATTATCGAAACTGTAACTGCTGAAGAGCTCCGTCTCTAGAGTGTACAGTGGTCCTGTCACGACTCCGAGGTACTGCTCACTAACCTAAGACTGCTGAAGTACTCCTCCTGTCGAGTACCGCGGGTCAGCCACCCAGACACAGTAGTGCTTCCCGCCGAGGTATGTCACCCGAACTCAGTAGTGCACACCCCCTAGTAGCCTGCTGAGGTACTCTCCGGACGAGCACCGCGGGTCTGCACTGTCACACAGGTAGTGCTCCGTCCGCCATGGGTCTGCACCTCAGAAAGTAGTGCTCCGTCCACTTGGCTAGTCGACTCACTCCAAGTCGAGTCGGTCAAGCAGTCGTCAGGTCTCAGCCAGCTACACGGTCTCCGTACATCGCACGCTCGTCACTGGGAGGGTCCGCTCCACGAGCTACAGGTCGATACCCAAGTATCTCAAAGTCCCGCAAAGAAGTATCTCAAAAGTCCGTTTCGTCACAGGGGTCTCAACGCAACAGACGGCACGTCGATCGGACGCCCGGTCTGTGAGTTATTAGCCTTTTCGTCCCAGGGGCCCGGTTGGTTTCGAGAGCGAAACCAATCCCGGCCGTATCTCAACTGTACCCCGAACTCCCATAGGGTAAACTCAAAGGGACCGTTACTCAACGTAACCACCAACGCCGCTGACGGTTCGTCAAGCGGACGTCCTGTCTGAAAGATATTAGCTTTTCCGTTCCAGGGGTCCGGTTGGATTTCGGGTACAATCCAACCCGGCCATACTCTGACTGCATCCAAAACTCGGGCGGAGTATGTCAAAAGTTCCGTCTCATCAAGAGGAAGTCAACGAAACAGACGGCGCGTCAATCGGACGCCCGGTCTGTGAGTTATTGGCTTTTTCGTCTTCGGGGCCCGGTTGGTTTTTAAGGCAAAACCAACCCGACCGTACTCCACCTGCGTCCAAACCTCGGGCAGAGTATGCCAAAAGATCCGTCTCACTAAAAGGAACTCAACGCAACTGACGGCGCGTCAATCGGACGTTCGTGGCTCAAGATATGAGCGTTTCCGCTCCGAAGGCCCGGTTGGTTTTGTGAACGAACCAACCCGGCCGAACTCAAAGTAATCCGAAACCTTGAGTGCGATATACCGAAACGACCGTCTCGATCCATGGATCGCGTTGCCGCAGACGGTTCGTCGATCGGAGGTCCGAGGCTCAAGTTATGAGCGAAAAACCAAAACTGGTTCGAAACGGGGGGGTCCGGGTCCGGGCCGACCCGGCCCGACCCCCCCCTGGGCGGTGGCGGCGGCGGGCGGCGCGGCTGCGGCGGCGGAGGGCCGCGGTGGCGGCGGCGGCGGGCCGCGGTGGCGGCGGCGGCGGGCCGCGGTGGCGGCGGCGGCGGGCCGCGGTGGCGGCGGCGGGCGCCGCTCGTGGGTGGCACGCGGGGGCAATCAAGCCCCCCGCTTTTGGATTGGCGTCGCGGCTAAGCCGCGCCGTTTTAACAAACGGCCCCCCTTCCAGGGGGCCCGTTATTTGGAAAACCGGGGGGCTGCTGCCCCCCCTCCTTAAAGAACCGCCCCCCTCTTAAGAGGGGGGTTTTTAAGGGTTGACCGGGGAATTAAAATCCCCGGTTTTTAAGTCATCCGGCCGGCCAGCTGGCCGGCCGGTTTTCTCAAAAGGGACCGGAATTTCCGGTCCCCTTCTTCGGCTTCCGACGCCGGCGGCCCGGCCGCCGGTCTTCCTTTCCGCCGCGGCCCGGTACCGGCCGCGGTCTCCTCGTCCCGCCGCGGCCCGGAACCGGCCGCGGCGTTCGTCGTCCGGCGCGGTGCGACGGCACCGCGCCCCTTTGCCGTGCTTGATATTCATTCAACGCGGCACGACGGCGTCGCGTTTCTGTTGTTTCTACCATGGTGCGTGCGACGGCATCGCGAAGATATTTGCATGTTCATCCGCGTGGTGCGACGGCACCACGCCACTTGCTTCCTCCCGCAAGATAAATCAACATAAACGTTGGAGGGGGGTTCGGCCGTGTTCATGCGGTCCGGCCCCCCCTCACGTTAAATAAAAACTCAACATGAACATTCAAAGCCTCATGTTAGACATGCCAGATCCACGTTCAAGAAATGGAATAATTAAAGAATGAAACAACAATCCCCTACCTCGGGTATAAGTTCGAGGATTTGACTATGTCCGCGGAAGTCGACGTCGCGGAGATCGGGCGTCGCGGAAGTCGTTCGTCAATTCCGTTGACGAAGAGATACGTCCGATGAGGCACGTCGTTGGCGAATCCTTGTACGCCGACGAAGGTTGTCCGAGGAAGGTGCGGTGTTCTCTCTCGTTGACACCGAAGACGAAGAAGAGCGGAGTGGCGTTCTTCGTCGGAAACTTGAGCGTTCTACGTCAAGTCTTGAGGAAAGTCAATTAATAAAGCAAACAACGAACTCAAGAACCCCTACCTCGATAATCACACGTTGACGTAGTCGTGGATTGTCGGTGTCGATTCCTTTGACGTCGGAGGAAGAGTCGTTGTCGATGGCGTTCGTCGCGGAAAACTGTCGCGGAAGAGATGACGCAGAAGAAGTATGTCACGTCGCGGATATGGCGTCGCGGAAAGACCGTGTTCTTCGGTGAAGAAGTTCTTCGTTGAAGAAAGGCGTTCTTCGCGTTCTTCGTTGAGGTTGAGCGTTCTTCGTGATCTTCGTCAGAGATGAAGAAGAAGAAGAAAATGATGCTCTCCACCTCTCAAGAAGACAAACCATTCAACCAAAAATAAAATAAGACAACATCTTATTTTATTATCACATAACACACTAGAATTTCAAAGGTTTGAAATTCAAAATGGATAACTCCAAAATTAACTCACTTATTTAATATACATGAATTGTATAATTAAATATAAGTTAACTTGTCAATCCATTAAGTGGGAGAGTGGGGAGTTGAAATGGTGGGGGTTCGTGTGGGCCCCACCACACTTAATCCTCCCAAGGGAGGTTAAGTGGGTGTGGGTCCCACTTCCAACCACCTTTGGTAGGTTTTTAATAAGTTAAAATAAAATTTGTCTTACACAAATTTTATTTAACTCAACTGAAAACCCCAAAACTAAATTTCAACTCGCAACAAACGCAACTCCCGAAAAGGTCTCTTAAAGCGAATAACGGCGTTGCGAGTTCATCGGTGCCCTCGGATTTCAATTCCGAGCACCGGATCAAAAGTTAGGAATTCCCGCTCGTTCGTTCACTGAACGTACCCGAGCCAAACTTCGGAAATTAATTCTGGGCACTCCGGGCCTCGGAATCAGGTGCCGTCTGAAACCGCGCTCTTGTAAAATTCTAAAGAAAATTAAGAAAAAATTTCCCTTGAATTTTACGGGTCTTTACATTACTCCCACGTCACGGCTTTACGTCCCCGTAAAGCTACATCAAAAACTAGGGAAACAAAAGAGGGTACTGAGCACGCATCTGAGCCTCCCGCTCCCATGTGCTCTCCTGGAGATTCTCGTGCCGCCATTAGTTGCGCACAAGAGGATTCGATCGCCCATGTAGGTCCCGCTCCTGTCGATCCTCTATCTCCACCGAGACCTCCGTAAAAGTCGCCCAATCGTCAAGGATGTGCGTCGGGTCGTGCACGTATCTCCTCAGCTGAGACACGTGTAAGACGTCGTGCACCCGGTGCAACTGAGGTGGTAGAGCCAGGCGATAAGCCACCTCGCCAACCTTACCGAGGACCTGGAAGGGTCTGATGAAGCGCGGAGATATCTTGTCGCCTCGGCCAAATCTCCGAATACCACGTCGAGGTGAGACCCGCAAGAAGACGTGGTCACCATCCTCGAACTCCAGTGGCCTCCGCCTCCTGTCAGCATATGACTTCTGCCGGCTCTGTGTTGTCCTCATCCGTTCCTGGATGACATGGACCTCTTCTGACGTGGCCCGGACCATCTCTGGTCCCATAAGAGCTGCGAGATTTCTTCTTTGCCGATAAGAGAAACCTGGTCTCATCCCCTGGATGAATTACATTCTTTGCCTAAAACAGTCAATCCTAACATGGATGATACTAATCCATACCAAGGATGACGTCGTAAGGCCTCGACGCTACTACTAAGAGATCCAACCGTTACTCTCGCCTCCAAGGGTTGAGTCACACTGTCGGCATCAGTGTGTGGTAACTGGTCTCCTCCAGTAGATGTCTCACAAGTGAGGGTCAAGTCAACAGTCAACTGGAACCTCTTAGTAACATCACAAAAGAGGACAGGAAAGAAAACATCACAAAGGTATGCATCTTTTATTATTGCAGCTCATATTACAAGACGCTACACAAAAGCAACATCAACATGGAACTAGAAGTACAAGGGACGTATCCACTAGTTCCTCCCCTGTCCACCTGCTCCCCGAGCTCCAGCATTTGTCGCTGCCTCAACCTCGGTGGCTCCCTCCAAGCCTGCGGATCGAGGAGTCGGACAATCACGTGCCAGGTGACCCTTTCCGCCACAGGAGTAACATTGTCCGTTTCTGGCACGCCTGGCTCTGACCCCACCTCGGGTGCCCCGCACCACCGGTCCTAAAACTCGAGATCGCCCAACTGCTGGTCTGGTCCTCCTGGACCTCTGCTTCATCTGTCTACTGCCCACAGATGACTCGGCTTCTGATCGAAAAACACGCGGCAAAGGCAGAATCTCCTGTACACGCTCGGGGTGTAGAGATACTGGCACAAACTCCACCCTGAAGAAGGTCTCAAAGTCTTCCCATGCGAAGTTCATCTCATCGCAAAACTGAAACAAGTGGCTCCACCACCTACCTGCTGCTGCCTGAAGGAGGCTGGTAGCAAAGATCACCATGAAGTCTGCCGGCGTCCCCACTAGCCTGAAGACTCTCACCACAGCCTCCAGCCAAACCTCAGCCGCCTGCGGGTCCGTCTCTCCCCGGAACCTGGGTGGCCTCTGGCACTGGAACTCGTGCAGCGCGCTCAAGCGTCGTGCATCGCCTACTGCTGGGGCTGGTGGCATCGGTGGCCCAACGTATGGTAGTACCGCTGGTGCCTCCGCTGGTGCCTCAACTGCAAGAGGGCCCTGTACCGAAGCCTCGCCGCTCGACAGACTGTCAGCACGCTCATCCCTCCGGGCTCTAGCTGGTCGTCTGAGAAAAGACATCCTGAAAGAAACAACGTAACACGATCAAACGATTATACCTGGTGAGCTGACCTGGTTTGAGCTGTTTTAAGGGGAAAAACCTTTGAAAACACACACGCAATCAGTGTTTTCGTGCACAAAGTCGGAAATCAGTTGTCAGGGTCCTGGTGTATGGATACGTCGGCCGCCCGCACCAACACTGGACTCCCTGAACTGAAAACCACACTCGGTACTCTCAACACTATTGCTTCACAGAAAGAAACATCAGAGTTATAATTTCTGCGGTAGAACCGAACTCCTCTGATACCAATTTGTCACGACCCGCCCTCGGGGTCCGTGCCGTGACTACCCCAAGCCCGCCTTCCATAGGCCAGGGGCTGGCGACTAGCACCAAGGCGTAAATCTCAGAAAAAGGGAAGTCATTGCCTCTGTAAAGTAAACAAACACCACAGAGTAAGCAAGCGGAAGTAAAACACTAAGTACAAAAGAAGAGCTGAAAAGTAAAAAGGGGCCGGAAATACAAGCCCAACTGTAAAGTACAACTCGAAAGGGAAAACAGCGACTGAAAAGTAAAGCTGCTACGCTGAGATGTCCACTGGAAATCCCACCTGAAGGGTGGGTACAGATAGCTCCTCTGCTCTCCGGGTCCCGCCATCCGCTCCGAGTATGTCCCGCCCAGTGGTCCACCTCCGGGTACCGCCTCGTCGTATAGTCCACCTCCAGGTACCGTCAAGTCCTCGAACCTTCGGCTTCTGTCAGCTCTATCCGTCGTCTGCAACCAACACAACGAGGTGCGGGCATAGCCCGTGCAGGGGTGAGTATAACGATACTCAGTAGGGACCCCGAGACCCTCAAGGTCTCACTAAAACCAACAAGGATAAACACAAGAAGATCTCAACAGATAAACCCTACTTAGGTATATGCCCATACATATACCTAAGTTATCATGTAACCCATCTCAATCATGAGGAAACACACGGATTGTGAAAACGACGGATAACCACTACCCGGGTATATGCCCATACATATACCAAAGTTAGCAAGTGACCCATCTCAATCATGAAGTAAACACAAGGTCAAAAGTCTCATCTCAAACCAGGATTTTCATTATCGAAACCGTAACTGCTGAAGAGCTCCGTCTCTAGAGTGTACAGTGGTCCTGTCACGACTCCGAGGTAATGCTCACTAACCTAAGACTGCTGAAGTACTCCTCCTGTCGAGTACCGCGGGTCAGCCACCCAGACACAGTAGTGCTTCCCGCCGAGGTATGTCACCCAAACTCAGTAGTGCACACCCCCTAGTAGCCTGCTGAGGTACTCTCCGGACGAGCACCGCGGGTCTGCACTGTCACACAGGTAGTGCTCCGTCCTCCATGGGTCTGCACCTCAGAAAGTAGTGCTCCGTCCACTGGGCTAGTCGACTCACTCCAAGTCGAGTCAGTCAAGCAGTCGTCAGGTCTCAGCCAGCTACACGGTCTCCGTACATCGCACGCTCGTCACTGGGAGGGTCCGCTCCACGAGCTACAGGTCGATACCCAGGTATCTCAAAGTCCCGCAAAGAATTATCTCAAAAGTCCGTTTCGTCACAGGGGTCTCAACGCAACAGACGGCACGTCGATCGGGCGCCCGGTCTGTGAGTTATTAGCCTTTTCGTCCCAGGGGCCCGGTTGGTTTCGAGAGCGAAACCAATCCCGGCCATATCTCAACTGTACCCCGAACTCCCATAGGGTAAACTCAAAGGGACCGTTACTCAACGTAACCACCAACGCCGCTGACGGTTCGTCAAGCGGGCGTCCTGTCTGAAAGATATTAGCTTTTCTGTTCCAGGGGTCCGGTTGGATTTCGGGTACAATCCAACCCGGCCATACTCTGACTGCATCCAAAACTCGGGCGGAGTATGTCAAAAGTTCCGTCTCATCAAGAAGAAGTCAACGAAACAGACGGCGCGTCAATCGGACGCCCGGTCTGTGAGTTATTGGCTTTTTCGTCTCCGGGGCCCGGTTGGTTTTTAAGGCAAAACCAACCCGACCGTACTCCACCTGCGTCCAAACCTCGGGCGGAGTATCCCAAAAGATCTGTCTCACTAAAAGGAACTCAACGCGACTGACGGCGCGTCAATCGGACGTTCGTGGCTCAAGATATGAGTGTTTCCGCTCCGAAGGCCCGGTTGGTTTTGTGAACGAACCAACCCGGCCGAACTCAAAGTAATCCGAAACCTTTAGTGCGATATACCGAAACGACCGTCTCGATCCAAGGATCGCGTTGCCACAGACGGTTCGTCGATCGGAGGTCCGAGGCTCAAGTTATGAGCGAAAAACCAAAACTGGTTCGAAACGGGGGGGTCCGGGTCCGGGCAGACCCGGCCCGACCCCCCCCCTGGGCGGCGGCGGCGGCCGGCGGCGGCGGTCGGCGGCGGCGGACGGCGGCGGACGGCCGCGGCGGGCGGCGGCGGCGGGCGGCGCGGCGGCGGCGGCGGCGGGCCGCGGTGGCGGCGGCGGCGGGCCGCGGTGGCGGCGGCGGCGGGCCGCGGTGGCGGCGGCGGCGGGCCGCGGTGGCGGCGGCGGGCGCCGCTCGTGGGTGGCACGCGGGGGCAATCAAGCCCCCCGCTTTTGGATTGGCGGCGCGGCTAAGCCGCGCCGTTTTAACAAACGGCCCCCCTTCCAGGGGGCCCGTTATTTGGAAAACCGGGGGGCTGCTGCCCCCCCTCCTTAAAGAACCGCCCCCCTCTTAAGAGGGGGGTTTTTAAGGGTTGACCGGGGAATTAAATTCCCCGGTTTTTAAGTCATCCGGCCGGCCAGCTGGCCGGCCGGTTTTCTCAAACGGGACCGGAATTTCCGGTCCCCTTCTTCGGCTTCCGACGCCGGCGGCCCGGCCGTCGGTCTTCCTTTCCGCCGCGGCCCGGAACCGGCCGCGGTCTCCTCGTCCCGCCGCGGCCCGGAACCGGCCGCGGCGTTCGTCGTCCGGCGCGGTGCGACGACACCGCGCCCCTTTGCCGTGCTTGATATTCATTCAACGCGGTGCGACGGTGTCGCGTTTCTGTTGTTTCTACCATGGTGCGTGCGACGGCATCGCGAAGATATTTGCACGTTCATCCGCGTGGTGCGACGTCACCACGCCACTTGCTTCCTCCCTCAAGATAAATCAACATAAACGTTGGAGGGGGGTTCGGCCGTGTTCATGCGGTCCGGCCCCCCCTCACGTTAAATAAAAACTCAACATGAACATTCAAAGCCTCATGTTAGACATGCCAGATCCACGTTCAAGAAATGGAATAATTAAAGAATGAAACAACAATCCCCTACCTCGGGTATAAGTTCGAGGATTTGACTATGTCCGCGGAAGTCGACGTCGCGGAGATCGGGCGTCGCGGAAGTCGTTCGTCAATTCCGTTGACGAAGAGATACGTCCGATGAGGCACGTCGTTGGCGAATCCTTGTACGCCGACGAAGGTTGTCCGAGGAAGGTGCGGTGTTCTCTCTCGTTGACACCGAAGACGAAGAAGAGCGGAGTGGCGTTCTTCGTCGGAAACTTGAGCGTTCTACGTCAAGTCTTGAGGAAAGTCAATTAATAAAGCAAACAACGAACTCAAGAACCCCTACCTCGATAATCACATGTTGACGTAGTCGTGGATTATCGGTGTCGCTTCCTTTGACGTCGGAGGAAGAGTCGTTGTCGATGGCGTTCGTCGCGGAAAACTGTCGCGGAAGAGATGACGCAGAAGAAGTATGTCACGTCGCGGATATGGCGTCGCGGAAAGGCCGTGTTCTTCGGCGAAGAATTTCTTCGTTGAAGAACGGCGTTCTTCGCGTTCTTCGTTGAGGTTGAGCGTTCTTCGTGATCTTCGTCAGAGATGAAGAAGAAGAAGAAAATGATTCTCTCCACCTCTCAAGAAGACAAACCATTCAACCAAAAATAAAATAAGACAACATCTTATTTTATTATCACATGACACACTAGAATTTCAAAGGTTTGAAATTCAAAATGGATAACTCCAAAATTAACTCACTTATTTAATATACATGAATTGTATAATTAAATATAAGTTAACTTGTCAATCCATTAAGAGGGAGAGTGGGGAGTTGAAATGGTGGGGGTTCGTGTGGGCCCCACCACACTTAATCCTCCCAAGGGAGGTTAAGTGGGTGTGGGTCCCACTTCCAACCACCTTTGGTAGGTTTTTAATAAGTTAAAATAAAATTTGTCTTAAACAAATTTTATTTAACTCAACTGAAAACCCCAAAACTAAATTTCAACTCGCAACAAACGCAACTCCCGAAAAGGTCTCTTAAAGCGAATTACGGCGTTGCGAGTTCATCGGTGCCCTCGGATTTCAATTCCGAGCACCAGATCAAAAGTTAGGAATTCCCGCTCGTTCGTTCACTGAACGTACCCGAGCCAAACTTCGGAAATTAATTCCGGGCACTCCGGGCCTCGGAATCAGGTGCCGTCTGAAACCGCGCTCTTGTAAAATTCTAAAGAAAATTAAGAAAAAATTTCCCTTGAATTTTACGGGTCTTTACAGTATAATCCTCTTGTTGGTAGATAGATGTGAAATATTTTCTGTCTTCACATCATTAAGAACAAGTCATTCCATGGACTTCACCTTGACGAAACTTCCTTGAACCTCTGGGAGTTTGTTGGAGCAATAGTCAGCTTCCCTTTCATATACCAACCCCACCATGATCGCAACCATGGTGTAAGAGAGTTTGTACGTCTTACCATAACTCTTGAAAGAGAATTTATCCCTTCCATATTCCTTAAAAAAGAAAACTGAATCATATAATTCGATGAGAAGATCCAGATAGAATACACCTTGAGATTTTGTCTTATAATTAGCTACATATTCCAATCCATGGAGCCTAATATTATTGGAAATAATTGAGTCATTCTTATTGAATAAGTTTGGATGAACTAGCCTCTCCCTGTAAATTTTCCACTCCTGAATTGGATAAACAGTGGAAATATCCTGAGAAGGAGCTTCTGCAGACATTCATACATGAGCACTTCTAAATAATTCAAAACGGGATTTTGTATAGAGGTAGAGCTTCGAGACACAAAATCATGATAATCGATGTGGGACAACCCTTTGGGAGTCCTTTATATATGCGATGAAAGTGACCATTCAACATCCAATTCCAATCTAACGGTTGGGTAACCTTCGGATATGATCTAGCAGTTGATATGATATCCGCAAGGAATATTGGGTTGATTCTCATCTTTTGCAGTTTCAAAAGAAAACATTCAGATTTATGGAAACTTCAATCTAAGAAATTTTTAAAACAAAAGAAACAAACCGTAAATAAAAAATAACTACAAAAAACTCAAGGAATAAATTATACCATTCGAAATTATAGGTAGATTATTATTACTAAGGAATATTATTTTTGATGAACATTGAATTTAATGAAACATGATTATGAAATCTTCACTACAAAAATTTTCAAAACCAAAAATTTCCATTACAAAAATTTCAAATCTGAAGATATCCATTACGAATATTTCAGGTCCGAATATATTCATTATGAAAATTTCAGGTCTGAAGATTTTCATTATGAAAAATGTGAGAAATATATTAAGAAAAATTTTGATGACTTCATTAAGAAAAAAATTGAAATCATTATTGCAAAATTTTTTGAAAACATCGTTACGAAAAATTTGAAAACACCATTACGAAAAAAATTTAATACCTCATTATGAAATTTTTTGAAACATCGTTACATTAATGTACTCCCCCTAGGAAAATGAGTTTATTATTGTAAAGAGATTTATTTCAACAGGATGTTATTCAAGGAATATTACCTTATAGTTATCATTTCTATCTTCTGTTTAATGTATTTAAGTCTATCAGATGGTAATGATTTTTTGAAAATATCAGCAAGTTGATCATTTATTCTGATAAACTAATGAATGGTATCTCCTTTCAGTGTGCGGTCCCTAAGAAAGTGATTCCTAATATCTATAGGTTTTTCACGAGAATGATCTGCAGGGTTTTTATTAAGGGAAATGGCACTTGTCTTATCACACATAATTTGACTCTTTGTAAAACTCAAGCCATAGTCTGTGAGTGTGTGTTGCATCCACAATACTTGAGCACAATAACTTCCAGCTGCTACATATTCAGATTAAGTAGTAGAAAGTTCTACAGAGTGTTGCTTCATTCAAGACCAAGAAAATAATGAATCTCCTAAGAAATGACAAGTTCCATATACTCTTTCTATTTATTCTACATCCACCAATGTCCGCATCTGAAAAGATTTTCAAAAAATAATCATTTCTAAAAGTATAAAATAGTCCTAAATCCATGGTACCCTTTATGTAGTGAAAAATTCTCTTCACTGCCTTTAAATGAGATTCTTTCTAATTAGATTATTATCATCCACAAAAGCATAATGAAAACATTAAGTCTGGACAACTAGCTGTCAAGTAAAGTAGACTTCCTATCATACCTCTAATGGTGGTTGGATCTACTGGTTTCCCAGCATCATCAAGATCAAGTATGTTTGAGGTACCAATAGGTTTACTTATACTTTTAGTATTGTCATATCCATACTTTTTAAGAAGATATTTGATATACTTATGTTTAGATATATATATTCCTTCTAATTTTTGAGAAATATGAAATCCAAGGGAAAATGTTAACTCGCCCATCATACTCATTTAAAACTCAAATTTTATTAAATCAACAAAGGAATCAGTTTAAGATTGTTGAGTTGAACCAAATATAATGTAATTAACATTAATTTGACCAATAAAAACATTTTTATAATCATTCTTTATAAAAAGTGTTGGAATTGCATTTCCCCTTACATAGTTATTTTGAAGCAATAATATTGTAAGTCTATCATACCAAGCTCTAAGTGCTTGTTTAATGCCATAGAATGCATTGTTAAGTTCAAAAACATGATAAGGATGTTTTGTATCATCAAAGCCATGAGGTTGTTCAAAAAAACTTTCTTTTGAACATAACCGTTAAAGAAAGCACATTTCACATCCATTTGAAAAGTTGGAAATTAATTATGCTAAAAAAGAAAATAAAATACTAATAGATTCAATTATAGCTAGTGGAGAATAGATTTCTTCATAGTCTATTCCTTCTTGATGAATATAGCCTTTAGAAACTAATCTTGATTTATTTATTACATTGATTCCACATTCATCACACTTATTTCTAAAGACCCATTTGACTCCAATAACAGAAGTTTACTTATGTATTTCAACCAAGATCCATAATTTATTCATTTCTAATTAATTTATCTCATCTTTCATAGCTTTAATCCAATCATCATCACCTAACGCTTCATCAGTGCTTTTTGGTTCTAATTGGGAAAGGAATGCTAGATGTTCTACTTCATTTCTTAAATAAGTTATAGTATTAATAGGTTGATTCACATCACCATTGATACTATCACTAGGATAATTCTTAAGAAATGATTGATTTGGGTTTTATAAAACCAGTTCATCAAAATAGGGTAGAAAATATTCTGGGGTAAATGTTTCAGAAGTATCTTCTGGAACATTTTCAATATCAGAAGGAACTACTATCAAAGGTTGATAATCAGTTTTTTAAAAGACATCTAAAGATGTAGTTAGGGGTTGTTTGAAAACAAAAGGATAAGTTTCATCAAATTTGACATGCACTGTCTCTTCAATAGTACAAGTATTTTTATTGAAAACTCTATAAGACAAAGAAGTTGTGGAGTAGCCTATGAAAATTCCTTCATCAGATTTTGGGGCGAATTTATGAATATTATCTTTAGTATTAAGAATTAATACCTTACAACCAAAAACCATAAAGTAGGAATGTCTAGTTTTTCTACCATTGAAAAAAACATAAAGTGTTTTATTAAGAAATTGTCCAATCAAAACTCGATTAATAATATAACAAGAAGTACTTACAGCTTCAGCCAAAAAATGTTTGGCTTCAGAATACTCACTCAACCAGGTTCTAGTTATCTCTTCAAGAATTATATTTCTTCTTTCAAGAACACCATTTTATTGAGGTGTTATGGGCACTGAAAAGTTATACGTGATGCCTTCTCAACTACAAAAAGATTCAAAATCAAAATTTTGAAATTCTTCTCCATGATCACTATGAATATTTTTCAGAGGAAGGTTTTTCCAATTTATAACAAGGGATATAAAACTTTTGATATAAGAAAAACCTTTAAACTTCTTTTCAAGAAAATATATCCATGTATATCTAGTGTAATGATCAACCAAGATAAATACATAATATTTTCCCCCAGTGCTTCCATTTTTTGTGGGACCAAAAATATCCATATGCACTACCATTAATGCATCAGTAGTTGAGACTTCACCTGCTGATTTAGAACTTGATTTATGTTTTTTTCATATTGACAAGGGTCACAAACTTTTGAAGAATCAAATCTAGTCTCCGGTAGATCCTTAAATAATCTTTTCATAGAAAATTTGAATATGTTACTAAGGTTACAGTGTGTAACCTTCTATTCTATAACCAAGAATGATCTTCCATTGCACTATGTCATGGAAAGTCTTGTCTCCTTTGGACTTCTAAGTTTAGTTTGTAAACATTCTCTTTCCTATTGGAAGAAATAATAAATTATTCCTTGGAATTCTATACTAAGAACATATCATTTCTAAAATTCAAAAGGTAAACTTCATCACATAACTGACTTGTGATAATCAGGTCGTGATTAAGTCCCTCAAAAAATATAACTTTTGAAATCAATGTTTTTCCAAGAAGAACAATGTTACCTATAATAATAATTTCTCCCTGAGAATTATCTCGGAAAGTTACTTTTCCTCATTTCGTCTATAAAATCTTTTCAAAATAATTTATGTTAACAGTCATATGCCGGGAACATCCACTATCCATGGACCACTTGTTTTTGTTCATACCTTCTCTATTTTTAAAAAAATAATAGAGTTAGTCATTCAGAATCCAAAATTTCTTGGATTCAGAATTATATTACAAATTTTTTTTGGATATCCTCATCTGTATAGAAAAATATTATTTATGAAATCCCAAATATTAGACTTTATTCAAGAATCAATTATTCTTCCAATTCCCACCACATTGACATTTATTACCAAAAGGGGCTCTAGGAGGAACAAAATAATTGTTTTTGAAAACTAGTTTTTGATGAATATAACCTACTCCTTCAATGTTTCATGAAGGTTTAATTTGATAATATATATTGGAAAAATTTTCCTTCCTAGAGGTAAAATTTTCAAGAAGCTTCTTATGAAAAAATATTTTGGATTTTAGTCTTATGACTAAATTTCTATCCTTAGGAATGACTTCCTTAGAGTTAGAATTTTCCTCAAAAAATATTTCATCTCTAAAAAAGAATTCTTAAGATATTTAGAAATTTCTTCCTTGACAGAATTTTCTTTCCCATGGTCTTTAGAATGTTTTTCTAAAAGATCATATTTATCACAAAGATCTCTAGAAAGATCTGAAATCTCTTTTGTATGAATATCTTCCATAGTATTTGCCTTGTCTAATTTCATAGTAATTATAAAATTTATTTCTTCATGTAACTAGGAAAATATAGATACTTCTTCATATAAAGGTGCATCATTTTATAAATATGAAGTATCTTCATTAGATGTAATATGTTCAGAATAGTAATTCTTATCAAGAGATAAATTTTTTAAAGCCTCAGCAGAGCGTACCTTGGATATAAGACATGTATTTGGAAAGAATTAGTAGCAATGGATCCCATTTTCTTCTATTCTCATGAATCATATTCAGAATATTCACTTTCTGAAGAGTCTCCATATCTAGGACTCCAAGTATCATTAGATTTAAGATGTTTCTTTTGCTTTGATTGATATAATTCTTCTTGTTTATTTTAGAATTCCTCTCCTTCTTTTCCTACTTTTTCAGTAGAGGACAATCATGTATGATGTGACCTATTCTTCGACATTCATAACAAGTAACTTCTCTATCATTCTTATCTCAGTAGTCTTTCTTCTTGTACTTATTATAATTATTCATTTGAGTTACAATCTTGTTCATTCTCTGATAAAGATTAGCTAACTCATTCTTTGACTATTACATGTCACTAGATTCTAACTGACTAATGACTTTCATTGACTTTGATCTAGTTACCCTTTATGGGGTGATGGCTTTCATATGTTTATAAGTGGTTTTAAAATAAACTCCTCCATTTAAATTCTTCTTCTTAACATTTTCAGAATCTCTCTTCATTCTAGTTTCATACTGAAGAAGAGTTCTAAACAAGTCATCTAAGGAAATATGAGTGAATTTCCTATTCTCATCAATAGCTGTCCTCTTGGACTCCCATTCATTTTGAATGATATATATGATCTTATCAACAAGGGATTCATCATGAAAACCTTTTTCTCCCATAGATTGTAAGTTATTCATGATTATCATAAACCATTGCTGTAATTTTCAAATACATTCTCTATTACGAATGTTAAAACCATGATATTCAGCTCAGAGCATGGATCTTCTTGTTTAAATGACTTTGGAAGTTCCAAAGTGAGTAACTTTGAGTTTCTTCCATATAGAATTTTCTGCTTCACAAGATAAAATTTGGTTATATATATTTCTAGTCATATAAAAATGAAAAATATTACATACATTATAATTTAGATGATATTCATGCTTTTCTTGATTAGTAAAGGTAATAATTTTCGTGTTAGGGATTTTATATCCTCTAGTAAGAATAAAAAAATTGTCAACACCAGTATTGACAATGAATTTATTCTTACAGTCTCTCCAATAATCATAATCATTTACATCAAAAAAAGGTGGTCTTGTTGGATTCATATTATCAATAGAACCAATATTCAAACCCTCCATCCATAAAAAAACATTGGCACACAAACTTGTTAGAAGAATGAGATTGTAGATAAGAGAAACAAATACCCTAATCAAGGAACAAAATATTTTATCTCTAAGAAAAATTGAATCCGAACATTATGAGTCTGAATATATGAATCCGAAAAATAGGAATTCGAAAAATGCAATTCCTAGAATTCCCTTCTGAATCTAATCTTGTGATTAATTCCGATAGAACCAACCCTATGATACAAATTGTTAGAATGGTATGTCTCACTATGATATACTCTAATACCAAATGTAGGATCGAATATGTAAAATGATATAAAAATACATGAAAGGTGTGGGGGTGAATTGTATACTTTAAAAAAAATCGTTGGACCTTCTAAGGATAACCAAAAGTCACAACACCTTTAACATCTAATAACTTGCTTGATTCTAGAAAAGTGACTCCGGAAATGAAACATAAAAAATGGTAACACTAACTATGATTCTACCTTAAAGAACATCGAATCTAACTAAATCAGTGTACATGTATAAGGATGTATATTAATGTTATACTTTCCCTAACAACACAAATGCCCAGCGGAAGAAAAAATTAGTAAAACTACACATAACAAGTAGAAACTCTTTAACCCTAAGAGGAGGGTATCCAACAACCATGGGTTAGAGGTCCCTTGATTTATACTTTCAAGAAAGTATATCTTACCAAAACCCAGGTAATCCCTAAATCCAACAATCAGTATCTATCTTTCTATCCCTGAAATAACTCGATTTGTAAGGAAATTGGCACCTCTGACTTCACGACCTAATGTCTCTGATTTCAATGAAATCGAACCTCTACATTAAGAAAATCTGCATGAATCAATGTTCGAACGAGAATTTCCAAACTTTTTTCACGAAGCCTGAGAGTTTATAAGAGTCTCTCTCTCTATAAATAACTTCAACAACACATTGTCAAAGATCAGTGTCAAAGTTGTAAGGTCTTTTCAAATTATCTCTTATTTATAGGCGCGAATCAAATGGTCGGCTACCTCCTCCAACAGACATGTTCTTCCTTGACATTCAGAGGGACCTGTACATGTGTCACTCAAAAAATTGTTAGTGAGTAACTGAAAGCACGACATCATTTTAGAGAAGTATGAGTGTATGTATAACTACAATCTGATATTCAGAATGATGGTAAATGAAAGATCTGAGTCTAATTAAAAAATTCAATTCAGAGTCTATAGTATAAGGATATTTAGATTATGTTTTAAAGGGATTTGGAACCTGAACATACAATGTTCGACATCATAGTTCATGGGAATTCAGAGTCAGAACTTATTAATGATTTCAGAGTCTGTATTTAGAGAACTTGGAGTTAGAACATGGACAAGTTCTTAATCAGACTTCAAAATGGGAATTCGGAGTCAGAACACGAATAATTTCATATCCAAAATCTGTAATTAGAATTCATGACCAGAATTCATAGTCGAACTTTTCATACGTTAGTATCCATAATTCGAAGTCAAAATTGTTGAATGTTCGTATCTAGAATTCAGAGTTGAAATTTAAGGGAGTTTGTATCCAGAATTCGGAGTGGAACATATTGAGTGTTCTCATGCATAATTCGGAGTTTAAAACAGAATTCCTCATATCTATGTATTATCTGATTCCAAGGTTTTTCATTTCAAACCAAATTTTACACTTAGAAAGAAAATTATATGGACAAATAAAACTAGGTAAGGTAACTTTCATTGGGGAAGGAAATTTTCCTTAGAGAATTAAAACAAGTGAATATAATATTTTCCTTGATATAAGGTGTTTGTGATTTTCAAAACAAGAGGAATGGTCATGTCATAAGAAAACATAAATGACTCAACAATCGCCCCCTTAAAAGAAGGAATGGAAAGGTCATAAGTAAAAACTTATTTAATCAACATTATTATAGTTTTATTCAATTATAGGGGAATTAGAATCAATGATAATAAAAATTATCATCTATTTTGTAGCCCATAAGTGTATGTTCAGTTTTGTGTTATAGTATCATCATTTATTTTTTGTGTTCTCTTACTTTGAGATTTTGTGTTTATAAAGAGTTGAGAACAAGAATGATCAATCTTTCTGAAGAAACTATATTGGAATATCGTCAATACCTACCCTCAATGGTTCATGGATGATACATGAACATCAAAATTATAATTAATGATTTATTTGTATTTTACAATCTATGGATCAGATAATCCCTACAATAATAAGGGTTTAATCACCCATACTAGTGGAGACCATTTTAAATGACTTCTATTCCATTGGGATCAGACTATAGAAAATAATATAGTTTTATTTTGATAAATAAATTATAAAATTTTACTACTACTTATTCCCCCCCCACCCCTCATTTGAGTATTAAAATCCATTAATAGATTCTATAAATAGTATCTATGAACGTTATCTCTGAATGATCTTTATCAGAGGGGTGATGAAGAATTTTAATTCAGTCAACAGTATGGGTGTTCCAATATTTTATGAAAAACATTTCTTCGATGGATGAATTGAATAAATACTTACATTCTATCATTGGGTTTGTAGGTTTTTATGAAGTAATTTTAGGGTTTCCTTCTCTTGAGAATGATTTCTCAAAGATATTTGTATTCAAAAAAATGTTTAGAGGTTGATGGGAAATCAAAAAATTCAATTTTTTCTTCATGATACAATAATACATTTACATACGTAATGAGACTCAATATATATATATATATATATATATTAAAATCTAAAAAACATGTTTGAGGGTAATTCTGAAATCAACAAATACATATGGAATAATTAGACAGATAAATTTCATGATATCATAATAACATAATATGAGACTATGGATTAATATTTTACTTGATTCGAGGAAATCATTACTCATATCGAATTATTTTGAGAAGTGTGCGATCATTATATTGCTATTATGAAATTAATGAGAAAAATTCTAGACCAATAGGGCCCCATCTTCTTATCCCTATAATTAAAATAATACATACCGCTTCAATAATTACTTAATTCATTATTGTAATATGATATGAGTAAGGCACCAATTTCAATAAAAATTTATACAAAAGAAATAGAAATAAAGATCATGAGTAAACTAAATCTCATGAAAGAAGAATATGAATATTATAGTTATTTAAAATATTATTATGTGATAGAAAATAAGTGAAGGAAAATAATGTCTCTTGTCTAATGTGACATCAAAATAGGGGAATGTCAAGAATAATGGAACATTTTCATTTATATTTCTTAATTGTGGAAGAATTAAAAAAATCAATTATTTTACAAATGATCAATATTGATGAATATGATGATGATGATCAAGATGATGGAACATATAGAAATAATTATGGTAAAAACATTGATGGTGGTAGGAATTTAATTTGGGAATAATAATAAATTTAAACTAATTAAAAGAAAATTTTTGTTTAGTAAAAAAAGAGAAATAATACTCATCATAAATTTCAGTCTAGATAAGATGTTCCTAAATAAAATGGAATTATTTCACTCAAATTTGAATGTTTGAGGAAAATTCATGTAGTAATTGTGATGATGGTCAAATTCATTATATAAAAAAATTTGAATAATCAAATCATGAATCTTATAATGAAAAAAATAAAAATGGAAAAAAATAATCCATAAAATTGATGAAAGATATTTAAATGAATAATTATGTTAAATAAGAATATGTTAAAATATATAAAGGTGAAATTTATGATATCATAATCTCAGTCCAAATGTTATTAATATATAGAAAGAGATATAAAAAATGAAAATGATCTTGATAAAACACTGGCATTATGGGATGAAGAATTGAATAAGAAACAATAAAAACTTCTTTATGATAAAAATTATATGAAGAAGACATTACGTGATTTTAAAAAAATCCATATTAGTTAACGTAAATAATATTAGGTATCTAAGAATGTATTCTCAAAGAAACACGTAACATATTTTTTGGAGAAAAATAAAATTAAATATTTCAATATTAATAATATAATTTTTAGAGACAAAATTGAAAAACAAGGGAAATAATAAACAATGGGAACCATTTCAATTAAGTAATGAATGATATGTAAAAATGGATAGAGTTATATCGTTAATGGATGATGAAGAACATTGTGTGGAATTATAGAATCAATAGTTTCATGTAAATAATAATTAAATTTATAAAAGATAATAATTTAAATGGTATTGTTGGTGCTATGTAATTATGAGGTAGAAATGTTTCTCTAATTAGTACAAAAAGTCACTTCCTTATATATTATATTAGCTGATGAAGAGAAAATACTGAGAATTGAATATGAATTTCTTTTAAGATAAAGCGGTTTTTAGTGAAATAGAAAATAATAAATAAGATCACATTAACTCTATATATATATATAACATATAAGTCTATTTAGAAGAATATTTTAGAAGATATTATTAATAGGTTTATTGTTTTCAAAAATGTAGGACTATTATTTTTCGATATCATTCTAATGATAGCAAGGGTAATGTAATTCCAAAATTTATGATGCAAGTAAAATACTTAATTATTTAATTTATAATAGAAATTTGAAAATTAAAACCATTTTTTATTTATTATGGTTATTCATATATTATGATATTATACAAAAAATCTCTAAATAAATTTGAATAATATATATTTTGTGCATGGAATTCATGGAATTAATGTTCATTTAAAATCATTGTATTTGGTATTTTTGATATAAAACCATAGAAACTATATTCCAAATATTTTTTTTTGAATGGATTAAAAATTTCATGACATGCCTCATGTTTGTAAAAGAAAACCATAAAATAATTTCACGATACACCTCTAGATTCATCATTGCCCCAAATTCATGTTTGATATCTTCTTTGGTGGGCTAAAACCTAATCCATGAAAACCCTTGTAAATCAAATAGATTGATAGCTATGGTAAAAATTCTATGATGTCCCATCAAATTCAATATAGATATTGAATATTATTAAGGGGTTCACTAGGATATGAATTTGAAATTGGGGTTTAATTATGGTGTTCTAATGGATAAATATACTGACACTAGTTATGTTCAAATCCCAATGTCAGAGGTGGGGAATGAAGAACCCCATAAATTTCCGAATGGGGACGATGTAATTTATTAGTTGCGGAAAGAAAGGGAACCTAAATAGTGTTTTCTTCTAGTGGAATGGTGATAATTCTATATACTAAAGTAATCCTTTGGTTCAACCTTAGCACTTTTTTATTTCTTCAATTCAAAGGAACTATGGAACCTTGTAAAGCAATGCACTATGCTAGGGTTTATATGAAAAAACAAACAATCTCCAAGAATGAAACATAATTATTTTTCTATAACAACTACTTAGGTGAATCCTCACAATGAACTTTTCATAAGAACACTAGTTATTCATTCACGAAATCCATAAATACATTTTTATTATATTTCTACATATTCCATCATATCACAAATGTTTATTAGAACTAATAAAGCACAACCTCAAATCATGGAAGTAGAGTTGTCGATGAATATAGAAAATTTGAAAATTATTGCATCTTAGAACCATAATTCCTCCCGTGGAAAATATATTGGGATCATATTCCTAGAATACTCTTTATTTCAACCTTTATATGATTTTATTCCATAAATGTAAGGAATTGGATTTCATAGGATTGGGAAAAGATAAATTTCATTCATATGTTAATCAATCTCCAAATTTTGAATCTACACATTATTCAGTACAATAACAAGAATGATGATGAATCTTCATTAAAACAATTATCACAATAATGGATTTCATTTCCCAATTATAAAAAATATCATTACTAAATGATTGTGTATGAGTAAAATTTTATCCTTGAAGACAATCATTTGTTGAGGGAAATTTAGAATTTGTTTCTAGAGGAATTTCAGGTCCTTCCCCATAGCTGAGAGATTGAATTTTACATCAATATTATACTTGGATTGTTTCTATTATCGTGGACTCTTTATATAATAAGGGTTGTGGAACATGAGAAGCTAAAGAAATAACTACAAGAGATTTTTGATAAATGGCACATACTACCATGTGCTTCGTCATGGTCTGAACCAGTCCTCTTCGAAAATAATAACGATGGGTCAATGCACCTTTTCACTAACTATTGTGAGCTCAAAAATATCATGATAAATAAAAATTATCCTTGTCTATGGATTATTTTAATTGTTCAAAAAACAATGTGGATCATAATAATTCTTAACAGTGGATCTGTGTTTAATATATTTCAAAGGGGAATAATGAGGATATCCTAAGACTTATTTTCATATACAGTATATGATCTATGTGTTCATAGTAATTTCATTCATACAAATCCATTTTTTATTACTTTCTATATGCCAGATTAAGGATAAGTGTTAACCAAAAAATTAAAAATTAAAAATAAAATCCTCTGATTCTAAAACCAAGAAACATAACCATGTAACAAAATTAAAATTCATACATGAATTTTAAATGTGTAAATGAATCATTGATTCATACACCAAGAAACCTCCTCGGGCTAAGAGTTCTCAAAATGAGTTCATCCTTGAGCCCTTACCTATGAGAATCAACCAGTTTTCATTCCATGGATGAAAACCCTATATCACCAACACAAAAAATCATTGTGAAACATTCCATTTCCATCATCAAAGAAAACCACCAACCATTGATGTTGAAGGAATATAATTTTTGAACCACTGATGGCCACCGTCACCATCACCACATCTACTAAATAAAAAATCCCCACCATTTCGTAGACAGTATCCATTTTATATGTCACTGACTTTAAAAATATCAAACAAAGAAAAAAACATTCTTCAGAATAAAAAAATGATAAACCATCCCCCAAACAACCCCATGAATAAAAAAAGTCAGCCAGATGGTGTGCCTCATGTAACATCCCATAAATCGTACAAAAATAATCCAAAAACCATGTTGGTATCCATCACACCCGACAAACATTGGAGGGAGAAAATGACCTAGTGTTCAGAGTAGTGGTAGAGAGAGTAGTACCTTAACTGGAAGACATAGCTGAGAAAGCACCATTAGCCCCTCCAAATATAATCATCTTCAATCCCAAATAGGTGGACTACAAACCAACAAAAAAAATATAGAAAATTATAAAAAACAACAATGATAGGAAATATGGAATCAGAGATAAGGGAATAAATCATATAATATGGAAGGAAGAAGGTGGTTAAAAAAGTAAAATCCATTCCTCCTAAGGATTGATCCCTATCCTAGAAGGAAACTCAAGTGAAATGTTTTTTGTGGTGTTCAATGATGAATTGATTAAGCCATTAAGATGATATTTAATATATAATTAAAAACACATATCCTATTATTTATTTAATTTTAATGTTCACCAACAGAACTAAGAAACACTTTATATAGAGTTTCAAGTTGTGATGTTCTGTTTAAAAACCTAGCTAAATTAATTATTTGGGGATACATGTGGGATATATATAGATCAAAAGTCTCAAGAATATATTTACAATGGATGATATGAATATGTGAAAAATAATATGGTATGATATGATCATGAAATATGAATACTCAATCCACTACATTCATGGAATAGAGAATAATGTGGAAGATACTCTTTGTAGAGAGGACCCATCAATTAAATCATCGATGAGAATTGGGATGGATCATATCTTCTTAGACTAGATGAAGAAGGATAATGGAATAATAAATGAAGTAACATCATTAAACCATTCATGAATTATTCCGTAAATGTCACTTTTGAAAAAGATAAAATATTTTTAGAGAAATAATGTTGGAATTAAGATGTAAGTGGAAACATTAAAAATTGGTTAACCCTAAAAATACAATGTCAATGAAAAATGAGTTTTATGATTTGGGTCAGAGATATGTGTAATGTATAATAAATACAAAATATGCAGATTCACAATGATGCACAAAAATCAACCTTCTTTAGTCACACATTTAGAACAAATATTTATCACGAAATCTATGAGAACTATTGGTAGGACAATATGAAGAAGGATATCACTAAGTATACATCAATATCACTGGTATTTCAGAAAATGAAGTTTGAAAGTAAAAAAGTATAAGTGGTGATATAACCATTACCCATAACATTGTGGAAATTTAAAAAAATATCCATGGACTTTGTCACCGGAAATCTGAAGACATCTAGAGAAAACTATGTTATGTGGGATGGTATGGATCTCTTTACAAATATAGCTCAATTTATTGCAACTCGAGAGTACATCTCACATGAAAAACATGTAAATATATACATCAATGAGGTTGTTGGGATTCATGGAGTACCACTATCAATTATTTCTAATTGATATTAGAGATTTACCTCCATGTTCTGGAAAAGTATCATACATGATCTAAACATTAAGATGAAATTTAGAAATAACCTAACTTCCTCAAAATGATGTATATTATAAGAAGACTATTTAGACACTATCATTCATGTTTAAATAATGTTTTTTAGACCTCAAAGGTGTATGGGATAATCATATACTTCTTGTTGAGTTCACCATTAGTAATTCCATTTAAATTAGGATCAATATAGACCCATATAAATAAAACATATGGGAATATGTGTATGACACCTTCATCTTGGAATAAATTTGCTGAATGAAAACATGTAGGTCCTAAAATTGTCGAATAAATTGTTGAAATTTTCATGACTATTTAGTACCACATCAAGGCTTCTCAGATTCAATAGAAAATATATCCTTACAATAATTGATGAGACCTAATGTTTATTGTTGTATACATGGTATTATTTTACATACCCCTAGGTAATAAATTCATGAGATTTGGGCATAATGGAAGGATTATTCCATGTTACATCTACCTTTGAGATCCTTGATGAAATTAGATTAATGGCCTACCAACTAGAACTACAACCTATCCTATCTCAAGTATACGATGTATTCCATGTATCCCTTTTTAAGAATTACATATTGGACCACACACATGATCTCAATCCAATGCTGGTTCCATTATAGAATGATGTTTCCAATGAGGAGCTTCTAGTGATGATAATATATCACAGAGACAATTTAACACCCCAAGCTTCCACGGTACGCTTCTCTTTGAATAATACAGTAGCATGTGTTATACGCAACTTCGAGTTCTAGCACACACCACAACCAATCAAACTAGTCGTTATGAATAGTAATACCCACTTTATGAAATTTAATACATTTTATCTTTCAAAATTGACATCATTTTTGGATTTTGAATATCGAAATTATCTTAGGGTGAATTTTTTGTTCTTTTTGGATAACTTTCATATTTTGATGAATAGGGAAAATTACTAAATTTTAATTAAAAACTATTTTTATTTGAAAAAATTAATATTGATAAATTATTAATTTGAGTGATTTTATACTATAATTAGATTATATTTTTACCATTTAATCCAATGTTTTTCATTAGACGTAATTTCACATTTAAACTGTACATAAGCAAGCACCAATCTTTTGATAGTAATTATTTCGTAAAAACACGCTTTCTGTTTGGACAATGAGAATTAATTTTAAATTATTTTCTGAAACTTCATTGTTCTGAATTTAGAAAAATGGATTCCATATTTAGAACTTGTAGGACCAAATTGAGTAAATAGTTAACTTATATTTTTAGATATTATGAATAATTACTTCGGTAATATTTTATTTACCATGGTTAAAGGATAAATCCGGTAAATAAGGGTAAAAAAATATTATAATAATATTAATTATCCTAAAACATGTTCGAACACCATTGGATGATACATGACCAACCATGGGCATCTTTGTGTCGATTTTGGGACCCCATGGAGCCACTTATAAGGGATATGGACACTTTATATTAATTAAGTTAAAGTAAATACAAAAATGACATAAGCATATACATTTTAGCAAAAAAATTATTACGTAGATATATATATGTTATATTTTAGACTATAATTATTAATTATAAATATAATAGAATTTCCTACACAAAGGTATTTTATTTATATTTTTTAGAAATTGAATAATTATATTTATTTAGGATATAATAATGATGCAGTATTTTGCTTATTAATTATTGAATCAAATAAATTGTATTATAAATGTTAAAATAAATATAATTTAATGTTTTGATGACATACACTAATTTTATTGGTTAATATGACATGTTAGTATTTCTTAAATTAATTTGGTTCTAATTAATAATATTGTTAGGACTTAAACCAAAAATAAATTTTTAAATAGTGTCAAAATTGAAATAAAGGAGTTTTTTAAACAAATATCATATTAATAATTGATATTATATTTCTAAAAATCTAATGATCGGCCAAAGAACTTATATAATAATAGGCGTATCATTAATGGATGACTTTGGGGTCTCATGGATGTTTATATTAAGTTTATTAACTATATAATCTAAAAATACAAATAGACATGGTAAATGTAAAACTAATTAACTTTGAGTTAAAACTAAAAGATAAGGATAATAAACTAACCAAAACCTGTATAAAACCTATTGGTTGAGTTTCTTTCGACCCATCCCCACCTAATCCTAGAAATAAATCAGTTTGGAGCCATTAGAAACCGAATATTAATTTATTATAAAATAATATTTTATGTTTTTTCTAAGGTGCCCCTCACCCTGCCTATAAAAGGGCACTCCCCCTTCTCACTAATTCACACCATAATATCCTTTTGGCTCAGAAAAACTATACCCAAATATCTTCCCAACATCTATCACTTAATCCTAGAGGACTTAGTTTGATCAGAAATCCAAACTAAGGACCCCTTTTGATCAAATCAAAATGATGAACCCGAAGAAGAGGAAATGATTATACCATCCTCTTCTAAGTTCCTTTCTTCTTCCACTTCATCATTATTTGTTTTTTACTTTATCAAATAATAACTCTCATATCTTCTATATACTGTTATGTTATTATAAATATGTTACAGCCATATTCAGTATTGTATTTATCCTTTCAATGGCATGTCACCATACATGTGTACGTACGACTTACCGTCTCCACGTCGTGGTGTAACTGTTATCCAAAACATTATTATTTGGAAGGTTAAGATAATGATGTGTAATTGATGTAAATAATAAATAAAACAGGATAATTATTCTTTCCATATGATATACAATACATATATATATATTATTTTAATATCAAAATAATGATATTGTCGCTTGTGCGTATGTACAGACTACCATCTCCATAAACGCGATGAGATTCATTCCCCATCGTATCCATTCAAGACTAATTTTTATTTTATGATTAAAAATAATGTTTCAAGGATTTTTATCATTTTGGATATGAATATGATACTACCTATGGATTACAAACATGGATTTTGTAACACAACATATAAAAGAAAATGAGTCAGTGAACACCCGAAACTACGATAATACTAAAATATTATTAACAAAAAAATATTAAAATATCATATATGATATCATCTTTATGTATATGATTGTTTTATAATTTAATAACAATGATTTATGTATTATAAATGAGGGTAAAATACCCTCAACCAAGTAAAAGTATAAGTTAAGGGTTTATTTCACAATCTCTTCATTATCCGAGGTTGTTAATACATAATTATCTATTGGAACCTCTTTATCATCCACATTCATGTTTCTAAAAAATGTAATTCAAAAATTTCATAATATTTTATAGACTACGGGTAAAACTCAATTATACCCTTGTGGACATTTCAGAAGATGTTTATAAAGGAATATTTCTGTCGTTTTCCAAACAATGTCCTTTTTAACCTTTTCGAAAAAATTAAGGATAGAATATTTTTTTAACTTATACGGTGGGTGCATCTATTTTCTACCGTCATAAACTCCTCAAATATTCCCTTAAACTCATATAATAATTTCTTCAATGTAAATGTTTTATTTTATAATTATATCAATCTTAAATGATTTCCAAATAGAAATAGATATTTCTCTAAAAAGGGTTTTGATTTCATCGATGTCAACATCACTTGATTGATTTTATGTTTATTTGAAGTTGATTTATTATGATAAAAAACATCAATATTGTATTGAAGGTTTTGTGATATTTTTGACTGTGGATTTGATATTTTTATACAATTAATGATTTATAGTTATAACATTGACATTTCGTATGCTAGTTTTAATATAAATGTTTAACATTCCCGACCCGGGGGGCCACTCAATGGGTGCCCCGAACCCTGTTCTCCACGTGACCTCAAGCGCATTTCCCCAAACTCCAGAGGCTACCGACTATCAGCGAGGTCCCAAGTATAATAGTGGGGAAACTATGCCCTCGTTTCCCAAAGTGTAGTGCAGTAGAATACAAAACAAAACATAAAACGATAGCGGAAACAATAAACCATACACAACATAAATAATCATATATAGTGGATACAACCAACAGTATTTAAATAATGATGCTACATGTCTCAAGTTCTAATAAAATAGCCAGAACATGTTATACATCAATACAATACAACAAAAGCAGAGTACAATAATACAAAGCAAAATAGCTGGCAGTGGCATCGTGAGCCTAGGCTCGGTCCCATGCCCTCTTACACCTCTGCAATAGTCAAGCACCTGTATTGGGACTCTTGCCCCTATCCACACCTATAGAAATGTAATCTGTTTGGGCTGAAAAGCATGACCCAAACAGGGTGTGAGAAATATATCATAGTAGGCCCCCACCAAAGGCTCGTGCACAACTATGTGAAAGCATGCAACAACAGTGTGCAGTAGTAAAATGAAATAAACTAAGAAGTACTCAAAAGGAACTAACTTAACAGTTAAATTTCCATTTTATTATTCATTTAATTCATTTAAATTAGTAACATTCTGTGCTTAACAGTATTATGCCCTCAGGCCAACCAGTATCTTTCCTTCAGGCTAATATAGTGAACCACACCCTCAAGCTTTCCATCAGCCTATAAAGAGTCTCGACCTCAGGCATTTCCCTTAGGAGAAGTAGAATCTCTCCCTTAGGCCAAACAGAGAAGAAACCCTCTGGTGATCATAATCTCACACTCGGTCTAATTGAACTATTCCCTGAGGCTAAATACAGTCACGCCCTCAGGCTATAGTAAAACACCGCCCTCATGTATAAGTAACTGGTCCATGCCCCACATATAAACATTCTATTTACATAAAATTCCTCACAAGGAAATAGTAATGCACAATCAGACATGTCATACCCTCGGGTATCATGGTCAACCGGCTAAATAGAGGAACGCACCCCCCGAGGTGGTCTTGGATCCAAGCAGTGATCCCAAACTACAATTTTACAATTTATTAAATCACCTATAAATTTATAAGTATATATATTATCCACGACCTCAGCCACACGACACCCCCAAAATGGGTTAATAGCTCAGAAACACACAAAATGCACAAAAAGTTGAGAAATAATACCAAGCCACCTACCTTATATGCCAACGAGCACTATACACGAACGTCGGTTCGAAAAACACCCATAAACGACGTAGATCTGACGAAGAATAAAACCTCCTCCAACGTAAATAACATCTGTTAGGGAAATAATTGGTATGAACCACACCAGGAGAAGAGAGGGCTTACCCTTTCGGTTCCAACATGTTTGACAAAAGCGGGATTGGATTCCCGGTGCTCGATCGGTGGATCTCCCAAGGTTCGGCCTCCCTCTTTCGCTCCTCTCATCCAGTTCCAAGCCTTCCCAATGAACAGGGGAGGCTACTACCCATTTAAGCAAAAAAACAAAGTACACGACATTTACTTCATCATTTAACTGTTCCTATAGTGGCACCACCTCGCTATTCATCCGTCGACATGAGTACATGGCCTGTACTCCCGACTATACGGCGTGTTCTATCACCAAGATGGAATCTACTCCACTGCCTTAATGTTTTGGCCTACCGACTGACTACACGACATGTAAAGGGACACTACACGGCATGTAGTCGGTTCCTATACCATTCATTCCCGGCATGGCCACATGCCCCATGTACCAATCTCACACGGCCAAAAGTACACGACATGTACTTTCTATAATTTAGTATTTCCCCCCATTTTCCATATTTTCTTAGAAACACTTAAGGAATTGAGAAAAGAAGAAACACTTACATCAATAATCAGAATCGGGTTCTTACAAACATATGCCCATAAAGAAATTTTTCAATGAATTTCCCTTCCAAGGGTGGCGATGATATAGTAGTGAACAACTCTGGCCATTTAGCACGTACGTCAGTCTCCCGCTCCCAGGTTTCTTCATGCACTCGGCCATGCTACCATAGCACCCGTACGAGAGGAACTGACCGACCTCGGAGAACCTTCGTGCTTCTGTCAACGATACGAATCAGATACTTCTTAAAGGACGCATCAATATGAATCTCAACCTCCTCGGTCTGAAAGATATGAGACATGTCCAAATGATAGCGACACAATTGAGATGTGTGGAAGAGGTCGTGCATGGTTTGGTATCACTGTGGTAACCACAACGGATAGGAAACTAGTAAGACTTTCTCCAGAATCTCACATGGCCCCACATACTGCGATGAAATTTTACCATGTCTCTTGATCTGATTGTGTCCCAGCCTCGACAAAACACGCAAGAAAACCTGATCCCTGACAACTAACTCCAAAGGTCTTCTGTGGCGATCAGCATATGACTTCTGACAAGACTGCGCATTAACCATCCACATAGGAATCAACTGGACCTGCTCAGAAGACTCCTGCATGAGACGTGGTCCCAGTAACGCTACCTCACCTGCCTTTAACCAGCACAATGGTGATTAGCATGGACTACCATATTGAGACATGTATGTTACCATCTCAATAGTTTCCTGAAAACTATTTTTATAGGAAAAATAGTCCAGGGGTATATGATTCTCCCAAGAGCCCCCAAAGTCTCGGACGCATGCACGCAGCATGAATTCTAGCACTTGTATCATACGCTCTTACTGGACATCTGTCTGAGGGTGGTAAGATGTGTTCAGAAGCTCCTGCATACCCAGTTCCCTCTGAAAACTCTTCCAGAATCGAGATGTGAAGCGGGCGCCCCTATCTGAGACGATAGAACGAGGGACCCCATGAAGGCATACGATCTATCGGATATTCAACCTTCTGATCTCGTCAACACCAAAGGTCTCCTTGATCTTCCTAATGTGAGATACCTTCGTGAGTCTGTCCACAACAACCCACATGACATCATTTCCTCGAGGTGACCTCAGAAACCCCATCACGAAATCCATCGCAACATCATCCCATTTCCACTCCGGGATGGGTAACTGTTGTAACAGTCTGACTGGCCTCTGATGCTCTGCATTCACCTACTGACAGGTGGAACACCTCGTAAGAAAAACAGCTATATCACGCTTCATACCCGGCCACCAATACTAACGTCTCAATTCTCGGCACATCGTGGTCACCCCGGGATGAACTGCCCAAGCTGAAGCATGAAACTCCCACATCAGATCCTCGTGTATATCCCCTGGAACCCATAATCGTCTATAGAAATAAAGAACTTAATCATTTCCTATCATACAACCTAGAGGAGGGTCCTCACTTGACACTGACTCTCCTAGAACTAGGCCTTATGAATCAGATAGTTGTCTCATTCTCACTCTGTCCCGGAGGGTAGATATCACAGCTAAAGAGGAAAGATAAGTCTGTCCCTGACTGTCATGCACCTGCAGATGCATCTCAGTGAACAAAGCCATAAGCTGCCACTAACCACTGGCCTCCTTCACTACCTATATCTGAGTCTTCTTGCTTAGTGCATCGGCTACTGCATTACCTTAACCAGGTGTATAGGAAAGCTCAAAATCAAAGGACTATAGGTATTCGACCCTCCTTTACTACCTCAGATTCATGTCACACTGAGTAAAGATATACTTGAGGATTTTGTGGTCGGTGAAAACAAAAAATTGATGTACCAAAATATAATGCCTCCATTATCGCAATTCATGCACGACAGCAGTTAACTCGATATCATGCGTTGGGTAATTCCTCCCATGTGGCATCAACTGCTGAGACCCATGCGCAACAACTCGATCGCCCTACATCAACACTGCTCCCATCCCAATTCCTGATGCATCACAATAAATTGTGTATCTCTTCCCCTGATTTGGGAGTATCAGGATTGGTGTTGATGTTAACCTTCCTTTTAGGTCCTAAATGGCTATCTCGCAAGCTTCCGACCAAACAAAATTCACACCATTCTTTGTCAAACCCATCAACGGTGCTGCTAAGTGGGAGAAGTCCTGGATGAAGCATCTGTAGTAACCAGCTAGCCCTAAGAAACTCCATTTCTCAAACACGTTCTTAGGATGCTCCCAAGAAACTACTGCTCTCACCTTCTCTAGGTCTACCGAAACTCCTACTTCTGAGATGATATGACCCATGATGTGAATCCGGTCCATCAAAAAGTGGCACGTTGAGAGCTTAGTATATAACTAATGCTCTCTCAGTGTACTCAATATGATCTCAAGATGGGTGGCATGGTTGTGTCAAGTGTGAGAGGACACCAAGATATCATCCATGAATACTACCTCAAAAGAATCCAGATAAATATGGAACACATGATTCATTAGAGCCATAAAAACTGTTGGCACGTTCGTGAGTCTGGAATGCATAACCCTATACTCGTATAGACCATACCTGTTCCTGAAAGCTGTGAGAGGTATATCATACGGTCTAACATTAAGATAATGATATCCTGATCTCAATTCAATATTCAAAAACACTCGTGCTCCACGAAGTTGATCAAACAGATCATCAATCCTTGGTAATGGATATCGGTTCTTAACCGTCAAATGTTTCAGCTGTCAATAATCCACGAAATTTCTGAGATTACCGACTACCTTTTTCGAAAAATGGACTGGTGAACCCCAAGGAGAAGTACTGGGTTAGATAAAACCCTTTGACTATAAATCCTCTAACTACCTCTTGAGCTCCTACCACTCAGGTGTGGACATCCTATAAGGAGGAATGGACACCGGTGCCGCTCCTGGAACAAGCTCAAATGAAAAATCCACCTCTCACTCTGTAGGTAGACATGAAAAGTCATCTTGGAAGAAATCGCTGAATGTATCAACCACTGGAGGGAAATCCATCTGAAAAGTCCCCTAGTCTTCTAGATATAAACTCATAATCTGGGTTGTGACTCTACCTCGCCCATGATGCTCTGGTCCAGCTCGACTTGCCTGAACATCCCATTCTCCCTTGTATAGTAACTCTCCACCCTCTGGTGACATGAAACTCACCTTGTGACGATATCAGTATACAAAGGCTCAAAATGGAAAACAACTAGTCCATTCCGAGAATGATGTCATAAGCTGTCATTTCTAATACATAGAGGTCCCAATGGAAGTTACACCCACCAAACTCCAGGGGGCATTCCTTGCACTAATGCACACCAGCCGTTCTAATTCCCAATTGAGTGTCTAGCATCATGATATATGGTCAATACCTACCCTCAATAGTTTATGGATGATACATGAACATCAAAATTATAATTAATGATTTTTTGTATTATAAAATCTATGGATCAGATAATCCCTACAATAATAAGGGCATAATCACCCATACTAGGGGAGAACATTTCAAATGAATTCTGGTCCATTGAGATGAGACTGTAACAAATAATATAGTTTTATTTTGATAAATAAATTATAAAATTTTACTACTACTTATTCCCCCCCCCCCCACTTTTCAGTATTACAACCCATTAATAGATTCTATAAATAGTATCTGAGTAGGTTAGATCTGAATGATCTTTATCAGAGGGGTGATGAAGAATTTTAATTCAGTCAATAGTAGGGGTGTTCCAATATTTTATTTAAAAAATTTATTCGATGGATGAATTGAATAAATCCTTACTTTCTATCATAGGGTTTTTAGGTTCTCATGTAGTAATTTTAGGGTTTCCTCCTCCTGATAATTATTTTTCAAAGATATTTGGATTCAAGAAAAAGGTTATAGGTTGATGGGAAATCAAAAAATTCAATTTTTTATTCATGTTACAATAATACTTTTATATACATAATAAGAATAAATATATATATAGAGATGTGGTAAAATCTAAAAAACATGTTTGAGGGTAATTTTAAAATCAACAAATACATATGGAATAATTAGAGAGATAAATTTCATGATATCATAATAACATAATATGAGACTATAGATTAATATTTTACTTGATTCGATGAAATTATTACTCATATCAAATTATTTTAAGAAGTGTGTGATCATTATATTGCTATGATGAAATTAATGAGAAAAAATCTAGAATGATAGGGCCCCATGTTCTTTTTCATATAATAAAAATAAGAAATACCTCTTCATTAATTACATAATACATTATTCAAATATGAGCTGAGTAATCAAAAATTTGAATAAAAATTTATACAAAAGAAATGAATTAAAGATCACGTGTAAACTAAATCTCATGAAGGAAGAATATGAATATTATAGTTATTCAAAATATTATTATGTGATAGAAAATCCATGAAGGAAAATAATGTCTCTTGTCTTATGTGACATCAAAATAGTGGAATGTCAAGAACAATGGAAAATTTGCATTTATTTTTCTTAATTGTTGAAGAATTAAAAAAAATCAATTATTTTCCAAATGACCAATATTGATGAATATGATGATGATGATCAAGATGATGTACCATATAGAAATAATTGTGGTAAAAACATTTATGGTGGTAGAAAAGTCATTTGAGAACAATAATATATTTAAACTAATGAAAAGAAAAGTTATGTTTAGTCAAAAAGAGAAATAATACTCATCCTCAATTTCTTTCTAGATAAGATGTTCCTAAATAAATTGGAATTATGTTACTCAAATTTGAATTTTTGATGAAAATTCATGTACTAATCACCACTGAAAATCTGAACTTTCTCGACGCTTCTATACCAACGGTTCATAAAAACCGTTGGTATAGGTTCCCTTTCCCAACGGTTTGTCCAAACCGTTGGGAAATCCCACTTTGAGGCAACCATTCCCAACGGTTTGGAAATACTGTTGGGAAAGTCCACATTGTGGCCAACTATCCCAACAGGTTGACAAAACCATTGGGAATGGTCCCCCACAAATCAACCTTACCCCAAAAATCAAAATCCAGAATCAAAATCTATACCAACGGTTTTTAAAACCATTGGTATAGATCGTTTGGTTTTTTTATCATTTCTTCTTACCCAAGAACATTATATAATTCAAAATTTAAAATAATTATGAGAATACATATATATATTTTTCTAATTATATTCACAAAATTCATGTTAGGTTAGTGGTTAAGTCATTGAATAATAATCTAGGGGTCTTGGGATCAAATCCCAGCGAATGTTTTTTTTTTTGAAATACATATACCCACGGTTCCATAACCGTTGGTATTGATTTTCATATTAATTATACAAACAGTTTCCAAAACCATTGTGATAGGTCTATACAAATGGTTTTGGGAAAACCGTTGGTATAGACCTATCCCAACGGCTTACTTGGCAACGGTTATCCAAACCGTTGGTATAGGCTATACCAACGGTTTGGAGGCCTATACTAACAGTTCCAAACAGTTGTTATAGGGTAGTTTTCTAGTAGTGAATTAAGATGATGGTGAAATTAATTATATAAAACATATTGTATAATCAAATCATGAATCTTATAATGAAACAAATACAAATGGAATTAAAGAATCCATATAATTGGTGAAAGATTTTGAAATGAATAATTAAGGTAAATTAGAATATGTTAAAATATATAAAGGTGAAAATTATGATATCATAATCTCAGTCCAAATATTATTGATATATAGAAAGAGATAGAAAAAATGAAAAATGATCTTGATAAAACACTAGCATTATGGGATGAAGAATTGAATAAGAACAAAAAAATTTTGTTAGGCTAAAAATTATACAAAGAAGACGTTACATGATTTAAAAAAATCCATATAAGTTAATTTAAATAATATTAGGTAGCTAAGAATGTATTCTCAAATAAAAAGGTTACATTTTTTTGGAGAAAAATAAAATTAAATATTTTATGATTAATAATAATGTTTTTAGAAGCAAAATGGTAAAACAAGGGAAATAAAAAACAATGGGTACCATTTCAATTAAGTAATGAATGATATGGAGAATTTGGATAGAGTTATATCGTTAATGGAAGATGTAGCACATTGTGTGGGATTATAGAATCAATAGTTTCATGTAAATAATTATTAAATTTATAAAAGATAATAATTTAATTGGTATTGTTGGTGCTATGTAATTTTGAGGTAGAAATCGTTCTCCGATTAGTAGAAAAATTCACTTCCTTTTCTTTGAAGATAATGTGATTTTTAGTGAAATAGAAAATAATAAATAAGATCACATAAACTCTATATATATATAACATATAAGTATATTTAGAAGAATATTTTAGAATATATTATTAATAGGTTTATTGTTTTAAAAAATGTAGGACTATTGTTTTTGGATATCTTTCTAATGATAGAAATGGTAATGTAATTCCAAAATTTATGACGTAAAGAAAATACTTAATTATTGAATTTACAATAGAAATTGGAATATTAAAACCTTTTTTATTTATTATGGTTATTCATACATTATGATATTATACACAAAATCCCTAAATAAATTTGAATAATATATGTTTTGTCCGTGGATTTCAAGGAATGAATGTTCATTTAAAATCATAGTTGTTGTTATTTTTGATATAAAACCATAGAAACTATATTCCAAATATATATTTTATTAAATGGATTAAAATTTTCATGACATGCCTTATGGTTGTAAAAGAAAACCATAAAATAATTTCACAATACACCTCTGGCTTCATCATTGCCCCAAATTCATGTTTGATATATTCTTTGGTGCACTAAAACCTAATGCATGAAAACCATTGTAAATCTAATAGATTGATAGCTATGGGAAAAATTCTATAATGTCCCCTAATATCCAATATGGATATTGAATAATATTAAGGGGTTAACTAGGATATGAATTGGAAATTGGAGTATAAGTATGGTGTTCTGATGGAAATATATACTGACACTAGTAATGTTCAAATCCCAATGTCAGAGGTGGGGAATGAAGCACCCCATAAAATTATAAATGGGGACGATGTAATTTATTAGGTACGGTAAGAAAGGGAACCTAAATAGTCTTTGCTTCTAGTAGAATGCCGCTAATTCTATGTAGGAACGTAATCCTTTGGGTAAACCTTAGGACTTTTTTTATTGCTTCAATTCGAAGGAACTATGGATCCTTGTAATGAAATGCACTATGCTAGGGTTTATTTGAGAAAACAAACAATCTACACAAATGAAACAAAAATCTTTTTCCATAACAACTACATAGGTGAATCCTAGAAATGAACTATTCATAGGAACACTTGTTATTCATTCAAGAATACTATACATACATTTTTATTATATTTATACAGAATCCATCATATCACAAATGTTTATTATAACTAATAAAACACAACCACAAATCATGGGAGTAGAGTTGTCGATGAATATGGAAAATGTGAAAATTATTGCATCTTAGAACCATAATTCCTCCCATGCCAAATATATTGGGATCATATTACTAGACAACATTGTATTGTAACCTTTATAAGATTTGATTCTCTACAAGTAATGAATTGGATTTCATAGTATTGGGAAAAGATAAATTTATATCATATGTTAATAAATCTCCAAATTTTGAATCTACATATTATTCAGTACAATAACAAGATTGATGATGAATCTTTGTTAAAACAAATATCACAATAATAGATTTTATTTCCCAATTAGAAATCATATCATTCACAAATGATTGTGTATAAGTAAAATTTTATCCTTGAAGACAATCCTTTTTTGAGGGACATTTCGAATGTGATTCTACAGGAATTTCATGGCCTTCCCCATAGCCGAGAGATTGAATGTTACATCAATATTATACTTGGATTGTTTCTATAATATTGGACTCTGTATATAATAATGGTTGTGGAACATCAGAATCTAAAGAAATTTCTACAAGAGATTTTGGATAAATGGTACATACTACATTGTGCTTCATCATGGGCTGAACCAGTCCTCTTCAAAAATAATAAGGATGGGTAGATGCACCTTTTACTAACTATCGTGTGCTAAAAAATATCATGATAAATAAAAATTATCCTCGTCTATGGATTTTTTTTAATTGTTCGAACAAATTTATGGAGCATAATAATTCATGATAGTGGATCTATGTTTAATATATTTCAAAGTAAGGGGAATAATGAGGATATCCTAAGACTTATTTTCATATACAAGACATGCTCTATGTGTTCATAGTAATTTAATTCTTAAAAATCATTTTTTTATTATTTTCTAAAGGCCACATTAAGGATTAGTCGTAACCAAAAATTTATAAATTAAAATTTAAATCCCCCGATTCTAAAACCAAAAAACAGAACCATGTAGAGAAATTCAAATTCAAACATGAATTTTAAATGGGTAAATGAATCAATGATCCATACACCAAGAAACATCCTCGGGCTTTGAGTTATCAAAATGAGTGCATCCTTGAGCCCTTACCTAGGATAATAAAAAAAATCATTCCAAGGATGAAAAACCTATATCACAAACACAAAAAATCATTGTGAAACATTACATTTCCATCATCAAAGAAAACCACCAACCATTGATGTTGAAGGAATATAATTTTTTCACCACTAATGGCCACCGTCACCATCACCACATCTACTAAATAAAAAATTCCCACCATTTCATAAACATTATCCATTTTATATGTCACTGACATTAAAAAATCTTAATCCAAGAAAAAAACATTCTTCAGAATAAAAAAAATGAAACACCATCCCCCAAAAAACCCCATGAATAGGAAAAGTCACCCACATGGTGTGCCTCATGTAATATCCCATAACTCATACAAAAAATAATACAAAAAAATGATGGTATCCATCACACCCGACCAACCTAGGAGGGATAAAATGACCTAGTGTTCAGATTAGTGGTAGAGAGAGTAGTACCTTAACTGCAAGCCAAAGCCGAGAAAGCACCATTAACCCCTCCAAATATAATCATTATCAATCCCAAATTGGGGGACCACAAACCAAAAAATAGAAATAGAAAAGAATAAAAAAGAACAATGATATAAAATATGGAATTGGAGATAAGGGAATAGATCATCGAATATGGATGGAAGAAGGTGGTTAAAAAAGTAAAATTTGTGCCTCATAAGGCTTGATCTCCATCCTAGAAGGAAACTCAAGTGAATTGTTTTTTGTGATTTTAAATGATGAATTGATTAAATAATTGGGATGATTTTTAATGTATAATTAAAAACACATAGCATAATATTTATTTAATTTTAATGTTCACCAACAGAACTATGAAACACATTATATAGAGGTTCTAGTTGTGATGTTCTCTTTAAAAACCGAGCTAAATTAATTATTTGGGGATACATGTGGGATATATATAGATCCACAGTCTCAAGAATATATTTACAATGGATGATATGAATATGTGACAAATAATATGGTTTGATAAGTTCATGAAATATGAATACTCAATCCATTACATTCATGGAAAAGGGAATAATGTGGAAGATACTCTAGGTAGAGAGGATCCATCAATTAAATCATCGCTGAGAATTGGGAGGGATCATATCTTCTTAGACTGAATGAAGAATGACAGGGGAATCATAAATTAAGGAACATCATTAAACCATTAATGAATTATTCAACAAATGTATCTTTTCTAAAAGATAAATTATTTTTAGAGAAATAATGTGGGAATTATGATGTAAAGGGAAACATTTAAAAATGGTTAATCCTAAAAATAAAATGTTAATGTAAAATGAGTTTTATGATTTGGGTTAGGGATATGTGTAAGGTATAATAAATTGAAAAATATAAAGATTCACAATGATGCACATAAATCAACCATCTTTAGTCACACAGGGAGTACAAATATTAATCAAGAAAACTATGAGAACTATTGGTAGGACAATATGAAGAAGGATATCACTAAATATACATCAATATCACTGGTATTTCAGAAAATTATGTCTGAAAGGAAAAAGTATAATTTGTGATATAACCATTACCCATACCAATGTATAAATTTAAAAAAATATCCATGGACTTTGTCACATGACATCTGAAGACATGTAGAGCAAACAATGTTATGTGGGTTTTTGTAGATATTTTTACAAATATAGATAAACTTATTGTAACTCGAGATTACATCTCACTCGAACAAAATGTAAAGATATACATCAATGAGGTTGTTAGGATTCATGGAGTACCACTATCAATTATTTCTAATTGAGATTAGAGATTTACCTCCATGTTCTGGAAAAGTATCATACATGATCTAAACATTAAGATGAAATTTACCAATAACCTATCTTCATCAAAATGATGGCCATTCTAAAAAACAATTTAGACATTATAATTCAATTTTAAATAATGTTTTTTAGACCTCAAAGGTGTATGGGAAAATAATATACCTCTTTTTGAATTCACCATTAGTAATTCTATTAAAATTAGGATCAATATAGCACCATATAAATAAAATTTATGGGAATATGTGTATGAAACATTCATCATTGCAAAAAGTTTCTAAATGAAAACATCTAGGTCATAAAATAGTCGAATAAATAGTGTATATTTTCATGACTATTCAGTATCACATCAAGGCTTCTCATATTCAATAGAAAATATATCCTTAGAATAATTGATGAGACCTAATGTTTGTTGGTGGATACATGGTATTCTTTTACATATCCCTAGGTAATAAATTCATGAGATTTGGGAATAATGGAATGATTATTCCATGATACATCTGCATTTGAGATCCATTATGACATTAGATTAGTGTCCTATCAACTATAACTCCAACCTATCCTATTCCAACTATATGATGTATTCTATGTATCCCTTTTTAAGAATTACATATTGGACCCCTCACATGAACTCAATCCAATGGTGGTTCCATTATAGAATGATATGTCCAATGAAAACTTCTAGTGAAGATTATATATCAGAGAGACAATGTAACAGTCCCAAGCTTCCACGGTACGCTTCTCATTGAATAATACAGTAGCGTGTGTTGTACAAATCTTCGAGTTCTAACACACACCACAACCAATCAAACTAGTCATTATGAATAGTAATACCGACATTATGAAATTTAATACATTTTATCTTTTAAAATTGACTTCATTTTTGTATTTGGAATATCAAAATTATCTTAGGGTGATGTTCTGGTACTTTTCGGATAACTTTCATATTTTTATGAATTGTGGAAATTACTAAATTTTAAATAAAAAGAATTTTTTAATTGAAATAATTAATATTGATAAATTATTAATTTGAGTGATTTTAGAGTATAATTTAATTATATTATTACCATTTAATCCAATGTTGGTCATTTTACATAATTTCGCATTTAAACTGGACATAAGCAAGCACCAATCTTTTGATAGTTACTATTTCTTAAAAACAGGTTTTTTGTTTTGACAACGAGAATTAATTTTAAATTAATTTCTAAAACTTCATTATTTTGAATTTTGAAAAATGGATTCCATATTTAGAATCAGGAGGTCCAAATTGTGTAAATATATAAGTTTTATTTTAAGACATTTTGAATAATTACTTCGGTAATATATTATTTACCATGGTTAAAGTGTAAATCCGGTAAATAAGGGTAAAAAAATATTATAATAATTATTATTATCCTAAAACCTGTCCTAACCCCATTGGATGATACATGTCCTACCATGGGCATCTTTGGGTCGATTTTGGGACCCCATGGAGCCACTTCTAAGTGATAAGGACACTTTATATTAATTAAGTTAAAGTAAATACAAAAAATGGAATAAGCATATATCTTTTAGAAAAAAATTATTACTTAGATATATATATATATGTGTTATATTTTATACAATAATTATTAATTATAAATATAAAAGGATTTACTATATAATAGTATTTTATTTATAATTTTTAGAAGTTGAATAATTAAATTTATTTATGACACAATAATGATGCATTATTTTCCTTATTAATGAATGAATCAAATAAATTGTATTATAAATGTTAAAATAAATATATTTTAAAGTTTTGATGACATCCACTAATTTTATTCGTGAATATGACATGTTAGTATTTCTTAAATTTATTTGGTTCGAATTAATAATGTTGGTAGGACATAAACAAAAATAAATTATTAATTAGTGTCAAAATTGACATAGAGGAGTTTTTTAAACAGATATCTTATTATAATTGATATTATATTCCTAAAAATCAATGGCTCAGCCAAATGTCTTATATAATAATAGGTGTATCATTAATGGACCACTTCGATGTCTCTTGGATGTGTATAGTATGTTTATTAACTATATAATCTAAAAATATAAATAGACATGGTAAATGTAAAACTAATTAACTAAGAGTTAAAACTAAATGATAAGGTTAATAATGTAACCCAAACCTGTATAAAATCTATTTTTTAGTTTTTTTCACCCATCCCCACCTTATCCTCAAAATAAATCAGTTTGGAGCCATTATAAACCGAATATAAATTTATTATAAAATAATATTTTATGTTTTTCCTAAGGTACCCCACACCCCTCCGATAAAATGGCACTCCCCCTTATCACTAATTCACACAATAAAATCCTTTTGGATCGGAAAAACTCTACCCAAATATCTTCCCAACTTCCCTCACTTAATCCTAGAGGCCTTAGTATGATCAAAAAACCAACCTAAGGACCCCTTTTGATCAAATCAAAAGGATAAACCCAAAGAAGAGGTAATGATTTCACCATCCTCTTTCAAGTTCCCTTCTTCATCCACTTCATCATTCTTTGATATTTTCATTCTCAAATAATAACTCCATTTTCTTCTATATACTGTGATGTTATTATAAATATGTTACAACCATATTCAGTAATCTATCTATCCATTCAATGACATGTCACCATACCTGTGTACTTACGGTTTATCGTCTCCACGTTGTGGAGTAATTGTTATCCAAAACATTATTAATGGATGGGTATGATAATGATGTGTAATTGATTTAAATTATAAATAAAACATGATAATTATTCTTTATATATGATATACCATCCATTAATATGTTATTTTTATATAAAAATAATGATAATGTCGCTCGTGCGTATGTACGGACTACCGTCTCCACAAACGCGATGAGATTCCATCCCAATTGTATCCATTCAAGACTAATTTTCATTTGATGATTAAAAATAATATATAAGTAATTTTTATCATTCTAGATATGAATAAGGTACAACCCATGGAATATAAACAAGGCTTATGTAAAAAAACTTATAAAAGAAAACGAGTCAGTGAACACCCAAAACTACGATAATACTAAAATATTTTTATGAAAAAAAATTAAAATATCATATATGATATCATATTTATGTATATGATTCTTTTATAATTTAATAACAATGATTTAACTATTATACAAGAGGTTAACGTACTCTCGACCAAGGAAAAGTAAAATTTATGGGTTTATTTCATAATATCTTCATTATCCGAGGTTGTTAATACATAATTATCTACTATGACCTCTTTATCATCCACATCCATGTCTCTTAAAAATGTATTTCAAAAAATTATTACTATTTTATAGACTACATGTTAAATTCATTTATACCCTTGTTGGAATTTTATAATATGTTTATAACGTAATATTTCCGTCGTTTTCCAAACAAGGTCCTTTTTAACCCTTTCGATAAAATTAAGGATAGAATGTTTTTTTAACTTATATGATGGGTGAGTCTGTTTTCTACCGTCATAAACTCATAGAAGATTCCCTTACAAGATTATAAGAACATTTTCATTGTAAATGTTTTATTTATAATTATGTGACTCTTAAATTATTTTAAAATAGAAAAAGATATTTCTCTAAACAGGGTTTCGATTTCATCTATGTCAACATCCCTTTATTGATTTTATGTTTATTTGGAGTTGATTTATTATGATACAAAACATCCATATTGTATTGAAGGTTTTGAGATATTTTTGACTGTGTATGTAATATTTTTATACAATTAATGATTTATAGTTAATGTATTGACATTTCGTAGGCTAGTTTAAATAAAAATGTGTAACATTCTGGACCAGGGGGCCACTCAACGGGTTCCCCGAACCTGATTCACCTAGTCACCTCAAGCACATTTCCCCAAAGGCCACAGGCTGCCGACTTGCAGTGAGGTCCCAGGTATTATAGTGGGGAAACTATGCCCTCATTTGTCAAAGTGTAGCACAACAGAATACAAAACAATACATACAACGACGGTGGAAACTATAAACCATACACTACTGAAATAAACATATACAGTGGATACAACCAACAATATATAAATAATGATGCTACATGTCTCACGTTCTAAGAAAATAGCTAGAAAATGTTATACATCAATACAATACAACAAAATCAAAGTACATCAATACAAAGAAAAATAGCAATCAGCGGCATCATGAGCCTAGGCTCAGTCCCATGCCCTTCTACCCCTCTACAGTAGTCAAGCACCTATATAGGGACTCTTTCCCATATTCACACCTGCAGAAACGTAATCTGTTTGGGCCGAAAAGCATGACTCAAATAGAGCGTGAGAAATATATCTCAGTAGGCACCCACTAAAGGCCCGTGCCTAACTATGTGAAATCGTGCAACAACAGTGTGTGTAGTAATAAAATGCAATAAACTAAGCAATACTCAAAAGTAACTAACTTAATAGTTAAATTTCCATTTTATTAATCATTTAATTTATTTAATTTATTGATATTTTGTTCTTAACAGCACCAAGCCCTCAGGCCAACCAGTGTCTTTCTTTCAGGATAATATAGGGGACCACACCCTCAAGCTTGCCCTCAGGCTATACAGAGTCTCACCCTTAGGCATTGCCCTCGGGCGAAGTAGAATCTCAACCTCAGGAAAAACTGAGATGAAACCCTCAGGTGATAAGAATCTTGCCCTCAGGCTAATTGAACTACGCCCTCAAGCTAAATACAGTCACGCCCACAGGCTATATTAAAACACAGCCCTCAGGCATAAGTAACCGGGCCATGCCCAACATATAAACATTCTATTTACATAAAATTTTTCTCAAGGAAAAATTAATTCACAATCAAACATGGCATACCCTCGGGTATCCTGGATAAACGGCTAAATAGAGAAACGCACCCCCGGGGTAGTCCTGGATCCAAGCAACGATCCCAAACAACAGTTTTACAATTTATTTAATCACTGATACATTTCTAGGTATTTAAAATTGACATGGGCTCAGCCACACGACACCCCAAAAATGGGTTCATCACTCAAAAACACAAAAAACGTATAACAGTTGGAAAATAACACCAATGAACCTACCTTATACGCCAACGAGTGCTATACAAGAACGTCGGTTCTAGAAACGCCCAAGAATGATGTAGATCTGACAAAGAATAAAACTCTCTCAATCAAAAATAACATATGTTAGGGAAAGAATTGGTATGAACCACACCATGAGAATAGAGGGCTTACCTATTCGGTTCCAACGTGATCAAAAAAAGCAGGATTGGATTCTCAATGCTCGATCGGCGGATATCCCAAGGTTCGGCCTCCCTCTTCTGCTCCTCTCATCAGGTTCTATGTCATCCCTATGAAGAGGGTAGGATACTGCCCATTTCTGTGAAAAAAACAAATCACATGGAATGTACTTCTTCATTTAACTGTTCCTCTGGTGGCACCACCTCGCTATTTATCTGTCGACAAGAGTACACGACATGTACTCCCGACTACATGGTGTGTACTGTCGCAAAGGTGATGGCTGCACCACCGCCTTATTTTTTTGGCCTACCGACTGACTACACAGTGTGTAAAGGGCCACTACACGGCGTGTAGTCGGTTCCTACACTCTTCATTCCCGGCATGGCCATATGCTCCATGAACCCTTCCCACACGGCCAAAAGTACACGACATGTACTTTCCAAAATTTAGTATTTTTCCCCAATTTTCCATATTTTCTTAGAAACACGTAAGGAATTGAGAAAAGAATAAACTCATACCTCAAAAATCAGAACCGGGTTCTTACAAACTTTCCCCCTTTAAATAAATTCGTCCCTGAATTGCCCTTCCAAGGGTGGCGATGATATAGTCCTTAATAACTCCGGCCATTGAGCACGTATGTCAGTCTCCTGCTCCCATGTTTTGTCCTGCACTCGGCCAAGCTGCCATAACACCCGTATGAGAGGAACTAACTAGCCTCAAAAAACCTTCATTCTCCTGTCAACGATACAAATCAGATGCACCGCAAAGGATGCATCCATATGAAGCTCAACCTCCTCAGGCCGAAAGATGTGAGACATGTCCGAATGATAGCGACGAAATTGAGATATGTGGAAGAAGTTGTGCATGGCTTGGTATCGATGTGGTAACCGCAACCTATAGGAAACAAGTCCGAATCTCTCTAGAATATCAAATGTCCCTATATACTGGAGTGAATGTTTAATTTGTCTCCTGATTCTCTTATGTCCCAGCATCGAAAAAACACGCAAGAAAATCGGATCCCTGACAACGAACTCGAAAGGTCATCTGTGGTGATCAACTTATGACTTCTGATGAGACTCTGTGGTAGCCATCCACTTCGAAATCAAATGGACCTACTTAGAAGTCTCCTACACAAGACGTGGTCCCAATAAAGCTACCTCACATGCCTCTAACCAGAAAAAAGGTGATTGTTATGGCCTTCCATATAGATCCTCGTATGGTTCCATCTCAATAGTCACCTAAAAAATATTCTTATAGGAAAACTCGGCCAGGGGTATATGCTTCTCCCAAGAGCCCCCAATGTCTAGGACCAATACACGCGACATGTCCTCTAGAACATGTACCATACGCTCTGACTGGCCATCTATCTGAGGGTGGTAAGCTGTGCTTAGAAGCACCTGCGTACCCATCACCCTCTGAAAACTCTTCCAGAATCGAGACATGATGTGGGCATCCTTATCTGAGATGATAGAACAAGGGACCCCATAAATTCATAAGCTCTCTCGGATATACAACCTTTCGTGGTCATCAACACCGAAGGTCTCCTTGATCGGAAAAAAGTGAGCTACCTTCGTGAGTGTGTCCACAACAACCCACACGACATCATTACCTCGAGGTGACCTCGGAAACCCCATCACGAAATCCATCACGACATCATCCCATTTCCACTTTGGGATGGGTAACTGCTGTAACAGTCCGACTAGCCTCTGATGCTCCGCATTCACCTGCTGACAGGTGGAACACCTCATAACAAAATCGGCTACATCACTCTTCATACCCAGCCACCAGTACTAACGTCTCATGTATCAGTACATCATGGTCACCCCGGGATGAACATCCCAAGCTGAAGCATGAAACTCCTGCATCAGATCCATTTTTATATCCCCTAGAACCCATACTCATATATGGAAATGAAGAACATCATCATCTCATATCTTCCAACCAGGAGGAGGTTCGTCACTTGACACCGACTCTCATAGAACTAGGCCTTCTTAATCAGATAGTTTCCTCATCCTCACTCAATCCAGGAGGGTAGATGTCACAACTAACGAGGAAAGATAAGTCTGCCCCTGACTGTCATGCACGTCCAGATTCATCTCAGAGAACAAAGCCATAAGCTGCCACTCACCACTGGCCTCCTTCACTACTTGTATCTGAGTCTTCCTGCTCAGTGTTTCGGCTACTGCATTGCCTTTAACAAGTTTATAGGAATGCCCAAAATTGAAGGACTATAGGTATTCGACCCACTTTCACTACCTCAGATTCAAGTCACGCCGAGTAAAGATATACTTGAGGCTTTTGTGGTTGGTGAAACAAACAAAATGCTCTTCCAAAAGATAATGCCTCCAACAGTGTAACGCATGCACGACAACAACTAACTTGAGATCATGTGTTGGATAATTCCTCTCATGTGGCTTCAACTTCTGAGAACCATATGCAACAACTCGATCACCCTGGATCAACACTGCTCCCATCCCAATTCTTGATGAATCACAGTAAACGGTATAGCTCTTCCCCTGCACTGGGAGTATCAGGATTGGTGCTGATGTCGACCTTCCTTTCAGGTCCTGAAAGGTTGTCTCCCAAGCTTCCTACCAAAAAAACTTCACACCCTTCTTAGTCAAACCCGTCAACAGTGCTTCTAAGTGGGAGAAGTCCTGGATGAAGCATTTGTAGTAACCGGCTAGCTCTATGAAACATTGTATATCAAACACGTTCTTAGTCTTCTCCCAGAAAACAACTGCTCTCACCTTCTCTGGGTCTACCAAAACTCCTGTTTCTGAGATGATATGACCCAGGAAGTGAATCTGGTCCACCAAAAAGTGGCACATTGCGAGATTAGTATATAGATGATTCTCTCTCAGTGTACTCAATACGATCTCAAGATGGGTGGCATAGTCTTGTCGAGTGTGAGAGTACACAAAGGTATCGTCCATGAATACTACCACGAAAGCATCCAGATAAGGATGGAACACATGATTCATCAGAGCCATGAAAACTGGCACCATGTTCATGAGTCTAAACGACATAACCGTATACTCGTATAGACCATACCAGCTCCTAAATGCTGTGAGAGGTATATAAGATGGTCTAACGCGCAACTAATGACTTCCTGATCTAAATTCAATATTCGAGAACACTCTTTCTCCATGAAGTTGATCAAACAGATCATCAATACTTGGTAAGGGATATTATTTTTTAACCATCAATTGTTTCAGCTTTAAATAATCCACGTAATGTCTGAGATTACTGTCTGACTTCTTCACAAAAAGGATCAGCGAACCCCAAGGAGAAGTACTAGGTCAGATAAAACCCTTTGACTGTAACTCCTCTAACAACCTCTTGAGCTCCTACAACTCAGGTGTGGCCATCCTATAAGGAGTAATGGACATCAGTTCTACTCTAGGCACAAGCTCAAAAGAAAAATCCACCACTCGCCCTAGAAGTATACATGAAATATCTTCTAGGAAGAAATCCATGAAACGATCAACCACAGGAGGTAAATCTATCTGAAAATCCCCTAGTCATCCAGATATAAACTCGCAATATAGGCTCTAACTCCACCTCTCCCAAAATGATTTAGTCCAGATCGACTTTCTGAAAAATCCTATCCACTCATGTATAGAAACCCTCCGCCCTTTGGTGACGTGAAACTCACCCTGTGACGATAGAAGTCTACAAAGGCTCGAAAAGGAACTAACTAGTCCATTCCAAGAATGACGTCATAAGTTGTCATTTCTAATACATAGAGGTCCCAAATTAAGTGACACCCACCAACCTCTAGGGGCATTCCTGGCACTGATGCACACAAGCCATTATAATTCCCAATAGAGTTTCTACCGTCATGATATCAGAAGAAGTAGAAACACGGAGCACAAGGCTCTTGACAATGGGTACAGATATGAAACTATGTGTAGCACCCCTATCAAAAAGTACTGAAGATAAAATAGAAGCTACTAAGATAGTACCTTTAACTATAGAAGTTCTGAGATCCTTCTCCTGCTGGTTCTGTTGCACTACTTATGCCTGCCCAGTGCCGCGGCCCTACGACACAGCCTGACTACCCCGAGCTGTCCCGCCCTGCTGCCTCTGAGATCCTGGTGTCTAGCTACCATGGTCACCACCACCATCTCTTCCTCATCGCCCTGAAATATTCCAGTTTTCTGACTAGTAAGAAGCCATTGGTCCTGCTCCCACACGTGGAGTCTGCATAATACCCCTCTCAGTAGCCACTGGTAGAAACGCCCTGCAAAAGCGCTGTAGATGGCCCTTCTTGCCACAATCTTGGCACTCTACTGGATCACATGGAAAATGTGGTCACTTGTACCCCTCTTTACCATACTTATAGCACCAGATCGGGCCACCTGAAGAATCTTCCTGGATGGTACTGCCACCCTAAGAGAAATCCATCTGTCTCTTCCTATTGCATGTAGAAATAGTACTAATAACTGGTACTGAACCACCCTGGCCCACACCACTAGTTCCCACAGGTTCCTTTCTGAAATCAGCACCTGATTCACAATCGCATGTATAGTAGGAAACCTGAAAACATTCACCAGTGCTCGGATGTCATAAAGAACACCATCCTCGAAATGTCTTTCTCTCAATGTCTCATCACCCACCATCACAGGTGAAAAACGCTGACGGTTGGTAAAACGGGCAGAATAGTCCATCACCGACATAGCTCCCTACTGTAGATTCAAGAACTCTTGAGCTCTGTCTGCCAGTAGCATCTTGGGAATGAAGAAGTCATAGAAGACTGCTTGAAAATCCTCCCACTCCGTGTTTCTGTGATGCTATGACTGGGTGGTGACATCCCACCACCTTTTGGAGGAATCACATAGCATGTATGTCACGAGCTTCACCCTCCGCCCTGGAGGCATCACATGATGCTCGAAAAAGTCTGCATCGATCCTAGACAAGACTCCACAGCATGTGGTCCGCCATCCCCTGAAAAAATAGGTGGATGCTGCTGCTAGAAGATACAAGTAAGCTCAGTCATAGATGTGGCAGCCGGCGGTTCTCCTTGAATGGTCTGCATAAACCACATAAAGCCTTCACAGAACTGCGCCTCCGTTCCTGTGTCTGGTATAATGGATGGCGCTGCATCTGGCTCTGCTGGAGGATCAACATGTAGCCCATGGCCCACCATTTCTGGAGTATACTCATTACCTCTCTTCTGGAGAACAACGCATGGTCGTCTTGGTGGAATGACTCTACAAGTTCAAAACACACCTTAGATTCAAATTTTATCAATGAATGAAAGTGTAGGATCCACAATGGATCAAGAAAAAGAAAAAATTTCATGATTTGAAAAACAACACTACATGGCGTGTATACTAACTACATGGCGTGTGCGTGAATTCCCTTCCCCTGGCAGGGTCCTCTGACACGGCTAAGCCACATTTCTCCCATTGAACAAAAACTACACGGCGTGTTTAATATCTACACGGCGTGTATGCTATTATTTTCCAACTGCCCGTGTCATTTGTGACACGGCCGACTACTCGGCATGACACAACATGGCGTGTTACACCTGCACACGGCGTGTACATCACTCCGTTTCCAAGCCACACGGCTAACACCACACGTTCTTCCCTCGAGCAAGATTACACGGCGTGTCCCATAGGTACATGGCGTGTTCATGGAGTGGTGATACCGACCCGTGTGGTTAATTTCACGGCCGAGTCCCCATGTCACACTAAACGACGTGTTCATCACTGACATGGAATGTTCTGTACAGGAGTTCACCACCCTGTGTTGTTAGTTACACGGTGGGACTCCGGGTCAACACTACACGGTGTGTACAAAAGCTACATAGTGTGTTCAACCCAATCACTTCCCTTCCCCATGTCACCGCTAACACAGTTTGTGACACGGGAAGAGACTACATGGCGTGTACTCTGGTTACATGATGTGTACTCAAAAATTGTATTTTTCTTCCTGAACAAGAGGCCATACACAGCGTGTTTAAAGTTCTACACAGTGTGTATACTGGGTTTCCAGATAGTATGCCTCATAAACATCTCCAGAACCCATGAAATACCGAAATACAACACCTAAGTGTCTAATTACTACCCATGATGGACCATACTCCCCACGAATCAATGTTTGAAAACTTATCTATGTTATGACTAATAAAAATCTAATTATCCACCAAATTCCGGTCAATGGGGTCCCATACTCCCCAAAAACCAATGTTTGTCATACATTAAATCAATAGGCTCAAATAAAATTACTCTATCACAAAGATAGTATTTTATCAAAGTATCTATCATGATAGCATGCTTTACTAGCACAACAACTATCACAACAAAATGAAATTTCTAATGCACCTACATGGCATGGAGACTATGCATGGCATGTGATATATAGCATGTGCCTATATGATGCATGAGATGGAATACCCTAATCTAATCGGGTTGAAACTAAATAGAACCCAAAGATAAATTATAACAGCACAATCTCAAGTGCGTCACCCAACGATGAAAACATATCAACTGTAAAATTTACAAAATCAGTAAAATTGCAATACGAGCTAAATTTCCTTTTTCCTATACAAGGGTTAGATACACCTGGGCACAACTTATTACAAACTACCATTCGTCTTATCCCTGACTACAACTCCAAATAGTATGTCAAAGAAAAGAAGCCTGCCTTTGATACCACTTAGTAATATCCCGGACCTGGGTGCCACTGAACGGGTGCCCCGAACCTGGTTCACCATGTGACCTCAAGAGAATTTCCCCAAACTCTAGAGGTTGCTGACTAGCAGTGAGGGCCCAGGTCTGATAGAAGGGAAACAATGCCCCAATTTTTCAAAGTGTAGCGCAGCTTAATTCATAAAATATATACAATGACAGTGGAAACAATAAACCATACACAACTGAAATAGACATCTATAGTGGATACAACCAACAGTATATAAATAAAGATGCTACATTTCTCAAGTTCTAAGAAAACATCCAGAACATGTTATACATCAATACAATACAACAAATGCAGATTACAGTAATATAAAGAAAATTAGCTGGCAGCGGCATCGCGAGCCTAGGCTCGGTCCCATGCCCTCCTACCCCTCTTCAACAGTCAAGCACCTGTATAGGGACTCTTTAACCTATCAACACCTGTAGAAACGTAATCTGTTTGGGCCGAAAAGCATGACCCAAACAGGGTGAGAGAAATATATCTCAGTAGGCACCCACTAAAGACCCGTTCCCAACAGTGTGAAAGCATGTAACAACAGTGTGCAGTAGTAAAATGCAATAAACTGAGAATTACTCAAAAGTAACTAACTTAACAGTTAAATTGCCATTTTATTATTTATTTAATCGATTTAATTTAGTAACATTCTTTTCTTAACATCACTAAGCCCTCAGGCCAACCAGTATCTTGCCCTCAGGCTAATATAGTGAACCACGCCCTTAGGGTTACCCTCAGGATATACAGAGTCTTTCCCTCAGGCATTGCCCTAAGGCGAAGTAGAATCTCTCCCTTATTCCAAACCAAAATGAAACCCTCAGGTTATCAGAATCTCACCCTCAGGAAAATTTAACTATGCCCTAAAGCTAAATACAGTCACACCCTCAGTCTATACTAAAACACCACCCTCAGGCATAAGTAATCGTGCCATGCCCAACATTTAAACATGAAATTTACATACAATTCCTCTCAAAGAAAACGTAATGCATAATCAAACATGTCATACCCTCGGGTATCCAGGTCAAATGGATAAACAGAGGAACGCACCCTAGGGGTGGTCCTGGATCCAAGAAGCGATCCTAAACAACAGTTTTACAATTTATTTAATCACCTATACATGTCTAGGTATTTAAAATAGCCATGACCTCAGCCACACGACACCCCAAAATGGTTTCATAGCTCAAAAACACACAAATGTTGGAAAATAACACCAAGACACCTACCTTATACACCAACGAGCTATATACACGAACGTCGATTCCAGAAACTCCCAAGAATGACGTAGATACGACGAAGAATAAAACCCTCTCAAATGTAAACAACTTCTGTTAGGGAAAGAATTGGTATAACCACATATAAAGCCCCATCCATAAACCTTACTTAATATTGAATTAAATGAGTAATTCACATTGATGAACTTCTCAGGTTTAGAGTTTTAGAGAATTATGACATAACTATTACATCTCAAAAGATTACAAAGTAGTCGCTTCTACTAAATTTCCATAAAATAAAAACTCTTAAAAAGAAACATGTCTAGTTCCATTTTTTAGGTATCATGACTTTCCCTTGATCCCATCCTTGACCCTATTCCATGCTAAGTCCTATGGAAAACATTTCAAAAACTTGGGATGAGAACAAAAAGCTCAGTAAGGGATACACAAAGAATGTAAACTATTAGTTTTTCAAAACAACAAGTAATCCATGTATACTTTATCAAAGTAATACTTTTCACCTTTTCGAAGTAGTAAAAACACTTCGCTGAATAAAAGTTCATTACTTACCCTTCTGTAACCAAAAGATTACCATAAAACCCATATAATGATCACATAACATATAAAGGTAACTTGGGACATAAACATACTTAAGTGGAATAACCATAAGGTCAACTTCCACACATATCACTTAATGGAATAGCCAATCGGCCAACTTCCATACATACTTAATGGAATAGCCATACAGCCGACTTCCATACCCAATGCATTGGAGTTTATAATGTAACCACCCATCCTGGTATTCACGGCACCACCCGTCATATGGTTCATCACATAACCACCCATCAAATGTCCAAGTACCATTATAAAATTATAAGACATAAAACAAATATAACGGAATGAAAACATTTCCACAATTTGATCACAATATATCACATAAATATATTGACATAAAAAATCCATTATAAAAAAAATTTCAATACCAAAATACATTAATGATTATATGGTATTTATTTCATTTTAAAAACATTATGTCTTGTTGAGGAAGCCAAAGATCAAATAATACTCGCGACGGCAGAAAAGGTCGTTGTCACCGCGTACGTTAAAAGAAACATTCCTTTTTGTTGTTTTGTAAAACTCTTTGTAGAAAAAGATTCCTTTTGTATAAAAGTAAAAGTCAAAGGGGTTTATACACCGTATAAAAGATTGTTGTGTATAAAACGAAATATGCCTCAATGAAAGGAGATTGATACGAAGTCCCTTACAAAGACGGTATCCTTGGTTTAAGGATAAATCAATTGCATAATTATGTGTGACAAACGAATACACCAAATATAAGTGGATATTAAGTGTAAAACAATCAGAGGTTATTCAAACATATTCATAGAACAACATATTCAAGGAGTACAAGTTTATCCCAAAGAATCAAATTTGGGTTAAGAAGTTCCCTTGCAAAAATTTGACAGCCTAACGGTGTCACTTCAAAATTCAGAAAAATAGTTGATGAGAGATAAAAAAGGATATCTCATCACTTGGAAATAAAATTTACATCAATAAGGATATATGAAAACATATCCCAACATAACAATATGTGAATTAAAAGACCCAACAAAATAAGTCTTTTAAAAAATGGAGGGTGAAAGGTTCCCTTACCGACTTGGGTATCTTTCGAAACATACACCCCATGAATGAAGGACAATACATCATTAATGTAAATACTCATAAACGAAAGTATATTACAAAAGAGTTGAATAATTGGAAGTACATACACCACTAAATGGAAATTGTGGAAAATGTAGCAAAAATATCATGGGAATAAAAGTGATTTGAAAAATCCCTTACGAAAACTCGGCAGCCTAACGATGCCACATAAAACATACAAAAATGGATTGATGAGATCAAATAGGGTATCTAATAATGTTAACATAAAGTTTATAGAAAGAGGAATATAAAATAACATCCCCCAACATAACAAATATGAGCTTAAAAGAAGTGGCATAAAGGAGAGTACTTAAAAAGAAAGAGAGAGGTTGGATCTCATACGAAAATTCGGCAGCCTAACGACGCCACTCAAAACATACAAAATGGATTGATGAGAGAGAATAGGGTATCTCATCATATGAACATAAAAATTTCAGTAGGAGTAATATAAAATAACATCCCAATAACAAGAAATATGATCTTTAAAAGGAATGACATAAAAGAGCATAATTAAAAAGAAAGAGAGGAGTATGATCCCTTACCTCGGGTCCGACTTGACTCGATCGTTCTTTAACGTCCTGAATAATAAACTTGAGTTAATTTCTATTTTCTTAAGAACCGTTTCCAAGTTCATTATTACTTTTATATAACTTATTTCAATGTTATAAACATTATGGAATCATTTAAATTAATAATGTTTGTTTTGTCGATATTTGGTTCTTAAGTCGAAAGTGGACTTTTTACCATTACATGTTGTTCATGTGGTCAAAGGTTCTTTATATCCAGAATGAAATTCCTGATTTGGATATCATATATATCATATATATCTAGAATATACATGTATTTATAATATCACATAATCATTTAGAGGTAAGAAATGAAATGCACCGTTCATGGAGACGGTAAGCTGTACGTACGCATGAACGCTACTTTCATTTCTTTGTCATATTAATGGAATTAAAACTAAACAAGAGGTATGTATATTTTAATTCCAGAATTATATTCATCATTTATATGTATCATTAATCATATATATCCATTATATACGTGTACTTATAATTGTACATTACATTTGGGGATAAGAAATGAAATGCACCGTTCATGGAGATGGTAAGCCGTACATACTAATGAACTCTACTTTCATTTCTATCTCATACTTTAATGTAAAGAAATAAAAATTATATAGAGGTATATTATAATTCCAGTATAACATCATATATAATAACATTAAATCCATCCTTTATACGTCCCACGTATGGCATTAACGAATCACATCACTTTGAGGGGGCGGTAGTCCGCACTTCCTAAAATGAAGATATCACGTATACCCATAATGGAAGCCATAAAGGTAAGACACAAATGAAAAATACAGAAGCTTAAGTAAAACTTAAACATATTATATATCATATATAAATATAGTGACATCTTAATGGCTACCTTTGAAGGTGTTATATGAGTGTTGAACAATCATCATTTCATGAGGCAGAAATTCGCCATCCACGGAAATAGTATGTTCATTAACCATTAGATGTAGGTGTGTGTAAGTGTAGCTCGAATCCTTCTTATAAAAACATCATAGTATATTGAATATACTGGATTTGTTACAAAAGAAATGAATAAAAAGAGTTTAGGGGGTTGTAGAGGAAAAATAAAACAAAAGGACTCAAGTGAAGACATTACCTTAAAATCGGGTAACTCCCATTGGTTTGAGCACAAAGGCTTCCTTGGGAAGACATCTGCCCAAAGTGAGGCTTAAAGGAGTAAGATATGGAAGTGGAGAGACAAAATGGGCAGGGGTTGGCCGAGCCAAAGGCTTTGGGAGTGTGGGTAAGGAGGTAGAGGTGGAGGACTTTTATACGAGGAGAGGAGGGGCACTCTTGGAAAGTAAAGAAAAGTCACATAATTTTAAAATGATATTCGGATTTAAGAGGTCCCACATTAATATTATTCAAGGATAAGGTGATAAGGATTCTAAATAAACCCATCCAATAGGTTTTGGACATTTGTAGGTCTTAGATATTACATTATCATTCCATTTTATTTAAATCGTTAAATAATGAGGTCATCGCTGCATCATCATGATGTCAAAAATAATTTAATTTATTTAACGTCTAAAAATTATAAAAAAATACTATGATGTATTAAAACCTTTTATATTTCTAATGACTATTTATAGTCAAAAATATGACTTGTATAACCCCATGTACAAATTGATTTAGTAAAACATCTCATGTTTGTGTCATTTTTTACTTTATCATTAAATAAAAAAGGTATTTATGTAATTTTCCAACCAAAGTTGCTCCATGGGGTCCCCAAGTTGGCCCATGGATTGTCTTGGTCGGCCATGACACATCCAATGAGGGTAGGACATGTGTCTAGGTCATTTCATTTTATTAAAACATTATTATTACATTAAACTACACTAATTACCTCTACTCGCGATAAAAAACATAATAAGTTACTATTCACCAAAAAATTATTTTAATCCCATTGAACCACATTTTACTTCTTAATGACAACCATGTATGTCGGATTTTTGAAATTCAAAACACATATGTGGTAAAAATTCATTTAAACGAAAAATCAGTTTTTTATAAGTACCACTTAGTGGTTTCACTATTCATCAAAAATTGAAGTTTTTCAGAAAAATCCCAAAAATTAACCATAATCTATATTTGATATTCCGAATTCAAAATTGAAGTCTATTTTACAAAATTAAAAACATATAAGTCACATTAATTAATTTAATAATTAATTCCCACGGTTAGAGCAAATAGCGTGTTTTTAAGAAACAATAAGTATCAAAAGATTGGCACTCGTTTAAGTCTGATTTCAAAGTGAAATTAATTCCAACGACCACTATTGGATTTAATTGTAAAAATATATTCTAATTTCACTTTAAAAACAATTCAAAAGATAATCTAATCATATAAAAATATTAGATTAAAAAGTGGTTTTGAATTAAAATACAACATTTTACACTATTCATTAAAAAAAGACCTTTATCAGAAAGATACCAAAAATTTACACAAAGTAAATTTTGATGTCCCGATTATAATGAAGAGTTTTATTTGGTCCAATAGAATGTATAAGAGTGAACAAAACTATATTTAATGAAGGTTCTCCATCAAAAGGCGATAAGTGAACCTTTAGTTTAAACTAGGGCATATACGCCTAAAATTGAATTCTTTCCGTATTTTAAGCCTTTATCTTTTATTGGATAAATATAAAATCATTTAAAAACATATATAATCATATTTTAGTTATTTCTATCCATTCATTCCAATACAATGACTACATGTTAACTACCATTTAAAATAATATTATTTTATTATTAGAGTGCAACATAAGATTCCCAAGAAACTCATTGTTGCGTGTTGGCTATGCCATCAATCATAGCTTCCCCTTTAATGTCATATTAATATTTTATTCACAAATATGGATAAATATGAAGATTTAATATTCTTTATTTACCTGGGGTGTTACATCCTTCCCCCCTTTTTGGAATTGCGTCCTCGCACTTTTTAAAATTCACCTTGGAAACATCCTTGAAAGTCCCACATCGGAACAAGAGTCGGCAAAACAATCACTTTAAAATAAAAAAAGATAAGTACAGAGGTCACCCAAGTTAACCCATAATAGGATTCCGTGTAGAAAAACAAAGACATGGAAGAAAAATCAAAGGGTCATGTTCTTGAGGGAGAGTGATAGTAAACATGTCTAGGGGAAAGATAACCATAAGAAAATCACAAACTTATGATGGGTTAAACGGTATTCGATTCCCCAGTAGGAAAAGTTAATTGACAACATTTTTGTTTTAATTTAATTTTTATTGAGGAATTTATTCATAAGGAAACATAATCACTTATCATGTTGACATTCAATTTTTATTAGATTCCTTACACAAACCCATATTTTCTCCAAAAGACGAGTATTTAGGAAGACTTGTTCATATTAAGAGTACTATAAGCAACTTCTAGATAATCACCTAATCCACCAAAGAGATCTATATTCATCCCATGTCTTTAGGCTTTAACCAAAAACAAAACCAAAAATTTAATACAAGATCAGATAATCCAAGAAAAGGATAACCCTTTAAAAAGAAAATCTATTCTTAATCTCCAGAATTTGTCCAACAAAACCCAAAGTTCAACGAGGACCATCTGATAAACAATTTGTCCACAAAATTATTCAAAGTAAACCAAACTAAGATTGAAACCCAAATATTTGAAGGATTTAATCACATAGTCTTCCAAGGTACAAATTAACTTTTATCTCTAAATAACATCAGTTGCTCTTAAATTCTCATATGGAAAAATAATTAACCTAATCACATATCCTCCATGATAGGTTAATCATTTCCATAGATAACCCAAAATAAACTTACTCTTGATTCCAAAAATCATCTAACTAAAAAGAATCAGTCAAACTAACTAGGGACTTCACGTAGTCCAGTGGTAGGCGATAAATACTAGTTGCACTTTGGTTGTGGGTTCGATTCCCGCAGCTTTGTCCGACGCGATGGGTTTTCACACCGTCTGCGTGTTGTCCATTTTCCAAAACTATATAACTCTTAAAACATTCCCCAAAATGAGATAAAATATTCAAAAAATCATAAAATATTCTAACCTCAAGTTTATCTCATGCCTTTCATTTTCCATCATATCATAGAGTAACCCATAATTACCTCAAAAGTAAGGTTCATATAATCTCTAATGGTTACCTTTATAATTATTACCTGAACATCCACATCGATTAGTCATCTCGTACATGATTCATTACATAACATACCAAGGTTCAAGTGGTTGATCATTGCTCCTGGATAGTTCGTTTAGAACAACCACGAGTTTCCTCATTGAATCCTCCATTTTATCTAGTATCTTAATCAGAGAACCACCACAGTTTCCTTCAAACCTGTTGTCTCTTTGGTGCCTACTACATCCATCCATTCACTAAAAACAGAACTGTCAGTGTGAGTATATCAAAAGAACCATCACGTACTAATGAGGAAGATATACTTACTCATTCACTTTATCTCAAAACTATGACTCTTTCTGTAATCCTAACCATTATAGTAAGGTCACTTATGCTTAAAGAATGTCTTGTCCTCTAAAGTTATCTAAACCGACCTCTGATACCAACTATAAGGCCCCAGCCATAAACCTTACTTAATATTGAATTAAATTAGTAATTCACATTGAGGTTCTTTTCAGTTTTAGAGTTTTAGAGAATTAGGACATAACTATTACATCTCAAAATATTACAAAGTAGTCACTTCGTGCTAAATTTCGATAAAATAATAACTCTTAAAAATAAACATGTCTAGTTCTATTTTTTATGTAGCATGACGTTCCCTTGATCCCATTCTTGACCCTATTCCACGCTAAGTCCTGTGAAAAACATTTCAAAAACCTGGGATGAGCATAAAAAGCTCAGTAAGGGATACACAAAGAATGAAAACTGTTAGTTTTTCAAAACAACAAGTAAACCATGTATACTGTATCAAAGTAATACTTTTCACCTTTTTGAAGTAGTAAAAACTCTTCGTTGAATAAAAGTTCATCACTTACCCTTCTGTAACCAAAAGATTACCATAAAACCCATATAAAGATCAAATAACATATAAAGGTAACTTGGGACATAAACATACTTAAGTGGAATAACCATAAGGTCAACTTCCACACATATCACTTAATGGAATAGCCAATCGGCCAACTTCCATACATACTTAATGGAATAGCCATACGACCGACATCCATACCCAATGCATTGGAGGTTATAACGTAACCACCCGTCCTGGTATTCACAGCACCACCTGTCATATGGTTCATCACGTAACCACCCGTCAAATGTCCAAGTACCATTATAAAATCATAAGACATAAAACAAATATAATGGAAAGAAAACATTTCCACACTTTGATCACAATATATCACATAAATATATAGGCATAAAAAATCCATTATAAAAAGAATTCTCAATACCAAAATACATAAAACAGTATATGGTATTTATTTCATTTTAAAAACATTACAGTTTGTTGAGGAAGCCAAATATAAAATAATACTCGCGTCGGCGGAAAAGGTCGTTGTCACCGCGTACGTTAAAAGAAACATTCCTTTTTGTCTTTTTCTAAAATGCTTCATAGAAAAAGATTCCTTTTGTATAAAATTAAAAGTTAAAGGGGTTTATACACCTTATAAAAGATAGTTGTGTATAAAACAAAATATGCCTCAATGAAAGGATATTGAGACAAATTTCCTTACAAATACGGTATCCTTGGTTTAAGGATAAATCATTTTCATAATTATGTGTGAAAAACGAATACAAAAAATATGAGTGGATATTAAGTGTAAAACAGTCAGATGTTATTCACACATATTCATAGAACAACATATTCAAGGAGTGCAATTTTATCCCAAAGAATCAAATTTGGGTTAAGAAGTTCCCTTGCAAAAATTTGACAGCCTAACAGCATCACTTCAAAATTCAGAAAAAGAGTTTATGAGAGATAAAAAGAGTATCTCATCACTTGGACATAATATTTAAATCAATAAGGATACATGAGAACATACCCCAACATAACAATATGTGAATTAAAAGACCCAACAAAATAAGTCTTTTAAAAAAAGGATTGTGAAAGGTTCCATTACCGACATGGGTATCTTTCGAAACATACACCCCATGAAATAAGGACAACACATCGTTGATGTAAATACTCATAAACGAAAGTATATTACAAAATATTAGAATAATGGTCAGTACATACACCACTCAAAGGAAATTGTGTCAAATGTAGAATAAATCTCACGGGAATAAAAGTGAGATGAAAAATCCCTTACAAAAACTCGGCATCCTAACGACGCCACATAAAAATTACAAAAATGGATTGATGAGATCAAATAGGGTATCTCATCATATTAACATAATGTTTATAGAAAGAGGAATATAAAATAACATCCCCCAACATAACAAATAGGAGCCTAAAAGAAGTGACATAAAGGAGAGTACTTAAAAAGAAAGAGAGAGGTTGGATCTCTTACGAAAATTCGGCAGCCTAACGGCGCCACTCAAAACTTCCAAAATGGATTGATGAGAGAGAATAGGGTCTCTCATCATATGAAAATAAAATTTCAGTAAGATTAATATAATATAACATCCCAATAAAAAGAAATGTGATCTTTAAAAGGAATGACATAAAAGAGCGTACTCAAAAAGAAAGAGAGGAGTAGGGTCCCTTATCTTGGGTCTGACTTGACTCGATCATTCATTAACGTCCTGAATAATAAACATGAGTTAATTTATATTTTCTTAAGAAACGTTTTCAATTTCATTATTCCATTTATATCACGTATTTCCATGTTATAAACATTATGTAATCATTTAAGTTAATAATGTTTGTTTTGTCGATATTTGGTTCTTAAGTCGAAAGTGGACTTCTTACAATTACATGTTGTTCATGTGGTCAAGGGTTCTTTTTATCCAGAATGACATTCCAGATTTGGATATCATATATATCATATATATCTAGAATATACATGTATTTATAATATCACATAATCATTTAGAGGTAAGAAATGAAATTCACCGTTCATGGAGATGGTAAGCCGTACGTACGCAGGAACGCTACATTCATTTCTTTGTCATATTAATGGAATTAAAACTAAATGAGAGGTATGTATATTTTAATTCCAGAATTATATTCATCATTAAGATGTATCATTCATTACATATACCCATTATATACATGTACTTATAATAGTACATTACATTTGGGGATAAGAAATGAAATTCACCGTTCATGGAGACGGTAAGTCGTACGTACGCATGAACGCTACTTTCATTTCTATATCATACATTAATGGAAAGAAATAATAATGATATAGAGGTATAATATAATTCTATTATAACGTCATATATAAGAACATTAAATCCATCCTTTATACGTCCCACGTATGGCATTAACGAATCACATCACTTTGAGGGGGCGGTAATCCGCACTTCCTAAAATAAAGATATCGCATATACCCATAATGGAAGCCATAAAGGTAAGCCAGAAATGAAATATACAGAAGCTTAAGTAAAACATAAAAATATTATATATCATATATAAATATAGTGACATCTTAATGGGTACCTTTGAAGGTGTTATATGAGTGTTGAACAATCATCGTTTCGTGAGGCAGAAATTCGCCATCCACAGAAATAGTATGTTCTATAACCATTAGATGTAGGTGTGTGTAAGTTTATCTCGAATCCTTCTTATAAAAAAATCCTATTATATTGAAGATAATGTAGTTGTTATAAAAGAAATTAATAAAAATAGTTTAGGGGGTTGGAGAGTCAAAATAAAACAAAAGGACTGAAGTGAATACATTACCTTAAAATCGGGTAACTCCCTTTGGTTTGAGCTCAAAGGCTTCCTTGGGAAGACTTCTGCCCAAAGTGAGGCTACAAGGAGTAAGAGAGGGAAGTGGAGAGACAAAATGGGCAGGGTCTGGCCGATCCAAAGGCTTTTGGAGTGTGGGTAAGGAGGTAGAGGTGGGGGCCTTTAATAAGAGGAGAGGAGGGGCACTCTTGGAAAGTAAAGAAAAGACAATTTATTTTAAAATGATATTCAGATTTAAGAGGTCCCAAATTGATATAATTATAGGAAAAGGTGATAAAGGTTATAAATACACCCATCTAATAGGTTTTGGACATGTTTAGGTCTTAGATATTACATTATCTTTTCATCTTATTTAAATTGTTAAATAATGAGGTCATCGCTGCATCACCATGATGTCATAAATAATTTAATTTATTTAACGTCTAAAAATTATATAAAAACTACTATGATGTAGGAAATATATATATCTTTCCAATGACTATTTATAGTCAAAATTCTGACTTGTATAACCCCATGTAAAAATTGTTTTAGTAAAACATCTCATGTTTGTGTCATTTTTTAATTTATCATTAAATAAAAAGGTATTTATGTCATTTTCCAACCACTATGGCTCCATGGGGTCCCCAAGTTGACCCATGGATTTTCTTGGTCGGACATGACACATCCAATGTGGGTAGGACATGTGTCTAGGTCATTTCATTTTATTAAAACATTATTCTTACCTTAAACTACACTAATTATCTCTAATCGCGATTAAAAACTTAATAAGTTACTATTCACCAAAAAATTATTTTAATCCCATTGAACCACATTTTACTTCTTAATGACAACCATGTATGTTATATTTTTGAAATTCAAAACACATAAGTGGTAAAATTTCATTTAAACGAAAAATCGGTTATTTATAAGTACCACTTAGTGGTTTCACTATTCATCAATAATTGAAGTTTTTCAGAAAAATCCCAAAAGTTCACCCTAAGCTATAATTGATATTCTGAATTCCAAAATAAAGTATATTTTAAAAAATTCTAAACATATAAGTCACATTAATTAATTTAATAATTAATTCCCGCGGTCAGAGCAAATTGCGTGTTTTTATGAAACAATAAGTATCAAAAGATTGACACTAGTTTATGTCTGATTTCAGAGTGAAATTAATTCAAACGACCACTATTGGATTTAATGGTAAATATATATTCTAATTTCACATTAAAAACAATTCAAAATATAATCTAATCATATAAATAAATTATATTAAAAAGAGGTTTTGAAATAAAATACAAAATTTTACACTATTCATTAAAAAACAGAACCTTATCAGAAAGATACCAAAAATTTACACAAAGTAAATTTTGATGTCCCGATTCTAAAGAAGAGTTTTATTTGGTCCAATAGAATGTATAAGAGTGAACAAAACTATATTTAATGACAGTTCTCCTTCAAAAGGCGATAAATGAACCTTTAGTTTAAACTAGGGAATATACGCCTAAAATTGAATTCTTCCCGTATTTTAAGACTTTATCATTTATTGGATAAATGTAAAAACATTTAAAAACATATATAATAATATTTTAGTTATTTCTATCCATTCCCACCAATACAACGGCTACATGTTAACTACCATTTAAAATAATATTATTTTATTATTAGAGTGCAACGTAAGATTCCCAAGAAACTCGTTGTTGGGTGTTGGGTATGCCATCGAGCATAGTGTCCCATTTAAAGTCATATTAATATTTTAGTCACAAATTTGGATAAAAATATGAAAATGTCATATTCTTTATTTACCTGGGGTGTTACACCACACCAGGAGAAGAGAGTCCTTACCTGTAAGCTTCCAACGTGATTGATAGAAGCAGGATCAAATTCTTAGTGCTCGATCATCGGATCCCCCAAGGTTCGGCCTCCCTCTTCCGCTACTCTTATCCGGCTCTATGCCTTCCCTATGAAAAGGGGAGCCTACTGCCCATTTAAGCGAAAAATACAATGTACACGGCGTATACATACTTCATTTTACTGTTCCTCTGGCGGCACTGCCTCGCTGTTCATCTGTCGACATGAGTACACGACTTGTACTCTCAACTACATGGCATGTACAGTCGCCCAGCTGGCGGAGGCTCCACCACCTTACGGTTTTGGCCTGCCGACTGACGACACGGCATTTAAAGGGCCACTACACGACGTGTAGTCGGTTTCTACACCCTTAATTCAAAGAATGGCCACACGCCCCGTATACCCATCCCACGCGGCCAAAAGTACATGGCGTGTGGACAATGTACATGGCGTGTACTGTCCTAAATATATTATTTTTCCCCATTTTCCATATTTTATTAGAAACACTTAAGGAAATAAGAAAAGAAGAAACTCGTACCTCAAAAATCAGAACCTGGTTCTTACAAAATGTTTATGATATGTTTAAACCTTTTCATATAAGGAATGTATTGGACATAGTAAGTGACGGGTGGAGCCCACTGTAGCTCCTCGATGCATCGGTAGGACTCATGAGACAACTAGATGTGGAATTGGCTGAGGCCCTTTCCCAATTTTATTTATGGTTTGTCCATTTCCATAATCATTTTTAGATGTCATAGACGAGGCCTTGAAAAAATGTTACAAAATGGTCGACATTATACATTCCCTCATTATAAAAATAGTAATGATGGATCATGTGGTCATTAGAGTAGTTGAATAACCATGATTTTGTTTTTTAAGGAATTATTTACTTAGCTCATATTCTTTCCATAAAAGTGTTCATTTTTATTATTGGTAAAGGCATGTGGTTTCAATTATTTACCTTGCTTAAAATTTATGTCATTTTTCACTATATTACTTACCATTACTGAGTGTTTGTGCTCACCAATTATTATGTTTCATTTTCCTTGAATTTGAAGTAATTAGTTATGAGTGACTTGCTAGAATAATCTAGGAGTCTTGGATGTTTCTAATGAAATATATTGGTGTTATTTTTCTTTTAAAGTTGTAATGTTGAACTTCTGTATGAATCTTATTTCCAATATTACTAAACTGGTCGGTCTTTCGAGACATGATTTCCTCGTGATCACACCAATGTTATATAATAATCCACTGACTCTGGGTAACCAGGGTTGGGGTATTACAATGGGTATCAGAGGAAGTTTAGTACAAACCATGGAAACTAGATTTAGATAAACTCTGATTAGAGCACATAACCCTAAGATAGACTTTTAGGATTAGTATTGAAGAAATTCCAAGAATTTTGGTATTGTATATATTTTTTCAGTTTTCCAAACAATACATCCATGTCTGGATACGAGCAGGTAGAGGTGGCATTGGCACAGATTTATTTAGTGGTATAACCCGAAAAACCCACTTTGATCTAGACTCGAACAGGAACTGGTGAACGAAAATGGGCCTTGCTACACTCATGGTTATGACACTCCTGGGGGATATGCTTAGGATAATGATCATTTTATTTACAAACCATTATTTAGGGTTTATGTGTATGTACTTCCTAAAATAAAACATTTTTATGACTATGGATTATATCCATAAACTGTTCAATTTATGTTAAGTGTTTTATAAGTTTGGAATTATATATTTTGATTCATAAAATAATATTGTTTATGAATTATTTCGAAATACAGCCTAGTGGATGGAATGGAAACTGTATCAATGCACGCACTCCATGTAGAGATTTCCCTCCTTCTCAAGATAATTATAGTGGAGCTAGTGATGCAACTGGTGCTAATCATGTAATCACCATACTGGGACAAATCACTTAGGTTATGAATAATAACCTTACCCGTTTGGAGAACCCAGATCCACAGCATGGAGGACCAATGTTAGATCACTTCCTGCGGAAACAATCACCGACATACAATGGGAGTAAAAACCCTTTAGTGGCTGAGCAATGGGTAAATTCCATAGAGAAAATATTCCACGTAATGGGGAGTAGTGAAAGAGAAATATTTGTCATGGTAGTTTACCACCTTACTGGAGATGCTAATCAATGGTGGACATTGAATCAAAACAAAAAGGTAGATTATGAAGTATCAAATATGGAATGGAGGGAGTTCAAAGAGATTTTCTTAGAAAAATACGTCCCTCTTGACCATCGAGCATATATGGAAATGAAATTTCTGAGTCTGAGGCAAAAAGAGGATGAGAATGTCCCAATGTATATGGCTAACCTTACATGGTTAGTGAGGCATGATTCAGATTATATATGTAATCCAAGAAGTAAGATTGATTGTTAATTTGATGGGTTAAACCATTTCTCCATTAATAATTAGTATTACAATCCTTCTCATCACACAAAGATATTGTCTTGTATACTATCAAGGCAGAAAAGGAATTCTCTATGTCTTATAACTTTAAATCAAAGCAAGAAAATAAGAGATATTTTGAACACTATGGGAAAGGAAATAATGAAACAGGGAATAAAGGAAGAATTGAATTTCCACTTTGTGGTAATTGCAGAAGGAAGAACCCGGGTGCATGTCTAAAAGAAAAATGAGTATGCTAAAAATGTGGACATAAAGGTCATCTAGCTGGTGGTTGTAAAGGAAAGAAAGATGCTACCAATGTTCAATTCTAAAATTACAGAGATATGGGGCATTATGAAAATGAAAGTACTAGGCATTAGGAAAACATACCAAGAAAAATTCCAAGCGATCAAGGACAAGATTGTGCAATCACTACCGCTGAGGTTGAAGCCCTGAAAGATATGGTGGGAGGTAATTTAATGGTTTTCTCATGTTTAGAAAATGATTTATTTGATTTTGGATCATCTTATTGCTTCATATCTTCGAATTGTTCTATGAAAATTTGTTTTTTCTAATTTGATTTAACAAGGGAGTTGTCAGTTAAAACTCATAAGGGAAGTATCATTGCTACAATGTTTTGTGTATTTGTTCCCATAAGGGAATATAAATGCTTTTTAGCTTCTGATCTCATCGTCATTCTCATGACTGAATTTGATATAATCCTCGTTATGGATTGGATTTCAAACAATGATGTGAAAATTTATTGTAAGAAGAATGAGTATATGATTTTTGATGATGATCATAAAGAACACCTTATCTTTACAGCAGAATCATCACCACTTGATTCTTATCTAGATCCACCCCTAGTTGCTCAACTAAATTCAATTATCAGGGAGGAAGAGAATGAAATAATTGTGGGTATGTAATGGAATGTTCAAATAGAAGATGTACCTATTCTGAGAGATTATATTGATGTGTTTCCAGAATATTTATGAGGACATTCTCCAGAATGAGAAATTTATTTTTCTATTGATTTAATTCCTGGTTCAAGGACTATATCGAAGACCCCTTATAGAATGGCCACTGTGAAATTCATTGAACTAAAGAAAAAACTATAAGAATTGAGTAATAAAGGACTTATTCCCCCAAGTGTTTCTCTAAGGGGATCCCCTTTCATTTTTGTTAAGAAAAAAGATAGATCTATGAGGTTATGTATCGACTATATGGAAATCAATGCTATAACAATAAAGAACACGTATTCCCTACCTCACATTGATGATTTATTTGACCAACTGCATGGAGCTCAATACTTTTCAACGATTGACCTTCGATCTTGATACCATCAACTGTGTGTGAAGAAGGAAGACATTCCGAAGACAGTATTTCAAACAAGTTACATGCATTAAGAGTTTATAGAAATGCCTTTTGGATTGAAAAATGCACCATGTGTATTCATGGATATAATGAATAGAGTTTTGTAGGAATATATCGATGAATTTGTGGTGGTATTGATTTATTATATCTCAGTATAATCCAAAATCTATGAAGATCATGAAATCAAATGAGCATTATCCTAAAGACTCTTATAAGACGTGAATTATATGGGAAGTTTAGTAAGTGTAAATTCTGGCTTCAAGAGATTTTATTTTTCCTAGCAATATTGTCTCTAAATATTTAATTTTCATTGATCCTTCTATGACCAAGTAAATCCAAGAAAGTCCAGCACTAACGAGTATAACTGAGGTATGCAGTTTTATTGGTATAGTAGGTTATTGTCGGCATTTGGTCCAGAACATTGCACGATTGGCTAACCCATTAAAGAAACTCACACATAAAGATGTTAAACTTGATTGGACAAAAGGGTGTGAAGAATGTTTTTAAGAACTGAATAGAAGATTAGTTAATGATCCATTATTGAATATACCATATGGGAATGATGGGTTCTTTATTTATATTGATGTATTGAAGAAAGGACTTGGTTGTGTCCTTATGCGGAATGATAGGGTTATTGCCTATGCATCATGAAAACTAAAAATTCATATGAAAAACTATCATACTCATGATCTTGAGTTAGATGCAGTAATCTTTGCTTTGAATATATGGAGCCATTATCTATATGCTGAAAATTGTGATATTTATACTGATCACAAGAGTTTGATGTATATTTCCCCACAGAAAGAACTCAACATGAGGCAAAGGATATGGATTAAACTACTCAAGGATTATGATTGCATGATACACTACCACCAAGGGAAGTCAAATAAGGTGGAAGATTATTTGGGTTGAAAGGATCATGGATTTTTGAACAAGATGAGAGTTGAAAAGGATCCTATATATATGGATATAGAAAATATGGATATATGAATAACCATGGATGGAGAAACATCAATGATTTTTCAAATTTTTTCCAAACTATCTTTACTATAAAGGATAAAGCGTTCTCAGACCGGTGATGAAGATTTTAAAAATAAGATTAAAGCTGTGAATGATGGGAGATTGAGTGACTTTGTGTATGAAGATGGAATTTTTAAATTTGGGAAGAGACTTTGTGTTCCCAATATACATGATCTAAAAAGAGAGTTGTTGGATGATGGTCATAGTTCCAATTTCTCTATAGACCCTGGGAGAACAAAAATTTATATAGATTTGAAGGAACATTTTTGGTGGGATAACATGAAGAGGGAAATTTCTGATTTTGTGTCAAGATGTATGGTTTTTCAATAAGTGAAAGATAGAAGTAAATCGCATGGAGGAGTATTGCAACCTCGTCCCATAACTGAGTTGAAATGTGATGATATTACGATGGACTTTTCATGGGACTACCAAAGAATCCTAGAAGTAACAATGCAATATGGGTCATTGTTGATCATCATACCACGTCTGAAAATTTTGGTGCTATAATAGAATATATACCACTTGAATGTCTAGAAAGACTATATATTAATGATGTTGTGAGACTTTATCGAGTACCCCTATCGATTGTTTCTGATCGTGATCCAGGTTTTACATCAAGATTTTGGAAGAGTCTTCATAAGGCCCTGGAAACAAAACTTTGTTTGAGAACTTCCTACCACCATCAAACATATAGAAAATCATAACAAAAAATTCAGACCATAGATGATATGTTTAGATCCTTCTCACGTGAATTTCCTAGTACGTGGGATCAATATTTACTTCTGGTAGAATTTTCCTTTAACAATTTCTTCTATTCGAATATTCAGATGGCACCATATGAAGCGATCTACAGAAATAGATGAAAACACCAACCTATTAGGATGATGTTAGTGAAATAAAACTTGTAGGCCCAGAACTGGTGGAGGAAATGATGGAAAAGGTGAGGGTAATCCAAAACCACATCAAAGTCGCTCGAAGTTGGCAGAAGAGCTATTCTGATAACCGAAAGAAGGATTTGGAATTTCAGGTTGGATATAATGTTATCTTGATGGTATATCCATGGAATGGTGTTATACGTTTCACTAAAAAGGGAAAACTGAGTCCCAGGTACATCAGACCATTTGATATTCTAGAACGAATTGGGGCTGTAACTTATCATTTGGCAATGCCGCAAAATCTCTCCCAGCTTCATGATGTGTTCCACGTATCACAATTGAAAAAATACATTCCTGACCCAACGCATGTACTCACCTATGAGGAGGAAGAACCGGAACCCAATATATCTTATTATGAATATCCCATCATTATTATTGATACCAGAGCTTATGTATTGAAAAACTGGGCAACTAGTCTGGTAAAATATCTATGGAGAAACCATAAGATGGAAGAGGAAATATAGATACTCGGGGAACTTATGATGAAGAACCACCCATGTATTTTCATGCCGTAGTATTTTAGAAATTTTGAGGACGAAATTATTTGAAGGATTAGAGAATGTGACACCCCAGGATTCCACGGTACACCTCTCTTTGAATAATATTGTAGCGTGTGTTGTACGCAACTTCGAGTTTTAGCACACACCACAACCAATAAAACTAGCCGTTATGAATAGTAATACCCACTTTTTGAAATTTAATACATTTTATCATTCAAAATAGACTTCATTTTTGGATTCAGAAAATCAAAATTATCTTAGGGTGAATTATTTTTTACTTTTTGGATAACTTTCATATTTTGATGAATAGTGAAAATTACAAAATTTTAATTAAAAACATCGTTTTTTAAACGAAATAATTATTAGTGATAAATTATTAATTTTAGTGATTTTAGAGTATAATTAGATTATATTTTTACCATTTAATCCAATGGTGGTCATTGGACATAATTTCACATTTAAACTGGACATAAGCAACTGCCAATATTTTTATAGTTATTATATCTTAAAAACACGCTTTTTGTTTTGACAACGAAAATTAATTTATAATTAATTTCTGCCACTTATATGTTTTGAAAATAGAAAAATGGATTCCATTTTTAGAATCCAGAGGTCCATGTTGTGTCAATTTGTAACTTTTTTAGTCATTTTGAATAATTACATCGGTAAATATTTTATTTACCATGGTTAAAAGATATGTTCGGTAAATAAGGGTAATAAAATAATATTATAATAATATTAATTAACCCGAAAAGCGTGTCATAACCCTACTAGTTGATACATGTCCAGAAATTGTCATCTTTGGGTCGATTTTGGGACCCCCTGGAGCCACTTGTAAGTTATAAGGTCACTTTATATTAATTAAGTTAATGTAAATACAAAAAGGACGTACGTATATATATTTTAGAAAAAAATTTACATAGGGATATATATGTTATATTATAGACTATAAATATTCATTATAAAACTAAAAATATTTCCTACATAATGGTATTTTATTTATAATTTTTAGAAAATGAATAATTAAATTTATTTATGACTCAATAATGATGCAATATTTTCCTTATTAATGAAGGAATCAAATAAATGATATTATAAATGTTAAAATAAATATAATTTATAGTTTGGAGGACATACACGAATTTTATTGGTTAATATGACATGTTTGGATTTTCTTAAATGAATTTTGTTTGAATTAATAAACTATTTAAGACTTTAACAAAAATCAATTATTAAATAGTGTCAAAATTGATATAAAGAAGATTTTAAGACAAATATTATATTATTAATTTATATTCTATTCCTAAAAATATAAGGATCGTCCAAAGAGCTTATATAATGAAAGGTGTATCATTAATGGACCACATGGGGGTCTCTTGTAAGTATATAGTAATCTTATTAACTATATAATATAAAAATACAAAGAGACATGGTAAATGTCAAAATAATTAACTAAGAGTTAAATCTAAAAGATAACATTAATAATGTGACCAAAACCTACCTAAAACCTATTGGATGATTTTATTAAACCCATTCCCACCTTATCATCGAGATAAATCTGTTTGGAGCCATTATAAACACAATATAAATTTATTATAAAATAATATTTTAAGTTTTTTCTATGGTTCCCCTCACCCCTCTTGTAAAAGTACACTCTCCCTTCTCACTAATTCACACCATCAAATCCTTTTGGCTCAGATGAAATTTTCCCAAATATCCTCCCATCATCTATCAATTCAACATAGATTCCTTTTTTAGATCATAAAACTAACCTATGGATCCATTTTGATCAAATCAAAAGGATGAACCTCAAGAAGAGGTAATGATTTAACCAACCTCTTTCAAGTTCATTTCTTCTCCCAATCTTATTTATTTTTTATTTTCATTCTAAAATAATAACTCCAATATATTATATATACATTGATGTTATTATAAATATTTTACAACCATATTCAGTATTCTATCCATCCTTTGAATGACATTTTACCATACGTGCGTACGTACGGCTTACTGTCTCTATGTCGTGGTGTAATTGTTATTCAAATCATTATTATTTGTATGGGTATGATAATGATGTGTAATTGATGTTAATAATAAATAAAAAATGATCATGATTCTGTATATATTGAATTCCATCCAATTATATATTACTTTAATGTTAAAATAATGATATTTTCGCTCGTACGTACGCGCGGACTACCATCTCCACGAATAAGATGAGATTCATTCCCCATCGTATCCATTCAAGAAAAATATTCATTTGATGATTAAAAATAATGTTTAAGGAATTGATATCATTTTGTATATGAATAATATAAAACCTATGAATAACAAACAAGTCTTATGTAAAAAAACATATAAAATAAAACGAGTAATGGAACACCTGAAACGACGATAATACTAAAATAATATTAACAAATAAATATTAAAAGATCATATATGATATCATATTTATGAATACGTTATCATATTTATGTATATAATTATTTTCTAATTTAATAACAATGATTTAACTATTATACAAGAGGTTAAACTACCCTCGACCAAGGAAAATCACAAGGTAAGGGTTTATTTCACAATATCTTGATTATCTGAGGTTGTTTATACGTAATTATCTACCAGCACCTCTTTATAATCCACATACATGATTCTTATAAATTTATTTCAAAACATTATTACTATTTTATCGAATATGGGATAAATATTTTTTTTTGTAATTATGTGACTCTTAAATGATTATAAAATATAAAGGGATATTTCTCTAAAAAGGGTTTTGATTTCATCTATGTCAACATAAATTGATGGATTTTATGTTTATTTGGAGTTGATTTATTATGATAAAAACTTCCATATTCTATTATAGGTTTTTTGATATGTTTGACTATGGAGGTGATATTTTTAAACCATTCATGATTTATGGTTAATGTATTGACATTTTGTGTTCTAGTTTTAATACGAATTTTTATGATATTTTTAAGCCTTTTCATATGAGGATTGTATTGGACTTAGTAAGTAACGGGTAGAGCCCACTATTGCTCCTCGATGCATTGATAGGTCTCATGAGACAACTATACATGGAATTGGTCGAGGCCCTTTCCCAATTTAATTTTTGATTTTGACCGAGGCCTTAATCATTTTTAGATGTCTTGGTCGAGGCCTTGAAAAAATGTTTCAGAATTTCTGGCACTATACATTCCCTCATTATGGAAATAATATTGATGGTTCATGTGGTCATTCGACTAGTATAATACCGATGATTATGTTTTTTATGGAATTATTTACTCAACTCATATTCTTTCCATATAAGTATTAATGTTTATTATTGGTAAAGGCATGTGGTTTCAATTATTTACCATGTTCTATATTTATGTCAATTTCCTTTGTATTACATACCCTTACAGAGTGTTTGAGCTTACCCCTATCTTATGTTTCATTTTCCCAGGATATGAAGAAGTTAGTTATGAGTGACCTGTAGGCATAATCTAGGAGGCCTCGAGGTTTCTAATGAAATATATTTATGTTGTGTTTCTTTTTAAGTTGTAATGTTAAACATATGTATGAATCTTGTTTCAAATAATACTAAATTGATCCGTCTTTCGAGACATGATTTCCTTGTGATCATGCCAATGATATGTAATAATCCACCAACTCTGGGTAATAGGGGTCAGGGAGTTTCACACAATGTTTAACAAAATAAGATAATGGACCTTGTAAAAGTGATGTGGAGAAACTAAATGTTTGAGTAAGTGACCTGGGAACCATAGGAAATGTAAAAATAATGTTATCATCATATATTTTCCTATGAGAGATGAAAAATTTTGATGGAGAAATTTATTAAGTGGTAATATTATAATGTATCAATATATTTTAAATACAATCTCACATGCAAATTAATAAAATATCATATTATGTAATGTGGACATAGATAAAACATTCACTTATTTGGATTTATAATATCCTATCATATTTAGATTAATTTTAAGAATATTTACCATTTATTATATCGGTTTGAATTGTGATCACATGATTAGTATATATATAGTGTTTTAACAGATCAAATTGACATAAATAAAGTATGTCATGGCGTCAACTAGTAGGATTGTACCTTATGAAGACCACTAATAAAATATTCCAAATGAGATAAAATCAAAATGATTTTCCCTTAACAAATTTCAATATGTCATCCAGAAACACAAGAATTATGAAAACCATTTAGAAGATAAGTTCCAGCTCATTGAGATCATGGCCCAATCAATGTATGCAGAACCACCCTAGGAAATTCTCATAGTCATGTACCTTAATCATAGTGTGTTTTTTGATGTATTGAAGAGATATGTTTCAATACCCAATCAATATGAGTTTTTATATTAATTTTGAAGAGAATAAATTATATATTATCATTGTATTATAGCTACATTATAAATTATTTTCATTTTGATACATTAAAACACAAAACTGTGTATTTAAGTAATATTAAACATCAATTAGAGAAATTATTTTTGATGAATTAATGAATTTATTATATTTTATGTATTTTTAAAAAATATTGTTATTAAATAATTTTTATTAAACATAAATTATCATAAATTTTTTATGATTTATAATTTAATTATTATAAGCGTTTGAAAAAAGTTTTTGTCACAAAACTCTGAATTTTTAAAAAAAATAATGATTTTATTTTAAAAGTGAGAATTCATATGTATTGGAAATTATTTAGATAAAAATAATGTTATTTTTGTAATTAGATCATCATTACTATCATGTATCATGTATTTTACAATATATTGAGACTGTTTATTTTTTGGGTAAAAATTAAATACTATTTAAATATAACTTCTACATTATGTCATCATAATGAAACAAGAGTTATGTAAAATATATATAAGATATCTCAATGGAAAAATATATTTTTAACTTTTTGTAATATGATTTTATATTTATATGATTTATTTTATAAATCCATTATTAATCCTTAAATACTTAACCCTTTTAAATCCCTTTCTTTACAAGTTTGTATAACCTCACATAAGAATGGGAATTATTTTGTTATGTTCGGACATTGGAACTATAATTTAATAAAAAAAACTCCATTTTGTCAAAAACCATTGGGAAATCTGGGCAGGTTTTTGGGTTTTTTATATTATAATACAGAGGCTAAAGCCTATGTTTGTGAAATGATAAAAAAAAATATCTATTTATTTCATATATAGACATGCATGTTCTTTCATTTTACATCCATTAAAATACATGAATCACATCCTTAAATTCCCCTACCATCTTTACATTCCTCCTAATATTCCATCAAACACATGAGAATCTCCCCCCAAATATTTTTAGTCCCATACTCATGTAAGGGACCCTCACCTTCTCTTCAATATTAATGTTTCCTTATTATAATATTACTTTTATTTAAAATTAAATATGTTAGAATATTAATTTACATCATTCACATAATAGTTTATGTAAAAAATTACAAGATGCCACTTTACCTCTCATAAACCTATTCTTTATGATTTTTGATTTGATGCGGTTGTGCTGCTGAAATGTTATAGAAATTTTCCATGCCAATTTTTTTTTATTGAATATCATTATAATTTACATTAAATTGTGTTCACTTTTGTAGAGTTATAATTATTTGTATTAGGACATAAATTTATGTATTATACTCCCCACTATCATTGAATAAAATATTATAATGAATGATTCTATATTGTATGTTTTTTTTGGAACAGATAAGCATGAGAATAAAATTAAGTTAAAGGATGAACATAATATTATATAGAGCTCAAATGAATTGTGTTATTTATAGTCTCATGAAACATAATTTTGGGATAGGGAGTGAACATGATTACTTTTTGGGACTTTTTCCATCATGATTTATTGGAATTTATCCTTAACATAGAATTATAATATAGTGTTTTATATTTATTCCACATTTCACATGTTATGATATTAATTTCATATGATTCCTTATTATTCATGTTTAAGATCGTTAAACCTTTGATTACCCTTTTGAAATGCCTATTGTGTAACATTTATCAACCTATTCCATGTTTATTCCCTTACTGGGAATTATGTATTAACCCTTTATTATGAATATCCCTAGGTTAACACTTTAACTTTTGAGCATGAAATTATGAAGGATGTTTTCATGGAAGATGTAATTTTTCCTATTTCAAATTTCTATGTGATATACTTAAATGAAAAATAAACCATATATATATATATATTTGTTTTTAATAAGTTTAATTCAACATATTAAATGAATAATTAATGTAAAATAAAGATAATTGTTGTTATAACATCTTTCTACCCACATATAGAAGGGTCGTTAGAGTGTACTATACATGTATTTAAGGATTTCATTCGGTATTGTGTCCTAGAATTTTGTGGTTCCTTGTAGAATCACCCGTAGTTGGTTGAAAAATCCTATAAAAATAAAATTTATAAAACTATATAGATGGAACCATTATTATCCCTTTATGGTAGACAATGTAGATCACATTTTTTTGGATGGAGGTAGGTGAGTTATAGATCTTGGAACTAAGTCTAGTACAAAAGATGTCAGAGTATGTGCATTTGATTAGGAATATTATGTCTATGTCATAGAGAATAATGAATTCATATGTAGATATATTTTAATTACCATAAATTTTTGCAGAGTGTGATCATGTATACATTCAGGTGTCACCTAGATTGTGTCTCTATAGTATACATGGATTGGGAATTTATGTGACCATGTTTGTTGGATCATTTAATATTATAGAGAGAATTTGGCTACTGGTATGCTATTTGGATTTCCGACAAAGGTAAAGTTCTATTCATGATGTTTTTCATGTGTCATTTCTTTATAGGTATCACCCCAACAATTGTTATATTATCGATTTGGATGACATTAAGACTGATACTAGTGTATTATTTGAGGATCATATGATTTTTTTAGTTGATAATAGTGATAATGTATTTTAGGGAATGACTATGTTGATAGATCATATATTTTGTCAACATGGGCATGGAAGGTAGGAATCATGGAAAATAGAAGAAGATATATGGCCTTAGTAGCCCAGCCTATTTGGTTTTTAATTTTAAATATTATTAGGATTAATTCTCTTAGAAAACCTATTAGAAGTTGAAGAGATTGTATAATCTTTACATTTTCTAAATATTTAATAAGCTCATTTACTGGTAATATATTTAATTTTTTATTACATTTTTAAATGTTTTTATATGGGTCAATTTTTTCAAAATTGCGGGAAATTTATAATAGAGAGGAAATGTAGGGTTGGCGCACATTTTCCCCAACCATGTGTTATCCCATTGAATTGTGTGAACCCAAACATGGATAATTCTCGTGGATGGAATATTATTTTCCAAAGCATTCACCCATTTTTGGAACAATCATTCCCCCTACCCTATAAGAGGCACACTATTAAGGTGAAATGTTTGGATAATGGTGCACTTATAACCAAGAAATTGTGCACGTGGTTTTAATTTACAGAAAAGATTTATTTTCAATTCCTGAACCCATTGTATTCACTAGTAATATACCCGAATCCACCTCAAAAAATTTCTCTCATTTTTTGAGGCTCATAACTGAATTCCTATGGATTTTGACATATATTCATAGATAATCAATGATCTATTTATGGATTTTTACATCTCCTAGTTTGTTAATATCATATTTACTGTTTTCCCATCCTTCTCCCATCCTTCTCCCAAATTATGAAGGGTTGTTTTCTTCAGTTGGTTTTAGATATGGATCTAGTGATCATGGTCCTTTATTTTCTTTATCTTGGATCTAAGATTTAGATCTAGATCTCATTCTTCATAATGGATTTTATGGTAATGCTTCAATTTGGATTTTTTCATTATTGAGCATTCTCCATAAATATGAGGTATGTAGTCAAAATTTCAATCCCATATTCGTGATTTATTTACCTATATATAATTTAAAATTTTTATTTTCTTTGATTGGGAAATTTCATTGTTGATTAAGTTGATTTAAACTAATTTCATTATTATAATATTTTTGGTTAAATTTCTACAATTGAAATCATAAAATTGAATTATTTAAAAGGTGTATTGATTAATTGATTGATTTGAATTATGGGATTATTTAATTTGATTAATTAATTGTTGAATTAATTAATGATATTTGTTGAAATTTTAATTACAAAAATTAATTTTTTTAATCACATAATGAGATAATGGGATTTTGAAATGGGATTATTTAATTTATGACTTAATTAATGGATTTTTGTGATTGTTTGATTATTTAATTGGATTAATAAATAATTGAATTAATTAATAGACGTTGTGATTTTGAAATGTGATAATAAGGATAATGTTGATTTACCTTCATTGATGTGATGTATGTGATATACATGTGTTGGACATAGAATGATATATCAAAATAATATTGAGATAAATTTATATATGTGTAAGACATGGTCTACTACATCAAAAGCCTATAGTAATAAATGAGTTTAGGACAAGGTCTCCAGAATAAAAATCCTACAATTGTGATTTTCTGATAAATGAATGTAGGACATGGTCTAATGTATTAATATTCTATATGTATGATTGTTTTATAATTATGATTCAGGACATATACTACTACTTCAAATACCCATAGGGTCATTATAATGGTGATCTAGGATGATAATGTTAGGAGTGGACTATGGTTCCAATAGTCCATAATAAATAATTGATTTGAAATGGATAATGAAGTTCCATGTGTTATAATTAATTTAATATGTTTTTTGATATGGTTTAGACACCGGTATAGTCTGAGTAGGTATTGAGTGTTTGGGTATCCTCAAGAACCGTGTAATTATGTCTTAAAATAAAGTGTAATTGAATAAAAGTAAATAGTTTACTTTATTGCATATATTTTATTCTTTATTCAACAACATGTTTATTTATTGACTGTAAATTGTTTTAAATTCCATTGGGTGGGGGAAACATAGTTTTTCTCACACTACACCTAAGATTCCTAATCAGTACCTGAATAGTCATCATGTTTATAGGAATAGAAAATCGTCAGAGTTGTTTGTTAGTAATATGATTCAAGATAAAACATGGATGATGGATCAAGACATAGTTTCTAGACACACATGGGATTAATCAATGTATTTGATTTTTTTATATTGAAACTTTTTGTTTATTTGGAATGAAATATCTATTGTTATGTTTTGGATATTTTATTACATGATTTGGTTGTCATGTGATATAGGTTTGTTTGATTATTAGTTGTGTAATTTTTTTATTCTTATATATTTCTGTGGTTCTGCTACTTTGATAATTCTATAATAGTCTCCCAGTGATTGATATTATACAATCACTTCTAAACAAAAGCCACTGAATATGAGGAGGCATGATTTATTTAAATTAATTTAATGTCTCATTACACCGATTTATAACATCAGGGATTGGATATTATGTAATATTACATAACCTTATATTCACATTATCCACAAGTTTCTTCTATTTTAATAGTCAGTTTACCTTTTCAAAAACATAACATGGATAAGTAGAATCACTTCTGGAATGGAGTCTAATAAATGAATTCTAATGGCACAATCCACATATAGAAATTCTATACAAATCCACTCCCTGGACCTATGATATTATTATGCATGCCGTTATTATTATATTGTCGAAGATTAGAAGGAATTTATTTCACTAATACCATTCATTTAATTGAGAAAATATACATCATTTCCATATAATATAGATTTATAATTAATTCAAGACTATATTGAATCCAAGTGACTGTATTAGCTTCATATTAACATTATGATAACATAATAATACCTTTAGAATCATGTATCAATCAAATAAACATAAAAAATATTGATAGAATTTGATAATTAATTTTTTTCCATTGATATATTTTAACCCATATATATAATTATAATATTATTAGTATCATTTGGTCCAGTTAAATAATAATCATAAAATAGAATATTGTTTACAAAAATTTTCACATTCAATTTAGTTATTCATAAAATCATTACAAAAACATCAAATCCTTTATTTATAATATCTCTAAAACTATTAATAAAATTTAACAAATTTAATTATATTAAATTTTTATTTAGTTATAAAATAAATATATATCATCCTCAAATCGTAATTTTTTTCAGCCATCAAATATTAAATATATGTTTTGGATAATGAATTCTCCTACTAAAAAGGTCATAAATAAATAATTTTTATTAATTTATATATAATAACTTTTTTTATAATATTTTTAATATATATCATACATAAAGTTTATTCTATTATAAATTCAAAAGGGAAATATTTTTGAATTTGTATTAGAGTATGTTTAAGTCATAAAAATAAATACATGTGATCAAAATAAACATACTCATATATTGTTGATTTTTTATTCATTGATAAAAACATTAATTATTATGATCTCCACTATATTATGATTATTCTATAAACCTATATTCCATTCAAGATCTTCTAAATTATATATATGTTTAGAAATTTGTAGTTATATTATATTTCTAATAGTTTATAATAATTTAAATTTAATTCTAGAAACTAATTATAATAATTTAATCATTTACAAAAAAAATCAGTAAATTGCATGACAATGGTAACACCCCATTATATTCTCAAATATAAATTCCACTCCTTGATCAAAAAAATAATTTAGGATTAAATTATAGTATTTTCAAATTAAAATAATCAAAACTGATGTTTTTTATAATACAACCAATGTTGTTTAACAAATCCAATAATAATAACTCAAATAATTAAAATAATTTCCAATATATCGAAATTGAACTAAACCGATTCCAAATCTCATGTACAAGAATATCCATTTCAAAAATATAATACATATATTAAAATTTTTATTCATTGATGATAATAGAATAATTAGTTTTATAAAAATAATAGTTTTTCAGTTACATTTGATGTTGTGACACATGAATATCATATATGCAGCATGGGATTGAGAGGTGGACATGACATCCCAAAATCCCAATATTTCCTTAAGGATTGTATACGTTACTTATCGAGGTTAATAATCACAATGGTGGAGATTTTTTAATTTCTTGGAACATTTATGATATTATTTTTTGTTCTTTATTTATTCGAATTTAATAATGTATATTAAAAGTCATCTTATTTAATGGAGGTTGAGTTGAGGAATCAATGATAATAGAGTACCATTAAATATATTGGAATTTTGAAAAATACCACTAAGACATTAGGGGGTTACCATATAGAGACCAATGTTGGTCAAAAAATACTACCTATATAAATTTTTATTTTGAAAGAGGGGATATTTGACAATTATAAATTTTAATTCCAACAAAATATAAATTAATGAAAATATAATTTTATATTAATTTAGATAAAAAACACATGTATACTCTTCATGTCCCTTCAAAATTCTCTAAAAATTTGTATCACACGAAGGGTCGTATTAATTTTTAATAGAAGATATAATCTATTATATAATTTCATTTGAATTAAAATAAAAATCAATGTTAACCTAACTTTTCAAATTAAATAGTATTAATTATAGGAATTAATGTTAAGGATGTATACACCAAATAAAAACAATAATTTTGTATGTTTAATGATTAAAACGTTTTTTTAAAATAAATTTGAATTAAATATAAAGAGAAGAAATGAAATAAATGAATAATTATAAAAAACAAATAAATTTTAAAAGGATATTATCATCCTTAAATAGATATAATGAATGAATCAAGGTTCTTTGACATTGAGTCATTGTATTAATCAGACCTGTTTTGTTTTTATCCTTCATAAAACATTTATAAATAAGTCACTTGTGATGGAGTTGTTTAATTTATTTCTAAAAAAACATGGTTTTCTTTATGATCTCATTTGTAAACAGATCATGGGATTTATAAATTATTTTCCCAGTAATATTTTGAAATAGAGCATCAAATCATATCTACAATTAATATATGTTTTGTGTATAATATTTTTTTATTAAAAATAATCACAAAGTGTTAGTTATTTTTACTCTCTATTTTATAACAAAAAAAATTAATTCCTTTACTGTTTTCCTATGTTTGGTTACTATAATGTACATGTACTTCAATTAAATACATTTTTCTTATTATAACATAACCATAAAATGAAAACATAACTTTAATTTTTTCACTATAGTTCATTTAAACTATGATAGTATATGGGTTATATTATAAATGATTAATTATAAAATATTTAAAGTTTCTGTTTTATCATTTATACAATGATATCTCGGTTCAATATCTACTACAGAAAAAAAAACTTATATCAATATCATTATATTTCATTAGATGATAAAAATTTAAAAAACTATTATAAAAAAATATGTGTTGTGGTTAAATTTTCATGTAATCAAACTCATTATAGTGTTATCAAGTGAATACCATTTAGAGAAAATATCAGTTTCCCCATAAAATACCTACTAGTATTAAACACGTTCGTTATCCAATTGACAATATTCATTTACCAACAAATAAATACTTTGTTAATTAATTAATGTATATTTATTCTTAGTCAAAAATAATAATAATAAAATATGAATTTCAATAACATAATAAAATAATGTAACTACCATTACATTGTTATTGAACATTGTTGATGCGACATTGAATTTGTATTTAGATTTTATTAGTAGTGATATTTTCATTAGGGTTTATGTATAGGGTTTTAAATTTAAAGTACACGAAATAACAAAAATATAGGTTAGATAATAAATTAGAACAAAAAATAATATAGAATAATTAAATAATGTTATAATTATATAAAAAAATTATTATTAGATCATCGATCCAACAATCAAACCTTTTATTAATACAACACAAAAAACCATAACCTGAAAATTTTATAGTCATAATAACATATCCTATAAAAATAATAAATAAAATTAAATAAAGAAAATCATTTCATAAATAAAAATTTCTACTATAGTATAAGATTTCAATCACTAGACATATAAATCTATTCCCTTATTACATATGTAGAATTGTGAAAATAAATTAACATTGTACTAAAGATGATAATTTCATATTTTTATGTATATAAAAAATTAATCATGTCATGAATTTATAACAAAAAAATATTATAGATTTAAAATGCAATGAAATTGTCAAAAAGTTATGGAATTTGTTGACCTTATTATATTATTTCTCTATATGTTTTAGCTTAGTCACTTTATTAATCATATATTTCACTGATAAATGTTCCTATACACTGACCACTTTTGGATGGGTCCTTAGAGAGATTGAATAAAATACCCTCATGATGTTCTTTGATAAGGATGGATCTCTATGTTTTTCTTAATTTAGAGATTTGTAATTTATATTTGGACATTACATTGAGATGATGGAGAAAATTGATAAATTTGATTATATCTTATGGAATGGTATTTAGACAACCATTACACTAAGGAAATACAATTTCTCATTTTATTAAATAATCATAATTCTGATGCATAAATAATATGTATTAACTTATGAATGTTCATTACATATCATAACGATCCACACCATAATTATTTAGTTATTTTCATTTGGAAACTTAGATACATAAATATCTTGTTCATAAGTGAACTATGTCATATCCAACTAAGTATATCATAAATAAACCCTTCTTAGACATATCATATATAATTCCATTATTTGTAACATGAGGAATTGAATGATAATAATGGGTGATATCAGATCATTAGTAATCATAAATAAGAGACATATAAACCTAACTTGGTGATTAATATATGAGAACATTATATTAAATTTTTTAAAACCATACCCTTTAAAACATTGATCATAAACATGAGTCATCAAATAAACTGTGGGAGTTCATATGAAATTATTAATAAAGGAATGAATGATTATAGTATATGATAACATAACATTGAATAAGACATATACTTTTAGAAAACAGATAATAATATAAAACCTTTTGTCACATATACCTACCATATATAATGAACCCACCCCCAGTAGCCCGAATTTGTCGAATTACAATTTTATGTTATCATCGATAAAATTGATCAAACAATAAAGGGATACTCAGTTTAGTTTTTTCCAAGAACAAGACACATAAATGGTAATTATTTTACATAGGTATATAAAATAAAAATCATATAAATATAAAAAACTAGTAATCCTTGAAATAATTAAATGATTACTTTTTCATATCCAGGGAAAAGCTAACAAAATTATTGTACACTCAAATTCTCAGTAAGGGATATATAAATAGAAAGCTATCATGAATCCAGAAATAATAACAAATATTTCAATATAAATATCTAAAAAAAATTCCATTAAAATAAACTTACTACATGAGAATATAAGTTTTAATCAATATCGCAAGGTTAAAAACTAAAAAGACAATCCATTTTATCAATAAACCCAAAATTAAAGGAATCTAGATATAATATCATTATGAAAATATCATTGAAAATAGAAACTAAATTATTAATGAATGAAATTATTAATTAAATTATAAAATGACATAAAAAAACATGATTATATTATTATTAATATATTTCACAATACATTTTAAATACTATATGTAAAATCATGTTTAATGTGGAATGTTATTTATCTGATGAGACCTACAATGCATCAAAGGATTATATTATACTAGGGCCACCCATCACTACACGTCTATGTAATTTCTCATATATTGAATAATCTATTTAATTAACTAAACTTGATTATATATCATGAAATTTATTTATTAAGTAAAATATAAATATTTTTCATTGTTTCCACAGTTAATCAAATAACCTTAAAATTAAAAAGCACATTTAAATATGTTATACAGATTAGTAAATAATCATACACATCAAAAAAGAATATTTATATTTAAAATAAATTTATTTTCTAATGAAATATTTTATTGATAATGTGTTTTTTTAAAAGAATATTAACAATTTCAAATGTATATGAGAATGTTTAATAAATATTAAAACTTGGATTTTTTTTATGGAAAATCCATTTGGAATCAATGATTCTAATTTAAACATAAAATACCATAAATGTAACGACCAGAATCTGGAGCCACTCAACTGGTACCCCATTCCCGGTTCACCAAATGACCTCAAGTGCATTTCCTAAAACTCCTAAGCCTGAAAACTAGCAGTGAGGGCCTTGGTGAGTCATTGGGGAAACTATGCCCTCATTTGGTAAGGTATAGAAGGGAAAGGAAATAACAGTAAATAGAGGAAGAAGTAAACTACATACAACAACTGAAACTAAATAGCAGAAGCAATAAATATATAGTAATGATGATAACGATGTAGCAGGTACATGTATCTATGGAAAGAAACTAACACATCAACATGCTACAATACAATTGATAAACAAAGTGCGAAAATTAAACAGTAACTCCAGCAACATCACAAGCCTAAGCTCAGTCTTATGGTCTCCACCTACAACCAGCAATCATGTACCTGAAGTTGAGGGGACATATTCCCTATACAAACCTGCAACCATATAACCTATTTGGGCCTAAAAGTGGGACCCAAACAGGGTGTGAGACTAATCCTAGTAGGAAACCACCACATGATATGTGCCCTATAGTCAGTGAGTAATATAGAGGAAGTAATGAATGTAATTGTAGTAATGAACTAGGATATCACTAGTAAAAAATACTACCAATTACCATTCACATTCATTTATCAATTTATTCATTCATTTAATCAAACATCCAAGGAATTTATCAAGTCTCTCTATTCAAAGGTAAATAGAAACACAGCAGGAATCAAAAGACTACCTAACAAACAAGCATTCTATAAGATCCAAGATTGTGCTTTGGATTGGTAGACACATCTAAACCAACCAAACAATCCACAAACACACCGACTCTCTAGGTGTCTCAATATATTAGACCCCTATAGTCTAGTAAACATGGAAAGGCAAAGACACTCTGGGAATCACTCACGTCAATTCCCATGTGGTCTTGCAATGATATCTAAAAACTCTCTGAAGAAGCCCTTACGTCTAATTCGTCATGTGGTATCAATATGTGTGTAATATAAGGACACTATTAGGATGAAAAAAAGTCATATTCCCTTAGTTCATGTGTATAAAACTAATTTCAAGAGACCCCCTAGGTAAGCACTAAACCGCCTATTCCCTCTTTGGTCTCCCGCACCCGGTTCTCACAGCCCTGAGCAATCCAGTCATGTGTAATTGACTATTAGAAACCCTAAGTAAGTTTAAAAACTACATGGATAAAACATTCAATGCATCAAGATCATTAAAATAGTAGGAAACACGTGAAATCGGTTATAACAAGAAAACTACAAATTGTAATAGGGTTTTCATTGTAGAAAAAATATGCCAAATAGTGATAAACTACCAAACAGGGATAACACCCATGGGGTGATCATCAAAAATGAAAAAATGCGTATATTATAGTCAAATAACCATAATCTAACAAGCAATCTATGTAAATTAAACTATAGGACAAAAATACCCAACCATGGATAACTGAAACATGGGAGTCCAGCACTTTTGCAGAAAAACTCAAAGACATTCAACATAAAGCATCAAAATACCTACCATGATCCTAGTAGATCGATATAAATAATCATAGACCCATGAATTATCCTATAATGGAGTAGATCTGTAAAAACGTCTAAAATGTTCAACCTACGATAACTCTCATAAGATAAAGAATCGGGAAATGTGGACAAAGAAAAACCAAGAACTCACTGCTGCTATTCTATTGCAACTGATGTTTTTCGATTCAGATAACAAGTGTAGGATTGGCGGCTCAGAGATGATCGGCCTCCTTGGATGATCTGGATGGAAGTAGGCTAATATGATTATGAAAATAGGTATTAGACGAGACTGTGGTCCGTTTTATAAAAAAAAGTACACGGTGTGTACTTCTGGAGTACACAGCGTGAACTTTCCTTTTATATACTCCACATTAGGCAGCCACCAAGTCACCATTACACAGCCTTGTGTGTTTCCATGACACAGATAGCACACGACATCAAGTGGAATCGAAGTACACGGTGTATACTCATAAAGTCACGATGTGTTGTACAAAAATTTTCATATTTTTCTCTTTTCTCAAAAAATACCGGAAAAGAAAAAACAAACCTGAAAAGAATATCTAGGTTCTTAAAAACATCCCCCATAAAGAAATTCATCCCTGAATTTCCCTAACAAGGTGGAGAAGAAGAAACCTCGAACATCTCTGGCCACTGTGATCGCATATCGGCCCCCCTCTCCTATGTCTCATCCTGTACACGACTGTGCTCCCATAGCACCTGTTCTAGAAGAACAGACCGGACACGAAGTACCTTTGCACTAGGATCAACAATCTAGATAATATGCTCCTCAAATGATGCATTATTATCTAGATCAACCTCATCGGGTTGAAAAACATGAGACGTGATTGATAAATAGCGTTGAATCTGAAAAATATGTAAGACGGTGTGCATAGCCAGGTACCTCTAAGGTAACTACAACCTATAAGAAACCAGCCTGACTCTCTCCAGAATCTCAAACCGCCTGACGTATCTTGGTGAAAGCTTACCCTGTCTCCTGATCCTCTTGTGTCCCAACCTCGAGATAACACGTAGGAAAACATGATATCCAACCTTGAACTCCAAATGTTTTCTCCGCTAATCAGGATAAGATTTCTTCCAAGACTATGCAGTAGCCATCCTTTTCTAAATCAACCCCACTTGTTCGGTGGTCTCTTGAACAAGACGAGGTCCCGGCATAGCTGCGTCTCCTGCCTCCAACCAACACAAGGGTGATCGACATGGCCTACCGTATAATGCCAGATAACGTTCCATATTAATAGTTTCTAGAAAACTATTATTGTAGTAAAACACAACTAGAGGTATATGTCTCTCCCAAGAACCTAAAAAATCAAGGATACATGCTCGTAGAATGTCCTCTAGCACCTGAATCTTGTGCCCTGACTGGCCATCTGTTTAGGGATGGTAAGTTGTACTCAAAAGTAACTATATACCCAAATCCATCTATAACCCTTTCCAGAAATGTGATGGAATGCAGTCATCCCTATCTACAATGATAGTACTTGAAACCCCATGCAAGAGTATAATCACTCATATGTAAAACTGTCCAAGATCATCAACACCGAAGGTCTCCCAAATCGGTAACAAATGATAAACCTTCATTTTCCTATCAATGATAACCCATAACGTGTCATTCCCTCAAGGAGATATCGGTAATCCTATCACAAAGTCCATCACGACAACATTCCACTTCTACACGGTAATGGGTAGCTACTGTAAAATCCCTACTGGTCACTGGTGCTTCGCCTTCACCCGCTGACAGGTGGAACACCTCATGACAAAACCAGGAACATCTCTCTTCATACCTGGCCACCAATACATGTGGTGTAGATCATGATACATATTGGTGACGCTAGGATGAACTGCCCAAATTGTGGAATGAAAGGCTCGCATCAACTCCTCTCGTATATCTGCTAGAACCCATACGTATCCTTGGAAATGAAATATCTCACCCTTTCCTATAGTCCATCTGGGAAGAGGGTCCTCCCATGACATGATTTCCAGTAGGACTAGGCCTTCAGAATATGAGAGTTGCCTAATTAGAGCTCGGTCAAGAAGGGTAGAGGTAATAGCTACAGAAAAGTGAAAAGTCTAACCATGTCTGTCATGCACCTCAAAATTCATTTCAAATAATATAACCATAAGATTCCACTCACCGCTGGCCTCCTGAACTACCTATATTTGTGTCCTCCTCCTTAGTGCGTCTTCAACAACGTTACCTTTCCCAGGAATATAAGCAAGATTGAAATAAAAAGACATTAGGAACTCAATCCATCGTCGATGTCTTATATTAAATTCACACTACCTGAAGATATACATGAGGCTCTTGTGGTCATTATATACCACAAGATTCTATCCCAGAAGATAATGTCTCCAACAATGCAAAGAATAAACAAATGCAGCCAACTCCTGGTCATGCATAGAATAGTTCCTCTAATGCGACCTCAACTGCTGAGATACATATGCAACAACATGATCCTCCTGCATAAGTACTACTCCAAGACCAATTCCATATTCATCATAGGAAACTGTATAACTCTTTCCCGGCTCCGGCAAAACTAGAATCGGTGTTGATGTCAGTCTCCCCTTCATCTCCTGAAAGGCTGAATCGCAGGCTTGCAACAAAACATACTTCACCTCTTTCTTCGTCAAGTCCATGAAAAACGTTGTTATGCATGAGAAGTCCTATATAAACCATATGTAATAACCATCCATCCCTAAGAAACATTGTACCTCGAAGACATTCTTTGGCTACTCCCAGTTAACTAATGCTCTCACCTTCTCTGGGTCTACTGATACTCTTGTCTCTGAGATGACAAGACCAAGGAAGTTAATCACATCCATATAAAAGTGAAATTTTTATAGCATAGAAAATAACTGATGCTCCGTCAATGTAATCAAAACGATCTCCAGATGGGTATCATGGTCGTGTCGAGTGTGAGAGTACACTAAGATATCATCCACAAAGTCCACCATGAAAGAATCCATGTAAGGATGAAAAAATATGTTCATCAACTACATCAAAACTGTTGGCGGGTTCATGAGACAGAACAACATAACTAAAAACTCATACAGACCATACCTTCTCCGGAAGGCTGTAAGAGGTATATCAGATGGTCTGACATGCAGCTGATTATTTCCAGATCTCAATTTGATCATCGAGAACACTATGGCTCCTCAAATATTATCTAAGAGACCATCTATATTTGGAAATAGATATCGGTTCTTGACCGTCAACTGGTTTATCTTTCGATAATCCACAGAAAGTCGTAAAGTACCATCTACCTTTATTGGAAACAGAACGGGCGAACCCTAAGGAGAAGTATTGGGTCAGATAAAACCCTTTTACTGTGACTCCTCCTACTTCTTTTTTATCTCCTGTAACTCATGGGTAGACATCCTATAAGGAGATATGGATACATGTGCTGCTCATGGAACATGATCAAAATAGAAGTCTACCTTTCATTCTGGAGGCAAACCTGAAATGTTTTCTTGAAAAACATCTGGAAAATGATTAACCACTGAGGTAAATCTTTCTGAGATGTCCCATGGTCATCTAGATATATGCTAGAAATCTAGCCCACAACACTTCCCAAACCATGATACTCTGGTATAGCTCTGCTCACCTGGGCATCCCATTATCCCTTGTGAAGAAAATATCTACCCTCCAGTGATGTGAAACTCACCCTACGGTGATAGCAATAGAAAAGGCCTGGAAGAGAACTAACCATTCCATTACGAGAAGGATATCATAGCCTATCATCTCCAAAAAATAGAGATTCAATGAAAAACACACCCACCAACCTCAAGGGGAAGTATAAGCACTAATGGATGCTAGCTATTTTAATTCACAAGAGAGTGTCTAGCGTTATCATATCTTCAGATCTATAAGTAGTAAGTATAAATATTTACACAATGTGCACAGAAATAATGCTATAAGAAGATATTGTTTTGAAAAGTGTAGAGGATGAAACTGATTCTATTCAAATCATTCCTTGAACTTTAGATGGTCCACGATCTTTCTCTTGATGAATCGGCTCTACCGCAAAAGTATGGCCTGCACCGCGGCCCTGTGGAGCAGCCTGAGACCCCTGAGCTAACCCTCCCTGAGCATGATCACTGCATCCAGTGCCCCTACCCTTTCCTGAGTGACCTAAAGAACATTATCCTCCATTCTGTTGTGGAACTGGTATTCCTGCTCCTATACGCGGAGTACAAACTGATCCTCCCTCACTAGCCACTGGAAGGAAAACCTTGCAAAAATGCTAAAGATGACCCATCTTGCTGCAAGATCAGAACTCCATTAGATCTCTCGGGAACTAAGTATTTTTATTCCCACTTTTTTCCCATTGATAAAACACCACTTTTTATCCAAAAATAATGTCCCATCTACTAGAATAAATACCACGCTTCCTCGAGTCACCTCGTGTAGACTCTTGGTGGGACTTCTTGCTGTCTATCTGAAATGAAACAGCCCTGGGTGATGAACCGCCCAAGTCCATTGCCTTAGTATCCGACATATTTCTCTCGGTGATAAGCACCTGGTTGACTATTAGAGTAATATAAGTCCATTTACAGTTGTTCAACTCTGATTTGATGTCTAGTTTGAGGCCTTCCTCAAACTTCCTCGCTAAAAACATCTCGTCATTCCCCATAACGGAAGTGAAACACTGTAACTATGTGAATCGAGAAAAATACTCCATAACTATGAGAGTACCCTACTACAGGTTCATGAACTCTCTAGCTTTATCATCCCTCAGTGTCACCTGGTTGATGTAGTCATAAAACATATGCGGAAACTCATCCCAAGCCATAGCATGTTGGTGCCCTACCCACGAAACCACATCCCACCATCTTTTGGCGGAATCTCATAGAATATAAGTCATGATCTATACATGTAAAGACCCAAAAATTCCAAGGAAATTTTTTTCTTAATTTTCTTTGGAATTTTACAAGAACACAGTTTCTGACAGCACCTGATTCCGAGGCCCGGTGTGCACGGAATCATTTTCCGAAGTTTGGCTCGGGTACGTTCAGTGAACGGACGAGCGGGTTTTTCTAACTTTTGAACCGGTGCTCAGAATCGAATTCCGAGGGCACCGATGGAATCGCAGCGCCGGTAATTGCTTAGAAACGCCTCTTCTGGAGTTTCATTTTCTCGGATGTGGTTTTTAATTTTTGGGCTTAATGTTAAGAAATAAAATAAATTGTACGACAAACATTATTTTATTTCACTTAAGCCGCTTGGAAGAAACTTGAAGACACTTAAAGCAGCTTAAGTTGAGTTGTTGCGGATAGGGTGCTATCCAAAAATATCCTACCCTCTTGGTAGGATATTTTTGAGGTGGGACCCGCACGAGCCCCACCGTTTCTTTTCTGCTAAGTAACGCACCCGCGAAAACCCGTCATTATGAAAGTCAACTGACGTGTTTTCTTAATTGCTTAATGCACCAATTAATTGGGTGGTTTTCATCCTTGAATTAATTGGGTGGTTTATTTCGTTGAAATTAATTCTACGAATTATTGGGTCATTACTTATCTCTTTATTCGTTTCTTAACCGGTTTGAAATCTGTTGGCGTAGTAATAAAATTAGAACAACGCCACATCTTGAGGATTACACATTGGGAGGCATTTGTCAGAATTCTTGTGCCTTCACCCTTCTTCGTGAAGAACGCGAAGAACGCGAAGAACGCCGGCCTCCAACGAAGAACACCGAAACTGCGGAAATCGATGATGCGACGCCGTGTGCCGAGACGCCGACATTTCCTCTTCTGCGACGTTCATTCCTCTGCAACGAAATCTTCAATCATCTGTTGGAGGTAAGAGATTTCGGGTTCCTTTTAAAACTCCTTTGTGGTTTTTATCAACGCACGGATTTAATTATTATTAATTAAATATTTTTTTTCTTGTACCTCGGAGTTTGTCGACGTGACACCCTTCCGTGATGACGTGACACCTTTCGCGACGCGACGATCGCCTACTTCCATGGCGATCAATTCCGCGAAGAACGCGCGTGCGACACATGACGAGGTAGGGGTTTCATTTGAATGTTTTATACTCCATGAATATTTCCATTCAAAGTGAAGAACCCGGATAATAAGAAAAATTATAATTCATTAAAATTGTTTTTGGTTATGTATTCATGTGTTGAATAATTCTCTCGTTGTTATTATCTAACGGTGAGGGTGCGGGCCAAACGAACATGGCCCGACAACCCTCCGTAGATTGTTTATTGATGTTTGGATCGACGGGAGACGACAAACGAGGCCGCAAGTTGATTTTGAGGCCTCCGCAGTGAAGGTCGGGTCCCGGGAGGACCATAGGTGAAGACGACAGGAGAAATGGACCACCGGAGCGCGTCCGGTGGTCCGAGAGAAGGTGGTGGCGGGGCGCCCCACTGGCGGGGCGCCCCACCGGCGCGGCGGTTCGCCGCCAACCTCAATCAGCGGCGAAGGGCGGGGGAGTCGCGCACCCCGCCCGCGGTGTCCGCTCGGCGGCGCTGGCCGAGCTGCGGCCAGCCGGTCGGGCCGGACCGAACCGGACCGTGCCGGGCCGGGTCGGGCCGAGCCGGGTCGGACCAGGGTAAGGTCGACACGGTTCGGGCCGACCCTGGGGGGGGGGGGGGTCGGCCCGGGTCGGCCCGGGCCCAGACCCCCGTTTTCGGACCACTTTCGGTCAAATGCCGGTAACGTGATCTACGTGCCTCCAAACGACTCGCCGTCAGCAGAAACACGATCTATGGATCGAGACGACCGTTTCGGTATATCGAAGTCAAGGTTTCGGATTACTTGGGGTTCGGTCGGTTGGTTCAGATACGAAACCAACAGGGCCCTTGGTGCGGAAACGCTCGTAACTTGAGTTTCGGACATCCGATTGACGTGCCTTCGACTTTAATGGATTCCTATAAGTGAGACGGATCTTAGGGCTTACTCTGCTTGAGGTTTGGATGTCGTCGGATTGTGGTCGGGTTGGTTCACTCACGAAACCAACCGGGCCCCTGGAACGAAAAAGCCAATAACTCACAGACTGGGCGTCCGATAGTCGCGCCGTCTGTTTCGTTGAATTTCTCTTGATGAGACGGAACATTTGGCATACTTAGCCCGAGTTTTGGATGCAGTTGGATAGTGGCCGGGTTGGATTATACCCGAAATCCAACCAGGCCCCTGGGACGGAAAAGATGATATCTTTCAGACCAGACGTACATTCGATGAACCATCAGCAGCGTTGGTGATCACATTGAGAAACGGTCCCTATGAGTATACCCTATGAGTGTTGGGGGATATAGTTGAGTTTCGGCCGGATTGGTTCGCACATGAAACCAACCGGGCCCCTGGGACGAAAAGGCTAATAACTCACAGACCGGGCGTCCGATTGACGCACCGTCTATTGCGTTAAGACCCCTATGACAAGACGGTCCTTTGAGATACTTCTTCGTGGGACTTTGTGATACTTGGAGTATCGACCAGTAGCTCGTGGAGTGGACCGTCCCAAAGACGAGCGTACGGAGTACGGAGACCGTGTAGCCGGCAGAGACCTGAAGACTGCTTGTCCGATTCGATTCGGAGTGACTTACGTAGTCCAGTGTGGAGCACTACTTTGTGAGGTGGCAGACCCACAGCGGAGGAGCACTACTATGTGAGGTGGCAGACCCGCGGTACTCGACAGGAGGAGTACCTCTGTAGGCTATGAGGGGGGAGCACTATTGTGTTTGGGTGGAAGCCCCTGGCGGGAAGCACTACTTTGTGAGGTGGCAGACCCATGGTATTCGACAGGAGGAGTATGTCAGCAGTCATAGGTTAGTGAGCAGTACCTCGGAGTCGTGACAGGACCACTTTACCCTCCAGAGACGGAGCTATTCAGTAGTTACGATTTCGATAATGAAAATACTGGTTTGAGCTGAGACTTTTGACCTTTGTGTTTACCTCATGATTGAGATGGGTCACTTGATAACTTAGGTATATGTATGGGCATATACATGGGTAGTGTTTATCCGTTGATTTCACAATCCTTGTGTTTCCTCATGATTGAGATGGTTTACTTGATAACTTAGGTATATTTATGGGCATATATCTAAGTAGAGGTTATCTGTTGAGATCTTCTTGTGGATACCATTGTTGGTTTAATGATACCTTGAGGGTCTCGGGGTCCCTACTGAGTATCTTTATACTCACCCCTGCACGGGCTATGCCCGCACCTCGTTGTGTTGGTTGCAGACGACGGGCAGTGCTGGCAAAGGCTGAGTGTTCGAGGACTGGTCGGTACCCAGAGGTGGACTACACGACGATTCAGTACTCGGAGGTGGACTACACGACGAGTCAGTACCAGGAGGTGGACAACACGACGTGACGACTCACAGAGGAGGTTGACGGACGCGAGCGTGGAGGAGGCTATATGTACCTACCCTTAAGGTAGGATCCGTGGTGGACGACTAGGAGCTGCGCTATCTGTACCTACCCTTCAGGTAGGATCCGAGGAGGACGACCGAGGAGCTGCTTCCTTCTTCCAGCTGTTTTTCTTTTTGCTGTTGTACCTTATTCAGTTGTAGTCGTACTTTCTTTTGGGTTTGTATTCTGGCCCTTTTACATTTCAGCATTTCTTTTGTACTTAGTGTTTTGCTTCCGCTTGTACTCTGTGGTGCTTGTTTTCTTTTATAAACACAATGCCTTTCCAGTTATCAGGATTTTACACCTTTGGTGCTAGTCGCTATCCCCTGGCCTATGGAAGGCGGGTTTGGGGTAGTCACGGCACGTGCCCCAAGGACGAGTCATGAAAAATTGGTATCAGAGGAGTTCGGTTCTACCGCAGAACTTATAACTCTGATGTTTCTCTCTGTGAAGAAATAGTGTTAAGAGTTCCGAGTGTGGTTTTCAGTTCAGGGAGTCCAGTGTTGGTGCGTGCGGCCGACGTATCCATACACCAGGACCCTGACAACTTATTTCCGGCTTTGTGCACAAAAACACTAATTACGTTTGTGTTTTAAAAGTTTTTTTCCCATAAAACAGCTCAAACTAGGTCAGCTCACCAGGTATAATCATTTGACTGTGTCACATTGTTTCTTTCAGGATGCATTTTCTCGGACGACCAGCTAGAGCCCAGAGGGACATGCGTACTGACAGCTTACCGAGTGACGAGGCTTCGGTATAGGGCCCTCTTGTAGTAGAGGCACCAGCGGAGGCACCAGCGGTACTACCATACGTTGGGCCACCGATGCCACCAGCCCCAGCAGTAGGCGATGCACGCTACTTGAGTGCGCTGCACGAGTTCCAGCACCAGAGGCCACCCAAGTTCCGGGGAGAGACGGACCCACAGGCATCTGAGGATTGGATGGAGTCTGTGGTGAGAGTCTTCAGGCTAGTAGGGACGCCGACAGACTTCATGGTGATCCTTGCTGCCAGCCTCCTTCAGGCAGCATCAGGCAGGTGGTGGAGCCACTTGTTCCAGTTTTGCGACGGGATGACCTTCGCATGGGAAGACTTCGAGACCTTCTTCAGGGTGGAGTTTGTGCCAGTAGCTCTACACCTCGAGCGTGTAAAGGATCGTCTGACTTTGCCGCAGGGTTTTCGATCAGTTGCCGAGTCATCTGTGGGAAGTAGAAAGATGATGCAGAGGTCCAGGAGGACCAGACCAGTAATTGGACGGTCTTGGGTTTTAGGGTCAGTGGTGCGGGGCACCCGGGGTGGGGTCAGAGCCAGGCATGCCAGAAACGGACAGTGTTTCTCCTGCGGAAGGAAGGGTCAACTGGCACGTGACTGTACGACCCCCCGCACGGTTGATTAGCGGGTGTTGGAGGAGCCACCAAGACAGAAGCAGCGGTTGGTGCTTGAGCAACAGCCGAGCAGTGGACAACGCAGTAGAGCTGTGAGAGCAGGTGGACAGGAGAGGAACTAGTGGATATGACTGTTGTACTTCTAGTTCCATGTTTCTTTTGTATTAGTGTCTTTGTACTATAAGATACAATAATAAAAAGACACTTATCATTGTTTACTTTCCTGTCCTTTTGTTTGGTTGATACTGAGTGGTCCCGGTTAAACTGTTGACTTGACCCTCACTTTCCAGATTTCTACTGGAGGAGACCCAGTGACCTCACACTGATGCCGAAAGTGTGACTCAACCCTTGGAGGCGAGAGTGACAGTTTGATCTATTGGTAGTTACGTCAAGGCCTTACGACGTCATCGATGGCATGATTGCATCATTCATGTCAGGATTGACTGTATTAGGCAACGAATGTGGTTCATCCAGGGGATGAGACTGGGTTTCTCTAATCGGAAAAGAAGAAATCATAGCAGCTCTTGTTAGACTAAAGGATTTCTTGGTCAACCAAGAGCGGATGAAGATTGCACAGTGCAGTAAGAAACATGAAACCGGTGCCAGTCTTAGAGACTCGGGCGTGTTAAATGTTTCAAGAAGTGGAAGCTGTAAGGATTGATGAGTCTACGAAGCAGAAGACGTGGAGGCAGAGCTAGGAGTGCAGTACGAGGTGGTGTACATCTTAACATGCTACAACCACCCACCGTAGTTATCCCCGCCAGGCTCAGGGAGCTGGAGGGCGGTGGAAGAGTGCGGCTATGTGCGGTCAAGGAATGTGACCCAATGGCTCTAGAAATGATTCAAGGGACAGTCTGTGTCTACTACTAGCTGCTGTAGTAACAGACGTCGATATGAATCATTCCTTACTTTCTAAAATCTTGTTCCAGACCTAGAGTTTCCGGTAAGCCGTGGAATTGACCCTCACATCTGGAGATACCTTGGGTGGAGACTCAATAATCACAATTATGCCGACGGTGTGGTCATATCCTCAAGGCGAGAGTTTCGGTTGGAATCTCTTGGTGGCAGCGTCGAGGCCTTGCGACGTTGGTTTGAGTATGGACTGGGCAATCACAGTTCATACACAATTTGACGGTATTAGGCAAAATGGTTGTAGTTGAACTACGACATCGGGATGGGTTTTCCTTGGTCGGTGAAAAAGGAAACCCCAGGCAGCACAGGGTAACTCTTGCAAAGGAGGGTGCGACCGATAACTCTTGAGTCGGTCAACCTTACCCTCGTAGCAGCAGTCGTTTTGAGTTTCAGTTCTAACAGAAAATGGATACCTAGGGAGTTCGAGGATGACGACCACGTCTTCTTACGGGTCTCACCTCGACGAGGTTTACGGAGATGTGGCCAGGGAGGCAAGTTATCTCTGAGGTTCAACGGACCTTTCTAGGTCCTCAGCTGGGTAGGCGAGGTGATTTACCTCTTGACCCATCCACCTCAGTTGCACTAGGTGCACGATGTTTTCCAGGTATCTCAACTAAGGAGATACATGCTCGACCCTTCACATATCATCGACCATGAGGAGAAAGACAATGGAGATGGGGTTACATCCACGGAGGTTCTAGTGGTGATAAAGGATCGACATGAGCAGATCCTATAGGGATGATCGATTCCTCTGGTGCACTTTCTTTGGAAGCACGGGAACCTCTAGGTGATCACATGGGAGAGGAAGGCTCAGATGCGTGCTCAGTACCGCCTTTGTATCCCTATGTTTGTGGTGAAGCATTACGGGGACGTAAATCCCTGTGGTGGGAGTAATGTAAAGACCCGTAAATTCCAAGGAAATTTTTTTCTTAATTTTCTTTGGAATTTTCAAAGAACGCAGTTTCTGAAGGCACCTGATTCCGAGGCCCGGTGTGCCTGGAATCATTTTCCAAAGTTTGGATCGGGTACGTTCAGTGAACGGACAAGCGGGTTTTTCTAACTTTTGAATCGGTGCTCGGAATTGAATTCTGAGGGCACCGATGGAATCGCAGCGCCGGTAATTGCTTAGAAACGCATCTTCCGGAGTTGTGTTTGCTCGGGTGTGGTTTTTAATTTTTGGGCTTAAAGTTAAGAAACAAAATAAATTGTACGAAAAAATTTATTTTATTTCACTTAAGCTGCTTGGAAGACACTTGAAGCCACTTAAAGCAGCTTAAGCTGAGTTGTTGTAGATCGGGTGCTATCCAAAAATATCCTACCCTCTTGGTAGGATATTTGTGAGGTGGGACCCACACAAACCCCACTGTTTCTTTTCCGCTAAGTAACGCACCCGCGAAAACCCGTCATTATGAAAGTCAACTAATGTGTTTTCTTAATATCTTAACGCACCAATTAATTGGGCGGTTTTCATTGTTGAATTAATGGGGCGGTTTATTTCATTGAATTAATTCTACGAATTATTGGGTCGTTAGTTATCTATTTATTCGTTTCTTAACCGGTTTGAAATCTGCTGGCGTAGTAATAAAATAAGACCAATGCCACATCTTGAGGATTACACGTTGAGAGGCCTTTGTCAGAATTCTTGTGCCTTCACCCTTCTTCGCGAAGAACGCGAAGAACGCGAAGAACTCCGGCCTCCGACGAAGAATGCTGAAACCGCGGAAATCGACGATGTGACGCCGTGTGCCGCGACGCCGACGATTCCTCTTCTGCGACGTTCCTCCTCCGCAAAGAAATCCTCAATCATCTGTTGGAGGTAAGAGATTGCGGGTTCCTTTTAAAACTACTTTCTGGTTTTTATCAATGCACAGATTTAATTATTATTAATTAAATCTTTTTGTTCTTGAACCTCGGAGTTTGTCGACACGACACCCTTCTGCGACGACGTGACGCCTTCCGCGACGCGACGATCGCCTCCTTCTGCGGCGATCAATTCCGCAAATAACGCGCGTGAGACACTTGACGAGGTAGGGGTTTTATTTGAATGTTTTATACTCCGTGAATTTTTCCATTCAAAGTGAAGAACCTGGATAATAAACCAATTTTAATTCATTAAAATTGTTTTTGGTTATGTATTCATGTGTTGAATAATTCTCTCGTTGTTATTATCTAATGCAGAGGGTGCGGGCCAAACGAACACGGCCCGACAACCCTCCGCAGATTGTTTACTGATGTGTGGATCGACGGGTGACAACAAACGAGGCTGGAAGTTGATTTTGAGGCCTCCTAAGTGAAGGTCGGGTCACGGGAGGACCATAGGCGAAGACGACAGGAGAAACGGACCACCGGAGCGCGTCCAGTCGTCCGTTGAACGCGGCGGTGGCACGCCACGCTGGCGCGGCGGCGCCGGCGACCGGCGGCGGTGGCGCGCCGCCGGATGGGAGGCAGCCGGCGGTTCGTCGCCGGCCTCAATCAGCGGCGAAGGGTAGGGGAGATGTGCACCCCACCCGCGGTGTCTGCTCGGCCGCGCTGGCCGAGCCATGGCCGGCCGGTTGGGCCAGACCGAATCGGACCGCGCCGGGCCGGGCCCAGCCGGGTCGGCCCGGGCCCAGACCCCCGTTTTCGGACCACTTTCGGTCAAATGCCCGTAACATGAGCTACGGGACTCCAAACGACTCGCCGTCATTGGAAACACGATCCTTTGATCAAGACGGTCGTTTCGGTAAATCACACTCAAGGAATCGGATTACTTGGGGTTCGACCGGGTTTGTTCGGATACGAAACCAACCAGGCCCTCAGAGTGCAAACGCTCGTAACTTGAGTTCTGGACGTCCGATTGACGTGCCGTTGACTTTGATGGATTCTTCTAAGTGAGATGAATCTTTTGTCTTACTCCATTCGAGGTTTGGATGACGTCGGAGTGTGGTCGGGTTGGTTCGCTCACGAAACCAACCGGGCCCCTGGAACGAAAAAGCCAATAACTCACAGACCGGGCGTCCGATAGTCGCGCCATCTATTTCGTTGAATTCCTCTTGATGAGACGGAAATTTTGGCATACTTTTCCCATGTTTTTGATGCAGTTGGATAGTGGCCGGGTTGTATTGTACCCGAAATCCAACCGGGCGCCTAGGACGGAAAAGATGTTATCTTTCAGACCAAACGTCCGTTTGACGAACCGTCAGCGGCGTTGGTGATCACGTTGAGAAATGGTCCCTATGATTATACCCTATGAGTGTTCGGGGTATAGTTGAGTTATGGCTGGATTGGTTCGCACATGAAACCAACCGGGCCCCTGGGACGAAAAGGCTAATAACTCACAGACCGGGCGTCCGATTGACGCGCCGTCTGTTGCGTTGAGACCCCTATGATGAGGCAGTACTTTGAGATAACTTTTCGTGGGACTTTTTGATACTTGGAGTATCGACCAGTAGCTCGTTGAGCGGACCCTCCCGGAGAAGAGCGTACAGATTACAAATAACGTGTAGCCGGCAGAGACCTGAAGACTGCTTGTCCGATTCGATTCGGAGTGACTTACGTAGCCCAGTGGGGAGCACTACTTTGTGAGGTGGAAGACCTACAGTGGAGGAGCACTACTATGTGAGGTGGAAGACCTACGGTACATGACAGGAGGAGTACCTCTGTAGGCTATGAGGGGGGAGCACTACAGTTTTTGGGTGGCAGACCCCGGTGGGAAGCACTACTGTGTGAGGTGGAAGGCCCGCTGTACTCGACTGGAGGAGTACCTCAGCAGTCATAGGTTAGTAAGCAGTATCTCGGAGTCGTAACAAGACCACTGTACACTCCAGTGACCGAGCTCTTTAGGAGTTACGGTTTCGATAATGAAAATCCTGGTTTGAGATGAGACTTTTGACCTTTGTGTTTACCTCATGATTGAGATGGGTCACTTGATAACTTAGGTATATGTATGGGCATATACCTGGGTAGTGGTTATCCGTTGATTTCTCAATCCTTGTGTTTCCTAATGATTGAGATGGGTTACTTGATAACTTAGGTATATGTATGGGCATATATCTAAGTAGAGGTTATCTGTTGAGATCTTCTTGTGGTTACCCTTGTTGGTTTCGTGAGACCTTGAGGGTCTCGGGATCCCTACTGAGTATCGTTATACTCACCCCTGCTCGGGCTATGCCCGCACCTCGTTGTGTTGGTTGCAGACGACGGGCAGTGCTGATGGAGGCCTAGTGTTCGAGGACTGGTCGGTACCCAGAGGTGGACTACACAACGAGTCATCACCCGGAGGTGGACTACACGACGAGTCAGTACCCGTAGGTGGACTTCACGATGTGACGACTCACAGAGGAGGTTGACAGACGAGAGCGTGGTGGAGGCTATCTGTACCTACCCTTCAGGTAGGATCCATGGTGGATGACCAGGAGCTGCGCTATCTATACCTGCCCTTCAGGTAGGATCCGAGGAGGACGACCCAGGAGATGCTTCCTTCTTCCTGCTGTTTGTCTTTTTGCGGTTGTACCTTGTTCAGTTGTAGTTGTACTTTATTTTGAGTTTGTATTCTGGCCCTTTTACTTTTCAGCATTTCTTTTGTACTTAGTGTTTTGCTTCTGCTTGTACTCTGTGGTGCTTGTTTTCTTTTATAAAGGCAATGCCTTCCCAGTTATCGGGATTTTACACCTTTGGTGCTAGTCGCCAGCCCCTGGCCTATGGAAGGCGGGCTTGGGGTAGTCACGGCACGGGCCCCGAGGATGGGTCGTGACAATACAATCTTCTCCGGAGGCGTCTCTAGTTTCTAGAAGATTGATAGCATGGGTTCTAGCCAATAATCTGTAGCTTGTGGTCCTCCTTCCCCTACGAACCTAGGAGGATGTTGCTGTTGAAAATACTGGGTCAGCTCTACCATAAACAGGGCAAGATGTTGAGCTCTCTAGAAGGTCTGCATGAATCTCATGAAACCCTCTCTAAACTGAGCATAGACACCAGTGTCTGGAATCACATTAGGTGCCATGTTCATAATGATAGTAAGAACTAATGGTAGTCCTGGATCTTTCATATCAGGCGTACAGTCACTGCCTTGTTTTTTACGTGCAACGAGAGGATGTCTTGGTGCCACGACTCTGTAACGTCAAAAGCACAGTTTAGATCACATTACCAGGAACTGTAAACTAGGAGCCTGAGAAGGGGCATGGGAAAAAAGAAATCAAAATTTAAAAATAATGACTACACGACGTGTATAAGGCTACACAACGTGTTCGCTTAAGTCATTTACATGTTCGTGTACGTTTTCCAAAACTGGTCGGGTAACAACCCAAACACAAGACGTGTTTTCCCAAAACACGGCATGTACTTGAATTATCTTCACTGCCCGAGTCCTTCAACACGGTTAAGCCACATGGATCTCCTAAGACAAAACTACATGGCATGTCCATGTTATACACGACATGTAGTTAACAGGATTCACCTGGCCAGTGTTGTTAGTGGAACGACCTGTGTACCCAGGTCACACTACACAACGTGTTCCAGAAGGACATAGCATGTACTACGAATTCCTAATATACCGTGTGATCGGCTACATGGTCGGCTACACGGATGACCCTACACGGCGTATTACACGTGGAAACAACATGAATTAGAAATGATAACACCGATACATGTTGTTCGTGACACGACCGAGAACCTAGATCAAACTACACAGTGTGTAAAATTCAGAAACAACGTTTAGGTGAATAGATAACATGACCCATGTTGTTCGTGACATGGTCGGGTACTTAATTCAAACTAAACAACATGATAAAATAGTACACAGTGTGTCTCTATAAGATTTTTCACAACCCTGTGTCCTTTCTCGCATGGTCAGTGACACGGTTATAGACTACACAACGTGTATTCATAACGTACACACCGTGTATTCTGGGTTTTTCCGAACAGATGCAATAAAACTTCCCCGGATCATAGAAAAAATAGAAAAACATGCATTAAGGTTCCAAATTCCGATATGTAGGGGGGACATACTCCCCACGAATTAATTCTTGGAATCATAAAAATGCATATAACAATTAAACAGTGTAACGAACTCATGATCAAAAAAATTCCGATCCTCGAGGGCACATTACACCTCTAAGGACAATGTTTGGAATCCTTGATAAAGAAGCTCTAATAATATGATACCCTATCAATATAGAAGGTATTCTATCATAGTAGCTATCACAACAGCATGCATATTCTATCAAAAATTCTATCACAACAACATGCAACTTCTAATGAAATTTAGATGGCATGGAAAAATTCATGACATGTTTCTTTCTAACAAGTACCTAAATGAAGCATGATATGGCATACTCTCATCTCTCTGGGTTACAAAAAAATAAAACTACAATCATACAAACAGTAATAACACAACACATGTGCACCACCCAACAGTGAATTCAATTAAACTGTAACATTTGAAAAACAGGAAAATTGAAATATTCGAGGTAGCCTGAATTTTTCCCTGTACACAGGTTCAAGAACTCCTGAGAACATCTATTTACAATATATCTATTTCATCATATCCCTATCTAATGTCGCTAAATAGTATTTCAACATAAAAGAATGGAACCTCCTCTGATACCACTACGTAACGACGCAAATCTGGAGCCACTCAACTGGTGAACTATACACGGTTCTCCACATGACCTCAAGCGCATTTCATCCAATGCCAGAGGCAGCCGACTAGCAACGAGGGCCTTGGTGAGTCATTGGGGAATCTATGCCCTTATTTGGTAAGGTATATAAGGGAAAGGAAATACCAGTCAATAGCAGAAAGAGTAAAAAGAATACAATAACTGAAACTAAACATCAGGAGAAATGAATATATAGTAATGATGATAATGATGCAGTTGAAACAAGTATCTAATGAAAGCAAGAAACACAATAACTTGATAAAATAAAACTAAGAAATAAAGTGAAAAACGTAAACAGTAACTACAGCATCATCGCATCCCTAAGCTCAGTACTATGCTCTCCAGCTTCAACCAGAAATCATGTATATGACGTAAAGGGGCCACAGTTTGTATCCACACCTGTATCCATATAACCTGTTTGGGCCAAAAAGCAAGACCCAAATAGGGTGTGAGACTAATCCTGGTAGGAAACCACTATATGATCTGTGCCCTATTGTTAGTGAGTAATATAACAGAAGTAATGAATGTATATGTAGTAATGAACTAGGAGAACATAAGTAAACAATGATACCAATTACCATTCACATTCATTTAACAATTTATTCATTCATTTAATCAAACAACACAGGAATCTTGACTGGATCTCTATTCCATGGTAAATAGGTAACATAGCAGGAATCAAAATACTACCAAACAATCAAGAAGGCCAAAAGATCCAATCTTGTGGTTTTACATGATATACTCATATAAACCAACCAAAAAATCCACAAACACACTAACTCTCTGGGTGTATCAAACGGGAAGACAACTATAGTCAAGTAAACATGAAAAGGCACAAACACTCTGGGAAACACTCACGTCGTTTCCCATATGGTCTTGCAACGATAACTACATACTCTATAAGGAAGCTCTTACGTCTAATCCCTCCCGTGGTCTCAATAAATGTGTAAAATAAGGACAATATTTGGAAGAACAAAGTCAAATTCCAAAAGGTCCTTTGTACAAAACTAATATCATCAAATACCCTAGGGATGCACTAAACCGTTTATTCCCTCTTTGGTCTCCCGCCCCAGGTTCTTAGAGCCCTGAGAATTCCAGTCGTGTGTAATCGACTGTCAACAGCCTTACATAAGTTTGAAAACTACTTGTATAAAATCTACAATGCATCAAAATCATTAAAAGACCATGAAACAAATGCAATTCATTATAACATGAAAACTATCAATTTGAATAGGGTTTGCCATCATGGAAACTGTTCTAAATGGAAATAAACACCCAAACAGGGATAACACCCATGAGGTGATCCTCAAACATGCAAACAAGCATATATTATAATCAAATATCCTTAAGATAACATGCAATCTAAGTCAATTAAACAATAGGACCAAAATCCCTAACCTGAGATACCTGAAACATGGGAATCTGGCACTTTTGCACAAAAACTCAAAGACATTCAATGTAAGGCATCGAACCACCTACCTAAATCCTAAGAGATCGATATACTAGAACCTTGGTGTATGAATCATCCTATAATGTATTAGATCTGTAAAAAAGTCTAAAATTATCAAACTACTATAACTCTCATAAGAGAAAGTATCAGGAAACGTGGCCAATGAAGGTCCAAGAACTCACCAATGCGATTCTATTACAACTGACAATGTTTAATTCCGATAACCTGTGACGGATCAGAGGCTCGGAGAAGATTCAACCTCTTCAGATGCTCTGTATGGAAATAGGTGAAGATAAAGATGAAAATAGGGATTATACGCGACCCTGGTCCGTTTATCGAATAAAAGTAACTACATGGTGTGTACTTCTGGTGGGAACAACGTGTACTTTCATTTTATTTACTCCGCTTTAGGCGGCCTCTAAGACACCTTTACACAGTTGTGTGTGTGGCCCTGACACAACCAGCACACTAATTCCAATGGAATCAATGTACATGGTGTGTACTCATAAATTACATGGCGTGTAATCTGAAAATTTCTAGATTGTACTCTTTTCTCAAAAACAACAAGAGAAGGAAAAACATACCTAAAAAGAAGATCCGGGTTCTTATAATAAATTATGAATAAACCATGATATTATAGGTAAATAATGATGTATATTACCCATATAACATAAATTTTTTTCTTATCTTTACAATATGACTTAATGATCAGAAATTTAGTCAATGTCCCTTACCTCACACATTTCTTTAGTTGAAAGTGCTTTAACCTCCAGTATAGTGTTTTTCATGCTGTTATTAATTTTAAAAATATATGTATTAATATTTATTATTTCATATATTATCCTTTTATACCATTTTATCAATTTATCATCAATAATCATCAACATTTTTGTTGATCCAGTTGTTAATTGACTTGTTTTCACATTTGTTCTCTACTATGAATGTTTAGATTCATGTGATTATTATATAGTTTCATAATATCTAGGTTGGAAATGAAGTCAAAATTATCATATTTATACATCAATTATACAACTATGAAAAATTATTAATTTTTTGTGTGAATTGAATTGCGTTATGATCCTGAAGATCGTAGACCCTATGTACGCATGAGTAACATTTCCATTTTAAAATAATTGTTATGAATAGAATATAGATAATATATTATCCTTAAATCATGGTCATAATATAATATAAAACATATTATTTATTTTTTTATAAATATATATAGAATAAATTTTTTGTGGGTATGAAAAAATTTTCACATTGATTCTTAAAGGTGGAAGTTCATTGGGACACAAATGACGTTATAATATTTCATTGAGTGAAAAGGTATGATAGAAAATGGTATTTATTATATTAAAATAATGATAATTATTTTTTTAGTACCATAATAATGTCATTTATATCACCTATAATAAGTCAAATCATATTTTTGACCATCTATGTTAAGCATTATGAAATGTATAATTACATTTCTTCACGAGCCGGTAGTCATCCGTACACATGGGAAACATTATTGTATCTACCCCGGTATATAAATTTTAACAAATTATATATGATATAATGAAACAAGAAGAATAATTTTTTTAAATATAATATATATTTTTAATAAAAATCATCATACAGTGCCATGTTATGTGGTAGTGAGAAAAAGGATGACATCGATTTGTGAGGTGATAGACCCATTAACACAAAAATGATGATTTTTCATCCCATCTGATGGGATTAGAGAATTTTGTAACTAATTACCATAACATAACAAAATATAAATATATTTAAGATATGAAAATTATTATATTATGATTATTTAATAATAATCGAAGGTGTTGGATGAAGAAATAAAATAATAATACCTCATTGACGAACATTACATCTTATCCTTATATCATTCATATTTTTTCCTAAAATTCCTTCATAGGTTATATTTATGCACAAAATAATGATTATAGGATGACAGTAGGGATGTTGGGGATTCATTATGGCAGTTATTGAAAGAAATTTTATTTATAATTATATTATGATGATATGATATAGGGTGGCCATTTAAAAGTGAGGTGATCAGTACACATGTTATTTTTGAAATGAAAATGTTTCACCCATGTTTTTCACATTCCAGAAGTTAAATATATTTTATTGTTTGGAAATTTAAATTATATGGTATATATATTGCCTATAAATATATTTTATACAGGTTTTAGGTAAATTTATCTCTTTTATTATTAGTTTAACCCCAGGAAAATCCATTTCTTCCCTATCCACTATAAATAATTTATAATATTTTCACTATTCTGTAAGGTCAAAGACTAAGCTAATCATAGTATATAATAATTAATAATATGACATAAAATATTAAATCCAATTTTTAAAATTTTATTTATTGGCTTATAAAATTTTAATTTCTTATTAATCCCACAGACATGGTGAGAAAACTGGTTTTTAAAGTGAAAATGTGAAAAGGTTTATAAAGCTACTATAACGCAATTCAATATGAAAATGATTTTAATTACCTAAATATGGTAAATTGAAATATAATTGAACTAAATATAAATTTTTAAAATTTTTAAATATAATTTTTCCTTATAAATAAATTGATCAAAAATGAAATTTTCATTCACATTCTATACTTTTCCCTATTCAACGCAAAATGATTACTTTTTTAAAAAAAATCACCCTAAAATAATTTTGATATTATAATTTAAAAATTTAGTTATATTTTTTTAATAAATTTTTTATGTTCATTATAAATGATTTTTTATATAATTTTAGCAATGTGAGACAAAACCGTATTTCAAAATATGTACATTATTTAAAAAGCATTTCTTTTTTTGAAATGAATCTTTTTTTATAACCAAAATATGACAAAAATTTCAATAAAATTATTATTAAAATTTTTATATAAGTATTAATTTAATATTTTATAATATTATTCTATTTAAAAAATCATTTAGACTCAGGGATTCATGTACTAAAATTTATCAAAGAGGTTAAATTCATATAAATATACTTCATTTGTTGTATTATGGCCGACATTGTGAATTTCATATGGTGTTGAATATAATGTTATTATTTCATAATTTATGTTTTTAACTTATACCCACCGTAAAAAATTTTCTTCATATTTAATACTTGATCTCGATATTCAATGGCGGGAATTTACAAATAACATAACTAAAACACCAAATAGAAAGAATGTCTAACAAAGAAATTTATTAATAAGAGTGAAAAGGAACTAAAAAGGTCATGTTTAATTGTAACATATTATGTTATCCAAGTATGGGTGTATATATGGGATATTAACTCATTTACATGAAAGGTAATAATAATTACCAAGAGTTAGTAGAAAGTGATAGAGGTAATTTATCACAAGGGAGTGGGTGATATAGATAAGGTTAATGACCACAAAACCAAAACCAAGGTGTTGTGAAAAATTGACTCTAGTATCATAAAAAAAAATGAAAACAGGGATAACTTTTTTACTGGTCCTTACATTAGATTTTAGGATTTCATTAACACTTTATTAATAATTGGAAATATATTTAATTTTAATAACATCATATTTGGTTGTTTTTTTATATATTTCAACTTAACCTCTTACTCTGAGAAATAAATATCCAAAAAATTGAATTTTTTTATGTTTACATCAATAAAATAAAATGTTAATGGATCATAGGATCCAAAAAATGTACGCAAGATATTCCAACTATCATTATTAAAACCAATATGGATATAAAAATATATCCAATAACACCAAAAGATCAACAAAAATCCTACAAGAATTGTTGACCATATGGATCATCCAAATAAGGTATGACTAAATTTAAATGGAATACCACTAAATCAACATTATATTAATGAAAATATACTGAGTAGATATTATTGTATCATTCCAAAATATTTTTTTTACTTTTATCACTTTAAAAAAGTAATGAAAACATGCATTATTCTAAAAATTATTTCATTATTGGTTTAATATATTACATTAATCAAAACATATAGTAAACTCAATAAATGATTACATACTCCATCAGATAACAAAACAATTACATTTTCACCAATAAAATCCCATAAACATATCATTTTAATTATTATAAAAAAATAGATAATGTATTATGTATTATCATAACTTAATCATGCATTATAAAAATGTCCAACTTTACATTGAATATATTTTATTTGTACCGTTCAACACATGCATCCAAATACATTATGAAATAAAACTATAGTACAATTATTATATTTTTTTGATAATTATATAAAGAATATAACAAAATAAAATAAATTTAAATCATTTTTCATGGATTCAATTTCATAAGAACAATAATAATTCCACTTATCTTGTATCAATAATATAAGTGTGACCCTGATCAATTAGATTCATCTAATCTATATTTACTTGATTATTAGAGAACATATTTTCATAGTTCACCAAACAATTAAAATGGAATAATTTACCAATTGAAATTTTTTCTTTTATGTTTATATCATGAGCATGTTTTACCATCTTCTACACTTATATAAAACTCCCATTCTTGTAATGAATGAATATTTTTTTCCCTTTCCATAATAATAACACATGTTAGAACCCTACATTACCTTATTCCTTTTACACATTAATTTTTATTTATTCATATTTGTTTATTAAATCCCTTAGAACCCATATGTATTGGATAATTATCCCTTTATTATGACAGCACATAAGATTGTTTCATCATATTAAGAATCATTTTGAGAGACCAACAACCGTAAAAATTCCGCTTAATCCCAATAAATAAATGGTATATCATATAATCTATGTTAGAAATTCAATCCCTTGTATACCTATCTATCCTTGTAAAGTTATACTAAAACTTTTTCAAAATATTCTTTTTTATTTTTCATTTTAAGTTTCAACTTCTTCATTATTTCTATTTATTGATCTTATGGTAAGTATTTTGATAGATTGTATCTTTAAAATATATCTATTCTATGAGTTCTATTTATTCTCCCTCCCTAGTGTTCTAGATCAACGATCCCCATTGATCACCATCCAATTTCATCCAATACTCTTCATGTGTATCATTTTTCATTTCTACAAATCCCAACACCATAAATATCTTCTCCCAAGAATTATTTCATTTTTTGGAAACTATTGGATTTATAGTCATACAATATTATGTGGTAATCTATCGTATAAATTTATCCAACATAAGAGAATATCATCGTGGAATATATTACTCAATTCTAAAAATTCTATTTTTGATATCCTGATTAAACAACCATAATATATCCAAAAAAATGTTACTTCTAATACCATAGATATTGACTTCTTTTGTAGTGATGTCTGTGTATTTTTCAGGAGTATTGATATCAATCTTCTTTTAATGAGCCATTTATAAATATTGGAATATTCTGGAATAACACAAAAAATTGTGATTATTAAATAATAATGTATAATTCAAAATATGATATGGCACATGCCATAAAATAAAATTTATACATTTATATCCCATAATTATAAACATGGTTTCTTTAGGGATAACATTATTTTCAAATCCATAAAAATGGTTTGTAATAGGAATATTACTTGCCAACAGAATATCTACTTGATCTAGCCTTATTAAATTACCAAATATTGAATTTTATTCTGAAATCAAATATTTTCAAATTAAAGATCTTTTCAAGATTATATTTTAGAAAATTATGATATAATACATACATGAAATTCCGCATTCGTATAGATAAAATACCACATATACAGTTTTTATTTCATCCAAATATAAAAATTTCAATTAAATCATTATTTCCTTGAAAAATATTCATAAAATATAACTTTTATTCATTATTTTTCATTAAAAAACCATTAAGATGTGAAAAACATTGAAAAACATGGTATGATCACCAAAATCTCAGTAAGGGATATATAATGAAGAAATGAAAAAATCAGTCCATGAATACTAGTAAACAAGTGTAATAATTTTAAAAAAACATACATGTCACCCATATATACATACTTTGTGGAATGTGAGATTCCCACAAATAAAAATAAAAATGAATTTATCCATAATAGAATCATGGGGAATTACTTACATAATATTGTAACCCACTTCGAAACTTTATAATTGCTAACCCTCAAGCCAACCATACAATTTTGTGTAACCATCACAGTTACAAATGGAATAACCATACTAGAGACCTACAAATTCAGCATAAGAAATTAATTTGAGGGAGATATAGTTCACACCCTTCATCATAATAAACTCCCAAGAGACAGAACATAATCATACAACATAAAAAAATTCATAAAATAATTGTTTTAGAATTTTGTAAAATAGAATTATAAAAGAAGGTTTTAAAAGAAATTCACCTTAAAAATATCACATAATTGAATTAATGCATAACAGAGTAGATGGAATCAGTATATAAATTATAAATACACATAATTCAACACAATATAATCAAAATTCTTCACACTTTTTTTTAATTTCACATAAATAATGATGTATAATGATAAAGAAATTAATGTAAATCCGGTAATGATTTCACATCCCTTGTATTGTCTTACTTTAAACTCATTTAAACATCTTATATAATGGTTAAAATATTGTTATTGGTATATTAAAGAAAACAATTCATTTAATATTACCTTATATGATATTTTTATAACATCATTTCACCAGTTATGTATAAGTATTATTTACTTTAATTTTTTTAGGTGCAATATTTCCATGATTTACATAGTAGTTTTTATATGATTTTTTAATCGTGTCGAAATTAAATTCTAAAAGTGGAATTGAATGTTAGTCATAGGTTTTCAAAATATATAATGTAACTATAAATCATATATTATCATATTTGATTATGTATCATTAGATAAAACATTAATGATGTTTGTTTAGATCATTTTTGGTAGATCCTCATCAATCATGAACATGTTTTATTATATAATATAATGTCATTTGTTGAAGTTAATTAAAAAACAAAAAAAATATTATTAGAAATAAAATTTATATTTTTTTCAACCATTAAAAGGGTTTTAAGATCAGTTTTTAACGATGTAATTGATTTTAAAAAAAATCATCTACAATTTTGGTAAATCCTCACATCTTGGACGATGTTTTTATTTTTATAACAAGAGTTATAAGATAGGAAGAATGATAATGAATATTTTACATGAACCTGATAACATATAGAATATAAAATTATTTAGATTTCTTACTTCTTGGATTAGTGGAGGGAAAAAGATTATATGAAAATAAATTAATTGGAAAGAAATCACATGAAAAAGGAACTAGATTCTTACATCTTGATCTCTTCTCCTTTAGATCCACATTATGGCCATTGGTTTCGGCCTTTTGGTGAGACCAGACGGTCATTGACAAGGGGAAGAGCCTTGCATAAGGTATTTGGTAGATATTTGACAACATTCAAAAATTGAGAGGTGTGATATGAAGAGAGGAATGAGGTTTGACTATATAGTGGAGGAGATGGGATATTTTACATTATTTTAATCATTATTTTAATATTTTCTCTCAAGACAATAAACAATCTAGATTTATTTGATTTAAAATAGTCAAATTTTCAAGTGATTTTGAAAAATGTGATATTAGATCATCCTTGCATTGCATATGATACAATAAATAAGAATTTACAATATAATATAATTTATTCTCTTTTAATATTCCTAAAAAATTCAATGTTTTAAAAAAAAATTGGAAACTCACCATAACCATTTTTCAAAATGTATGATTCAAAAAATAACTTAGTTTTTTTAAATTAATATTCTAACTTTTATTAATTTAATATTTAATTAAAATCGTAATTATTTTTTCAAAAACTAAAATTTTAAATCTATAATTAATTTTTTAACACCTAGAAAAATTAATCAAGTTTCCATTGTCTTAAAGCCTCAAGAATATAAAATAATAAAACAATTTACTATTCACTACGGTCATATTACAATTAATATAAATATTCATAAGGGTACTTTAATATTTATCAAAAATAAAGTTGGTTCCATTACACTCTTAAAACTATAATGATCACAACCGTAGATTATTGTTTATGGAAATTAAAATAATAAAAGCTGCAAAATTATGATTAAAAGCTAGTTAAAACTATCTACTTAAAAAAGATTCCTGAATTTTATTTCATTTTTTAAAAACCATTGGGTGTTAAAATATACCCTATGAGTGTCAAATCAATTGTGCAATAATGGTTTTTAGTTTTTCACTAGGTGACCATAGGGTCCAACCAAATTTTCTAATTCGTGAGTTATTACACCAACATACTTATGTTCTAATTCCACATCCAATTTTATTATCCACACATAGATGTATTTATAGGGACAATAATATAATCTATTCCTTAAAAATCATTAGTTTGTTATTATATATATATATGTAAATTTTATCATTGGGTTATATTTCTTATTATATTTTTTTTTCATAAATCATGTTTTCAATGTTTCCACAAATCATCAATTGATACCTACTGTATTGACATCAACCACTAACTCCTGGAGTTAGTGTTCTCTCTATTGCATTTCTATAGATAAAATGGGTCAAATATTAACGGACTAATGAGTTTAGTAGTTTTGGAGAACTAGCTATATAAATTATACCCAAGTTACATCAGGATATAAAATAAAATCATATAAATAGAAATCACTAGGAATCTTTGAACTCATTCCAATATTACTTTTTTAAATCTTGGGTAAAGGAAATAGTATAAGGGTTTTTAAAAACTCTCATAAAGTGTTATGTACATAAAATGATATCATGAATAAATTCAAAATAATCAATATCGAATCGAATGTAACAGAACAAAAATATAATTTTAAAAAATTTATAGAATGAATAGATAATCCATAATCAATACTGAAATGTTACTAACTGAAACCACATCCCATTTAATCAACAAATTGAAAATGTAATGAATCAAGAGATAATACTATAGTTCACATATCATGGATAATATTAATTGAATTATTAATGATGGATACTATATAATATTATACCTCCCCAACTCAAGCATCATGATACCTCTACAATCAAGTCTATCCACAAGACAGTTTAAATACTACAGGTTTAAACCCATGTAATAATATAAATTAATTTTTCTAATGAAACCTACGTATGCATCGAGGAAATATTTTATATCAGGACTCACCCATGACTATAGGTCCAAATTATTCATGTTATTTCAAAAAATCATGTTAATTCATGAATGAAAATTCTTTATCATAAAATATACATATTCAGTAATGGATACATATTTATCAATTTTTCCAATTAATCAAATAAAAGTATAAATAAACACCATATGTAAAATTTTTATCTAATTTAAGTAATATTCCAATACCAAATTCAAGAAAAATGATATATAAAATAAAATATTTTTATACTAAAAATTGATGATAAGAGTTTATTGTTTCACGATAAAGATACTTATCACAAATGAAATAGAGGTTGTTAATTAACGTATACCACCTGGTAATTCTAATCCAAAATACACATAGATAAAATAATTAAAATTGAAACATAAAATACTATGATGTATCAGTGAATAAAAATATTACATGTCAAATAAGATGTATATTGATAATATAAAAATAATTGTGTGCATAAAATTACAACATGCTTAAATTAAAGGAAATTGAGACAAATTCCCTTACCATAATCATTCCATTAGTTAAACATTCTCTTACCACATATATAATTGTTTAAAACATATTATTAACTTAAAATAAATCCATATTTATATTATAATATAATATATGATATTTTTATAACTTATTATAACATGTTATTTAATAATAATACATGATTTTCATTATTTAAAATGGTAATTGTATTCTTTTCCCATTCAGGCTATATCCTAAATGATTCTATTCTTGTTAAAATTTTATAGTTCCATAATTTCTTGAATAATAAATATGATATAAAAATAAAAATTATTTCAAGATTAATTATTTATTTAAAATCTTGGAATGTTTATTTGAGAATTGATCTATGTTACGATCATGGAGACGAAAAGTAGTATGCACACATAAATAATGTTTCCATTCTCTAATTATCAATATGAAAATATATTAATTAATATATAATGATTATAATATAATTAATACCATAATACTTCATTATATTTAATATATATAACGTCTATGTGGTTTGGGTATGAAAATAGAGTGGCATCTTTTCATGAAGGTGGTTTTCCACAAGTACATCAACAACTATATCTTACTTCATTGGCAGAAATGGTATGAAAGAAAATTATACATGTAATATTTTATGAATGATAAATATTTAAGGAAAATAATAATTATGTCATTTATATCTCATATAATAATTAAATTTATACGTATCACCGTCAATATAAAGTGTTTGTTGAAGATAAATTACACCACCTCATATGGTTGTAGTCTACTATATACACAAAAAATGTTATCATACCGTCTTTACACTAAAAAGTAAAAAATGTGACATATGAAATAATTATCAAATAGTTATAATTATTTTTTAATTATAATATATACACTTTAGATCAATCATCATACATAACCATGGGTGGTGGTAATGGAAAAATGAATGAGATCAGTTCATGACGTTGTAGTCCACTATACCCAAGAATAGGGACTTTATGTAACACATGCTGGAGGAAGGGATTTGTTTAGGTAATTAAATTAAAAAAATACGATCACACTATAATGATGATAATATGGTTATTATATCAAAAAAATTTATTAATAATTTAATGATACGATGAAATAAATAAAAAACACTATTTGTACAACGTTACATCTTCCCGGGTATCTTCCTTAGTTTTTCACCAATATCCATCATAAAAATTGCTTTATGACCACAATAAGGGTTTTATAATGTTATTAGGGATGTTGGGAAGTGTATTTATTATTAATTTTCAAAAAATTAGTTGGTATTAAGGTGTGAAGAAACGATAAGATGGGTGGTCTATTATATGTGTGACGAGTGACATAATTGTAATTTTGGAAAAGAAAATAGTGTACTTGTATTTTTAGCATAAAAAACAACAAACAATGAAGTATTATGTATCATTAGATACTATATATTATATTAATTTTTATATATCATAACATTTATACATATTTATAGGTCATTTTATCCAATAACATTTTCATTTAACCCCCCGATATATCCATTTTTCATTAATAATGGTAATCATTTTTTATACTTTCACTTTTTATTTTCTTCACAAATTACGTTGATATTATTAGATAACATGTTTTAGAGATTTTTAATATTTATTCCATTTTCAAAATTCCCTTAATATATTTAGAAGATAAAAAATTTAAATTTATCTTGTAGACATGATAAGAAAGGGAGTTCTCAAAGAGAAAATTATCAAATGTTTTAATGTTTTTATCAAAACATTAAATATAATAATTATAATAATTACATAAGTTTCATTAATTTTCAGACCGTTTTATGAAATATAAATAAAAACTAATTAAAAATACAATTTATCCTTCTAAGTATTATGAATGAAAAATTGTTTTCAATTCAATTTCAATATCTTCCACTATTTATCAAAAAATTAATCATTTCAGAAAAATACCAAATTTTCACCATAATATAGATATTATACTATTACTGAAAAAATATGTTTACATATTAAAATTTAGATTATAAATATGGTAAAAATTAATTTTAAATTATGTGTGAAAAGAGAGACTAAACCATCTTTTCGAAAAATTACAGTTCTTGACAAAATATTTATTTTTTATTTTAAATGATCATAATTTTATTTATAATAAATAAATAGCAAAAAATTTATTAATATTGTTATTAATAATTTTAATTTACAATTTATCTACTATTTTATAATAATAATATATTTTCCAGTTCATTTATACTGGGGGATTCATGATATATAAGATATCAGAGAGATTAAATTTAAAAAGAAATATATTTTTTGGTTTAGTTTGTTATCGTTGTTGTTTAAATTATAAAATATTGAAAATAATTTATTTGTTTATAATTTTTTGGTGTAACATCTAGAAATTAGTGACATTTTAGTCTTGGGATAACAACCAGTGCACTTACATCTTGCTTCAGACAGCCTCTTGTGTACTCTCTTTTCTGGCTGGGGATAACCTCATTTGTACCCTTTAAGATCATATAACATAAATCATTAGTGAATGAATTGATGATATTTATACTTACTAGATATCACATAATTAAAATAATACATAAATTTTCTAGAATATCATAAAACATTAATCATATCATAACTAATTAAAATAAATGGGTTTCATAAATATTTTTATAATAACATAAATAATTAATAAAAATGGGTTTTATAAACATCATGTCATCATAAACAAGAACATAAAAAAGAATGAATAAATATCAAATAATTGGATCCGATATCTTTTAATTAATTTGAAATATCAAAAGAAGGTATCTTATATGGAAAATTATTTTTAAATAATTATTCACATAGATAGATTCATTAGAAAAATTACATTTATTGAAAAACAACATTTCTAAATATATAAATAAAAAAGATTTTGTGTAATCACTTTTATTTGAAAATAATAATGAAATAATAAAATAGATTATTTAAAAATTATATAAATAATTTCCTGGGGAAAATACCATTTCCACTTTGAAATATTTTTTTGGAAGAATAAAAACTTTTCAAAATTCTTTTCATTGAAAATAATAACAAACTTGTATAAATGATTAGTTAGAAATAATTTAAATATTTTGATGAGGAAAAAACCTGTTTCACTTTGAAAAAATTAATATTGGACATATAAAAAAAATCAAATTCATATTCCTTATAAATAATATTTGAATATTTTAATGTAATGTGAAAACATATTGTGGTCATATATATGGATGATTCTATCTATGCAACAGATGTTTAAAAAACATGTTACATTACACATTTTTGGTAAAATCTAAACTTGTTATGTTTTAAAATTACATGAAAATTTTTATTAAATAAATTGGTAAAAAATTAAAAAAAACTATAAATTATGAATAAACAATCCCTGATAAAAAGATCCTGATATTATAAAATATTAATATTTTATATGATAGCGTGTATAACACCCAAAAAAAGTATTGAAGAAAAGATAACACAGTGAGACAGTTTGTTATATATATTCTTAAGATGATTAAAACTCTTAAATATATTTAATTACACACATATGTTCACATTTTATTTCACGCAACACTTATTGTAGCTTGGGTTTCAAACAACAGTGAGTTTATATTTTGTGGCATACAACCCTGAGTTTAGAGAAAATGTGTCATATTATTAAATTATTAATATTTAATATGATAGTTATAACATAGAGGAAAATGTTTAATGAATACTACTAACTATATTATTAAAAATTGGGTTATGTATTGATTCAAAATAAAATTATGATTATTTAAAAGTAAACGAAATATTTTTTGAAAAAACTGGATTTTTTTGGAAAATGATTTTGTGACAAATTGCACACATAATTTAAACATTCATTTAAAAAATTTAATAAAGTTTTTTGAATATTAAATAATCATTTAGATCAATATATTACGATTTTCTTAGAAATAATTTCATGGATTTTATGAAATGTATCATTTCATGATGAATAGTGGAAATAATACATTTTTCTTGAAAACTACCTATTCAAATGAATAATTTTTAATGATAATGTTTATTTTTTTAATTTTTTTTAATAAAATTATTTTATTTTTATATAAATTAGTATAATTTACTTTATTTTAATAATTTTTTTGTTAAATTTTCATATAAAATCATTTTTATCTTTTAGATATTTACTCTATAATCCCTTATTTATCGTCACTTCTATGTGATTCATTTTAAATTAAAAATTTGCACATATGTGACTTAAAATTTTAAAATATTTCATATATTTTTAATAAGAATAAATTATATTTTCTAATAAATTATGCATAAATATTTAACATAATGAATAGTACAAATAGTAAAAAAAATTCTCATAGTTAAGGTAAAATTGGGTTTACCTTGAGGGTTAAACCAAAAATAATATGGGTTAGATGAAAAAAAATATTTCTAAAGCAAATAAATGGCCTTATATTTATCTTTATAGAGAAAAAGTCATTTTATAGGTTTATGGAAACTTGTCTCAGATATTGACTTATATAATATATTTTTCATATAAAACGAGAAAAAGTGTATTTCATGATTTAATAACTTTTAAGCTAATGTCTATTGATAAAAAATAAATGTTTGATTCTAAATATAATTTTAAATTATAAATTTTTTTTATCTTGAAAATTTATTTTTAATTTTAAGAAATGAAATAATTACATTAAATTCTTAAGAAACACAAACTCAATAATTATTCTGTTTTTAAGAAAAGAAAATAAATGTTTCAAAATATATTATTTATAATGTAAATAAAAAAAATTATTATAATACATTTACATGTTGCATAAATATATAATTTTATATAGGTGTGAATATAATATATTATAATACACTCATTTTCATGATATTTTTGTAATTCCCATTAATTGAAAATTTTCAAAATTGACATTATTGTTATTTAAAAAAAACATATTTTACTAAATGATTTAAAATAAAATAAAACTATAACACCAAGTTATTCTTTAATGTTTAAAAATATAAAAAAAATGTTGCATTTAGGGCCGAATTTGTTTGTTGTTATTACTATATTGACACCTGAATATTAAAAAATCTGTTATCATCGTTATGGTTAAAACAGGTTTCTAACGTGTTACATGTGCTTGTGTTAAGATTAATTTTCTACATATATAAGAGGATAGTTTTATAATTTTTTTATTATTTATAATATGTGGGTAATAATCATATAATAAGAAACATTTCATTTTATTCCTAAATATTTAATTATTTAGGATTAATGTGGTGGAATCCAAAGTGGTAAAAGTGAGTAATCATGACGAATAAGGAATTTAATTTTTAAAAAAATTGTTTTCTATTTTGTGGAGGTGTTTTTAGTCAAAATTACCAAAAAAAGCATTTATGTATCAATGTATTATCCACATTAGGTGAGGGTGACAACCCCTATTTAATATGTTTTGGAATTTAAGAAATGTTACTTCTCCTTAATTATAAAAGGCCACAACTCCCCTAACATATTCAGCCACTCGAGCTATTGTGATTGACCAAAACCTATCTAAATCATAACCCAAAATCATTGATCTCATTCTAGAATCATTAGTCTTGTTATAACGATATCTTTGGAAGGATTTGGTATAAACCTATGCATGATTCCCGAAGAAGAGGTAATATTATTCATGAAGCATTTTTTAATTTCTTCATCCACAATATTATATTATTAATAAATAATATTTAAATAATAACATAATAATTTTACATATAATTAAATTTTGAAATATTATGATAATTAACTATAATCAACAATTTTTCCATCAAATGGGCTCCATAGTTAGCATTCGTAAGTACTGTGGACTACCTTTTTGTGAATATATAACTGTCATTTCACCATTTTCACTACTCATTGTTGGATATGATTACAGAAATAAATTGTAAATAGAATATTAATAACATAATTATTCCTCTTTATTAATTATATAAAATATTATCTTTATACATTCCATTCTGTAGGGTATATGATAACGTCACTCGTGTATACGGTGGACTACTGCCTCATGAAGATATGTGATTCATCAATCACTAATTATCTACAGAGATGTTGATGATGATAAATATTATGTATTTAAATTATTTTCCTGAAATAATTAATAAATTAAATAAATAATCACAATTATGTATATTTAATATATCATTTTATTTTATCTCACTTAATAATGATTACATCATTCATGTAAGTGTACGTGTTGACTACTACCTTCACAGAGCAAAGTGACACTATTTTAATCACAACCCTGCATAGTTGATATATAATATTATATTTAATGAAAGAATATGGTATTTATGATATTATAATAATAATGTAAATATAAGATATTACCTACATCATTTCAACAATGTTCATTGAAAAATGTATATGTTTCTTTTGTGTACATACGACATACCATCTCCATTATCATAACAAATTTACTTTCACAAAACAAACATTAATTATTGTCCATAAAAAGTAATATCAATATATTGATATTATAATTATTTAATTATTACAATTCTTGAATTGATGTAACCACAATCAATTTGGACCAAAAATAAAAATTCAAAATATATGTCAAAATCAAAGAAGTTATTACCCAAAAAATGACATTAACATGGATTTATTAATAAAGATGTATAAAAATAACATAAGTATGTTATATTTTGTAATATATATAATAATGGTTTTAAAATTTATTTATAATTAACATAGATTTATTATTGAGAAATTTTAAACAAGTACCGCTGAATTTGATACTTACGGTTATGGGTTTTGTCTGAATATACATTCCATTTAGAATTATTTTCATAATGCACCTATTAGATTTTATGTGGTTTATATACTTAACATTTGACATGTAATATCACAATTTATTCATGCGTAATTTAATTTTATTTTTCAAAAAAATTATTTTGTGAAAGATTATTTGACATGAAATTTACCAAGTGGTAATATTTATTGAATAACTTATCATTTGTTGTGGTCATTAAAATCTCTATAAAACAATCGCATTATACTGATAATTATTCATTAGGAAATATTTATTTTGAAAATTTAAAAATTATTGTATGGTGGATATGATTATTTCCTAAACCATATACCATTTTTAAATATGGTGTTAATTTGAATTATTTTTGAATAAATATAGAACTATTGATAAATCTATATCCTTAACTCAATATAGATATTTGATGATAAGGAATAATGATTCATGAATAAAACTGATTATTATATATATGAGAAATTATTTGGACATGTACTAATAGGTTGGACCCAATATTATATATCCCCCTTGATTCATCAATAGTCACCGAGAGACAATTAATGTTAGAAAAATAAATTTGTTTCTACCTATACATTAAACTGTCTAATGAAAGGTATTTATGGAAGAGGCATCATGTTTGTAATACATTACGTCTAATAATTATGCACTTCCTTGAGTAGGAAACCAATTATTATTATCAATGATATTCTCACAATGACATTATCTCAGGATGAATTTCATTCACATTTTATTGACTAAATGGCATGTGTTCTCAATTATACAACTTTCTATAATAATTATACTTCTTTTATTTATAAAATTGGTTTATGTATATTTAAATCATGTAAACTTATTTATTGTTACATGTTAATTATTATTTTTTGATTCATGATATCATCCACTATACTTAACCCTGACTACGAATTTCATCTTATCCAATCTTTTTTCCAATTTCCCAAGATATGATGAATAAAACATTGAAATTTTTTTCATGGATTCAATCCTATTTTTTGGTATTTTTTTTAAATTTTATATTCCCATTGTAAAATGGGTATCTTGATTGTATCTAGCCCTTAAACTACTAAACTAATAAAAATTTGGTATTTTTCTTTAAATCTATAGAAATATAAAAAAGAAGACCCCGACTCCATGTTGCTAAGGTCATAGTGGTTATAGTGAGTAATAGAAAAACATTTAGTACAAAACATGGTAACTAGATTAAGGAATACATTTATTAGGAATCATAAACATATAATAGACAAATAGGATAAGTATTGGATCACATCTACATGTTTTGGTAAGGAATAGATTATGTGCCTTTTTCCTAGAAATACATCCCTATCAATATACTAAAAGTGGACATAATTGTGTAATAGATGTAAATATGGGTAATAATTTCAAAAACGGTGTAGTGGGCCTGACATGATCACCACATAGGGCACTGAATCATGCCTTACTGTGCACCTATTTTTAACACTTCTAGGATGTATTGTTGGGATAATTCAAATTTTATTTAGAAACCATTTTGAAAGATATCAAAATAAATACATCCCAAAATAATCCATTATATATGATTATAAAACTAATAATTCATTAATTTTTTTATTTTATCTATACGTAACAATATAGTTAGAACTATAAATACTGATTTAAAATTCACAATGTTATGATCTAATCTATCATATTCTATTTTTATAAATAGAACATGGATAGATAAAGAAAATCTATAATCACAACCAATGTATATATTTTCATAAGGAGGAAACCAATGGAGCTTGAATGAGAACTGATAAAATTAGGAATATATTATGGAACCTTTACCAGGATATGAAAAATAATATTTTATGTATCGATGGACAAGTTCCGCATAAATATTATGTTATTTTTTATCACATTGTGTGGTAGAATCCCCTATTATTCAGTTGGAATAAAATTTTAATGATAGTTGATAAATGGATTAAGTATCTTTATATTATCTTTATGAACATGGGAAGTGTTGAAAAGGAAAGGGGACACTATTAGTGTATTTTATAAAAGTAAATTATTATAAATAGTTATCATTGATCCATAACACTAGGAAGCGAGAAGAAATAGAACTCAGAAAATGAAAATATTTTAAGGATAGAATAATTGAAAAACATTACCCCAGTAAAAAAATTTAAGATGAAGAGAATGTTCTATAATAAAAATAAAAAATTTAATAATGATGTTTTTCATATTATGAATTTATCATTTAATTTATATCTATGTATGCATCAGATTACATTACCACAACATATTACTAGATTGAACAATTCTTTTAAGGGATTATGCTATATCTCTGAAGGGTCCTAGTGTCTCAAATATTTTTCAGATTACGAAAAAATTTTATGTACTTTAAATAAATTTAAAATTAACCATGTGTTCTTTATTTTAATTTAGGAAAGATATTAATATGATAAATGAGAAAAACTAAATAATCAGATGAAGGGAATGATGTTTTTTTCACATGTGATATTTTTGGAAAGAAACAACATGGTACAAAAATGAAGTGGATGAATATTTTCTATATGTTTGGAGAAAAAACATCCATGCTAATAATTTTATGGTGAATAAAGAAGTTTTCAAAGTTAAATTCATCAATTTCATTGATAGGAGGAATTATGTAAACGAATTTCCCATGCATCAAGGAAATATGTCTCAGATATGTAAATGAATGAAGGTCAAACATAATCTATTAATACATAATATGTACAATGATTAATATTCAAGTGTTTCTAGATCCATTACAAATGTTCTAAAGTACTTTATTTTGGATATTATGATTATAGTAATTATGAAATGTATAAGGATTGTACTACAAAACTATTTCTTAATAGATTTCAAATCATGTTTTTTATGGTACAAATAAAAGTGAATCAATAACACGTATAAATACTCAGAATGAACAAGATTGAGGGAAATATAACTCTTAATACATTCCACAAGTTGAGATAATGATATTGGGATAAAGATATGATTTATATAGATAATGAAAATTGAATGTGTTGACTACATTTCAAAAAATATATTATTTATTAAAAAAATTTCTTATTCTATCATTGATAAAGATAAAAGAATTTTTATAATCATGGAAAACATATAATAATTTGAGTTTGATTTATGTAATAAATAATCATGCATGTTTTCATTATTATTTAATGGTAATTAAGGATGTTACCATATTTTATGAGAATACATGATGATGATATTCACATTTATGTTATGTGATGATTAATAGATAAATAATATTGTTTATGGGATTAATTATAAGATAAATATGTACATTTAGATAATCTCTTTAAAAATATTTGCATAATAATATTTTGGAAGGTTCCAATTGTTAACCATTTATGAGATTAATTTTTTCAACATTAGATTAAATTTTATAGATTCGTATATTACATAACACCGTGATGATTAATACATATTGAATAACACATAATATTAATTGCTTATAATTATTACTATATATAAATTAAATGATTTATCATTCAATTATGGATCATCTGATCAATTAAATGTTAATTTTAGTCTATATGAATAAAAAAATCCTTTTGGATTTTCATTAAATTTAGTAGTTGATAAAATGAAGTTTATCAAATAAAAAAGGTATTTAATTCTACCTCCGTATGAAGAATATACCTATATTTTTAATTATATTTTTAATTTGTGAATAAAACATTATCACTGAGAAAAGGATCTTGAAATGAACAAATTGTCCTACCATAATAATTTTTATGATATCAGTTACCTTTTAACACTAATAGTTCTTGGATTATGATCAGTAACGATTTCTGGACCATGTTCTATATCACCATCCATTAGTATTTTGGTGTCATTTTTCTCTTCTATATTCTTGTTTTTACTTACCACTGATGTTCTCCATTTTTTAAACCTGGTACGGGTTATTTCTTATAACATATATACTTCACTATTTATTTTATTAAAATGATGTTTTAATATTAGTTTTTATATTGTAGGTTATTCAACGATGATATTTTTAAATTCTATTCCCCTAATTACTGAGATCAAGTTTAAATTACATGGATTCGTATTATTTAAGGTGGGGATAATGGAACACCATAAGTGAATAAAATAAGAACATTATATTTGAAAACATGTATGAATCACAAATTAGATATTATTACAAAAATAACACACTAATACTTTATGTTATATATAAATTTAAATAAATCAAATATCATTAATAATGTTCATCATAAGAAAATATAATATTATCTTTTATTACACGCAACAATGAATGTTTCTTTCATTTGACCCAAAAACGATTTTAATTTAAATGTGACATATTATTAAAATATTAATATATAATACGATAATCATCACCTAGATGATAAATTTGAATGTAGGAATAGTATAAAATAAATTATGACCATTATTTTAACCTATATATTACAAATAATATTAGAATCATTTAAATGTAACATATATGTTCTCAATAAAATTCTATATTTCTAAATGATGGTTAATTATTCCATTGTGCACATAATTTAAAATTTGTTTTTATATATATTATTATTATTTTTTAAAAAATAAACCTCATTTTTAATGTATCATATCAAATTTAGCTTATGGAAAATTATTTGGATTTTTCTAATAATGGTCATTTCTCGTTTAATATTGAGAAATAATGATTTTTATTGAAATATTTTTTTTCCTTTGAATAATTTATAGTGAAAATGTATTTTTATTTCCATTTAAAATTAAAATTAATACAATTTTATTCAAATTAATTGAATTTATGTAGTTTAAATAATATTTTTATTCAATTTTGGTATAAAAAATTTATAACTGTTTGGGAATTTTTCCTATAAAACCGGACGTATCACCATGTCTATGGGATTAAATTGAAATCACAATTTTCCAATTATATGAATGAAATTTTGAAAGTGGATTCCATATTTTGAATTATTAATATTTACATCAATAATATGTTCAACAAAATTTTTACCTTAATTTAAATTTTAAAAAATAAATTATTTACCATTATTAGGGTAAAATGGGATTGTTAGTGGTCAAACCAAAACGATAAGGGTTAAATGAAATATTAACTTGTCTAAAACCCATTATATTATTGTATTTCTATCATTGCAAATGTATATTATATTTTTATTAAATTTTAGGACACTTTTCAAGGAATGTGGCCTATATAATATGTTATGTTATGAAAAATACAAAGAAAGAACCTTCCATGATTATAATATCTATAATGGTTAGTGATATGAATAAAACATATGTTTGGTAATAATTATTATTATAAAATATAAATTATTTTTTATCATTTTGTAATTTTTATACATATAAAAATTACTTATGCTTCACAAAAAACAACTAAATAATTATTTAGTTAATAGAAAAATAATTTAAATGATACTAAATATATTAAAATAAATCTATATTGAATGAATTATTGTGTTAAAATAATATTTTATATAAATATATAATATTATTCATTTATTATCATGATATATTATAATTCCATCAATGTATTGATAATTATTTATAAATTCACATCAAAAAAAATAATGTTTAAATTTACATTAATGTTATTTTTGTAAAATAATATTTTATTAAATGATTTAAAATTACTAAAAATACTATCTTGTACACGATAATATTAAATGTTATTAAATATAAAATATGTTAATTTAATTGAACATTTTTTTCCTTTTATAATAAATACTTTGTCCCCATGACCAGAAAAATAATCTATTTGCGAAGTTAAATTTTAAATGATCTTTGTGCACATTACATGCTTTTGTGTTAAAATTAATTGTTAAAAATATAATATTATATTTAATATATTGAATTTAATATTTAATATAACTTCTTTTAATTTATTTAATATGGAATATTTAATTTTTGGATTAATTATTTAATTACCACTATTTACTATGTTGAAAGCTAACATGGTAAAAATGGAGTAAACTAAATGTCTAATGAATTTCATGTTTAGGACATGTGTTTTTATCGTGTGTTGGGTACTTTTGTGGACTATATAATCCATACAAAAAAAATTTTATCATTGTTTGACCAACATCTAGTGATGGTGATATTCCATTATTAAATACATTCAAGTATTCACAAAATTTCTTCTCATCCTCACTTAAAAAAGGCCAAAAACTCTACTCTATTACTCACACATCTAGAGCCATTTTTTGACCAGTACATTCCATAAATAATTATTAATTTCACAAATAGAATTATTTATGATTTAGTTTTTGTTTAAAGGAATCCTGGTAATGATTTTATTAAAATATAAGAGGATACCCAAAGAAGAGGAAATGTTATACAATGAGGATTTATATATTATTTATTCCTATACTTCCTTAAATTATTATTAAAAATTATTATTTTATATACTCTATATAATATATAAAATAATATGTTTTTATATGTAGTTCAACAACATAAAACACCACAACATCAATCCAAAGGGTTATAGAATCATCATTATTCTTTATGGTATACTACCATTTCATAAATTGATGTCATTCATTTCCCATTAAATCCTCTCATAATTGGGTATGATAATGGTTATAAATTATATATATTATATTTATAAAATAATTATACCTCATAATTTATTATATCACACACATATATATTTAATTTATATTCCATTGGGGATATAATAATGTTTCTTGTGTGTACGAAGAACTCTTTCCTCACGTAGTGATGTGACTTATCTTTCAATAGTGCATTAATTAAAAAGTGATAAGGATAAATTTATTTAGTTTATGTTATATACATGAAATAATTATAATATAAATGGAATATATCAATAATTAAAATATAACATATCATTTTTTCACTCACAAAAATATGATAATATCATTCGTGTTTGTGTGGGTCACTTTATTCAAAAAGTAACTTGTCTCTTTTTTCAACACCAGACCACATGGATGATATATATTATTATATTTAATGAAATAATATTCTATTTATTATATTATTTTCTTTTTATAAATAGATTATATTAATTACCTTATTTTTATAATAATTGATGAAAATGGAGTCATTACTCGTGTGTACTAATGACCTACCGTCTCCATGATCATAACATACTACATTTCTCAAAATTTTATATCATGTCTTGTATTAAATGATTAATTATTATATAAATATTTTTAATATTTCATTATTATTATTTTGTAGTTAATATAACCATGATCAATTTTTGTGGACAAAAAATAAATTATTAAAAAAATATTAAAAACAATGCATTTATTACAAGAAATGAGACATTATCTTAGAGTTGTTAATAAATGGGTACTAAAAGGAATTATATAAATCATATATGGAAATATATATATGGTTATTTATATTAGTTAAAATATTGTTTTATTAATTCATTCTTTTTATTTGTAAAACATGTCCTGAAACAATCTTATTAATGTGATAATTTTTCATTATATATTAAATTTATCTTTATTATAAATATTATGTACTGATAGATATATTTATTTCATAAACCTTATTACATTTTTACAAACAATGCTTACATTTGATGTTTTTTGATTAACGTGGAAAATATTGATAAATTTGTATCCTTTACACAATACAAATATTTCATAATAAGAGTCACTAATTCATGAATTAAATTAATCACTTCAAATATGATGAAATATTTAAACCTTTATTTATTGTTGGGCCCCGTAATTGTATAGATCATTAATGGATTATTATCTCTACTGAAAGAAATCATGTTGGCCAAAATTTATGGGTTTCTACATGTATTTTAGGTCATCTTATGATATTTCATGACGATTATGTTTTGATTTTCCCAAAATATTACATACAATTTTTAAGAATTTACTTCATTAAGAATAAATTTATTATTATCCATAATAATTTCACTACAATATTATATTTTGAAGCATTTAATTATCATTTTATTTTTTATATGTCATGTGCTCTCAGTTAAAAAACATTCAATCTCATTATTACATATCTATTTATGCAATAATGTTTTTTTAATTTGACACGTGTTCACCTTTTTAAATTAACATATTAATTATTAATTATTGATTCATAATAGATTCCACTATAAATTACCCTTATTAAATATCATATCTTATAATTATTTTTTTTCATATACATAAGATATGAAAATAACTCATTAAATAAGTATCTAAGGATGAATTTCATATTTTTGTGTTATGTTTTGTTATCTATTCTCAAAATAAAATTAATATCATCCATATATTTTATTCACCAAAACTCTTAAATAGATTAATCCTTCTTAATTTTATTACTCGTATACACCCTAATATAAGTTAATATACACTATACCGAGGTTACATGGGTCAGAATTGTTACAAATTAGAACAAACCCAAATTTTTTAAAATATTTTTAGAATACATGGATTTTGAAGAAAAAGGGTCTTCCACCAATGAGTGAAATAAAAAAAATATTTTAAATTTTTTTTAATAATCATGAGTTAATAATGAGAGGAAGGTTTAGTGGAGACTTTTATTATCTTAAAATAAGCACAAAAATGGAAATTATTTATTATCCTGAGATATGGCTCATATGTTTTCACATCGATAACATAATAATAAACAATCCTGGTGAAAAGTGGGATCGTAATGTCAAATCCTAACCACTTTTGTAACTTATAAATCATAATACACATTAAAAAATAATATATAATTAAATATTAAATTTAATGAATAGATCTGTATTCATCATGTAACATATATATGTTTATGTATATACACCTCATAAAATTTGATAGGTGGATAACATAATGTCTTCCCAAATTAAGAATAATTCAATAAAAGATATCTCACCTTTTGTTTTGACACCCATCATACACATTGTAATCTATTATACAATAAAAATATATTTATTACACATACAGTAAATAATATTACTTATATATATAATTGAATATAACTTTTAATTATGATGTTTTATTAACCTTTTATTGAAAATTCCATTGTAAAATATTGTTTCTTTAAATATCATCTTAATTTTTATGTATTTTTTGATTTATAATTTCCTGTCCTAATAATTTGATTATGGTTAAATAATATACAGAATTTGTACCATGACAATTATATTATATATATTCAGAACATATGCACTCTTAGTAATAAATAAATGTTAATGAATGGAAGTAAAATACGATGTTAATTATGATTGTAAGTCATACAAACATTTGAATAATGTTTCCATTTTCACAAAAGATGAAATGAAAGAATGATAAATGAAATTTTTACTTTTATGTATACTTTTTATCTCATATAAATCAAATATATTCATTATATTTAACAAATTAACTTCTATGAATAATGTTAGTGACAAACATATCATATTACTTCGTGACATGGTAATCTGCCATACATATTAACAATGTTATCGTATCCCACATAGAATCTAAAGAATGACTGTACAAGGAGTTTAATAACTAAAAAAGTATAATTATGTTAATAGTATCATATATTTTCTTTTTATCTAACCTTTTCTCATCCATGTAAATAATAAATAAAAAACACATCACATTTGTTAGCGAGGTAGTTATCCATCAAACACACGAGCGATATTATTTTTTTCAAATGATTTGAAGGAAATAAGGATATATTGGTTTATATGTAAATAGGTATAAAAATATAATAAACATCATATATATATGTACATTAAATCCATCATTATGTCAAGCTGTGAGAGGTGGTGATAGAAATTGAATTCCATCAACTCGGAAGGCAGTAGTCCTTAGCAAACACGATCGATGATTTATATTAACAATTGATAGAAAAAGATATGGATATAAGATATTAAATTAATATAATAATATATTAGTATATGGATGATAATTATATTATTACATTAAAATAATAAATGATTATTTGAGGGAGTAAGTAGAAGAAGTAAAATAATAATTCATAGATTAAAATATTTCCACTTCTTTATACAAGCTATATATATTTTACCAAATTCCATAATATAATCAATTTATGATATTAACAAAGCCTTTATTATGTGGAGAGGTATTTAAGTTAAATATTTGGGTAGGTCTTGGTCAATTTAAATTATTTTTCTAGTTTGTTGTTGAGAGAAAATGGGGTTTTCATATTTATGTTGGTAGATGACCGAAATAGAATTTTAAAAAATAATAATGTGTAACCACCTTTTCTAAATTTAAAATGATATAAAATGGGTCAATGTAAAACCTTATAGGTTATATGTTCAATATTTTTCCAAAAAATGGGGTTCATAAAAGAATATAATTTATTTGCTTATATTTATATTTTTTTCTACCCCATTAAATATATTTTATCCTTAACGACAGAAATTATTTATTATGCGTTATACAATTCATTATGAAAAAATATATCCAAGTAATTATTTAATAGAAATTATTATCAATCAAAATATTCAATTTATTTTTTCAAATTCCATTTATTAATGTGAATAAATTTAATTTAAAATTAATCCCAAATAAATAATGACAAAAGGTGTTTTCCAAAGAAAAAATGCCCAAATGTTTAAAATATATTCATATAAAAAATCAATATTAAATTGATTAAAATTACCTCATATGAATTCAAAAATATATAATTAATCTAATACAAATTTGAATCCATTTTAAAACAAAAGGATCCAAATTAATTGAATAAACTAAAATGAAGTTATCAATAAAAACAATTATTTTCACTATTCATCGACAAATTATTATTTTTATACAAATACAAATAGTTAACCATGTCAAATTTTTACATATATATTTAATGTATTTATTTTATTTTATAGAATAAAATTTCTAAAATTTCTAAAATTTCTAAAATTTCTAAAATTACATTTTTTATTTGTTCCCCAAAATCAGGAAACACATTTTTGAAAATTTGTATTTTTGAAACATAAAAATACATTATATAAAAATTAAATAAATTTTATCAATATTAATTATTTATATAGAACCAGTATAATAAATATATAAAAACAATATTTATATTTATTTCTCAAAACATTGTAGCTAGTTAATAACACTCCTGTTTTAATAATAATAATATTTTTTCATAGTTTATTAAAAATAGTTATTACATATAACATAAGATTTAATTTAAATTTGTATAATTTCAAAAAAAATATATCTTAAAATTAAGAGGTTTAAAATTCTACCCACTTAAATAAATTATATCTTCTTAATTTGAACTTATTCTTAGTATAGAAGGGTTTAATATTTAAAATCCTATTATAAAAACTCATATTGTAAAAAGGATTGATAATTCTTCCACATGAAATAGGATAAGTAATTTTCTTTGGTCACCTAGAATAACGTATAACATGGTTTTAATATAAGTGAATTTCAGTGATATGTAGAAAAATGGACATTTATGAAGTATGTAATAGAAAAATATTTATGTAGTGTGATAGTTAATAAGGTTAATATAATGTTAACAACTAGAAATACATAAACATATCATCAGTGATAAATCATTTCATTCATCAAAAAATGAATGTAAATTTATAAAAACTGATTTCAGATCAATTTCTAAAACTAGAATATTTTTTAAAAAATATATATAATTACATGATTTCATTCCATTTCATAATCACAATGTCATCCTTTTCCTGTTCTTTGATCAATTTCCAATTCATCTCTTACTCATACAAGTGAAGATAATTTTTTATTCCTAAAGCACTAGTGGATCATATGATCAATAAAATTATTATAAGTCATTCTATCATTATATATTTATTATTAATAATTGAGTTATTAGAATAGGTTATCTAATAACATCCAAAATTCAACAAAATTCATTCTAAAAGTTGTAAACATTAAGTATCCTCTATGTGTGACCAATGTTGAAATAAAAAATTCCAAAACAACGTCCAAACATTTAACAAAAAAACTTATGAATAATCTCCATAGAACATGAATTATATATTAATTTCATTTACCAAATACATGATAACAATGATCATTAATTCATTATGATAACATTAATTCATTCATAAATTATCACATTCCCCATTTGTCAAATAATACCACATATTTTTGATCATATTCTATAAATCCAAAAATTTTGTAAACTCCGATAATGATAACATAAAGAACATTTTAAAAAATTCATTAATAATTTCCAATGTCATATTTACAAACTAATTTACATTATCCGTATCACTAATCTCTTTATCAATATGAAAACTCATTACTGAAACAATAGAGACTTATTAAAGGTCATATTTTCTTAATTGTAAGAACCTGGTTCTTATTCCAGAGGTATGAGTTTCTTCCTTTCCATTTTTCTTAGGTGTTTTTTAGGAAATGAAGATAAATGTGGAAAATTTCCAAATTTTGTGGGTACACGCAGTGTACATATCAACACGTTGTGTACTTTGTCCATGTGGGATGAGTACACAGGGCGTGTAGGCTTGTCAGCGATGAAGGGTGTAAAAACTGACTACAAGCCTTGTACAGAGTATATACACGTCGGGAAATTCTTCAGCAGGTAAATAGTAAGGCAGTGGGAGTAGCTGCTAGAAGAGCGATTGTACATGCCATGTAGTCATAAATACACACCGTGTACTCATGTCGACAGATGAACAGTGTGGTAGTGAAAAGTACTCTCCACATGAACACTTAAAAAATGAAAAGTAAACACCGTGTACTTGAGAGTACATGTCTTGTAGTTTTTTTTCATATAAAGCATGTAGTAGACTACCCATTTGGAAGAGGAGGTAGTAGATTCATTTGGAGAACTGCGAGAGAAGGCCATAGATTGGAGGATCTCCAGACCGCACACCGAAACTCGGATTCCTTTGCCGACAATCATGCTTGGACCGTGCGGGTAAGCCCTTCCATCTCCGTGCGTGTTTCTTCCAAATTGTTTCCCTAGTGGGAGTTATTTAAATTTTAATGGGTGAAAATTTATCCCAATATACACTGTTCTTGGGTTTTTTAGGAGGTTTCATTCACGTATATCGATCAGAGGATATCAAGGTTGGTGGATGATGTTTAATTCCAACTGTTGGGTGTTTTTCTATTTCATTATGCTACGCACCCATGTTTGGGGTGTCATGTGGTGGAGGCCTTGAATAATTAGATATCTATAATTGCCTAGATAATCAAATGATAATTATAAACTATTTTTTTGGATCATTGCATGGATCTAGGGCCACCCCGTGGGTGCATCTCCCTTGTTTAGCCATTTGGCTAGGATACCCAATGGTATACTGTGATTTGAGCATGCATTGAGTTTTCTTGATAGAAAATGTTTATAAACTGCCTGCTTATGTGTTGGGCTCGGCCAGGTTTCTTTTTTAGCCTAATATCAATGTTTCTCATGCCTGAGAGAAAGTTTTTTGTTTAGCATGAGGTCAATTTTTCTTAAGACTATGGACAGTTTCATCCGTGCTTGAGGGAATTATCTCGTAAGCCTGAGGGAAATATTTTTTATACCTATGGGAAATCACCTGAGCCATTTGATTCTAATTACCTGATGGTAAGTTTTTTCATGTATGAGGACTCTTTTTATTTCATATATTCATTATGATGATTCTAAATGTTATACCTCTCAAGAAAAATCCCGAGCTTGGTATTGTTTTACATTGTACTTGTTAGATAGCTTGTTGTAGTTTCACTACGACATTGTTTAGGATATTTCTAGCTAAGGCAGAGACTCTAGAACATATAATTAAATTATTTTAAATTGCTAAATATGATTATATGTAAATTGAACTGGTAGGACTAGATTCTTTTGAGTACCTCCAAGTTTACTGTATTTTCATTACCGCACACTGTTGTTGCACAAATTCACTGATAGTTGGGAACGGACCATTGGTGGTTGCCAACTAGGATTTATTTCACACACAATATTTGGGTCATGTCGTGGGACAAAACAGATTATATTGATGTAGATGTAGATAAGTGTAAGAGTCCCTATACAGGTACATGATTATTGGAGAGTAGTGGGAGAGCATGGGACCGAGCATAGGCTTGCGATGCTGCTGAGTTCTGGCTATGCTATTTTATTTTTCATTGATGTACTTTTCCCTTGTACTATATTGTTTCATATTATAAATTATCATGTTTTTTATTCTATTTTAGATTCTAGGAGATATTTCATCATTATATATGATGGTTGGTCTTTTCTTTACTTTAGTATTGTGTCCATTTTAGCATTGGTATTATTTAATGCTTCAGCTTTTGGTATGCTTGTAATTTTTTCTGTTGTGTTACACTTTGAGAAACGAGGGCATTGTTTCCCAACTATCACAGCAAGTCCCTCGCTTCTAGTCGACATCTTATAGGGTTTGGAGAAATGTGTTTGATGTCATCTGACCAACAAGGTTCGTGGCACCCGCTGAGTGGCACACAGATATGAGACGTTACAAAGTGGTACAGAGGAGTTTTCTATTCACTGAGTTATTTTTTTATTTGGGGACAATAGAAAGAGATATATTGCTAAGGAAGTCATTAATAACTATGCCCGGGAGTTTCTAACCCATGTATAGGTAAATATCAGATTTCCTCATATTAAATTTTGATTTTCTGTTTATTAATATTACAATTCATTGATTTTCTCCATTGGGTGACGCACTTGTTGTGTACTATTTATATTTTTTATGTGGGTTCTATTTAGTTGAAATCCAATGAGATGAGATTATTCCGTATCATGCATCATTTAGTCACATGTTATAGTCACATGCCATGCATAGTTTCATTCCCATGTAGGTGCATTAGAAATTTCAAGCTCTTGTGATAGATGTCATGCAAGAAAAAAATTCATGTTGTTGTGGTAGATGACTTGATAAAATAAATGTTATTTTGTAGTTTATTGTTATGTATGGTTTTGTGAATGAACACCAAACTTTGGTTTTTTGAGTAGTATGGGCCTTCATCAACCAGAATATGGTGGATCATCGACTAGTTTAAATTTTTATAACACATATAAGATTCTAATATTTGATTCATGGGGAGTATAGGCCCTCATAGATCAGAATTTGTCACTTAGGTGTTGGTTTTTATTGTTTTTTTGGGCTCCAGAGTAGTTATTTGGAATAGTTTTTGGAAATCCAAGAATACACATCGTATTGTTTTGACTACACGCCATGTACTCTTCTGTTAGGGAAGAAAAAAAATTAGTACACATCGTGTAGTATCTTACCATGACATACGTCATGGGGGTAGAGACACAGGATCAAGAAGTACTAGAGGGAACACACTGTTTACCGATTGTACTGACAGTGTCATTTAATCTGGTGATCCAGTCGTGTCACTAACCACACGGGTCTGTGTTACCTCTTCTTGTGCACGCCATGTGCCTGTGGTACACGTCGTGTGGTCTTGACCGGTGACAGACCATGTGGACTTGTCCATGTGGGTGGGGAAATAGGGTGGTGTACACACCATTTGTGGGTGTCACACGACGTGTAGAGTCTGCCGAGTAGCCGACCTTGTCACTAACAACACGAGCCTTTGAAATCGAAGACGTACACGCTGTGTCTTTCTGGAACATGCCATGTAGTGTGAGCTGTGTACCCGACCATGTCAGGAACAACACAGGTTTGTCAATCTCATATTGTACACACCATGTAGGACTTATACACGTAGTTTAGTATTCTTATAAGGAGTTCCTTCTGGATTACCCATTTAGAAGGACTCGAGAAGGGGAAGAAAATCTAAGTACACGTAGTGTTTGTGGACTAAACACTGTGTGTTTTGGGTGTTACATGACCAGTTCTGGAAAAAATACATGCCCATGTGAAAGATTTAAGGGAACACGTTGTGTAGTTATTATACACATCATGTATTATTGTTTTGTAAAACATGAATGTTTTTATCCCATGCTCCCTTCTTACGTTTCATGTTCTTTGTATATGATGATCATAAACTAAGGTGTGTGTTTGACCTTATAGAGTAATGCGGCTGAAATGACCATGAGATGTTCACCAAGTCAGCTGAAATGATTATAACCCAAGGATGGTAGGCCATGGGCTACTGATGCATCCTATAGTAGATCCAAATGCGGCGCCAGCCATTATACCAGATGCAGGCGCGGATGTGCAGTTCCGTGAAGGATTCATGCGGTTTATGTAGCCCTTCTAGGGAGCACCACCGACTGCCACATATATGGTAGAGCTGACATATATATTCTAGTAGAAACATCTGCCAACATTTTCGGGGGATGGCGGACCACACGCCGCGGAGTCTCGGATGGTTTCTATGTAGACTATCTTTGAGTATCAAGAGACACCTCCAGGGAGGAAGGTCAAGCTCTCTACAAACATGTTGTGTGATTCCTCCAAGAGATGGTGGGAAGTTACCACACAGAGGGAGCATTAAAGAAACATGGTTTGGGAAGATTTTTAGGCAGTATTTTATGAATTTTTCATTCCGGAGACCCAAGGGACGATTGATATTGAGAGTTCATGAATCTGAAGCTGGGTGTTATGTCAGTGATAGACTATTCTGCCAGCTTCACCAAGGTACAACGTTTTTCACCTGTTCTGGTTGTTGACAAGACATTGAGGGCTAGACGCTCAGAGGATTGTCTTCCATATGACATCATAGCAATGGTGAATGTCTTCAGGTTTCCTACAGAGCATGCTATAGTGAACCAGGAACTGATTACTGAGTGGAACCTTTGAGAAGTTAATGTTGTAGGCCAGGGTGGTTTGACACAAATTTCTATTACTATTTCTACCATTAAGAGGAAGAGGCATATGGATTTCACTCACGATGGTAGTAATATCTAGAAGAACTCTTTATGAGGCCAGGTAATATGCTACCAGTGCAGTAATGAGGGACACAAGAGACTATAGTGTCTATGTGACCCAGTGGAGTGTTTTTCTTGCAGCAAGAAGGGTCATCTACAGTTCTTTTTCAGGGCATTTCCACCAGTGGCTAGTGAGAAGGGTTCTGCGATGACTCCATGTGCGGGATCAGGGCTAACAACTTTTTACCAGTCATATAATTGTGATACGTCGGGATGTTCCTACCATGGTGGTGGTCGTGGTCATGGTTACCGGACACCATGATCTAAGAGACATCAAGGTGGGTCAGCTCAGGGTGGCCAGGCTGTGTCGCAGGGCTGTGCCACTGGTCAGGCATATGCAGTTCAACAGACCCAACAAAAGCAGGATCCTAGACCTTCCACCATCAGATGTACTATTCCAGTAGCTTCTGTTTTATCTTCATTACTTTTCAATACTTCTTCTACGCACTGCTTTATATATGTTCCCTCTTTGGAGAGCCTTGGGATCTTTGTTTATTATTTTTCTGACGTTATGATGTTAGAAACTCTGTTGGGGATTATAATGGTTGTTGTGTGTCAGTGCAAGGAGTTCCCACTAGAGGTTGGTGGGTGTCACTTTCTATGGGACCTCTATGTCCTAGAGATGATGAGCTATGACGTCATTCTCGGGACAGACTTATTGGTAACCATTCGAGCCTTTGTGGATTGTTATCGTCACAGGGTGAGTTTCACATCACCAAAGGGTGGATATTTTATATACAAGGGATAATTGGATGTCCATGCGAGCTGAGCTGGACCAGAGCATCGTGGGCGAGGTGTAGTGACATCCCAAATTGTGAGTTTTATATGGATGACCAGGGAACATGTCAGATGGACATCCCTCCAGTAGTTGATCGTTTCAGTTATGTCTTCCTGGACGACTTCTCGGGTCTTCCTCCAGAGCAAGGGGTGGATTTCTCTATTGATCTTGTGCTAGGAGTGGAACCTTTGTCCATTCCTCCTTATAGGATGTCTACACAAGAGTTACAGGTGCTCAAGAAACTTTTAGAGGAGTTACAAGAAAAGGGTTTCATCTGACGCAGTACTTCTCCATGGGGCTCACCTATACAGTTTATGAAGAAGGCGGATGGTACCTTATAATTTTTGTGGATTATAAGAAGATGAACTAGTTGATTATTAAGAACTGATATCCCTTTCCAAGGAACGATGATATTTTTGATCAACTTTGCGGAGAATGAGTGTTATCGATGATTGACTTGAGATCTAGATATCATCAATTGGAGTTAGACCATCACACATACTTCATAAGAACTTTCGGAGTAGATATGGACTATATGAGTACTTGTTCATGCCGTTGGGACTCAGGAATGCGCCAGTAGTTTTCAGGGCTCGGATGAATTGTGTGTTCCACCCTTATCTAGATTCTTTTGTGGTAGTATTCATGGACGATATCTTGGTGTAATTTCACACTCGACAATACCATGCTACCCATCTTGATATCGTACTGATGTACACTGAGAGAGCAATAACTATATTCTAATCTCTCAAAGTGCCACTTTTGGATGGACCAGATACACTTTTTGGGTCATAGTATCTCAGAGGATAGAGTTGTAGTATACCCAGTGAAAGTGAGAGCAGTAGTTTCCTGGAATCATCCTAAGAACATGCTTGATATACAAATTATCATGGCGTAGGATGCTTACTACATGTGCTTAATACAAGACTTCTCCCTCATGGCAACACCGTTGATAGGTGTGACTAAGAAGGGTGTGAGGTCCGTTTGGTTAGAAGCTTGTAATACTTCCTTTCAAGAGATGAAGGTAAGGTTGACAGCAACACCTATCCTGATACTTCTAGAGAAAGGTATGAGCTATACAGTTTACTGTGATGCATCAGGTATTAGGATGGGAGTAGTGTCGATGCAGGGTGATTGAGTAGTTGAGTATGGGTCTCGAAAGTTGGGGCCACATGAGAATAATTACACTATGCATGATCTCGAGTTGGTTGCAGTAGTTCATGTGTTACGTTTTTGGAGACATTATCTCTTTGGAGAACATTTTGTGGTGTTTACGGACCACAAAAGTCACAAGTACATCTTTACCCAGTGTGACATGAATCCGAGGCAGCGAAGCTGGGTTGAATAACATTAGTCTTTTTGACTTTGTGCTTTCTTATACACATGGTAGGGGTGTCCAAACCCGACCCAACCCGATGAAACTGACCATACCCAAACAGGTTGGGTCATCTTGGGGCGGGTTACATAGGTATATAGATGGGTCGGGTCTATTTGGGTCGGGATGAGATCGGGTTGGGATAGATCATGGGTTGGATGTATGAAGACCCAACCTGACCCATCGACCCATCCATCATTAATTTTGGCTATCATCATGCGTCGGTTTAGGACATTTCTAGAACCACTGCCTTTTCACCTCCCTCGCACCGGCATACACGGACGTGCACCGCCTCAGCCCATCCATCAACAACATCTGACTATGGTACCACCTAGTCTGCCCACTATTATCAAAATAGGTCTCCAACATTGTCTTCCCCTATACGCACCATATGGCCACCACCTCCACCGTCGTGGCAGGATCTAGTTGGATCCCCATCGCCAACTCCATGTGATTCCGCGCCAGACCTCCCTGGAAATTTCTTCTACCATCATGATACAAATCATTGCCTCAAAATCTGGCCGACAGCCCATAAACACCAAACTCTGGTGGGGTAGATTTGGCCCTTCAGCATGACACTTCCCTACCTGAAGTTGCACACCCACCATGGATTTTGTGACTGCTGGTCTGCTACTACTCCACCCTTGGGTAACACCTTCAAAACAGAAGAACTGTAGCAAAAAAAAATATCACTGGTGGATAACAATTTTGAATCGACGCAAAAATGACTCATAGGAAGAACAAAAAATCCAACTAAAAACCTATTTAAAGTTTCCAAAACTAGATATTAAGAACTCAAAAAACCCGAATTCAAAAATTAGAAACCTCACCATGAATGAATTATATCTCCTATCGGCGACCACCATCTGAATCCGATCACCGCCGAACACCCCGGGTGAAGCCGACTCGTACCTCATTCCATCTACTTCTCGAGGACCCAAGCCACACAAAATAGAGTCATTGATCGCACACGCCATTGAAGCATCATCGTAGATCAGCCTCACCTATGCACACCATCCGAACCAAACGTCTTCGCCCTCTTTTATTTGAATCATCTGCCTCTGTTGATGAAGGTTGGATGATCTCTCTAGATGCATCCCTCCTTTTCTTCAAGTGAGCACTCGATCCAACCTTCTCCCTCCCAAAATCCCCCACCCCCTCTGTCTCCCTCGCAACCATGCTATTTAAGTGCCCGGACCTGCAAGCATTAAGGGTTCATTTTTTTCAGCAATTTTTTTTTCCGGTGATCCAATGGACCCGACCCAACCCAACCCGATCTAAGATGGGATGGGTCTGGTCGGGTCTAAATGGGAAAGAAGCTGAGACTTTACCCGACCCGACCAGAAAATATTTTATTGCGTCGTGTCCAAAAATTCCTCCAACCTGACCCAAACCGACCCATGGACACCACTAGCACCAGGTAAAGGTAACGCAGAAGCTAATGAACTGAGTAGGAGGACTTAGATACATGAAGTGAAAGAGGCCAGTGGTGAGTGGCATCTCATGGATTTTTTCTTTGACATGCATTTGGAGGTGCACGATATTCAGGGGGAAAAATATCTTTTTTCCTTATTTGTGACATCTACCCTCCTAGATAGATTGATGATGAAATAGCTATTAGATTCATAAGGCCTAGTTCTATGGGTATCGGTGGAAAGTGAGGTCCCTATTCTCGGTTGGACGATAGGTGATGAGGAGGTACTGCATGTCCATGGATGGTTGTGGGTTATCGGGGATATATGCGAGGAGATGATGAAAGAATTTCATGCTTCAGCCTTTCAATTGCACCCAAAAGTTACCAAAATGTATTGTGTCTTGATATGTCAGTAATGGTGGCTAGGTATGAAATGACAATTTGTTGGTTTTGTTGCGAGATCTTCCACCTGTCAGCTAGTGAAGGTTGACCATCGGAGGCTAGATGGACTATAACCGACATTACCCATTACAGAGTGGGAATGGTATGATGTTGCGAGGGGCTTCATGACCAGGTTTCTGAGGTCACCTAGAGGAAATGATGTCGTGTTGGTAGTTGCGGACAGACATACAAGGGTAGTTCAGTTCTTGCCGATCATGGAGACCTTTATTGTTGACGAGCTTGAAAATTTGTATATCCGAGAGGTAGTACGTCTTCACGGGGTTCCTCATTCTATCATTTTAGATAGATACACCCATTTTATGTCTCGTTTTTGGTAGGGTTTTTAGAGGCCACTATGTACACAGGTGCTTCTAAGAAAATCTTACCACCCTCAGACTGATGGCCAATCAGAGCGTACGATACAGATTCTTGGGGATATGTTTCCTACAAGTTTCCTAGACTTTCAGGGCTCTAGATAGAAGAATATACCTCTAGTTTAGTTTGGATAAAATAATAGTATTCAGGAAACTATTATGATGGAAAATTATGATACTTTATATGGTCGGCCATGTCGATCACCTTTGTGCTGGTTGGAGGGAGGTGAGGCAGCTTTATTGGGACCATGACTCGTGCAGGAGACATTACAGCAGGTCCAGTTGATTCAGAAGTTGATGGATACTACAATGTCTCATCAGAAATCATATGCTGATCGCTGCAGTTCACCCATGGAGTTCATGGTTGGGGGTCAGGTTTTCTTGCGTGTTTTACCAAGGTTGGGACAAAGGTGGATTAGGAGATGGGGTAAACTTTCACCGAGGTATGTGGGGCTGTTTGGGATTCTGGAGAGTGTTGGCCCGGTTGCCTATCGGTTTCAGTTACAAAAGAGGTATCGGGCCATGCATGACGTCTTCCATGTATCTCATTTGCGCTGTTATTACTAACACCCATATCACATTTTTTAGCTTGAGGAGGTTGAGCTTCACATTGATGCATCCTTCGAGGAGAATCAGATTTTTATTGTTGATAAGAGCTTGAAGGTTCTCTAAGGCTGGTCATTTCCACATGTATGGGTGCTATGGTACTATGGTCAAGTGATGGAAGTAAACTGGAAGTGGGAAACCAATGTACATTCTTAGTGGCTAGAGTTGTTCTAAGCTTAATCTTCACCACCCTTGGAAGGGAAATTCAGAGACAAATTTCTTTAAGGGGGGAAGTTTTTAAGAACCCGATTGTTATTATAGAGGTACACGATTCTTCTTTTCCTCTCTTCTTTTGAGTTTTTTAGGAAATAAAGAAAATTTTAAAAATCCCAAATTTTGTGGTTACAGGACCTGTACTTTTCCACACGCCATGTACTTTTTCCATTTGGGATTAGTACACAGGGCGTGTAGGCCTATCGGTGATGAATGGTGTAAAAACTGACTACATGCCATGTATATAGTATATACATGCCGTGTAATCAGTCGGAAGGTAAATAGTAAGGCAGTGGGAATAGCCACCAGCAGAGCGACTGTACAAGACGTGTATTTAGAAATACACAACATGTACTCTTATCAATAGATGAACAATGTCATAGTGAAATGTAACTGCCAGAGGAATAGATAAAAAATGAGAAGTAAACGTTGTGTACTTGATAGTACACATCGTGTAGTTAGTTTTTTTCACTTAAAATGTTCAGTAGCCTCCACATTTTGTAGAGAAGGTAGTGGATACATTTGGAGCAACGAGAGAGAAGGTCGGAGCTTGGAGGATCTCCTGAATGCACATCGGAACATGGATTCCTTCACTGATGATCACATTTGGACCGTGCTGGTTAGCCCTTCCCTCTCTGTGCGTGTTTCTTCCCAATTCGTTCCAAGGGGGAGTTATTTGATTTTGAATGATTGAACATTTATCATAGATATAAGCCATTAATGGGTGTTTTAAGAGGAACTGTTCGTGTATATTGATTAGAGGAGATCAAGGTAGGTGGTCTGATGTTTAATTCCAACTGCTTAGTGTTTTTGTGTTTCATTGTGCTACGTGCCCATGGATGGTGTGTCTTATGGATGATTCCTTCAATAATTAGATATCCATAATTGCATAGGTAATCTAATGAAAGTAATATACTGTTGTCTGGGATCATTGTTTGGATCTAGGTCCACCCCGTGGGTGTGTCTCCCTATTTTAGCCGTTTGTCCAGGATACCCAAGGGTATACCATGATTTTTGTAGGCTTTGAGATTTCATGAGATAAAATGTGTATAAACTGCTTGATTGTGTGTTGGGATCGGCCAGGTTACTTTTATAGCCTACAGAATGTGATTCTCATGCCTAGGGGCATGTGTTTTTTTTATCCCGAGGACAATTTTTCTTATGCTTGTTGGCAGTTTTTTCCATGCCTAAGGGCATTATCTCGTACGCCTAAGGGAAATATTAGATATGCCTAAGGGAAATCACCTATGGGTTTCGATTCTGATTACCTGAGGGTAAGTTTTTTCATGTCGGAGGACTCTGTTTACTTCCTATATTCACTATGATGATTTTACTTGTTATACCTCCCAAGATAAAGTACATTCTTGGTATTTTTTTACCTAGTACTTGTTAGATATATTGTTGTAGTTTTTTTGTGGCACTATTTAGAATATTGTCGGCTCAGGCTGAGACTCATGAAATTATAATTCAATTATTTTAAATTATTAAATAATGATTAAATGGAAATGGAACCGGTAGGAGTAGCTTATTTTGAGTACATCCTTTTTTACTTCATTTTCATTACTGCACACTATTGTTGCACAAATTCACTGACATTTGGGAACCGGTCGTTGGTGGTTTCCTACTGGGATTTATTTCACACACCCTATTTGGGTCATGTCTTGGGCCCAAACAGTTTTTATTTCTATAGGTGTAGATAAGGGAAATAGTCCCTATACATGTACTTGATTGTGATAGAGGAGTAGACGAGCATGGGACTAAGCATAGGCTTGCGATGCTGCTGAGTTCCTCCTCCACTGTTTTATTTTACATTTCTGTACATGTCCTTTGTACTGTATTGTTTTATATTAGAGTGTATCCTATTTTGGTTGCTTTCTTAGACATAGGGTCATATTTCATCATTATATATGATTGTTGATCTTTTCCTTAATTCTGTATTGTGTCCATTTCAGCATTTGTATTGTTTACTTGTCCACTTTTGGTATGCTTCTATTTTATTCGGTTGAGTTACACTTTGAAAAATGAGGACATAGTTTCCCCACTATCACACCTAGGCCCTCACTGCTAGTCGTCAGCCTCTGGGATTTGGGGAAATGCGTTTGTGGTCATTTGACAAACCGGGTTCAGGGAACCTGATGAGTGGCACCTGGATTTGGGAAGTTTCATTAATCATATAATTTACATCAAATATAAGCTTTCAATTAAATCAAATTTCTTTATAATCAATACAATTATAAATATTCTTTAAAATACTATGTGAAAAATCTCTTGACAATAATACTTATATAATTCCCAAATAATATAAAATAATTATGGAATTATTATAAAAAAATATAAATTCATTGCACCTCATTATTAAACTATTAACATGGTCTAATAATCTTATTCAATAATAAATATTTCCTATAATAGTAAATATTAATAAACCTCAATATTACCATGATTCGTACATTTAACATAAAAAATACTATTAGAATAGCTCATACCCTTTATATTTCATCATGGTCTCTTATTTAACAACAGTATAACCATTACCACCACCACCTTTCTAATTATCATCATGATCATTCATATTAGGACATTAATTTTCATTATTCTCATACATTACACATTTTAAAAATTCAACAATTAATAATACATTAAGGAGATAAATATTTCTATCTACTATGCTTACGAAAATTTTCATTTTCCCAAGTAAATTTCAAATTCTATTCCTTACTTCATCACACATAAAACATATTCTTTTCCAATTAAGGCATTTTCATAAGTGATTCTTCCATCATTCCAAACTATGTTAATACTATATATGCTTTCATCATAGGTACCCACCACATATTTTCTCAATGACCTATATCATTCCCTTATATATATTTTTTAGTGGTAAGTTAGGGATCAATATTTTAATCATACATCATAATAAAAAATTATGCATAATGTTAATATACATCACTATAGTGATCATCCCATCTGGTTAATCATAAACACATTTACTATCATATTCAATTTTAACACATATCATTATAGATTCGTCTATTGAATAAATTCAAAAATCATATTTTGAGCAGAAATATTCATTGGGGAAAACAATGTAATCTTTAAAAATAAATTTTCGGATGGATAATTTATTAATTTCTGTTAACATTTTATACACCTCAGTTTTGGCATGGGTCCTTATAAGTCATTATTCAAATACTTCATAATGGATCCTAAAGAGTTATAGAATTTCTAATAATATTTCCCCCAAGAGTGTCATATAAGGTTTATATTTGGTCTCATTATCATGTACCAGGTAACACTCATGTAAATCCCAATGTTCCATTTTTGGATTTATTACAAATTGGTAGGTTTGTTACAGAACCAATTCTATTACTAATACATATAAATGGATGAATTACTAGGAAAAACCCCACTGAATCCTTCATCATTATTCAAGGATATTTTGTTATTAATATATTTATCTTTATACATATACTTAGATATATCCCTATGGATATCATTATGTTTTTACCATCATAGCACCCATGGGATAAATAATCCTTTGTATTATTGAAAATGTAAGAAACAAACTTCTCATGCATAAATATTAAAAATTAATAGCTAAATTATCATGATATATAATGGAAATGATTTCAATAATCATTTAGGTCTAATTAATTTTTAAAAATGGATACATAGAAATCATATTCATAAATAAAATAATTAATTTTCAACTATGTTCTTTATTACTATAATCCTTATAATAAATAAATCATATAATACCATTCGTCGTATCCTATGAAAAATAAACATTGGGAACGGTGGGATCAGGTGACTGGAAAACATAAAAAGGAGAGGTACCAACATAACATGAGAATAAGGGTTTGATAACAAGATAATAACATTAAAATTAGAACATCTTACATATATTATATCTGAAAATTGAGTCACAAAATAAATCAATACCATTTATAAGAAATAAATAATAAAGTAATAAAACACCATATTATATGAGATAATAACATTATATTAAGTCATAGAGTTTTTGAAAACACATAATCATGGAAACCATTATGTCAAGGATACTCCCTAAGAAATTCATAACTTCTTATTATTGGTCAAACTACCAGTACACCTACTTTAGAATGAAAATAACCTCAAGTGAACCATATAATACCATAGAAAAAAATCATTACCCAATGATTTGGAAAGGGATATAGGTCACACCCATCACATAACAAAAATAGATATAGTTGTTCCACATAATCATACAACATTAATCATATCAGAACCCAATAGAAAAATATGTTCAATAAAACATTTAATCCTAGAATAACCTATGAAAAGAAAAGGGGATTCATGAAGGTTTATTCATCACAATCATAAACTATCTAGAGAATAAATAAAGATGGAATCATTGTATCATATCCCCAGAAACATTTTTGTATCATTAGAGTATTTCAGGTTATATCTAAAATAATTATTATAAAAAAAACTTCTATAATTTCCTTAGTAAAATTAAATTTTATTATATATAATCTTATTAATACAAAAAAAGAATACAATATTTTGAAAAACAATTTATTGAAAAAATACATGAAAACATATACATGAATTAATAAAAATTATTATGAACATTTAAGGAAGAAAATATTTAATTAACTTTTAAAAATATCTTTTCATATGATATTATATTTCCAAAAATCATTTTTCACTAAACATATACATGAATGATTATAAAGAACATTAAAATCATTTAAAATATTTATTGAGTAATATAACATTTTATATAATAAAAAAAATTATATGATATAAAAATATTCCAATAACATTTCATTGAAAATAACCTTGGACCCTATAAATAATCTTTAAATCATTGGTTGTTCATGATGGAAAAAAACCATGTTAATTTCATACATGTTTTAAATAATATATATTTTCACACTTTATTTAGAATAAAATTTGACTGTATTTTAAAAATATCATAAAAACACAATTATTAAAAAAAATATTTCAAAGAATGGAAGAAATTATTTTAAACAATAGTAGAGAAACATTCTATCATTTTTGAAAAAGTTTTTAGAAAACATGTATGTGGGAGAAAAAGGATTTTGACGGAAGAGTTAAATAAATTTAGTTTTCATTAAAGATGTTCTTTGGAATCATATAACACCCTATGATTTTACATTATGTCTCTTTTTAATTATTTTTTAATCTCTTCAACATCTTGTGTTGCATGAAAAACAAGGATTAACCACAATATATTATATTCTTATTTCTATAACCTACTCTTTTAAAATGGTCAGAATAAGTAGAAATATATAAAATATATAAAATTATATCATTTATAAATTTATAAAATAAACTCGATAATTGTCAGTTAATTAGAAAAAAATTATTGAAGTATTCTTCTAAAACACAATGTTTTTGCATGTAATATATTTATATCGTAATTATTGAATTAATAAATATTTTTAAATTTTTTTAATTATATATATATATATTATATTCATTCAAATTTTGGAATAATCAAAAAATATTTTTACTATAGGTGACATACGAATTAATCTAATTTTAGTAGAATCAAAATGTAGATGTTGATTTTTCAATTACAATAGTTGGTGAATTGTTGGTTTAAAAAAAAATTATCCTTATGAAAAATATATGTTTAACAATGATACAAAAATATGGATTCACTGGTATTTAGTTCATTAATATGAAACAAAATTTCATCAAATTGTGATGAGGTGGATCTGTTAATGAAACATAATAAAAGTTTACCTAGTGAAATATTAATCCTTCATGTGTACAAAATCATTTTTATATCATGGTATACAATTATTTGAATGTATAAATAAGTTAGAATTTATTTATATGAACACAATCTCTTGAATTAATACTTTTAACAGCTAGTAAACTAGTATATGAACTATTTTAACCCAATGATACGGTAATTAAAAAACCATGGATAATAGTCCTTTGATTTATACATTCACGAAATTCTATGTTACACACACTAGGGTAATCCCTCGATTCATATATTGGAATCAATCTAGCTATCCTCGAAAGCCCTTGATCTCAATGGTGACCAATGCCAATGTATTTTTCTTATCTTTAGAATCCCTGTATTGATTAGTAACAATTAGGATTAATCTCATATGGTAGAGAAAGTTTTTAACATCTTGAATAAGTTGCTTACAAAAATTTCACAATGCAGTTTAATCAGAGCATTCACAATTTAAATAAAGAGCACTATGTAAAAAATCATTATTCATAGTTCACAGCAAAAAACACATGATTTTAGGTCGTTGAAATGGAAGTATATTTATAGTCATGGATTCCAATAGTCAGCTTCTTCCTCTAAATGTAATATTTTTTCCCTTAAATATCAGAGGGACCGATACACAAGTCACTCACTTAAAATTTTTCTTAAAAACAAATTTTATGACATCGTTACACGTAAGAAATTATGGGAAATATTATCGTGTGTAAGAAACAATAATATGTAAAAACTAATTATAAAAATTAATACACATTAACATGTTTATGATCTAAAAAAATGAAAAGATACAATACAAAAATGAAGAAAATATAATAAAAAATTTAATCAGATTCTTAAGAAAAGTGAGAGTAGGTGTAAAAAAATATTCCTAATTAGATTCTGAAATAATACATAATTCAAGTATGAATTCATATGAATTTTGAATTTTAGAATGGATGAAATCAGAGTCTGATTTAAAATCAAATCACAGTTTAATTTCGAATGAAATCAAAGTATTGTTTTAAGAGAAATAAGAGTTGGATTTCCATAAAAATACATGTATGATTTCTAGAGAAATTGGATTTGAAATTCTAGATAAATTATATTAAAAATAATTGTAAGGTTCTGTGTTAGAAAAGGACCTAATTTTTTACATACCAATTATTATTATACATGGTCTTATAATACACTATGTATGACATTGAAAACTATATGTTAAGACAAAAAATTCATATATAGATATAAAATTTATTTAAGATAATGTTTCTTAGAGAAGAATAATTTTTTTAAATAAATGGGTTTGTGAATTTAAAATATATAGGAATGGAGAATTTATAAAGAAAATTATTTTCTAGAAAATATACCCATGTGTGGAAAGCTCAATACAACTTTTCATAAAATAATATAAGGACTAAGGTTTTCATTTTTTATGTTTTAAAATAAATATGTATCTTCTATTTTTTATGATATATGAGGAATATGGATAACTCCCACATAGGTTTTGAAATACTTAATGAAATTATTCTTATGTTTCCTAAATAAATAACTCTTCCTTATAGAATAAGTTATTATTTTTGTAATATTCCCTTTACATATGCATTTCTGTTGTTAATATTCATTTTGATCATTATTTTCTACCCTTTTTTTATTTTCATTAATGAATGTAGGTTAAAAAATTTACATGAATGGTTATTAAATCTACACAACGAAACATTATACAATCAAAATGTTTTATTAAAATAATCAATTTTATAAATAAAAATCAGATGATACACAAAAATAATTTATCCTTATTTTTATTCTTCTACATTAATTTTGTTAGGGTTACATTTATCTTCATTAACTCATTATGATCATCTTAAAACATCATTTCCAACTATTCAGGATAATGATTTTTCATTTTGAGATCTTTAATTTGATATTCTCATGAAATAATAATTTCACCTTTAGTCATTATCACTTCTTCTTTATCTATTCATTTTTTATTCATATCTTCCTTGAGATACCTTTCTACGATCAGATTGAGAGAAACTAATTTTAACATCCCATTCCAATATTTATCTTCTTGAACATGTCCATCTTCTTCTTCTTTTATTTTTTATAGAAATCATGTTTAAATATTCTCGATCTGGCAATTGGATTTATCAAACTAATCATTCAAAATATCTATGAAATAATATAAAAAAAGTCGATATTTAATCACTGAAATAGACCATTTGGTTATCTTATTTCGAACATCATATGGGAATTATATTTGATTATAAATGTTTTAAAATTAACTTATACCATGATGATATTCTCCAATATAAGATTTATACATTCTGATTTCTAAATTAATTGACTATTGAATCAGATATCACCATGATTTAATGTTTTTGAAAAATAAAATTCAATCAATAATAAATTTCAATTACTATTCAACCAAATCATGACCTAGAAAGGATTATGATTCTGAAGTAGATTATTTTGTTAGAGAACCAATATCATATTTATTATCATCATTCTACTTAAATTATATGACAATATCCTTCTTATATTCTGTAACAAAATTCTATTTAAGTGTTTCATAAAAGATTCTTTTTTCCATTGTTTTTCAATGAAATTTTCATTAAGAGATTCTAAGACTTATTCTCTCCGTCAAAGACTTGAAAAATTCTATCAACATCATAAAAATCTTTATCTACACTTTTTTCACTATAATATTTATCATCATCACGATGAATAAGACCATGATTACTACCCTCATCATCTAATGTTTTATCAACATCATCATGAGTATCATCACTATTCAGAACATATTGTCTTAATAAAATGATAGTGGTATAATCAACATGGGATGTTCTAATATATAACTTTTCAGAAGCACTCTCCTCATCTTGGTATTATTCCACCATTCTTATTATATCATCACATTCCTCTTACTATTCTTCCACTTCAACAATTGGATCCATAATTGAAACAACATTATTTCTATTATATACAACTGGAGACTTAGTTGACACTGATTCATGTGATAAGGATTTTGGTACCTCAAATTGTTCTGAGGCCTTCTTAGTATCTCTAAAAAAATCTTGACCATTCATTCCTTGTGTAATATTTTTTTGACATATTCTTCTTGGATTTTCTCTCATTCTCTTCAACTCCTTTAATTTTTAAGGCCCTATACTCAGTATGGTCTATCCCAAAACTACATCTCATTCCAGTTTTTCATTTTATGTTCCCTCCACTTTTCTACAACTTCATACGAAAATGTCTTTTTTCATCATCTTGGGTGCATTAGATACTGATTCAGGTGTTGATATTTTTTCTTTTGGTTTTGGAATGTTATCTTTTCTTTTCAATGGATTTTTCTGGAAGTATTCTCCTAATTCATATTTCTTTAGGGAAGATCCATCATTGTTATCAGTGTGTTCAAAGAAATCTGTATACATTACAATAAACCCATTTTTCATCCTTCTAATAGTATCATCACTAAGAGAAATCACATTGAAGATCATGGGCATTGAGATAAAACGCATTTTTAAGGATTCGAAGCACATGAAACTGATATTGGAGATGATCGCAGGGTAAATATTGATCTATGAAATGATGGTGGCATTCTAAATATTACCGATGGTCAAAAGAGTATAGGTTCTGAGTTTTTTATTCATTATATTCATCAATAAATCCATCATGAAGACATCACATATCATAAGAGAATAATTATCATCCTTTATTGAAATTAGAAAACCATGCATCTAAAGAGATAACAATAAATGGTTGGTTGAAAGATAAGCGAGCATCGATTTTATTACTCCTTTATGTCTAAGACACTCAATTTTTTTTATGCTTCTCAAAATATAATTTCTTATCTGGTAATTAATGTGAGAAAAATATTTTTTCTCTATCTCTAGGAATATCAACTATACATGAATCCTTGTTGGAAGACAAGGAATATTTCAATCTATAACTCTTGAACAGAAACATATCCCTTTATCATGTTCATAAAATTACATTATATCATAGAATTATATAATAATATTAGGATATAGAGGATACTGATACTTTTCATTGGATATTCAAAGGCATTCCCAACTATTCTTTTTTATTATTTTCAAAATCAAGGAGTCATACATGAAAATGAAATATTGGTCCACCAACCATTCTCTGTAAATTATTTATTCTTTCAGTTCTTTGTTTGATCCCATCAAAGTCTCTCTAGAAACATAAAGAGACATTTGAATATTATATAAAAAGGTAAAACTAAATGGGATCTTTTAAGAGCAAAAAATATTTGGCATAAAAAACAGAGATAACCGATGTGGGATGTGAATATGGTGGGTCTTTTATATTGGCTTAACATTGATCGATCATATTCTCGAATCAATCCAATAGATGAGATTTTATTGATATGATCAAATGGTCGATACTAACTACGAAGAAGGATTTATAGGTTCTTATATTTTGAGTTATAAGGAAAAATCATATTTAAGAGAATTAAATCCTATAAGGTTTTCTTAAAACAAGTTAAAAAATTCCAAAATAATTTAATTTGGATGATATATATATGTTAACGTTCCTTTGGGATTACTAATTAATATTTTAAATATTGATAAGGATCCTATTATAAAATAATAGGTTTTGAGAATTATTATTATGTAAATAAAAAATCTAGGTTTTAAACATTTTTGGTTTTAAAAATGTTATGTTTCGAAAATTTTTGTTTTAAAAAAATGGAAAAGTAAATATAAATGAATAATCATATATACTCCATCAATTAAAAGGAGAATCATAAAATATGGAGATATGTTACCAAAAAAAATTAATATGGTTTATTACCATATGATTATCATTCATTTCTTTTATTTAATATATTCAAATCTATGCGATGGTAATGATTTTTTAAATATGTTATCATGTTGGTATGGCATTCTACTAAAATTTAAAATAATATCTCCTTTAAGTGTGTGACCCCAAAGAAAGTGATTCCTAATATCAATGTGATTTGTATGATAGTGATTTGGAGGGTTCTTGAATAGATAAATAATACTAGTATTATGACACATTATATGTGTTTTGGTAAAACCCATGTTGTAGTCTGTGAGTGGGTGTTGCATCCACAACACTTGAGCACAACAACTTCTAGCTAGTACATATTTAACTATATATGTAGAATGATTTATAGAATATTGTTTCTTGTATGATCAATAAAATAATGATTCTCCTAAGAAATGAAATGTTTTGGACGTAATTTTCATATCCATTCATAATCCCCCAGATTCAGCATCCCAAAATCATTTTAAATTAAAATCATTTATATAAGATTAGAAATCTATTAAATATATGATTCCTTTTAAAAATTAAAAAATACTATTAAAAACATTTAAATGGGATTCATTGGGAATATATTGTTATCTTTTAAATAATCAAACAGAATAACTTAAATCTAGCTAACTAACTACTATGTATAGTACTAAGGTAACATACCTCTAAAATATGTTTGACCAACTAGTGTCCCATCTTCCTCAATATCAAAAGTGTATGAGGTACCAATTGGAGTACATATGATTTTAGTTTTTTCATTTCTATACATCATAGGTTGATAATTAATATACTTATTTTGAGATATAGAAGATCCTTTAGGTTTCTGAGAAATTTGACAACCATGAAAAAATTTCAACTCACCCATCATACTCAATTTCCAATTATGATTTCATGGGAGTGGTAAAAGAATCAGTTAAAGATTAGTGAGTTGATCTGATGATAATGTCATAAAAATAAAATAAAACAAAAAGAATCATATCTTTAATTATAAAAAGGGTTTCTTCAGTAGTTCCCTTAACATTATTATTTTATAAAACAAAGCTTATACGTCTATCATACAAGGAATCGAGGGCATGTTTAAGTCCTTATAATGAGTTTGTATGTTTTAAATAGGTTCTGAATGTTTTCTGTCTTCAAAAGAATGAGGTTCTCTTGACTAAACATCTTATTGATCTTATCTGTTATGTATATGAAAATTCACTTCCATTTGTATATGTTTAAAATTTAAAAATTCAACAACTGCAAGTAGAATTTGAATAGATTCCGGAATATCAATTGGGGAATATGATTCATCATAGTCTATTATTTCATGTTTATTATAGCCTTTATCAACAAATCATGCTTCATTTCATTAAATGATTAAATTTTCACAATTTTTATTTATAATGACTCATTTTACTCCCATTACATAATATTTTTTAGGTCTTTCAACCAAGGTCCATAATTGTTCCTTTTGAATTCATTTAGTTTATCAAGATTTACATTAATCCAATAATCATCACCTAAACATTCATTAGTGATTTTATGTTCTAATTGGAAATGAAATGTTATATGTTCTACTTGAATTCATATAGAACTTATAGTTCTTATAGGTTTATATACATCACAACAGATATTATCACTAGGCTGATTCTTAACAAATTACTGATTTGGGATTTTTAAAACATTTTCATCAACATAAGATAAAAAAAATTAGGGTAAACACTTCATAAATATTTTCTTGAGTATTTTTTTATTAGATGAATCTCCCATCAATAGTTTATAATCAGTTATTTAAAACACATATCAGGATGTAGGTTGGGGTTATTTAATAAAAATATTAGTTTCTTATAATTTAATACATACTATTTCATCAAAAGTCCAATATTTTTTTAAACCTCTATATTTCTTATAAGTAGTTGAGTAACCTAATAAAATTCCATCATCATATTTGGGTAAAAATTTGTGTAAGCTATCATTAGTATTTAGGATGAATACCTAACATCCAAATACATTAATGTATAAAAATGTATGTTTTCATCCATACAATAATTCATAAGGTGTTTTTTAAGAAATGTTCTAATTAAAACATATTTTAGATTGTTAAAAATAGTACTAACACCATTATCCCCAAATTGATTTTTAATAAAATATTTACTCAATAGGGTTCTAGATATCTCTAAAAGAATTCAGTTTCTTATTAAAAAAAATTATTGAGGATTTCATAAAGTTGATAAGTTATGAGTAATGAATTTATTACAAAAAATGTTTCAAAATATTAATTTTCAAATTCTCCCCAATGATCATCTTGAATTGTCTGTACTAGGAGGTTTATCTCATTTTTATCATTGGGTGAGAATTGATTAAAATAAAAAATGATTCAAATTTCATTTATAGAAAATAGACCCATGTAAATCTATTGTAATCATCAACTAAAAAAAATATAATATATTTTCCTCCAATACTTCTAGTTTCTGTAGGACCAAAAATATCCATATGCACTAGCTGTAATGAATTAGATGTTGAGACATAAATAAATTATTTAAATCATAAATTATGTTTCTTTCCATATTTACAAGGATAAAAATATTTTGAATAATAATATCTAATCTCTGGTATATCATTATCACGTCGTTTCATTGAAATTTTTAATATTCCCCTATGGTTTTTTGACACGATATTGTATTTCATAACCATCATTGATATTATATTGCACTATGTAAATGTTGTTCTTGGCTCTTATGGTATTCTATTTTATATGTACAAACATTATCATTTCAATGGGAAGAGAGAATAAACTCTTAATTTGTATTTTGTACTAGAAAATTTTAATTCATAAATATTAAATGTAATCTTCATCACATAATTGACTTATTCTTATAAGTTTTTTCATAAGATATTTTAATAAAAACAATTGAAATTAATGATTTTTCAAGAAGAATAATATTAACAATACAAATAATTGATCCTGGTACGTCAACTCTGAAATCTATTTTTCATCATATTAACTTGATAATATTTTCAAACATGTTTTGGTTACATGACATGTGTCAGGAACATCCACTATCCATGTACCGTATATTGTACTCAGAAAATACTTTGATTACATAAAAATGGAATAATTAGACTTTCATAATCCCAACATCTTTGGATCTGGAATTTTTATAAATTAAAATAATATGTATCCCCATTTTCTTATAAAATTATGATTTAAAAAATTCTTATGAATCGTGATTTATTCAATTAAGAATTTTCCTCTCAATATTCACCAAATTAACACTTATGGCAAAAAAGAGAACGTTGGGGTAAAAATAGTTGTGACTAAGAACTTGTTTTGAATGAGAATAACCCTATATATAAATATTCCATAGGACATATTTGTGAATATAATTTGTCTAAAACTTAATTTCATATTCTTAATGTTTGATAAAATATTCTTTACGAAAATATTCAGATTTTAGTATGATGACTAAATTCTTATCCTTGCTTTCATTTGCCATAGAATTCATGTTTGTCTCAAAAACATTTTTTTAGTAATTAAAAAATCAATATTCTGAGAATGATTATCCTTATCAAGATTTAACTTCTTTATGGTTATTGGAATCATTTTCAAAATCATATGTTTTTTGATCAATATATTTTAAAATATATGATACTATTCATGTAAATATTGAGATTCAAGAATTTTCCATATCATGTTTCTTTTTTATCCTACTATTTTCATTTTAATATAACATGGAAAACCTAGATAATTCATTAACATAAGGTAATTTATTATATCCAGATGATGAAGATTCTTCATCTGATGATTCATAATATTTTTCATTAGGATGATTTTCATTTAAAGAATTATTGGTTGGGGATTCTGCAGTGTTTACCATAACCATGAGACATTTATTTTCAGTAGATATTTTGGCTATAAGACCAATATAAATCAATCCAAAAAAATTCAATATTATAAGATTCATTACATGAATCACCACCACAATCACTCCACATGTCATTATATTTCAATAATTTCTTAAACATATACTTTTAGTACTTCTTCTTTTTTATTTTTGAATGCATATGCTATCATTCTTTCCTTTTGAGAATAGTAATGTCTGATCTATCATTACCTACTCTCTTGAATTAATTACTAGTCACTTCTTGATCATTATTATCCTTTATATCCTTCTTCTTCTATCAATATGAGAAATATCTATTTCCCTCAATCTTGTTCAATCATTGAGAAATATTGGAATGTTCATTCACAAAATGATCAATATTACTTGATTCATATATAATAGTATATTTCATAGATTTTTATCATGTAACTATTTTAGGGGTGTTGAATTTCATATTATTAGATGTAGTAGTAAAAGAAACACATTCATCACCACTCATTTTTATTAAACTCATCATCTCTCTTCATTCCGGTCTCATGATATAGAACAGTCCCAAATAACTCATCTATAGTGATGTTTGATACTATAATATTCTCATAAATAGTTGTTATTTATACTTCCTACTCATTGGGAATAATACTATTATAATATTCACAATAATCTCATCATATTGTACCTTAGATGCCATATACATAATTTTTTTTTGACTACAGTCATAATCTTTTATGGAACATTGCATATAGGTTCTCCATAAAGAAACATAAAACCGTAATATTCAACTCTAATCATATCACATCTTGATTCAATGACCATGGATGATCCAAAATGAGTAAATTTTAAATTTTTTAATATGATATATGTATCTTAATGAGATAAAAAAAATTATATATGCTTCTGGTCATAAAACATAACAAAGTATTGAATACAATAATGTTAATATGATTCTCATTTTTTCTTGATTGGTTAATTATATTATTTTTTTATCTAGAATCGTGTAGTCTCCATTTAACAAAAGAATTACATCCACATTGGTATTGAATATGAATATCTTCATCTTATCTCTTCAGTATTCATAGTAATTTCCATCAATGATTCGGGTTCTAGTAGGAATTACATTCCATATTGAACAAAAATTTAATCCTCTCATTCTATAAAAAAATACCAAAGTTATTTTCCAAAAAAAAGTATTAGTAGTGAAAGTATATAAAAAAATAAAATCATTAAGAAAAACATAACAAACTAATTTTACGGAAAAAATATGAGCAAGATAACTTACATGAATGTATGTGTATTTCAGATACTTCCTCTTATACCATTTGTAGGATCAACATGTAGATACATATTTTCCAATTACAAGAGGGGTGTGAATTGTATGTTTAAAATGTTTCATTGTTATTCTTAAGAACAATATATGTTTAACAATGTTATATAAGATATATTCAAAAACACCCGTTTAGTTATTTACTATGAAACAAAAATTCATTGTATCTGATAAGATGGATCCAATAATGAATATGAATATATGTTTACTTACAGAATGCTTCCACATTCAGGAGTATAAAATATTATTTTTATTAGTGTATAAAAGTATAAAAATTTATAATAATGTATAATAAAGGTATGATTCATTGCATTAACCAATTTAGTTTAATTAAAAAATGTGAAAACTACAAGTAAAAAAGTATAATAAATATTTTATCTCAAAGATAAAGATATCCATTAACCTTGGATAAAGGTATGTTGATTTATAATTTCATGAATATTTGTATTAGGAACTCTAGGGTAATCCCTCTATACAAATATTAGAATATGTATTGTTATCCCCGTAACACCTCGATCTCTAGGGTGATTCGTACCTCTGTCTTCCTATCCCAAGAATCCCTTGATTGATCAGTATCAATCGGAGTCACACTAAGCAGTTTGAAAAACATGGTCACAACATGAGCAATATGTTCACATAAATCACATAACGAATGTTAAGCATAGATTTCATAGTTTTAACATAGTGCTCAAATAAATTAACTCTTGATTCATAGTTCACAGAACTAAACAATTTTACTATGATCGTTCATATGGATGGGTATTTATATTCTTATATAACAACGGTCGACTTCTTCCTTCAATGGTTATATTTTCATAAAATTTAAGAGGGAACTATAAATGTTTCACTCATACATTGATTCTTTAAAAATAGATTGTACGACATTATTTCATGTAATAAATTAGGGTAAATATTATCATGTGTATAAAACAATAATATGTGAGAAAAAATTTTTTAAATCATAAGAACATTTAATATATTTATGAAGAATTAGAAGGTTAAAGAAACATTAACATGTTTACGATCAGATACAAAGAAATGTTACTTTAAGGATATGATTAATCTCTAAGAAAACATTTAATCAGATTACTATGAATGTGATAATCATAGCCTAAAAATATTAACAATTGAATTTTGAAAAAATAGAGAATCAGAGTCTTAATTATTATGGATTTGGCAAATATTTTCGGAAGAAATTGGAGTCTTATTTCTAGAGATATTAGATTCAAAATTCTTGAGAAATGGGATTCAATGCAACTGTCTGGTTCTGAGTTATATTAGTATCGAATTATTGACTAAAGGAAAAGATGATTATACATGGTTTAAGTAAACAATAGAAAAAACATTGAAAATCATAAGATAAGACAAAAAATTTATTATTGAGACAATAAATATTATTAAGAAGATTATTCTTAGGTAATGAAAATTTTCCATAACAAATTTGTTTCTAATTTTCAAAACATAATGGAATTGAGAAGTCATTAAGAAACTTATTTCTTCAACAGTTTCTTTCTTAAAAACATCATTTTCTCAAATCTACTTTTTCTCATTTTTCTCATAGTAGTTTTAATATTATTTTCTACCACTAATATCTATTTAATTTCATAACCTTATTCCATATTTATAATTAGAGGTTTAAAGTGTAAAAATTTGGCCCCGTTTATTTTATCTCAAAATGAATAATAACGATGTCAAAATTTATCAACATAGTAAATGATTACTTATGTTAATTTAGGTCAAACTTATGTTATAAGGACATAGTAATCATGTATTTCTAATTGGATGATTAAGAATTGACCCATATTACCTTATTGAAAAATATAATTTTTTTAATGGACATTTTTCAATTATGATTTCTGGAATATTATTTAAATCGATGATAGATTCAAAATGTTACTCTCTTTTTTTAATAACATTTATATAACCACATAAGAAAAAACATGATATTAATGAAACTGAATTTATATTATGATCGATTTTAGAATATTTAAATTATAAAAATATATATAAATTATATAATTACCATAAATTCTTATACACTTTTATTAAATTATTTATTTAATTAAGACAAAAATAAAATTAATGATTTCCAAATTAATAGTTTTTTAAATTTGAATGATTTAATTTTTTAGGAAAAATTTATTGATATAAATTCTATATTATTAATTTTTTTAAGAAATATTTTTTAATTCCCCCATATTCATTATGTATTTGAAGTCATATTAAATGCATCATGTCAAAATTGGCATAAATGATAATTTATCAAAATAATATTTTGTTAAATTATTTAAAATTCATAAAATCATATCTTCACCCATTTTAATGTATTATATTTTAAAAAACACACTTCTTCTTATTATATATAGCTTTTTCGTTTATATTAACATTATTAACCATTAATGATTAAAATAAATTAACCACATTTACAGTAAAAAATAACTATGGGGTTTATCAAAATGTTAAGGTTTTTAATTATGAAAAAAAACTTATATATACTATTTTTTATTGTATTAAAAACTATAAAAAATATTCATTCAATCCCATTCAACATGGTGTCATTTAACAAGATAATTAAATTATTATAATGTAATATTTTAAAAAATTACAAATTTTAAGCTTACAACAATTATAAAATGGATCCTCTTACCACACTTATTCATAATCAATTGAGAAATATATATGTAGAAAAAATTTAGAGTATTACTTATAAACATAATAATTCAATTTATTAAGGTTCTTGTTTTTCTAAAATACAAAACTTGTTTCCCATAATAAGGGATATAATGAATATCTCTCAAAGAAGAGGTAGTTATCTTACCCAATCATATACCATTTATTCTTTTTTCGTTATCATAAATGAATATAGAATTTCTCATAAAATAATAGAATTAGTAAACTAAATATATTTAATTGTTATTGTTATTGTTATTAATCCAATATTACCCACCCTCTTTCCCATCAATTTGAAGGTGACAGTATTTCTAATGTGTATGTACAACTTACAATATTTATAAAGAAAACCATTTCATTTTTTGTTACCAACTTTTATGGATGGTAATTATGCTTGTTTTTATATTAATAAATAATTTTAATAATATAATGATACCTTTTAATGAAATTATAATAACTATAATATTATATACAAGTCTTTTTCTAAATGATAACATTGCTCGTGCCTATGTGGGGACTACCACCTTTATAAAGCCATTTGATTGGTTTTTTCTAATATATTTTATGTTTATGCTTATAATTATGGACTTTTTAAATATATATAATTTATATGATAAAATTATGATTCTATATATTATAATTATTGTGTAAATTTTTTCATTCTATGTATTTAATAATGATAACATCATCCACGTCTTCGTACAACCTATGGTTTCCATGAACGGTGTAATATGTTTTTCTAACCATACCATCATTCGATTAATTTAAATAACTATATATTGATTATATATTATATTTATATAATTAATAAAATTATAGATAATATGTACCCATGATCAATGTATAATTACTATAATATCTTAATGAAAAAATACATGAAAAAACAAAGCAGGTATTATATGAAATTGTGATTTATAACAAATAATTCATTAGAAAAATGTAATATAAGATTATTAGTATTTCATAAATTTTTTGATATGTATGATGATAGTTCAATAATATATTTATTATAAATATATATTTATTATATTGGAGTTTATAACACATAATTTATAATTATTACACCAGGTAAGGGATTATTTCACAATTTGATCACTATTCAGGATTGTTTATTTTTAAATCGTCTCTAGGAATATTTATCATCCATAATGATGTTTCATAAGACTATCATAAAAATGTTTTTATTATTATAATGTTATTTTTTTACAATTCATTTCATTAATTTTATAATTTTAAAATTAATTGAAAGTATTTTCTCTTTTTTATTGAGACGATGAACTTTGTGACTTATTCAAAAAATATGGATGGAATAATTTTTTAACATATAATTCGACATCATTTTTTTATAAAATCATAATGAATTAATACAATAAATATTACATTACATCTTTAAATGTTTCTTTTGAAACAAAATTTTTTATTTTATATGTGCATAGTGTTTTATAATTTAGTGATTTAAATGCTAAAAGTGTATTGTAATAAAAAAATTCCAATAATATTTTTAATGCATCTTCATTTATGACATCACATATTATAAGAAAATATTGTTTAATTTGGTTAATCCATTATGGAATCATCGAATATATTTTTCCAATGGTATGTGATTATTTTGAATAAAGATGTACTATTTAGATACCATTTCCCAAAATAATATGTATAGTTTATGAATATATTTATTAGTTGGGGAAATATATTGAATTTAATATACTAGTTTAAATATGAATGGTTATGTTGATTATGTTTCCCCCATACCTTAAGTGGAATGCATTGGAAAAATTTTGGGATGGGATGAGCCCACTATACTCTCTTGATTCATTGATATGACTCACCAAAAAAAACGTGCTTGGTTATTGGCTAAAGCCTTGTCTATTTATATAAGATATCTTGGAATGAGACCTTAATAGTTCTTTTGTGATATATGAAATTATTCATTTCCCTCGTTATATGATTAATTATTGACATAAATTTCATTTTTTGATTAGTTATGATGTCCATGGATCATTTTTTCCCTCATCTGATTTTGGGATTATTTTTTTTAAATTTATTTCCTTCCATACTATTCATTCTATATTTCTCTTTTATTGTATACATACCATTATATTTCATTATGGATCATTGTTTTGGTTATGTTTATTTTACCCAATGTTTCTTTGAAATATATTATGATTGTTATGTATGGATAATTTATTAGTATAATGGTTTTCATAAATAACACACATTTTTTAAATTTATGAATTAAATTTTAATGTATTTTTCAAGTATGTTTCAAGTGTTCCAATACTGCTAAACCATTAATTAAATTATGATTGAATAATTTGTTTCTAAAAACAAATTAATATTATGACCAAAAACTCTAGGATACAAGGGAAAAGTTATTTACAGTTGGTATTAGAATATTTTAATATAAAATATATAGAAATAATTAGTAAATCATATATTAGGTAAACGTAACCCTCTAAAGGAATTTTTTAGTATTACCAATAAAACCAATATAATTATTTTTATAATAGTTTTCATAAATTTTATATTTATGTTATTATTTCTCCATTTTTGAAATTATACATTATTATTCCAAATCTAGACATGTGTTTTCCATTATTTAAAAAAACATCCTCATGAAATAAATCAAAATTTTATCAATGAATGTATTACATATAAATATTTCCATACTAGTGAAGATAATGATTATAGGGTAGGAGTTGGAGATTTAGTTAAAAAATTTATACCTATACTAGGTCAACAAAAATATGTTATATTTAATCCCAAGAATAATATACATTGATATTGCATAATTTTAAATTAATATTTATAACATTCGATATATACATTCTAGAGGCCCACAATAATTTATTGTCTTTGGAATCATGGAAAAATAATCATCTATCATAGTGAAATTTCTTAAACTTTTCTCCTAAACATATTAATCATATGTACTCCTACCAAAAAACATTATTCATTACTAGTGGAACTGATACATTGGAATGGGTTAGCTCACATGATCATTAAGTGTAAATAAAGGAGATATGTAAACATAATCCAAAAAAAATTTATGAGAACAAGAAAATGGAAACAGATTATCATACCATGCATATCAAAATCACAATCATGAGTCCTAAAATTAATAATATTCGTTTATATAATGAAAATCATAATAGAATCAAGAGTATAATCCATTAGAGCATAAAATATGAATATGAAATGGAATTTTTGAAGACATATAAAAATATAAATTTATTTCTATAGTAGTCACAACTTACATTAAAGGCTATCTTAAGGGAAAAAATCTTTTAATTAAGCTGGTTAACTCCTCATTCCTTTTCTATATTAAAGAACAAGGTTCACTTATGTTTCCATTCATGTGTTATTAAACTAGGATCAATTATTGTTGAAGCCTTATATTACAAAACCACATTCACATCTCATTACTTGTACTAGTAAACTTATTTTATTCATTATACAATACTTATCATACAGAACTATGTTCATTACTCAGTCCAACCCTTTTATATTTATTAGAGTACATTATTTGTTCCAACCTAGTCATATTTGACCATGTTCACCACTTATTCAGGCCCTATCATACTGGACATATTACACTACTCATTCTATCCCGGTCAAATTAAAAAAACTTCACTCATAATTCCAACCTTTTCATATTGAACAATGATTACTTCTCATTCCATACCTTTCATACTGAACATACATCACTCCTTGTTCTAACCCTATCATACTTAAATGCTTTCACTCCTTGTTCCATCCATTTAATACTAAATAGAGTTAACTCTTTATTCTAGATATATCATACTCATGAGATATATATCATTACAAAAGGAATTTTATAGGTAAATATATGTCCCACTAATCAGATAATAAAATCATTCATCCATGTGTCCCAAAATAATAAAACATTCATTCTATCAGGACACATAAAAAGATATTGGTTTCCAAAATAAAAAATCATAACCAATATATTCAAATTGATGTTATAAATACATTATAATATCATAACATGTGGAATATATACTTGATTCAAAATAATTTAAACATTTAATAAACAATTAGATGTAGAGGGCTTTGTAAAAAATTTATCTTGGAATAACCCATTGAAGATAAACATGTTTCGTAAGAAACATTTCATTATAAAATACCATTAAATGAAATAAGAATAATGGTTTCCATGGATCCTACCTATAATAAATAATAATATATATCAAATTATTACATATTATAATACATATAATTCTTAATGGATCATTTAAAACATATATTGAGGAAAATAATCATTAAACTTTCCAATGTGTCACATACCGCATAAAAAATTTAAATCATAATCTCTATGAACTAATAACATTAAATAATTCATAAAATATCAGGATAATAATGATATTCATGATATAATTTAAAATTTAGAAAATAAACCATGTAAAATTATATTATTGGATAACATAATTGGTGTCTCAAAAAATAGAAATTTATAAAAAATTCATTACCAATTTGGAATCATTCAAAACTTAAACCCCGTGAAATAGAGATTATGAAATGGATATGTGAATATCCATAAATTTAAGCATAAAGATAATATAAAACATTCATTATACATGTAATAACCGCATAATTAATCAAAATGATAATAATCCGTATAACTCGCTAAAATAATAGTGAGACTACCAATTTCAATACTACATATGTAAATTTTGAATGATGATCCACAATAATGATTAAAATTAGTTAAAACTTATAATATCATTAAATAAAATATTTAATTATATAAAATTTCATAGGGAATTATATACCCCCCATGATAAGATAATGTGAGGAGTATAAAATATATCTCAAGGAAATAATGTTGAGATTAGATAAACCCCAACTATAAATATTCAATTTCATTGTAGAAATTCAAACCACCTATATAATAATTATAAGATCGTTATATATCTGAAAAAGAATTATATTATTCTGTATCATAGCATATAAGATTTTATTATTTCATTATATTACACTCTTATTTACAATATAATGATCATGTTATATTTTGGGTAATAATAAATTTTTATTTCGTATATTTTCATAGATGTTATTCTCGATCCTCTTACTTATGTAATAATTTATTAACTAATATAATTTTAGAAATGATATATATATATATATATTACTTTATTATAATCTTATTTTCAATAGACTATAAATGATATAAATGTTTAATGGAATACATTATTCATAGAGATTGTATGTTGTACGTTCTCATGATCATTTTTTATGTTTTCTTGTCATATTAAAAGAATGAATGAAAATGATATAAATGTATATATATATATATAATTAATCCAGGACAATAAATATATCATATATATATCATATATGTTCATTAAATCAGTCCCTTAATACATTCCATGTAATGTGTGAACGAATAACATCCCATTGAGGATATGTTAGTCTACACATCTACAACCGTTGTTATCTTATTTAATAAAAATAGAATAAATGGATGCATGTTTCATATAAAAAATCCAGAATAATAAAAATTTTATAAATATCACATTTATTATATATAAATATATTTTTTATCATAATTCATAACCATTAGAGGTGGTAATGAAAAAACAAACTCCATTATATCATAAGGTGGTAGTCTCTCACACACATGGACCGTATATTTTTTTCCATATTATGGAAGTCATTGTTCGATTACATTGAACCTTTAGAAAAATATTCTATGTATATCTATGAAATATATTTTATGACATAATCATTGAATTAGATTAAACACTTGCGTGGAGAAATAATAAATACAAAAATTCATGTTGAAAAACTTTATATATTTTTTAGGTAAGTCCTTTTTATTTGAAAAAATGGATTCCATAGTTTTCTCTATACACAAATTGAGTCCTATAAGAAGTTTGATCTTTTTTACCTTATTTCTGAGGGTTTTAAGTGATTCAATGTATCTTGAGATCTGTGAGTTTTAAAAAGATTAAATATCTTTTTATAGAGGAGGTGGAGGAGGATCTGAATTATTATAAATTATAAAGGTAAACATTGTTGGGATGTCTCCCATACCAAATTTCGTTCCAACCTGGACAAGAAATTTCATAAAAGTAAATTATGGTCTATAAAAAGCTCCAATACACATAAATATGTTCATTTTCACAATATTGTTCCTTAAAATCTATGTTTTATAAATTTAATCATTATTGTTAATATAATGGTAACTAGTTTTCTATCCTAAAAAATAAAATATGAAGTATAAATTAAATATAGATGTATTTGAAAATATAAAGTAGCTAATTTTAAAATATTATATCTAAATTACCAAAAATAAATCCCATTTGCGTTTTAAATTTACATTAAAACAAGCGCATGTAACATGAAAAAAACATTAATTTAACCTTTAACGTGCTAATAATATTTATTATGCTTTTTCAATATTTTTATTATAAATGAAAAATTGGTCCATGAATAGACAATATTTTATATTTATTAAAATTTAAAAATAATTAGGTAGATTATATTATTTTTAATAAATTTAGAATCTTTTAATATATAATCATTTATTATAAAATAAAATTAATCTCCACTAATAGATTTTTTTTAAATAATTTTAATTTTAAAAATATAAAAAATTAATTATTTTTTATTGATTATGTTAAAACCTGTTTAACAAGATATATTGATTTTAAAACATTTAGAATAATAATAAAACTAATTTACATAATTTTTAATATTTTTTGTATCATTTATTATGGTTATTTATTAATTTATTAAATAACCCATTTGGTATTCTTTAATATATCTATAAAATTAAATATAAAAAATATAATGATAAAGGCACCTATAAATAGAAAATATTAGTTTAAAAACAAACCATTCTTGTTTTTTCTATATTTAAAGGCTCTATAAATGTTAATGGTAAGGAAGTTTCCATTTCATTCTTTTTAATTAAGTAACTTATTATACTATAATATTTCATTAAATAGTGTTAAAAAAGAAATTATGGGGATATGGTAAAAATATAGGTAATCCATGAATTTTGGAAATGTTTGTGGTCATTTTCCATTTATGATTAATGGTTAACCACTAAGTAAACTTTTTTTTCATTAATCTCTAAAATTATTTTTAATTAATAATAGAAATATTTTCAATCTTAAACTATGGTGATCTAATGATATATTATAAATTGGTTCGTTTATAAATATGGAATCCATTTCACTAAAATATAAACACGTAATTGATATATGTTAAATTATAATTAATCCTGCAGACGAGCAGCGAAAGAGGGGTTTTGAAGTGAAAAGGATCCAAATATTGAAATTATTTTATATCCAATTTCAATGTGAAATTGGTTCTATTGATATAAATTGTATTAATTTATATAAAACTGATCAAAATATTCTTAAAAATTATAATAATGTTTTACTATATTAATAAATTATATGAAAAAAATGTTTTCAATTAAATTTTAGTGTTTTTCACTGTTCGTCAAAAAAAATTTCTCAGAAAATTAGAAAAAACTCACCTGATGTAAATTGGGATATTTATCTCTCTTTAAGGTTGTCTATTTTTTCCAATAAAAACTAAAATTGTAAGAAATTTTATATTTCAAATAGGTGCACCATTAAAATTGAAAAAATTACATTTTAGATTAAATATATATCCTTATGGATTAAATTATTATTATTTTTATATATTGTCTCGAAAACACAGAATGTGAATGTCATGACCCGCCTTCACCAAAAGGAGGGAAGAGTCATTAGATTGCCAGGCCCTTCCTTCTTTAAGTTGAAGGATAGATAATGACCCCCAAGACCCGCCTTAAATAGGTCCCGGAGTGGTGACTAGCACCAAGGGTATATAATCACACACTAAATGGAATGCATTACCCTTTTTATTTTAATAGGATCGGGACATTGAATGGTAAATCCCGACAAAACCAAAAGCGGAAAGTAAAAGTAATGCCAAGAACCATCCCCAATGCATGTTACAAAAGCAAAAATTCACAAAGTACAATGTGACTACAAAGGTAATGTACCAAAGAAGGAAAACAGCAACTGCAACTGTTCCAAAGGTCCTGCACTAGTATGGTTCTGTGCGATACCTGAAGTCCCCCTGGAAACCTTAAAGCAGTTTTATACGTAGGGTGTGCATACACGTTTACTTAGTAGGGAACACCAAAGACTCTCGTGCACAAGTGGTGGAACGTACTAATGTCCGTGAGAAAAAGAGTAAACCAAACACCCAACAAGGTAAACTATCCACCCAAGCCTCACCAAGGCACACTCCCCAAATAACGCAAACAAGTAATATATATAATAAGAGCACATAAATGTTTGGGTACCCCGCGCCACTTTCCCACTGGTTATTGAAGACATCCTACGCATCGAACCAATCCTGCCATTCTTACTGTATTCCCACTACCACACCATGCCCGCACACACCTGGTCCATAACCGCACGCAGTCCCACTACCGAATCCCACCAGCAAACACCAGGGCCACAACTGGAACACATAACCATTCTTGCAAACACATTGGACAGAACAACCACAACCACGACCAAAGACACCTAGGCTAGAAGATCTACTTCCAGGCCCGAAGACACCTAGGCCTCATCCCGAAGATACTTGGGAAAACCACCTTCTCGCAAACACCTTGGTCGTAACCACTACACTACCTCTCCAGAAGGTTCATGGGATAATAATGGACACTAGGCCATCACAGCCTTCCCTAAGATACTTGGGATATCCGAGAAAGGGAGCATAAAAGGAGCTAATAACTATCCACTAATAATAGTGTTGGAAAAAGCACCCTCACCCATGAAATTGGGGTGGTCGGCACTAAGTGCTCAACATGGGTGTGGTGAAAATAAGAAACAAAAAACTTCAAGTATATATATAGGTAACAAGCACTCTCCCAAGTTTAGGTTTTTTAGCCTGCCTAAGGAACACAAACTACACTCAAGCCCGAGTCACAACTCTTGCCAACAAAACCCATTTGTCCCATTCGTTTTCATGTTCAGTAGTGATGTTTAATTATTTTCTGCACCTACTTGGGAAACTAGTAAGAATAGGCACAAGTCTATGAAAGAAAACAGTGAAGCATTAACTACATCATCCACACACGGTTCTCTTGTAAATCCACAACAACCAAAGGGATAAGTTAGATCCATCGAAGTACTAGAACCAAATAAAACCCTGAGACACTTCCCCATGTCCCTCAAATGGTTTCTCATCAACAGATGATCCCACCCCAATTCATGATATAAACAAGTTAACCACCCGGACTTAAAATTCACAACCCCCGAATCCATAACAACAGGGGATCCCATCCCCACCCAAAACACCCAGCAATTATCCCATGAGAGGAAAAACAACCAAACCACCACCACCAATACAAAGAAGTCCTATGACAGTATTTTCAGATTTATAAGATTTAACACACTCCATGATTTCAATTTCCGTGTGTTTTAGCCGAGGTTTTCACAGAATGGATTGATCCTGGTGCCTCGATTTATTTAATTAGATATACATGATTAACCAAATATTATACAGCAAAGGTTCAAAACTACAAAAAATCCATTTAAAACATCACCATGGGTTCATTAGTGCACAGAGAGAGACCACCAACGACCATGATTTTTAGTAGGCGTAAGCCTGCATAACTCAAAAAGAAGATCATAAAACAAAACAGCATCATCAATCACAGCCCCCCCTTCGTTCTTTATAGAATTTGTTCATTATCTTCATTTCGGTTTGGTTCATCGAATTCTACAGAATCAAAAGCATTCCCACCCACATGATACACAAAAGGGAGAGAGGAAGGAGAAAAATCCCAACCTGTTGATCAATGATCGCTGCTAAGCCTGGGCATGGAACTCCACTGATAGCGATGCGGCTCGTCTGAATGAAAACTGGCCGTTTGAACAAAGGGTACTCCTAGCACTGGGTGATCGAGGAAAGAAACCTAGGGAGAACCCTTATGTTATAAAGGGTGGGATACAGCATGCCCTGGGCCGTTAAGATATGGAGAAAAGAACCTGAAACCACGTAAGGTGCAGGGTCGTGGGTTGACTATGTAGTTGAGACACCCCACACATCATTAAAGGGTTGGACAGTTTAAACCGACAAACACACTAGGTTAATTCATTAAATATATTAATTAAACGACATTTATGGTAATTACTGGGCTTTAAAACAAGATTATAGGGTTTAAAATCGAATTTGCGCAAAAGGGAGGCGTCACTTGAAAACCCCCGACAAGGCTGGGTGACACTGACCGGTCCCACTGATCGGTCGGTCTCATCGATCAGCCTCACCAACTAGCCGGTCGGTCTCACTGATCGGTTGCACTGATCGATTTCACCAATCGGTCTCATCGGTCGGTTGCGCTGATCGGTCTCACTGATCGGTCTCAACGACCAGTCTCGCCGAATGGTCATGCTGATCGGTCTCACCGACCGGTCGCGTCGATCTGTCTCGCCAATCAGTCTCACCGATTGGTGGACCCGATCGTTCGCGTCGTTCAGTCTCGCCAATCGATCGTGCCGATTGGCCTCACGCTGAGATGCTACCCCTATAGGATACGTATTTTTGGAAAATGAAAGCACCTTGAGAGTCTGGGTCATCACATCTGATACCTCTCAAACTATCCCCACCCTCGAGAAATTAAACAACCCAGAAGGAATGAGCGGGTCTTAACAATCACCTCGAAAGATACCTATCAAGAGTGAACCTCATTTTTAACTAAGAACACCTCTCTGTCAAGAACCAGGAAATATACCATGCCAACTATCCAGCCATGTGGGTTGGGGAGTCTCTTTCCCCATGTCAAGATATTATCCACTTTGGGAAGCACTAACTCGCCCACACAGGTTTAATCACATCCACCTTAATGCATCTTGATTAGGGGACGGGTCATCCCCTCTCCATAGACAGCACATTTCAAACACATTCATAGGAACAAAACCGCATAATTCATAGCCAATAAGATAAAACGTTATACCACAATAGGTAAAAACAGAATAGTATAAAACTCAAAACAACTCTGGGTAATGGGCACACATATGTGCTTCCCTCTCCAACATACTCTCCTCAAGCCCGCCATGTCTTCAAAACACATGAACCAAGGGGATAGTTCGCCCACGAAGCACCTTCTTATTGCGATCCTCGATCATCACTGGTCTCTCCATGAAGGTCACATTGTCTTTGATATCTAACTCTCCCCAATCAATGATGTGGGAGTCATCATGTAGATATCGACGAAGCTGGGACACATGGAATACATTGTGTATCCTCAGTAGCGGCGGTGGTAGCTCTATCTGATAAGCCACTTCACCCACACCCCGCAACACTTTGAAGGGTCCGATGAACCTAGGAGAAAGCTTACCACCCTTGTCGAACCTCTGTTGTCCACGACTAGGGGAGACCTTTAAGAACATGTGGTCTCCAACCTCAAACTCGATGGGACACCTCCTGGTATCATCGTACGACTTCTGCCGGTCTTGAACAACCGTCATCCTCTCTTGTATAAGATGAACCTTCTCTGTCATGATCTGCACCACCTCCGGGCCCAGAACACCTGCTTCCCCAACCTCAGTCCAGCACACTGGTGAGTGAAATGACCTCCCGTAAAAGGATTCAAATGGAGCCATACCAATGGTAGAGTGATAGCTATTATTGTAGGAAAACTCTACTAGTGGCAAGTATCGCACCCATGATCCTCTTGAGTCCAGAACACATGATCACAACATATCCTACGTGGTCTGGATGGTGCGCTCTCTCTGTCCATCTGTCTGGGGATGGAAAACAGTGCTAAGACGTAGTTTGGTTCCAAAAGCATGCTGAAATCCTTTCCAGAATCGTGAGGTAAACCATGCATCCCTATCTGAGACTATGGATCTTAGAACTCCATGAAACCACACCACCTCATCCACATTACTTCGTGCCAAAGCATCCACTGCACTTGACTCATTGATTTCCAGAAAATGAGCCGATCTTGTCAACCGGTCCACTACCACCTAGATGGAGTCGCATCCCCCTTGAACCATCAATAGTCCTATGAAGAAATCCATTGATATGTCCTCCCATTTCCACTCGAGGACATCCAGAGACTGCAGCAGGACACCTGGAACAAGGTGTTCATCCTTCACCTGCTGGCACACTAGGCACTTGGCTACAAACTCTGCCATTTCCCACTTTAATCTGGGCCACCAGAACTGAATCCTCAGGCCCTGGTAAATCTTGGAAACTCCTGGGTGTACCACTAGGGGTGATTTGTGGAACTCCCTGAGAACATTGTCGTGCATCACCTCTGGGACAAAAAACATCCCCTAGAAAAACACCTGTTGTGGACCATCCTACGTCCATCCTTCCAGAGAATTGCTCTGGTCAACTCGGTCACACATCGCATCGCACTCTAGGTCTCCCCACTGAGACTCCTCCACTTGCAGAAACAGAGACGATTGTACTATCATCTGATATAGGAAACCTCTACTGTTATCCATCCTCGCATCCAGGTGCAAGACATCCAACTCCTCCATCGTCTTCTAGGCGTCTGCCGATTCTGGGATTGCATCCTTCTATGTCCTCCTTCTCAAGGCATTGACCACTACATTCCCCTTCCCTGATGTGTCGGAAATGTCAAAGTCTTAATCCTGGAGGAACTCCATCCACCTCCGCTACCGCAAGTTTAGGTCCCACTGGGAGAAGATATACATCAAGATTTTGTGATCTGTGAAGACCGCAAAGCTTTCAATAATGAGGTAATGCCGCCACAACTTTAATGAGAATACGACTGCTGAAAGCTCCAGTTCGTCGGTGGTGTAGTTATGCTCATGGGGGAGTAGCTACCTAGACCCATAAGATATCACCCCTTGCCGCTGCATCGACACACATCTGAGACCTTTCCATGAAAATCACAGAATACCTCATACGCCGCCCCTTATTCTGGTAGTCTGTGCACTGGGGCACTGACCAAATTCCCATTAAGATAGTTGAAACCTCCCTCGTACTGCTCACTCCACACAAAAACCTGATCCTTCTTGGTCAAGGCTGTCAAAGGGGCTGCAAATCGGGAGAAGTTGGGAAAGAACCTCTAATAGTAACCTGCCAGCCCGAGGAAACTGCGAACATCTACCACATTCTAGGGTGCTACCCAAGAAACAACTGCCTAAACCATTTATGGGTCCACCACTACCCCTTTTGTGGACAAAACATTCCCATGGAAGTGCACTTATCGTGTCCAGAAATTTCATTTCGACAACTTACCATAGAGCTGTTGCTGTTGGAGGACCTCTAAAACCATCCTCAGGTGCTCTGCATGATCCTCCTCTGATCTTGAATAGATCAGGATATCGTCGATGAACCCGACTACGAACCGATCCAGGTGTTGTACATCTCGTTCCCCTCGTTGTTTGATTTTCATGATCACAATCACCTTTCTTTTTGTCTAATTTTGTTTTAAGTGTTTTTGGATGATAGGCATTCATTTAAGGTGCCAAGGATTTGGGCCAAGAAGGCCAAGAAGGCAAAAAGGCCAAACTGGACTGAAATGTAGTCCACCGGCCAACCGGTGGCTTCACCACCGGCCAGCCGGTGGCACCTGGGAAGAAGGCTGAGCTTCTGCCTCAGCACCGGCCAACCGGTGGCCTTGCACCGGCCAGCCGGTGGCCCCCTGCCCAAACAGTATTAGCTACTGCCTCACCACCGGCCAGCCGGTGGCTCTGGCACCGGTCGACCGGTGGTGCCTGGAAAAGAAGACTCAGCCACTGTCAAGGCACCGGCCAGCCGGTGGCCCTGCACCGGCCAGCCGGTAGCACTGGTGAAACTAGCCGTTGGCTTTGACCAGTCAACTCCAAAAACCTCCCTCTGATACCAAATGTTTGGTCGAGGAAACAAGGAATGAAAGATGGCAAGAGGGGGGGTGAATTGCCTTTTAAAAAATGATTAACAATTTAAAAATCAAAGTTAAGATGCAGCGGAAATAAATGAGGCAAGACACAAGAAATTGATAACGGAGTTCGGCCAAAACCCGGCCTACGTCTCCGCTCCCAACTCAACCGTTGAGAGATTCCTACCGCTTGCTTTTCAATGGTTTTAGCAAGAAACCCACTAGGCTTTGAGGTAGCACTAGGACCTATTACAGCTTGCTTTTATTGGTTTAGCAAGAAACCACTTGCTTTTAATGGTTAAGCAAGAACCCACTAGTCTTTTTACGGGTGAAGACTAGCTCACCGAGACACAAGCCTTTTAAAGGAAAAGCTTGAGAAAACCTCTTCACACCTTAATGGTGGTGTGAAACCCAAAAGAAAGGGAGGAAATGAGAAAAGAGTTGGGGTTTGTAGGCACAAACCCAATTTTAAAGCATGCCTTTCATTTAAGTTTTTACTTTGCTTAGATAAGTGATTGTGATCATCAAAATAGGGGGAGATTGTTGTACCCCACACTCTTTGATTTTCATGATCACAATCACTTTCATATGTGTTTAACTTTGTTTTTAAGTGTTGTGGATGATAGGCACAAGGTTTCCAAGAAGTTGGCCCAAGAATGGACATCAAGTGGACTGAAATTCAGCCCACCGGTCAGCCGGTGGCTTGACCACCAGCCAGCCGGTGGCACCCAGACACAAGTGCAAGCTACTGTCTTGCCACCGGTCGACCGGTGGCTCTGTCACCGGTCGGCCTGTGGCACCCAGCCCAAATAGTGTTTGCTACTGTCTTGCCACCGGCCAGCCGGTGGCTCCTCCACCGGTCGACCGGTGGAGCCTGGATCAAGACTCTTCTTCTCTACCAAGGCACCGGCCAGCCGGTGGAGCTGTACCGGCCAACCGGTAGCCCAGTCAAACTAGCCGTTGGCTTTGACCAGTCAACCTTCTTTTGGCCTCCAACGGCTCCGAGGACTTCTCCAACGGCTCCGAAGGCCACCAATGGGTTCCATGCCTATAAATAAAGGACAAGGAAGCCCCGGACACTAATCGGATCACATACCAAGCGCCCGGACATTTTGTTGCACATTTGGGGAACCTCCGGCGCTCCACCTTCAATGATCCACTAGTGCTCCAACCATTTTCCAATCCAAGGAGCACCTCAAGAAGCTTGGGAGAGCACGCTACATCAACTCCATCATCCAATTGGCGCCCAAGTCTTCCTCAATTACGGTTTTTCATTCTTTATTTGTTTTTGAGCTTAAAATTGGGTTTGTGCCTACAAACCCCAAACCCTTTTCTTATCCCCCTTTCTTTTGGGTTTCACACCACCATTAAGGTGTGAAGAGGTTTCTTCAAGCCTTCCCTTTTAAAAGGCTTGTGTCTCGGTGAGCTAGCCTTCACCCATTAAAAAGGCTAGTGGGTTCTTGCTATTCCATTGAAAGCAAGTGGGTTCTTGCTTAACCACCCAAAAGCAAGCTGTAATAGGTCCTAGTGCTACCTCAAAGCCTAGTGGGTTTCTTGCTAAAACCATTGAAAAGCAAGCGGTAGGAATCTCTCAACGGTTGAGTTGGGAGCGGAGACGTAGGCCGGGTTTTTGGCCGAACTCCGTTATCAATTTCGTGTGTCTTGCCTCTTTACATTCCGCTGCACTTTACTTTGATTTTTAATTTGTTAATATTTTTTTTAAAAGGAAATTCACCCCCCCTCTTGCCATCTTTCATTCCCCGTTTGCTTCTTCCGACCCAACACCAGGTACTCCTAGAAGATGGAGTTCATAAGCCCCATGAACACGACCGGGGCGTTCGTAACACCGAAAGGCATGACTACGAACTTGAAGTGTACATACCTTCACCTAAAGGTCGTCTTCAGGATATCGCCATATTTTACTCTCAAATGGTGATACCCAGACCGTAGTTCGATATTAAAGAACCACCATGCCCATTTCAGCTGTTCTAAATGGTATTTTATCCTTAGAAGAGGGTAGCGATTCTTGACTGTTACCTGATTCAGCCTCCTGTAGTCTATACACAACCTGAGACCACCATCTTCCTCCTTGGAAAACAAGACTAGAGCACCCCATGGTGACACACTTGGTTGAACATAACCCCTCTTCATCAGATCGTCAATCTAAATCTGCAACTCCCGTAACTATGAAGGTGTCATCTGGTAAGGAGCAATCGAAATTGGAAGAGCACCAGGATGCAATTATATCCCAAAATCGATATCCCGTAGAGGGGATAGTGTTGTCACGTCCTCATGAAAGACATCCGTAAACCCACTGACGATCTCTGGAACCTCCACCATCTTAGCATCTACTGGCTCTACCGACAGCTCGGCTAATAAGGAGAGGAGGGGTTCCTCTCGTCTATTTCCCTTCTGAATGATCTGCTCGCTGGTGAAAGTAACACGTCGGCCGCCCACGTTTGAGAACACAACCCTTCCTCAGAAGCAGTCGATGATGTCATACACATAGAATAGCCAGTCGATGCATAGTATGACATCGTATGGTTGTATCTATAGTAGAAGGATATCCCTAACCGACTGATGTGGCCCTATCATTAGTATGCATCCTCGAAAAAACAAATAACAAGTCGGTCAGACCTCTGACTGCTGTGCTCAGCACCAGGGGCACTGGAAGTCTCGCGACATCTAGACCCAAATGGGCTAGACTGGGTGCAACAAAGGAGTGTGAAGCTCCGGTATCAAATAAGGAATAAACGAGGGTACTGAACAAATTGATCGTACCTCGAACAACCTCTAGCCCTACTAGAAATACTGCCTATGCAGCGTGTAACTGTCCACGCCCAGATCCTCTTCCCCTTTGCTGTCGGCCACCTCCCTGACCATGCCTTAGTAGAGGGCCCTAAGGAGAGCCCTGAGGTTGGCCTCCTCCTCCTACGTCTGCCCTCGGAGGAGTGGGAGCTCGCTGCCCCTACTGTTGCTGCTGGAAATGACTTACTGGAAGCTGCTGTTGGGGCGGGTGCTGGGGTTCTCTGCCACCGTCGTACTGTACCCGGTCCTGGAACTGACTCTAGAGATTTCCATGGCTCCGAAAAAAAAGCACCATGGTCCTGGGCTTGAAGCAAAAGGGCGAGGAACAGGGGACCGAAACTTAAACTGTTGCGGCATGCTCCCTGCTTTCCAGAACCTGGAGGGTCCTGACGCTGGAGGCCTGGTGCTGACGGCCTTCCCCTTTGATGATCCCAGCTGGATCCCCTCTCATGTCACACCTCCTAAAGCGTGCATCCTCTCCACCAATTTGGCCTTCTTGTGGACCTCCAATTACGTCGGCAGGGAAAAGGGGGTAACATCATACTGGAGGGAGAGTCGGATTACCTCCTCTAAACATCTCGCCCGGGACTCCTCATCGGGAAAGAGGTCTGGAGTAAAACATAGGAGGTCCTTGAACTTGATTCCCATCTCCCTTACTAGCATACTCCATTGCTCGGGGGAGATTAAACCCTGCCTCTTCTCCTCCTTCATTGTAGAAGGGAGGAATTCCACCTGGAACTCCTCAAAATCATCCAATACAACCTTAGCATCTCTCTTTTCCCCTAGGTAAAGCATCACCCACTAATGCATTGCTCCCCGTATCTGGCTGATGGTTAGAGGAACCAAGTACTCTGTCGGAGCTTGGATCAAGCCGAAGGCCATCACTAGCTCCTCTTGCTAACCCTCTGTCTTCATGTCAGAGGTGCCACCCTCATACTTCTCGAGGGTCTATCACTAGAATGCCCAAAGTGTCTTCTACCACTGGTCGTCCTCCTCCTCTCAATCAACTCTCGGCCTATCGGCCAAAGTAGTCTCAAGGGCCTCGATTTCCCACACCACACGTGGTCGTCTCCCAGGTTTCATAGTTTCAAGGTAAACAAGGAATGCCTAAGCCCAAGTAGTGCAGAATATTGTTCATAAAATATTTAAAACATCATATTTATTTCAATTTCCCAAAACACCCCAGAAACACGAGAACACAAGTAATTTTGATGAATGTACCATTCCTAGGTTCTCTCCACCCTACAATCAGTGTGGCCTTACTTGTTCGTTTGTAGGTCTAGAGTCCTTGCATCAGATCACGGGGGGACCTAAAATCCCGCATCCTAGCCGGTCTTCCCTTGCCTAGTTCACGCACCAAGGTCACCCAACACTATTTCCCTACCATCCCATGCAATCCTCACTTTGCCTAACTCCAGACTCCATCCTATCTCTCAACCATAGCTTCTAATACCATTCTTTCATGACCCGCATACACCAAAAGGAGGGAATAGTCAGCAGATTTCCAAGACCTTACTTTTTTAAGTTGAAGGAGAGATAATGACCCCCGATACCCACCTTCAATAGGTCCCAGAGTGGTGACTAGCACCAAGGGTATAGAATCACACACTAAATGAAAGGAATTACCCTTCTTCTTTTAATAGGATCGAGAGATATAATGGTAAATCCCAACAACAGCAAAAGAGGAATGTAAAAGTAAAGCCAAGAACCATTACCAATGCATATTACAAAAGTAAAAATCCACAAAGTAAAAAGTGACTACAAAAGTAATGTACCAAAGAAAGAAAAACAGGAACTGCAACTGTACCAAATGTCCTACGCTAGTATGGTCTTGTGAGATCCCTGAAGTCCCCCTGGAAACCTAAAAGCAGTTTTATACGTAGGGTGATCATACAAGTATGCTCAGTAGGTAAAACCAAACACTCTCATGCACAAGTGAGGGAATGTACTAAATTCCATGATAAAAAGAGTAAACTAAACACCCAACAAGGTAAAATATCCACCCAAGAATCACTAAGGCACACTCCCCAAATAATGCAAGAAAGTAATATATATTATAAAAGAACATCAATGTTTGTGTACCCTGCGCCATTTACCCACTGGTTATTTAAAATATCCTACGCATCGAACCAATCCCGCCATTCTCACCGCAGTCCCACTGCCACACCCCGCACACACACACCTGGGCAATAACCGCATGCAGTCGCACTGCCGAATCCTACACGCAAACACCTGGGCCAAAACAGTCACACGTAACCATGCCTGCAATCACCTAGGCCAGAACACCCACCACTATGCCCGAAGACACCTGGGCAAGAAGATCCATTGCCACGCCAGAAGAAACCTGGGCCTCATCCCGAAGCTACTTGGGAAAACCACCTTCCCGCACACACCTGGGCCATAACCACCACACTACCCCGCCCGAAGGTTCTTGGGATAATAATGGACTTCAGACCATCACAGCCTACCCTAAGATACTTGGGCTATCTGGGAATGGGAGCAGAAAAGGAGCTAATAACCAGCCACTAATAATAGTGTTGGGAAAAACACCCTCCCCCATGAAATGGGGGTGTTCAGCACTAAGTGCTCAACTTGGGTGGGGCGCGAATAAGAAACACAAAACTACAAGTATATATATAGGAAACAAGAACTCTCCCATGTTTTGATTTTTTAGCCAGCCTAAGGAACACAAACTGAACTCAAGTCCGAGTCACAACTCTCACCAACAAAAACCATTTGTCCCAATCGTTTTAATGATTATAAGTTATGTTTAATTAAGTTATGAACCTACTTGGGTAACTAGTAAGCATAGGCACAAGTCCAGGAATGCAATCTATCATGCATTATCTACAACATCCACACCCTATTCTCTCCTAATTCCACAATAACGAAAGGGATAAGTAGATCCCTTGAAGTAATGGAACCAAAGAAAACCACGAGACACTACCCCGTGGCCCCCCAAATGATTTCTCATCAACAGAGGATCCCACCCCAATTTGTGATATAAATAAGGTAACCACCTGGCCTTAAAATTCACAACCACATAATTTGTAACAATAGGGGATCCCATCCCCACCAACATATCCCAAAAATCAGACCATGAATGGAAAAACAACCAAACCACCACCACCAACACAAAGCAGGACCATGCCTGTATTTTCAGATTTAGAAGATTTAACACACTCCATGATTTCAATTTCCGTGTGTTTTAACCAAGATATAACAGAAAGGATTGATCCTAGTGCCTCAATTTATTTATCCGTATATATGTGATTAACCAAATCATATACAGCAGAGTTTCACAACTACAAAACAATCCATTTAAAACAACATTAGGGGTTCATTAGTGCTCATAGAAAGACCACCAATGGACATGATTTTCAGTAGGCGTAATCCCGCACAACTCAGAAAGAAGATCCTAAAACAAAAAAAAACATCATCGATCACAGCCCCCACTTCGTTATTTATATAATGTGTTCACTATCTTCGTTTAGGTTTGGTTCATCCAATTATACATAATCAAAAGCATTCCCACCCCACATGATACACAAAAGGGAGAGACGAAGGAGAAAAATCCCTACCTGTTGACCAATGATCGATGCTAAGCCTGGGCGTGGAACTCCACGGATAGCGATGCGGCTCGTCTGAACGAAAAGTGGTCGTCTGAACGAAGGGTACTCCTAGAACAGGGTGATGGAGGAAAGAAACCTAGAGAGAACCCATAGGTTAAAAAGGGTGGGATACAGCATGCCCCGGGCCGTTATGATATGAAGAAAAGAACCTGAAACAGCGTAAGGCACAGGGTCGTGGGTCGACTACGTGGTTGGGATACTCCACGCGTCATTAAAGGGTTGGGTGGTTTAAATCATCGCACACACTAGGGTAATTCATTAAATATTTTAATTAAACTCCATTTGTGGGCATTAATGGGCTTTAAAACAAGCTTATAGGGTTTAAAACCCAATTTTTACAAAAGGAAGGCGTCACTGGAAAAACCCCGACAAGGCTGGGTGACACCCATCTGTCTCACCGATCGGTTTCATCGATCAGTCTCATCGGTCGGTCGCGTTGATCGGTCTTTCTGATCGGTCTCGCCGATCGGTCTCACCGACCGGTCTCACAGATCGGTCGCGCCAATCGGTCCCACCGACCGGTCACGCCGATTAGTCTCGGCGATCGGTGGCACCGATCGGTCTCACCGATCGGTCGCGCCGATCGGCCTCACGCCGACATGCTACCTCTTTAGTATCCAGATTTTTGGAAATGGAAAGGACCCTGAGAGTCTAGGTCATCACAGTGAAATCTAAATATATTTATGAATAATAAATATAAATATATATATTTATTAAAATCATCCACTATTAGAGGTTTAATTAATTTATATAGTATTCTATTAAACTATTTCATATATTATAAAAAAGTTTATATTTTCATTTCTGGTTAGTTGGTCACCACATATGTTTTCTTATATACACGTGTAAACCATAATTTCATTATTTAATTTACCTACATAATATACTGAATTAAAAAATATAGGTGAAAATATAATAAAATAATAATGAATATTTTATAATATTTAGTAGTTCGGTAAAACATGGTTGTGCATGTAGAACAAGATATCAAACAAACTCAGTATTGCATATAACATAAGAAAATAATAGTATTATATATACCAAAAGATAATATAAGTGCTTTATGTTAATAATGCATGGATTAGTGTTTCATACAGAGTAAGAATAACACATTTATTCGAATAACAAAAATGATGTTCAATGTTGCGAGAAAGGTAAAATATTAATTTTATTAAAATAAATCGAAATAAATATATCAAAAAATATTATGGAGTTACATCTTACCCGACATAAAATGAAGTTCAACTTAAAAGTTTTTATGTATTATAAAAGATATAATACATGATTATTCCATTCATAGAAACCCACATTCTGACAAAGTCTACCAAAACTTCCTTTAAAAAAAGATAGAACAATAATGGTTACCCAAAGTTACACATAACTAGGATTACACATTGGAGGACGTAGGTTGGAAGTGAATATAAGACATGGAATAAAATAATAAATAATTATAGATAATGAGATAGATCACATCCCACCAGTAGGTGAATGATTAGTGGTACATTAAAGGCCTTAAAACCATAAATCATTGATGATTTATAAGACTATCTGTTAAATAGAAACAAATGTATGAAGATAAATATATTTCATTATCTGTTTCCTAGAGTAACAATTTTTTTACTATCTAATAACATATGAAATATACTTTATTTATTTATTTCTTTAAATATGAAGAATTTCACCCTTTTTTATATCCTCGATTTAAAAATCATCTATTTCATCAAGAAATAATGGTGAATTAGTAATTCCAAAAACACTAATAGATCATAATAATTATAATTCATTCAATATATATTTAGTAAACATCAACAAAAATATTTATAATAGGTTTTCCAATATGAAGAAATACTCATATAGGGAGAAAATAAAATAAAAATTAAAACCTATCTACAAGAGTAACACAAACAATTCCATAAATGGTAAACCATATACCCATTCCAAAAATATAATTTCAAAAAAATTATTAGTAAGGTCACTAAATTAATCAAAAATAACTGAGCATTGATACCTCATATATTATAAAGTATCTTATCATTGTCACATATCGAACATGTTAATACATTCACTATTGTTTCTCTTAAAATATGGTAATAACTAAAATTACCAAATATACATAGTGAAATCATGAATTAATTATTATTCAAAATATCATTGGATATATTCCATAAAAAATGTATTAAACTTCATCCATGATAAAATAAACCACATGGTAATGAAATTAATAATCGGTTTCATTCTAATTCGAACGATAGAAATTTCATTATATGCAATACCCTCTTTATCGAAGCTATACTCAATTACCTCAAAATCAAGAACACATTAACAGTTAACATACATTAATAAAAATTAGCATAATTCTATTAAATAACATTTATAGGTTATCAGAACAATAATTTTCCAAATCATTAGTTGAAAACATATATTCCTGGATTCATATAACATAATTCTTGAATTCCTATACGTATACACTATAATCATCCAAATATATTTTTAATCCATTATATAGGATTCATCTATTTATTCCATAATATATGATTATTTAAATTTGTAATATGAATCATTACATAAGGTTCAAAAACCTCAAGCTAATAATGGTTCTTACATTTAATGTAAACAATACACTTTGATCATATAACACCATTCACATATCACAATCAGTCTCATTTTCCTCAGTAGTATATCTAATACCCATAGAACAATCTGAATTATATACATGAGGTTTCTATTTATGAATTTATTTTTTATAATTCCTATAATTTCTAAACCTAAAACAATTATCCTTAGCCGAATTATTTCTAGTTCATGCTATTGATTAAGACTAGAAAGCGTAGTCTATGAAAAAATTATTTTATCAGAAAACCAGATAATCAAAACAAATTATTTAATGGGTGCCAAAATACTAAAACAAGAATTAAAATATATGATAACATAGGATTATCATTAGATTAATTATATTAAATATACTTTTAAATATCCCCATGAATCACAATAATGATTTCTCATCTTAGTTTCTAATGTTTGACTAATCATTTCCTTTTGATAAAAACTATAGTGACCAAGGAATAACATACATGGATATTTTACCATTTTAAATGAATATAAATAAAAATAAATAAATAAATTCTTGAGGAATATAACAATTCAGTCTCTTTGGAAACCATGAAACATAATATTAAATCTGGTGGAATTATATTAAAAATTTCCCTTAATGATGTTCCGATTTAATATTTGTACTTAAACCATTATTCCAAACCCGAGGAAAGGAAACAATTTATAGGGTGATCAATGATTATTAAGGATGGTAAATAAAAGATATATTTAAAAATAAAATGAACATAAAGGTATGAGAATATAATATTAATATTTGATGATCATTATATCAGAGATTATATTCTCGAGATAAGACATAAAAATTAGACGTTAATAAGATATGAATCATATGTGTATCAAGAAAAAAAATGCATGAGAGAATTAAATAAGAATGAGAAATATAATTTTGGAGTAAATATAAATATATAAAATTATTTCCACATTACTCAAGCCTTACATCCATGTACATCATAGTAGATGATTTCCGTTGATAACTGGGTAAATTCATGCTCCATCCATGTATTACTGAACTAGATTCCCTTCAAGTTCCATCCCTGTATTAACGATCCAAGTTCACTTCACATTATAGACCATTATTACTAAGAATGATTCACTCCTCATTATTTTCATTTATTATTGAACTGAGTTCATTACCCATTCCATCCCTACCATATTGAACTGAGTTCATTACTACTTATATCCCTATCATACTGAATCATGTTCACTACTTGTTTCAGCATTGTCATACTAAACTGAATTGTCTCCTCATTCTAGCATTGTAAAACTGTTCTAAGTTCACTCTTCACTCTATCCCTTTCATATTGAACTAGATTACATCCCCATTTTATCAATTTCATACTGAATTGATTTCACTTATAGTTCAATCCATAGCATACTGAAATGATATCACTACTCCTTCTTTCCATGTCATAATAAATTGAGCTCACTCCTCATTACATACCTATCATAATCATGACATATAAATAAATACCCAATGAAATTTAGAGAGATATATTTCAAACCCTTTACGTAATAAAATCATACATCCATGTAGCACAATATAAAAAATCTTTTATCATATCATGACCCAGGAAAAGAGATGTGTCTCTTATATATGTACCATAACCCATTAAATGAAATGGATTTTATAAAAAAATAATCCTACCATAACATGGGAACACATATAAGATATAAAATAATTTCATCATATAATAATCCATCAAAATAATTGGGTTTTATAATGGTATTACCCAAAAAAGAGAAACATGATTTATAAGAATATTTTCATCCTAAACATAAACCATTCAATGAAATAATAATAATGGTTTCTATTGATCTTATCCCTATTAAATCATACACTCTATAAATTTATTTAATATTATATGAAAAATATTTTTTTAAGAGTGTTTAAAAAAAGTATTGAGGGAAATAGTATTTAAGCATTTCGAGGTGTCCCATACCACATTGAAACATTTAAATCCCAATCCCCGTAAATTAATAACATTAAATAAATCATATAAATTCATGAAAATAAGGTTATTTATTATATAAACTATAAAATGTTAGTTTATAAACCATTTTTAAACTATAGGTGCATAACATTACATTTTTCTCAATGGAGGAAAATAGATAAAAAATTTCTTTAGTGATTTGGTAAAATCTGAATCATAAACCTCATAAAAGAGATATCATGAAATGGATATGCACATAACCGTAATTATATAAATAATAATCATAATACAAATTAATAGAATGTACATACAGAAAAAATTAAATTAGATGTGAATAAGTAATATGTATAGTAGAAATAAAAGAGATACTATAAATACCCTTACTACATGAGTGACTTTTGAATCATGATCTCCTTAAAATAAAATAATAAATTGATTCCATTAATACAATTAAATTAATTATATTAAAGATATAACAAGTAATATTGAAATATATACACCACAAAATATTAATAATAGCTGAATATATCATATTTCTCTTAAAAATAAAAATGATATTTGAAAAGCTATTAACTAAAGTCTCCAATTTTTTCATAATGTTATAACCTAAGGAATAATAAGTATTTTATTTTTATAAAACTACCATAAAACAAAATTTATATATATCATACCATATACTAATTTATTATAACTTTATATTACCAATTTATTTACAATTTCATGTTAAAGTTTTGTTTCAAGTAATAGATACATTGTTTTTCAGATTTGGTTTGACATGTAATTCATAGTCCACATTTTTATATCGTCATTTAATTATTTTAATAATTTAAGATATTCTATAAATATAATATATATTTATTATATATATTTAAAATTATATATAAATGAGAACAATATGAAATAAAATATGTTATTAATAGAGATGGTAGGTTGTATAAACACATGAATGTTGTTCATGTTTTCTTATCATATTGAAATAAATAAATAAAGTGATATATATATATCAATTATAGTATATAAATTATTTCTTATATATCATATAAATTCACAAAACTTATCCCTTAACATATTTCATGTAATGTGTGAGTGAATCATAACATATTTGAGGAGGCGGTAGTGCACACGTACACAAACAAAGTTATCATAATTACAAAAAATGAAAAAACATAAAGGAATATGTTATATAATAATTAATAAATAAAAAATAAATATTAAATATCATATTATATTATAAACTATTGTTTCATCACAATTCCCAACCATGATATGTGGAATGGAAAAATTAATGACATCATTTCGTGAGGGGGTAGTTCGTCATATGCTCAAATTATACGATTGATACCAATTTGATAGAAGTGTGAGTAGATGTAGAGAAAATCCATATAATAAAAGAAAACCCTATAAATTTTGGATTCTAATTTTGTTATATAATCATGTAATATGCGGAAATTTATGTGGTGGGAATGAATAAAGACATAGGACATATAAAAAATTATTGCATTGTTTTTAGTTAACTCATTTTTGGTTTGCAATAATGGGATTTCATGGATGGGTTTTTAAAAAAATGTATTCCTAAATAAGAATGGGATATAATTTTTAATATTATTTTGACATTTATTAGATGACAAATTGTCGATTGGAAAGTCTAGTGAAGGGTAATAATGATTTCATTATTATAGGGGAAAAGTGACATACTTGTAAATACCAATGCTAAACAGTATTGGGAGGTTTCCCTACATTATGCCTTTACCAAATTAAAAAATAATGTATTAAATGAGATTTATGGTCCATAAAATCCCAAAAAAAAATTAATAATTTCATTTATATAAATTTTTCCCTTAACATATCTGTTTCATAATTTTATCATTTCGTTGATTATTAAGGTAACTAGTTTTCAACCCAAAATAATTTAACAATTAATTATAAATAAATGTTATATTTATTAAGAAATATATACCCAATTCAATTTAAATATTATATATAATTTTAAAAAACATTTTATATTGGAATTTTTTTAAAACTAGTGCATGTAACACGCAAAAAACACTACTTTACTCAAATCAGGATAAAAATGTTTTTACGATTTAAAGAACAATCAATTCATTATAAAATATCCATTTTCCCATTAGTATTACATATTTCTATTTATTAAAATTTTAAAATCATAAATAAGAATATATAAAATTTATTAAATTATAAATATGTAAAAAAATTATAATTTCTATAAAATATCATTAATGTCAATTTTTTACATTATTTTCTTTATTTACAAATAAAAATCAAAATAACATAGAATTTAAAATTATTATTTTCACACATTTGTAACATTATTTTTTGATAGAAAATATTAATGATTATAATAAAATCAATTTACTCTAATTTAAATATGTTTAGTGTCATTTATATTAGTTAATTATTAACGAAATAATTACTACATTTAGAATTCCAAAAGTGGTTAATCTAAATAATCCCACTCTAAATACTGAAGATAAGTTAATATTATGATTAAAACATATTTATCGATAAAAAATGTGTAAATAAGATCTAATGATGTTTTTTATATATTAGGGCTTTATGAATGTTAAAGGTTAGGCAGGTTCATTTTTTTACTTTTTTCCTTATCATATTATATAAGTCAGTATCATTTAATATTTTTCCTATAAATGATAAATCTCAATCCATGATGTTATATGTTATAAATATATGGACACTATGGATATTTGACCTATTTCTAGATCATTTTCCACCTTAATATTAATGTTTAACCACTATGTAAATTTTTTTTCCTTAATCATTGTAATAATTTTTAATTAATATCACTTATAATTTGGGTAAATGTTTTTTTACCATATTATAAATTAATAATTATTCTCAATTCGAAAAATGTAATTTGTTATTACAAAATATAAGAACATAATAGGCAAATATCAATTTAACATTAATGTATTAGATGAGTTAAAAAAGCAGGGTTTTTAAGGTGAGAAATCTAAAAAATTTATAATGTTTTTATATCCATTTTAAATGTGAAACTAGTAACAATGACCCAATTTTTAAATATTAAATAAAATTTATCTAATTAGAAATTCAAACCATATTTAAATTTAATTTGTCTATATAATTAAATTATATAAAAAAAATTCATCGAAATTCAATGTTTTTCAATATTCATCAAAAATGAAACATATAAAAATAAATAAAAAATATTTTAGGAAAATTGAATTCTGATATTCCACCTTAAAAATGTTTCTTATTTTGGGATAAATGATAAAATTTTCAAAAATAAAATTTTATATTGGGCACCATTAAATGGAAAAATTCCATTTTAGAATTAATGTATATTTTTATGGTTAAAATTGTATTTTTTTTTATCTCTTTTCAAGAAAACACATATGATGTAGTTCAAATATTTTGATGAATATAATAATAATAATATATATAGATAGTCATTAAAATCATCTAACATAAGTGTTATATTAATTTATATCATTTTCTAGCCAAAGAAGTCATTTACTATCAAAACAATTTTATTTTCAGTTCATATTAATTGTCCACCAAAAAAGTATTCTTCTATACATGTTTAAAAAAATATTTTTATTATTTAAATATAATTCTTTATAAACATTATTCGTACAGATCCGTTAGAACTATACTAATATTTTAATAGCAATATTGATAGAAATTTTTTATCTCATTATTACTCAGACTTATGTTCAATTAAATATATCGAAGGGATGAAGAATTGTGTGTAACACAATAAAAGCATAGTGATGAATATACCACTTGTTAATATATATATTTGATTTATATAGCGAAATATTGGCATCTTCTTGCATGTAAGTCAATAATAACATGTAACATTAATATAACAGAATCTATATTCAGGGTTGTGTGAAATGAAAGATTTAAAATGATTAAATTAATTTGGAGAACAATATTTCACAAAATATATTGGTGTTAATGGTTATGAAAAATAACCTTATATATATAGAGCAGCTTGATGATCGAAAGAACAATTTAACAATTTTATACTTATTTATGTGACATTAACCTCCTTCATTAAACAGAACTAAAAATACATTTATTGGTGGGAAATGTATAAGTTACATAGATAAGATATTTCAGTATTCGGGATGTAATGGAAGGGAGAAGGTTGTCAGGGATTTCTATCATCTCTCAAAATATGCAGATCAATGGTGTTAAATGATTCAAAATAGTAAGGAAGATAAAAAAATATAAAACATGTAATAGACTAATTTTAGAGATCTTATCAAAAAAATATTTTTCTCCCGAATATGAATTAGATATGGAGTGGAAAATCATGATTCATAGACAATATTAGGATGAATCTTTTTCTATGCATGAAGCCAATTTTAATGTGTTATCATGGAATTCCATGGACATTATATGTAATTGAATGAGAAATATTTATTAATTCATCTGGGGTTATAATCAAATTTTTAATAGAGCATTATTATTCCATGAAACTTCCTCATATGAGTTTATTTATAATATTATATAAATATATAGAAATAATTATCCATGACTTGTGGATAGTAAGTGAATCAAGAATAGAATTGGTATATGTAGAAATCAATAATAATAAATAATGTAAAGGGGGAGAAGGTAATGATTTAATTTCTAATATGTAATAAATGTTTAATGATACATCATGTAATATTCCTTTAGAGAATTTGAGTTTTTTATATGTGTAGAGTCAAATTTTTCTAGATATGATAATTTTATGTACTAAATGAAAATGGAAATTTGAAATTATATATATTTTAAGATATGAAACACTATGAAAATCATTTTACTAGGTGTTAAGAAAACATACCATAGAAAAATCCAATGCACCATGGACAACCTTATGTGATCATTGTAGTTGAGGTTAATGTTCATAATGATGTGGTGGAATGTAAAATAAGAATATAATAAAATTTAGATAATTATTTATTCAATTATGTATCACTAATTATTTTAGGTTTTCCCAATTTTTTTTAAAAAAATAGGCATCTCAAATTATCTTTAATTTGGGTGTTGTCAATCAAAAAACCTAGTAAAAACCTCGTTGCTATAACGATTTACCAAGAAAGTGAATTTATCATACAAAAAAATTACCAATTTACTGATTCTGTTGTCATAATTGTGGTTTAATATTGTATAAAATGTGTTAATTTATAGCCATTAAAATATAATTCAAAAAATTTAATACAATATGTAGGAAATTATGATTTGTGATGAAGATATGGAATTAATTATCATTATAGAGGAGAATTTATTATATGATTCATGTCTAGATGAACCAAAATTAGTTAAACTAATTTATATTAATGGATAATAAGTGAATATAAAACAGTGTACCCAAAACTAGATTCTATATCAATGAATTATCTAGTTTGGTTTACCACTAGGAATTTGGAGCACCTCCCCATATGCCAAAGGCTACTATTTATCAATGAGGGTCTGAGAGAGGATAGTGGGGATACTATACACTTTGTGGGTGATAATAGTAATGGTATATATATAAAATTAGAATCAATAGATGATTTATAGTGGATGCATAATATGTACCTACATATGAAATGAAATTTCTAATGTACTAAATATTATTTGTAGACAACACCTTCCATAAAAAGTCATAAAAAATAATAAAATAGGGTCTACAATGACCAATAATATATATATAAATATATAAGAAATGATTAATATAGGAAAAAATAGGGGAAGTAAGAATAACTATATTCCCTTGATATCCATCCAATACAAGAGGTCCAACTCTATATCTAGGGTCTATCTCTTGAGATCAATACCTTACTTGAAGTCAAAGTTATAATGTTTATATTTGTCCCAAGGATCCTTTATAGTGTTTGAGAATAAATATAAGTCGGTCACCACAAAAATTTTCGTGTCTTACATTCATAATAATGTTTTTGTACACTAAAATTAATAAAATACCTAAAATGCAAATTTAAATACTTCTGTCACTTCCCAAGTTCTCAGCAGCCATAATGATGTGACCACCAAATTATTCCATCACCAATAACATCATATTTTGTTCCAGTAGTTAAATATATAGAATATAAAAAATATTTTAAAATATATAAATATATTTGTGGGGAACCATGTAATGATGCCCAACTAATCCTCTTATAAAGCAATCATGGTGAATTCTTAGGTTCCACCTATAAATAAATAACTACGATACATCTTCCATTAATCAGATAATCGGCATCCATATAAGACTCCCAATAAACAAGCACCTTCTCCCTAAAACCTCATCTTAGAAGTCCTCGTTTGTTCGAAGACTTAAATAATGAGGGACAAAAATTATTGTCCTCTAAATAATATTCATTGTCATCTTAACATTTCATATACAAAGGAACACCGATTTTTGTCTCTGAAACATCTTTTACCAATTTCCTAAAATATAATTGGCATCTATAGCCCCCAACTGATGGTCCCCACATCATCAACTGATTTTCATCACCATCCATGTCACATTCTTATGGTGAACACCCTTCAATTCATCTAATCGTCAACTCCATTACCTAATATTCATAGTTTAAGTTGTCTGATGCCCATAATTTGTGGTAAAAAAAACCACATCTGAATCATATCTATGTAAAAATAGCTCCAACAACATGATAACCATCAAAATTCTAGTGTAAATCACCAAAAAAATCAAATCCAAGTCATACAATAGTTTACTCCTTGTAGAGAGTGTTGTCAAATCGGGTGAACACCATATGAAGTCCATAGAGACATTCCATCAACAAGATGACCTCATCTCTTCAATCTGACGACCATAACGCCTCAAATTGTGATCAACATCACCCTTGTATCTCAGAAAATTCATCACCTAACAAACCATGACGCCTAATTTCAAGAGATAAAAATAACGTCAATCCTTAGGCCAAGTCCATTTTGTTCACATTAAAATAAAGCCTTCAATTTAAACAATTAAATTTAATTCAGTTTAGAAACTCGTCCTAAAAATCCTATGCTTCTCCGAAGCCACCTCACCAGAATTATAATATGTAATCATGGGAGGGGGCATGCTCATAGGAATATTATATCATTAATTAATTATTTATAAGACTATCATCAATTCGTTAATTGTATCTCCTGCTCACACCATCTGGCATATATAAAACACACCTTTAATAGAATTAGAATATTTATTATAAATCAATTAACCACATACCAAATACTAGTAGGTGATCACTCATCTGAGATTAACCTCTATCTCTAGATGAATCATATGAAAATGGTATTTTAGATTAATTCTTTTCAAAATGGAAAAAAATGTCACGTTGATTTAGAATTTTAAATGGGGGGATAAATTAATAAAATATTATTACATATTATTGTTCTATCCAATGTGGTTCTACTAATATTAATTGGTCTTAGATCAGATGTCATTTGAAAATGCTGGCTTATAGCTTATGCAGTAGGAAGATGGAGAAAATCCCCATATGTATGAGGTGTGAGGAAGATAAAATGGGGATAATAATAAGGGGGATGTGAATTTATAAATTTTACCCAATCTAATAGGTCGTGGGGTTTATGATGATGGTATTTCTAACAGTGCACCAATTGTGTGGTGCACTCTTCTTAAGAACCCCACACACACCACATAGGTGCATAGTTTACCAAATAGTGAACTACCCATGTGAAAAACGACTATAAAAAATTTCAAAGGATAGTTATGTTCATTAACATACACCTAAATATTTTGGAAAACCATGTATTGTTATGCTACAATTCCACATGGTTTCTCCAAGGAGGCCACATAGATTATCCATACTGTGTGCCTCTATCAGTGCATTCTAAAAATAGAGCTTCTAGTATCCAATACACCTGATACTCACTTAAAAATCAAATGCACATGTAATCCATGAATCTAATATAAAAAGACCTTATTTCAATAATGTTCTATTATTTGGTTTCTTAATATCAATAATATTGTTATAATTTTAACCAAACTGAAAAATTCAAACTAGTGGAGTATTTTCGACATGCTCAAAAACTTGTGATGTTACAATCTACCTATCATAACATAGCTCATCCCCAAGATATCAATAATTACCTAGATATGGTACCAAACATACCCGTAGTTTATAAATGCATATAGTTTCCTTTGATTATTATGACAGTAGTAAACATCCATCACAGAGCTCTCCAACTCAAGAGTTACCTACCTGGTCAATTCCTGACCTAAAATTTATTCATCCTAATGGTTCCAAAAAACATCCTAGACTATAAATTCCTCATGTGATTTACCATCACACATTCACCTTATAAGGTGCTCGAATCATGATTTTTTCATGTCAAACACTAATCTAGTCATACATCTTATTAAATTACCTTAATTACCTAATCCATACATGACGCCCACAGAATCCAACATCCTTTATGAATATACATTCCCATTGAAGTCCTGATACCAACATATATCATGTATAACCCGCATCACATCAATTCCATGATTCCTTCATTCCATTTTTTTAACCTAAATTTTATCAATGCCAATTATAGTTTTGAAATCCAACACACCTTGTGTATTTATATATCACAAATCATAATCGATGTTAACCTACTATCTAACACATGGTTTTTCCAAAAACTATAAATGTGAACCTACTACATTAAAACCCAATAACATAAAAAAAAATAAAACATGGGAATTCATTTCATAATTAGAAACATCTATCAATAGTCCTCTCGCTATATATAATGACACATAGAAACAAGATGATAATAATTTATCCGGATGCTCGACTGTCGGAGGCTCATCCTCTATGAGGAGCTATAACAGATACCTCCCACTAATCACATTTTTGGGTACCACTATATATTTCAAAACATATTCATGTATTTGGATCTCATTAGAAAAATTTAGGTTCACTTTAGTTCCAAACATAGAAACTTATGTCTTCCTATGTCCATAGCTTCCAGTTATACGATAAGGATTCCTACAGAACCTCTCTAGATGTCCCATCTATCTGTAAACTAAAATCACTATCAAATCATAGTCACAGACATTTATAATGTGTAATTCCTACCAAATCAATAGGAAAATTGTTTGATATCCACTCCAAGGTAGAGTTCTTGAATCTATTTCATGGTTTCCCTACTGTGATTCATCATAGAAATGCTTCTAGATACCTAGAGCATTGATGGCCATCTCACTTGACACTATCACCCGAATTAAATAAGTTTTTTTCATTAAGTTACACTTATTTATAAATAACATATTTAATTATTCTAAAAATAATAAATCCTAATGTTATTCATCTATACCTTGACGGAAATCTACAACCCATCCTCAAATAACCTCACTTGAGTGATTTCATCGCTTACCATACCTACTACGAATTGAGGTAGGATTGTACAATTTTCTCTATTATCCATTAATGATGTATCATACATCTAATTATTTATATAATCATAGGCCATAACCACAACCACATTCATTGGAATGGTTTTATCAAATAACCTATCCTCAATGTCCATCCATGAATGTCCCTTGTGTTTTCCTACCAATAAAATTAAACCCCAGAATTTCAGTTCATGTCTTATCAGAATATATATAACCATATTCACCATCTAAATTGGGGTTTTCTAGATTTTTGTGAAGATAGTCTGGACCAACATTATCTCATTATCCACAGCTTGTGGTCATCCATAACCCTAAAAAAGACGTGTGTACTATGATTTTAAATCATGAATAATGTATCCCATTGAAATATTATCCCCATATGTTACCCTATTAATTCCATCTATAACTCGAACTAGGCTCACCCAAATATGATCTTACAAAAATGAAAAAAAATAAATTTTGGGATATCCTACTTATAATGAAGCCAATATCTATAAATCAAAACCATCTAAACCCTTCAGGGCCTAATCAACATCACTCATAAGTGACACTAAATCATAGCAATCCTGATGCACCATTAGAGCCCATCAAGATGGATTCTCATTGAATACCAATACTATGTTCAAACAAAAATAATATATATATATATATATATCATATATAGGTAATTCTATAATAATAAAACCTTCTCACCACCATTAAACTACCTTATCACACTATTTCAAAATAAATCCATCATCAAGGCCCCATACCAACCCATATCATGGTCAGGTATCAAGTATAACTATGCGTCACGACCCCCTTTCTACCCAAAACGTAGTTAAACATCAAATACAATCTAAAATCATTTCCACATTACATCCATTAATTTTCTATGGCATCACATTTCAAATATATGTATGAGGTAGTTGATTATAATTCCATCAAATATATTATATAGAAAACAATTGTTTATATTCATTATTGACAATTTAAATAGTTCACCCCATATCATCAACAATGACTACCGTTATCCGGGTTAGGACCATATATCACATGCATATGAAATCACATAGCACCACATAAAATTATCATTAGAACCACATGCCTAGGTTGGCGGAGTAGAATTATACAAAAAGTGGCTACGTAGGAAAACTCTATTTGAATTCAATTTTGACACATTACACTTCCAAACCCATCATAGAAAAATCCAGGTTCCCAATAAAAATAACATTAAAAACGTCATAAGATTTTATGGGGATATCATTATGTGTAATCAAATTTAAATAATATCTCCTTCTATCCTAGCCATTATTTAAAAATCATTATACCAGATAACCATAAATCCCATGTTCACCACTTGAGGTGGAAATAAATTCAATTTTATTATCACACTCCATTGCATCAATTTTCTTCCCCTCAAAACATTTTATTTCCCCCAGGAAGGGGAAACATGCACCCAAACATGAGCTCTGTTCAATATTATGGCATCATTGTATTCTACAGTCTTACATATCCTATATAATAAGTGAAAATAATGAAATGAAAAATATATGTAATACCATTTTATTTTTGTGAACTAGATTCAACATTAAATTGTGCTCTAGTTGGTTGACCACTGGGCCTTAGGTATGCATCCCCATATGAAAAAGGATACAGACTAGAAGTTAGGGTTTGAGAGGAGATTTTTTGGAGACTATTCATATTACTGGTGATAATAATAAAGATATACACACAGAAACTGGCAGAATAAGTAAATGAATTACTATGTTAGAATAATCAATTTTAATAGATGAACATTCATCCAAACAAGGTTAAATACAATTTTTAAATAAATTAACACATTAAAAGTAATATAAAGAAATATGAAAATAAGTTTATCCTTGGATGAACATGCATACATACATATATAACGCATGCCGAATTAAATGGAAAATCCAGCTGATCCATGAACCACCATGGTCTCTTTCCATCCATCCTATGGAATGTGTACAACATGACCACTATGGGATAGCTCCCATGCTCAGTCCCTTGCCAGATTATGGAGAAAAAATCCTATAGATATCCTGAGGGACTCATATAGCTGGTGATTATAAATCATAATAGGCCACCAACAATGTGTTTCTATCTTAAATACATAAAAAGTGTAGTGTATGCAAAAAATAAAAAAAAATAAAAAACAAGAACATTTAGAAAATTTACCAAAAACAATTGGTCTCAACATCAACAAGGAAGTTATCCCCTACATCTAACATTGCTAGTAACCCCTAGTTACATTCCCCAAGTTATATATATGTAATTCCAAACCACTCTGTATAAATATAACAAAAATGGGGAGGATATGTGGAATAAATCACAAGGAATCCCGTGAATATAAAATCTAGGTGAACCCTCATGTTCCACCTATTAATTCATCACCCTAAAACTCATTCCAAAAATATCATAATGAGAATCTATAATTCATCCCCACACAAGAATTTTTTGGTCCCTCAGACCTCTCGTCAAATGTTTCCATCAACTCGATGCTTAATGTCCTAAAGAACAGTTAAGTGTTTCCTACAAATAATAATCACAGTTGTCTCAGCATCTAATGTACGAAGTCATGGTTTCAACACCATCAACATATGGACCATCACTATCCATGTATATTTCTATTGAGAGAACCCTGTAATACATTTTATGGTCCATATAATCACTTAAGACTCAATTTCTACAAGGAATCCTCCCACAAGGATGGGTCACCACTACATAATCAATGTTTTATATGTATTCACATTAATTCAATGGCACATGGATAAAAAAATGTGATCATTAATTAAAAAACATCCAAAGACACATAATATGAACCCTCTTTCAACCATATAATGTTTTTCTAAAATATGATATTAATGACCTTATAAATTTCTAGGATCTACGCTATAGGCCTAACAACCTCATCAATTCAATCTAATGACAATTTCACCTCACCTGTTGATAAACATAACCCATATATTTTGATCCATGGCTAGAAAGGGAAAACTATTAAACCTTGTTTAGGTGATCTACATTAACTCAATACTTGGTCCAATCCCATAATGTTCTCATGGATCTATTTTATTAAATATTATTAATTCAATTTAATTAAATTCAAAATCCTAGTCTATACATCCCATTTTTTTCAAATTACAATAACTAGGATAATCATATGATACCATGGTCTACAGAATTATTATAGGAATCCCTCAACATCAAATAATTATTTAAAATACTATACTAAATTTATTATTGTTCTCACTTAGTCAATAATTTAATTTTATAGAGAACACATAAAAAACTCTCAAAAAATCAAAGAGAGAGCAGGGAATTACCTAAATCATACTAGTATGTTCTAGACCATCTGATATTAGACTCTAACTCAATCCAAATTGGAAGGAAACATTGTTTTGAAAAACTACATGACAATAAAGAGAAATATATCACATGTATTTAGCATTCCACGTCGAGATATAAATGAATAGATGTTTATATATAAATTATATTATTACTAATATAGTCTCAATAAGACCAATTGACCTTGTATTGGAGCTCATATGATAAAGATGTCTTATTATATTGGATGAAGGGAAATGAAGGAACTCCCCTTATGCAAGTTGTGCAACAAATAAGAAATGAGGAGGGATAACTAAAAAATGTGGAGTGGTATTTTAGTACCTCCTATCATTATAATGGGTTAAATGTATTGGAATCACAGTTTAGCTATTTGGGAACCAATCGTGCACCAAATGTCTTATACTCTATGCCTCAGCACCATATATGGTTGGTCATGGAGCATAATTATCAAAAACATGTGAAACCGATTCGAAATCCAAATGTTATCAATTAAAGCAGTATTTCATGGAAATAAGAACATCCTATATACAATGAAAACCCGATTCCAGTTTATCTGAATGGTCAAACAGTTTCTCCTACGATTCTGTAGAATTTTTGTAAAAGGTGATCCTCTATCCGCACTTTCCTGGAATATGTTTTTCTCACTTAGACACATCTAAAACTCATTAAATTACCCAAGTAAATTTTTGACCCTTAAAAACCATCTAAAAATAAGGTATTAAGTCAATATTTATTCCATTTTTTGGTTTTGTAGGTACAAATTAATTTTTAAGCAGTCTATAAACTCAAAATTTAATCCATATTAAGGATTTTTGACTCCCTCAAAAACCAATGACATTTCACAAAAACTACTAATAAAATTGGTAGTATTCATGTTGACAACATAACTATATCATGTGAATATTTTATTTATTTCTCATGTAATTACATATATATTTACTAGAGTTGGAAGTTGGTCCTTTTATTTGTTCAATCCTTGATGAAATACCTATATAAATGACTCACATAGAATCATCATTACAATTTTAGGGAGATGACGAAAAAACTAGAGGATTTATGTTGTAAGGGATTTATAAAACCTAGTGTTTGATATTATGAAGATCCTATTCATTTCAATAATTTTAAATATGGATATAGGATTCTATGAATTGATTATGGTTTAATCAAAACTATTATGATAAAGAAAAAGTACTCTCAACATCCTTTAGATGACTTATTTGACCATCTTCACATAGCTCCATATTATGGAAATAGTAAAATTCATTATATTTATAATAATATTTTAGTAATTATGAAAGATATATTGGATTAAAATTTTATACATGTTATGGTAATTATGATTTTATAGTAATTTTATTTGGATTTACTAGTCCACCCTGTATTTTTAGGGATCTTATCAACTGATTGTTTGTGAATATCAAAATTATTTTTCATGGTATTTATTAAGGATATAATGGGGATTTCCTAGAAAAATGAATATTATTGTAACCACTTAGGAATAAATGTTGATAATCAATGAACAAAATATTTATATGGTAAATTTAGCAAGTTTCAGGTATAGATTTGAGATGTTTTTCTCTTGGAAATATTTTATCCAAATATTGAATCACAATTGATCATCAAATAAAAATGGTAGTCCAAGAATCATCTATAGAAACAATAATAAATGGAGATTAATTTTTAATTAGTTTGGAAGGTTACTACTGATGATTTGTTGGAAAACGTTCCAGTTTAGCTAACTAGTTATGTAAGATTACTCATAAAGGGTTTTTGTTTATTTAGACAATGGAATGTGAATAATGCCTTGAAAAATTGAATTCAAGATTGGTTTATCGTCTGATATTGAATTTAAATTCATGAAACAATGGTTGTTTTATTTATAGAGATACATTAAATAAGTGACCTGGTTCTATACTTATTTACAATGATAATAATACTGCAGATTCATCAACTAATTTAAAAACCCATTAACAGAACTATCCAACTGATTATATAGAGTTAGTAGCTATAATATATTCTCTTATGATATATACACATAATCTATATGGCGGAAGATATGGGATATCTAAAGACCTAAATTGTTTTAAATACATCATTTCGTATAAATAACTCAACATGATGAACACATGATGGCTCGACCTACTCAAGGATTATGTTTTCACAACACTCTACCGTCAAATAAAGGTAAAAAAGGTAGTGGATGTATTTATTAAGAAAGATCATGGATTTTTGATCAAAATGAGGCTTTACAGTGATCTGGTGTTAATTGATCAATTAATGATGGATTTGAGATTTATTAAGGAAGGGGAAGCATGAAACCTTTTTAAAATTATTTCCATTACACCATTATAGGAAATGATATAAATTTCCAACTCTAATGATGAGAATATTCAAAATAAAATTAATTATATAGATGATATGAATGTTGAAAATATTAAATACAATTATGGACAGATACATTTTGGGAAGTGGATTTTTTTCATCTATACTCAAGATACAAATTGTGTTATTTTAGGATTCTCATAGTTAAAATTTTATTGAAACCATGTTTAGATCAAGATGTATAGTGATTTGATGGAAAGAATTTCATGGGATAATTTAATTGATGAAATCATTTCATATGTGTCAAATTGATGTGTTTCTCCAAAAGATATGGTAATGTGACAACAACCTAGAGGATTCATGAAACTATAGATATTCTAACATGAAAATTGTATGACATTACGATGGAATGATTCACTGGATTACCAAATATTCTAAGAAAGAATTACATAAAATGAGTTTTTATTGATCGACATAATGAATATTAAAATTTACTCATTATTAGTGGATATTAAATTGTGGATAACCTTGTAAGACTCAACATTAATAATGTTATAAGACTTCATGTTGCACCTATTTCAATTATGGCTAACCATGATCCAGGATTTACATATGAATTATATAAATTTCTTAAGAAGTCCCATGATAGTGAGCTTCATTTGAGCCTCACTTATCACCATCAGACTGATGGGTAGTCAGAATGGACAATTCAACATTTAGAATGCATGTTTTGGTCCTTATAAATTGACATTATAGGTATTTGAGATCATTATTTTCTTTAGTAGAATTCTATTATAACAATAGCATCTATTCTAGAAATTAAATGAATCCTTATGAAGACTTATATTGAAAAATATGTCAAACAACATATTGTTGGGATGAATTTGATGAAATGATCTTTATAGGCCCAGAACATGATAATGGAATAGTGAAATAAAGAATGAATATTAAACCCCATGACATATAATAAAATATAAGGCAAAAGAGCTATGACTATAACTAGATGAATTATTTGTATTTGCAGGTAGAGAATCACACTCTATTGAAGTTATATCCATGGATTTATTTTATATGATGTTATAAGTTATTAAATCTTATCCCAAAATACATAAATAATTTTCAAATCATGTAATGATTTAGAGTTCTATCTTACCATTTGACAATGCCACCTAACCATTTTAATGTACATCATTTCATTAATATATTTCTACTAAAAAAGTACATTCTATTCACGAGTCATGTAATAAGTTCTAAATTAATATAAATGGAACCTAATTTATCTTATAGTAATGATATTATACTTATTATAGACACTAGAGAACAATTTTTATGGAATTAGATGACTGCACTGGTAAAGGTGCTTTGCAAAAATCATAATATAGAAGAAGTTGTGTGGGAACCATTTGAAATTGTGATGAAGACCTTACAAAATATTATTATGAGGTTAAATTAAGGAAATTTTTAGGGTGTAATTTTTTTCTAGGATGTATGAATGTAACACCCAATGATTTTACAGATTGTCACTTTTTAAATAATTTACATCCCATCAATATCTTGTGTATTATGAAACATTGAGTTCAAACAGACCACTATCTATTGTTTGGATATTTTTTGACATATTTATTTAAATGGTTGTAATAAATAAGAATTAATATTATTTTATGAATAAATAGTTTACAAATTTATATAACAATTTTTTGGTTATCAATATAATAAGTGTAAAATAATAAATTAAAAATAAAATAAGAGCTTTTCTAAAAAAAATATATCTTGGCAGAAAATATATTTTCATCATTAAAATTTTAATTACACATTGTTATTGAATTATTTAAATGAAATTTATAAATTTTTTTTATAAATTTTTTTTATAAAATTCCTATAATATTTTTAATATGAATGGGATAAGAATAAATTCATGTTTATTCATAAACTTTTATTTTCTAAAATATGTTTTTATCAAGTTATTCCCAAATTTTATAAATTTATGTCATTACACATATAAGTATTTAATTTTATAAAATTAATTACACATTTATATTCAAGATGTTAAATTATTTTAAATTATTCCTATTTTATTTTATTTTAAAATTATTAGTAACCATGGTAAAAAATATCACCTCTGAAAACTATATATTGAGATACTTTAAGATACAATTTAGTGATAAAATCGAAATAAAATATTCTATTTCTAATAAAATAAATAGGATTTGAATTATTAAACTATAATATCTCTATTTTTCTAATTAATTGAAATGTTTCTGGTAAAATTACTTATATATTATCTACATTATGGATAGTTACAAAATTCTTTTCTACTTCTTTTAAAATATTTTATGTATCCACATAATGACAAAAAATCTATGAACAAATAAAAATATTCATATTCATATTAGTGAAAATATTTTTATTATAAATATATTTTTAAATTTTTATAAATTATTTAAATACCTTAAATTTTTTTCAATGAAAATACTTTATTTTTATAATTAATAGAAAAAATAAATATTTTATTTTAAAAATACAAATTTTGATATAATTTTTTGTGATTTAGTGTATGAAATGAATTTTTTTATCTATGTGACATGTTAAAGAGTTGACAAAAAATTATATTTTAATTATCTTGTTTTTTAAAATTTATTTAAAGTCAAATTAAACGAACAATATCAAAATTGACATTAATTGTAATTTTTCAACATAATATTCAATTAATTCATATTACTTTCATAATAATCATATCGTCTTACATGTAATGTAAATATAGTTTAAAAAATAATACATCCTCCATTTGTGGGTAATTATCTATTTATAATAACATTAATAACTCATTAAGACTCAAATAGAGGTTATCATGGATGGGGTCAAAAAATAACTAATGAAGGGGTTAATCAAAATGATATGGTTTAAAATGAAATTAAAGTATGTCTAAAATATATTTTATGATGGTATTAAAACCCGATCATAAATTTTATTCCAATACATTTCAATCTGGATATATTTTACTTTACCATTAATTTATTATAATTTATTCTATTGACAAATTCCAACTGTTCCCTTAAACTATATTATAATGTAGAACCTCCTTTCACACTTCTCCAGTGCACATTATGTTATCAATATTGACCAATACATTATGATTTCCTTTCTAAACTTACATATACATGTTCTATATGATGTGGTGTTCATATAATTCCACGATTATGTAACCAAAGAAATCATATAAACATGGCCTCCCAAATAATAGTTTATTGTTTTACTCAGACACATTCAATTCATTCCTTCTTCAACCTCTTATAAATTTCATTATGTTATTTTAAAATATTTAATTTAATACAATAAATAAACAATAATTGTTATTATTATTATAAAAAATCATTTCACCACCCTCTTTCCCATCAAATGATATGTGAGTGATTACTTGTGACAATATATACCTTATTTTCTCCCCGTAGTGATTCAATTCCTTTCTCATTAATAAATTTTTTTGATATAAATTATTATAGGATAGATATTTCTATATTTTATTTATTACCTAATTATAAATTTTAGTTAATATTATCATATCTAACATATTATCTTCCATACCATTCGTAAATGGGAATGTCAATCATTCATATATGCATACTACCACCTCTACAAAGTGTTGTGATTCATTTTTTATTTATATTTTACATAGATACTAATAAAGATATATTTTATGAATATATATGATGAAATAATTATTATATAAATGATAATTATAATTTACCATTATTTTCATTCATTATTGGAATAACAAAAATTGATGTTCTTGCATAATTACAGGAAACCATCACCATGAAACGTATAGTACGTTTTTTATAACCTACGCTAATAGATCACATTAAATATAAGAACACGGCACAAAAAATTACATAATCATGAGTTATTTCAATAATTTTACATTATTTAACATTAAGGATATTTTCATGTTTAGAGATTTTGAAAATTAGGCCAAAACACATACATAACAACAGAAATATTACAAAGTAAACACTTTTTCTCACTATACATTTTTTCACAAAACAAAAATATTTAAAAAGAATCATGGTCCCATTTTTTGTTTTAAAACCATAACATTCCCTTTATCCCATCCTTGACTCAATTCATCTTTATGTAATGTAAAAAACAATTGAAAACCTAGGATGATCATAAAAATATCTAAATGGTATAAAAATTAAGGGGAAACACTATCCTTACTAAAACATGTAAACCATGAATACATTATCATGATGTAATATTTTTTACCTTTAATATGTATTAAATACTCTTCAGTGAATATATGCTAATTTCGAAATATTCTATTTAATCAACAGATTACCGTAAAACCCAAATAAATCATATATGACATATAAATGTAACATGGGACATAATAATACATATATTGAATAACCATATAGTCGACTTCCACACATATCCGTAAATGGAATTTCCATAAAACCAACTTCTATACCCAATGAATTGATGGTTATAAAGTAAACACCATTCTGTGGTTTATCACAAACCTACCTAACATTGGTTTATCATGTAACCATCCATATTTTTTTATCACTTAACCATCCATCAAATGTCTCTGTAACATTATATAATCATAACACAGACAATATTTCCATAATAAACATTTTACTTATAATATTTGCAATCACATGAAATCATTCCATGATAATGAAATAGTAAATCAACTATAAAAACCATTTTCAATACCAAATCACCCAAATAGATAATATGGTATTTCTATTCCATTTAATAACATTATTTATTGTAGAGGAATCCAAATATCATATTACGATTTTGGCAACAGAGAATTTGTTGTCACTGTATATGTTAAAAAATATCCATTTTCCATTTAGTTATACACATTGTATAAAATATATTTCATTTTGAATTCAATTAAATGAAATTAACAATCAATTTGTTGACTATGCACATTATAATTATATGTGGCTTATAACATAAAAAATATTACTCAATAAAATGAGACTGAAACAATGTCCCTTAAAAATATCGTATCATTAGATTAAGGATAAATATTTAAAATAATTATGTTTGAAAAATATAAATACACAAAATATAATTGGATATGTATTTTAAAACAATAATATCTCATTAACACATATTCTTGATAAAATAAAAACGATGACATTTATATTTAACTCAATAAATGGAAATTGAGTTAATATTTTCCTTCCCTTGATTCTAAATGTCTCATATGTTCCTATTTATTCATAAATAATTATAATTGGTTAATTTAAACATTATTTAGATAATTTTTTAAGTTTATTATTTATTTTATATAATTTATTAAAAAGTTATAAAATTTATAGAATTTTTTACATTCATATCGAATGTTTTGTCGATATTTGGTAAATGAGACAAAAATGAACCTGTTTTGATGTAAATTGTCAACGTGGTAAACAATAAATCATATCAATAATAGTTTTCATGATATAAATATAATTTATATCCAATATATATTCATTTATAATAATCCATAATATTTGTATAAAAGAAATTAAAATCATTGTTCATTGAGTTGGTCGGACATACGTACACATGGACACTACTTTCATTTTGTTTTCATATTATAAAAAATAATAACTAAAGAAAATAAATGTATATAATAATACCAGTATTATATAAATTTTATATATTTCACATATGTTTAATAAAACAGACCTGTTTACATTCCATGTAATTTTGGAACAAGTCATATCACTATAAGGGGGAGGTAGTCCACATTCCTCAAAATAAATTATCATATTTAAACATCATGGAAATTGGAAATGTATGTTATAAAAAAATTACATGATAATATAGAAAATATAAATATAAAATTTTAAATATTTATAAATATTGCCCATTATAATGGCCACTATGATAGGTTTAATGGAAAATTTGAACAATCATTGTTTTGTGAGGCAATAGTTAACCGTACACTGAAATAGTATGTCTGTTACCTATTAAATGATGGTTTCTGTAATTTTATATATAAAATGTATAATAAAAAATCCTAGTATTTTTAGCATAATTTTTTTATGTAATCATATAATAAAGATATTTTAGGGAGTGTATATTGGAAATTAATCTAAAAAGCATGAGAGAAGTCGTTACTTATTAATCGGGTAACTTATATTGTTTCATACCAAAAGGATACCATGATAGGAATTATACCCAAATATAAGCTTCATAGATGAGGGGATTGATTTTATGAATATGATTTGTTAGGTAATAGATGATCCAATGCTTTTTTTAAGTGTGAGTTTTAGCGAATAGAGGTTTTGTTTTATATGAGAGGGAAGTGGTACCCTGTCAAAATTTTAATTTATTAATCTAATATAAATTAAATTTTAAATAAAAATTGATCAAACATGAGATATGTATAATATAATATGATTATATTTTGATATCCTCTAGTAAAATAATTTTTATACATTTATTTATTTTATTTTAAACCTTATCATTTCAATTTACCATAATTATCCACTTTTAATATTAATTGTTTTAATAAACATTTAAATGTTAACAGACAATTATTTTTCATATATGTGTAAAATTTACAATATTTGGACACTTAATGAACATATAGGACTTATAATAGTCTCTTTTTGATTTAAGAATATTCTTACGATTTTTAAATATTTTAATAAATTAATATTTTCATAAAACATCAACTTTTTCATTTTTTGAACTATTAATTTCAATGAATTTAAAAAAAATCTACACAAAGAGATAATATCTAAAAAAACTACCTACTATTCTTATAACATGTCATGTTCACATATTAAAATCTGGGATGGAATAAATTATTTAAAAAATTATTCATTTTAATATTTATATTATCATTTATTTCATTTCTTCATTTATAAAAAAATCACAACATCATCATTCTTTCAAAAATAAAATTAATTATATAATGTTGAAAATTTATAATTTAAATTATCATGATGTATCAAATCTATTTATAATTATAATTACTATTTATAGTTGAAGTTATCACTTAAATAATAATATACTCTATGTTTATTAGTTAGATGATATATGTTTGTAACATATTTTCCTTTACTTTAAATTAAATGTTATAAGTAACCTAATCAAACCGATGTATATTATAAAGGAAAAATTTTAGTTCCAGGGGTTTTAGTAGTCATATATATCTCATAAAATAGGATTTGTAAATGTTTTATGGTTTTTTTAAATAATTATTATATTGTTTACCCTTATTTTCCTTATTTACCCTTTAACCAAGGTAAATAGAATTAATTACTAAAGTTAATATTTATCATGTCCAAAAACAAAAGGGACCTATTTGAATTATTTGAACATTATAATTCATATATTGAATCCATTTTTCCATATTCAAAAAATAAATGTTACATTAATTTATTTTAAATAAATTCTCATTGTCGATATTAGAATATGAGTTATTTAAAAATAAAACGATCAAATTATTAACATGTGTTTATATAAAATTTCATTGTAAACATACATCCAATGGAAAAATTTTTATTAAATAATAAATATTTAATCTAATTACATAATAATAAAAAAATTAAAATTTAATCACAATTTTATAATAAATAGAAAAAATGTTGTTTTGATTTAAAATAAGAAGTTTTCACTATTCATTAAACATTTATTTTTTCTGAAAAAATAAAACATTCTACCAATGTAAATAATGATTTCCCCCTTAAAAATTAGAAGGCTATTTTTTCTAATAGAACATATAAAATTGTAAAAAACAATATTTAAAAATTGATCTCTATCAAATGGTGTAAAAATACATTTAACAAATATTTGAGTATTTTATGCAGAAAATTGGATTTATTATAATATTTATCCTCCATAATTAATTGGATGAAATGAATAAAAATTAGTAAACATGTGTAAAAAAATATAGTTAGTTATATTCAATTACACTAATACAACATCTAATAATTAACTACCATTTAAAATAATAATAATAATATCGTATTATTTTTTGGTATAACTCATCCATGTGTGCAACATATGCTTTCAGAGAAACCCATTGTTGTCTTTCAAGTACGTTATCCAACCGACCATACCAATTAAGGTAAAATAGTTATATAATTAAAAATATTAAAAAATAAGAAAATATGTTTTTCTATATTTCCATGATATGTTACATCATATCCCCCTTTTTGAAATTGCATCCTAAAAATTTTAAATTTGACTTAGTAACTTAATTGAAGTCCCACATCAGATAAATATCTATCAAGGAATCCTATTTAAAAGAATAAATGGAATTTAATAAGGTCACTAGAGTAAACACATACTTGGATTACACGTAGGAAATAATTTATATGGAGGAAAAACTAACTTTTATGTTCAGATTGAGAGTGATGTAAAAAAATTTCAGGACAATGTTAATAATCACAAATATATAAATTTATGAATGTATAAAAGGTCATTGATTTTAGCGTAGGAAAATTAATAAAAAATAGTGTTGTTTTAAGATAATTTTTTTAAATATAACGAATTCTTTTACTACTTATAATACTAACATAAGGAAATATACATACTTGAAAATTAGAGTTTCATCAATTAATCGAATTCCACCACAAATTCATCATTTTCACTAACTGGTGAGTATTTAGGATGTCATGGTCACACCTAATTCACTTGAATAATGTTCAACAGAATCTCATAACCATAAAATATGATCTATATATTTCTCCATTATTTTGACATTATTAAAAAAATGGTTAATCTAAGATCAGATAATTCACCCGAAAAAAATATTCCTTATTAAGGGGAAGTACTAAAATTAATCTCTAAATTTCAACAATAATACCAAGGTTCTACATAGAATAATAAATAAACAAATGATCACAAAATGACTAAAAAATAAAAACTAAAATTGAAACGCAAAATTCTGAAGGAATTGATCAAATAGATTACGTTGATGAGTAATAACATTTATCTCCATAAATCACTATTAATGTCTCACACCAAAAATATAATTCCCAAAATCACATATTCACCAATATATATTAATAATTTCTATTAATAAATGGAATTTCTATATATCCTCTATAAAATCATATATTGTTATAAAAATAAAATTCCACCATTACACCTCCTATAAAATACGATAGTATTATATATTCATTTTTCATATATGGTTCCCGAAATAGTGAATGTATTACAAAATAATAATTATCACTTAATCGGTGAAATCAATTACAAATACCTTTGATATGCTTTTGGTAAAATATATGTTCCTAAAAAATATGGTTCTTCCATAATCACATTTAACATTGCTTAAAAATCTTTACTAACCCAGGAATTAAAGTAGGCTAGAGGTTGGTGATGAATCCTTCTCACACATCAGTTGTGGGTTCAATTCTCACAAACATGTCCAACACAATGGGTTGTCACCCTTACTGTGAGTTTACCTTTTTTCAAAAACTATATAATTCATATAACATTCCAAAAATTTTATAATGTCATTAAAAATAACCATAACATGTTTTAATCCTAATGGTTGTCTTATGACTCTCATTTTCATCCCAACTCATAAAGAACTAATCTTCTCAATTCAAGATGTATTATATATATTGAGTTATATTTTTCACCTCTAAATTATTCAATAAAACTATTCCCAATAGAAAGAGCGTGATACCTTAATTATGGTTTCAACCTAGAGAAATATTCATTTTTAGCCTATATAGATAGTACATGATATTGTAGAATTACTTACAGATTCATCAAATTCACTTGATCTTATTGTTCAAATGTGCCTTTTACAGCATTGGTCATATGGGAGTTTGCATAAAAATATTTTTTTAAAAATAATCGTCTATGAAATATAATTTCAAAATATTAAATAAAAATTTATCTTATAAACCTTTTATGACTGAGTTTAAGCTAAATTAAGAAATAAATGGTGCTTTTAATATTCCATAAGTATGTGCTGAAAGACTATATTTTAAATGGAAAAAATAAATAGTTTGTGGAAGGGTCTCATTAATCAGCATATTTTTTAAATTCATTATCATGCATTAAGGTAAAATATAAAAAAAATTCATTTTTAATATTTTCCTTCTTTGAAAATATAAGAATATTCAAAAAAACAATATATGATTAAAAATGACTCATGGTTCATGATGGTATTGAGGTATTTTATAGGTGTTTTATATATCAAAAAAATGCTTTCAAATGAGTTGTATGTTAAAAAAAGGGTCTAAATCATCCGTACATAACATTGTAACAATTAATTAAATCAAGTCATTAAGAAGAGATAAGAATGTTTTTTGAGATCTTTATCCTTTAATTTGTAACTAAAGTTAAATGATCAGAAAAAAGTTGTAGAAATGTTATTTAACCAAAATCAAAGATGTATAATTTTACCATATTTTTAAACCAAACATCTAATACCTAATATTGTCTAAACTGACCTCTAATACGAACTATATGAACCATGTATTTAACATTTGATAATCTTTAGTTAAATTAATAATTTGAACTTATTTTCCATTGATGATATTTTCATGTTTAGAGCATCAGAGAATTATGACATGAATCACGCATAATGAAATAAATATTGAAATGTAAGAACTTCTAAACACTATCCATTTTGACATAAAAGAGATACATTTAAAAAGAGACATGGTCTTGTTTCATGTTTCAACATCATAATTTTTTTTTAATCACATCCTTGACTCTTCTCGTATTTAATTGCTGTGAAAATTATTTCCAAACATGGGATTACTATAAAAAATTCATCAAGTAAGAAAAAAAAATAAGAGAATATATTATCCTTCCAGAAACATGTAATACATGAATACTTTATTATAAATTATTACCTTTAACCATTACGATGTATTAACTACTCTTCACAGAAGATAATATCATTGCTTAATATTTTTATTATCAAACGATTACCATAATAGAAAAAAATACATATAACCAATAAAGTTAACATCGGAAAAATTCCAACGTAAATATAATAACCATATGGTTGAATTCCTCACATTCTTTCATCATTTAATATTATTTAAAAATGATGAAACCCCATATGAAATATGCCATGGGAAATACAAAAACAATTTAAGGTGGACTAAAATAGTGGAGGTCAAGATGGTCTCCCCAAATTATGTCCACCTCTTCCTATTCCATTAGAACAGATCTATATATATAATGAATATTGGTGCCTTGATCCACCATTTTCAAGAAATCTATATAGTCAGATACATTGTTACCTTTCACCATGTATGGGAATATAGTGTTTTTTTGTTACCATGTCTGCCTCTACATTTCTGGATTATATAATAAATTAACCAAGAAGGAGAAATATTTCCACTCATCCAGTAATGGATGATCTTTGAGTCAGTTTCAATCTGATACAGACATAAGTTCCTTTAATAACACAATGTTATCTCGTATACATTACATCGAATTCATCTTGTATGGAACTTCCCCTTATATAAAAATAAGTAAATGCAAGAATAACACTTCCATAAATTTACCACACATCACCTCCACATCAGATAATTCCACCAATAGATGAGCCATCAAAATTAAGCTTGAGACCCATGCATGGAATAATCCAACGAACCCAATTAACCTTTCTCATATGATCTGAGTGAATAATATCAAGATTGTATATCTGCATATTCCTAAAAAAATATTATAACTAGAAATCTTTGAATAACATACCAAATCAAGTATAAGGAATATTTTCTTGATAACAACCAATATTTTAGTACAATTAATGCATTCCAAATGTGATTTTTTGATTACTTTCCAAATGCACCAACATCCTGCACCGAAAATCAGAGATCTTGTAGTTTTTTCAGGAATTTCATAATTCATACAATAAAACCACTTTTCCAAAATAGAAGTTCAAACAAGAGAATGTCCAAAAAAAATTTAATCCACCAAAAAAACATCAAACATCCTTGGACCTATAACATTCAAAGAAAATATGGTTCAAATCTTATTCCATATTACGGATATAACAATGGCATTTGGAAACCAGGTTAGTACCCCTTATTTTCAAATATTCATCCATAGAGACAACATGGTTTCTAATTCTCCATACCAGAAAATTATATTTTGTTGGTTTGTTGTTACAACAAACCTTAAAATTACAGATGTCATGATGATTCTATATAATATAAATTCTTTTAAATTTTTTAAAATAAAACATACAATTTTTTAAAGTAGTGAACACACAACTATCCAACTCCTAATTCAAAACAATAAGATCAAAGGTTCTATTTTTATCCTTTTCCAAAACAGCATTAATAAAATTAGGATATCCACTGGCCTCCCAAAAAGAAATCAAAGGATCTGGACAACCTGGGATACCAATAGTCGACCCTATCCAATTATGATTTCAAAAATAATTCACCCCTTCCGATAATATGTCGTTTGTGTTTATGAATGTCATAGAAAAACTTCATATTAAATACTATAAAGGAGAAACAAATATATTTTCAACCATAGGGTTCTCACCTTGTAATGACATGACTTTACCCCAAAGCTTAAAACCCTCTATAACCTCCCATGCTAGTTTCTCCTGCATTCAGATCACCATAACCACAAGACATATAACATTAATACCACTTTCGTGAACCAGTCTAGACATCCTTATACATTAATACCAATGAAATATCACATAAAAATGATAATGACAAATGAAATCACCTAATAATTTAACAATAACTATACTAACCCACTTTTTAACATTGCAAGATGAATGAACAAGAATCGTAATGGCCATCACCAAATTGTTAATTAAGGAAATCCTTCATCCAAAAGACAGAAAAAGATTTTTCCAATCAAGAAAACCAGTCATGACTCTGTTAGCTATACCATATAACACACTTACACAAACAATACTAGGAAAAAAAGATGAACTCAAATAATCCAAGAGAAAAATACCTTTCTACTTGTTCAGCAACCAGGAAATGGAAAAAACTGTCCTAGAACCACATTTATTAGAAATATATAAGCATCTCTTTCCTATGTTGATAGATTTACCACTTCATAGATAGTATTCATCCAAATCATTCATAATGCTACAAATATATCATACTCTAGCATTGCTGAAAATTAATGTATAATCCACAAACATCAAAAGAGAGATTGGCAATTGATTCAATTTCTTCCAGTATGGAAAAATATAACATGTGGATACCTTATTGTTGATAAAACGGCCATGAACATATAGAATAAGAATAAATAGGGTCTGGGTAATAGGGTCTCCTTAACAAAGATTACTAATTTCCCTGAAAAATCCATGATATTATCCGATATATGAAACTAACATCCTAGAAAAACTAAAACAGAAATACCCAATATCAATAACCCACAAAGATAATCCCATACCTATGAGAACGTTAATGATAAACCCGCATTTAATCATATCATAATCATTATTAATATCCAGATTCAAATCCATATTTGAACAATGATATTTCATATTTATTTGATGAATAATTTCATTTTCCAAAGAATCTGCTCCCTGTATAGATCTTCCTCAATCAAAACAATGTTGTTCCAGTGAACTACACTGAGAAACCATAATTGAAAACTGCGAGTTGATGATACGATATAATATTTTATATGGGAAATTACACATACTCACTGGCCTATAATCCTGAATTGAGAATGTATTTTTTATCATTGGAAGCTTAACTAAAGTAGTAGCACCATCCTCCCTTGGAATATAACCACAACGAAAGATATCTCGAATGGAAAAAATTATATCAGCTTTAACAATCTCCCACAAACCTCAATAAAAAGTACCTAGAAAATCATCTAGACCTGGACCACTCTCTGGGTTAAGTCTTATCATAGTTTCATGAATGTATTCCTCAACAGGAATAACTTCTAGTAGATTAATATCAAATATAGACAACATATATGTAATTCCCTAAAAAATCAGCATTCCCACTAGGATAACCCATCACCATATTAGTATTATAATCCGCAAGGTGATTTTTAAAGAAAGGTAAATCCAACAAGCCATTCACATATCTATCACCGGAGAAGGTTCCATCTTCCAGAAGAATGTTTTGATTTAACACCATCCTCCTCTCTTTAATACGCACATGAAAATAAGTTGTATTTTTATCTCTATCAAAAAGCCATTTGAAATTATCTTTTTAAAAAATAAACCATTCATGTTTCAGAATAAGATCTTCCAACGCATTTTCTTATTTATAAGATCCTTATAGGACCTTTAATTCTTGTTATCTAATAGAGTTAATTAGAAATTTCAACCACCAGTTTTACATTAACCAATTCATGGTCGATAAAAAGAATATTGTTTTCCCATGAATGACTCATTTTCGTAAGCCACCTTAATTTATTATGAATGGATATCAATGAATGCCCTTGAACTGTTTCTTACCAGAAATCCTTATCAATATGATGTTAATCAAAAATATCATTATAATACTCATAGAAAAAAATTTGATCCTCACTTCTTTTACCAGAAGATAAAGACGCAAGAAAAAGAGAGTGATCAAAAATCATTTGAACCAGATGATCAACCCTCACATTAGAAAACTTGGAAACAACATGAACATTAGCCAAACACCTATCAGGACAACTCCAAGACAAATTATTTATTTTTTGGTTATTAGAACATGTGAATAAATGCCCATAATATCCCATATCAAGAATCCCTTTCACAGCCATGAACTGAACAAAAATTATTCTATCCATATGCAGAAGCACACCTCAACCCTTCTTCTCACCTTACTCCAAAATAATATTAATTTCACCACCTACAATCCCTGGAAGTTCCTCTAAATCAAATCTGTCGATGTTTTTACACAATATCTCCATCATTTGAAGCCCACGAATTCCGTAAACAAATATCATAAAAATCATATCTTCATCAGTGTTTACTTTCACTATAAATAATTGATCACCATCATTCACTGAAACAATAGACACCTTTGTTTCCCAGAAAATACATATATGATGGTTATTTGGTTCTGTAAGAAACCATGCATGAATTTTCAGAATACGGGAAATATCACTAATCTTATTCATGTTCGTCTTATGTTACCAAATAGCTAGAACACACACATTACCCTTTTTGATTTCCATGACTAAAAAATAAGACTTCACTCATGCAATAATTTCATGAGCATTCCATTTAATGAACGAAATCATTGAAATAAATTTTTCCTGGCTTTGGCCCCAAGCATCATGGTTTGACTAGAATGGATTTTTGAAACTCTTTAATATACCGAAGGTTCACCCTCTTACACACTATAGTATTAGAGGACATTAGAACTGAAAAATCTCGATCAAGAACCCTATTATTGTGGTTCAAGGATAAATGACTAACATGATATTTATTCTCTATAACATCCTCCCAGCAGACTCTTGATATCTTTTGGTATAATGAACTAATTCTGGATGAAACCCCAAACTAATTTTCATTAACCTCTAATAATTTTTTGTATAGATTCCCCTGAACAATTCTATTTACATATCACGCTCACCTGACTCTGTTATTGTCATGTTATCTAAATATATATCTCTAGCTTCTAACCAGATATACCACAATGGACTATATATGGGAAAGTATGTTCAACAAATAATTCCAAAAAACATCTTAAAAAATATGAATTTCAATAAAAACATAGTAGATATTTCTCTTGTATATACAATAGAGAATCAATAGGGAAACATATAAATAAATAACATTCCCAACAGAAAAGAAAAATCACCACCATCATAAATTACCCTAGATTTACAAATATTCATATCAGAATTAGACACTGATACCAAATACAATTACTAGTAGATGAAACAACATCTAAAATTTTTACCTATTCCAATTTATAAGTAGTGTCAAATTGAACACGTTTTCTCAAAACATCATCATAACTTTCATCCCGGATAACATTCTTATAAAAACGACCACCACCTTGTTTAGATTTCCTACAACCCTGCACCGAGCTTCCATGTAGGAAACAATGAGAATAGTACCTGGAAAAAACTAGATAAACAATATCTTGATTCCAAGAAAGAAACTCTTCCACCATATAGGATATCTTCTCCAAAATCAGTAATGAATGAATGAGCTCAACACACATACTTATATATGATACATTCAATACACCATGAATTTTAATCTAAACAATTAAAACCACCAATATATTTTATAATATATTTAAAAAAAGAAACATTTTCCTGGGGAAAAGGAAGTCCTAGAAGTGAAATCCACAACTCTGCCAAAGTGATTTATTTCCCCTTATGATCATCAATTGACAAGTGCGACAAACTAAATTTTTATCACCCCATGTTGTGAGATGACTTGCACCATGGGATTACAAAATCCTGTTAAGATACAAATCTCAAACAAAATAAGGAACTATGAATTGAAGAAACCATTACCAAAGCCGAATAATCCCATGATTCAACGAACATTTTAAAGGATGAAATCATATGTTTTGCTGATCCAAAATGAGTGAAAAATGTCTATATTAGATTTCTAACTGCCTCATCATATGCCTCGGTCGAAAACTCCAACGACCAACTAGAGGTATTTCTAAAAACTGACGAAGCAATCACCTGCATCTTTGTATTCAAACCGAACCCCTATAATGATCCACAAAACACGTTGTTGAAAGATAAAAATGAATACAAAAACCCTAAAGAAGAACCAGAATCCATAGTCGATGACAATGAAACCATGTCTTAGCGAGGAGCAAAAACACCAGCTGAGGATTGAGCTTCTAGAACATAGGGTGCATTCTCTATCATATATAGCCTCTTAAGCCACTCTGAGCGTGTTGACTTCTACACATATCAGAAAATGAAATATCCATACAACCGAAAACCATACAAAATATAGTATAGGTTATAAATTAAACACCAATCATTGGTATATATTGGAACAACCTGCTATTGTTTTATCATTCTACCTCCCATCAAATTTCCATGTACCATTATATTCATACCACATATAATATATCAATTATCAAAATTTAAATTATGAAATTAAAAATCCCATGAATTTATTTCAAGATACTGAAATAGTAAATCAACCATTAAAACCATTTTCAAAAACAAAATTCCAAAAAAATGTAATAAGGGATTTCATTTCCTTCTAAAAATATTAAATATTATATGGGAATCCAAATTTTAAAAACTGGTTACAACAATGGAGAAATTTTTTTCACCTCATATATTACAAAAATTCATTTTACCATCAATTGAAACAAATTATATAAAAGAGAATATGTTTTGAAAACTTTTTAATGAAACTTAAAGTAATATGGTTGATTATACACTATTTAAAAGAAGATGGTGTATAACCTCAATAGTATCCCTCAATGAAAAGACAATTGAGATGATTTCTATTACAATTATTGTATAATTAGATTACGTATAAATCAATGACTTAATTATGTTTGAAAAATATAAATACATGAAATATAATTGGATATTTTGTGTAAAAAATCATAGGTCATTCCAACAATTTCTTTTAAAAAAACCAATGACATGGATATTTAACTCAACGAATGGAAATTGATTTATGATTTCTCTTAGTGTGAGTCTGGCTTTTCTCATATGTTCCTTATTCTTCTGGAAAAATATACATACTATAATTTTAATTTTTAAAATAATATTTTTAATTTTTATTATTCCTTTTATATCACTTATTATCAAGTAATAAAAATTAAATTGTTATGTATGTATATTTCGAATTCTTTGTTGATATTTGGTACTAGTATTAAAAATGAACTTGTTTGGATGTAAATTGTCCGTGTGGTAAAAATTCCATCATCTCTAGAATAATATTCATGATTTAAATATAATATATATACACTATATATTTATTTAGAATAGTCTATAATAATTAGAGATAAGAAATGAAATGCCCCCGTTAATGGAAACGGTTGGCCATATCTACGCATGAACGCTACAATAATTTCTTTGTCATCTTAAAATAATAATAATAATAATTAAATTATATAAATTTATATTATAATAAATGTACTATATAAATTAAACAAATGTTCCATATATATAATGAAATAATACTTTTTAAGTTCCATGTATAGATGGAACAAGTCATATCGTTTTGAGGGGGTGTATCCCACACATTCTCAAACGAAAGTTTTGTATCTACACAACATGAAAAGCCTAAAGGTATGTTCTGTGTAAAAATTTGAAGATAATATAGTCAATATAAATATAATATATATTTTTTCAAAAAATATTTCCTATTATAATGGCCACCATAATACTTTGTAGAGGAAATTTGAACAGTATTTTTATTATGAGGCGATGGGTTGCCATAAACAATATCAATATATTTGATACCCATTTAATAAAGGTGTGAGAAATTGTATATTGAAACCAAATCAAGGAAAAATCCTTGAATATTTATGATACATGTGTTGTTATGTAATTGTATAATTAGATGACTTTAGTGAGTAGATATTGGAAGTGAAACTAAAAAGTAGGAGAGAAAGAATTACCTCTTAACAGGGTAACATTTTTTGGATTAAACCAAAAGGGTTCATTGGGAGGATTTCTGACATAAGTGAGTCTTCTATAATTAGGGGATGAATTCTAGGAAGTTTTTTTGGCTTCCATTTTCTAAACAAAAGGCTTATGGATGTTTGAGTATTAGAGAAGATAACATGAATTTTTATAAGAGAGGGATGGAGCACCCATGAAAATTCATAAATTATTAAATTAATATAAATTTATTAATTAATTAAAATGGCTCTGAACAGTGATGTGTCTAATTTAGGATGAGTATATTTAATTATAATTCAGTTACTATCATTTTTAGTATAAAGAATCTATTAATTTAATTATATGTGGTAAATATAACATAATTGAAAAATAAATGTACATTTATACCTTATCAATGTAACATTTTAATTTTAAAATATTTTTATTATTTTCAACTAATTTTATAAATTTATATTTTTTTGAAACATAAAGTTTTCAAATTTTTAAATAATTTATTTCTTTTAATTTAAATAAAAACTAAAATGATAAATAACATTAAAACGAACCATATAATAGTATTATAACATATCATATTCACCGCAAAAAATCACATATGACATTAATTATGTCATATAATATTGATTTTAATATGTATACTACAATTTATTAGATTCATGTATTAATAAATAAATCATTTCATGATGTTTATGATAGAATTAAATTAAATTATTTAATTTATAAAAAATATAAATAAAATACCATGATGTAGGAAATATGGTTATATTTAAATAGAATATTTATATTTAAATATATAACTTATATAAAAAATAATATGTTTTTATTATTATGAATATATATATTTATAACATATATTCAGTTTCATTAAATTAAAAGTTTTATGTTTTATAATGACCCCGAAGTGGCTTCCAAAATCCATATTTTCGGCCCAAGGGTTGTCTTGATTGTCCATACCTCATCCAATAAGATTAGAAAATGTGTTAGGGTGGTTTTATATTATTATAATATTATCTCTACACTTATTTACCTGATTTACCATATAAATGTGGTAAATAAAAATAACTAATAAAGTCACTACTCACCATGTCCAAAAAAAGATGACTTGTTAATATAATTTGGAACTTATTTTTCCAAATATGTAATGCATTATTTCAAATTCAAAACCTAAAAGTCGCATTAATTATTTTAAATATAATTTCTATTGTCCAAATGAGAAAATGAGTTTCTTGAAAGTAAAATTGTTCAATAGATTAACTTGTTTTTTATCAAATATCAATGTAAAATTATCTGCAATTTCCAAAATTGGATTAAATGATAAAACATAATAGAATTAAGCATTAAATATAATTAAAAATAGAATGTATATAAATAAAAAAATTATACTAAAGGGCAGTTTTGAATTAAAATTTTTTAATTTACACTATTAATTAAAAATTAATTTTATCAAAAAATATAAAAAATTAATCATAGAAAATTTTGATAAGCCACTTATAAAGAAAAAATTTATTTTTTCAAATAAAACATCTAATTTTTTTTGAAAACTATATATAAAAATGGTTCCCCATCATTTTTTTGTAAACGTCATTTAAAAAATATTAGATTATTTTATTCTTAAAATTGGATTTATTCTTATTTTATGCCTTCACAATTTATTCGATGGATGAAAAAACTTATAATAAAAATTCTGATAGTTAATATTTTTATTTTTTTTAATTCTCTTCAATACAGCAGCTAGGCGCTGACTTTCATTTAAAATAATCATGTAAATATTGTACTATTTTTCAATAAATCTCAATCCTGTGTGAAATATAATATTTCATAGAATCCCATTGTTGTGTGTCGGGTACTCATTCTGATAAAGATTCCTCATGAAAGTAAATCCTATATATAATTCATAAATATTCATAGATATTAAAATTTATTATTCTATAATTACATAGTGGTATAATTAAATACAAAAACAATGAATATATATATGGTATAATTAAAAACATTCAGAAGTTGATTGATCATTTTTTAAACTATAATGAAATAAACTACCAAACAGAAAACAAACATGAAAATGAAGCATTTATTAAAAGAAAAATGTGATTTTCCACAAAAACAATTTAACATATATTTGATAAAAGATTTTAATGATTTAATTAATGATAGTATAAATAATAGTATAGTTCTATAATCAATTTTTTGTTAATTAATATGTATTACACATGATTTTTGAACACGAACAGTGAAACTTTAACCCATGGAAAGGGTTTATTTTATTACCTCATCATTATTCAAGATTTATTATGATTAATTCTCTATTAAGGAATATTTTTATTCTACATCCTTGTTTAATATATATATATTGAAAAAAATACAATAATTCAATAATTTATTTATGTAATTTTTATCTATGTATGACATATTACTGTGATGTTTCAATAGAATTGTTTTACACTCAACAATGGTACTTTTTAAATTTTCTGAGAATAAATATTGAATGAAATTTTTTAACATATATGTATTGAGTGGCGTTTTTCCATCATCATGACACCTTAATTATTTGAGGATTCAATTAAATCATTATTAGGTTCTTCTAGAAAAATATTTCATATGTACATGGTTTAAAAAAAGTTATTTCAAAGTAAAAATGGTATTCTCATCAAATGATTTCCAATAAATTTCTTAATATATATTATTATAATTCAACATATTTAGTAAAAAAAATTCATTACTAATGTTATTCTATTATGTTTAAATCAAATACATATTATTGTAATGTATATGAATAATTTTAGTGGATTTTTACTATTTTTAATCCATTCAAAATATTACATTTGGATGATTATGAATATGTTCATTGGTTGGGGAAATTGTCGACATTTGGTTTCCTAGATTCCATATGTATTTTATTTTGATTATGTATCACCCCTTTAATATGAGGAATGTGTTTGTCTTAGTATGTTGTTAGAAGTTCCCCATATATCCCCTCGATGCATCATACATCACATTAGATAATCAATCTTGTGTATTTGATGAGGCCATATCCATTTATGTATGATTTCATGGAATAAGACCTTAATGTTATGTTTATGATATAATTATTTATAAATTTACCTCATTATGAGACTAATTATTGATTTAAATGTTATTATTTGATTATATTTGATATCCAAGATACATTTTTAGCTCATGTGATTATGTAATTATTTAGTTCCCATTTATTTTATTTAATATTTTTCATGAAATATTTAGCTTTTGTTATATGCATACACTTACTAAGAATTGGAGGTCACTATTTTTCATATATTAATGGTCACCTTAATTTTAGAATTATATTATGATTGATATGAAGGTGTAACACTAGAATATAGTGGTGTTCACAAAGATAATTCATTGTTGTAATTTATTCTATTAACTTTAATGTAATATTCATATGTGTATCTAGCTTTCCTAAACATCATATACTATTTAGTCCACTGGAATGTGTGAATTTGTTTCTGTTATGAATTTAATAATGTAACCATCAAACATTTTCTAATAAATTTGGAGTCTTGACAAATCATGAGTAGATAAAGAGTGTAAATTTAATGGAAAACATTTTTTCTCCTAATACAACCAAATAATAATTAAATTCGAGAGTTTATTGAGAGATTGGCTATGATATATCATCATCTAAATAATAGTAAAAAACAATCCTATGAATAATAAGATCATGTTGTCAATCTAATACCACTTTAGTAATTTTTGAATCATACTCCCATGCCACACACAGAACTTTGTAATTCTTTTATTTTATATTTTTCATGGATTTGTCTATTTTTTGGGGTATTGGTTGGGTCCAAATTTAAAAAATTTAATTTTTGTTAAAAAATTAATGTTTTGGATTTCGGGAAATTTGGCACACATGTAGAGCATGTTTTGCAAGATATGTGGCTTTTCCCAGGCCACCGTGTGACATGCCCATCATTGAAATATAAAAATTTGTTTTAAATGAAAAATAAAAAAACAGAAAACAGAAAATAATAAAAATTAAAATAGAATTAAAATTTTTGTTCATATAATAAAAGTAATGAAAATAATAAAATATTATCATTATTATTAATTTTTATGATCAATATTATTAAAATTATGTTATTATATTATAATTATTAAATATTATTATAATATTATTATTATTAACACTAAAGTAAGTATTATTATTATTATTTCTATAATAGTATTATTATTATAATTATTTGGTGTATATGTGGGTTATAGGCTAGTGTGAAGGCACCACACTATTATCAAAAACCATCTGGTCATCCCTTGTGCCTATACGACCACTACTAGAATGGAAAAAAGCAACCACAGGGTTTGTTCCTGGTCACATAATCCACGCACAAACTATGATGTTTCCCCGTATTAAAAATAATAAAATGAAATAAAATTAAATGATAGTTAAAAAAAATAAGGGAAAGTGAAAATAAAATTAAAAGTTTTATTATAATTATAATAGTGATGGTAATATTATTAGTGGAATAATATTATTGCTTATATTATTATTATTAAGAATAATATAATTAAAATTATTTTATCATTTTTATCATTTTAATTTTTATCATTATGCTATTTTAAATTATTATTATAATTATAATAATATTTATTATTATTAAAATTATCATTATTAATAGTATTACTAAAATTGTTATTAATATAATTAACATAAAAAATTTAACTGAATTTAGTTATTAATTTTAACACTATGTTGTTGTTGTAATTAAAATTATTATTATGGAATTTACTATATATTTTTTTGAGTTATTCCTTTTCTTTATCCTCCATCTCCCATACCTTCTCTCCCCCATGAATACCCTATCTCCCCCCTTATTGTTCTGAATGAACTACCCCTCACATCCATATTTACCCCTTATCTGACCCCCTTGTGCGCACCACCCATCCTCCGATGGACTCCCTGTCTGTAGTAGCCCCACCCTTCAGACATTGGCCCGACAAAAAATAACATATAGTCAGCTCAACATAGGTAATTTTCTATAGCACATGTGACAAGAAAATATAGGTATACTCATAAAGGATTCAAATATGTATGGTCTTATCCCTTATCTGCTACACGGTTCTTTTTGTATCATGCTCATTCTAGGGTATTTTCCTCCTAGAGCTGTCTGGTAGAAGCACGTAGAAAATGTCTACCAAAATTACCCAATAGAACTCTGGGGTCTTGAAAAGATACATAGTTTCCCATAGGAATATGTTTTCAGTTGGACATAGTGTTTTGAAAACCCATGGAGTTTCGGTAACAGAGAGAGTCTCAGAAACACATGGAGTGTCGATAACACACAATGTGTCAACAACAAATGGAGTATTGAAAAGTCTTGAATCCACCTTGTCACATAATCACCAAGTAAAAACCAAAAATAAACCATGGGAAAATACCTGAATCACACTCTTCAATTCAACTAAAGTAGAACAAAATGAATATAATTTTGATATATAGATTAGGGGACCTCTAAACTAAGGGCTCACTAGGGGGACTCCTCAACCTATAATAAACCTCATCGATGATAGGGGATAACATCCAATGTAAATATTTGACACATATTTCCCACAATCTCTATATAAGGTTCCACAATGAGAAGTGAGGACCGATATGGACTCTCAGTGCTACACTTGCTCCATCCAGCTGGGTTAATTGACGAATCCCAGTTGAGTCAAATCCCATCAGAATATGGGTAATTATTTATAATGGGAAGAATATACTTCATCAAATCCTCACTAGAAAAGACCAAGGGAACACTCTCAAAAAATGTTGTTCAAACAAAAAACCCACCAACCCATCTCAAAAGGATACCCATGTCATAAGGGCCCCATTATTGTAGATGGTTCGTCAATCAATTAATTTGTTTAAAATATCAGGTTGTTTTACAAAAAAATATCATACCAAGGTCCAGTTTGGGCATAATCCAAATTGTTACGCCCAACCTAACAAGACTCGGTCTAGCCAACCCAACATAGTCTTGCCAAACTAGCCCAGTCTGGTTTGGTCCCGCCCGAATCGGCCCAGCCCTTTAGTCCATTGTGGTGTATATGCTTCACATGATCTGGCCCAAATGTGTGCGGGCTGTCCTCCACACTACATGTGGTCCTCCCCGGATTCATGAAATGATGGTTGACCTGATGTTTCACACTGTGATTCTTGGTCTGCACTAAAACATCATGTCGTGGAATGTACCTGCTGTCGTGGGTCAAACTCCAATGCCTGCATTCACGCGGCAGCCGCTTCCACGACATTCACCACCTTCTTCATGCATCCACTACCAACATCAGACACTAGTACAGAAATGATTATGTCCCCTTAAAGAGGGAATTTTTCATTTCTGATACTCTGTTCTTCAATGTGAAGGCATGAATGTGATCATTAGGCCACGTTCATCAATGCCCGGGGCTTGGATCGACATCATGATCCATTCGGATAAATGTTCAGCAAAAAAACATTATCCCCGCAACTGCTTTGATCTATCCCTCTCCATCGTCATTGCACCTTCTTCATGCCATGAGGATCATGGATCTATAGCATTGGATCATCTCACCAATGATACATGGTATAATAATCAATTGATCGCAACATGTCATGTAATTTTCTAAACGAATAATTCCCAAGAAGAATAATGAAAAGAGGAATAGAATTATAGATCATCCAAGAGGACAAAAAATTTATCGATGTTTGTGTCAATTTTGGTTCATTTCAAATAGAATGACAATTAAAATCCTAAAAATAATCAGAAGATCATTCTCCAATCAAAACCTTTCAAAGGTGAATCTCATCTCACAACAACAATCGACCGGTGGGAAAATCTATTTGTTGATTGGTCCAAATTTGACATGGAATTCATGAATAGGGTAAATAAATCATATCACAAATTCCCTACCTTAATTTTTATTGATCACTGATGAAAATAGTCCTCATTAATTTTTATGGGAAAGATCATTCGAATACTATATTCGTTGTTGATTATCAATCCACAATCTCTTATTGTTCATCAAGTGAGATCTGTCTCCTTGAATTATGGTAATTCCTTTGATATAGTGATAAAATTTATTTCTAATAAGAACAGTTATTAAATGAAAATTATCATTGCATCAAATGACATATATTTATTAGAAAAATTTAATATAGTTTACATCCAAACAAATATCTTTCACAGTCGGCATGTGTCGTCCAATGTTAGTACTTTTATAAGGAAAAAACCCCTTATAACTCAATGGTGGTCTCAAATTTCTAATTTGTGTAGCTATTAATGATTTATTAGGATTTTAAAACTAAAATAATTTTATTTAATTATTTTATTTTATCTTACACTCTTTTTGGGGGTTTCCACTGAAAAACCACAACGACGTAATTAAATTCATGCCTAGGGTAAATCTATTGATCTGAGAACAATGGTGAACTCATATTTCTTTTATGGGAGGCGTTTTAAATTGTGTTTATCTTTATACAAAAAGATAAACATGCGTGCTATAAAAAATAACATTTTTTAGAGAATTATTCTAGGCACATGAGGCCTTAGAAATTCATGTCGTTTCTGCACATGATCATGAAACTTTCCCAAACGAATATGAAAAAATTCAGGAAAATATGTGTCATTACATTACCCCCATCATTGGTATTAACATCATCAAAATAGAATACAATGGGATGATCATACATTTGAGGGTACTAAACAAGAATATGAGCCTCCCCCTCCCATGTTATCTTCTAGAGATTTGTGTTCTACAATTGAACACACACTAGAGGTATCAACCTCCCAAAATAGATACCCTTCTATCTATCCATGACATATATCATCCTCTCAACAAAAGTATCCCCGATCATTGACGTGTAATAATTCTTCCTTGTATCTCCTTAGGTGAGGCATAGGAGAAGATATCATGTACCCAGTCAAAATGTGAGGTTAGATCCATGTGGTATTCCACCTCCACAACTCTGCACATTCTCAGGAATGGAAGGACTAAAATTGGAAATAACTTATCGTCCCAGGAAAATCTCTATATCTCGTGTTGAGGAGAGACCCTAAGGGACACATGGAATAACTCCTCTAACTCCAAATTCCTTCATCTCCTATCAACAGAATATTTATGACTGCTTGGTGCAATCCTCTTGCACTACTAGATATCTTGAATATTCTATATAGTGGAATGCATTAACACCAATCCGAAGAGTGATAACACTACTGGGTATGTCCATCAATGTGGTCATCTATAGGGTCACCCATACCAAGGATCAATTGGTTCGATATAGGTGGTGGAGGGGTAGATGCTTTTGTATGAAACTCCACCATAGGTAGAAAATCCTCCAAACTATTTCTAAAAAAACATGAATTCCCGGTAGAATGTTGTCCAGATCTAGAATGTCCCACTCAATCTAGTTGTCCAATTTTGATTGAAAAACAATTCTAAATACACAACGATGTACCAAAGGCATCATATAATTGCTTCAAAATGTGGATGTGAATAGATCACCACCATCTGAAATATTTCTTGATGGAACTACATAGAGTTTAACTTTATCATACACCTAGAGGTGTCTTAATCTCTACATTAAACTATTCTCTTAGATAGGTAGGTAGTTGGCCGAATTGGTTAGTTGGTCCTAGATCACATTGATGGAATCATGCCCAATGGACATACGTGGTAACCCCGCCATGAACTCCATTTTTATTCCATCCCATTTCCTCTATTTCACCTCAATGGTTTCAGTCATACCCATTGAAACCTGATGATTATCCTTCATTTTTTCAAAAAGTACCGAATAATGACACAAAATATACACCTTCCTTCTTCATGCCTGGCCACCAAAATAACATTATATGTCTTGGTACATCATTTCTACATCTGGATATACCTCTAATGGGGATTTATGATACTCCCTAGAACCTCCTCTCGCAATGGAACTGGTATCATCGTGTATCCTCTAAAAATAAAAAATTTCTCCCCACATTTTGAATTCCTATTTGGTTCATGACCTATGGATATTTGACCATGTAGTTCCTCGATGTCAGTATCCCTAAGTTTTTTATCATTGAACCATCAAAATGGTGGAGAGGTTATAGTCATTGATAAGAGATAAACTATTCCTTTCTTATCCACAAATGGATATTTACAATGAGTCCAACTACTCAGATGCCTCATTCAGAAACTGAATGCTAGATCTTCTAGAGAAATCCTATGCTATGAAATTCCCCTTACCCAGAGTAAAGATAATATTCAATTCATATTCCTATAGGAACTCTAGAAAATTTCTATTTCCAAATTCTAATCATTCTATGAAAATATTTACTTGAAAATATTTTGGTCAAAGTTGACGATAATCTGCATTCCCATTAGGTAGTGTCACCCCATCATCAGTGTGATTACTATTGCTACTAACTTAATATCATGGGTCTCATAGTTCTTATCATGTGGTTTCAACTGGCATGAACCATAAGAAATAATTTCTTGTATCTTCAGCCGACCAGAACCAATCTCGGTCCATGATTCATCACATAACATTATGTACTTGAAAACCTCCATTAGAAACATTTATAGGGGAGTTCACATCAAACTCTTCCTTAACATTCAATGAATCCATTTTAACTCCATTCATTATGGTTATATGTTTATATTCAACCAATACAACTTAGGTATTCCAATGGAGAATCATTGGGTCACATGATGCCCTTATTCTGCAATTCCTCCATATAAACCCTTAGACAATGAAGATTACTGGAAAAAATTTGATATGATAGTGTATATATTAGTATCATTCTGGTGTGTATATCAATTAATAATTCTATATCGTGGTTAGGAGGTAAACATGGAACATTTTTAGGGAATGTTCCCTTATACTCTTCCTCCATTACGCGAAACTGAGGAATCAAAACTTCTACTTCACCGAGAGTCATGTTATCCAACATAAGAGTAATAGGATGCACCCTCATATGAGAAAGATTATACAAATATGTAAGGATTTATATTTCACCAGTAAAAAGGAAAATATGATTATATTTTAATTGATTAACCACACCCTTTTCCTAAAACAATCAATCTGATGAGGAACTGCTTCTTCTAGAACCTACTGAGAATGAAATTGTATAGCATCGACACTTCTTCCAAAATATCAAATCAGAAACTATAAGCATTAAGAATCAGGTCACACTATCAACACCATTTTTTGATCATTGGGTCTCCCATATAAGCAGTATGTAAACATGAGGTTCATGTTAACAGTTTAACTGGAATCACAATGTGTTAAATAAGGAAATTTGAAGGAATGGAAAACCATAGCATAAGTTTCTATCTAATTAAACTAATGTAGAAAGGAAAGTATTGTACCTTAAACCATTCTTGAGTCATGGGTTCATAAGACTCAACCACCAACAATCATCTCCCAACATTTCATCTTGCTCCATGAGTCTTGTATGGACCACCTGGGGGTGGTGGTGGAAACATGTCAAAATTTTGGCCACCTCCTATAGCTTCCCCATCTCCTCTAACATGTCCAATACCTAATGGATATATCTATTCCTATCATTACATATTTCATGGTGGTTCTTTAACTGCCTCTTGGAAGGAAGCTTGAATAGTGGGACAATCTTGTGAGGAATTTCCTTTCTAATTAAAAGCATAGAAATACCTATTCATCAAGAAAATGGTATTCCTAGAGAAATTATGAAGAATCATATGGTTTTGTGACTTACATCTCGAACTTTCTATCATTAGGTCATTATGACCCTACATCCCAGATGATCAGAACATCGGAATCCTATGATACACATATAGATCATTTTTATCATTATACAGTGCCAAAGGATCTAACCATGAATTAGAATATCTAGCTAATTCTACATGAACCACTAGAGGTAGGTCTACATATTAATCAACATGAGAAAGCCCCAACTGGTGACCATCCTAAAAAATAACTCGTTGAATGGCTCCCCTGATCGATCCATAATAAAACATTGATTCAAACTCTGGATCCTGCTATGAAAACCTCAATTGATGGCATTGTGAATACATCCTATAAGAAAAAAGATGTAACATGGTAAAAAGTGTATACCCAGTGAGCTAAATAAATAATCACATGGACACACACAACCCATTCCAATATGATTCATGTACCATTATTTTTTCCATGCAACCTATTTTTTCTTGAAACTAATAATAAACAGGGTGACAAGAGGGTCAGTTTTGGGATAAGAAGGCCTTTATACCAACACCAGAGTCACTAGCCTAAAATCTGAACTCAAAACACAAACCTTAAATAACCTAACCAATCTCACAATCTTCCTTACCTTTTGTGGAATCAGCCTCCTTTGATACAACTTTGTCATGGACTATCCTAGAGGGGTATATTATATTACTACACAAATCCCACATCCAATAGCCCTAGGGTTTATAGGTTTAACTGAGTAGGCATATCCCACAAATGGGAACAATATTCCTTGTACCAGTATAGATACAAACATCTCCCATACAAAAATAAAGAAAATTAAAAACAATTAGTAAAAAAATTCATGCATACCGCTATATCCCATCCCAAAGCGTACGATATAAATGTTATGTGAAAAAAGTACAAGCGTTCCCGAATACACTCCCGCAAAGAGAAATATTTTCTAGTAAAAGGACCAAAAGATCATCTGTAGAAAACCTAACCTGAAGGCTAGGTACAAAGAAAACTATATGAAGTCACAAGAGAACACATCAACTATCTGATCACCTTCTATGAAGCACCTAGTCATGGTCCACCTTAGACTTCATCAAAATATCGATGGTCTTTACAAGACATAGCACGTGTAGGAAAACCCCTTTTGGGGGTTAGCAAAACAATACTCAATATGAAACCCCAAAACACAATGTAAAATGACATAGAGGAAATATCATGAGGAATATACCATGTAGAAATTACACAAAGGGGGAACACCAGTAAGAATATATAATCTGCTCAAAAGTGGTATTTTTCTATATCACATAAAAACATCTACGTATAATCTTAATGGATTTACAAAAACATGGTCTCATTTACTACTAGCTACATGGTTCTATCCGTAGAACACACATTTTAAGATATCTCAGTCCTCGAACAATTTGATAGAAGCATGTAGAACATGTATCCATAAAGTAACCAGGATAGCAATAGGAACATGAGTAGTATTTTAGTTTCCCTAATACCACAATTCTCGCTAAGGCATAGAGTTTCAATATTTCATGGAGTTTTGGTAGCACACATAGTGTTGTTAACGCATGTATTGTTTGTGAAACATGGTTCTTTTGTAATATAGAGAGGTTAGATATGTCAAGCTTCCCCTATGTCATATAGTGGATAAGTCACAACCAAAAATCAACCACTAAAATCTACCTGAAGCACACTCTCTAGTTCCAGTCATTGAGAATAGAATGAATTTGGTCTTGATACACATAGAGGGGGACGTCAATGCACAAGGCTCCCCAGGGGGACTTCCCTCCCTAATTGAAACATCATCCTTGATAGGGGATCAATTCCCATGTAAATATTTGTCACTCCTAGCTCCCAAACCCTGTCTAATGTAACATGAAGAGAAGTGAGGACTAACCAAGATTCTTGATGTGATACATGATCCATCCCGTTGAGTCAACTATCGATGAAGTTATTAGACAACTCACGTAAGAATACGGGTCATCCTCTATGATGGGAATGTGATCCCACATGGAACCCACCTATGAAAAGACCAAGGATACACTCTCAACCCATTTTGAATAAACTAAATACCCACCAATACATCTCAAAAGTACCTCATTGTCCATAGGGTGAAAACACCATAGATGGATCATCAACTAGTCACTCATGCTGAATGATACTATTGATTTACTAACAAGGTATCTCTCATGTTAAGTTTGGGTTTGATACGACCCGTCATACCAGACCCTACACTTTAATGTCTAGCCGACCCTACCCCATCTAGTCTGGTCCAATTCGCCTCTAGAGTGGCCAGAATCCACTAGGTTCGGACCACATGTATGCAGGCCAGCATCCTCCCTATACATGGACATCTAGGGCAGCCTGCCCCGCTGGTCAATGAGGTGATCCAAGACACGTATACTGGTTATCATTATGGTCTCCTATCACAGCCTGAGCCCACTCCCACAAGTCCAATGAGGTCCTCCATGTTCAGGTGTCCATTTTCATTGTTATAGCACCATTTTCCCCTTATGTGGGCCATCGGCACACCATTGGTTCTCCATTTTTAAAAACAAAGGAACATGTTCTATCCCAAAGTCATGACCTTCACATAGCAAGGCATGGATCAACATCATGATCCATTCTGAAAAAAATAACTCTAATAGTGATATCTCCCAAACCACTTTGATTTGACCATTTTATTCATCATTGCACCTATGTCATTCAATGTTAATCCTAGATCAGGGATATCAGAATTTTACACTAAGGATCAAGTTCAAAATGATCGATCAATCCTAACGTGTTTTGTCACTGGACAAATGACAAATGTTTGTGATGAACAATGAATGTGGGATGAAAATAATAAATCAAACCATTATAATGGACAATGATTAATGTTCCTATGGATTATGGTTTATTTCTTTTTAACGAAAATCACAATCCAAAAAATAATAACAAGATAATTTAACCATCAAAAATTTGAAAAGATAAATCTCATATCGCATCAATGACTGATTTTTGGGCAATTTAATTTGTGGATTGGTCTGATTTTATCATGAAATTTATGAATAGGGAAATAAAATCAAATAATAAATACCAAACATCAATTCAGTTCGATTCCTCATGATAAATTTTCATCACGTCATTGTTGTCACCAATGATAGATTAAATCTATTGTTCAGGGTTGATCATCAATCCACAGTCTACTGCCATTCATTGAAAAATATTTCTCTTCCTATCTCAGAGGAATTAAAAGGTTATTATGATATACCTTAATACTCATACAAACACATATTAGAAAAAACATGTCATTGCATAAAGAAAAAATTATTATTACTAAAATATGTTATTTTAGTTTATGTGAAAAAAATTTCTTTTCATAGCATGCCCTCACCGGACCATGTTAAGCATCATTTAAGGAAACATCACCCTTAAAACTTAATGGTGGACTTAAATATTAATTTTGAGCTACTATTTATGTGTTATTAGTATTTTAATTTAAAATATTTTAATTTAATTATTTTATTTACGGTTAATCACTTTATAGGTTCTTCTACTAAAGAAAAACTCTTAATAAATTTAATACATTCCTAGGGTAAAGAAACTTATCTGAACTCAATGAGGCCCTTATAATTATGATCATGGTATCCATTTAAAAATTATTTCTATTTTTTCAAAAAAAATGGGTGTGCATGAAATTAAAAACATATTAGCGAACTGTTCCAGAAACAGCGGGCCTTTAGAATCGCTCTTGGTCTTAGCACCATGTCATTGAATTATCCAGAAAAAATTAAAAAAATAAATTCAATAAAATGTTATTAATACGCATGCCCCTCCTAGTCATCAAACATAGCCTTAAAAATCCCTCCATTATTGGTGGCCCCCTCCTGACAGACAGACAGAGCCCTGGCCAGCTCTCCTCCGGTCATGACATCATTTCTTCCGTGTTCCCCCTTTGATATACCGCTCTCATTCAACAATTTTATTCATGGTTTCCCTTCATTTTGGTTATTGTATTAGTTCATTGAGTGTTTATCTTGGTTATATTATGGTTTAAGAACCAATATGGGGTGAATTTTGTTTTCTGTTTTCATAGCGCCATGGCTTTGAGGTTGGAATTCACACAATTTTTTTTAATTTTAGATTCAAAATATTCTTGTTGTTTACACCACTATTTATTCTATTTTATTTTTATATGGTAGTTATTTTAATTAGTTGACGTGAAAATAGTTTTTTTAGTCTTGTTTTGTTATAACTAGACTTGTTTTAGTTAAAATGTGCACACCAATAGTTTTAAAAAAATATTCTATTATGTTTTGAATGTCCTTTGTGAATCGTGAAACAAGTTTTATCCATTTAAATAAATTTATGGAAATTAATTATGTTTTATAACATTTTTTGTGTTAAATATGAATTTTCATGTTAAACGGTACATGTCTATTATGTAATTAATATACACATTGGATTTTATATGCTAAGTGTTATATTAAATAAATTGTTTGAATTTATAAAAATAGTTCCAGAGTGAAAAATAATATACTTGGGTCTTTGTATGGTTTTCAATGTTTTTTATATTTTTAAGAATAAATCTTAATCAATTTTTATGTTGTTTTGTCATGTGTCAATGGTGAATGGACCATTTCGAGTTTTTATTAAAATGGTTTAAATATTGAATGAGTAATTTGATTTTTTATAGATATTATGTAAATGAATTGATAATAAAATGGGGTGTTTAATCCCTTTAATTAAAATTAGATTTTTGGTTTATCTAAATTTGTGTTTTTTAAAGAATTTAAGGCCCCTTCGACATTTTGTGAAAATGGTAAAAAAAATTCAATTAAAACAGTGTGGATTGACACTCATGACTTCTTATGTTTAATGGGTCGTATTCCTTATTGTAGAATCCTTGTGACCCATTATTGGTGGTTATATGCATAAAGTACTTGTGTTCTATTAATTATGTTGCATGTGAGTCATTTCATTTGATAGCTCGGGGTGATTCATATTGTTTTCTATTCATTATTTATATATATGTTATTGGATTCTCAGCTAACATCGGTTGGATTTCCCCCTTTATACATGATACATGGGAACCAGAAATAAAGGGAGAATTTTCTGAGAATGGTTGTTGAACATATAGTTCACAGACTGACTAGTGTCCCATAGGAGGTGGATATGAATTTGGGTTTATTTGTTATTGGGATTTTCCCTTAGTTTGTCCTGAGATAGGGTGGCCAAGTGTATTGAGATTTTTTTATTTCATCATGTGTGGTGTACTATCGAAGATGGGTCTCATGTATTAGTGTCTTATAGATTATTCTTGATCTCTTTGGTTCACCTATGTCAATTTTTTTATACAATTTCAATGATGTTGAGATACATGTATGATTATTTATGTTTCCTTGTTGTGTGATGATTTTGGTACCTTCTTATCCAATGTTTATAATGGAATTTTATTTAATTTTAATATTTATATTTGAAAAATGTTTTCATGAAAAGGGTTTTATCATATTTTTTGTAGATTTAAAATATATAGATATCTTTTATCTTGAAAATTCCAATGTCTCACAAAGGTAAGGTCATTGTTTGGAAAATAAAAATGTATAATAGGTTGTAATTTGGTTTTTTGAAAAATGTATTGAAAATATTACATTCATTATTATAGTTCAATCATGAAATTAATGCTTCTTTAAATTGAGATGAATTTCATTGTGAATAGATTAATGAGCAATCCAACTAATCATTATACTCACACCTATAGTTCATTTCATTTTTTATACCGTTTTATGGTTTCAACATTTTTTCATTCACCTAAGGAAATAATTGATCATTCAGCTGGAGAGTGACCAATGATGTCACATGGAGTTAATGGTTGTTTACATTGGTTTGTATAGTAGTTTAGTTCATTTGTATTTTATGTTTTTGGTTTAAATGATATTTACATCAGTTTTATTGATATTTTGAACTGTATGTGCAAATATATGTTTTTTAGTTATTGTTTTATTATTAATGGGGGATGTCTATCCCTTTTCATAGGTTATTTATTTCATTGGTGCTTTTCACCCACCTTGGATGATCAAGATGGACTCTTGGGGCTTTCCATGTATTGGCTCGGGTGACCGTTTCATGGTTGGCCCACGATGGTTCAGGATAAAAAGGTATTAGAGGAGTCAGCTCTTATCATACCTTGTTTTTCAGATTTCCCTTTATTATTTAGGTATTTCATGGTAGATGAAGTTGGATTTTCTGGAATCTATGGGTATGCAAGGTAATAGAGTCGTGATGTCTTTCTCATTATTTTCCTCAGGTTTCCATGTTATGTCTTCCTAATTTGTTTCATTAGTCTTCATGGATTGTTTGGTGACTGGGATATGACAAGGATAGTTGTGAATTTAGTCCATGTTATCTCACAGGGCTTGGAAATCCATGAGTTACAATTTTCATATTCCTAAAATGATCTCTTACTTTGTTGTTTGTTTGGCTTATATCTACCAACCATATGGTTAATACAAAACCAATAATAGTTATCTTTTGAGTTATTTTGGATTTCCATTATCTAAACACATATATTGTTAAAAATTCATTAAATCAGATAATTTGGTTCATTATGGTTGGTTTCTTTTCAAGTGTCATTTTGTTTTCCAAAATGGGTTTTTATTATGATGGCAACTATATTATGAAAATATACTCTGGCGAATTTCTAAAAAGTTAATATGCTTTTTCTGTAAATTGATGTTTTATTTTTTCACCCTTTATATTCTTTTGGGTGCTTACATGCATGATGGTATATGGGAATGTGAATATATTTATTGTATAGAATGATGGATTGTTTCTTTGGGAGGCACGACATGATGCATGGCAGTGAGAAACTAAGGAATACCAATATAAATTTTTCAACACACAATGTTGGTTTTAAATTTTGGATGTTATGAGAAGGATATTTTTTATGCTATAATAACTTGTTTTTATGTATTAAAATCATTTCTCCTATGCGCTGTTTGATCTTGATAATATTTATTGTTGAGATAACAATGATTTGGTTCCTGAATTTTTCATTTCTAGTGGTTTTCCCCACGTAGCTTCTATGGGTGAATGTACTACAGTTGATCAACCTAAGGATATTATGCATGAGTTTCAGAAGATGTAACAACCTCTCCTTTGTAGTCAAGAATACCATCCCTTAGAGGACAAGTAGATTAGAAATATTAAAAGAGTCTTTATCCTCATGGATTTTTATTGAGTCGTTTATGGTTAAATTTAAAACATTCAGGCATGATGTATTACTATGGATTTGTTGGAAGTCGGTGTCTCGGAAAAATCCACCTGAAGACCTTACAAGGAAGATTCTAAGGCTTTTTTCATTCATCGGTATGTATCTAATAATTAAATGTATAATTGGATTGAGATGGTCTTTCTACATGAGGGTGATGGATAATTTCTGTAATTATTCCAATTATTTGAAGATGTAGTCCCTTATGATCTAGGCTAGGTTTCAAATGATTCAATGAAGGCTCGACATTTCAAGGTTGGGCTTCGATCTATCCTATAGTTAAATGTGTCAGAACACTAACTATTTTTGTTTTCTGATGTGGTGAGGAAATCATGTCATGTTGAAGATATAATATTAAGAGCACAAAATGTAGACAATCCTTCTTAAATCCCAATGAGCAATGGGGAATACTCTGGTAAAGAGATGATGATACTGTTGAATGTTGATAGGTGGGGTTGTAGAATCAGATGGCCTTTGGATCTCTCATCAAAAACATCAGAGTGAAAAACCCTTTTATGTTACTAGTGTATAATGTTGGGCCATAAAAATAGGTCATTCAGAAATGCTCTTAATCCAATCCAAGAATTTGGATGCTTGAGTCCCTTGGGGTGATTATGTCGGGGCGTTGCTTGAAAGAGTCGTAGGGGAAATAATTAGAAGTGATGTGATGTCAAAATGTTGTTTGGATTTTCTTTTTGTAAGTTTCCTTATAGTGTGAGGGAATTTTTTCATGGGGGGTTTAGTGATTTTTGGTTTAAATGTATGTGATTTTGTGAGTATTCTTGTGAATTCACATTTTTAATGAAATTGTGGGTTCATTTCTCAAAATTTGGTCTTTATGTTTTTACCTAATTGGGTGAGGCATTTGATATATATGGACTAACAGCTCATGTTTGTGAGGATGTAGATGCTTCATTCATTTGGGCTATAGGAGAAGGCCACATAGTTAATCTCGTGTGTAGTCAAGAACCCTGTTGGTTTATTGAGTCTGGATAAGTTTTTTCATGCACGATTAAAGGGAGGCGTTTCTAGTGGTTTTTAATATTTTCTTTATCCCACAATGTTCCCTTTTTTGAAAATATGATGATAGACTTATCTGGTATGACAAAACATTAATACGCATTATTTTATGTTAGTTACTGATCAATTTCCTTGTGTGGGTCACCCTTATGAATCATGTCTGGTCTTTGATTTTATTCGTCCATAGGTGAGGAGTACTATATTGTTTTTGGTTGTGTTGGAAGTGATTTAAACATAGGATCCCCTCCATACCCTCTCCTTGGGGTGGGGTTTTTGGTCCATGTGATATTTTTGTCCTAGTTCTTATCCCCACCACTCGGGAGTGGGTAGTTTAAATGTTCATGTTGATATCCTCTTAGCCATGGTTGATATTCTTTTGTAGTAAGGTAATAGTTTTGGGATGATTTTAAATTCTTGTTTGGTCATTTTTAGTTGGATATCGATGATGGGAAGACTCATCCTGGGTCTCATTGAGTTTTCTATTAAAATTTTTCCACATTCCAGTAAAATTCTAATGATGGGACTCTATTCAGTACTCCCCTATATTGGTGATGTATTTTGAAAAATGTATTTATATTCAGATTTTGGTCAGTGAAATGTCCTCTAATTGAGTGGTTGGATCATGTTATTGTGAAATCCTTGGTTTTTGAAAAATCAATAGGAAATATTTGAGGCTTTCCAGGGGTGAAAAACATTATGGTCTAGATAATTTTCACACCATGACCTTTAAAATTAATATATATTATTAATTTCATAGCATTGGATGGTTTTTTGTGTTCAGGTGGGGTCCCAGTTTATGTTTTGGAGTTTCTATAAGAAAATGAGTGCTTTGGGTTTTGAGACATTTAGCGCACGGGAAGAGAACGATTTGGAAACCATGAAGCCTTACCCATGCCACCGTACGACCTACCTGTCTTTGAAATAAATAAAAGAGAAATAAAATATGACTAAAATTAAAATATGAAAACATAAACATGAATTAAAATATTTCATTTTATCATATTATTAATGATAATATTAAAATAATAATATTTTTACTTTTATTATTATTATGATTAAAATTATTAAAATTATTTTATTATATTATCATTATTAAGAATTATATTATTATTATTATTATTAAAAATTAAATAAATATTATTACTATTTTTTCATTGTCGTATTACTATTATTATTATAATGAGGTTTTATTGTTGGTTCTAGGGTATTGTGCGATCACCACATGGTTAGAGGAAACAGTTTGGTAAGCTAGGGACTACTGTGGCCTTTTTTATAATGGACAGAGGCTATTGCACGGTTCGCGTACGATCACATGAGCAGTGTGCAAACTATGAAATTTCCTCATGTTAAAAATAATTAAATAAAATAAAATCAAATGAGAGTTAAAAACTAAAATAAACAATAGTCAAAATAGAATTTACAATTTTATTTTATTAATAATAGTGATGGTAATATTATTAAGGGAATATTATTATTTTTACTATTATTTTATTAATAATATTATTATTGAAACTTTATAATAGTTATTATATATTTCTATTTCATCATTATGATATTATTAATTATTATCCTTATTTGAATTATAATCATTATAATTAAAATTATTATTATAATTATTATTATTAAAATTTTAATTTATTCATTAATATAAATAAAAAATGAAGTGAATAATGTTATTAATTATAAAATTAAGTTATTATTATTATTATTATTATTAAAGAATTTAGTATTTTTGGAGGGGTGTCCACTATTTTTCTATCTCCTCCCTCTCTCCCCACATCTGTCCCCCACATTAAACCTTTATTCCCCCTCTTGTGTGGTGCGACCTCCCCCTCCCTCCCCTATGAAGTGCTCGACCATCCCCCTTTTGTGCGCACATCCCGTTCTACAATGTGACCCTCTCTGATGGCCTCCATGTGAGCATAAACCCATCCCAATGCACACAACATTGGCTTACCCTTCTCCAGTCATGGAAACCTCTTACTCATCACACACATCCCTGATAAGTCCTCCTCCTACCACGACACCCTCCTGCTCAATGCACACTGCCCGACCAGAACGCCTCCAGTAGAGGGCCCCTTTACAGTACATCCCCCCTAACATTCATTATACCCTTCTTCATCCAATATTTTATTATATTTCTTCCTTCATTTTTGTTTGGGTTTTTTACCATTGATGTTGTATCTTATTAGGTTTAGGGTATTATGTAAAGACCCGTAAAATTCAAGAGAAATTTTTTCTTAATTTGCTTTAGAATTTTACAAGAGCGCGGTTTCAGACGGCACCTGATTCCGAGGCCCGGAGTGCCCGGAATCAATTTCTGAAGTTTGGCTCGGGTACGTTCAGTGAACGAACGAGCGGGAATTCCTAACATTTGATCCGGTGCTCGAAATTGAAATCTGAGGGCACCGATGAACTCGCATAACCGATATTCGCTTAAAGAAACCTTTTCGAAAGTTGCGTTTGTTGCGGGTAGAAAGTTAGTTTTGGGGATTAAAAGATAAGTAAAATAAAATTGTGTGTGAATTTTATTTTATTCGTGGTGGTTAGACTCTCTCATGGGAAGTTGTTGGTGGGGCCCACAACCACCCAACTTCCCATGTGTGGTTATGAGGGAGGTGGGGCCCACACGAGCCCCCACCTTTTCAAATTCCCTAACCCCTCTAAACCCCCTCTTAATTATGTGACTCTCCCCTACATTAATTCTTGCCAACTTATCTCTTCATTTAATTTTTTGACAACTCTAGATTTTAATTAATGTAATGAATTCAACTTTTGAATTTTGAAAGGTTGGCAAAGTGAAAATAAAATAAGGTGTAGCTTATTTTATTTTGGGAGTTGCTGTGTTGGGTGGAGTTTTGAGAGAAGAAGAGTTCTACACTTTGAAGAACTTCATCTTCCTCCTTGAAGAACGTGAATAACACCGACACGCCGTTCTATCTTCTCTCCACGTCAAAGAAAGGGAGACACCGCTTCCTCCTCGGGTTTCCTTCGTCGACTTGAGAAGTTTCGCCAACGACGTATCACATCGGACGCATCCCTTCGTCAACGGATTTGACGAACGACGACCGCGACGCCCGACCTCCGCGACGTCGTCTTCCGCGAAACGTAGACAAATCTTCGAACCTTATACCAAGGTAGGGGTTGTTGATTTCTTTTTGGTTAAATTATTTTATTCTTGATCGTTCTTTTAACAAGTCTAATGTGTGGCTTGAATTATTTAAAGTTGCTTTATTATTTTAACGTGAGGGGGCCGGACCGCACGAACACGGCCGAACCCCCTCCATCGTTCTTGTTTATTCTTGCGGGTGAAAGCAAGTGGCGTGGTGCCGTCGCACCACACGGATAATCGTGCAAATATTTTTGCGCGGCGCCGTCGCACCACGCCGAGGAAGAATCTTCAAGAACGTGACACCGTCGCGCCGCGTTGAAATAAATCAAGGCACGGCGAAAGGGCGTGGTGCCGTCGCACCGCGCCGGACGACGAACACCGCGGCCGGTTCCGGGCCGCGGCGGGATGAGGAGACCGCGGCCGGTTCCGGGTCGTGGCGGAAAGAGAAGACCGGCGGCCGGGCCGCCGGCGTCGGAAGCCGAAGATGGGACCGGAATTTCCGGTCCCGTTGGAGAAAACCGGCCGGCCAGCGGGCCGGAAGGATGATGTTTAACCGGGGTAATTAATCCCCCTGCCAGCGTATAAAACCCCCCTCTTTAAGAGGGTGGCGGTTCCATGAAGGGGGGGGCAGCAGCCCCCCGGTTTATTTCTCCAAAACAGGCCCCCACGTGGGGGCCGTTTTGTTGCAAAGGCGCGGCACAAAGGCCGCGCCGCCTTCAATCAGCGGGGGCTTAGCCCCCGCGTGCCGCCACCTCGCGGCGGCAGGCCTCCGCGGCCCCCGCGGCCTCCGCGCCGCCGCGCCGCCCCAGGGGGGGGTCGGGCCGGGTCGGCCCGGACCCGGACCCCCCCGTTTCGAACCAGTTCTGGTCCTTTGGCCATATCATGAGCCTCGGACCTCCTAATGACGAACCGTCTACGGCAACGCGATCCTTGGATCGAGACGGTCGTTTCGGTATATCGCACTCAAGGTTTCGGTTTACTTTGAGTTCGGCCAGGTTGGTTCGTTCACGAAACCAACCGGGCCTTCGGAGCGGAAACGCTCATATCTTGAGCTACGGACGTCCGATTGACGTGTCGTCAGCTGTGTTGTGTCCCTCTTAGTGAGACGAATCTTTTGGCATACTCCGCCCGAGGTTTTGACGCAGGTGGAGTACAGTCGGGTTGGTTTTGCCTTAAAAACCAACCGGGCCCCGGAAACGAAAATGCCAATAACTCTCAGACCGTGCGTCCGATCGACGCGCCGTCTGTTGCGTTGAGTTCCGGTGGACGATACAGAACTTTTGGATACATCAACTCTGGTCTTCGTGACAGTTGATGTATCAGCCTCTCGGCTCGTGGAGCGGACCCTCCGAACGAGCTTGCTATGTGCGGGAACCCTAGTGCTGGCTGCGACTGTTCTACTGCTACGACTACTACTGCTACTGTGACTGCGACGACGACAGTACAGAGATCCTATGTGGATTCGACGACGAAGACTTCAGCACTCAGCGATCCTACGTGGATCAGTGCTACAGGTCCTGTGTGCGCCCGATCCTATGTGGGTCCTTGCGCTCAGCGGTTCTGTGTGAGCCAGCGCCTACAGGTCCTGTGTGGGCCCGATCCTGTGTGGGTCATAGCGGGGGTTAGTTACCTATCGATCCTTCGTGGGTCCGACGACTTAGATGGATCAGTGATCATCTTTATCGTCCTTGAAGAAGTATACCTGTGTGAGCTGAATCCTATTGCTTTCCTGTGTGGAATACGTTTACTTTCCTGTGTGGACTGAGTTGTACTTGGGCTCGGAGGTTAGAGCTTATTTGAATTGATGACTTAGGTATATGTATGGGCATATACCTAAGCAGAGTCGGTTATTACTTCGTGATTGTTACTTTTTTTCGTGGTTTATCCATTGTGGATTTGAGAGACCTTCAGGGGTCTCGGGGTCCCTACTGAGTAGCTTATACTCACCCTTGCACGGGCTTTTCCCGCACTACGTTGTGTTGGTTGCAGACGACGAACAGCGTTGACCTTAGCTGAGGCTTGCAGAGCGGGACGGTACCCGGAGGTGGACCACTGGGCGGGATGTGCACGGAGCGGACGACGGGACCCGTGGAGCAGAGGAGCTATCTGTACCCACCCTTCAGGTGGGATTTCCAGTGGACAGCTCGGTGTAACGGCTTTTACTTTTCAGTTGTTGTTTTCCCTTTCGAGTTGTACTTTACTTTTAGTTTGGGTTTGTATTCTGGCCCATTTACTTTTCCGCACTTTCAGTTGTACTCTGCTTTGTTTAGTGTTTACTTTCCGCTTTCTTACTCTGTGGTGTTTGTTACTTTTCAAAGGCAATGCCTTCCCTTTTTACCGTGATTTACGTCTTGGTGCTAGTCGCCAGCCCCTGGCCTATGGAAGGCGGGCTTGGGGTAGTCACGGCACGGACCCCGAGGGCGGGTCGTGACAAATTGGTATCAGAGGAGTTCAGTTCTACCGCGAACTCTGATCTTTTCTATGTGAAGCAATAATGTTTAGCGTATTGAGTGTGGTTATCAGTCCAGGGAGTCCAGTGTTGGTGCGGCGGACGACGTATCCTTACACCAGGACCCTGACTTCTGATTTCCGACTTAATGCACGAAAACATTGTTTGCGTGTGTGTTTCAAAGTTTTCTTTGTGATTACTTATATCAGCTCACCAGGTATACTGTTCTAACCGTGGCGCACCTGTTTCCTTTTCAGGATGGCCCCACGACGACAGCCTGCTAGGGTTCCGAGAGTCGAGCGAGACGACAGCCCACCGAGCGACGATGCCTCGGTGCAGGGCCCTTTTCCAGTACTGGCACCGGCGGTAGCTTTACCCGCCGATCCCCCGATGCTTCCAGCAGCAGCCGCTGACGATGCACGTCGCCTCAGCGCACTGCATGAGTTTCAGCGCCAGCGACCGCCCAGGTTTCGTGGGGAGATGGATCCTCAGGCAGCAGAGGACTGGCTGGAGGCAGTGGTTCGAGTGTTTAGGCTAGTGAGGACACCAGCAGACCTCATGGTGATCCTCGCTGCGAGCCTACTACACACAGCAGTGGGACGATGGTGGAGCCTGATGCTCCAGCTGCACGATGAGCCATCTCTACTTTGGACGGACTTTGAGAGCCTCTTCCGCTCGGAGTTCGTCCCAGCCACCCTTCGTGCGGTGCGTATCCAGGAGCTTCTTCAGCTGCGGCAGGGCAGCATGACGGTCGCTCAGTACTCGGTGAGATTTACCGATCTCTCGTGCTACTCGACCGACATGGTACGGGACCCATTCTTCCGGGCCCGGACCTTTGAGCAGGGTTTGAGACACGAGATCAGGGCATCGCTGATCTCCCTCAGCATACCGACTCAGACAGGAGTACTGGAGCGGGCCCTTCTGATCGAGAGCTTCCTTGCTGAGTCTACACCAGCACAGAGACCCACCGCGGGGCGGCACGTGGCAGAGTCTTCTGCAGCAGGCAGTCGACGGATGACTCAGGGGTCCAGACAGCCCATACCATCAGGCAGACGATCTCAGGGCACTGGCTCAGCAGTGCGGGGCACACAGCACGGAGCCAGTCTTACGAGAGGCAGACAGTGCTACTCGTGCGGCGGGCAGGGCCACATGGCTCGCGACTGCCTGACCCGCCGTGCCGAGGAGTAGCAGTCAGTTGATGGACCACCGAGGCAGAGGGAGAGGGTCGACCGTGGCGGTCCGCAGGGAGGAGGCGGACGAGGCAGAGGAGCTGGACGAGCAGCCGGTGGAGGGCGACGCTTTGAGGCTCTGCCACCACCACCACCAGGAGGTCCACCCCGACCACAGGGAGCTGGCGGGCAGCGACAGGCACAGCTCCAGGCAGCAGAGGCCTACGACCACGGCGCACCCGAGATGATTCGAGGTACTATCTGTGTCTATTCCACCCTTGCTGCAGTTCTTATAGACACAGGAGCGAGTCACTCTTTCATAGCCGCTGCCCTTGTTCGGAGCTCGGAGATTCCGACAGAGTCGTTGGCTCGATCCTTACGTCTAGAGACTCCTACGGGAGCAGACTCGACGATTACGCACTGGTTCCGGCAGTGTGAGCTTACTCTAGGAGGCGAGAGCTTCGGCTGGGATCTTCTTGTAGCAGCGTCGAGGCCTTACGACGTCATCTTGGGCATGGATTGGCTATCTACGGTCCATGCACAGATTGACTGTTTTAGGCGCAAGGTGCGATGTGTACGCACCGACGGGAGCAGGTTCACCTTCACCGGCGAGAAGGGAGCCTTAGCAGCACAGGATGGACTTCCGCGGAGGAGAGGACAACCCATCACTCAACAGTTGGCTAGCCTCATCCTTGGAGCAGTTGACCTGCGGAGTCCTGGTTTTCCTACAGTGGTGGATCAGTTTGCGGACGTTTTTCCCGACGACGTTCCAGGGCTACCTCCTCGCAGAGAGGTAGACTTTTATATTGACTTGTACCCCGGGACAGCCCCGATATCCACTCCAGCATATCGGATGGCCCCCGCCGAGCTTCGAGAGCTATGGGTATAGTTGGAGGACTTGCAGGACAAGGGGTTCATCCGACCCAGTGTTTCACCCTGGGCTTCCCCGATATTGTTCACCAAGAAGGCGGACGGGAGCTTGCGACATTGTGTTGACTATCGTCGCCTGAACCAGGTGACAGTGAGGAACAAGTATCCGCTACCGAGGATTGATGACCTCTTTGATCAGCTCAAGGGAGCACGGTGGTTCTCGAAGATAGACCTCAGGTCGGGCTATCATCATCTTAGAGTCAGAGACGAGGATGTGCAGAAGACAGCCTTCAGATGTCGATATGGCCACTATGAGTTCTTGGTTATGCCTTTCGGTGTAACCAATGCCCCAGCAGTGTTCATGGCTCTCATGAACAGGAACTTTCAGCCATACCTCGATCGGTTTGTCGTAGTCTTCATCGACGACATTCTGATTTACTCTACGACAGAGGAGGAGCACGCCTATCACTTGCGAGTTGTACTTGACACACTCCGAGAGCACCATCTTTATGGTAAGCTCTCGAAGTGCCAGTTCTGGATACGTGAGGTCCACTTTTTGGGACACGTTATCTCTGAGGCGGGAGTTGCAGTGGATCCCGCGAAGATTAAGGCTGTGTTAGCATGGGAGCCACCCAGGAGCGTGACTGAGGTTCGGAGTTTCTTGGGACTAGCTGGATATTATCGGAGATTCGTGCCAGACTTCTCTAGAGTTGCGGCATCACTCACAGCTTTGACGAAGAAGGGGAAACCCTTCGTATGGACAGACAGATGTCAGCAGAGCTTCCAGGAGCTGAGACAGAGATTGACATGCGCACCTATCTTGAGGTTGCCTGAGGAGGGAGTAGGGTACGTAGTCTACTGCGATGCATCAGGGACCGGACTCGGATGTGTTCTGATGCAGGAGCGGGTCGTGATCGCCTATGGATCACGTCAGTTGAGGCCGCATGAGCAGAACTACGCTACCCATGACCTGGAGTTAGCAGCAGCGGTCTTCGCTCTGAAGACATGGCGACACTATCTGATGGGCGAGCGCTTTACAGTCTTTTCCGATCATCAGAGTCTCAGGTATATCTTCTCGCAGAAGGACCTGAACCTGAGACAGCGGCGATGGCTCGAGTTCCTCCAGGACTATGACTTTGAGATAGTCTATACTCCTGGGAAGGGGAACGTAGTAGCCGATGCCCTCAGCAGGAGGACGGGCATTCAGCTACTTGAGGAGGCGACGGAGCAGCTAGCCTCTTTGCAGATATCCTTCGTGGATAGAGATGGAGCAGCCTTCCTCCAGTCTCTCACAGTCACCCCTCCACTACTGCAGCGAGTCAGGGAGGCACAGCGTGGGGACGCTGACTGTGAGACACGGCGTGCACAGATATCCTCAGGACAGGCACCTGATGGTTTCTCCCTTGGAGCAGAGCACGACATCCTTTTCAGAGGACGTACCATGGTACCAGTTGCTTTGCGAGAGGAAGTGCTGAGGGAGTTTCACACTTCTCCTTTGGCGGTACATCCTGGAGTGGCAAAGATGTACCAGGACCTCAGACGACAGCACTGGTGGCCGGGCATGAAGAAGGCTGTAGCAGAGTTCGTTTCTCGATGCCTCAACTGCCAGCAGGTGAAGGAAGAGCATCAGGTACCAGCAGGCTTGGTACAGCCCTTGGAGGTTCCGGAGTGGAAGGGGGACGGCATATCTATGGACTTCGTGACTGGACTTCCACGCACATCCAGAGGTCACGACTCCATCTGGGTGATTGTTGACCGACTCACCAAGTCGGCACACTTCTTACCCATCAGAGAGCAGGGCTCAGTAGAGAGCTTGGGACGTCTCTACGTTCAGGAGATTGTGCGGCTCCACGGCATACCATCTTCTATCGTCTCCGATCGAGATTCCCGCTTTACTTCCCGACTTTGGAAGGGGTTACAGGAAGCGTTCGGGACACAGCTACGTCTGAGCACAGCCTTTCACCCTCAGACGGATGGTCAGACGGAGAGGACCATTCAGACTCTCGAGGACATGCTCCGCACATGTGTCCTCAACTTTGGTCGTAGTTGGGAGGACCACCTACCCTTGGTGGAGTTCGCATACAACAACAGCTACCACTCCACCATCGGGATGGCACCGTACGAGGCGTTGTACGGCCGACCATGTAGATCTCCTTTGTGCTGGACAAACCCTGGGGAGTCAGCACTGGTGGGACCGGAGATGGTCCAGGCCACGACAGAGAAGGTCCAGGTCATCCAGGAGCGGATTAGGACAGCTCAGAGCCGGCAGAAGTCATATGCTGACAGGAGGCGGAGGCCACTGGAGTTCGAGGATGGCGACCACGTCTTCTTGCAGGTCTCACCTCGACGTGGTATTCGGAGATTTGGCCGAGGCGGCAAGTTATCTCCGCGCTTCATCGGACCCTTCCAGATTCTCAGCAGGATTGGTGAGGTGGCTTATCGCCTGGCTCTACCACCTCAGTTGCACCGGGTGCACGACGTCTTCCACGTATCCCAGTTGAGGAGATACGTGCACGACCCGCCGCACATCATTGATCATGGGGAGCTTGACGTTGACGATGGGGCAACTTTTGCGGAGGTCCCGGGGCAGATAGAGGATCGACAGGAGCGGGTCCTGCGTGGGCGATCGATTCCTCTTGTGCGCATCAGATGGCAGCACGGGAATCTCCAGGAGAGCACATGGGAGCGGGAGACTCAGATGCGTGCTCAGTACCCTCATTTGTTTCCCTAGTTTTTGATGTATCTTTACGGGGACGTAAAGTCCTGAGGTGGGAGTAATGTAAAGACCCGTAAAATTGAAGGGAAATTTTTTCTTAATTTGCTTTAGAATTTTACAAGAGCGCGGTTTCAGACGGCACCTGATTCTGAGGCCCGGAGTGCCCGAAATCAATTTCCGAAGTATGGCTCGGGCACGTTCAGTGAACGAACGAGCGGGAATTCCTAACTTTTGATCCGGTGCTCGGAATTGAAATCCGAGGGCACCGATGAACTCGTAGCACCGATATTCGCTTAAAGAGACCTTTTCGGAAGTTGCGTTTGTTGCGGGTTGAATGTTAGTTTTGGGGATTAAAAGATAAGTAAAATAAAATTGTGTGTGAATTTTATTTTATTCGTGGTGGTTAGACTCTCTCATGGGAAGTTGTTGGTGGGGCCCACAACCACCCAACTTCCCATGTGTGGTTATGAGGGAGGTGGGGCCCACACGAGCCCCCACCTTTTCAAATTCCCTAACCCCTCTAAACCCCCTCTTAATTATGTGACTCTCCCCTACATTAATTCTTGCCAACTTATCTCTTCATTTAATTTTTTGAGAACTCTAGATTTTAATTAATGTAATGAATTCAACTTTTGAATTTTGAAAGGTTGGCAAAGTGAAAATAAAATAAGGTGTAGCTTATTTTATTTTGGGAGTTGCTGTGTTGTGTGGAGTTTTGAGAGAAGAAGAGTTCTACACTTTGAAGAACGTCATCTTCCTCCTTGAAGAACGCTAAGAACACCGACACGCCGTTCTATCTTCTCTCCACGTCAAAGAAAGGGAGACACCGCTTCCTCCACGGTTTTCCATCGTCGACTTGAGAAGTTTCACCAACGACGTATCGCATCGGACGCATCCCTTCGTCAACGGATTTGACGAACGACGACCGCGACGCCCGACCTCCGCGACGTCGTCTTCCGCGGAACATAGACAAATCTTTGAACCTTATACCAAGGTAGGGGTTGTTGATTTCTTTTTGGTTAAATTATTTTATTCTTGATCGTGATTTTAACAAGTCTAACGTGTGGCTTGAATTATTTAATGTTGCGTTATTATTTTAACGTGAGGGGGCCGGACCGCATGAACACTGCCGAACCCCCTCCATCGTTCTTGTTTATTCTTGCGGGTGAAAGCAAGTGGCGTGGTGCCGTCGCACCACACGGATAATCGTGCAAATATTTTTGCGCGGCGCCGTCGCGCCACGCCGAGGAAGAATCTTCAAGAACGCGACGCCGTCGCGCCGCGTTGAAAGGAATCAAGGCACGGCGAAAGGGCGCGGTGCCGTCGCACCGCGCCGGACGACGAACACCGCGGCCGGTTCCGGGCCGCGGCGGGACGAGGAGACCGCGGCCAGTTCCGGGCCGCGGCGGAAAGAGAAGACCGGCGGCCGGGCCGCCGGCGTCGGAAGCCGAAGAGGGGACCGGAATTTCCGGTCCCGTTGGAGAAAACCGGCCGGCCAGCGGGCCGGCCGGATGACGTTTAACCGGGGGAATTAATCCCCCGGCCAGCGTATAAAACCCCCCTCTTTAAGAGGGGGGCGGTTCCATGAAGGGGGGGGGGGGGCAGCAGCCCCCCGGTTTATTTCTCCAAAACCGGCCCCCACGTGGGGGCCGTTTTGTTGCAAAGGCGCGGCACAAAGGTCGTGCCGCCTGCAATCAGCGGGGGCTTAGCCCCCGCGTGCCGCCACCTCGCGGCGACAGGCCGCCGCGGCCCCCGCGGCCTCCACGCCGCCGCGCCGCCGGACTGCCCCAGGGGGGGGGGGGGGTCGGGCCGGGTCGGCCCGGACCCGGACCCCCCCGTTTCGAACCAGTTCCGGTCCATTGGCCATATCTTGAGCCTCGGACCTCCGAATGACGAACCGTCTGCGGAAACGTGATCCTTGGATCGAGACGGTCGTTTCGGTATATCGCACTCAAGGTTTCGGATTACTTTGAGTTCGGCCGGGTTGGTTCATTCACGAAACCAACCGGGCCTTCGGAGCGGAAACGCTCATATCTTGAGCTACGGACGTCCGATTGACGTGCCGTCAGCTGTGTTGTGTCCCTCTTAGTGAGACGAATCTTTTGGCATACTCCACCCGAGGTTTGGATGCAGGTGGAGTACGGTCGGGTTGGTTTTGCCTTAAAAACCAACCGGGCCCCGGAGACGAAAATGCCAATAACTCTCAGACCGGGCGTCTGATCGACGCGCCGTCTGTTGCGTTGAGTTCCTGTTGACGATACGGAACTTTTGGATACATCAACTCTTGTCTTCGTGACAGTTGATGTATCAGCCTCTCGGCTCGTGGAGCGGACCCTCCGAACGAGCTTGCTATGTGCGGGAACCCTAGTGCTGGCTGCGACTGTTCTACTGCTACGACTACTACTGCTATTGTGACTGCGACGACGACAGTACAGAGATCCTGTGTGGATTCGACGACGACGACTTCAGCACTCAGCGATCCTACGTGGATCAGTGCTACAGGTCCTGTGTGGGCCCGATCCTGTGTGGGTCCTTGCACTCAGCGGTTCTGTGTGAGCCAGCGCCTACAGGTCCTGTGTGGGCCCGATCCTGTGTGGGTCATAGCGGGGGTTAGTTACCTATCGATCCTTCGTGGGTCCGACGACTTAGATGGATCAGTGATCATCTTTATCGTCCTTGAAGAAGTATACCTGTGTGAGCTGAATCCTATTGCTTTCCTGTGTGGAATACGTTTACTTTCCTGTGTGGACTGAGTTGTACTTGGGCTCGGAGGTTAGAGCGTATTTGAATTGATGACTTAGGTATATGTATGGGCATATACCTAAGAAGAGTCGGTTATTACTTCGTGATTGTTACTTTTCTTCGTGGTTTATCCTTTGTGGATTTGAGAGACCTTCAGGGGTCTCGGGGTCCCTACTGAGTAGCTTATACTCACCCCTGCACGGGCTTTGCCCGCACTACGTTGTGTTGGTTGCAGACGACGAACAACGTTGACCATAGCTGAGGCTTGTAGAGCGGGACGGTACCCGGAGGTGGACCACTGGGCGGGACGTGCACGGAGCGGACGGCGGGACCCGTGGAGCAGAGGAGCTATCTATACCCACCCTTCAGGTGGGATTTCCAGTGGACAGCTCGGTGTAACGGCTTTTACTTTTCAGTTGATGTTTTCCCTTTCGAGTTGTACTTTACTTTTAGTTTGGGTTTGTATTCTGGCCCATTTACTTTTCCGCACTTTCAGTTGTACTCTGCTTTGTTTAGTGTTTACTTTCTGCTTGCTTACTCTGTGGTGTTTGTTACTTTTCAAAGGCAATGCCTTCCCTTTTTACCGGGATTTACGCCTTGGTGCTAGTCGCCAGCCCCTGGCCTATGGAAGGCGGGCATGGGGTAGTCACGGCACGGACCCCGAGGGCGGGTCGTGACATATTAGAACCCATGTAGAGAGAACTGGGGTTTGCATTTTTATCACGCAGTGGCTTTCTGATAGGAATTCACACACACTATATTTAATTTTAGATTCATCTTTTTCTTATTCTTAACACCCCTATTAGTTCTTATGAATATCTATATGATCATTATTTTAATTATTTGTTTTGAAAATTGTGTTTTTAGTCTTGTTTTGTGTAATGAGATTTTTTTGGTTACAATGTTAACACCAAGTGTTTGCAATAATGTTCCATTAGTTTGTTCATGTTATTTATGATATTTGAAACATGGGTTATCATTTTATGTCATTGCATGACATTAATTTATTTATACCCTATTGAGTGTCAAATAAAATGTTTTTTGATAAATGGTTCCTGAATATTGTGTAATTATTTTTTCAGGTGGCTTTTATGCGGTTAGTGTGATATTTTTTTTTTAAAAACATATGGTGTTGCTTGTGAAACCAATTTTTGGGTTCATTATGTGGTTTAAAAAGTGTTTTATGTTGTTATAAAGAAATTTGTATTATTTTTAATGGTGATTAGGTTGTTTCCTCAATGAATGGATCGTTTGGAAATTTTATAAAAATGAATTGAATTATGAATGTGAAATTTGAATGTTTTAACAAGAAGATGTAAATTTTTTTGATTTATAAAATGTTTTGTTTATTCTACATTATAGAAATTTGTTTTTTTTGTAAATGTTTTCTTTTTAAAATTATTAATGACCTGTTTGGGAGCTGGTGAAAATATTGAAATTTTTCTTTCATGGAATCCTCTATGGAATGACTCTCATGTATTATTCTGTTTAAAAGGTGGGTTATTATTATTGTTGAATCCTTGTAACACATTGTTGGAGGTCCTAAACAAATAATACATATGTTCTATTTATTTTAGGACATATGAGTTGATTCATGGGATGGTTCTGGGTGATGCTTATTGTAGTTTATTCAATATACATTGTGATGACCCGACTCCAGAAAACCAAGACTGGTGCCTTCTGGACATGATGTGTGTTTTAAAATAAAAACATGCACTGATAAACACACATCACATCCCATACAGAGGATCAAGTTCAATTCAAGCTCTGTGAAACCGGAAACATCAAGGATATTTTATCTGATAAAATCTGTTACCTGAAAATTTTAAATCAAAATGATGGGTGAGGATAATAATGTCCAGTAAGGGGTTTTTAAATTAATTATGTAACATTTGAAGGCATTATTTAAACATCCCATAGAACATTATCTGAAGGAAAAATGTAACACATGTAACATAACATAAAAGTGCTCAATCAATATTTCCAAGGAATACATGAATCAATTGTGCCATTTTTTAATGGAGTAATATAGGTCGTCATGAAAAAATATGACATATGATTATTTAGGGAAAATTAACATTTAAGAGTAATACATAATAACATTTGTGAGCGAAAGAAACAAATTCAATTTCATAAGTTGGTTAATAAATTACTGAGTTTTAATCACAAATCATTCCCTAAACCATTACTTATGACATAAATATGAATATTATAAAAAACATAAGGACATGGGTAGTGAAGGAAGATTCATATCATTTTGAAAAGAACTTGTAACATAACTCGAATATGTGGCATCAACATTTAACTTAGACAATCATTTCCGTATCACCAAGGTGCATCCCAAAGGAGTCCTTAAAATTAAATTACCAAGGTTATTCACTAAGGTATCATTAAAAAGGTCACATCTAAGGATTAAGTCTTTACCTAACGCATTGGAGCGCTATTAGGGTGCACACGTAATTTGTCTTTATTATCATGTGAGGCACATAGATCATACTTTACTTCAAAGTGATTGTATATTCAAGATGTCCCATTCCACCTTTAATAATTCATTTTCATATTATCCATGGTGTCCCATACCACTTTGGGTAACATGATTCTTGGATCATTATTATGATGTGTCATATTCATGTGGGATGATCAATGATATGGACAAGGAAAACCCATTATACAATTGGTCTACAAACACATGACAAGATAGATAACATTACAAACATGGAATAATTAATCAAATGTAGACATGTTTTATCAAACAATATATGTACAAATGAAAATTAATAAACCACATAAATTGGTAGATGAAGAGGGGTTGTTACACGAAATGATAAAGTGATACTATTAAACAAATTATTCCTTCATGGAAATGATATACATAGATACTTGTCATTAAATATGCTGATAAACATAGAATTGGACATGTAGCAGGCTAAATCATAAACTTTATTAACATACAATAAACTTCGTAGCAAATTTATTAGGTGTTAAAATTCCAGGTGAGCATAACATGATTTACAAATACATTTATTATCTAATACATTTGGGTCAAGTCATAGTATATCCCACTAGATTGAAATGCGGTTAATAAAATTAAATTTCAGTAATCTCATGAAAATAAAAAATATCATAGACAAACCAGAAAATCCCATGAGTTTTAAATATTAACAACCATTAATTGAAATTAGGGTTTCATAAAGTATTCTCATAAAAATATATTTACATAAATATATGTACACTAAGAAAATATATGGGTTTCTGCACTAAATAATCAAGTCCTTTAAAATTTCTTCAGTTCTGAAAACCTCTAATTAAATTATGAATTATTTAGTTTAAAATCATAACCTTCTGGGGGTTTAATGTTCATGAAACTATAAATACATAAATATATATATATATATATATATAAACTTTTGTTTTAGACTATAACATAATTTTACCAAAACCAAAGGCCTAGTTTGCATCTAAAATATCATTAAAATATACTTATTCATCCCCTAAAACCATAACTGTCTTGTTTTTTAAATACATAAACATATATAAATATATATTTATATATAAAAGGTTAACATAAATAATATACATATTAAGTGTAGGTTCAAAAGTAACCTATATAAACATATATTACCAAGTATAACATACTAAATAATCATTGAAACCCTAAAAAATTGGTTTTGAGTTATAAATATATATATTTATATATATAATACTGTATATACACGATATATGTAAATATAATTATTACATTTTGTAAAAATGAATCGTTAAAAAATAATATTCTTACATATGTAACCCTTATTGTTACATGAGGGAAAACACTCTTGAAAATATTACAGACCGAAGGGTTCGTGTTATATATATATACATATATAAACTATATATATAGATTGTATAGTAATATAGGTTTCTCTAAATGAAAACAAAACATGGAAGCACCCTTAAATTTCTGGAGGAGGAAGCCAAGACTAGGGTATGCTTGCTGGATTTGCTGGGAGTTCTAGGGAGAGTAGGAGGAGGAGAATCCCGCGGGGTTTCTTGTTGCAGGGGGGTTTATGTAGAAGCTTCGGTGAAACCAAGTGACTAGACCCAAGAGGTAGGCATTTGTAGAGAAGATGATGATATAATACCCTAGGAGGTAGGGTGTGCGAGTGTCAAGGGGATCCGTGAAAAATGAGTTATTCATGGCATCATCGGGTGAACTAGTGTGCTGGAGCGGATCACATTGGGGAAGATGATGGGGAGGATGACGCAGAGAAGAAACAGACGACCCAGATTAGATCTAGGCGAGATCGGATGGCTGGAGGGAGAGCAAGAGATTAATTGAGCGGGTTTAAAGATATCAAAGTTCGAGATTTGATCCTAGATATATCAGACGGTCACGGAGGGACGCAGGATTTAAAAGGAACGACGTTCGGGACTAAAAACGAGGATTGATGAACGGCTTGTATTGCCTCACTGAAAAAAATTAATTAGATATAAAAAAATAAATAGAAAAACATGTAAAATAAGACATTATGGTATATTTAAAAAAATTACTATAAAACAAGGACTCTATAAATTGAATTTTTATACAATTTAATAAATACTTTTAACTTATAATTTTTAAATAAAAAAATATCCTTCTAGATTATGTGAAAAACCTTACTATTTGATATAACTCTTTTAAAATATATGTATTTAATAATAAAATTTTATAAATTTTGGGATCTTATAAATTTTAAAATCTAAAATCCAATTTATAACATAATCCACTAAATGATTCATAAAATTCTTTTTAAAATTCCAATAGTTTTCCTAATTCAGAATACATAGTTTTAAAGAACCAACAAGATATATTTTTAAATTATTATAGGTACCCTTTAAATATGACTTTAAAAACATTTAGAAGTTGTTAAAATACTATGTTTTCAACCATATAAGTATCCAGCAAGATTGTTTAAAATCAATTAGAATTATTGTCATGAATATTCTTTTTTTTTTAAATTATGAGACTCGAAGATATAATGAAAATCTTTTGAACCTATTAATATATTTGAAATACCATAAGATTATAAGAGCATTATAAAAACAATTTTTTTATAAAAAGATAATCTTTATCAATGTAATCCCAATGGTCAGATATATAATGATAATAATTACTTAAAGGACCATTATAAAAATAGGGGGTAGGGTGTTTCAAACTCATGGTAAACAAAGAAGATGGTCCTCCCAATCCCACTGATAGTCAGCACAATATTCATTATTATGTTCATGATGTTTTTTACTTTAGTTGACCTGAAGGATCTCCTTTAATTACTGGGCCTCACTATAGTGATTGGGGGTCTTCCAATGGCTCTAATAGGGTTCTTAATAGGTATTTTTGGTTAGTGTTTACTCTCTTATTTTTTTATTTTAGTGTAATGTAAACACAGTGGTGTTCTACATTTAATAAAGACCCTTATGTTTGTCCTTTAAATTTATGTTTGATTAAAAGCTTTTTAAGAAAATAAAAATCATAGTATCATAATTACAAGGTACCAAAAACATGGGTTGTTACATTATTTCCCCCTTCAGAAAATTGCATCCTCGCCATTTATTTCATACTAAATCACTACTTGGAAACTCCCAGTTGTTTCTACCATGTCCCTCATCATGGGTAATCGTCAGGTGAGCTCCTCGGAAGGCCTAAATTGATGCTCAACTCATCCAGTTCTCTGATACAGATACACATTGGGTAGAAGGGGTTGCTCTCATGTACTGGACACTCAGGCATCCATAGGTAGGCTTGAATGGTACATTGTTTTGAAATTTCCATGTTAACCAATGTACAAAGATCTCACCAAATTATGTCCCGCCCAAGAAAATCTTAGTTATAGACATTTTCATAAAGGCTAATGCTGAGGATTTGGTACATGTAGGTCACACAAACGTTTCCCTCTAATGCACACTCTTAAAATTTAACTCTGGACGTGTAGTTCTGACCTAGGGTGAAACACAGGAAGAGCCCTTCGTGGTATTTCCACCCCCACTCACGCTCAGCCAAATGTGATGAGCCTATGCAGTAGAAGATTGAATCTTTCCCCAGGTAAGTGTGGAGAATATCCAGACCATTTGTCACCTCAAACAATTGTTTGCACGTTCCTCACAGGTGTGTGAAGGGATGATACTATTCTTCACGGGTTTTGATTGCGATAATCACTAGTATCTCAGTAGTAAGAGATACTATGTGGGTTTTGCCTTCCATCTAAAAGTTTAAGATGAGTTTTTAATCACTTGAAATTCATTCAAAGGGATAAACAAAGCCAAGACAAGAAAGGGGAAAAGGCAAAATTTCTATAAACATCAGTTTATTACTAAACATCAGTGTTGGAGTTTTCCCTAATGACCTATTACACGAACTCCATACAGAGAAGAAAAACTCTCGATCTTCTCAAACCAAACACAGGCTGAGAATTTAGGGTTAAACTCATGGTGGAACCCATGACTTCCCCTGAGTATAGCATGACTGGTATGAATTTGGTACACGTCTGAATGGACTTTTGGTCTACAAGACAGTGGGGTGGTCTCATCTTCTAACATTCTAAAGTCCAACAACTGGCCCCAGAATTCGTAGTTCAAAATTTGACAAAGATAGGCCGCTCGGAGGTCATAGGAAGTCACAACATCATGAAAAGTCTTGAGGGACATAAAGCCAACATCTTCACCTACCGTGAATACCCGAAAAATTCCTTCATGGTAACTTCCCCAACGTACATAGGAGGGGAATTGGTTTATCATCATATGGATGTAATCCAATCCTAACCCCCTGTGTAGCCGAACCACCCGTGGTGAGTTTTACATGTCATTTATGTGTTTTCATGTCATGCGGATATGGGAATTGTTTAGAAACTTTTCTCAACTAGCTAAAGACACAATGGTCTCTAGGGCCTCAGTGGGGAGAGCCAAAATATTAGTGCCTTTTTGCATATAAAATTATGAAAACTCAATTTTAGTAATGTTGATGTATATTTTTCTTTATTTCAGTTCAGGTTTTACAGAGTTATCCAAACCTCCATCTGATACCAACTGTGGGGACCTGACTATAGAAAACTAGGAGACAGTTACTTCTGAACATGATGTCTGTTTTGAAATAAAAACATGTACTGATAAACAGTCATCACGTCCCATAAAGAGGATGTTGTATGGTTTGGGCTCTGGGAAACTGAAAACTTCAAGGATGTTTTATCTGATAAAAGATGTTACCTGGAGATTTTAAATCAAAATGAATGGTGAGCATAAGAATTCCAAATAAGTGGTTTTTTTAAAAAAACATGAATCTTTTGAAATAATTCTTTAAAACTATCCGTAGAATATTCTCTTAAGGAAATCTGTAACTCATGTAACATAACCTAAAAGTGATCAATTGAGATTTCCAAAAAATACATGAATCAATTGTGAAATTTTTGTTAAAAGGACTAATAAAGGTTTTCATAAACAAGTATAACATATGATTATTTAAGCCCAATAAAAGTTAAGAGTAATACATAATCTTAGTTGTTCGTGAAAGAAACAACCTCAATTTCATAATTTGATTACTAACATACTGAGTGATAAACACAAATCATCCCCTAAACCATTACTTATGACATCTATATGAATGTGATAAAAACATAAGTACAAGGGTAGTGAATGAAGAGGAATATCACTTTGAAAAGAACGTGTAACATAACTTGAATATGTGGCATCAATATTTAACTTAGAAAATCATTTTCGTATCACCAAGTCCATCCCCACGGTGTCATTAAAATAAAATTACCAAGGTTATTTACCAAGGTATCGTTAAAAAGGTCACCTATAGAGATTACGTCTTCACCCAATGCATTGGAGCACTATAAGGGCACACCCTTAATTTGTCTTTATTATCATGTGATCCACATAGATCATACATTACTTCAATGGTATTTTATATTCATGATGTCCTATACCTCGTTGAATAATTCATTTTCATATTCCCAAGGTGTCCCATGCCACTTTGGGTAACTTGATTCTTGGTTCATTATTATGATGTGTTATATGCATGTAAGATGATCAATGATATGGACATGGAAAAAACATTATACTATTGGTCTACAAACACAACACATGATAGATAACATTTCAAACATGGAATAATTAATAAAAAGTAGACATGGTTTAGAAAGAATTCTATATAAAAAGGACATTTACTAAACCACATAAAATGGTAGATGAAACTAGGTTGTTACATAAAATGATAAAGTGATACTATTAAAAAAATTATTGCTTTATGGAAATGAAATACATAGATACTTGTCATTAAATTTGATGATAGACATATCATTGAACATGTAAACAGGCTAAATCATAAACATGATTAACCTACAGTAAACATAGTAAAAAATTCATTAGGTGTTAAAATTCTAGGTGGGCATAACAAGATTTACAAATCCATTTATTCTCAAATACATCTGTGTTAATTCATAGTATATCCCTCTAGATTTGAACGTGGTTAATAAAATTAAAATTAAGTAAGCTCACAAAAACACAAAATATCATATACAAACACTAAAATCCCACGAGTTTAAAATATTAACATCCATTAATTGAAATTAGGGTTTCATAAATTATTCTCATAAAAATATATTTACATAACTATATATACACCAAAAATATATAAGGGTTTTTACACAAAATAAACACGGACATTAAAATTTCTTGTGTTCTGAAAACCACTAATTACATTATCAATTATTTAGTTGAAAATCAAAACCTTATCGGGGTTTAATGTTCATGATACTATAAATACATAAATATATATATATATAAACTTTGGTTTTACACTATAACATAATTGTACCTTCACCAAAGGCCTTTTTTGCATATAAAATATGATTCAAATATACGTATTCATCCCCTAAAACCATAACTGTCCTGTTTTTGAAATACATAAACATATATAAATATATATTCATATATACAAGGGTTACATATATAATATACAAGTTAATGGTAGGTTTAAAAGTAACCTTTATAAACATATATTACCTAGTATAACATACTGAATAATCTTGGATACCCTAAAAATAGATTGGGTTTGAGTTATAAATGTATATATTTATATAAAGAAAATTGTATATAAACGATATATGTACATATAAGTTTTAGGTTTTTTAAAACTGAATAATTTTAAAAAAAATATTCTTACATATGTAACCCTTCTTATAACACGAGGGAAAACTCTCTTGAAAATGTTACAAAATGAAAGGTTTGTGTTGTATATATATACATTTATAAACTGTATATATCGAGTGTATAATATTATAGGTTTCTCTAAATAAAAAAAACATGAAAGAACCCTTATTTTTCTGGAGGAGGAAGCTCGGACCAGGGTAAGCTTACTGGATTTGTTGGTAGTTCATGGAAGAGAAGGAGGAGAAGAAACTCGCGGGGTTTCATGTGGAAGGGGGTTTTGTAGAAGCTCCGGTGCAACCAAGTGACTCGACCCAAGAGGTAGGCCGGTGTAGAGAAGACGAAGATACAGTACCCTAGGAGGTGGTGTGAGTGAGGGTCAAAGGGAGCAGTGAAAATGGAGGCGATCGTGGTGTCCTCGGGTGAACCATGGTGCTGGAGCGGATAGCGATGGGGAAGATGACGAGGAGGATGATACAGAGAAGAAAAGGACATCCCATATTAGATCTAGGTGAGATCTTACCTCTGGAGGGAGAGCAAGAGATGAATTGAGCGATTTTAAAGAGATCAATGGCCGAGATTTGATCCTGGATATATCAGATGGTCATAGAGGGATGTGAGATTTAAAAGGAACGACGGACGGGATTAAACACGAGGTTTGATGAATGACCTGTATTTCCTCACCAAAAAAATAATTAGATATAAAAAACAATATAATAAACATGTAAAATTAGACAGTATGCTAAATTTTTTTAAATAGTATAAAACATGAACATTATAAATTGAATTTTTATAGAAATTAATAAATACTTTTAACATATAATTTTCAAATCTAGAAATATCATTATAGATTATTTGAAAAACATTACTATTTGATACAACACTTTTTAATAATATATATTTCATACTATAATTTTATAAATATTAAGATCTTATAACTTTTAGTATCTAAAATACATTTTTTATCATACTCTACTATTTGTTTTATAAATTTCTTTTTAAAAGACCAATAGTTTTTCTAATTCACAATACACTGCTTTAAAGATCCAAAAATATATATTTTTCAATTATTATAGGATGTCTTTAAACATGACTTTAAAAACATTAAGAAGTTGTTATAATAGTATGTTTTCAACCATATAGGTATCCATCATGATTTTTTAAAATCAATTAGATTCATTTTCAAGAATATTCATTTATTTTTTTTAAATTAACATACTCAAAGATATAATTCAAATTTTTTGAACATATTAATTTTTTTTGAAATACCAATAGATTAAAATAGAATTATAAAAACCAAATTTTTGTAATAGTATAATCTTTATCATTTTAAACCCAACTGTCAGATATATAACATTAATAATTTCTTAATGTATCATTATAAAAACAGGGGTAGGGTGTTTCAAACTCAATGTAACCAATGAAGATGGTGCTCCAAATCCCAATGATGGTCAATAAAGTAATCATGATTGTGGTTGTGATGTTTTTTTCTTTAGTTGACTCGAACAATCTCCTTTACATACTGGACCTCATTTTAGTGATTGGGGGTCTTTTAGTGGAAATAATAGGGTTCTTAATAGTTATTTTTGGTTAGTGTTTACTCTCTTCTTTTTTTCAGTGTAATGGAAACACTACGGTGATCTAAATTTAATAAAGAGACTTATTGTTTTCCATTAAATATTTTTGGTTAAAGGGTTATAAAAAAGAAAATGAATAACATCATCATTATATGGTACCCAAAACACAAGTTGTTACACACACACACACATGATTGGATGCTCTACAAAAATATGTTGGATCACCCCCATTATACATGAGACATGGGAACCTATCATAGTAGGATAATTTTATATGAATTATTGTAGCACTGGTAGTTTATTTTCTGACTATTTCCCATAGTATATGGATATGTATTTGGGATTATAGCTGCAGGATTTTACCTGGTATTTTCCGGAGTTAGTGTGGCCAAGCATATTTGGAATGTTTGATTTCATAATGTGTGTAATGATACCAGGGATGGGGTCTAATGTATTGGATTCATCAAGATTATTCCTTATGTTGTTGGTTCACATATGTCTCTTTTCTTTAGTCACATGTATTGGTGTGGAGATACATGTATGATTATTTATGTTTCCCCTGTTATGTGATTATATTGGTACCCTCTTGTGATGTGTTTTTGCTAAAAGTCATGTGTTAATTTTAATAAGCCTTTTGGATTTTTGTTTTCACTAAATGTGATTTAATATATTTTTTGGTTATTTAAAATCTATAATACACATTCACCATGAAAATTCAAATGTCTCACAGTGGTAGGATATTGGTTTTGGAAATAAAAAGGGGAAATGTCTCATACATTGTTGTTAAGTAAAATGTATACAAAATCTTAATTTTATATTTATAATTCCAAAAAGGTAATTAAGATTCTTTAATTTTAGTTAATGTTCAAAGTGAATGGATTAACTGGTTATCCTAATGAAATTTATAGACATGAATATACTTTATATCTTTTTTTCCTTTTACATTTTTGAACGTGAGTTAATTTTACTTCTGTGGAGGTTGATCATTGAGTTAGAGAGTGACCCACATAGTCACACGGTGTTTGTAGATGTTCAGTTCAGTTATTCTACTTGTGTAGTTTAGTTTTAATTTCAGTTTCTTGCATAAATGATATTCATTTCAATTTTGTTGTTATTTTGAACTACCTATGCAACATGATGCAATTTAGTTTATTTTTTATTATAATTTAATGAAATAGTTCCCTTTTGTACTCAATTGATTCCATTGGATCTTTTTTCTAGCTCAGGCGGATCAGAAAATCCTCTTGGGCATTTCCACGTATTTTCCTGGGTGATCGGTTTAGTGTCAACCAAGGTTGGTTCATGAAAGCCACATTAAAGAATAAAATAATAAAATAATAAATATCACGGATTGTTGGAGATTCATGACATAAAATTTCAAAGGTTCTTTATATACACATCATAAAATAATATAGTTTTATAACATAATGTATGTCCAAATAATGAAAAATTGAGGAAATCAATACCTTACCTTTAGTCATGAATTATTTCATACACATTTAAACATCATATATATTAAATATATGTAAATTATTTATACATTCAAGATCAATAATTATATATATCATATGATATATGATTTATTATGACTGGGTGTTACCCATTTATTAAAAATTCAATGTTAAAATCACATATTAAAAAATAACTATTATTTCATATATGTTTGGATTTTTATTTACACGCCTATTAATTTGAAAATGGTTGAATAATATCCAAACTACATAAAATGATATTAATATATTATATATTTTTATATATTTATTTAATCAAATCCATACAACATGGAGATATAATATAAAATACAATACTCATGGAGATGGTAAACTGTATATATGCATGAAAATTGTTTCCATTTTATCATAAAATAAATGAATGATTATTAAATAATATATTACCGGTCAAGAATAATTTTTATCTAAAAAAATAACCTATATTTTTTAAATTTAACATAATTCCCTTACACCCAATGAGATAGTTAAAATGAATCACTTCACTTCATGTGGAGATATACCAGTATACACAAGACATAAATTATCATATCCCTCACAGAATGGAATGTAAAATGTTACATGGGATAAAATAATTACTGAAGTATAATTAGGTTATATATATCATAAATATTCATTAATCATTCTTTATTACCATCCATTTAAAATTGATAAGGAAAATTTATCACATCTTATCGTGAGGTGGTATTCTGCTGAACAGACGAGCGACATTATTATTTTCCACTTAATGTAGATTATACATGTTATATGTTGTAGAAAAATTAAAATTTTAAAATAATATCATATATATCATATATATATATATATTAACATTAAATCAATCCTTGTATCCCCTAATGATAGTTTGTGATGGATACAGAATAATATTGGATGAAGATGTAGTAGTCTTCCATACACACGATCAAGAGTTTCATTTCTCATTTTAAGGAAATGAATATGAAAATGATTTATTAAATGAAAATAATAACATAATAAATTATGGTTTATTATTTTTTTAAATGATAATTTATAAATATTTTATGGAGTTAACAGAATATTTAAATAATAAACTCAGAGTTTAAATTATTAAAAATTATTTCGAAAAATGCTTTTGGAGTATCCTAAATAATTCATTGATTCGATTTATAATAACAAAATGTAATATATGATGTTGGGATTAATTTATGTAATATATTTTTGAAGTTAACTTCCGAACCATATTATTTTGAATGTCTGAATAGGAGAGGACATGGAGTGGCATTTTATAAGATAGGGATTTGACACACATTTATTTTGAAAAGAATTATGTGTACCCATTTTTTTATAATACAAAAGGGAAAAATGAATCATTATTAATACATAGAGGTCATAATATCTAAATATTTTCATTAAATTCGTTTTTTAAAACATTCTAGGTCATTTTACATCTTATTATTTATAACAAACACCCTCACTAAACATGTTCGAGTCTTAATAAAGATAATTTAACATTGGTCAAGTAATAAGTTCATTATATTAAATAATATAATAATGCTGATTAAAAATATTTAATCTATTTTTTTAAATTTTATTCTAACAATTGGTAAAACATAGTTTAACATTAAATTCATAGTAAAGATGGGGAAAATTTTTCAAAGGAAAAATTGTTCAAACCATTGACTATTTTTTGGGAAAATTTAATGTGAAAATGATTCCAATGAAAAAAAATTGTATTGGTAAATATAAAATTACAATAATTTTAATTTTTTTATAAATAAAATAATAATAAAAAATTATTTAAATGAAATTTCATTATTCAGTAAAACCCATTATTTTTATTATTCGTAGAAATATTAATATTTTTAGAAATATAAAAAAAATTACCCTAAGATAAATTTGAAATATAGATTTATTAATTTATTTTTTTCCAAAACATTATATATTTTTTAAGAAAATTACTCTTATTACATATTTAACAAAATTAAAAAAACAGAAACATTTATTTCTTAAAAATATATTGATGTTACAAAAAATTAAATAAATTTTATCGATACTTATGGAATATGTAAAACTATTATTCTTAATATTTACTTTTTTTATTTTTTATTCATTTTTATAATATTAATAGCTATTTAATAAATGTTTTGTTTCAATAATATGATTATTTTTTCATGGTTCATTAAAACATTGTATTCCTTGTAACAAAAGTTATCGAATAATTTAAAATTATTTTTTAAAAGTTTCAATATGATAGAATTTCACAAGGTAATTCTTTCATGGGATGTGAATATGATTCGTGTTGTAATCATTTACACTAAAAACATGGACAAGTTGGAGTCTAGTTGGTGTGGAGATTAAATACAATATAATTATGTTTTCTTTGAGATAGAGGACACTGTGATACAAGGGAGAAGATTATGTTATGATTTGTTAAATCTAGGTAAGAGTAATTACTATTATCTATACATCTCGACCACAACACCATGTTTTGTTTGGTTATTGGTTATGGATAAATGAATGATTTATTTTAATGTAAAATAATCATGGATTGGTATAAATAACAATAAAATGAATTTTTCTTGAGTTTATATGGTGATAAAATAAAAATCTAATATTAAATTTGGGATAAGGTTTTTCATACATGATTTTTTATATAAAATGAATTCATGAATAAATTTAGAGAATAAATCATCCTTGTATTGTTATATGATATAGAGCGTGGAGAAATTATAATCCAGTGTGTCAGGAAATTTTAGGAGACCTAATGACTAGGATGCGAACCATGTGGTCACTCTATAATATGAGTTGGAATTATTTGAATATCCATAAATATTTAGAAATATATATTTTCTATATCATTAAAATATTGCTTTAATACATCATCCAGGCGTGTCATTATGCAATTAAAGGGAATTAAATATAAATGATATGCCTCTATTGGACCAGTACATTATAATGAAAGAGATAAAACTCTTGGGGATCTATAAAATTTTTTGGGAGAAATTATAGAGGGATGAAAGATGTGAATATGGATAATAGTGAGGATACACATATGATCAAAATTTTACAGTAGCATCGGATGGATATGATAGATTGATCAAATTTTCATGATTTAAAAGTTTATTCTTTTACTTTAGATACAAGTACCGTATTTCTTTTCTAGACCTTGTTATTGTTGAAAATAAGATAATAACATGGATTGGGAGATTGTAATTTATAAACACCATGAATTTGCTTCATGATTGGAAGAGTGAGATATATTTTCAAAAACCATTGTTCCATGTGTTTTATTTTTCAAAATTCCATTTATCATCATGTCATTCCATTATAGATCTACCTTCACTTACTCACATTATTAAAAAATGAGCATGGTCTATGTTTTGGTCACTACTAATTTACATTCTCCTGAAATGTTGTTTACTTTACCATGGGCCTTTAAATTTTTATCAGACCATTATCAAAGCCATTATTGGTAATTTATTATAAATTTCTGTTTTTATTAATGGTTATAGCCTTTTGAAAAATTTATTCTTTGGGATCAATGAATACTATCTATAAACAAATTTCATATTTCATTCAATTGATTTATTTTATAGAATGATTGGATGGTTACATATCTTATTTGACTCAGATTGAATTATACTTACATCAAATTCAATGGTTCAAATATTCTTAATTTTGGGAAATCCGACACTCCACTAAATAAAAAACTTATTGAAAATAGTTATAGATCATGTAATGTGTTCCATTTATCCCACATCGACATTGATTTATCGTGATATATAGGGTTAAAAATGTTAAATGGAGTTTGTATGGATCATTATGATATCCCTGAGGGGATAAAAAATTCAATTCATCATTATTGTAGATATTAATATCCCAATTTCATGTTACTTCAATGTGATAATAAAATTAAATGGATAAATTATACATTAAAACAAATAAGATGTTTTAGCTCGATTCAAATCAAAGGATAATTAATTGAAATTTCATAGTTGTGAAATAATTAATTTTTATTCTGTAAATTAATATCCTTTAGGAATATGATATTAATGAAGATAATAATAGTATACTCAATAATGTCTTGATTTAATGTGAGATGATGATAGAGTTTTATATAAGTATAATATGTAAAATTTATCCGGTGAAAGATTTTAAAGTATCAATACATTATGAAAAAATTTATACTAAAAATCACATAATGATTATACTGATATAGACAACCCTAACATGAATTTTAATGAATTAATTTCATTGATTTATAAATTAAATTAATTTTGAAATATGTAAATATATATATGTAAAATTCCATTAAATTATTTCAATTATGAAAAAATTGGGAACTTTTTAGTTAATTTCCTAGAGAAGGAACAATAAGATAATGAGTGTTTCTAATATCAAAATATAATAGAAAGAACAAGTTGTATAGAGGAAACAATATATTAAACTCTTTTATGTAATGAAAATTACCACACCATGGAGAAGAATAACCTTCTCCCTAAACATGTTACCACATCATATAATGAGGAAAGTAAAAGAGAGAGGAAATAAATATAAGTATAATAGAAACCCTCTTTTATATAAAAATTAATCCTTCCCATATATAATATAGGTAGAGAAGAATAAAGATGTGGTAATGAAGAATGTTTAAATTAGGAAAAAATAATATTTTAGACAGATAATTGTGCTTGAAGGTAACATTAATGAAAATCAATAAGTATATTTTCAATAATCAATCTATCACCCCTGAAATTTTTTCCTGGAAGGGAGGTGTTAGTATTGTGGAGTGTATGGGAACTACAACACCAATATTTATTGTCAAGCTCATAATTATTTCATTATATAATCTATATATCGTCTAGTTTAAATAAATAGATAGTTTTAGTTGGTTTTGATTTGTTTGGGAGAGGTTTGTGAAGGTGAATATATTAAAAACATGCAAATAAAAGAACATGGAGTTGAAAGGAAGCCTAAAAAACTAAAAATATAAAATTTCAGGTTTGGATTCATGATAGAAACACAAAATACAAAAAACCCATTTTATTATTTATCTTGTGTAATTCAATTTAACTAGGAAAAATAAAATTGTTGAAAGTTAAATCAATACCATGTTTCATTGAATTCATATCTTTGATTCTCCCACCATCATTGTTTCATGGATGAATGGTTTCAAGACATGCATTTGCAATATCATCCACATGTGATCAATATATACTAGATTTTCAATATGTGATTCATGGGTTCTTTTTCAGGACATCAAAATTCTTTATGATTTCCATTCAATCACTTGAATAACATAGATTAGATCAAGAAAGAGGGATCAGTCAAACCATATTCTTCCTTCCTAATATATCTCTACGAACATGAGAGGAGATGATATATGCTCCCAAAAAAATCTTCCAAATGTTATATATCTCTGTTAGATAGTCTAAATGATCCTTTATAAGAATTTTATACATACTAAAATTTCACTTTGTCCCATGGAATGTAATAACCACCATTTTAAAACATTGCACACAAACTGATGACATAATAATATATTTATAAACATCAAAAATATTTTACCACAAACTTTTAACAATTTATCATGTTATGTTATAAAATAAAAATCCATAACATGGAATTTCATATCACTAAAATAATTTAATGAATCTTGGATATACTATGTTCATTCCAAAAATTTCATTTCGTGTAATTACTTTTATGATCAATCAACTTGTAAATACCTTTAGAAATAAATTCAATCATCATTATCCTCAACATGAATAATATAATTGAATAATTATTACATTTGATCATTCAGTCTTGGATGTTCACCAACCCCTACACATGGGGGACCACATCATCCTAAACTCATTATTATTAGAATATGTGAATTTGTGGATAAACATATTATGCGACCCTATAGTTCATTATATTGATAAAAGTGAATCCATCCCATATAAAAATGGAAAGTCCAATCAAACATTCATGATCCCTATGGAGATATGGGATTTTATATTTATTATTATCTTCTATGACATTGTTATGATTATTTTAATATCATTATATCAGGATATATCATAATGAAGGATGCACAGTTGTGTTATCATCCTTTTCATTCATTAGGTGTGTTATGGCCTTGATGGATGGAATAAAATTCATGTTACATATACATGGATTTAATGATGTTCCTAACATATTGGCCATCATTGGACCATGAGATATCTCTTCCTCATATCAGATATGAAAAAAAATCATGATCATTGAACCAATTCCATATCACCATTGTGACACCTAACAGTGGCTAACTCACGATGAAATCAATGAAATGACTAATTCATTTCCCCAATGTACATAATAAAACATTACAAATTTTTATTGATCTTATTCCTAGATACAAAAAATATTTTCATATAAATAAACCACAAGTGACAAAAAAACATGATGTGTTGTAATTGGAAGGTCAGTTCTTATGAACCCATCCACATTAGATCACCATGTTTGAATTTCTGAATAATATTTCTCAACTATAATTAGAACCCAACCATTTATTTTAATACATCATCTATATTTATCATTATGATTTATCTATATTAGAGAACATATATATATGATTACTATCACAGTATCTCAAGAAAAAATTCTAATGATATTACTTTGTAATGAGTGGTTACAGAAGTATAATAACTATTATGGTAAGAAAAAAAATAATTTTTTATCAAAAATTAAATATGTAATAGTAATAAAATTACATAACAAAGATGGGTCTATATCACCCACTCACAACAACCCCACATTCACTAGACCCAACTACAAACAATTCTTAAACTCTTCTCTCTCACATGGTTATCATGATTCTTTTGACATATTACATTCATCATGGTGTGTGACGGGTTATCCTCTGTGGATACTCTTTTAATCATTACTTCACCTTTTTGAGTAAAATATTTCACGAGTTGAATCACCCAATATATATGTATTGTTCTATAGTGTGATCTGGGTCTACATGGAATGCATCACTCGAACTATTTTATCATAGTAAATTGAAATAAGGTATACACTGCTAGGTAGAATTACTTGATTATAATCACAGTTGTGTGTGATAAATTCTTTATTAGCTATATCAAAATCTTCTCTATATATGCAATCCTATGTAGAATCAGTAACCATGGACTACTTCTAGGACCTCTAGCTCACAAGATCACCATTGTCATAAAACAAATTTCCTGAATATGATTTCAGATCAACATGTTTGGCCGGTACCATGAATCTGTATATAATCTAGAATGTACCTCCTCATCTCTACTATATAATAGAAACTTATATTTTATACATCTCAAGTAAATTAAAGAAGTTTTTATATATTCCCATTGTAAATATTATGGATTATCTTGACATCTACCTACCATTCATAACTTAATGGAAACATAAAACATAGTATGTATCTTTGATTACATGATATATCCCACTAAAAAAGAATAAGGTAGTGTACTTTCTTTCTATCACTTAATATTATTATGGGAAAATATTCCTGGGGTTATTAATTACATATGTCATTGGGAACATTTCTCTCTTGGAATGTTAAATATTATTAATTTTGAGTCCCTTTTCAACATATGTAGTTTGAATTGTCCTAATGAGAATCTGAGATATATATAGATTGATTTTTCCATAGAATACACCCTTGTTCAGGTAATTCAATCATGTATATGCATTAATTTAAGAAATTCATCATCTATTTTAAGATTTTTCCTTCATTGAGAATTAATAATATGACATCAACATAAAATACTAGGAGACCCATTAAACCTCCAATAGAATTCAAATATTTAACACCCCATAATATTATATTGCCTCTCTTATAAAATTTAATATCTCCTACATCATATTTTTAACACAACACCATGCTTAAATTAATAATGATATATAATTAAATATCATTATTTTAAAAGGGTTGTTAAAACCTTGCCGTTAAATTGGTGGGCATGTATAGTACAGAAAAAAATTAAAAAAATTATAAATTTTATATTTATTCATGGGTTGTTAAATTCATCTAAACTACTTTATAGGAATAAATATATGATTGAATTAAATTTTACACATTAAAAAGCTATATTTTTTAAAGGCAATTTCATCCCCTTTTAAGGGCACATTTGTTTTAATAATATATTTTGACACGTTTATATATTATACTTAACAAGAAAATAATTTTAAAAATAGTATTTTAAAAATTATCATAGGGAAACATTTTTATTTCCAAAAAAATTCCTCTAAATTGTGTAAATTCATGATTTCTATAAAACAATAATTTTTGTATATTAATAGTCTATTTCGGATTAGAACATTTATCACAACTATAAAATTATAAATAAAATTTTGAATTCTTTTAACTAAAAATATGGTATATTTATACGTTGGAAAATGAATATAAATGTTTTAATAAATATAAATTAAGTGTTGGTATATTTGTGAAACATAAATGTTTATTCACAATTCTATAATTAAAATAATTGCCTAAAATAGATTTTAATTTCATGAAATATATTCATAAATTAATATTTACTTTTATTATTATTATAATATATTATATGAGTCCCTAATTAATTTTTAATTGTTTAGAAAAAAACAATTATAATATTAAAACTATAATCTTTCAAGTAAATGTTGATTTTATTTAAAATTAATGTTTCTCATAATTATAAAAGGATTTTCATAAAATATACTCAGTGTTTAAGTTTATCATGTAAAAAAAATCAGGTGATTTTATGTTATTTTTCTAAAATAAGTGATTTTTTATGCATAGTGAAATATACTAATTTGTGGCATTTAAAATTTTAAGAAAAATATTTAAATTAAAACATCATGAAATATGTAAAAACCCATTAGAATGAACTCATATACACAATTTAAAATATTTTTTCTTAGGAATCTATACTATTCAAAGTCTTTATCCAAAACAATATACAAATAAATAAAATCTATTAAAAAACATCCATCTCATCCACTATAAATATTGCCCCTTCCCCTCACACATCCAAAGATATAATTTTTTGTTATAATATTCCCATTTAACTTCCTAACCACCCCCCAATGTTCTGGTCTTTATGGTATCACCAAAATACCATTTCAATGTTCATTAAGGAGTTTCTTAAGCAGAACAATTCATGAGGTAAATCCCCTTTTGATCTTTTGTTTTTCTTTCAATTGTGATAATTTATTATTTTCACTTTACCACTGATCTCTAGAATGACATAATAATTACATTATATTATATATACTATAAATTAATTATTTTAATGGTATATCAACCATCAATTATTTCATATTCACCATTTTATTCAAACAATAACACATCATACTTGAGGTACCGATTTATAACTTTTATGGTTGATAGGTTTTTTTTTGAGTTCGCCTTAAAGGATGGTCATAAACCCATTATTATGGTTAAAAGGGATTATATTTATTTAATAAATATTATTAAATATTATATAATAATTATATATAGATAATATTAATTCATAATACAAAACTAGGTCATGTTGATCCAAAAAATGACAAAATAATTCAAATGATTGTCATTGATGATTTAGCTAATGAATCATCAAAAATTTTGGATATAGGTTGAAATATAGGGTCATTAAATATTATCTAATTACATTAAAAACATATTATTTTAAATCTATATAACTAATCCAATTTCCCACAATATTTTGTACATGAATACAAGTGAACCGATCGTGAAAACCAATGAAACAAATAATTATGAAAGTAATAATTGAATGTTATAACTCATTAAAAAGACCATGAATGAAATTAATAAATTTATAAAAAATTAAATATATTTGTAATGGATTTATAATTAAGATATTTTGTAATATAATTTCATTATATTGGATGGTAATTACCCATTAATAATGCTTTCATACGTAAGGTAAGGGTTCTCTCATCTGACTATTATTTCTATGACATATGCCATATTCACCACTATTTCTTGTGATTGGTGTATGTATATTTCCCATTTATGTATCATATCATGAAGCTTTTTTTATTCATGTAAATAAAATTTTATTTCATTGTTATAAATTTTATGGTGCATACAGTTATTCTATTTGTAACGTGGTAAGGTTTTCTTCCCAAACCTATATTTTCCATTCGGGATACGATTTCTATCTATTTATCCCAATGTAATTATTATTTATTTTTATATAGTTTTTATAAATTCTATTAATATGTTCAAAAAACATTTATTTAAATTATATTATCTTTCATTGATGGTAAAACACATTTTCTACAAGGATATATTTTCAATCCCTCCCCCTTATAAAAAAGTCCGAGTTAAGTGAATATCCCAATTTATTAACCATTTTCAATTACACTCTATAATCTATTTTAACCCTAACATTATTTTATTAAATTATAATTCTTATAATAATAAATGTTTATAATTTTTTTTGTGAAAAATATTATGCATTTCTCTCTTTAAATAATATTTTTTATTTTCCATCAAACTGCACTGAAGTGGCTTATTTCAAAAGTTTCATAAATAATCATTTTAAATGTTTTAACTTTTGTTTCCATATTTTTTGTGTAAATTTTATTTTGATATTTCTCAAATAAAATATTATTTCTTCTTCAGTGGTGTTATATATATTTTTAAAATCTTATTTTTATGAAATATACAAATGATATTCCAAAATTACTCGTATTTTTAAGGAAAATTTTTAATTCTATCAAGATATTTTTCAGTGATTTTAATAGATTACTTTAATCTATGATTATGATTCCAATAATTAAATTCATTATATGAAACATTATTTTTACTATATCATTTTATTTCACATAAGATCAATGTATTCGAAATATTATGTGAAGAGCATAGTCGTCTATTGTAGCTTGATGAATTGGTAACTCTCATGCAACCAACGAAACATGGTTTCTACTGGTGTAAGTATGGTGTCTTGGATGAGGAATTAGAGTAATGATTATGACATTAGTAATTATGAATTCCCTCATTATTATACTAGTAATTGGTAATCCATGAGACTATTTTACTAGTATAATATTCATGGTTAAGTTTCATACTCATGTGATTATTTATATATAATTATTTAATTAGCTAATATTCCAAACATATTATAGTCATGATTATGTTTTAATGGAAGGGTTTTTTAGTTACACCCACTCAATTATTGTTTATACTTACTTATGTTATCTTAAATTTTATTGTTTTCTCTTACTGATCATCATATATCACCCCTTTCATATGTTTTATTTGTCCCAATTATGTGAATATGTTTATTACACATGACATGTAGGGATAATATTGAAGTTTAAGGATGTTTCCAATGGAGTTTCAATGTTGTTTTCCATTCATTTTTCTATGAATAACTATTTTTTTTATCAATTTTTCTAAATCTACCGATCATTTCAGTCCTTTGGTACGTCAGAAATTATTCACAGTAAAAAATAAAAATTTAAGGAACCCACTCCATGCTACTGGGGTCAGGGTCTTTAGTGTTGGTATAAGAGAATGTTTAGTATAACCATTGGAAACTAGATTTATAAAATATTTATTATGTAACATATCCACATGACATAATTTTATAAAAATCATGTTATACCATCCTATTATTTAGTTATTTTAGTTATTATATACGTATTCCCAGAAATACATCCATTTTTTGGATAATAAAAGTCGATTTGGTTTGGCCATAGGTGTACCAAGGTGTAACAACTCCAAAAAGGTGTGTTTCTCCTGACTCATAAAATACTAGTACATGATAATGGGCCTTACTTAACACTTGTTTTGACACTACTGGTATATATTCTTTGGAAAATTCAGATTTTATATACAAATAATTATGTAGGATTTGAAATAAAACATGTCCCTAACGATGCCATGTTTATAATTATGAGATTAGTTAGGAATAACATTCCAATTTTTGTTATGTTTTTTTTTTGGATAGAAATTACGAATTATTATTCATAACATAATTTTTTTGTATTCAATTGTCTACAAAATTCACACAGTTGAATGAATGAACATATTATTGATGCACATATTTCCTATAGGTTTTTTCCTCATATGACTGCTATTGATGTTCGAGTGGTATCTACAATTAGATCTATGAATCTTATAAAATTTTTGGGAAAACATAATTAGATTAAAATTATTAACCTTAACCTTATAGAGACTATTTATCCACAACAGTATGCAAAAATGGTAGAAAAATCCATCTGAGAATATACTCCATTTTTCAGTGGGATTTAAAATCCATTTGTAGCTAGGAAATGGATACGTCCCCTAGAAAATATATTTCACACATTGGGATGTAATATAAGGGTAAATTTTATCATATTAGTTTATATTCTCCCAGTACCTGTGGATAAATTATAGACTATGATTCAAAACACTGGGGAAGAATAGGAAATTCCAAACATGGAATGAAAGGAAATTAAATCACTTTTGATGGATAAATATTTTTTTTGTGAACAATGACCATATATATTGAGAAAATTCATGAGTGTGATAAAAAAATTGAATGACAAAATTCCAAATTATGAATCAAAATTTAAAAGGTTATCAAGGAATACTATGGATTACATATGTAATCCAAAGAGAAATATTGATCAATTCATTAATTGGTTAAAACCAATCCTCTGAAGGGCCCTGCTCTCAAATAATTTTTCATATAAAAAATATGTAATATCATTTTTTGTAAATATTTAGAAAGAATACATTATTTATTAATAAATTGGGTGCAGAAAATTTCAGATGATAATTGATGAATAAGATACAGATAAAGGAAAGAATTATTTTCCCAGATTTGATAATTATTGGAAGATAATCCAAGGTAGTTTCAAGGATGGAATGAGAGTTCTTTATAAGTGTGGACAGAAATATCACTAATATCATTAATGTAAGGGAAATAAATATATTGTAAATGTGAAATTTTACAGTTTTATGTATATGGGTCACTTCACAAATGAATTTCCAAGCCATCAAGGAACATATCATAGACAAAGAAAATGGATTAAGGTCATGTTTAAGAAGTTACTACAACCAAAGTGGAATGATTAATGTAATTTTGTTTTTTGATTCATGAATAATGTTCTGATATTTGACTTATAAGAGTCATGATATATATAAGGATTGCACTATATTACTTCTTCTCACTAGATTGGGAAGCATGAATGTTTTCATTAAGGTTTTACTGTGTCAAGGTATTCAAATATTTGGTATTTGATATTAAGAGCTACATTATTTTGGGAATCTTATTTTATGAGGATTTTTAAATTTTGGTGACCTTGCTTCTCAATTTTTGAATGTGGTCATTAAATTTTTCAATGAGTATTATGATTAACTACTAGTGGAATAAATCATGTTAAACTTTTGAAATTAATGTTCACTATTAACATTGGTTAACAGTCTTGTTTTCAGAAAACAATTAGTGGTCATATGTATGAAATAAGGACCATCTAATTCATTAAATGTGCTTCAAAAATGGAAAATTTAACATAAAGATTCATTTCCATGTGTATGTGATAAATTGGAAATTGAACAATGTGCACCCCAATCATTGATATTATCTTCATTAAATTAAAAGTGAAAAAGTAAGATTATTTTCCTATGTCTATCTCTAGATAGTATAAAAAACCTTAACACTAAGAGAGATATCTTTGAAAGAAAAATCATTCATATACTATTCATTTTGAGAAATAAATGGTCATTTTATCTATTAAAAAATTTAAAATATGTAATGGTAGACTTTCTAAAGACCATGTTTTCTGTCACTCTCTATCAGAACAAGGTAGTTATATTTATCATCAATGTCTATATTTTCATGAAATTTATCATATTTATGAATATTAGTTTTCTGGTGATCTCCATATTTCCCTTTTCCCTATTATCAAGATTATTTTTTTAACCCTAATTCTGATGTAGATTTACTAAAAATTAATTTTTATGTATCAACCTCTATTTTTCTATGTATAAAATTTTAATTTATGAGGATGACGTTTATTAATAAAGGAAATAATGTTTAAACCAATGATTTTATTGTATGTAGTTTCATAAATATAATTTCTTATACTACATAGGGTTCACAAAATAGCAATCATAATATGCACTGATATGCAATTAAGTCATGTTATTTTAAAATAATTGTTATAACCTATTAATTAGATTTAATGTAATGAATAGTATTGATGAAGTTAAAAAATTTCTGAATTTTATTTTAAATCAACTGTTTTGAAATTCATATAAATTATTTTATAGGCATCAATAAATTAATAAATCAAATTTTATGCCTTAAAAATGTGTATTTTCCAACAGACAATTTTACCTCCTTTTAAGTACACACATGTTTTAAAAATAAATTTTGACACTTTTAGAAATTATATTGAACAAAATAAACATAGTTTTTAAAAGCATAATGTGAAAATTATATTACTGTTAAATTTTTTTTAATTTTATGAAAATATTTATTTTCCCATTAATGGTGAAAAAAATTATTTATAATAATTTCATTTCATTTATATTAATATTTTATTTATTCTTTTAATAAAAAACATTAATATTAAGTGATACATAAAATATATGTTTCTTATAAATTAAAATACTATAAAATTATATCTTGGAACAATTAGATAAATTTTTTAAAAAGGTAATATTAAATGATGGTGTTTTTATGAAACCCAAATGTATATTAAATATTTTATAGTTAAAATTATTAATTTAATGAAAATTTATTTTCATACATTAACTTCATAAAATTAAATTTTTTTTCTAATGCTTATATTATAATTTAATGTGAAACTAATTAAAATTTAAATGTTTCATAAGCACCAAATAATATTATAATCATTAATTTTTTATGTAAATTATGATTTTATTTAAGGAATATATATCTAATAATTTTTAAATTATATTCATAAAAGTTATGCTATTTTTTAGTTCTAAAAGTATAAAAAAATTTATGGTGATTTTATTGTGAGTTTTTAACAATAATAGATTTTTTTATGAATACTGATGTATGGTAATTTATGGTATTTAACATTTTTATTGCACACATATGAATTAAAACATCATTAATTATGTATGAAACAATTATATAGAAATAAAATGATCTTTATACAGTATTTTATCACAATAATTAAAAATATTCATTGTTTTTATCTATAATAATAAAAAACTTATAAAATATTCAAAAACATCCATCCCCACTTATAAATACCTTCTATTCTCCTCACTCTCCCAAATCCTTAAAGAATTCATATATTCTTTACATTTCCTCTCCAACCCCCCCCCCACAATTATATTTTCTGAATGGTCTCTCCAAAATACCATTTAAGTGTTCATTAAGGAGGCTCACAAGGAGAAGAATCCAAGACCTAGATCCCATTTTATTGTTTTATTCATTTTATTTTACTTATTATTATTTATTTCCCTCATCATGTAAAAGGTGGCACCATAACTCCATTATATTTTATATATTGAAATTTTATTATGTTAATTTTATATAATCCATATATTATTCTCCTTTCACCTTTGAATTCCAAAAAATGAACTCATCGTTTTTGAGGTGTCGTTATACCGCCTTCAGGGACAACAAGTTTCATTTTTCAATTCTTCATTTAAGGATGGTTAAAAAAATTTATAGTTAAAAAGGAATATATTATATGAAAAAAATATGTATTGTTCTATAACAATAATATAAACATATTTTTAATTAATAAGACAACACTAAGTCATGATGACCGAAAAAATGATAATCTACTCTACAATGTTTTCATTAATATTTTATCTAATTAATCATCGTAATATCTAAAAAATTATATATCATTCCACTAAATATTATTTAATTTTATTAATTAAATATTATCTCAATTATTTATAACTATTCCCATTTCACCGGATCTTTTGTACCTACATACAAGTGAACAAATCATCAAATCCTTTGAAACAAATACTTCTGAATGAATGAATTAAATCTTATTACCCATAAAAAATACCATAACTGAACATAATAAAATTATACTAAATAAAAAACATGTTGAAAATGTTCTCAATTAAATTGTTAATTAATCAAATTACATTATCTAGGATGTTAATTATATATTCTGAAAACATTTGTACAAAAAGTAATCGATATCTCTTCTAAATCCTATTTTAATGAGATATGCCTTATGGACCACTGTTCAGTGTGTGTTGATTATTTATATTGACTATTGATGTATCATATCATTAATATCTTTTTATTCATGTTATTAAAATTATTATTTCTTGATCATTACTTTTATAGGGCATATGGTTTGACTTTTTTCAATGTAGATTGGGTATCTTCCCGAACAACCATTTTTCATTCAGGATATGCATTCAAGCTCTTTAACCCAATGTAATTATAAATTAATTTTGTATAGTTAATATATATTCTATGTATATGTATGTAAAACATGTATCCATATCAATTAATTTTCTTTTTATAGGTAAACACATTTTTATATGGTGTGCTTTATTATTTCTTTTGATAAGAAAGGATGATTTAATGGATGATTAAATTTTTTTTGCGAATTTTCATGTACGCACCAAATTCTTATTTCAGGACCTAAAATATATCTTATGTAACTTTTTCTGTCATTAAAATATTATTTTTTTTCATTTCACATTTTATAAAAATAATTATAATTTTTTCCACTTCAAATAATCTTTTATATTTCCCCACAAACTTCTTTTATTATCTCATATCTGAATATTATTAAACACTATTTTAACATGTTTTCAATTAATCCACCATGTTTCTGGGTTAATATTCTACTCATATTAAAAAAATTATAATTTAATTCCCAGTTGTTTTTTAGGATATAATTTTCTACAATCTGATTTTTATGACCAATACAAATGATTCTAAAAAAACAATTCATTTCATGTAAAAATGAAATTTATCTAAAAAATATCTCAATGATTTCGTTAGAGTACATTAAAATATAAAAATTATTAAAATATTTAAAATCAGTTTGAGACACATTGATTTTAGAATATATTTTTTTCAACATATTAGGAATTCATTATACTTAGTAACTAATGGGCGGGTCCGGCTACAGCCCCTAGATGCATCGGTTGGCCTTATGAAACAAATTAGACTCGTTTCTACCACGTTAAGTATGGAGTATTTGTTGAGTAATTTATGGTATATTTATGATGTACGGGATTATGCATTCCCAAATTATGATACTAGTAATTAATAATTCATGTGAGTATTCAGCATGAATAATAATAATTGTTATGTTTTATACTCATATAATTATTTAGATGTCATTATTGAATCATCTATTATTCCTTTTATATTATGCTCATTATTTTGATTTAATGCTATGTGTTTCTATTTATTCACGTTTCCTTGTTATTTATTCTTACTTATGATATTGTTCTCCATATTGTATACCCTTCTTAAGCATCTGATCTCACCCAATCCTTATGTTTTATATTTCCTTGTTTTGAGAAGAAGTATATTACGCATGAATCGTTGTGAAAATCATGGATTTTAAGGATGTTACTAGTGGAGATTCTATGTTTTTCATCCTTTTGATTTTTATAGTAAAAATAATTTTCGTAGGTATTTTTTAAATGCATAATTATCATTCATTACTTTTTGATATGAACAAATTGTCATAGTTTGGATGTGATAATGTAAGGATTTATATCCCGTCTATTGGGGTCAGTCTCATTACAATATAGATACACTGATCACATTCATTCTTATTGAAACCTAATTATCATATGGCCTCATAAAAAAATATTCTATCATCATGACTCTTTATTCCATCCCTAAATTAATATCTACACCATTCACACATTATTTCCATTATTTGACATAATTATCTGTTTGGTTTGTTACATATGGATGTCTTCAACCAATATCTCATTTAGAAAAATATGTTTGGATATTAATTTCCAAAATATCATAATCAAAGAAGGATTTAATTAGATTTAATATTATGATTTATTTCATCATGGTAAAGTATAAAAAGGTTTGTAGATTCCTAGATGTATCCTAAAACACTTCCCTAAAAAACAAGCCTGACAGATTTTTGACCATCCATATCAATCTTTTTCATGAATACCCATTTTCACAGAATCCAATTTATATCTTCTAGTGGGTATACCTAGATCTACAAATGATTTTAGTACTTGTACTTGACATCAAAATGAATGGATTCATTCCATCTATAATCAAACATTCTATCTACTACTTACACCTTTGTTAAAGGTTCAACAATATCAAGAAGTATTGTGTCACCTAACTCTATAAAAAGAAACCCACATCTATCTAGTTCTCTAGACTCTCTAGAAGTCAAACATTATTCGTGTGTATTGAGAACATATTTATCTCTGATTTACTCATGTATATATTATTACCATACCAAATCTTTTGCATTTGTACAATAATGTTCATCAATATCAATCTTCCTCACAATATTTTCACTATAAATTTATTCAATTTCTAGAAATATAGCATGTTTCTCTATGAGCACTTTAATATGTGAAGGGTTACATAGGTATTATTTATTTCTATCCTTAGGTAATCCAATAAATATACACTTCATGTTACAAGATGCTTATTTGTTAATATATAATATCATTATAAACATTTTAATCCCTATACATGGATTTGCAATAATATGGATTTCATTATCTACCACAACTCATACAAAATCACATTTTTACTTTATTTGGTATTTGTTTTGGTGTTTATGTAATATGTTTTATTTAATTTCCAAAAAAAACAATAAAGGTAGTGTTTTATGACATAACACCAAGCAGATAATGTCAATCAAGGTCTGATTCCTCTTTTCACAAACACTATTTCTCTAAGGATAATATGGATTGTTGAGTTGGGAAATTATATTAACATACATTAAATATGAAATGAATTTTTATTTATTTTATTCCACTCCAAAGTATGAGAATAGTTCTTAAATATTATTACCAAGGTGAAAATTGAATTAATTTTGATATTCGTTATATATTCTAATGGAATATATCATATACCTCATTTAGAAGATATATCAATGTCTACTATAGTCATTAGTACAGTAAATGAAGTATAAAAACCATAACATACCTCTACTAGAAGTTGACCACATACATTATTTGGAAAAAAAATTATTGGTTCTACAATTTATTCTCTTTTCCCACAGAAAGATGATTTGGTAATTTTAACATAAAAACAATCTTGACATGGGTGAAAATGTTTTAACTCTATGGAGTATAAATACCTTTCTTGATATAGTTTTCCTAAATGTTTATCATTTAAATATTCTTTCTTAACGATCCATAATATTTTAGGATATGGGTCATTTTCATTAAATTTTTCATTGATTTTAAATACTATATTTTCTAGTGAATTTTATATATCCCATTGCTAATATGTTTCATACCCTAAAATATGGAATCCTATTAAATATGAAAATGATTATTTGAAAAAATTAAACAAATACCATTTTATCTATACATTACACTAAAGTTATGTTTCTGGTAATATATTGTACATAATAAGAATTATTTATTATAAGGAAAATTCGACTATGAAATAAAAGATGATAATCTCCCACTACCAATGTTGCTAGTCATTCACAATTTTATACTAAGAGATCTATACCACCTTTTTCAATTATTCATAATTTACGTGATTCTTATTTTTGAATGTAAATACACGATCCACATGTATTATCCAATACCAGACATATAGAAATAGAAAAATCACCTGTAATGAAAAACATATGGGAAGCAGAAGTGTCGTGATTTTTATTCTTCCAATATATCAAATTAATCTTTTTATATCTTTTCCTGATACATTAAAATAATATTCCCTCCTTCTCATTTCTATTCTTATATTTAAATGGATTATTGAAATGGAGGTTCATTAGTTTCTTTCACATATACATGTCCCTTGACCCTTTATTCATTGCTTTCCTCGTCTTTTTCACCATAAGGAATGAAGATTTTGAATTATTCATAGTCTTTTATTATTATGGAATTAATGAAAAAAATAAATGAGCCACTTATTAATGTTATTCATACTAAAATTAAAAATTAATGTCGACAATCTATGTTATAAAGAGAATAAATGGGATTATATTCTAGATATTTGTTTTGTTTGATCAAAAGGTACTCAAGTATTTTAATTTACCCAACCATATCTATTATATGTATTTAATATTGATTCTATTCTTCTATATTATCTCTATAATGGTAACTTTATATCTCATTTTTTGGTCTCTCTCCTAGAATAACTCTTAGAGAATGGATGTATTTGGGAACGAATCCTTATCATTAGGAATTTTATGAATCACACTGGTTATAAATGAAAACACAAGACACAGAATATCTAGCACATCATTTATATTCTTCTTGTATGTAAAGTCCCGTAAATTTTAAGGGGATATTTTTTCTTAATTTTCATTGGGATTTTACAAGTACGTAGTTTATGATGGAACCTGATTCTGTGGCCCTGTGTGCCCGGAATCAATTTCTGAAGTTTAGCTCGGGTACATTCAGGGAACGAACGAGCGGGTTTCTCTAACTTTTGAACCGGTGCTCAGAATTGAAATCTGAGGGCACCGATGAAACCGTAACACTGGTAATTGATTTGGAAGACTTTTCCTATAGTTTCTTTTTCTCAGGAGAAGATGTTAAAAATGTGAGGAATAAAAATAAAATTGTTTTACAATTTATTTTTATTTATTTACTGATGGTTAAGGGTTGTGGAAAGGGATGATGCATGGAAGTTGGGGTGGGGCCCACATGAGAACCCACCTCCTTAAATTTTCCCCAACACACAATTTATTTCCACTATAGAAATTATTTTGTAACTCTTCCACATTAATTTACAGCCCAATAAAACGCCTCTTTAATTGGACAACACACATTAATTAATTCGTGAATTCAATTTGATTTTCAAATTAATGTTGTCATGTGTGTGTGTGAATAAAATAAGACAAGGTCTTATTTTATTGATGGTGGATTTGTTGTGTGGAACAAGGAAGAGAACTCTTGTGCTCTGAAGAACATCTTCTTCCTCGTCAAAGAATGCGAAGAACGCCGAGTATATGACGAAGAACTCCGTCACCACAAGGGGAGATCGTTGTACCATCTCCTCTCCTCTCCACAGCCACTGAGAGAGGCCTTCTTCATAGAACAACGATGCACCTCATCCTTCATTGGACAAAAACAGACGATGCTTACGGTGCCTCATTCTGCGACATCTTTTTCCTGCGACGATCCTCCTTCGACGACTTCTTCGAGATAGGGATTTTAAGTCCAACTTTAATGAATTAAATTTGTGCTCGATTGATGATATTTATTTATTTCGTCCACCTGTAATCGAATTAACAGGAGGAGGTCAGACCATACAAACGCAGCCATTCCTCCTCCCCCCTTGTTGATTTTCATCGTTGCGGTTTGGGACGAAGGCGGCACGGTGCAACGACACCGCGTGGGGACGAAGAATTTTACCACAGCAAAGGAGTGTGGCACCATCGAGTCGCGCCATCGAGGCCGAAGGGGGTCGCGGCCGGAGTGGGGATGCGGCGGAGGGGCGCAGCGCCATCGCGTCGCGCCAGTTGGATAAGGTCGCGGCTTAAAGCCGCGACAGTGCAAGGAGGGGTGGCCGGAACCGCCAGACACTGGCACCTCGTAGGGGCGGGACTGCGAGGTCTCGTGGCAGGAGCACTGGCCGGCCAGCCGGGCTGGCCGTTTCAGAAGAATCGGGGGTCGTAACCCCCGGATGGCCAAGAGGCGGGCCCCCCTCAGGGGGGACGTTTCTTCAATCAAGGGGGGCAGCGTCCCCCTCCGCATCCCGCTCGGCCAAACAGCAGAGCCGCTGGCCACGAATGTCGCACTCGCGTAAGGATGGACCGGCCGAGCCGCGCCCTGATGGGCCGGACCCGGGTCGGGTCGTCCCAATTCGGGCCAACCCAGGGGGTCTCGGGCCGGGTCGGTATGGGCCTTAAACCCCCTAAAATCGGACAAGTTCATTCAAACACCCATATCATGGGCTACAGACCTCCGATCGAAGCACCGTCAGTTGAGATGTGATCCTTGGATCGAGACGGTCGTTTATCTATATTACACTCAAGGTTTCGGAGAACATTGAATCCATCTGGGATGGTTCAAACACGAAACTAATCGGGCCCTCAGAACGGAAACGCCAATAACTTGAGCTCCAGATGTCTGGATGACTTGTCGTTGACTTTGTTGGATTTATCTTAGTGAGACGGACCTTTTGGATTACTCTGCTCAAGTTTTGGACGTAGTTGGAGTACAGTCATGTTGGTTTTGACTTAAAAACCAACCGTGCCCCTAGAACAAAAAATCCAATTACTCTCAGACCGGGCGTCTGATTGACGCGTCGTCTATCACGTTGAGTTCCTATCAATGAGGCATAACATTGTGATACATTGAATCTGGAATACGTGTCAGTTGATGTATCGACCCCTTGGCTCGTGGAGTGTACCCTCCCGGAAATGAACATGTTGTGTGCAGGAACCCTATAGATGGCTGCGATGACAATGACGAATGTACTAGGATCCTCCATGGGTTTGACAGCGACGATGACTGCGCTGAAATCCTCCATGGGTTCGTTAGCGATGATGACCGTACTCAAATCCTCCATGGGTTCGACGATGATGACTACTGTTCTTGTATCCTATGTGGGTCCGGCAGTACGTGACTACTGTTCTTGTACCCTAAGTGGGTCCGGCAGTATTTGACTCTGTACTTGTATCCTATGTGGGTCCGGAAGAGTGGATGGTCTTGTATCATACATGGGTCTGACATCTTCGCTGGTCTAGTATCCTACGTGGGTCCTAGCTTTGATGAATCAGTGGCTAAAACTGATCATCTCTATCACTTTACGAAGAAGTATACATGTGTGAGCTGAGTCTTGACATTCAATAATTATTTTCGATATGATTGACTTGCTTTCCTCTGTGGATTGGGATGTGCTTTCCCGTGTCGATTGGGTTGGACTATCCTATATGGATGTGATCGAACATGGGCTCGAATGATGGAGCCGAACAGGAATTGATGACTTAGGTTTATGTATAGGAATATACCTAAGTGGAGTTGTTTGTTATTTCGTGATTGTATCTTTCCTTTGTGGTTTATCCTTCGTCGATTCTGGGAGACTTTTGGGGTCTCGGGGTCCCTACTGTAACAACCCAATATTTCATAGTGTGTTATTTCTTAAAAATAATTCAATAACTTGCACTACACAGAGCACCGAGTTCAAGCGCACCATGACTTACCAAACAAGCCATTCAAAAGAGGTTATGAATAGTATTTACAAAAATTTAAACTGTATATAATCCTTATAATTTTAGAATCCATATTATAAGTTTCTTAGACATAATGTAAGAACAAATTCATTTTCAGTATTGCACTTTTACCAACTTTTAATAGTGAACCCTTTTAAAATCCAATATTATAAATTTTTTATATTCAATTTGACTAAATAAATTTACTTTTTAGAATGGGGACATCAAAAATTTACAATGAAACATCCCAAGCTTCCACGGTACGCTTTCCTTTGAATAATACAGTAGCGTGTGTTGTACGCAACTTCGAGTTCTAACACACACCACAACCAATCAAACTAGCCATTATCAACAGTAATACCTACATTTTGAAATTATATATATTTCATATTTGAAAATGGACTTAATTTTTGGATACGGAATATCGAAATTATCCTAAGTTGAATTTTTGGTATTTTTCTAAGAACTTCCAATTTTTATGAATAGTGAAAAATACATAAAAAATCTTTTTTAATCAAAATAATTTATAGTGATAAATTATACTATTGAGTGGTTTTAAAGAATAATTAGATATATTTTTACCATTTTATCCAATGGTTTTCATTATAATTAATTTCACTTTGAAATTTGGACATAAACTATTTTCAATCTTTTGATATATATTGTTTCTTAAAAACACGCTATTTGTTGTGACAGCGGGAATTAATTATAAAATAAATTAATGCAACATATATGTTTAGAATTTTTTAAAATAGACATCATTTTTGAATTCGGAATATCAATTATAGCTTAGGGTGAAATTTTGGCATTGTTCTGAAAAACGTCAATTTTTTATAAATAGTGAAACTACTAAGAGGTAGTTAAAAAATTGAATTTTTCATAAAAGTTTATTTTACTGCTTTTGTGATTGGAATTTGAAAAATACGAGAGACATGTTTAATATAAATTAGTAAAATGTGGTTCAATGAGAGGAAAATAATTTTTGGTGAATAGTAACTGTTTATTTTATTTAGCACGGTTAAAAGTAAATAGGGTAATTAAGGGTAAAAAAGATATTAATATTACTCTAAAACATGTACTAATTCTATTGTACAAGTGTATCACGACCAAAAACAACCTTAGGAATAAAATATTATCATTTAGGTCCACTTGGATTAGATTGGGACATTTATTATTATTTAATTCAAAGAAGAGTTAAAAGAGTTAAAATCAAAGATTATTTACTAAAACATTTTTAGTATAGGGTTATACATAAGATAAATTCGATTTTAAATATTAATTAGAAAGATAAAATTATTTCTTACATAATGATATTTTATTTATAATTTTTTTACATTATATAATATAATTAATTTATGACGCAATGATGATGCAGTAATTACCATAATAGTGACAAGATTAAATAATTGATATTATAAATACCCAAATAAATATGATTTGAGACTTTTTATGAATTAAAATAATTTTCCTCGTTAATATGGAATGTTAGGAATGATTTAATTAACTTTTTTTGAATTAGTCCTTCTGTTGTGAGTTTTTACAAAAATCAATTATTGAATAGTGTCAAAATTGACATAAAATAGTTTTTAAAACAAATATTATATTATTAATTGATATTAAATTCCTAAAAAATATAAGGTTAGAAAAAGAGACTTATATAATGATAGGTGTATCATTATTGGACCACTTGGTGGTCGCTTGGATGTATATAGTAAATTTATTAACCATATAATATAAAAATACAAATAGACATTGTAAAAGTGAAACTAATTAACTACGAGTTAATACTTAATGATAAGGTTAATATAGTAACCCAACCCTGTCTAAATCCTATTGGATGAGTGTTTTTCGACCTATACCCACCTTAAACTTTAAATAATCAACTTTTAAGCCATTAGAAACCGAATATGAATTTATTATAAAATAATATTTCTAGCTTTTCCAAAGGTGTCCCTCACCCCTCTTATAAAAGGGAACTCCCCCTTCTCAATAATTCACAGCATAAAAGCCTTTTTGTTCGGCCAACCCCTGCCAAAATACTCTCTCAACTTCCCTCACTTCAACCTAGAGGCCTTAGTTTGATCCGAAATCCATCCTAAGGAGCCCTTTTGATCAAATCAAAAGGAAGAACCCGAAGAATAGGTATTGTTTTCACCACCCTTTTTCAAATTCATTTCTTCTTCAAATTCTTCTTTCTTTGTTTTTCCCATTCTAAAATAATAAATCCAGTATCTACTATATACTTTAATATTATTATAAATATGGTACAACCATATTCAGTATTCTATCCATCCTTTTAATGACATGTCACCATACGTGCGTACGTACGGCTTATCGTCTCCACGTCGTGGTGTAATTGTTATTCAATATATTATTATTTGGATGGGTAAAATAATGATTTTTAATTCATGTAAATAATAAATATAACATGATAATTATTCTTAATATATGATATACCATACAATTATATATTATTTTAATATCAAAATAATGATATTGTCGCTCGTGCGTACGTACGGACTACCACCTCCACGAACGCGATGAGATTCATTCTCCATCGTATCCATTCAAGTATAATTCTCATTTGATTTTTAATAATAATGTATAAGGACTTAATATCATCCTGGATATGAATAATATACAACCTATCTATAACAACAACGACTTATATAACAAAACATATAAAATAAAATGAGTAAGTTAACATCAGAAACTACGATAATTCTAAAATATTATTAACAAATCAAAGTTAAAAGATAATATATGATATAATATTAATGTAAATGATTATTTTATAATTTAATAACAATTATTTCACCATTATAAAGGAGGTTAACCTACCCCAACCAAGGAAAATTACAAGGTAAGGGTTTATTTCACAATCTCTTCATTATTCGAGGTTGTTTATACGTAATAATCTACTAGGACCTCTTTATCATCCACATCCATGATTCTTAAAAATGTATTTCAAATCATTCTTACTATTTTAAATACTATTCTATATATTCATTTATACCCTTTTGGAATTTTCTATAAGAGGTTTATAAAGGAATCTTTCCATCTTTTTCCAAACAAGTTTCTTTTTAACCATTTTGACAGAATTAAGGTAAGAATGTTTTTTACTTATACAGAGGGTGCAGCTATTTTCCACCGTTATAAAATCTTAGAAGCTTCCCATATAAGCTTATAATAATATTTTCAAATAAATTGTTTTTATTTTTTAGTTATGTGACCTCTATATGATTTCGAAATGATTATTTTATGAATTTGTGAAAGGTACTCTTTATCAAGATCAGAATTTTAAATGTTTTAAAAATTTATCTTTCTAAATATTTATAATTAATATCCATGTTTTCAAAATGATTTTAAGGATTTATTTATATGGACGTTAATATTTTGAAATGATATTTCATTTCAAAAGTTTCAATGTGGTATGGGACACTTTTATTCAAAAATCTCTTTTAAATTACTTCCTTTATAAATGTGTGACTTTTAAATGATTTAAAAAAAAGATATATTTCTCTAAAATAGTTTTGATTTCATCTATGTCAACATCCTTTTATGGAATTTAAGATTATTTTAAGTTGATTTATTATGATACAAAACTTCCATATTGAAATGACGGTTTTGTGATATGTTTGACTGTGGATGTGTTATTTTTATACCATTCATGGTTGATGGAGAAAGTATTGAAATCTCGTATGCTAGTTTTAACATGAATGTTTATGTTATGTTAAAACCTTTTCATATGGGAATGCATTGGACTTAATATGTGACTGGTGGAGCCCACTATAGCTCTTCTATGCATTAGTAGGTCTCGTGAGACAAACGAGTGTCTTGGCACAGGGCCTTGACAAAAGCTTATTTGTAGTCTTGGCACGAGGCCTTGGTTATGAGGTTATGATATTCTGGAATTATGCATTCCATCATTATGAAAGTGGTTATTTATATTTCATGTGATTATTCGATTAGTAGAATATCCATGTGAATAACCAAATGGCATTATTTTATTTTATTTCTTCCATATTATGTAGAAGTTCATGTTTAAAAGGATTTTGATTTGGTTATACATTGCCATAAATGTTTATTCATATTTATGAAAGTTTCCACTATATTGTTATCATTACTGGGCATTTGAGCTCATCCCTTTCTATGTTTTCTTTGTCCCAGGATGTGAAGAAGTATTTTATGAATGACCTGCAGGGATATAATGAGGGGATACGAGTGTGGACTATGGAGACTATATTGTTGTAGTTTTCATTTTATGATGTAATGTAAACTTTATGAGTGTATCTAGTGTGTCCAAGACTACTAAACTAATCAGTCTTTCAAGACGTAATCTTTCTTGTGATCATGCCAATGTTATGTAATAATGCACCGACTCTAGGTAACTGGGGTTGGGGTGTTACAGTTTGTATTATAGGGAGGTTTAGTACAATCCTTGGAAGCTAGATTTAGATAAAATCTGATTACAACACATATATTTAAGATGGAATTTGAGGATTGGTATATAAGAACTTCCTAGAATTTTGGTATTGTAAAGATTTTGTGAGTTTTCCAAGCAATACATCCCTGTCTGGATACGAGTAGGTAGAGGCGGCTCTCGCACAGATGTACCTTGGGGTAAAACACGAAAACACCACTTTTAGCTAGACTCGAACGAGAACTTGTGCACGACAACGAGCCTTGCTGCACTCTTGGTTACGACACTCCCGGGGGATATGCTTAGGATAAATCTCTTTTTCCTTACAAACAATTATGATGGGATTATGAGTATATACATCCTAAAATGAGACATTTTTATGATTAGAGATTATATCCATAAACTATTTAATTTATGTTATTTGTTTTACATGTATGGGATTAGGTATTGTTATTAATAAACTAATCTAGTGTATGCCATTGTTTAGAAATGGCACCCAGTAGAAGGAATGAGAACTCCAGCAATGCACATGATCCAAAGAGAAAGAAGGATCATATCTTTCATGGTCTTAAGCCAGAATTTATAAGAGAAATATTCTCCCATATATTATCATCATATGAAGAAAAATTATCATGTGTTGATAAGATAAGTAATGAGTTTACTGAGTCATATGGCTTCGAAGGGAAGAAAGAGAAGAAAATGATGGAAGAGAGAAATATGGATAAAGAGAAGAGGGAAAAGTAGAATTTTACCATATGTGATAACTATGGGATGAAACAACCTGGAACTTTCCTGAATGGAATGGGAGTTCGTTATATGTATAACGACTCATACTTTACATACATTTTTAATACTTCAAAATTGAAGCATACTTATTACAACATATAACAAAACCACGAAAGGACCGTATAGGTATAGTGTCTTTAGAAACTGGGAAACATAAACAACTGGTCCATAAAGCGTCTACCCGGTCTCCCATTTATTTCATCATATCTATAGTCCCTTTTAGAATATCTTACTTAATAACCTTCTTCCTGACCTGGGGAAAGAAAAAGTGCAAAAGGGTGAGCTCAAATGCTCAGTAATGGTAAACAAAAGAAATATCAATCACATCATATTCATAAGAACATAACTTTTGGAAATCATAACCTGCAAAAGAGAGCATAATTTCATAACATGGGATAAATCATAGTAGTGAAATGGAATCCAAATAATCATAAATTAAAACATGAAACTTTGTGGCATATACACATAATCATATAGAATCATTTCTTATTAGTCAAGACTCATTGCCAAGACTATCTTAGTAGACAAAGTCCCTTTCTGAACCGAGTTCACTCCTCATTTTAGTCATGTTTCACTTAACCGGTATAACCTACCGTTCCAGCCATGTCTATCTCAGGAGAAATAAAATCATTACCCAATGCATTGGAGGGAGATATAGGTCCCACCCATATCATAATGATACCATTCTTATGTGTCCCACCAAATCATAAATCATACATCATTGCATAACCCATGTAATAAAAATGGGAATCTTAAACATCGGGACATCATAAAACAATTCATATAAGATAAAGGGATTCATAAAAATATTTCCATCACAACATAATAAAATCAATGTAATAATAGGGATAGAGACAGAATCCTTTATTATCTTAGATGGAAAATGATTTTGATAAAACTCTTGAACTCCATTCTTGAGGAAAAAATCATTTTTACTTCAACAACATTTTTCCTTTATTAACATGTCATAAAATTTTAAACTAAAAGAAGTTGATTAAAAATAACCTTGAAAACATTTAAATGAAGATTCTTGGAAATATTTTTTTAAAATCCATTCATGTCGTATAAGTTAAGAAAAATATTTTTCTCGTACTTCTGTCGGAAAAATCAAAAAGTACCTCGTACCAAAAATGACAAAAGATACCTTTCACATCTTTTACTAAAAACTCACTGATGGGTAAAATTAGATTTAAACAATTTTAGGTGGATGGAAACAATATAACATATTGAGGTAACATGGATGTGGATGATAAAATGCACCCCATTAAATACCAAAGTATAAACAATCTCGGATAAAAATGAGATTGTGATATTTCCCTTACCTTAAGTCCGATTTGCTTCGTAAGTGTCCGAACCTCCTGTATAATGATTTAGATAATGTTATTTACATATTCCTTAATCATACTTATTGTTATGATATCATATATGTTCATATTCTTAGATTCTTATTAGTAATATTTCATTACTACTTGTTATTCATGTGTTAATTACTTTTTGTTCTTATGCGTGTTTTGTCGAATAAATTCTTATTCTTCTATTTAGGTTATAGATCCCTCATTTCCAGAATGGTATTAGTGTAATATATATCATATTAATTCATTTAATTCATTTATATAATAATTATGAAATGAAGATCATGTAGAACGAGTCGCATCAGATCGTTGAGACGGTATTCCGTACGTACGCATGAGTGATGATATCGTTCCTATGATCGTGGAATTGTATTGAAGTGTATGTATACTATTTCAGAATCCATATAACTTTATAATAGTCATATATAGTCATTATTTACACCATTATACCCATTCATGTAAGGTGGAGGTGGAAAATAGATTACACCACGGCGTGGAGACGGTATTCTGTACGTACACACGCGCGGTGATTTCCTTTTCCGTAGGATGGATAGATGGTTAAATAGGGTTGTTTCATACTTATAATAACATATCCGTATATTAGTGATACTGATGTTATTACGTCATAATTAAAAAACTAAAGAAGAAGAAGTGGAAGAAGAAAGAAATATGAAAAAATCGGTAACGGACATTACCTCTTCTTTGAAGTGCTTCTTTGAGACCTCATTTTAGGGCACTAAAATAGGTCTTTGAAGAAGACCAGAACCTCTAGGATGTTTCTAGGGAAGTTTAGAGGAGAAATTGGCAGGGGTTGGCCGAGCTTTAAGGCTCAATGTGGTGTGAGGAAGAGGGGGAGGAGGTTCCCTTTTATAAGGGAGGAGAGGGGCACCTTTGGAATAACTAAAAATATTATTTTACTATAAAGTCAAATTCGGTTTTTAATAGCTCCAAATTGATATATTTCCATGATAAGGTGGGTAGGGGTCGAAATACTCTCATACAATATAATTTAGTAAAGTTTATGTATCAATTGTAACCTTATCATTTAGATTTAACTTTAAGTTAGATAATTTATCTTTTACCGTGTCTTCTTGTTTTCTTACACTATAAGGTTAATAAACATACTATATCAAGCCAAACGAACCCCATGTTGTTTATTATTAAAATATATAACCTTATCTAAGTCATTTGGCCGAACCATAGATTTTTAGGAATAAAATGACAATTAATAATATAATATTTGTTTTAAAAACTATTTTATGTCAATTTTGAAACTATTTAGTAATTGATTTTTTTGAAAATCATAACAGAATGATTAGTTCAAACCAAGTTACTTAAATCAATAAAAACATGTTATATTAACCTTGAAAATTATTTTAATTCATAAAAATGATCAAATTACATTTATTTGGGAATTTATAACATCAATTATGCCAATATTTCATTAATAATATAATTACTGCATCAACATTGTGTTATAAATATATTAAATTATTTATTGTCTAAAAATTACAAATAAAATACCATTATGTAAGAAATCTTTATATCTTTCTAATGAATATTTATAGTAGAATTTATCTTATATATAACCCCATATTAAAAATGATTTACTTATTAAACTTTGATATTAACTATTTTAACCCTTCTTTAAATAAATTAATAATAAATGTCCTAATCTAATCCAAGTGGAACTAAATGGTAATATTTTATTCCTAAGGTTGTTTTTTGTCGAATTACACTTTTCCAATAGAATTATGACATGTGTTAGGGTAATAATAATATAATATTCCCTCAATTACCCTATTTACTTTTAACCGTGGTTAAAAAAAAGTAAAAAGTTACTATTCACCAAAAAATTATTTTTATCTCATTGAACCACATTTTACTTACTGACATCAATCGTGTCTCTCAAGTTTTTCGAAATTCCAGTCACAGAAGCGGTAAAATTAGGTTTTATGAAAAATTCAGTTTTTTAACTACCACTAAGTAGTTTCACTATTCATCAAAAATTTAAAGTTTTCAAAAAAATACCAAAATTTCATCCTAGGCTAATTTCGATATTCCGAATCCAAAAATGAAGTCCATTTTGAAAAATAAAATTTATAAAATTTCAAAAAGTGGTTATTACTATTCATAACGGCTAGTTTTAATAATATTGTATATCATTGTTTAGTGAAACTCGGTATTGCGTACGACACAAGCTATCGAGGAAGGCCATGATTGCGTGTAAAGCAAGCCAAGCTAGTGTTGTCTGTAGTGAAGGATTCCTTTGATGACTTATATAACATAAAAACAAAATCTTTCACATAAAAGTTTCGGGTGTTACATTCTACCCCCCTTAAAATAAATTTCACCCTCAAAATTCGTCACTTTGTAAAAAACAGATGAGGATAGCTCTCCCTCATCATATCCTCAAGATCCCATGTAGCTTCTTCTAATTGGTGGTTCCTCCATAAAACTTTCACCAAGTGAGTGGTCTTGCTTCGTAGGACTTTTTCGCAACGATCCAGAATCTCTATCGGCTGTTCTTCATAAGAAAGATCTTGCTCCAGCGGTACAGCTTCTGAGCTAAGTACATGTGAAGGATCAGGAATGTACTTTCTTAAGAGAGATACATGGAACACATCGTGAATTTGAGATAGATTCGGTGGAAGCGCCAATCGGTAAGCTACCTTCCCAACACGATCCAATATTTCAAAAGGACCAATATATCTAGGGCTCAACTTCCCCTTCTTTCCAAATATCATGACTCTCTTACAGGGAGATATTCGTAAGAACACTTTATCACCCACTTCAAACTCTAGGTCTTTTCTTCGGTTGTCGGCATAACTTTTCTGTCGACTCTGAGCTGCTCTTATGTGTTGTTTAATAGATCTGACCTTTTCTGCCATTTCATCAATGAGATCAGGTGCTAATAGATTTCTTTCCCCAAATTCATCCCAGCAAGTTGGAGTCCAGTATTTCTTTCCATAGAGTGCTTCATAAGGATCCATATGAATACTGGAGTGAAAGCTATTATAATAAGAAAATTCCACCAAAGGAAGGTGTTGATCCCAACCACCTTTCATATCCATAGAGCAGGCTCTCCACATATCTTCTAGAGTTTGAATTGTTCTCTCAGACTGACCGTCTATCGGAGGATGATAAGCAGTGCTGAAACTCAACTCTGTTTCCAGAGTATGCTGAAGACGTCGCCACAACTTCGAGGTAAATCTCAGATCCCGATCAGATATAATAGAAAGTGGTACTCAATGCAATCTTACCACTTACTTTACATATATCCTGGAAAATTGATCCCGAGAGAAATCCTCTCTAATTGTAATGAAGTGTGCAGACTTGGTAAGATGATCAACTATGACCCAGATAGCATTATTTCCTTTGGATGTTTTAGGAAGTCCTGTGATAAAGTCCATAGTGATGTTTTCCCATTTCCATTCAGGTATGGGTAATGGTTGTAACATCCCCTTAGACTTCTGTCTCTCAGCATTAACTTGCTGACAAACCAAGCATCGAGAGACATAATCAGCAACATCTTTTTTCATGCCATCCCACCAGAAGTACTCTTTCAGGTCCCTATACATCTTCGTGCTTCCAGGATGAATAGAGAATGATGAACTATGAGCCTCATCCAGCGGCTCCTTCTTTAATTCCAGGATGGGAGGAACACAACCTCGATTCCTGAACTGTATTATCCCATCACAATCAAGGTTGAATTCAGGAACCTTTCTCACCTTCTTTTGTAAATCGACATCTTCTTTTTGTGCCTCTTTTATCTTCACATGTATAGATGGTTGAACATTCATTTGAGAAAGATAAGATTTTTCCCCTTCCATTATAATTCCAAGATCCATCCTTTGTAAATCCATAAATATTGGATCTTTTGTGATCCTCATCATGGATAAACTGGCATGGTCTTGTCGACTTAACGCATCTGCCACCTTGTTTTCTTTCCCAGGGTGGTAATGGATTGAGCGGTCATAATCCTTAATCAGCTCCAATCATCTTCATTGATGCATATTCACCTCCTTTTGTGTGAAAATATACATTAAACTTTTATGATCAGTATAAATGTAACACCTTTCTCCATAAAGATAATGCCTCCAAATCTTTAATGCAAAGATTACCATAGCTAACTCCAAATCATGTGTTGGGTAATTTTTCTCATGTATTTTCAACTGTCGTGCGACAAAAGCTATCACCATATCATTTTGCATAAGAACACACCACAATCCCTTCTTGGATGCATCACTATAGATCACAAACCTTTCTCCACTACAAGGCAGTGTGAGCACAGGTGCACTGGATAACCGTTATTTCAACTCCTTGAAATTCTCTTCACATTCTTCCGTCTAAACAAACATTACTCCTTTCCGAGTCATCTTGGTGAGTGGATTAGATAATCATGAAAAATCATTCACAAAACGTCGATAATATCCAGCCAAAACAAGAAAACTTCGGATCTCAGTTACTATTGTTGGTCTCGACCATCTTTCGATAACCTCTGTTTTTGCTGGATCCACATATATCCCCTCTTTTGAGATTATGTGACCCAAAAATGCAACTTTTTGAAGCCAAAATTCAGACTTGGTAAATTTGGCATAAATTTTCTCCTTTCTCAGGGTCTCTAATATAATTCTCAAGTGTTCTTCATGTTCTTACTTTCTCTTTGAATAGACAAGAATATCTTCTATAAAGACTACCACAAATTGATCAAGATAGTCTCTAAAGACTCTATTTATCAGATCCATTAAGATAGCAGGGGCATTAGTAAGACCAAATGGCATCACTATAAATTCACAGTGTCCATAACTTTTACGGAAAGCCGTATTTGGTATATCCCCCCTTTTGACCCTTAATTGATGATACCTTGGATGAAGATCAATCTTGGAAAAGTATTTAGCTCCGCGTAGTTGGTCAAATAAGTCATCAATTCATGGGAGAGAATATTTGTTCTTGATAGTGATCTTTTTAAGTTCTCAATAATCAATGCAGAGTCTCATTGATCCATCTTTCTTCTTAAAAAATAGAACAGGTGCTCCCCAAGGTGATGCACTAGGCAATATGAATCCCTTATCAAGATTCTCTTGGAGTTGCTTCTTCAATTCCTGCAACTCAATTGGGGCCATTCTATACGGTGTCTTTGAAATTGGCAAAGCACCCGGTACGAGTTATATTGAAAAACTCAACTTCACGATTTGGTGGAAGACCCGGTAATTCCTCCGGAAATACATCATCAAACTCTCATAAAATGGGCATGTTCTTAATTGTGAGTTTCTCACCAACCATTTGAGATAAATAACCTTCATTTAGTGGAATCAAGACCCATAAGATAGAAGTAATTTCCACTGGAAGGTTATGTTCATCCGTGCATTGATAGACGATCATAGATTGATATGGAATATGAAATGTGACTTCCCTTCTTTGGAAATTGATATGATCTCCATATAAAGAAAGCCAATCCATGCCAATAATCACATCAAATTCCACTATAAGAAGGATCACAAGATTTGCTGGAAGCACTTTCCCACAAACTTCGATCGGAGAAGAATTATAATCTTTTGATGCGACTGCTGTGCCATTAGGTGTTGTCACAACTAACTCAACATCTAATTATTGAGGTAATACGGTGATACCCTTAGAAAATTCTTCAGAAATAAAGGAGTGGGTGGATCCAGAATCAAATAAAACATTTGCTACTTTAGAGTGGATGGTAAGTGTACCTTTCACCACATCGTTATCGTACTCCTCATCGCTGATAGAAATTGCATGTGACTTTCCTTTTTCATTATCCTTAAGAGTTTGTTGATGTCGACCACCATCATCAACCCTTGGATTAGGGAATTTATTGGAATAATGTCCCATCTCCTTTCACTTGAAACATTGAAGTGTTATAGGTTCATTCCGTGTATCCCTTCCTTTGTTTGCATCATTAGAAATCTTCTTCCCATCATCGCGGCATTCAAATGCCCGATGACCTTCCTTTCCACACTTGAAACATTTACTTGTCCCTTTAATTCAACTCCCTCCATGTTTCCTTCCACACTTTGAGAATAAGGGAAAGCTCATCTTCTTTTCAGTGTGCTCTTTAGATTTTCCTTTGAATTCCATTTTCTTCTTCTTATCAAACCCATATGATTGATGGGTTACTCCAATCTCTATCTCAACTTTGAGAGCACATCGAATGATTTACTCATAGCTATTGAAGTCCCTTATGGATAAGGCCCTTAGAAGACTTGGTTTTAAGCCACTAAATAATCGATCGGTCTTACTCTCAAGTTGGATAATAATACCAGAAGCGTACCTTGAAAGTCTTGTAAAATTTGATTCATAGGTACCAAGAGATTCATCATCCTTTTGCTTCAGTTCAAGAAACTCTTTCTCCATCTTTGTTCATAGAATAAGAGGGAAGTTCTTATTGAAAAATAAGTTCTTGAACTCGTCCCATTCCATGGAGTCAATTGCATCCATTTGACTCGTATTCTTAATAAGATTCCACCATTGATCAGCATCACCTTCCAAACGATACACTGCTAAGATGACTTTATCATGCTCAGAACATTGAAGAACGGAAAATATCTTTTCAGTAGTACTAATCCATTGTTTAGCAACTAATGGATCAGTAGATCCGCTGAATGAAGGTGGACACTGTATCATGAAGGATTCAACAGAATGTTGCTCCTTCCTTTGCTCGTTTGGAAGCCCTGCATGATTCATAGCTTGAGAAAGTTGTGTGAGCATGGCTACAATATTTTTCATTCCATCTCCAATAACGTTTGGTTGCTCAGGGGGACAATAATTGCATTGCCCGTCGCATTCCGCATTAACACGGTTCCTTTGGGTTCCATCCATTGACTAAAACCAAGAAGAATAGTGTGAGCAACACTAATTATAATAGGAAAACCACATAATCAAGAATAAAATTTCACACTTATGGTCTTATCCTAGGTTATTAATGGCCATTTCTAAAACACTAAGATTGTGTTCTATGCTTAGACTTATCCTTAGGGTTCTTACTAAGGCTTTCACATCCTAGTTTCCAAAGGTTGACTATACCTTTCCTCTGATACCAACTATAATGACACATACTTTACATACATTGTTAATAATTCAAAACTAAAGAATACTTATTACAACATATAACAAAACCACGAAAGGACCGTATAGGTATAGTCTCTTTAGAAACTGGGAAACATAAACAACTAGTTCATAAAGCGTCTACACTGTCTCCCATTTATTTCATCATATCTATAGTCTCTTTTGGCATATCTTACTTAATGACCTTATTCATGACCTGGGGAAAGAAAACATACAAAAGGGTGATCTCAAATGCTCAGTAAGGGTAATCAAAAGAAATATCAATCACATCATATTCATAAGAACATAACTTTTGGAAATCGTAACCTGCAAAAGAGAGCATAATTTCATAACATGTGATAAATCATAGTAGTGAATTGGAATCTCAATAATCATAACTTAAAACATGAAACTTTATGGAATACACACATAATCATAGAGAATCGTTTCTTATTAGTCAAGACTCATTTCCAAGACTATCTTATTGGACAAAGTCCCTTTCTGAACCGAGGTCACTCCTCGTTTCAGTCCTGTTTCACTAAACCGGTATAACCTACCATTCCAGCCATGTATATCTCATGAGATATAAAATGTTTACCCAATGCATTGGAGGGATATATAGGTTCCACCCATCTCATAATGATACCATTCTTATGTGTGCCACAAAATCATAAATCATACATCATTGCATAACCCATGTAATAAAAATGGGAATCTTAAACATCGGGACATCATAAAAAAATTCATATAAGATAAAGGGATTCATAAAAATATTTCCAACACAACATAATCAAATCAATGTAATAATAGAGATAGAGATATAAACCTTTATTATCTTATATGGAAAATGATTTTGATAAAACTCTTGAACTCCATTCTTGAGGAAAATATCCTTTCTACTTCAAATTTTTTTTTCCTTTCATAACATGTCATACAATTTAAAACTAAAAGAATTTGATTAAAAATAAACTTGAAAACTTGTAAAGGAAGATTCTTGGAAATATTTTTTTAAAATCCATTCATTCCGTATAAGTTAAAAAAACATTTTTCTCGTACTTCTGTCGGAAAAGTCAAAAAGTACCTCGTACGAAAAACGACAAAAGATTCCTTTCATATATTTTACTAAAAACTAACCGAAGGGTAAAATTAGATTTAATCAACTGTAGGTGGATGGAAAAAATATTACATATTGAGGAAACATGGATGTGGATGATAAAATAAACCCCAGTAAATACCAAAGTATAAACAATCTCGGATAAAAATGATATTGTGATATTTCCCTTACCTTAGGTCCGATTTGCTTCGTAAGTGTATGAACCTCCTGTATAATGATTTAAATAATGTTATTGACTTATTCAAGAATCATACTTATTGTTATGATATCATATATGTTCATATTCTTAGCTGATTATTAGTAATATTTCATTACTACTTGTTATTCGGGTGTTTATTACTTTTTGTTCTTATGCGTGTTTTGTCGAATAAATTATTATTCTTCTCTTTAGGTTATAGATAACCCATTTCCAGAATGGTATTAGTGTAATATATATCATATTCATTCATTCAATTCATTTATATAATCATTATGAAATGAAGATCTTGTAGAACGAGTCGCATCACATCGTGGAGACAGTATTCCGTACGTACGCATGAGTGATGATATCATTCCTATAATCGTGGAATTGTATTGGAGTGTATGTATAATATTTCAGAATCAATATAATTTTATAATAGTCATATATATTCGTTATTTATACCATTATACCCATTCAAGTAAGGTGGTTATGGAAAATATATTACACCACGGCGTGGAGACGGTATTCCGTACGTACGCACGCGCGATGATTTATTTTTCTGTATGATGGATAGATGGTGAAATAGGGTTGTTTCATACATATAATAACGTATCAGTATATGAGTGATACTGATGTTATTACTTCATAATGAAACAACTAAAGAAGAAGATGTGGAAGAAGAAATAAAGATGAAAGAATTGGTAACGCATATTACCTCTTCTTTGAAGTGGTTCTTTGAGACCTCCTTTTAGGGCACTAAAATAGATCTTTGAAGAAGACAGAAACCTCTAAGTTGTTTCTAGGGAAGTGTAGAGGAGAAATTGGTAGGGTTTGGCCGAGCATGAAGGCTCAAAGTGCTGTGAGGAAGAGGGGGAGGAGGTGCCCTTTTATAAGGGAGGAGAGGGGCACCTTTGGAATAACTAAAAATATTATTTAATTATAAAGTCAAATTAGGTTTTTAATAGCTCCAAATTGATATATTTCCAAGATAAGGTTGGTAGGGGTAAAAATACTCTCATACAATAGAATTTAGAAAGTTTAGGTATCAATTTTAACCTTATGATTTAGATTTAACTTTTAGTTAGATAATTTAACTTTTACCGTGTCTTCTTGTTTTCTTACACTATAAGGTTAATAAACTTACTATAAAAAGGCAAAAGAACCCCAAGTTGTTTATTAATAAACTATATAACATTATCTAGGTCATTTGGCCGAACCTTAGTTTTGTAGAAATAAAATAACAATTAGTAATATAATATTTGTTTTAAAAACTATTTTATGTCAATTTTGAAACTATTTAGTAATTGATTTTTTTGAAAATCATAAAAGAATGATTAGTTCAAACCAAGTTACTTAAATTAATACTAACATGTCATACTAACCTAGAAAATTAGTTTAATTCATAAGAAGTCTCAAATTACATTTATTTGGGTATTTATAACATCAATTCTGTCAATATTTCATTAATAAGATAATTACTGCATCATCATTGTGTCATAAATAAATTAATTTATTTAATGTCTAAAAATTACAAATAAAATACCATTATGTAGGAAACATTTTTACCTTTCTAAGTAATACTTATAGTCGAATTTATCATATGTATAACCCCATATTAAAAATTATTTACTTATTAAACATTGATTTTAACTATTTTAACCCTTCATTAAATAAATTAATAATAAATGTCCTAATCTAATCCAAGTGGGACTAAATGGTCATATTTTATTCCTAAGGTTGTTTTGGGTCGAATTAAACTTTTAAAATAGAATTAGGGCATGTTCTGGGGTAATAATAATATCATTTGTACCCTTAATTACCCTATTTACTTTTAACCGTGGTAAAAAAAGTAAAAAGTTACTATTCCCCAAAAAATTATTTTCATCTAATTTAACCACATTTTACTTACTAACATCAACCGTGTCTCTCGGATTTTCGAAATTTCACTCACAGAAGCGGTAAAATTATGTTTTATGAAAAATTCAGTTTTTTAACTACCATATAGTGGTTTCACTATTCATCAAAAATTGAAATTTTTCAGAAAAATACCAAAATTTCACCCTACGCTAATTTCGATATTCCGAATCCAAAAATGAAGTCCATTTTGAAAAATAAAATTTATAAAATTTCAAAAAGTGGTTATTACTATTCATAACGGCTAATTTTAATAATATAGCATATCATTGTTTAGTGAAACTCGGTATTGTGTACGACACAAGCTATCGAGGAAGGCCGCGGTTGCGTGTAAAGCAAGCCAAGCTAGTGTTGTGTGTAGTAAATGATTCCATTATTAATTTATATAACATAAAAACAAAATATTTCACATAAAATTCTCGGGTGTTACAATATGTGTGGTGGAAAATGGCACAATGTATATGAATGAAAGGGTAACAAAATGATTTAAAATGTACAATGCTTCATTTGCATGGAGTTTGGACACTACACGATCTTATGTCCCAGTCATCAGACTATGCCGCAAATGATGCTATTGGATAATAATCAAGTTATGATACTACCACAGATGAAGAGGAATTATTAGAGTTATTATGTTGATTATGTCATTTGTGTTTTGTATCAATAATGTACTTTTTATAATAATTATGGAGTATATAAGGATTGTACTGTAGTAACATTTCATTAAGGACCTGAGATTGTGTGGAACAAAGAAAAGTTACTCAATAACAGGTTAAATTTTTGTAAAATATGTGGTTGAGAGAACGATAAACCATAATATAGTTCTCATACCGAGGTAGTGATTTTAGAATAATACATGATTGATTTTCATAAATTATATTGGATATTCTTGACAACCTTGAAACTGATTAATGATTTGTATATTCCATCATTGTTGGGGTTTACAACATTTTTGGATTGAAGGAGTATATCCATTATTCTTTATGGAATAAGGGATCATGAATGTAATCAATAAGGTTTTATGGTAATTCAAGATGTTGCAGTGCTTTAAAAGAATACATGATGAAGTTGTTCATATGTTATTACTTGAAAAAAACTATCTTCATTGTGTTTAACTTCTTTATAAATTTTGGACTGAAGTATTTTGGATAGTTCTAGTTTGGATTATTTTGGATTTCTATAAAAGGACAACCCGGAGGTCGGGCGGCAACCCGTCGCGTTCGGCAAGGCCACAAGACATTAACACACAACCAAAGGGCGACAAGGGTGTATCACCTACCACTGGCCCACGTGATGTCTGGGATTAAATAATGTAGTTTTTTTAAAAGATCTGTTAGATGAATTATAAATTCATTTTTTTGGAACCCTATATGAATATGATAAATAGAATATATTTTATTACGTTATATTATCTTTTAGAGTTAAAGATGAGTTTGTGATAGAAATTAGTTAAAGGATGGAACTCTACTTGTTAAGAATATATTTTTCTTCTTCACTTATTCTACGAAGAAATTAATTCTTATACATTATTTAAGGAATCCTAAAACCAAAAATGTGTTATCCTAATACCATATGTTTTGTTGAACCGATGGTATTTAAAATCATCATAGATTGATGAATTTAAGGACCTCAATTTTACACTTGATTGTGATTGATGACCTCAATCACTACCTATAAACATTTATGTTTTTCTTCCAATTATATGTCTCTAATTTCCACCAATTTTCTCCTAATATAGATCATAATTTTGTGGTGACCCTTTTATTTCCCTTTTCCTCATATAAAGAATAAATTTTAGTAACCCAATTTCCGATTTGGGTTTTCCCACAAATATATTTTCTATTTTCAACCTTTTATTTTCGAAAAACAATTTCAAATTGAGAGGACGCAATTTATTGAAGGAGGGGAGAATATAACACCCCAATATTTCATAGTTTGTTATTTCCTCAAAATAAATCAATAACATTCACTAAAGGGAAATCCGAGATCAAGCGCACCATGACTTACCAAACAAGCCGTTAAAAAGAGTTTATGAATAGTATTAAATAAATTTTAAACTCTATATAATCCTGATAATTTTAGAATCCATATAATGAGTTACTTAGATATAATGTAAGAACAAGTTCATTTTCAGTATTGCACTTTTACCATATTTTAATAGTGAATTCTTTTTAAATACAATATTTTAAACTTTTATATATTAAATTTGACTATATAAATTTAATTTATAGAATGGGGAGATCAAAAATTTACAATGAAACATCCCAAGCTTCCATGGTATGCTTTCCTTTGAATAATACTGCAGCGTGTGTTGTACGCAACTTCGAGTTCTAACACACACCACAACCAATCAAACTAGCCGTTATGAATAGTAATACCTACTTTTTGAAATTATATATATATTATATTTCAAAATGGACTTCATTTTTGGATACGGAATATCGAAATTATCCTAAGTTGAATTTTTGGTATTTTTCTGAGAACTTCAAATTTTTATGAATAGTGAAAAATAATTAAAAACAACTTTTTTAATAAAAATAATTTATAGTGGTAAATTATACTATTGAGTGGTTTTAAATAATAATTATAATATATATTTACCATTTTATCCAATGTTGTTCATTATAATTAATTTCACTTTGAAATTGGACATAAACAATTGTCAATCTTTTGATATATATTGTTTCTCAAAAACATGCTATTTGTTCTGACATCGGAAATTAATTATAAAATAAATTAATGCAACATATATGTTTTGAATTTTGTAAAATATACATCATTATCGGATTCGGAATATCAATTATAGCTTAGGGTGAAATTTTGGCATTGTTCTGAAAAACTTCTATTTTTGATGAATAGTGAAACTACTAAGTGGTAGTTAAAAAACTGAATTTTTCAGAAAACATAATTTTACCACTTCTGTGATTGGAATTTCAAAGTTCCAAGAGACACGGTTATTATAAATTAGTAAAATGTGGTTCAATGAGATGAATATAATTTTTGGTGAATAGTAACTTTTTTACTTTTATTTACCACGGTTAAAAGTAAATAGGGTAATTAAGGGTAAAAATGATATTAATATTACCCTAACACATGTCCTAATTCTATTGGACAAGTGTATCTCGACCAAGAAAACCTTAGGAATAAAATATTATCATTTAGGTCCACTTGGATTAGATTGGGACATTTATTATTATTTAATTCAATGAAGAGTTAAAAGTGTTAAAATCAAAGTTTATTTACTAAGACATTTTTAATATAGGGTTATACATAAGATAAATTCGATTTTAAATATTAATTAGAAATATAAAAACATTTCCTACATAATGATATTTTATTAATAATTTTTTTACATTAAATCATTTAATTTATTTATGACACAATGATGATGCAGTAATTACCATAATAGTGAAAATATTAAATAATTGATATTATAAATACCCAAATAAATATTATTTGAGAATTTTTATGAATTAAACTAATTTTCTAGGTTTATATGGAATTTTAGGATTTATTTAATTAACTTTGTTCAAATTAATCCTTCTGTTGTGATTTTTTACAAAAATCAATTATTGAATAGTGTCAAAATTGACATAAAATAGTTTTTAAAACAAATATTATATTATTAAATGATATTAAATTCCTAAAAATATTAGTATAAGACAAGAGACTTACATAATGATATTTGTATCAGTAAGGGACCACTTGGGGGACTCTTGGATGTATATAGTATGTTTATTAACCATATAATATAAAAATACAAATAGACATTGTAAAAGTGAAACTAATTAACTAAGAGTTAATACCTAATGGTAAGGTTAATATGGTAACTGAAACCAGTCTAAATACTATTTTTTGAGTGGTTTTAGACATATACCTACCTTAACCTTTAAATAATCTACATTGGAAGCATTATAAACCGAATATGAATTTATTATAAAATAATATTTCTAGCTTTTCCAACGGTGCCCCTCAACCCTCTTATAAAAGGGAACTCCGACTTATCATTAATTCACACATTCAAAGCCTTTTGGTTCGGCCAAAAACTGACAAAATACTCTCTAAACTTATCTCACTTCAACCTAGAGGCCTTAGTTTGATCCGAATGCTAACCTAAGGAGCCCTTTGGATCAAATGAAAAGGAAGAACCTGAATAAGAGGTAATGTTTTCACCACCCCTTCTCAAATTCATTTCTTCTTCAACTTCTTCATTCTTTTTTATGCCATTATAAAATAATGAATCCAGTATCTCCTATATACATTAATATTATTATAAATATGGTACAACCATATTCAGTATTCTATCCATCCTTTTAATAACATGTCACCATATGTGCGTACGTACGGCTTATCGTCTCCACGTCGTGGTGTAATTGTTATTCAATATATTATTATTTGGATGGGTATAATAATGATTTTTAATTCATGTAAATAATAATTATAACATGATAATGATCTTTAATATATGATATACCATCCAATTATATATTATTTTAATATCAAATGAATGATATTGTCTCTCGTGCCTACGTACGGACTACCGTCTCCAGGAACGCGATGAGATTCATTTTCCATCGTATCCATTCAAGACTAACTCTCGTTTTATGAGTAATAATAATGTTTAGGGACTTAATATCATCCTGGATATAAATAATATACAACCTATCCATAATAACCATGTCTTATATAACAAAACATATAAAAGAAAATGAGTATGTTTACATAAGAAACGACGATAATTCTAAAATATTATTAACAAATCAATGTTAAAAGATAATATATGATATCATATTAATGTAAATTATTATTGTATAATTTAATAACAATTATTTAACCATTATATAGGAGGTTAACGTACCCCAACCAAGGAAAAGTACAATGTACGGGTTTATTTCGTAATCTCTTCATTATTCGAGGTTGTTTATACATAATAATGTACTGGGACCTCTTTATCATCCACATCCATGTCTCTTAAAAATGTATTTAAAGTAATTATTACTACTTTAAAGACTATTTTATAAATTCATTTATACCCTTGTTGAATTTTTACAAGTGGTTTATAAAGGAATATTTCTGTCATTTTCCAAACAAGGTGCTTTTTAACCTTTTCGACAGAATTAAGGTAAGAATGTTTTTTTACTTATACGGTGGGTGCATCTATTTTCCACCGTTATAAAATCTTTGAAGCTTCCCTTATAATCTTATAAGAATATTTTCAATGTAAATGTTTTATTTTATAATTATTTGACCTTTTAATGATTTCAATATTAATATTCTAAGAATTTGTGAAAGTTACTCTTTATGAAGATCAGAATTTTAAATGTTTTAATGATTTATCTTTCTAAATATTTTTAATTAATGTCCATGTTTTCAAAATTATTTTAATGATTTATTTATATGGACGTTAATATTTTGATATGATATTTCTTTTCAAAAGTTTCAAAGTGGTATGGGACACATTGATTCAAAAATATCTTTTAAATTACTTCCTTTATAAATGTGTTACTTGTAAATGATTAAAAAAAGAGATATTTCTCTCAAATAGTTTTGATTTCATCTATGTCAACATTCTTTGATGTATTTTAAGATTATTTGAAGTTGATTTATTATGATACAAAACTTCCATATTGTATTTAGGTTTTTGTGATATGATTGACTGTGGATGTGTTATTTTTATACCATTCATGGCTGATGGAGAATGTATTGACATTTTGTATGCTAGTTTCAATATGAATGTTTATGTTATTTTAAACCTTTTCATATGGGAATGCATTGGACTTAATATGTGATGGGTGGAGCCCGCTATAGCTCCTCGATGCATCGGTAGGTCTCATGAGACAAACTAGTGTCTTGGCACAAGGCCTTGACAAAAGCTTATTTTTAGTCTTGGCACGATGCCTTGGCTATGTGGTTATGATAGTCTGGAATTATGCATTCCATCATTATGAAAGTGGTTATTGATATTGCATGTGATTATTCGATTAGTAGAATATCCATGTGAATAAGAAAATGGAATTATTTCATTTTATTTCTGCCATATAATTTAGAAGTTCAAGTTTAAAAGTCTTTTGTTTTAGTTATACATTTCCTTAAATGTTTATTCCTATTTATGAATGTTTCCCCTATATTGTTATCCTTACTAGGAATTTGATCTCACCCCTTTCTATGTTTTATTTTTCCTAGGATGTGATGAGGTATTTTATGAATGACCGGCAGTGATAGTATGAGGGGATAAGAGTGTGGACTATGGAGTCTATATTGTTGTATTATTCATTTTATGATGTAATGTAAACTTTATGAGTGAATCTAGTTATTCCAAGGCTACTAAACTAATCGGTCTTTCGAGACATGATCTTTCTTGTGATAATGGCAATGTTATGTAATAATATACCAACTCTGGGTAACTGGGGTCGGGGCATTACACCTTCTGAGTAGCATATACACACCCCTAAACGGGCTATGTGTGCACTACATTGTGTTGGATGCAGACGACAGACAACGCTGATCGTGGTTGAGACTTGTAGAGCAAGTCAGTACCTGGAGGTAGACCACTGGATGGGACATACATGGAGAGGACGGTTGAACCCAAGGAGCTGAGGAGACTATCTGTACTGACCCTTCAGGTGGGATTTCTGGTGGACGGCTTGACGTTGCTGCTTTACATTTCAGTTGTTGTACTTTCTTTCCAGTTGTACATTACTTTCAGTTTGGGTTTGTATTCTGGCCCACTTACTTTTCTGCACTTGCTTTTGTACACAGTTTTACTTAGTGTTTACTTCTTCTAGCTTATTGTGTGGTGTTTGTTTACTTTATAAAGGAAATTCATTCCCTTTTTATCACGATTTACGCCTTTGGTGCTACTCTCCATCCCATGGCCTTTGGAAGGCGGGCTTGGGGTAGTCACGACACGGGTCCCAAGGATGGGTCGTGTCAAATTAGTATCAGAGGTTTTCGGTTCTACCGCAGAACTCATGACTCTGATCATTCTTCTATGTGACGCAATAGTGTTATGGGTATTGAGTGTGGTTATCAGTCTAGGGATTCCAGTGTTGGTGCGGCGGCCAACGTGTCCATACACCAGGACCCTGACTACTGATTTCCAACTCAGTGCACCAAAACATTGATTGCATGTGTGTTTCAAAAATTTTCATTGAGATTACTTTGTGTCAGCTCACCAGGTATACTATATTAAACGTGGTGCACCTGTTTCTTTTCTAGATGTCCCCATGACGACACCAACCTAGGGTTCCAAGCTTTGTGCGAGATGACATCCCACCAAGCGACGAGGCCTCGGTAAATGTCTCTTTTACAGCGGAGGCACTGGCAGTACCTCTACCCGTCGAGCCACCGATGCCACCAGCACCAGCCACTGAGAGTGCACATTGAGTTAGTGAACTGCATGAGTTTCAACATCCGAGACCACCTAGGTTACGTGGGGAGACGGACTCTCAGGCAGCTGAGGATTGGCTGGAGGCTGTTGTTCAATTTTTCAGGTTAGTGGGGACACAATCTGACCTCATGGTGATCCTTGCAGCGAGCCTCCTGCACACGGCAGTAGGCAGATGGTGGAGCCTGATTCTCCAGGGGCACGACGAGGCATATCTTCTTTGGTCAGCCTTTGAGATCCTCTTCTGCTAAGAGTTCTTCCCAGCCACCCTCCGTGTGGTGCACATTCCGGCGCTACTACAGTTGTGGCAGGGCAGCATGACAGTAGACCATTACTCGGAGAGATTTATCGATCTCTCGTGCTATTCGATGGACATAGTATGGGACCCATTCTTCTGGTCTCGGACCTTTGAGCAGGGACTGAGGCATGAGATCAGGGCATTGATGATATCCCTCATCATTCTGATGCAGGAAGGAGTGCTGGAGAAAGCCCTTCTCATAGAGAACATTCTTGCTGATCCTACACCAGCAGCGAGACCTACCGTAGGGCGACATGTAGCAGAGTCTTCTGCAGCTGGTAGTCGACTGACATCACAAGGGTCTAGCCGGTCCAGACTAGCGGGCAGACGACCTCCGGACACTGGCCCAGAGGTACGGGTAACATGGCGCAAAGCCATCCTTCTGAGGAGCAGGCAGCGCTACGCGTGCGGCGAGAAGGGCCACATGGCTCGAGACTGCCCGACCCTCCATGCAGAGGAGCAGAAAACGGTTGAGGGACTACCTAGGAAAAGGAATAGGGTCGATCGTGGTGGTCCATAGGGAGTATGCGGATGAGGCAGAGGACCTGTCTGATCAGCAAGTGGTGGGTGATGCTTTGAGGCTTTGTCACCACCACCACCTGGAGGTCCACCCTGACCATAGGGAGCTGGCGGGAAGAGGCAGGCTCAGCTTTATGCAATGCAGGCCTACCACCACGGTGCACGAGAGATGATTTGAGGTACTATCTGTGTCTACTCTTCCCTTGCTGTAGTTCTTATAGACACAGGAGAAAGTCATCCTTTCATTGCTGCTTCCCTTTTTCGGAGCTCGGAGATTCAAACGGAGTCATTTGCTCCTTCCTTACTGCTAGATACTCCTACGAGAGAAGACTCGACAATTATGCACTGATGCCGGCAGTGTGAGATCACTCTAGGAGGTGAGAGCATTGGCTGGGATCTTCTTGTAGCGACATCGAGGCCTTACAATGTCATTTTGTGCATTTATTGGTTATCTATAAACCATGCTCAGATCGACTGTATTAGGTGCATGGTGCGGTGTGTCTTGCACCGAAGGGAGCAGGTTCACCTTCACTGGCGAGAAGGGAGCCTTTAGAGCGTAGGATGGACTCACACAGAGGAGAGGATAGTCGATCACTCATCAGTTGTCTATCCTCATCCTAGGAGTAGTTGACGTGCGTAGTTCGAGTTATCCTGTAGTGGTGGATCAGTATGCGGACGTTTTTCCTAACGACGTTCCAGGACTACCTCCTCGTAGAGAGGTAGAATTCAATATTGACCTATACCCCGAGACAGCCCCGATATCCACACCAACATATCGGATGGCTCCCTCTGTGCTTCGAGAGCTACAGGTACATATGTAGGACTTGCAAAGCTAGGGATTCATCTGACCCAGTGTTTCACCCTAGGCTTCCCCGATTTTGTTCGCCAAGAAGGAGGACATGATCATGCGACTGTGTGTCGACTATCGTCACCTGAACCTGGTGACCGTGAGGAACAAGTATTCGCTACCGAAGATTGACAACCTCTTTGATCAGCTCAAGGGAGAACTGTGGTTTTAGAAGATAGACCTCAGGTCAAGCTATCATCAACTCAGAGATCAGGACGAGGACGTGCAGAAGACGCCCTTAAAATGTCGGTATGGCCACTATGAGTTTTGGTTATGCCTTTCGGCATAACCAATGCGCCAGCAGTGTTCATGAGCCTCATGAATAGATCTTTCAGCTTTACCTCGATTGATTTGTCATGGTCTTCAAGGACGACATTTTTATATACTCGACCACTAAGGAGGAGAACAACTACCACATGTGGGTTGTACTGGATGCACTCCAAGAGCACCAGATTTATGGTAAGCTCTCTAAGTGCTCGTTCTGTTTACGTGAGGTCCACTTCTTGGGAAATGTCATCTCTGAGGTGGGAGTTGTGGTGGATCCTGTGAAGATCGAGGCAGTGCTAGCTTGGGAGCCAACCAGGAGCGTGACGGAGGTGTGGAGTTTCTTGGGTCTAGCTGGATACTACCAGAGGTTTATTCCAGAATTCTCTAGAGTTGCGGCACCACTTTCAGCTTTGACGAAGAATGGAAAGCCCTCCGTGTGGTCAGATAGATGTCATCAGAGCTTCCAGGAGCTGAGACAGTGATTGACCAGCACACCTATCTTGAGGCTACCGGAGGAGGGAGTAGATTATGTAGTCTACTGGGATGCATCAGGGACCAGAATCAGATGCGTCCTGATGCAGGAGCGGGCAGTGATCACCTATGGATCACGACAGTTGAGGCAGCATGAGAAAACTTTGCTACCCATGACTTTGAGTTAGCAGAAGTGGCCTGCACTCTGACGATTTGGAGACACTATCTGATGGGCGAGCGCTTCACAGTCTACTCTGACCACCAGAGTCTCAGGTACATCTTCTCACAGAAGGACCTGAACCTGATCTGGCAGCGATGGATTGAGTTCCTCTAGGACTATGACTTTGAGATAGTCTATACTTTTGGAATGGGTAACGTAGTAGATGATGCACTCAGCAGAAGGATGGGCATTCAGCTACATGAGGAGGGGACAGATCAGCTAGCCGCTTTGCAGATATCCTTCGTGGATAGAGATGGAGCATCCTTTCTTCAGTCACTCACAGTCACTCATCCACATCTTCAGTGGGTCAGAGAGGCGCAGCGTGGGGACGTTGACTATGAGACGCGAAGTGCACAGATATCCTCAAGGTAGGCACCTGATGGATTCTCTGTAGGAGGAGAGAGGGATTTCCTTTTTAGAGGATGTACGATGGTACCAGATGCTATACAGGAGGAGGTGATGAGAGAGTTTCACACTTCCCCTTTAGCGGTACATCCAGGGGTAAAGAAGATGTACCAGGATCTCAGACAATAGCACTGGTGTCCGGGTATGTGGAAGGCTGTGGCAGAGTTCATTTCTCGATGCCTCACCTGCCAGAAGGTGAAGGCAGAGGAACGGGTACCAGCGAGCATGGTATAGCCCTTGGAGGTCCCAGAGTGGATGTGGGACGGTATATCTATGGATTTCATGACTAAAATTCCATGTACATCCAGAGGTCACAACTCCATTTGGGTTATTATCGACCGACTCACCATGTCAGCCCACTTTTTATCCATCAGAGAGCAGGGATCAGTGGAGAGCTTGGGAAGCCTCTACGTTCAGGAGATTGTATGGGTTCATGGTGTTCCATCATATATCATCTCTGATCGAGATGCTCTCTTTACTTCCTGGATTTGGAAGGGGCTACATGATGCATTCAGGACATAGCTATGTCTAAGCACCACCTTTACCCTCAGACGGATGGTCAGACGAAGAGGACCATTCACACTCTCGAGGACATGCTACGTGCATGTGTCCTCGACTTTTGTCACATATGGGAGGATCAACTACCCTTGGTGGAGTTTGGGTACAACAATAGCTACCACTCCACCATTGGGATGGCACCATACGAGGAATTATATGACCGACCTTGCAGGTCACCTCTGTGCTGGACAGGCCCTAGGGAGTCATCACATGTGGGATCGAAGATGGTCTAGGCCACGACAGAGAAGGTCCATGTCATCCAGGAGAGTATGAGGATAACTCAGAGCCGACAGAAGTCTTCTGCTGACAGGAGGCGGAGACCACTGGAGTTCTAGGATGGTGAACACGTTTTCTTGCGGGTCTCACCTCGATGTGGATTACAGAGATTTGGCCAGGGCGACATGTTATCCTCGCGCTTCATTGGACCATTCCAGTTTCTCAGCAGGATAGGTGAGGTGGCTTATCGCGTGTATTTACCACCTCAATTGCACCGGGTGCATGATGTCTTCCACGTATCTCAGCTGAGGAGATACGTGCATGACCCGATGCAAATCATCAACCATGGGGAGATGGACACTGATGACAATGTGATTTTTGAGGAGGTCCCAGTGGAGATCGAGGATCAACATGAGCGGGTTGTACGTGGGCGGTCGATTCCTCTAGTGCACATCAGGTGGTAGCATGGGGACCTCTAGAAGAGCACTTGGGAGCGGGAGGCTCAGATGCGTGCTCAGTACCCTAATTTAATACCCTAGTTTATGATGAATCTTTATGGGGACGTAAATCCCTGATGTGGGAGTAATGTAAAGACCCATAAATTTCAAGGTAATGTTTTTCTTAATTTTCTTTCGGATTTTATGAGTATGCAGTTTCTGACGGCACCTGATTCTGAGGCCCTGTGTGCCCGAAATCAATAACCGAATTTTAGCTCGTGTAGGTTAATTGAACGAACAAGCGTGTTTTCTAACATTGGAACCGGTGGTCGGAATCGAAATATGAGGGCACCGATGAAACCGCAGCGCCGGTAATTGCTTAGAAAGACTATTCTTGGAGTTGCGTTTAATCGAGAGGAGATGTTAAAATTGTGAGTAATAAAAATAGTTTTTTTTTACAATTTATTTTTATTTCTTTACCGATGGTTAAGAGTTGTGGAAAGGGAATATGCAAGGAAGATGTGGTGGGTCACACACGAGCCCCCACCTCCTTCAATTTTCCCCAACACCCCATTTATTTCCCCTCTAGCAATTATTTCTTAACTCTTCCACATTAATTTACCGGAAAATAAAATGCCTCTTTAATTGGAAAATGCACGTTAATTAATTTGTGAATTCATTTTGATTTTCAAATTAATGTTGTCATGTGTGTGTGTGAATAAAATAAGACAAGGTCTTATTTTATTGCTGGAGGATTCTTTGTGTGGAACTAGGAAGAGAAATCTTGCGCTCTGAAGAATATCTTATTCCACTTCAAAGAACACGAAGAATGATGAGTCTATGATGAAGAACTTTGTCACCGCAATGGCAGATCATCGTACCATCTCCTCTCCTCTTCGCAGCCATTGAGTGACGCCTTCTTCGGAGAATGACGATGTGCCACATCCTTCATCGGGCGAACACTGACAACACTTACGGAGCCTCATTCTGCGATGTTGTCTTCCGCGACCTCGTTTTCCCGAAACGATCCTCGTTCGAAGACTTCTTCAATGTAGGGGGTTTATGTCCAAATTTAATGATTTAAATTTGTACTCTCTTGATGATGTTGATTTATTCTGGAAACCTGTTATCAAATTAATGGGAGGATGTTGGACCGCACGAACACGATCGTTCTCCCCCCCCCCCCGTGTTGATGTTCGTAGTTATGGTTTTGGACGAAGGCGGCGCGGTGCAACGGCACCGCGTGAGGATGAGGAATTTTACCATGGCAAAGGAGCACAGCGTTGTTGTGCCGCGCTATCGAGGTCGAAGGGGGCCGCAGCTGGAGCGGGGTCCCGCGGCGGTAGCACCGGTTGGCCAGCCGGGCCGGCCTTTTCGAAAGAACTGGGGGTCGTAACCCCTGACAGGCCAAGCGTCGGGCCCCCCTCATGGGGGTTGTTTCTTCAATCAAGGGGGGTCGTGCCCCACTTCCTCATTCTGCGTGGCTAAACGGCGGAGCCGCTGGCCACGCGAGCAGCGCCCGAGTCAGGCCGGACCAGACGCCCACGTCGGGCCGGGCCGCGCCGGCTGGTCCGGGCTGTGCGCTGATGGGCCGGACCCAGTCCTGGGTCGGGTCGACACGATTCGGGCTGACCCATGGGGTCTCAGGCCGGGTCGGTCCGGGCCGAAAACCCCCTAAAATCGGACATGTTCGTTCTAACTCTCGTAACATGGGATATGGACTTCCGATCGATGCACCGTCAGTTGTGATGTGATCCTAGGATCGAGAGAGTCGTTCTGGTATATTACACTCAAGATTTCAGAGAACATTGGGTACAGTCGGGTTGGTTCGAACATGAAACCAACCGGGCCCTCGGAGTGGAAACACCTATAACTTGAGCTTCGGACGTCTGATTTATGTGCCGTCAACTTTGATGGATTCCTCTTAGTGAGACGGGCCTTCTGGCTTACTCCGCTCAAGGTTTGGATGCAGTTGGAGTATGGTCAAATTGTTTTTGACTTAATAACCAACCAGACTCCTGGAACGAAAAAGCCAATTACTCTCATACCGGGTGTCCGATTGACGCGTCGTCTATCACGTTGACTTCCTATCAATGAGGAATAAATTTGGGATACATCGACTCCAAACTACGTGTCAGTTGATGTATTGAACACTTGGATTTCAGAACGGACCCTCCCAAAAATGATCATGCTGTGTGCGGGAACCCTAGAGCTGTCTGCAACGACAATGATAATTGTACTAGGATCCTCCGTGGGTAAGACAGCGAAGAAAACTGCACTGAAATCCTCCATGGGACAGGCATCAATGATGACAATACTAATATCCGTTGTGGGTTCTATAGCGATGACTAATTTTCAGGTATCCTATGTGGGTTCGGAAGTACGTGACTACTATTCATGTATCCTACGTTGGTCTGACAGTATTTAACTATGTACTTGTATCCTACCTGGGTCCGATAGAGTGACTGGTCTAGTATCATACGTGGGTCTGACAGCTTCACTGGTCTAGTATCCTATGTGGGTCTCAGCTGTCACACCCATGATTTTTTTTAAAATTAATTTTTCATTTAATTTCCATTCCTAGTTTTTTTTGGGGGTTTACCACTCATTTTGGTGAAAATGGTGGGTTTTGAAAATTTGGGCCAAACCGTGAGCCCAATTTCAGATTTAAAATCAAATTTTGTTTCTATTATAACTCTTTCAATGTTTACTGTTTTATACCCATTCCACTTCCCAATTATTATAACCTGATATATTAAAAGCACCATATCCATTTGGGCCTCATAAAAACCCATAACCATGAGGGTTTTGGGTTTTTTATTAAGGTTCTGGGCCATCCCAAAAGCCCATTTTCTTCTTTAAGTGTTAATTTTAATATTTTTACATCTCATTCAATATTTACTATTATTTGGTGATTCTAACTCTCACTCGAAGCCAAAAACCTAAGGATCACCCCCGGTATCTATTTCTCCGCTTTGGAGCTCATTTGTGTCCCGAATTTTGGAGAATCTTATCTGGATTTCTCAAATCGTCCAGATCTGAAGAGGTAAATCATTTCGTTCATAACTCCTTCAATTTCTGATCTTTTTCCCCAATTTCAGTCCCCAAATTACCTTATCATTACCATTATATCCTCCATATCAGGTTTGGTTTCTTGGAGATTCAAATTGTGGTATATTTGGTTCGTTTGATTTAAGATGTTTCAAGTAAGTGTTTCTTTCCTTGATTTCTTCCCCTTCCTTAGGGTTTCTTTCACCATTTCATGAACTTCCTCATGTCCAGAAGTTGAGTTTCGAAACTATGGTTTGATTTTGTGTCCTTTTGGTCAAATAATTTGGTCTAGGGCTGGATTTTTATTCCTTGTGGTGCCTGGTTGGTGCGATTGATGTTTCACACCATGTTTTGAGGGTTTCGTCATAAAAGTTAGGTGATTCCATGTGTAAACATTTCTAGATGAGTTAGTTTTCTTGGATTACATGTCATTAATGTTCCTAATATGTTGTGTGTGGTTCCTGAACTGTTTATGTTGGATTTAGTAAAGCATTTGTTTTTATAGTTTCATTTTAGCTAAAAATTTCGTGTTTTCATTTGCAACCCTTTGGGTATTGTTTGGGATTGTTTTATAACATATGAATTTTTTTTAATAAATGTTTTTTGGGATGAAAATTATGATTTGGTGGGGTATTGGTGTTCCACTAGGTCTTAAAGATGTTTTTTTTGGTTTAAGGTGTAAAACTTTATTATACTTCTTGAAAGTTATTTTGAAAACGTGTGTGTTTCATGTGGATCTTTTGTACTATTGTTTGAGGTGTTTGTATAACACATGGGAGTTGTTTAATAAATGTTTTTGGGGATTCCAATTCTGTTTTAAATTTTTATTGGTGTGAGTTTGTCCTTGAAATATGGTTCTGAAATGGATTTTATTTGGAAAGCTTTGGTGCACTATTTAGAATTGTTTTATGAAAGGTTGGAGTGGTTTAATGATTTATGTAAGAGGTGAAACCATATTAGAAAACTGTTTTGGATTGTTTATACTTCAAAATGAACCATTTTAAATCTGAATAGTTCTCTTATGTGATGGTTATCATATTTGTAGGGACTTCATAAAATTGTTAAAGGATGTGTTGGATTGTGGATGTTATAAAAAAAGTGGTGTGGGCTATTTTGGTGTGAGTTAAAATTCAAAATGAATTTGAATGAAAAGTTAAATTTGTGACTTTTGTGATGTGCATGGGGCTTTTTTAATAATTTGTGATGTGGAAGTGATATTTTCATTAGAAAATTATATTTCATGGCTTGTTGAACTTGTTTGAGCACAAAGGGAAAACCCGGGTATCTAGGTGGGTGGACGTGTACTAGTATGCTAGTGAATCCATGGGGTTTGGCCTCAGTTTCACTTAGCAGGATTGACGCTTACAACTCTAACTAAACTATGATGATGATTATTGGGGACCACTAGGTTATGGGTATGTTCCCTACTATTGGCTCGTGCACGAGAACGAATAATTTTTGCGGTTACTCTCACTGAGATACGAGGTACCTAGGACCCACAGCTAGCTAGTGCCTAAGGATTATTTCCTATTACTTGTGCTCATTAGATCCTTTATACATACCGTAGTCATATGGTATATTTGGCAGGAAAATTCATCATCTTTTGAATTTATTTTAAAAGGGTTGATTCTTTAAATTAGCCCACTTGAAAACTGTTTTTTTAAGTTGCATCTTTTAGAAATTGTAACTAGAAATTACATGTTTTTGAAAACTTGCATTCTTTTCGTCTTTGAATGTTTATCATAGGGAATATCTTAGTGGTGGTATCCTAATGGGAATAGGATCACACCCTACTTACACCCTTGGGTGTAAGTAGACTTGGTTATTTTTGTTGTCTCAGGTTTGGGTATGACATTTGTGCGAACAGTTCGTATTTTCACCGGTCATTCATGATGCGGTGTTGTGGAGATGGCTTGAGGGAAATGCCTCTTGCAATGTTGAGGTTCTTGGACTATACTTATTTGTTTTTTTACCTTTGTAATGGTCTTTAAACATAGTTTTAACTTATGTAATTCAGTTATGAAATTTTGTAAAAGATGGTTTTAGTTGAAAAATCCAGATTTGTTTTATTGAGTTTTTTTGCTGTTTAATGTTTATAAAATCGGGTAAATCATTCCCAATTATCATTATATGATACCCAGGCACTTGTTCCAGCCCGTGGGGATCAGTAACGCCCTTTGGTCCTTGTCACGGGCTGGGTTTGGTGTCGATTTTGGCGGCGACCAGATTTGGTTCGTGACAAAATGGTATCAGAGGAGGTTCAGGTTAACACTTTGTGTCATGTTATTTGTGGAAGAGTCAGGATAGTATGGAGTTAGGATTGTAGGGAATTGTTATTCTAGTTATGGGTAGTGTTCCTGATCACCACACCTCATGACGGGATTCATGTTTCCCAGGGAAGTCAGGTTTTATCTATGAATTTTGGTTTTCCTGGTCTGATGATGATTAGGGGAATTGAAGAGAGAGTTGGGTTAATGGTCTCAGTGAGCTCGCAGGGTCTGGAAAGCCATTTGGAGTCAGGTATATTCCCTAGAACACTCTCTGTGATGGTGAAGTGATTGGAATATGGCTTCCAACCATATTTCCAAGTCACCCACTGAAACTAGTTTCCTCTTGCATTGTCTTGTGTTCTTTAGTTTTGAAATCGTGGACTATGGTTTTAAAGTGACTTGGTTTTAAGAAGCGTAAAGTTTTTATTTGAAGTTATTTTCAAATAATAAGGGAATGGTTTGATTTTTGAAATGGTGGAACTGAATTTTTAGAATTATTTTGAATTGAAAAATGGTGTTCTTATACATCTTTTCAAAGCATGAACTATATTGAATTTGGTTTTGAAAAAGTGTTTCCAATAGAGTTTTCTAAACAATAAAATGGCGTTTTAATGGGATGAGATGTTTTGAAATTGATGTATATGAATTGAAAGTGACAAATCATTTGAATTATTGGTTTTTTTTATTCCATGGTTAGTGGTATTGAGAAAAAGGAAGTATTGGTTGACCGTTTTGGTTTTGAAAAGCGGAAAGAATCTTTGTTTTAACCTTTGGTATTTATGTGAGTGACCACATTCATGGGGTTATATGGGATGATGGATGGTTGATGGAATGACTGTATGAGTTCCGGGACGGATATGAGGAGGGTGCCCGGTGTGGCACAAAAACATGCATGTGTGAGGCCCATGGGGTACCATCGGTGGATATGTTTACTGCTAAACAATTTGTTCTCAAAGAATTGGTTTTAAATAAAATCATGATGTATTGATGAATTGTTTGGGATGGTGTATATTGTGTGTTTTTGGAAAATGTTGATGGTGTGGGATGTTTTGAGTCCAAGAACCCCTCCTGTTCGAAATGTATTTTGGGTTTGTGTTTGTTCGGTAAGCTGGGTTGAAGGACAGATTAGTAGTCTCCTATGAGATATGTTTCTAGACACCTTTATGGTGGTTCCATTAATGTGTTTGGATCTGTTTTGTGGCATGTTTTTACCAATGGAATAGCTTGGATGGGTCCTTGGTTTCTCCTGTTGGATAGGGTACGCCCCCATTAAGGGTTAGGGCACACCTGAAGTGCAACCCGAATTGTTTCGCCGTTGGAAAATACTCCAGTTGATCAATGTAAGGAATCTTTTCTTGAGCTTTATAGAATGAGTCTACAACATTTACATTCTTGGTTTTTTTTTCGGATCCTCTTGTTGCAGAAGAGTTCTCGTGGATTGTTGAAAGATACCTTAGTTTCTTAAGCTACCCGATGCTTCGAAGGTGGATGTTGTCTAGGGTTTTCAATATGGATAGTGTCTAAGACGGTCTCTGGGTCCTTCGTAGTCTCTTTGAAGAAGGGGTTTATGTTAAACCACCTGTGTGGGAAATATGGCCATGAGAGGCTATTATAGACACTTTATGGAATGTTGTCATGTTTGGGTATGTTTTATAAGGCCCCCTCCTTGTATTATTTCTATCAGTCGCTTTGGTCAGGTTCATTAACGCGTTGTGATGTTGCGTGCTCGTTTGATTGTAAAGGTGAAATTGTAAAATATTTTGTGATTCTATTTTTTTTAGCAGTGTTTCTCCTTTCAGGAGATCTTGACATCCTCTCTTTTACAGGAATGTGTTTATATGTTTCCTTTATTTCTGTTGTTTCTCACCTGAAGAAATAAGGTGTGATGTGAGTGCGTCCTCTAAACCCTTATTTTAGTGAAATCCCAAGTTAGGGGAAAGTGAGTTCTAGGGTGTGTTATGTCTTGGTGAACCCATATAGTATTTCATGTAGTTTTTTGTAGCATCAGAAGAAGAAATTCTATTCGGGGGTTTCCAAATCCTAACTGCGAAGACGAAGATTCTTCAATCATTCCAGCTCCAGCCATAAGTCTTGGAGAGAAGATGGCACGTAGTCAGAGGAAATCCCAGTGTTGTTTTTAACCTTGTACAATGAAATATTCTCAGTATGAGAGATGGGAATATTTTAAACATTTGGTGTTTTCATCTTTCTTCTATTGTTCCTGTTCGGTGGAAAGAGGTGGAGGGCCTCATCCCCATGTTATCTCCCAAGGAATTTATTTTCCCCTTTGGTTTCTTTTGGGTTCGGGGGAAAGGTTTTAGATTTGTCTAGAAATATTGAGTGAACATTTAGTAGTAACCATTCCCCATAAAACCATGTAGGTATAAGGATCTACAAGGTTAGCGCACAGTTTCCCAAACTGTGCAGGCTAACTGTGCGGACGCCCCAACTCTTTAAATTTTGGGGTCTTTCGTTACCGGCCAGTACTGGTTGGTTAAGATGGTTGGTTATTATTGTGGGGAGACCCACTAAGAGTCTTATATAAGTTCTTTTATAAATTTCGGAAGGAATTATATCCTTTGTACCAGTGAGTCCATTTAGGCGTCCCCCTGTTAGTCTCCTGATTCTGTCTCAGAAAAAAAATTATTGGTTGTCTCTTATGGTGGGCAGCGTATTTGTGTCCCCCCGTACCAGTAACTTAGATTTTTCCATGGTCTTGGATTGGTGTAGATAGTCACATTCGGAGCTATATAACTACCAAGATCATTCTTTAGTAAATGTTGGGACTGGAGAGTTCCCAATGGTTTAGTTAATGTAAGGTAAATGCAACATTGTTCGAAGTTGTTGTTCATTTGGGTGAATTGCTTGAGCCTTGATCGGATAGTGTATGAGGTGTTTTATTTTGATATAAAGTATGAATGTTCTTTATTGTTTCAGGAAAGTGTTGTATGTTATGTTTGTGAGAATATTCCTTCCATCATTGATAACTGGAGGTGTTTTGGCCTTTGGGGAAGAAACCTGGAAAGGGAGTACCTCTTGGTTTCTCAGTTGGGTTTGGTTATTTTTACTTTTTCCTTGATGTGGTTTTCTGAGGGCGGAAAGTTTTATGGTGGGGAGAATTGTCACAACCATGATTTTTTTCAAATTTATTATTTCATTTAATTTCCATTCCTAATTTGTTTTGGGGGTTTACCACTCATTTTGGTGAAAATGGTGGGTTTTGAAAATTTGGGCCAAACCGTGAGCCCAATTTCAGATTTAAAAACAAATTTTGTTTCTATTATAACTCTTTCAATTTTTACTGTTTTATACCTATTTCACTTCCCAATTGTTATACCCTGATATATTAAAATCACCATATCCATTTGGGCCTCATAAAAACCCATAATCATGAGGGATTTGGGTTTTTTATTAAGGTTTTGGGCCATCCCGAAAGCCCATTTTCTACTTTAAGTTTTAATTTTAATATTTTAATATCTCATTCAATATTTACTATTATTCGATGATTCCACCTCTCACTCGAAGCCAAAAACCTAAGGATCACCCCCAATATCTATTTCGCCGCTTTAGAGCTCATTTGCGTCCCGAATGTGGGTGAAAGGTCTCTGGATTTCTCAAATCCTCCAGATTTGAAGAGGTAAATCATTTCATTCACAACTCATTCAATTTCTGATCTTTTTCCCCAATTTCAGTCCCCAAATTACCTTATCATCACCATTAGAGCCTCCATATCTGGTTTGGTTTCTTGGAGATTCAAATTGTGGTGTATTTGGTTCGTTTGATTTAAGATGTTTCAAGTAAGTGTTTCTTTCCTTGATTTCTTCCCCTTCCTTAGGTTTTCTTTCACCATTTCATGAAGTTCCTCATGTCCAGACGTTGAGTTTCGAAACTATGGTTTGATTTTGTGTCCTTTTGGTCAAATAATTTAGTCTACGGCTGGATTTATATTCCTTGTGGTTCCTGGTTGGTGCGGTTGATGTTGCGCACCATGTTTTGAGGGTTTCGTCATAAAAGGTAAGTGATTCCATGTATAAACATTTCTAGATGAGTTAGTTTGCTTGAATTACTTGTCATTGATGTTCCTAATATGTTGTGTGTGGTGAGTGAACTATTTATGTTGTATTTAGTAAAACATATTTTTATAATTTCATTTTAGCTTAAAATTTGGTGTTTTCATTTGCAACCCTTTGGGTATTGTTTGGGATTGTTTTATAACATATGAATTTTGTTTAATAAATCTTGTTTCGGATGAAAATTCTGATTTGGTGGTGTATTGGTGTGACACTAGGTCTTAAAGATGTTTTTTTGGTTTAAGGTGTAAAACTTTATTGTACTTCTTGAATGTGATTTCGAAAACGTGTGTGTTTCATGCGGATATTTTGTACTATTGTTTGAGGTGTTTGTATAACACATGGGAGTTGTTTAATACATGTTTTTGGGGATTCCATTCCTATTTTAAATTTTTATTGGTGTGATTTTTTACTTGAAATATGGTTCTAAAATGGGTTTTATTTGGAAAGCTTTGGTGGACTATTTAGAATTGTTTTATGAAAGTTTTGATTTGTTTAATGATTTATGTAAGAGGTGAAACCATATTGGAAAACTGTTTTAGATTGTTTATAATTTAAAATGAACCATTTTAAATGTTAATAGTTCTGTTATGTGATAGTTATCATATTTGTAGGGACTTTATAAAATTGTTAAAGGATGTGTTGGATTGTGGATGTTATAAAAAAAGTGGTGTGGGCTATTTTGGTGTGAGTTTAATTTCAAAATGAATTTGAATGAAAAGTTAAATTTGTGACTTGTGTGATTTGCATGGGTCTGTTTGGATAATGTGTGATGTGGAAGTGATATTTTCATGTGAAAATTATATTTCTTGGCTTTTTGAACTAGTTTGAGCACAAAGGGAAAACCCGGGTATCTAGGTGGGTGGACGTGTACTAGTATGCTAGTGAATCCGTGGGGTTTGGCCTCAGTTTCACTTAGCAGGATTGAAGCTTACAACTCTAAATAAACTGTGATGATGATGATTGGGGACCACTAGTTTATGGGTATGTTCCCTACTAGTGGATCGTGCACAAGAACGGATAATTTTTGTGGTTAATCTCACCGAGATACGAGGTACCTCGGACCCACAGCTAGCTAGTGCCTGGGGGTTATTTCCTATTACTTGTGCTCATTATATCCTTTATACTTACTGTTGGCATACGATATATTTGGCTGGAAAATTCAGCAGCTTTTGAATTTATTTTAAAAGTGTTGATTCTTTAAATTAACCCACTTGAAAACTATTTTTTAGTTACATCTTTTAGAAATTTTAACTAGAAATTTCATGTCTTTGAAAACTTGCATGATTTTCGTCTTTGAATGTTTATCATAGGGAATATCTTAGTGGTGGTATCCTACTGGGCATTGGATCACACCCTACTTACACCCTTGGGTGTAATTAGACTTGGTTATTTTTGTTGTCGCAGGTTTGGGTATGACATTTTTGCCAACAGTTCATATTTTCACCGGTCATTCATGATGCGGTGTTGTGGAGATGGCTTGATTCAAATGCCTCTTGAAATGTTGAGGTTCTTGGGCTGTCCTTATTTGTTTTTTACCTTTTTAATGGTCTTTAAACATAGTTTTAACTTGTGTAATTCAGTTCTGAAATTTTGTAAAAGATGGTTTTAGTTGAAAAATCCAGATTTGTTTTATTGAGTTTTTTTGTTGTTTAATATTTATAAAATCGGGTAAATCATTCCCAATTATCATTATATGATACCCGGGCACTTGTTCCAGCCCGTGAGGATTGGTAATGCCCTTCAGGCCTTGTCACGGGCTGGGTTTGGTGTCGATTTTGGCGGCAACCAGATTTGGTTCGTGACACCAGCTTAGATGAATCAGTGGATACACCTGATCATCTCTGTCACTTTACGAAGAATTATACCTGTATGAGTTGAGTCTTGAATTTTAATCATTATTTTTTATACTATTGACTTGCTTTCCTAAATGGATTGGGATGTGATTTCCTATGTGGATAGGTTTGTACTATCCTATGTGGATTTGATCGAACTTGGGCTTGGATGATGGAGCCAAACAAGAATTGATTACATAGGTATATGTATGGATATATACCTAAGTGGAGTTGGTTGTTATTTCTTGATTGTATCTTTCCATTTTGGTTTATCATTCGTCGATTCTGGGAGACCTTCGAGGTCTCAGGGTCCCTACTGAGTAGCGTATACTCACCCCTGCACAGGCTATGCCCGCATTACGTTGTGTTGGATGCAGACGAATGACAACACTAATCGTGGTTGAGTATTGTGGAGTAAGTCGGTACCTAGAGGTGGACCACTCGACGGGACGTACACGGAGCGGACGGTGGGACCCGAGGAGCAGAGGAGATATCTGTACCCACCCTTCAGGTGTGATTTCCGGTGGATGGATCGATATTGCTTCTTTACTTTTCAGTTGCTGTACTTTCTTTCTAGTTTTACTATACTTTCAGTTAGGGTTTTTATTCTGGACCACTTACTTTTCCGCACTTACTTTTGTACCCAGTTTTGCATAGTGTTTACTTCTGCTGGCAAACTCTATGGTGTTTGTTTACATTATAAAGGCAATGCCTTCCCTTTTTATCGGGATTTATGCCTTTGGTTCTAGTCTCCAGCCCATGGCCTATAGAAGGCGGGATTGGGGTATTCATGACACGGGTCCTGAGAACGGGTCGTGACATTGTATTTAACTTTATTAGCCTTTTCGTCCATTGGGGGTGCGTGATGTGGGGATTCCAACACATAATGACTCCTCCTTTGAAGAAGTACTACATGAAAGTGATTATAACACACCTAAAAGTTATTTTTTCTGATATTATCTTTATCTAAATTTATCATAGTTAAAATAAATTTATAATCATTACCATTTTTTCTAAAAAATAAAAATATTATATGTTTACATTATCTTGATTATTAGTAGTGATTTTGAAATTTTAAACATTAAATTTCTCCCAGTATTTTTCAATTCATATCATCCATTGACTATTTGATTAATATTTACCATTTCATGAGTATTATAATAGAAAGGATCCTCAATCCTCTTGTAATTTCACAATAAATAGAATCACCACATCCCAATGTGTTCAAATTCAAATTTTGACTATCCAAACACATTAACTCGTAACTCCTTAATTTGTTGAGTGGTGTCCAATCTCTATAAAATAATTTCTTTGAATTGATAAACTCTTTGCAAGTAAATATTTGACATGATTTCTATGGCTACTCCATTGTTTCCAATATTATTTATGATGGATCTCCTCTATCTTAATAACACAAAAGTAGTAAGTGTAACCCTCAAATTGGTATGATGAGCACCATGAACAATTTGTTGCATCCAAATTTTAGAGATGAAGGTATTCAATTCCTTAATATTTTCGTTTATGGATTTGAAAAATTAATCTCAATAAATGATATTCTTTTCTGTTTAACATTCTTGTTTTATGTTTTCATATCCACAACATAACAATTATTTTAAATAGAACAAATTCTCTTCACATTTTCATATTATCATTTCATAGTTAGTTATTTTTATAATTTTTGATTGCGCATAATATATACACATTCTTAAATAATAAACCATTCATGTTAGAAATTAAATAAATAAATAATGATGTGATCATGAGAAGTTATCTTTTAGTTAATCCATCAAGTGATTAATGGACATATAAATATCCTAGGATAGTTTCATAAGCCAATACCTAACATGAATCATAATTCCCGCAGCTCTTGTGCATTTCACATTTTTAGTTTACACCGAATCTCAACTCAGTCCATGTTGTCACGAATTCCTTCAACCAATATAATGTGTACTCATACATAGTTGGGGGGAATACTGGGTATGAAATTAATATTTATCTTCTAAATATATAAAATCATTCTGATTCTAAATTTTTTTATGGAGTTATAAAGAAAAAATCATAAAAATAAAAAAAATTGTATTAAAAAAACATAAATGTCATATTAAAATTATATAAATAATAATAAAATATGTACGGTTTATTCTAACTTCATTATTAGTCATAATACAATTACATTATAGAAGAAAAATTAAATTTTATAAAATTCAAATTAAGGGTATTTTTAATTCCTTTACAAGATTTAAAATAATTTTAATTAACTATAAAATATTCCCATATTACCCAAAATAATTTTATTAAATATAAAATAATTAAATTTAATTTATGAAATTATTTAATAATTTCTCATGTTTTTGTGGATGTAATGAATATATATTGAAATTATAGTAGGGTGTATGGCTGATCGTGGAGGTCACACATGGACTATAATGATCTCGATCAAATAATATGGGTGTCATTTTAAAATACAATAATATATATATATATATAAGGATATAAATCTTACAAAGGATACATTCTCCTTTTTTATACACGCTTCTGATGGAAGCATTAAACTAACTTCCAATAAAAGATATTTCATTTAGTTTATTATATTAGGAAAATATATCAAGATTCCAATGAAATCATATATTGACATTGGACAACCCCAATTATATTATAATATATCTAGCTAACACAAATTTTACTAACATCATGATCTATTAAAAAAACATGAAAACATGTATCTATTAAAGTATTGAAGAAAAAATCATCATTAATTTTCTTCATAATTTTTATAGAAAACATTTTGATCCAAGATCAACCATATCATGGTAATATGAATTTGGATCGATGAATCATCATATCGTCGTCAAATGAAAACAATCTAGGAATAAACATAATCATCCCACCATGAATCACAACTCATGGTTCATAAAATTAAATTTATTGGGTATTAGTGTAATAAATTGAGGATATTTACAATGTCCCATTGATTGTGCGAGGAAAATAGACTGGATTGAGATAGTAAGATCAATCTGACCATGTTTTTCATTCATAATATTTATAAAAGAAGATGAGAGGAGAGGATATGAGACTAGAGTAGATATTATTTCCTATAATTATAAAAAATGAAAAAGATTTCTTTGGAAGAGATGAAATTTATATTTTATACATCATATATACTAATCAAAATTTATCTTTTGGTCATTGGATTATAATAAATATTAATCTAGACCATTGCACATACATATGAAATAATAAAATCATCATATCTTTTTGAATAAATTTATCAGTCACATTAGAAAAATTAAATTTTAAATGATAAATTAAAAATCATTAACTTGGCATGTAATCTCCCAAATAATTTATCAATCCCCGAACTTTGTGTGTTTGTTTGAAAGATTATATTTTATCATATTCATTTTTATTATCAAACAACTTTTTAAAACCCTTAGAGACAAATTCAGTCCACATTATTATAAACATGAATAATATAAATGTATTATTTTTACTTGTGATTGATTATACCCTGACATTCACCAACCCATATACATGAGTTCAAAATAAATCTAAACAATATTCATTATAGTTGGTGGAACATATGGATACACTAATAGTGTGTCCCTATTGGTCCCTATCTAGATATTAGTTTGTCTATCCCAAAAAACAATAGTGGATTCTGGAAACCCATCACGCCCCCTAAATAAATAATAAGTTCAATTAATACAATTACATCATATGAATATGATCTGTATAATATAATCTCTATGTGTTATAATATCACAAAAATTAGGATTCACAATTGTGTCAGCAAAATTTTGCGGTTTCATATATTTCATGACCTTACTAGATAGACATACCTTCAAATACCATGGCATGTTTTTGTGGATTGAACTACCATCCTGGGAAACCTAGGCCCTTGATATATCTCTTCTTCTACAACATAAAAAATTTCTATCATAATCATTCATCCAATGACATACCCCCATTGACCCACCTTATACAAGATAACTCAGTAATAATTTTTTGTCATTCTTTTTTAATTTCATCAAAGTAAACGATCAAATGGTACACATTTGGCTGTGTTATCAAGTTTGGGGAAAAATATAAATGTTCATATATAGAAAAACCAATTACATGAAAAACAAATGGTGTTTCTATTGGATTGTTATTCCTCAAGATATCAACATTTCATGATTACCAAGTGTGAGTTTCTAGAGAAAAGTATCGATGATTAGGAACCCATACTATAATATACTCATACATCATTTGTTTCCTCTCGGTATGGTGTTTCTAGACCATTGTAAATATTTTTAAGTATACTATCATTGTATCATACATTTCTCATTATATATCGGAATTGATTTAATCTTTTGATCATACACATTATCTAAGGAAATTCCAATTTTAATAGTTAATGTATAACTATCAACACTATTATTATATGATTAAAGACATTTATATATCAAATTTTTTACATGTACTAGTAATAAAAGTATATAAATGTTTAAGGCATAGGGATCCCCATTATATATAATATGTCACACGAAACCAAGAAAGGTAGGAACACACGTAGCGTATGGTTTCACAAATTATACAACCAACCCAATAAACATTTATTTTATTTGAAAATAATATATTATCACGGTTAGCACATAGTTTGAGATCCCATGTAGACTAACTATATATAATCGATATTAATATATAATAATTTCATTCATAAAACAATACAATTCTAAAAACCCAATTATTTCTCTATCAATATATGCTCCCGATCCTTCAAGTTCCCTTTATAGACATTAAACATTCATCAACATCCTATATCATTTTTCAATGATTCATTAAAATAAATGTTAATGAATTAATTCACATCTTCTATCATAGATCAACATATTTTATTATGAATAAAAGCCGAAACAGAGAATTCCATGGATGAATCTATGAGATCACACCTGATTTGATTATATTTTCTAATAATTTATCAAGGGTAGGGAGGAATGAAAGTAGACATTTTTAATCATTAAAAATTTATTTCTATGAACATATCTAAGGTATGTTGTTCATCCCATGTTCCATTTTTATTTTAATGTGAATGATCTTGTAAATATTAATGATTTTTTTTGAATTTAATGAAATTACCCTACTAAAAATATGAATTATATTCTATTTATAGTTGGTTCATCGAATATAGGATATTTTTTCTCACATAATGTATTTAATAAATAAATTATGTTTATTCTCTCAATTAATTATTGTATTTTCAATTCATTCTTGTCTTATATAGTTTGTTTTTTTTCATGTGTATATAGTATGTGTTGTGGTAAGAAGTAACAATGTCAACTAGGTAACATTATAAATGTCATGGACAAAAGAACCACATTTAAATTGGGTAACAAATTGATGGATAGCGAAAAAGAAGAGTAACCACTCACATGTATTGGATTTACAAAAAAATAATGTGTGTTTGTGTGTTCTTTTTGAGGATGTGGATTCGTTAACCTATATTGAATTTAATTAGTTATTCATTCATCATGAAAGGAATACATATCTTAGGTTTATTTGAATTTTATAAAATGTGTTTGTCTACTTAATTTATATTATAACATTTTTCCAATTTTGATATTACTCCTACATGATTTATAATAGTGTCTATTAAAATATATCTATTATTATTGGATTACATGAGAAGTATCTTAATATCAGGACGCGTCCCCCAGGGCCCGTATCGTGACTACCCCAAACCATCCTTTTATAGGCCAGGGGCTGGCGACTAGCTCCAAATGTGTAATTCCCTATAACTAGGAAGACATTTCCTTTATAAAACATAAACACACACAACTAGAGTACAAGTAGAAGAAAACACTAAATAAATGTTGTATAATAAGTATACTGAAATTAAAGGGGCCAGAAATACAATCCCAATAGTAAATTACAACTAATGGAAAAACATGTACAACTAAAATGAAAAATAGCTAGAAGGTGTCTAGAATCTCCTGGACCATCCTCTGGGGTTCCTACCAGAAGGGTAGGTACATATGGCCTCCACAATAGTCCACGTTCGTCAGACTCCACATTTTACTGATTGGTCTTAAGATCTTCCTCAGGATACTGTCCAGCCCTGGCGCTCTCGGCCTCTGTCGGCAATGTCTGTCGTCTGCATCCAATAAAACGAGGTCTGGGCATAGCCCGTGTAGGGGTGAGTATAACTATACTCAGTTGGGACCCCAAGACCCTCAAGGTCTCACAAAAACCAACAAGGATAAACCAAAATGTATTATTTCAATGGATAACCATTACTTAGGTACATACCCATACATATACCTATGTTATCAAGTAACCCATCTCAATCATGAGGAAAACACGAAGTTCATCGACTCAGATCAAACTAGGATTTTCATTATCAAAACCACAACTGCTGGAGAACTCTTCCCTGTCAAGTACTGTGGCCATGTCGCGACTTGGAGGTGCTTCTTGCTGACCTTATACTATTGAGGTACTCCTCCTATCGAGTACCGCAGGTCTGCTTCCAAGTACTAGGCGCTTCGTCTGTTGTGGGTCTACCGCCGAATACGATGTGCTCCCCCAAATAGCCGTCAGAGGTACTCCTATCTAGTTCCACGGGTTTGATACCAACTACTAGGTGCTCCGTCTGCCATGGGATTTCCACCAAATATCAGGACCTGTGTCCACTAGGCGAGTCGAGTCTCTCCAAGTCGAATCGGTCAAGCAGTCGTCAGGTCTATAACTACTAGGTCTCTACACTCTGTACCCCTGTCTCCAGAATGATCCGCTCCATGAGCTACTGGTCGATACTCCAAGTGACATGAAGTCTCACATTGATGTATCTGAAAGGACCACCACTTCATAGTGGTCTCAACGCAACAGACTACATGTCAATCGGATGCCCGACCTATGAGTTATTAGAATTTTAGTCCCTAAGGCCCGGTTGGGTTCGTGTACGAACCAACCTGACCATGACTCAACTGTACCCCAAACTCCAGTTGGGTAATATCAAAGGGAAGGATATGCTTCTAAAATACCAACACAGCTAATGGTTCGTCAAACATATGTCTGATACCAAAGATATGGCCCACGAAGGTAATGGGTCAGTAATGGGTTTGGGTCTGGTCCGACCCAGTCGGACAGACTCGGCCCAACCTGGTCTTGGCCGACCCAGTTTCGGTCGACTCGACATGACTTGATGGGTATAACCCAGCCCATTGGGCGGTTCAGTCTACTATGTTTTAACCTAGTCCACCGGTCCCGGCCAAGCGGATTGCGAGGGCGGTTCAGCCCGGTAGTCGCCACATTGTCTTCTTGGTAACTAGGCCCGAGAGATCAGGCTGGTTCGGCCAGCGACACCATGGGGAAGCCGCGGGTCGGCTTAGGAGATCGGTGTTCAGGGGACCCGCATCCAGGCCACGCGGGGCACGTGCAGGCAGGCTGGTCAATGGTAGGCCGCGGGTTCACCGGGCAGGGTGTCGGGGTACCTTACAGGGCACCGTGGTGCTAGGCAGGCCATCAAAAGTGCGCAAGGGAACCAAGAAGGCCGCCGGCGGGGCGTGGGGGAGCCGGGTAGGCCGCCAACGGGGCACAGGGGCACCGAGCAGGCCGCCGGCAGGGCACGGAGGCGCCGGTCAGGTCGTCGGGGGGGGGGGGGGGCGCTGGGCAGGTCACCGGCGGGGCACGGGGGCCCCACGCAGCATGCCGGCGAGGAGTGGGGGTGCCGGTCAATGTGCTGAGGTAGCGCTCCATGGGGCGAGAAGTGCACTAGGGCACCGCTGGGTGGTGCAGTTCGCGGCGACCACAGGTAGCGTGACCCTTGTTCGACGTCCACATCACCGTTGCCTCTTTGCCAAACCGTCATCATCGAACATGAACAAACAAGGGGATGGTCGGACCATTTTCATGTAGCCTGATCCCTCCTCGTTACGGTGATAGAAATTGGAACTTCTCATTCCATAACTTTGTTTGATGAAGAACGAGGTTTATAATAAACTATAAAAATAACACGAAACACCCTAACATTGATTTTCTGGTAGTCGTTCGTTGACTTCACGGAAGGAAGGTCATCAATCCGTGGTAGATGATCACGTCCCACATTGAAGGGGGTCCGAGGAAGAAGACCGAAGAAAAATATCGGCATCAGCGTTCTTCGTGTTCTTCACGTTCTTCATTAGAGAGCATAATCCTCCATGTTTTGGGCATCACAACACTGTACCAGTGCATCGTCGCTTAGTGAAGCCATCCCAAATCCTCCTCCAAAGCTCCATATATATAGGAGAGGGGGATTGTAGGTAACAATCGTTGTAATTTTTGACGGTTCATTTATTAGGAACATTCCTAAATTCCAATGATACTATTACTTAATTTAAAATAGGGGCAATCCAATTATTTTACGCTGGCACAATGATGCAGTGCATTGGAAAAATTAATTGTGTTTTCATTGGAAAAATTATTACGGAGGAGTTCAAGAGGCTCTCCCTCATTTATGCGGGAGTTGAGAGGTTTCATCCTCCACCATCAATAGGGGCCAGGTGGCCCCTCCCCTATCATTAATAGGGAGGTTTTGCGACTCGGGTGGTCCCCACATCAATTAACAAAACATGGGAGGTTGGCTTCGGGTAGTCCCCACCACCATAACCTTTCATCGAAGGATAGGGTGTGGCGGTCCCACCACCAACGCCCAAGTGGAGGTTCCAACTACCTGCACACACATGGAGGCTGGAATAAAATAAAGTGTGGCTACACATTATTTTATAATTTTTTTTAAAAAAAAATCCAACAAATAACTTTGATTCTCGACCATCCACCATCGCGGTGAAAGTCTTGATAAGTGAAAATTGGTGTTGCGAGTTCAATGGTGCCCTTAGATTTCAATTCTGAGCACCAGTTCAAATGTAATAAACACACACTCATACGTTTACCGAACGTACCCGAATAAAACTTTAGAAATTGATTCAGGGCTCACCAGGCCTCAAAATCAAGTGCTGTCAGAAACTGTGGATTCATAAAATTCCCATGTATTTAAAAAATATTCCACAGGAATTTCGGGTCTTCACATTCTCCCCACCTAAGTGATTAAAATCCTCAAAAGCTACAACTAACACTAAGGGAACATATGAGGGTACTAAGACAGCATCTGAGCCTCCTACTCCCATGAGCTCTCCTGGTGGTTACCGTGATTTTGGGATCCCGCCTTTTTATCACATAAACTTTCATTACATAATAAAAAACTGATGATCTTTAAGGTTTAGTGTCTTGGAAATTGGAAACTTAATACATGAAAGCAACATAAAACATTATTCTTAAACACTTGAAAGGCTTCTTCATTGTTCATATTAAGTTCATTACAATATCTCCTAACTTGGGAACATACATCCATGGAAAGGGTGAGCAGAAGTCCCAGTAAGGTAAACATGAGAAACATTTTACATGTGAACTTGAGATACATCAATAAGGTCATGATAAATAACTTTATGGAATGAAAAGATATCATGAGGCATCTCATAATAAAAATAACGTGTTTTGTAACTTGAATATGTGGCTAAAAAAATTAACATAGACAATCATTTCCATATCACAAAGTCCATCCCCAAGGTGTCATTAAAAAAAATTACCAAGGTTATTCACCAAGGTATCGTTAAAATGGAATTCTCTAGAGATTATGTCTTTACCCAATGTATTGGAGCGCTATTAGGGAACACCCTTAAATTTTCCTTTATTATCATGTGAACCACATATGTAATCATCAGACATTTCATACATAACCCACATAGCATAAAATAAGTGGGTTTCATTTCATAATCCTAATGTTTTAAAAACTACATTAATGACATGATCTTTATGTCACTTTAATCCCACAGAAAAAAAGAGGGTTTCAAGTAAGAAATTTCCAGAATTAAAATAGAACATTTTGATGTATATTTGAATACCCATATATAAGAAATTGATTTGAGTTTATATTTAATAAAATAAATGAATTTGAGAAAAATAGATAGACATGTTGAGACGAAAATTCTGCAGCATAACGTCTATGTTATAAGGTTTTAGAAAATATTGGAAAAAGAGGGGACATGAGTCACCCACTAAAAAATGATCCATAAAACAGTATAGAGATAGAATATAAAGGATATAAGAACATGGTAATGAAATTTCAAAGACATATCATACGAAATAATAAAACTCGGAAGGAAGACAAAAATAAGATTCCTCTTATGAAAATTCGGCAGCCTAACGTCGTCACATAAAACATAACAAAAAATGAATTGATGAGATAAAATATGGTCTCTCATCATATGGACATTAAATTTCAGTATTATAGAGATCATACCACACCATAATAAAAAGTAACTTGATAACCTTGACATGAAAATAGAACATGAAAATGAGAAGGGTGAAAGAATCCCTAAAAAATACGGCAGCCTAATAGCGCCACTTAAACGTTCTTAAAACAAATTGATGAGAGCATGTGGGATTATCTCATATTATGAACACGAAATGTACAATAGGATGAATATAAAAGAACACCCCCAAAATAAGAACTCGGGTCATAAATTAAATGACATAAACGAGAGCACTTGAAAACAAAGAGATAGGTATGATCCCTTACCTTAAAACGTAACTCTTAAAACTCAATGGTTGGGACCATGAGGGGCATGAGGGAAACTTGGGGGGACTACTTTGGAGGTAATGAAACCATAACATCATTTAGGGGGATTTTTAATTCGATAGGATGAGAGAATGGCTTGGTATTTACAGGGGAAGTGAGGGGACAAGGCATTAATGGCCAAGGGACACCTCATTGGTGGTATTGGCAAAACAAGTGGTATTTCCTCATGGTATTGGCCACTTGGGAAACCTCATACCTAATATTACTATTCACATGTCGACCATCCATTATAATATCTCACGACATCATCATGACACTGTTATGATTTCATTAAACATACCGAAACCCTAAAACTGTGTTTTTACTATTCACAGACAATTCAACTTTTTAAGAAAACTCTGAAAAAATTAACTTAACATAATATCGATGTTATGAATTCAAAATTAATTTCCATTTTATAAAAATAATTTTCTAAATATTTTTAAATTAATTTTTAAATAAAAAACAGTATTCACCCGAAAAAACTAATACTTGACTAATAATTTCTGAAATTGTTTTTCTCCTATTTTATTGAATCACATTACATAATCGAGGTTCCTATATTATATTAATAATGTTTTTAACTTCGATTACTAGTCCATTTGGTCACATTACTAATCCTAAGCGTAAAATCACTATTCATAAATTACTATTCACCAAAAATTATGTTGATCTTATTAGACTCTAAATTTCATACTGAACACATTTGTAGAAGACCATTTTTTGAAAATATTTACATGTCATTAGTTATTTAAGGTTTACATAAATATTTTAATATATTATTTTTCCAAAATTCATCAATAATATACATCCTAAAATTATCCAGACATTTGATAATTCCCAGACATCACCATAAGAAGAAATCACAAATTTATTTATCTCAAAGGATTACACATAGTAGCTACAGTCTCATTACATAGCCCCTTACAACACCAACATATGACCTAAGTGTAAGGTGTGGTAAGATGATAGAATCTGATGGAGGATCAGATAAAATTTTCCTAGTAGTAATCATCACTAACTTGAACTTCTCCCATAGGTGGTTCCGTTCAAGATTGACACGTTGGAGTTCAGATTATTGGGCTTCATATGGTTCAAGTCAACTTGATGAAGCCATCGACTCTTCTTTCTACATTAACCATTAACATCTCTATTAAATCGTTAAGAGTAAATTAATATACTATTCAAAAAGTTTGAGTCATTATAGTGCTGCCAGAAAACACGCACGAGAGGTATGTACCATCCACGAAGGACCCGCTACTGTCGATCCTCAATATCAACTGGAACAACCATAATAGTCACCCTGTCATCGATGTTCAACTCCCCATGGTCGATGATGTGGTATGGGTCGTGCATGTATCTCCTCAGCTGAGATACATGGAAGACGTCATTCACCCGGTGCAACTGAGGTGGAAGAGCCAAATGGTAAGCCACCTCACCTACTTTACTAAGGACCTGGAAAGGTCTGATGAACCGCCGAGATAACTTTCTACCTTGGCCAAATCTCAGTAGACGTCGTCGATGTGAGGCACATAGGAAAACGTTGTCGCCATCATTGAACATTACAGTTCTCCGTCTCCTATCAGCATATGACTTCTGTCTGCTTGGGCAGTCTTCAGCCACTCCTGGATGATCTACACCTTCTCCATGGTAGCCTATGCCATCTCAGGTCCCACTAGTGTTGACTCCCCTGGGTCTATCCACCATAGTGGAAATCTGCAAAATCAGCCATACAAGGCCTCAAAAGGTGCCATAAATATGGTGGAGTGATTGTTTTTGTTGTAGGAAAACTCAACCAAAGGTTGGTGATCCTCCCAGATACCACCAAAGTCTAGGACACATGCACAGAGAATGTCCTTGAGGGTCTGTATGGTTATCTCAGTCTGGCCATCCATCTAAGAATGGAAGGTGGTGCTCAAGCAAAGTTGTGCCCCAAAATTCTCCTGCAACCCCTTCCATATCCAGGAATTGAAGCGTGTGTCACGATCAGAGACGATAGAGGATGGTACTCCAAGAAAATGCATAGTCTCCGACATGTAATGGTATCCTAAGATCTCTATTGAGCCCTGCTCTCTGATATGATGGAAGTGGGCCGACTTAGTGAGTCCATCAACAATCACCCATATCGAATCATGACTCTGGGGTGTATGTGGAAGACCCATCATGAAGTCCATGGATATCCCATCCCACTTACACTCTAGGAGCTTTAAGGGTTGTACCAAGCCTGCTGGTACCTTGTGCTCCTTCTTCACTTGTTGACAAGTGAGTCACCATGAGACAAACTCCGCTACTTCCTTCTTCATACCTGGCCACCAGTGTTGTCGTCGAAGGGCCTATTACATCTTTGCCACTCTTGGATGTACCGCTAGTGGGGAATTGTGTAACTCCCTTAATTGTTCCTCCTGAAGTGCAATTGGTATCATGGTATGTCCTCCGAAGAAAATGACCTGCTCCCCAACTTCAGAAAATCCATCCAATGCACTATCTGTGGATATATGAGCACGTCCCATCTCGCACTTAGTGTCCCCAATATTTTCATCCATAACATGCTGAAGAAGTGGTAGAGAGACTGTATGAGACTGTAGATTGGCTTCTCCATCTCTATACACAATGTTTATCTGCAATGCAGCCAGCTGTTCTGTCTCCTCTCCTAGCAGCTGTATACCAGTCCTCCAATGGAGAACATCCCCAACAACATTCCCCTTCCCAGGATTATAGAGTATCTCTAAGTCATAGTCCCTGAGGAACTCAAGCCATTCTCGTTGTCTCAGGATCAGGTCCTTCTGAGAGAATATATACATGATACTATTGTGATTAGAGTACAAGGTAAAATGTTCGCCCATTAGATTTTGATGCCACATCTTCAAGGTGAAGACCACTACTGCTAAATCCAGGGCATTGGTAGCGTAGTTCTGCTCTTGTTGTCTCAGCTACATAGAAACATATGCAATCACTACTCAGTCTTGCATGAAGACCCACCCGAGTCTTGTCCCTGATGTGTCCCCATAGACTAGGTACCCTACATCTTCCTCTGGAAGCCTCAAGATGGGGGTGCTAATTAGCCTCTGCCTCAGCTTCTGAAATCTCTACAAGAATCTCTCCGACCACATGAAGGGTTTCCCCTTCTTTGTCAAGGATAACAGCAGTGCTGCATCTCTGGAGAAATCTGGAACGATTCTCCGGTAGTATCCAACCAAGCCCAGGAAGCTACGTACCTCAGTCAAACTCCTGGGTGGCTCCAATGCAAGTACCAACTCGATCATTGTTGGGTCCACTGCAACTCTAGCGTCCAAGATGACATTTCCCAAAAAATGAACCTCTCAAATCCAAAACTGGAACTTCGAGAGCTTACCATAAATATAGTTCCCTCGAAGTGTGTCCAGTAAAACCTTTAAATAGTAGGCATGCTCCTCCTCAGTAGACAAGTAAATAAGTATGTCATCGATGAAGAATACTAAAAAGTGATTGAGGTATGGCTGGAAGATCCAGTTCGTGAGACTCATGATTACTGCTAGAGAATTGGTTACACCAAAGGGCATAACCAAGAACTCGTAGTGACTGTAACAACACTTAAAGTTCATATTCTACACAACATCGTCTCAAACTATGAGCTGGTGATAACTTGATCTATGGTCTATCTTTGAGAACCATCATGAACCCTTGAGTTGATCAAAGAGGCTGTCAATCCTCAGGAGTGGGTACTTGTTCCTTACGGTCACCTGGTTAAGGTGACGATAGTCGACACAAATCCTCATGATCCAATCCGCCTTCTTGGAGAACAGAATCGGGACTGCCCGGGGAGAAACATTGGGCTGGATGAATCCCATTCCCTACAAGTCCTCCAGTTGTACCCTCATCTCACGAAGATTAGCGGGAGTCATCTGATATGATGGAGTAGATGTCAGTGTCGTCCCAGGTTATAGGTAAATGTAGAAGTCCACCTCTCTAGAAGGCAGTAGTCCTGGAACATCATCGTGGAAAACATCCGCGTACTGGTCCACCACTACTAGATATATCGGACTCTACATATCAACTGCTTCAAGGGTGAGGAAAGCCAACGGGTGAGTGATTGGCTGCAGCCTCCTCTGAGTAAATCTGCCTTGTGCTGCAAAGGTTACCTTCTTGTCAGTGAAGCTAAAACTGGTCCCATCCGTGCAGACACACCACACATTTTTCCTAATACAGTCGATCTGAGCATGGATTGTAGATAACCAGTTCCTACCAAAGATGACGCCGTAAGGCGTCAACACTACTACAAGGAGATCCCAGCCGAAGCTCTAACCTTCTAGAGTAAGCTCGCACAGCTAGAACCAGTGAATAATCGTCGAATCATCACCCGTAGAAGTCTCTTGCCATAAGGATCTAACTGAAGGCTCCTTCGGAATCTCCGAGATCAGAATGAAGAAAGTGGAAATGAAAGAGTGACTGGAACCCATGTCTATAAGAACTGTAGCTAAGGTGGAATAGACACAGATTGTACCTCGAATAATTTTCAGAGCCCCATGATTGTAGGCCTCAAATGCCTGAAGCTGTGATCTACCATATCCACCCAGTCCCATTGGTCGGGGTGGACCTCCCGATGGTCGTGGAGGTATCACCTCGTAATGTCATCCCCCGCTAGCTGCATAACCCGCTCCAATGCCACGTCTTCTTGTGCCATGTGGACCACCTCAATCGTACCTCTGCCTCTACCTGTGAGGTCCCTCAACTATCTACTGATCATCAGAGTGGCAGGTTAGAAACTAACAGGTCATGTGACCAAGCCCACCGTCGGAGTAACACTATCTGATCCTGGCATGACTGGCTCTATCTCCACTCTCGGAGCCCCACCCAACCAATCCTGAGTCCTGCAGTCGACCACCTATGGGTCTGGTCCTCTTGGTCCTCTATGTCATCTGTCTACTACCAATTGCAGAAGACTCCCATGCAAGTCAACTAGTGGTGGGTCTCACTGCTGAAGACTGTTCAGTAAGAAAAATCTCCACTAGGTGGGATCGCTCTAACACCCTCGTCTACATTAGGATGTTGTGGGTGATAACTAAAGATAAAATATCTTGACTGAGTCCCTGATGAAAGGTACGTGCCCTGAAAAATGGGTCTCGTACCATATCAGTGGAGTAGTGCAAGAGGTTAGTAAATCATGTTGAGTACTGCACCATTGTCATGTTACCCTACTGCAGATGAAGTAGCTCATGTATCAGCACCACTCGAATGGTGGATGGTTCAAACTCCTCCTTGAGCTGGCTCTCGTAGTCTTCCCAAATACGTGACGCCTCATAATGCATCTAGAGCAACGGGCTCCACCATCATCCTGCTACTTCCTGAATGTGGCTGGAAGCTAGGATCACCATGAAGTTGGCAGGTGTCCCTAACAGTCTGTAGACTCTCACCACAGCCTCCCACCAATCCTCAGCCACCTATGGGTTTGTCTCCCCACAGAACTTTAGTGGCCTTTGGAGTTGTAACTCATGCAACGCGCTCTACAGGCATGCATCGTCTTCTGCTGGGGCTGGTGGAATCGGTTTCCCAAAGGGTAGTAATACCGATGATGCCTCTGCTGGTGCCTCAACTGGAAGAGGGAATTTTATTGAGGACTCTTTGCTCGGCGGTCTGTCAGTATGTATAACTCTCGGGGCTATAGTTGTTCGCCCGTGGGGAGGCATCCTAATAGAAACAGACGCGACATGGTCAAAAGACTAAACCTGGTGAGCTGACCTAGTTTGAGCTGAATTAAAGAAAGATTTTGAAAACACACACGTAATCAGTGTTTTCGTGTACTAAGCCCAAAATTAGTCTTCAGGGTCCTGATGCATGGATAGTTCGGTCGTCCACACCAACAATGGACTCCTTGAACTGAAAACCACACATATTACCCTTAACACTATTACTTCACAAAAATAAATATCAGGGTCCTAAGTTCTACGGTATAACTGACGCCCTCTGATACCAATTTCTCCTGACCCGTCTCATGGGGCGCGTATCGTGACTACCCCAAGCCTTCCTTTCATAGGCCAAGGGCTGGCGACTAGCACCAAAAGCTTAATTCCTAAAAACTGGGAAGGCATTGGCTATATAAAACGAAAACACACACTACCAGAGTACAAGGCGAAGAAAACACTATGTAAAAGCTGTATAATAAGTGTATTGTAAGTAAAGGGGTCGGATATACAGGCCCAATAGTAATGTACAAGGAATGTACAAACAGGTACAACTAAAAAGAAAAATAGCTGGAAGGTGTCTAGCATCTAATGGATCGTCCTTCAGGGTCCTACCTGAAATGTAGATACAAATGGCCTCCACAGCCCTCCACATATGTTAGAATCCATTGTTTACCGATACGTAGTAATTTCCTCCTCAGGATATTGTCCAGTCCTGGCGCTCTTGGCGTCCGTCAGCACTTTCTGTCGTCTGCATCCAACACAACGAGGTGCGGGCATAGTGCGTGTATGGGTGACTATAACGATACTCAATAGGGGCCCTGAGACCCTCATGGTCTCACAAAATCCAACAAGTATAAACCAAAATGTATGATTTCAATGGATAACCATTACTTAGGTAAGCCCATACATATACCTATGTTATCATTTAACCTATCTCAATTATGAGGAAAACACAATGGTCATTGACTCATCTCAAACTAGAATTTTCATTATCAAAACCAAAACTACTAGAGAACGCCTCCTATGTCGAGTGCAGTGGCCCTGTCGTGACTCTGAGGCACTTATCTCTAAGATTAGACTATTGAGGTAATCCTCCTGTTGAGTATCACGGGTCTGCTGCCAACTACCAGGTGCTCTGTCCACTGTGGGTTTTCCGCCAAATACCAGGCACTCCCCATAATAGCTGTCAGAGGTACTCCTCATGTCGAGTATCGTGGGTCTTCTGCCAAATATCAGGCACTCTGTCCTCTATGGGTCTTCCGCCAAATACCAGGCACTCCGACCATTGGGCTAGTCTTGTCTCTCCGAGTCGAATCGGTCAAGCAGTCGTCAGGTCTACAACTACTAGGTCTCCGCACCTTGTACGCTCGTCTCCGGGAGGATCCGCTCCATGATCTACTGGTAGATACTACAAGTGTCACGAAGGATTACATAGAAGTATCTCAAAGGGACGCCACATCATCGGGGTGCCAACGCAATAAACAGTATGTCAATCAGATTCCCAGTCTGCGAGTTATTAGCATTTTAGTCCCGGGGGGCCGGTTGGATTCGTGTATCAACCAACCTGACCGTGACTAAACTATACCCCAAACAATAGTGCGGTATACTCAAAGGGATGACTATTATCCAAGAATATCAGCAATGATGATGGTTTTTCAAACAGATATCTGGTTGCAATGATATGGCCCATGAAGTTAATGGGTCAGTAATGGGCTCGGGTTTGGTCTGACCAGGTCAGACCGACTCGGCCCAAACGAGTCTGGGCCGACTTGGTCTGGGTAAACCCGGTCAGACTCGCTGGGTCTGACATGGTCCATTGGGTGGGTCAGTTGGCTATGTTTTGACCCGGTACCCTGGGCCCGGCCCAGCGGACCGCGAGCGTGGTTCGGCCTCGTAGTTCCCACGTAGGCGGCTCAGTAACTCGGCCCGAGATACTGTGTCGGTTCAACCAGTGACACCGCGGGGGAAGCCACAGGGCGGCATGAGAGGCCGGTGTGTGGGAGGCCAGCAGGTAGGCCGCTTAGGGCGCGGGTAGGCCGACTAATCATCGGTTGGCCGGGGGTGCACCGGACAGGGAGCAGGGGTTTCGGGCAAGCTGCCAGCAGGGGCCAGGTAGACTGTCGGTAGGGCGCGAGGGCGCCAGGCATCCCGCTGGTGGGGGCCGAGGGCGCTGGTTCGGCCGTCGGTGGGCCATAGGGGAACCGACCAGGCTTCCAGCATACCATGGGGGTTCCGGGCATCATGCCGGTGGGGCACGCATGCACCGGGAAGCACAGCGGCGGGGCGCGGGGGTTCCATGCAGCGCGCCGACGGGGCGCGGGGGCACCGATCAATGTACCTGCTGGGCGAGGGGGCACCAGACTGCACACTGGCTTTGCGCTGGGTGTCAGGCCGCATGCTGGAGGGGAGGGGGGTGTCAGGAAGCACGTCGGGGCACTGCTGGGTGGCGTAGTTCGCAGAGGTCGCGGGTAGCGCGACCCTTGTTCATCATCCTCGTCAGCGTCACCGCCTTTCCAAGTCTTCATCATCGAACATGAACAAACATGGGGAGGATCATACTGTGTTTGTGCAGCCCGATCCCTCATCATTACGGTGATATAAATTGGCGATTCTAATACCATTACTTTGTTTGACGGAGGAGGAGGTTTATAATCAAATATAAAACTAACACGTAACTCCCTATCTTTCATTTTTCAGTAGTCGTTCATCGACTTCATGGAATTATGGCCATCAATCCATGGTGGAAGATCACGTCCCATGTAAAGTTGGGTCTAAGGACGAAGGACGGATAAATAGAGTGACGTCGATGTTCTTCTCATTCTTCGCATTTTTCATTGGAGAGCGTAATCCTCGAAGTGTTAGGCATTGTGGCACTTTACCAGCACTTCGTCTCTTAGTGAAGCCATCCGAAATCCCCCTCCCAAGATATATATATATTTGACAGGGGGGGAGGTAGGAAAATATCATTTGAATTTATGAAGGTTCATTTATTAGGAACCTTCCTAAATTCCAATGATACTATTACTTAATTTATAAAGGGGAAATACAATTAATTTACACTGGTGCAACAATGCAGTGCATTGGAAAAATTAATTGTGTGTGTGTTGGAACGATTATTGTGGAGGAGGTCAAGAGGCTCTCCCTCATTTATGAGGGAGTAGGGAGGTTTCATCCTCCACCATCAATAGAGGTCTGGTGGTCCCCACCCTTATCTTTAAAAGGGAGGATTTACGACTCATGTGGTCCCCACCTCAATTAACCTCACATGGGAGGTTGGGTTCAGGTAGGCCCCACCACCATAACCTCTCATGGGAGGTTAGGGTGAGGCAGTTCCACCACCAACTCCCAAGTGGAGGTTACAAATACCCACACTCACATGGCGGATGGAATAAAATAAAGTGTGGCTACACATTATTTTTTTATTTTTTTATAAAAAAGCCAAAAACTAACTTTTATTCCCGACCATCCGTCGTCGAGGTGAATGTATACTTAAGAGAAAATTGGTGATGCGAGTTCAATGGTGACCTCGTATTTAAATTCTGAGCCCCAGTTCGAATGTTATTAAAACCCTCTCATGCGTTTACTGAATGTAACCGAACAAATCGTCAGAAATTGAATCCCGGCACACTGAACCTCGGAATCAAGCATCGTCAGAAACATTGGACTCGTAAAATTCCCATGTATTTAAAAAATAATAATTTTCCACATGAATTTTGGGTCGTTACTCTTAATCCTTACCTACTAGGTTTTATTTTACATCACCTATTTATTTACATTGGTAAAAATGAAAATAATGTTTTTCATGTTTTAAGAATAGAGAGGGATTATTACATCTCAAGTGGGGATTCATGATGTTTTTTTCAAAGTTGGATGATATAGAGGTTACTAGTGGTTCCCATAATAGACTTTAGTTTTACTGCCATAGATTAATTTTCGTTAAATGATATAGAATCCTAGTGTAATTTACAATGTTATTTTGTTACTCTATATTTTTTCTCTATTTCATTTATTATTCTTGATTTTTTCATGAATCATTTGTATATGCATCCGTGGTTTTAATTTTTTATCATTTTTTTATTTTGTATGTACAAAAATGGTAAATAATTCCTTCATATAATTTTTTCTCTATTCCCTTATCATTTAATATCAACCATTAATGTTTTTGGAATTTCATATATGGTTTTTGTCACATATAATCCATCCTAAGCCAAATGGTTTTATTAGGATGTTACAAATGGTATTATTTTGGTAAGTAATTGAGTTTGGCTAGCAGAAAAAATATATGACATGTTAGAATATGAAATATAAATCCTAGGAAAAGCATTATTATCCTTTTTGTGTTCTATATCAAGATACCACTAAAGGTCATGTATAAGGACCCATCCATAAAAACATTACATGATCTTGGATTAAATGAATAATTTACATTGAGGAAATCTTTGTGTTTAGAGATTTAGATAATTGGGCCATAATTATTACATTAAATATCAAAAATTACAATGTATACACTTCTACTAAGTTTCTATTTTTTCATAAAATAAAAACTCTTGAAAAAGAAGTCATGTCTAGTTCAATGTTTTAGACATCATATCTCTTCCATGATCCCATCCTAGACCCTAATAATCTTTAATACATTTGATAAAAAAAATTTAAAACATCGGATTTCCATAAAAGATCATTAATGATTATAAAATAATGAATGAAATCATTATTCCATAAATACATACCAAGAATAAGCTCATACCTCATGAAATCATCTGATTTATGAATAACACATAGAAATCATAAATAATAAAGGTATCTTTTGGAAACCATAATATACTTACGTTGTAGCTTTCACTACTATGTAGGGAGTTAAATTTGATATACCCATCATAGTATATTCACTAAATCTCTTATGAGAAACAATATCATTTACCTATGTCACGTTAACTAATGCATTGGACAGCTATCTCAGGCTCACCTACCCTAGATTTATCATGGAACCACCTGTATACATAAACAATGCCCAGTAACGTTAATATATTTATTACACAGAAAATAAGAATAAATTAATTATAAAATTTTTACATTTCTATCACAATATATCATTTAATTATATTTGACATAATAAATATTTTATCAAACCATTTTCATAACCATTTAAAAATTTTACTAATGAGATTTTTGAATCAATATGTCCCTTACAAATTTGATGCTTTTAAAGGAAACATTAATATCTATATAAATAAATCATTTAATTTTTTTTGAAAACATGGACTTTAATGAGAAATATTTAGAATAATAATTTGTTAAAACATTTAAAACGATGTTTTAGTTAAAGAGTCTTGTAACTCTTGAGAAGCACTTGAATAAACATAATTAAAGAATAAAATAAAAAAAATATAATATCATGAGAATATGGAGATTCATTATATTATATTTCAATGGGTAGTATATACTCCCTATAGGATAATAAAGGAGCACAAGATCAAGATATTCCTCAAAATAATGGAGATTGAGACACAATCCCCTACGAAAATTCGACATCCTAATGACGTCATATTAAAAATAAAAAAAAATCAGTTGAAGAGATAGAAAAGGATTTATCATCACTATGACATAAAATGTACCTCAATAAAGATATATAACACATATTCTAATGTACTAAAATGGAAATTAAAAGACATATCAAAAAACAGTCTTTGACTAAAAGTAGAGGGTGAATGATTCGCTTACATAAATCACATCATTAAATTATGGATATATCAATGACATAATTATGTGAGACAAATATAAACAAACCCAATATAAGTGTATGATATGTGTAAATCAATCATAGTTCATTCACACATATTTATAGTGTGAAATAATAAATAAGAAGTAGTTCAACCTGAAGTATGGAAATTTGGTGATGAAGTTCCCTTACCGATTTGGTAAGTTAGGAAACATACTCCCCCTGAAATAAATATCATAAAATGAAGTTTTAAATACCAAAAAATTATAGTATATTACACAAATAAAACAATCCTGGGTGGTATATACACTACACAAAAGTATGTAGTGGCAAATATTGCATGAATCGCATGGGAAAAAAAGTGAGATGAAAACCCCTAACCCCGTGTCCGACATGACCCATTCATTCTTTTATCTCCTTAATAATAAAATAATGATAAATTATACTTTATTAATAACCCTTTTCATGTTTATTATTCCTTTTAAATAACTTATTACCATGTTATAAACATTATGTAAGCATTTATGTTAATAATGGTCGTTCTGTCTATATTTAGTACTCGAGTCAAAAATGAATTTCTTATAATTAAAAGTTGTTCTTTTGGTCAAAACTAAATTATCTCCTGAATGATATTAATGATTTTTATATAATATGTATCATATATTTCCTATATATATATTTATTTAGAATAGTACATGACAATTGGAGGTAAGAAATGAAATACACTATTCATGGAGTCAGTAAGCCATATGTACGCATGAACGCTACTTTATTTTTTGATTTCATATTTAATTGAATAAAAACATAATTATATATAGTTATATTATAATTACAATGTAATATCATATATAATTCCATTAATTCCATCCTTTATATGTTCCAGGTATGGCATGACTGATTTATTTCACGTTCATCCTTCAATGGCCCAAAGGCCTTCATTTTTTTTATTGGTAATCCACCATTAAAAGGCTGAGGTGGAACCCTCAAAAGGCTCGTAGGTGTATGTATTACATGTCTCCTAGGACTTTAGTGTAATTCATTACCTGTAGGCATCAAACATTACAAACAACCCAGACTAACTACATTGAACTGCTCGTCCCCATCATCTTCATCATGAAATCAGCTCTCCACCTTCGCATGGCTATTCTAATAGGCTTTCTCATGCATGCACAGGCTTGTCCCAATGGAAGGTTTCGTACCCTCTCATTCTTGTAATCTGTTTAGCTTCTGATATGGTGAATGATAATTGCTCCTCCCCCTTCTAAAGCTTGTTCCTTGTAGGTTTTCTGGTTTGCATCTGCACTTAAGGTGGCCTGAAGGCCTTGAGGTGGCCCAAAGGACTTACTGACCCGAAGGCCTGGGTGACCCGAAGGACTTAAAGGACTCGAGGAACAAATCAATGGCCTGAAGTCCCAAACAAGGAGAATTTTTAGGCTGCTACACTGCCAAATAGTGCCTACAGCAGTTCCAACTACAGTACCTGCTATAGTTCTGCAAAGTACCTACTACATTCCCTTCTACAATATCTTCTACAGTACATGATACAGTACATAGAAATTATCCTCCACCTAGATTTTATCCCAGGTCTCTTGGATTTACTTAATGAGACCTCACCAACTAGGATGAGGCTTATGTGCTAGTCTACACTACCTCAAATGAAATTATCGTATTTACCCATTAGAGAAACAATAAAAGAATGATATAAATGATATATATATATATAGATGAAATATAAATATAACATATATCACATTTAAATACATTTCCATTTTAATTACCACCATAAAAAATGGTTGGAGAAGATTGAACAATCATCGTTTCGTGAGACAGTAGTTCACCGTCCACAGAAACAATATGTTATTTCCCAATTAGATGGATTTGTGAGTTAGTTTAGTTCGAATACTTCTCAGATAAAATACCTTGTATATTTAGTATATAGTTTTTGATATAAAATAATGTGATAAAAAATGTTTAGGGGGTAGGAGAAGTAAAATAACAGAAAATAACTTAAGAGAAGAAATTTCCTTTAAAACGAGTAACTCCAATTGGTTTGATCAAAAAGAGTTTCATGAAGTGCCTTCTACCTAAAGATAGAATTATAGGTGGAACAATGGGTTATTGACTTCTTATTCGGGAATATATTGTATGAGCCAAGGGGCTTGAGAGGTGAGAGTAATGGGTTAGAGGTGATGGATTTTTATAAGGGGGGAGTGGCTCTTTTGGATTGTTTGAAAATATTATTTTATTATATACTAATTTTTGTTTTCTAAATGTCCAAAAAATATTAATGACGAATATAAGATGAATCTTTTTATAAATAAAACCATCCAATATGAATTGGACATGTTTGGATATTGTTTTAAATTTTATAATCTTGTTTATTTAAATCATTCATTAATGAGGTAAACAATACATCATCATCGCGTCATAAATAATTTTATTTATCAAATGTTTAAAAATTATAAATAAAATACAGTGATGTACAAAATAATTTTTGATTTATAATTAATATTATTAGTCAAATATATTAATTATATACCCCACATTAATTTTTTTTAGAAAAACAATACATGTTTATGATATATTTATTTTTACTTTAAATAAAAAGTTATTAATGACATTATCTTACCCAAATGGATTTCAAAGGACAAAAAATATCACACAAGGATTGTATTGGTCATCCATGACTCATACAATAATTGTAGGACATGTGTTAAGATACTTTTATATTATTATAATATTATTTTTACCTTGAATCACCCTATTTACCTATAACCGTGATGAATAAAAGTGAAAAGTTACTATTCACCAAAACTATTTTAATCTTATTAAACAACATTGTACTTAATTATAACAACCATATATGGCATATTTTCCAAATTTAAGTCATATAAGTATTAAAATTTGATTTATATGAAAATTTTATTTATTTAACTACAACTCAGTGTTTTCACTATTCATCAAAAATTGATGGTTTTTAGAAAAATACCAAAAACTCAGCCTAAGTTATATTTGATATTCCAAATTAAAAAATTATGTTTATTTTATAAAATTATAAATATATAAGTTTCACTAATTAATTTATAATTAATTTCCATTTACAAAATAAAATGTGTGTTTTTAAGAAATAAAAACTATGAAAAGATTGACACTTGTTTATATCCAATTTCAATTTGAAAGTACATCCAAGGACAAAAATTGGATTATATAGTAAAAATATAATCTAATTACAAATTAAAATCAATTTAAAAAATAATCTTACCATATAAAAAAATTAGATTAAATGGAAATTTTGAATTAATATATAGTATTTTTTACTATTCATTAAAAATGAATTTATTAATAAAGATACCAAAAAAAAATTACCCAAAGTAATTTTTGATATGCCAAATATATTGAAGAATTTTATTTTTCAAAAATAGTACATATAATAGTTATCAATGCTATATTAAATGTGGTTTTTCAATCAAAAGGCAGTAAATCGACCTTTTAAGGAATATTAGAGTATATATGCTTAAAATTAGATTAATTCACTTTTTAAGCCTATAACTTTTAGTAGTTAAATGTAAAAACATTTTAAAAACAAGTGTAATCATATTTTAGTAAATTAGGTCTATTCACACCAATAAAATGGAAATAGGATTACTATCATTTTATATAATAATATTATATTATTATTTTTTAGTAAAACTTAACGTTGTGTCCAACATAAGATTTCAAAAAACCTGTTGTTAGGTATCGGGTACACCATTTAACACAGAATCTCCTTTAATGTAAAATTATTATATATTTCACAAATGATAATAAATTTGGAAATTTTATATACTTTATTTACCTAGGATGTTAAATCCCACCCCTTTTTGGAAATTTTGTCCCCGTAAATTTAAAATTGGGCTCAAAAGCTTCATTAAAAGTCTAACATTAGTAAAAGAGTCAATAAAACAATCACATTAAAACTAGGAAATATAAGTACAAACGTCACCTGAGATAACCCATAATAGGATTCCATGTATGATAACATGGATATGGAAGTAAAACCAACTCTCATAGATTAATAGAGAGTGATAAAGAACATGATCAGAAAAAGTTAAGCTCCAAAATTCCATAAGTTTATAGTTGCGTAAATGTCTGATGATAAAAAATTGATTATAACATTTTTTCATTAAGATCCATTTATTAGAGATAATTTTTTTATTAATAACTAGATTATTATTGTAAGTAAATATACTTACATCTCATGTAGAGTTTCATCCTTTAATAATATTCTACCACACACTCATCTTTTCTCCAAATGGTATGTATTCAAGATAACTTGGTGAAACCTAACGTTCTAGAATCAACTTATACTGTACCAAATCATCTAAAAAATATTAACTGTATATTTACCCTATCATTAGACATAAAAAAACAAAAATAGTTTGTACAAGATCGGATAATCCCAAAATAGTATAATTATTTATAAAAAAATACTATGATTATTCTCCAAAACTCATAAAACAGTACACAAAGATCAACAAATTCCATTCAATACAAAATTTTCTTTAAAATGTTTGTTTTAAAATAACCCAACTAAGATTGAATCCCAAAACTCAGAAGGATTTGATCACATTTTCTCCAAATAACATTGATTACTCTTATATCCTCACACTGAAAATTAATTACCGCAATCACATATTCTCTATGATTGTTTAATCATTTCCATAAATATCTCAAATATCCATATATCGACAGTAAAAACACATATTCTTCCAACATAAAATTTCAACCATTACTCCACATATGAAATCCCATAGTATTTTATTTCTCTTAGGCATATCGTGGTCCCAAAAGTGAAAGAGTCTTCCAAAATAACCATTATCACTTTATCACAAAATAATATTCTTATACTAAAGATATATATTTTATAAAACATAATATCCAAAATAAACTTATTATTGATCTACAAAATCAATTAACTAAATAGAATAAGTTATAATGATTAGGGACTTCACATAGTCTACTAGTAGGCGATAAATCACAATTGCACTTTGGTTGTGGGTTCGATTCATGCTGCTTTGTCCAACACGACATGTTGTCACATGGTATATGGGATTTCGTTTTTGAAAAACTATATAATTTTATAACATTCCTAGAAATGAGATAAATCCCTTAAAAATAACCATAACCTTTTTAACAACAAATTTTATCTCATTCCTCTCATTTTCATCCCATAAAGTAAAATCCTATAATTCCCTCCAAATTAAAATATCATATGAACCCCTAAGTAGATCCATTATTTCAAAACACAAAAAAGGATACTATTTCTTGAATAAAATTTTCAAATATCAAACATCATGGTTACACATATAAGAAATATTTTTCCAAATTAATCCCATCATTAGTATATCTATAATACTTTTTAGCATTTCATCATCCCAAAATAAACCATAACTCTTGAATACCTTATATGTAGAAATTTTACTCATTCAAAATTCTCCATGATCCATTTTCCATTATATTCCAAAAAAGTCCATAATACTTAATTCTTACAAAAAATCATTAATTATATCCTAAGATTCTATAATTTAAAAACATCAGCTAAGAAATAATTCAAACCATTCATTGGTCATTGTTAGTTTCCTCTTCTTCAATTGGAATGTCATTTGGAATTGGTAAACATATATTTTTATGATCCTACCGATTCCATTCTTGAATCTTCTTTGTAGGACATATTTTGCTATAACGATAATGAAAAACACATTTCCAATATTCAATTGATCATTTGGAAAGAACTTATTTCCCTTTCTTGGAGTCAACTGGGCGATTCCTTTTTCTATGGAAGGTTCTTTCTTTATGACTTTCATTACAAATCTATAGCATCTTATCGTCCCTTTGAAGCATTTTGTTATGTGTTTTTCCACATTTTTGACACAAAGGTTTTTGAATATACATAACATTATGATTATTACCTAAAAATCTATCAGGATTTGTTTATATCATATTAGATTACTTATAAAACTCCTCATGTTCCAGGTGGTCGATCAGGACTCCATATAGTTTGTTGAGAATAACCACAAATGTTCTCCTTGCATATCCCATTTCATTTAGTTTCTTATTAAGTAAACTGTCACCATTTTATTCACATCCATTATTAATTTGGTTTTTTCTAGATCCATAAATTGAATAAAACCAAAATGGTCAGTGTGAGTATATCAGTAAAATCATCATGTACTATCTTATGATGAGTGTAAATAATAAAACATATGTATTCATGTTATCTTAAACACATTTGATCTATCTTTAAAAACTATGAAACATTCCAATATGCTAACCATTATGGTTATGTCACATAATCTTAAATAACAACATATCCTCTAATGATATCTAAACAGGCCTCTGATACCAACTATAAGGACCGAGTCTTAAAACATTACATAATATGGAATTAAATGAATAATTCACATTGAGGATCATTTTTGGAATAAAGTTCTAGATAATTAGGCCACAACTATTACATTAACTCTCTATAATTAAAAATTAGAAACTTCTACTCAATTTATATTTTTCTCTAAAATAAAAAATCATGAAAAAAGTGATGTTTAATTCCATGTTTTAGACACCATGACATTTCATTTATCCCATCCTTGATACTATTCATCTTTATGTCCTGCAAAAAAACATTTCAAAAAATGGGATGATAATAAAAAGATAAATAATTACTATAAAATAATGAAAGGAAACAATATTCCATAAGTACATATCAATCATAAGCTCATACCTCATTAAATCATCAAATTTATGAAAAACACATAGAATCAGAAATAATAAAGGTAACTTGTGGAATCCATAACATACATACATTGTAGGTTTCACAGCTACATAAGAAGTTAAATTTGGAATACCCATCCCATTATATTCCCTAAATCTCTTAGTAGAAACATTATCTTTTACCTCCATCATGTTACCCAATGCATTGCAGAGCTATCTCGGGCTCACCCGCCCTATGTTTATCACGAAACCACCAGTATACATAAACAATGCCCAAATAACCATAAACATATTAATACCACATAAAAACCATTAATGAAAGATAAATTTTCATCATTTTAATCAAAATATATCATTTCATGATATTTTACACAATCAATGTTTTTTCAAACCATTTTCAAGGAAAATTAAGACATTTAATAAAGAGATTATTGAAATAAAGTGTCCCATGCCACATTGAAAAATTTAAAGGAATTATAATTCTAAAATAGTGATATACAAATAAATAAATCCTTATAACCATTTTTAAATCATGGAAAATATTGATAAATATTGAGATGAATAATTATTTAACGCATTAAAATGACTTTTTAGTTAATGATTCTCGTAACACTTATGAAAAACATGAATAAACATAATTAACGAATAAAATAGGGTCTACTGTAGCAGCATAGATACTGTAGAAGTATTGTTCAGCAAGAATTCCTTTAGGACAAAAATGGGCTTTCAAGCCTTGTATTCAGGCCACATGGCATTTAGCCTTCGCGCTATGTAATGGGTCTCCCTCTACTCAGTCTTAAAGAGGTCTTTTCTTTAATTAATAAATTGAGGCTTCAGCCCAATCCTTTAAAAATAATAATCAAAGTATAAAATAAGAAAAATTATAATATCATGATAATATGGAAATTCGTGATATAATATTTCAAAGGTTTTTATATACAATCTATAGGATAATAAATGTGCACAAGATCGAGATATGGCTCAAATGAAGGGATATTGAGACATCGTCCCTTAAAAAAATTCGGTAGCCTAACGACGTCACATTAAAATTAAAAAAAATGATTTTATGAGATAGAAAAAGATCTCTAGTAACTGGGGAAAAATTTTAAATCCATAATGATATATCAAAAATATCCTAACATAAGAAAAATGAAATTAAATTAAATATCAAAAACGAAGTCTTTGACTAAAAGGGGAGGGTGAAAGTTCCCTTACAAAGAATGTATCATTAAATTATGGAAAAATCAATGAAATAACTATGTGTGAAAAATATAAATACACCAAATATAAGTGTTTATTAATTGTAAAACAATCATATCTCATTCACATATATTTATAGAATGAAATATTCCAAAAATAGATGTTCATCCCAAAGAATGAAAATTGGGTGAAGAAGTCCCCTAACCAATTTGGTAACATACAAAACATAATACCCATGAATGAAGGATCTAACAATGAAGATGTAAATACCCATATATTGAATTATATTACATAAAAATTCGATTATTTGAATTATGTAAACAATAAAAAAATGAAATAGTGAAAATATAGCATGATTCTCATAGGAATAAAAAGTGGGATGAAAACCCCTTACATTTTGTCCGACTAGACCCGTTCATTCATTAATCTCTTTAATAATTAACTAATTTTAATTTATACTTTCTTAAGAACCTTTTTATTTTTATTTTTACTTTTATATCAATTATTACCTTGTTAAAAAAATTATGAAATCATTTAAATTAATAATGATTATTTTGTTGATATTTCGTACTTGAGTCAAAAATGAATTTCTTATAATTAAAAGTTTATCATTTGGTAAATATACCATCATATCCAGAATAATATTCATGATTTTTATATCATATATAACATATATATATATATATGTATGTATTTACAATAGTACATAACATTTGTAGTTAATAGATGAAATGCATCGTTCAAGGAGGCGGTTAGCCGTAGGTACGCCTGAATGATACTTTGAATTATTTTTCATATTTAATGGGAAGAAAACCTAATGATACAAAGATATATGATAAACCAGCATAATATAATATATAATTTCATTAATTATATCCTATATATGTTTCACATATGGAAAAAATAAGTCATATCACATTGAGGGGGAGGTAGTCCACACTTCCTCAACTGAAATTATCGTATTTACCCGCTATGGAAACCGTAATGGTATGATATAAATGTAAAATATAGAAGTATAGAGACAATATAAATATAATATAGATCACATTTATGTATAGTTGCATCGTAATTTCAACTATATGAGGTAGTAGGAGAATATCGAAAGATCATCGTTTCGTGAGGTCGTAGATCGCCGTCCACAGAGACAATAAAATCTTTACCCATTAGACAAGGTGTGTATAAGTGTAGTTCAAATACATCCCATAAAAACAACCTAGTATATTTTGGATACTATTTTTGTTATAAAATAATGGAATAAAAAGTGTTTATGGGTTGTAAATGCAAAATAAATGAGAAGATCTTAAGAGAAGATGTTACCTTTAAATCGGGCAACTCCCTTTAGTTTAAAGAAAAATGGTTTCTTGATGTTCCTTCTACCTACTGTATGGAATCTAGGAGGAACAAAGTTATCATGAGATCTTATTTGGGATTTTTTTGGATTAGGAAAGGATATTTAGAGGTGTGAGTAATGGGATATATGTGAGGGATTTTTATAAGGGGAGGAGGATCTCATTAGATATGTTTGAAAATATTATTTTATTATATAATGATTTTCGGTTTCTAAAGGTCCCAGACATATTATTGTAAAATATAAGATGAATATTGTTCAAAATAAAATCATCCAATAATAATAGAATATTTTTTTGATATTCTTTTAATTTTTATAATCTTATTTATTTAAATCACTCAATAATGAAGTAAGCACTGCATAATCTTTATGTCATAAATAATTATATTTAAAAACATGTGTAAATAATATAAATAAAATACGATGATGTTGGAAATATTTTTATATATCTCATAAATATTTATTGTAAAATATATCATTAATATAACCTCATATTTAAATTGTTTTTCCAAAACAATACATGTTTACAATATTTTTATTTTTCACTAAATAAAAAGATATTAATGTCATTATCTTTCCCAAAGGGAATTCAAAAACCATAAAAATCTCACCCATGGAATGTATTTGTCTAAAATGACTCATAAAATGAGGTTATTACCAGTGTTAAGGTAAATTAATATTTTTGTAATATAATTTTTACCTTGAACTACCCTATTTACCATTAACTGTGGTAAATAAATGTCAAATTTCACTATTTTCCAAAACTAATTATCATCTTATTGAACAACTTTTTACATAATGATAACAAACATATATATCAGAATTTTTAAATTAAATTCATAAAAGCAGTAAAATTTCATTTAAATGAAAAATTTGGTTTTTAACTACTATAATGTGTTTTCACTATTCATAAGAAATTGATGGTTTTCACAAATAAACACACAATTCAGACTAAGATATATTTTATATTACAAATTTAAAAATTTTGCCTATTTTCCCAAATTCAAATCATATAATTTTCATTAATTAACATAAAATTTTTTCGCGTTGTCAAAAAAAATTTGTTTTTTAGAAATAATAACTATAAAAAAGACTGACACTTATTTATGTCCAATTTCGAATTGATATTACATATAATGACCAAAATTTGATTAAATGGTAAAAAAACTGATTACACTATAAAAACAATTTAATATATAATCTCTACATATAAATTCATTTTATGAAAATGCAGTTTGGAATTAAATAACATTTTTTTCACAATTCATTTAAAAATGAATTTTATCAAAAAAATACCAAAACATTACCAAAAGTAAATTTTGATGTCCTGATTTTAAATATTAATTTTATTTTGTCAAATAGAACATTTAAAAGTGACAAAAACTATAATTAAAGAGGTTTCGCCATCAAATGGAGGCAAATCAACTTTCTAATGAATATTAGAGAATTTATGCATAAAATTAGAATCCTTCACATTTTATGCCTCTACATTTTATTAGATAAATATAATAACATTTCACAAACATGTGTAATCATATTTTGTGTAGTTATGTTTATTCCTAAAAATACAACATCTATGCATAACCTGTCATTTAAAATTATAATAATATATTATTATTATTCAGTTTAACTAAACATCATGTGTAAAATGTGATTTAAAGGAAACAAGTTGTTGATTATTATGTTTTCCATCAAAAATAACATCCAATTTAAAATATAATTAATATTTAATTAAAAAAATTAATAAATAGGAAAATTGTAATATTCTTTATTTACCTGGGATGTTACATCATGTTCCACGGTTTTTCTTATTAACTGGTACATGCATCATCAACAAATCATCATGGTTTTATCTGATGAGACAAAAATTTAATTCATTGGACGAAAGGAATCCTTTTACAACTGAATCATTAAAATGATATTTTTTTGGCTATGTAATTGAAAAAGACATCTATGTTATTTTCTTTTCTAGACATGGTTGTTTTTACCTTTATATGAATCTAATAGTTTCTTTTTAATTACATCAAAAAAAATTATGAAAAATATTTTTTTACTTTTGATAGTGTGTTGATCATTTATAGAATTATGTTTTGTTTTACTTTCATTAATGTTTTTATTTTATGTAGTATGAATGTGGTTGATACTGGAACATTGATAGGTAAATTCTCGACTATAAATTAATTTATTATATGGTAAATATGATCCTTGTTATATTAATATAATGTACATAATTTATATTAGGTACTCAAAAAAATTCTATTATCAGAAAAATATCTTATAAAACATTGTTAAAATGATTATATTATAGAAAACCAAAACACATGTTCTAATGTTTTTTTATCCATACACTTTTTATATTTTCATGACATGTTATGTATAAAGTTATAATTATTAACTTGAAATGGAAATTCATATTTCTTATAATTTGAAAAGGGGCATACAAGAGCCTTGACCTATTAGTGACTTCTTAAATTTAATGACATGTTAAAAAACTATCATGAATAATTCCATCTTATCCATATAATTATACACACATAACTAGTATACTAAATTGATACACCATATGATTTTAATATATTATTATATTCAAATAAGCTACTGTGTGTTATAAACTACTCTAAATTCAACACTAAACTAAATTGAAACATTAATATGTTCAGAACATTAAAACATAGTAGTTGACTTTGTTTGGATGAATACTGTAATGTATATTAAGAAATAATTTTTGAAATAAAATAGAGGCTACATTCAATATAAATTATATTAAATTGAAACAGGTAAAATTATAAATAGATTCCGTTTATGGTTAAAAATATATTTTTCTACATATTCCCATATAAGATATAAGAATTTAATATCAATTTGTTTTGATCAATGATATAAAATATGTTAGTTATGAATACTTTTTTAAATAAAATTAATTTTTAAATAATTATAATTATAAATTTGAAAGGTTAATCATAAAAGAAAATCTATTTTCCAGTAATATTATTTTTCATGATATTTTACCCAGTTATTAAAAAGATAAAATTTTAATAAATTTAATTTTAATAGGAAAAAACAGAATTTATTTTTTGAGGCATCGTAGTCATATTGATTTATAGTGACTTTTTGGGATTCTTGTCAAAAAATTTGTCTTTAGGTCAATACTAAAAATAATTTTTTACAAATAACATTTATTTTATGGAATTATAAATATTTATTTATGATCCAGAAATCCATGAAAAAATATAAGAAAAATATAAGAAAATATATATATTTTTTAGTAAAATTAATAATATTAAAAAGTCAATATTTATTTTAAAAACCCAAATTTTATATATTAAATCATAAGTTATATTTTCATAAATAATTAATATATTTTACATTTTAATTTTAACATATATTTTTTACACATTTATAATATTAATGAAATAAAATTAAATTTCGATTTATAATAAGTGTTTCTAAATTATATAAATAGGAACATTTTATTTCTGTCCATAATAAATAATTTACCATATGTAAAAACAAATTTCTACCATAAATGATAAAAATTTAAACGTAATGAATAGATGATTAAAATCCTTAAAACATGTTTAAAAAATATTTATAATTGTGTGGTTTTAGAATTTCTAGAATTAATCACTTTTTCTCCACATTATTTAATAATTTTCATGAAAAATTACTTGATAGTGGCTTTTAATTATTGAATAGATTTGGGTATTGAAAAAATGGATACACTTTTTAAATTATAAATGGATGCTTCCTCTCTTCAATTTCCCTAACTCCATTAAACCACTAGTTTGAACCAATATATACATAATACTGTCCATAAAACATTTATATACCTTAAGTATGATCTATTCTTCTCAAAACATCACCCCTTAATGATCTAACCCCATTCATTAATAAGATAATTAATGTAGTAAGATACACATTTCTAACCACTCCTTTATTTTTAAATTTCATTATGTCCATTTGTGCTTCAAAAAATACAATACAACAATATTAAATGAAAATATCAATATCATTAATATTCTATTATGTTATAATATAAAACATTAATTAATCACCCTCCCATTTCCCACTATGTAAAATCAATATGTGAAACCTGTGTTGTATGGTTTTCCATGTCCATGATACGACATGTATTTTTTGACAAGATTAAAATGATGCTCAAAATGGAAATAATTGAATAATTATTATATATATTTTTTATTGTTATTATAGTAAAATATTTAATCTTATTCTCCATCTTCTCAGTTATATGGATAAAATAAATCACCAACCATGTGTACGTATATACTAACCCCTCCATGAAATGATTAATTTTAATATTAATTTTCATGAAAATAATATATGGATGACCATGAAGATGAGAATAAATGATAAAATATTATTTTTAATATATAATTAGGATCTGTTATAATAAATTGGATAACATCATAACGATATGATAAAAAAGCATTGTTTTTAAATTAATCATTTAAAATTAGTGATCTAAGAGTAATATAGTCCCTTCTTGATATGAAATAAAATTATATAAATTACCTTGTTGTTATAATTATTTAAAATTGTCATATATAAAATCATAAAATTAAAATTAAGATCACCATTCGGCTATTAAAATGATATTATTACAAAAAAATCATCATTATCATTAATTCTTCATGATAGATTCCTGTATGGGTTGGATTAACCACGTACTTAAACAATATTATGCAATTATATAATTAATGAATATGAAAAAATATTAAAATTTATAATAGGATATAAATATTTAATTAATCGTTTTTGGTTTCTAGTAGGTTCATATAAAAATTTAACTCATTAATTTTGAAGATAAATTTCAATAATTAAAAATCATCAAAACACGATCATCGTTGATTTCCTCTCCCCTATTTGTAACAAAAACTAAAATTGAGTGAAATTATAAACATTATAAATATCATGTAACATATATTCATGTACATTTAATTATTTTTAAAGGGTATGTTTTTTAAAATAAGAATATATTCAATGTTCTCAAGAAGCTTGTTCAAAATGATAAAGATTACATTCACCCAGTGTTGAGAATTATTAAAAACTAAGTAATATATATATGTATATATTGATTATAAATGAGGATAATAAATAATTATAATTATGAATAATGTATTTTGGTATTTATTTAATTAACATGATTAAATTATTCTATATGGTCGGTGTGTGTTCAAAATAAATTAGGATAGAGGTAATGATGTTTGTCTCAAATTTCTCTATTTCAGACATGTTTTTGATTAGGAACCTTATTAAATTTATGCGGTTTATATAATTAATGTTTGAGATATCATATTATAAATAATATTTTAATTATATTATATTATATTCAATTCCAATATCTTTCGTTCATGTGGTTTTGATTTTTATTTTTCTATATTCATAATGGTTTTCTTGGTCTGGATTATGACTTATTGAGACACAATAAATTATTTTGACAAAATTATTATTTTATAGTTAATTCACTTCCAATGAATGTATTTTTATAAAAATAATTTTAATTTGTACTATTTTAATTCCAACAATTGTCCAATAATGAATTGGACATTGATTCTGGTTTTTCCCCGGAAGTAATGGTTTTTGGTAATTCAAAATTCATTCATTTAGTTAAGATAATTATTAGAGCTTATATAATAAAATATGGTTACATTATTAAATTTTATTGTATTATCATGTATTCTATCATTTCTTATAGTTTTTATAAAAAACCCCATTTCAAATATATAATTGTTAACGAGTATGTTTTTCATAAGTTATTTTGGTAACAATAATATCATATGTTTGAGTTATAATAATTCATAATCATCATTTCTTTTCTAGGAAAGGGTACCTCCACACTGATACTTTATTATATTGTATTTTATAATACTCTTTGGGATATTTAAAACTCAATATAAATGAATGTTTTCAACTTCTTTATATAATTTTAAATTAGTAAGGTATTTTAAAACTAATAAATTGGGGTTTCATTTGAATTTAAAATGTATTTTCATTCACATCTAGTTTTTCAGTAATAAAAATATGAATTTTTAATGATAAATTATTAGATATTATTTTTAAAATTTAATTTATTTAAATTAATTCAAATCACCTTTTTAAAAGGATTATTTGATGGGAATATGTAAATTTGTTTTTTTGTCAATGTAAAAAATGTTTTCCAAAATATCGTTCCTATTTTTTCCTAAATATATATTAACATTTTCAAAATTATTGAATCTATGGGGATTATTTTTCTGGATTTATCACCTAATATATATAGTGTCATTTTAGGTATTTAACTCATAGTATCAAAAAATGTGATATTTGATCCCTTATTTTGTGATATATTTTGATACATTATTATATAAGGATGTTTTTCATTTATATTAGAATCCCACATACATTCCCATTATTAAACATAGGATATTTTCTTTAAAAACCATCAAATTTCATTCATTGGATGCATTATGATCATCTTCTTCCAAAATTAACTTCACTATATACTCATTAATGTATATAGTGGAGACATATCATATAAAAAATTCATATTTTAGGATGTTAACCTATATAGAAAGTTAATTTATTTACATGAGGAAAACTATTTCCATTATATATATTTTTATTCCAATATATATTATTATTAAAAAGTAGAATATGTATTGTTTAATCATCCAAAATATTTCTCAAGATAATTATTGATCGATTTTTTCTATTTAATAAAATTATAAAACTTTTTGATACTCATGAGTATTATTGGTTTCTAACACAGTTTAATTACATATGGACATTCCATATCATTAAATATGTAAATATCCATGATTTTTTATTAAGATATTACTTAAGGATTAGTATGATTTTTTTAATTATTATAGTGATTTCATTTTTCATAATCTTGTGATTAGTAGGGAAGGGAATTATGTAGCCCCAATATGAATCTATATTTCTCATAAGGGAAAACACGTTGTTTGGTAGTGTATACCTCATCCCATAGTAAGAAAGTGTTTTATCACATTCCCTTGACAATATTTATTTGATGAATAATATTTTGAATTCTAACTCTATGAAATCAAAGTTATTTATATACATGTTTCCATTTAGATAAATTAATATATCATGCTCTCAGTTAGAGTTCATTATGGATTTATGTAGTTTAGTTATCCCATCCATAATAATTATTCAACATTTATTCCTTTATTACCTCATTTGTATGGTTTTTAATACTAAGGGTTTGGTCTCACCCATTATTATTTTTATGTTCCCTTAGTTAAAATGAAAATCAGTATATGTGAAATGTTTATTAATATGAAATGTGTGATAAATATTTTTGGGTATTTTGAATGTTATTTATGGATCAACTACATTCTTATAAAATGTGAAAATTATCCATTTGTTTAAAAATAGCTAATTGTTTTATTTTCTACTTTTACATAATTTTATAAACATTAAACCAAAAATGTATTGGGAATTTCTATAATTAAATTTTTTATTTAACTTATGTAATTATATATTATTTATGTCTTATAACATATAGTCGGTGTCAATGATATTATATAATCTATGTGATTATGGTACAGGATTAATGAGTGTGGGTCTTGGGCGGTATAGTTTGTATATGAGTAGAGTTTATATAACATGGGAGACAATATTCTTTTTTATGACCATTTAAGGAATCATATATTTTGGTGGATCACAATTTTAATTTTATCTATTACCCTTTTGGATAATATATTATCAAATTCAAAGGAAATAGTGTACATTTTAGTTAGGGATTAAGATATATGTACATTAGCTAAATTTCTAGGTATAAGTCTATATGAAATTTAAATGTATACGATAACATCCAAAATATTTTGAAAAAATAGATATTGTGTGGTTATCGGATAAATTACATCCATGTTTGGATACAAAAATTTGATATAAGCTCTTTAAATGATGTACCTTAGGGTAATAACCCTAAAAGGGTGAATGAGTTTTAGTGCAATTATCCCTTAGTGCATGAAAAAGATGAATAACTAAACTATTGTTTTGACACACTTGGGAGATATGATATGGTTTATTACTAATTTTCAAATGAAATTTTATAATGGATATTATTATGACGTTAACTAATTAGGTTATAAAACATAATAAAAAATAAAAATAATAACCACATACCAAAACACAAAAATTTGTAGGTTTATCGAAAATTATAATATTTAAAAAATCAATGTTCTCATAATGGAAGATATATTTAAATTAATGTTTCAGAATTCAAAAATTTGAATATTATCATAATAATTTTTGCTTTTAGTCCTTGTTTCAAGTATAATAAAAAATCAACATGATAAAGGTATGTTCCTATAAACTATTATATTTTATATGAAATTAATTCAACATAAATAAATAGTGGATAAAATTGTTATTCACATGTTACGATGGGAAATTTTAGATTTATAGACTTTCTTAAGTATGTGATATTTATATTTTAATGTAAATTAAATCATGAAACTATTTGATATTCTTATTAGTGAATGATATTTATCTTTCACATTCTGGTTATTCCTATAATTTGTGATCTTGTTCTAAAAAATCAATAATTATTCATGATTACTTATACAATAAATGTATGGAATTATATATTTAATGGTATTATTAACCATGAAATGTGATATTGTATAAATTTTATATTTTTGGGGACAAATAAGGAGAAGACAAGATTCATGTATAGATAACTCTTAGGTTTTATATATGTTTAATATTGAAAAAATAAATGGTGGTTTCATTAGGAAGAATTGGGTGAGATAGTATTGGTAAACATGGGATTTATTATTGATTCATTATATTTCTAGTAATTCTTATGTATTTTCTGGGATTATTATTAATATATATATATACTATTGTGTGACATTATAAACTATAGATTGAATATTAGAGTTATTTTTGGAAGGTATATATGATATCATTGTGGTTTATCCAATTGAATATTCAAATGGTATTATGAAACGTATGTCATAGATAATATATTATTATGGAATATAAATATGTGGTTATATGATTTTATGAATGAATAATATTGTTTTCAAAAAGACTAATATCTTGATATAACCAAAATAATTAAGGTATATGTCATATTAGAGGACATATGATGAATAATGATTGTATTATGAATAGTATCACCTGCATACATCAGTGAATAATAATTAAAATTTCGAGGATGAAATTTAGTTATGCAGCAATAATGTAACACCCTTGGATTTTAATATATTATTTAAATTTAGTTAAAAAAATGTTTTGATATCTCTCTTTAAAACCAATGTTGAATTAAATATAAGAAATATTTATAGGGAAATAAAACCTATATTTTAAAATATTGAGAATGAAAAATATTAATAGCGTTATGAAATACTCATAAAAAATTTTAATTCTGCATTTAATATAAATGATTTTAAATTGGTAGAAATAAAATGAATAAAACTTACATTTTATAATAAGAAATGTTATTTCTCAATATTACATTCCTATGCGATATACATATCTATTTCATAATTTTTTTGATTAATGATGTTAAATTTTAATTGATGTGAATATTTTTTAAATAATAATATAGTTAGAATATAGTAATAAGTATATAAGATAAGGGTTAATATTCTAATAAAATCAAAATTATTATAAAAATAAAATTTTATTTTATCAACCATTATACATAAATGATAAATTTATAAAAAATTGAAATTGTTTTTAATAAAAATAAAAAAATATCTTGATTAAAAATAGAAAAAATTAAATAATCAGTATTTTTTGGTTTAAAAAAAAGATATATATTTTTTTATGAACAGTTCAAAGTAGTGTTTTTTACAAATAAAATTTATTTTATGAAATAAACATTATTTTATGTATAAATTGTAAATTTTGGTAATAAATTTTAATGACCAAATATGTATTTTATATGTACCTATAATATTTTTAATTTATTTTTTAATTTACAATATATTATAATATTTTTGAGAAAATAATGAAAAATTTCTCATTAATTGTTTTTAATACATTATACTCATTTTTTTAAAAATATAATTATTTCACTTATAAATATTGAATAAATTGTAATGGATTTTAAATTTAGAAATATTCAATTTAAATTATATAATAAGGACCATTTTATTTTTGGACATAAAGGATAAGTAACCTTACAAAAAAATTAGTTACCGTGAAAAAAGCTAAAATGGTAAAGGTAAGGACACTATGAGTAAACGACCTAAAATATCTTTAAAACATGTCCAGAATATGTGGATGTAGAATTTTATAACCTTACCTATTATATTATCTATTTTTTATCCACATTCCATGAGAGTTCCATTAAATTATAAAAAAATATATTATTCACCGGCATGCAATCCATTTTCACTTATAAAAGCGGCTCTCCAGTACTCAATTTACCTCACACCACATCCCAAATATATCATCACAAAAAAGTATAAATCACTTTCCACTAAAAGTATATAATCTTGAATTATTTTCTAGCCTTATGAAATTACAATCACTCAATGGTTTAACCCCCTTCACAAAAGTGATAATCCAAGTAGTTAGAAATGCAATTAAAACCATTCATTTCCTTTTATATTTTATTATTATCATTTATTATTGCTAAAATTTTATTTAGACATCATAAAATGATATAATAAAGTGTATTTATTATAAAATTTTATTTTTATAATAATGGACCAAAAAATAACCACCATTTAATTTTCCATTATGAAAAATGAATACATAAATCGTTTTTATCAATAATATTACATCAATTATGAAATTTCATTTCCATAACAACCATAGAATTATAATATAAATAGGTAATTAAATAATTAATTTATATATATAATGTTTTTGATTTAAAAATTATAAACCATTTTACCCCAATATTTTATAATATGAAATATGAAATCGTTAACCATGCCTACAATTGGACTATCACCAACATAGAATTGTTTATTTTAATTATAATTTTCAAATATACGATACATAGATTGTAATAGTGATAGAATTAAATGATAAATTTTATTTTAGAAATGTTATTTATTTTATGATATGAGATACTACAAAACATGTTAATTATATGATCAATAAACATATATCATTAATGTAATGATCTAGAAACACTCAACTAATATGAAAATTTTCCCTCCTTAATATGTAATTACTTAATTAAAATTATCTTCTCACATTAATTTTTTTCTATGATAACATATCAGCATAATAAACACTAAATATGATAATTATGCTTATTATATAATGATATTACAACCATACAAACTCCTAATCATCCATTAATCATATAGGCAAGTGTTTGGGGGATTTAACCACATACATGAAAATTAGTATCAATTTATGTCATGATTTACTAAGAGAGAGAATTTATTTTTATAGTTTTTTAGAAATATATAAATAATTTTTTAGTTCTTAAATATATATATCTACATATAACTCATTAATTATGAAAACACAATTTGGTCACTAAGAATCACTGAAACACAATCATCTTTCATTAATATTAATTATTATTAAAAAAATACATAATCAGAATGAAATTATACCCCTTATAAATATCATTAAAAAATTATTCATATAACTTTAATAATATGTTAATTATGGAATTTTTAAACAAGAATGAATAATAAAACTTTTTTCCAATATTGCTCAAAGTGATAATGATAACTGAATCATAGTTTAGAAAATATATAGAAGGTAGCATATGTATATATAATGTCTATAAATTTTAAGAAAAAATGAAGATATTTATAATTTAATTTTTTGGTTATGTATTTAATGATACATTTATAATTATTTAGGATTTTTTGGGTCAATGTAGAGAAATTAGGACCAAGGTAAGGGTTTTCATTTAAAAAACCACCCTCTGAGACATGATTTATATATTTAACATATTTTCATTTATTTAGTAAATATAATACCTATTTGAGATATCATATCAAAAATAATATTGTATTCATGTTATTTGATGTTTATTTATTGGATCTCTACATCATGTAGTTATGATTTGTATATTTCCAATTTTTAAGGGTTTTCATGGTCTCAATTCTGATTTTGTGATACATAAAAAAAATTTCACCATGTCTTCATGATATAATGAATTCACTACCCATGTATATATTTTTATCATCATATTTTTATTTCATTATATATGTGATCTGAATATTTTTCCCATATTCAAGTGGCAATTGATTCAAGTTTCCCTAGTAAAATATATTTTTTGTTACGCAACATTATTTTATTATGTTAAGATCATTATCTTAAAAAATCATCTAATTTGAGTATTTTATTCCATTTTATTTCTTTATCTAGTATTATTTATTATTTCAAATTATTATCTGATGAACTAATATTCAAATATTTCAAGCCTCATGCAATAGGGTTATTTTATGTGATATTGATAACTCAAACCTAATTTCTTGAGTTATAATGGTTCATCATGATAATATCTATTCTTGACATTGAGTATGCCACCAGAATTTTTTTCATGTGGTATTATATAATCTTATTTTAGAAAATTACATATTAAAATAAATGAATTTTTTCATTCTCTTCTTATAATGTGACTTTTATCAATGTTATTTTGAGAATAAAAAAATTGGTTTTCCATTCACTTTCAAATGATTCTTCTTCCCCTCCAAATTTCTCATATATATTATCTATGAATTTTTATGGATCCCTTATTCGGGATTCCATTTAAAATTAATGTTTTTAAAGGATTTCACATCACATTTTCAAATGTTATTAGTGAAAATTGCATGAAATGATTTAATTTGTGTAAATTTTAAAAGTATTTTATAAAATAATTTTTATATTTCACATTCATTTCCTCTATTATTTAAAAAAAATAACAAAATAGAGATTATTTATAATGATTTACTCTATAATATATATATAATTAATGTCATTGAACTCATCGTAAGAAATAATTTGATTCTCAAACCCTAATTTCGTGATATCATTCAAACCATTCTTCTTGAACGCTTGTTTTACATTTAGTCCATCACCCTTATATGTTACCTTTGTGTGAATGGGGATATTTAATTTTGTGTTTACTTTATGAGAACACCACTTAATATAATCATCTCAAATTATTTTTTTAGGATTTAAAAAAAATTTATGTTTTCTGTTAGTAATCTTTTTTATGGTGAAAAAAATTGGTTATGCCTTGATCTACTATGTAAATAAACCACTAGTTGCTTCAAGTAAACATTAGATAAATTATATGTTAATATCATTTCATAAATAAACCATTATATTAAATATATAACCACAAGTATCTAACACTATAGTGTGCTATAATAAAGGTTATCTACTACAACTTCAATGTACTTCTACAACTCATATATTCTACCTTGTGAGCATCGACCATCAAGAACATCTATAACAAAATGCTGCTACTAATTCCAAAAGGAGACACTTCTATTATACAATGGTGCAACTGGTAGGTGATTTTTTGAAAAATATATTTCATACATATATATTCCATCTTTATTTATGAATATTCATTACATATGATTTCAATCTATAATGGAATCATTTATGAATAATATCATTGGAAACATGTTAAAAAAACTAGTTCAAAAAATAACTACATCATATCCCATTTATTTCTTAGGAAAATTTAACATAAGAAAATGGTTATTTTAAATGAGAAATATGTGTGAAAAAGAATGATATTAGTGATCAAATAAAAATAGAATGAGCATGAGGGTATAAAATCATGATCTTAAATTTTAAAAACAATTCCATACATATCAATGATCAATATCAAATGTCATGGTATAAATCCCATCAATTCATAGGACATGATTCAAAAGGGAATCAATGAACATTAACCATGAAATGATAACATAATCATAAGACATTGATTTTTGGAATACATATATGCGTAGAAAAAATCTTACATAGTCAAGGGTCTTTTACAAGGGTGTCATATAAATTTATTTAATCCCTAAATTATTTTATAGTCAACCTGCAATCATAATACAATGATAGTTTAAATACTGCATTATTGAATTTGGTTCACCCCCCACTCGAGTCCTATTTATATTATAAGATATCATAATTTATTAAATACATTGGATTAAGATATTATTCCCACCTATATCATAATTGAAATCAATCATATTTGTGTGAGAAACTATCTTAATAAATTCATTATAGTTTAACCCATGAAAAATAGGTTTAATAAACATTTAATCAAAGCATACACCATGGAAATGAAAATGGTTTCATAAACATATTATAATCATAAATATTAACAAATAGGAGAAAAAAATATGGAAGGTATCATGGGATCATATCCCAAGTATAGAAATAATTAATTCATGTTTTTTTATTGATGAATGGAAATACCATTAAAAGTACATGAAACGTTCTCAAGGAAAATAACTGTTATATTTTAAAATAAATTATTCAAGAAATTATAAAAAATTAAATGAAATTTTTTTCTTTTAATGTAATCAATTTATTATTTTAAGGATTTATCAATTAAAAAATTATTCATGATGGTTGTAAAATATTTTATTGTTGTTAGATTAATAAAAACATTCCTTTCATTATTTCGATGTTAACGTAACTATAATCCTATTTTATAAAACACCATGAATAATATATTTAAAACCTTTTAGAAAAAGTAAAATATAGAAAAATTGACTTTAGAAAACATAGGATAATAATACAAACCTTATTTAATTTTTTTTAAATAATGATAGGGAAGAAAAAAAAATTCAACCAAAAAAATAAATAATATTGATTTTCATTTAAAAAAATATTTTTAGTCCCTTCAGTGCATAAGATGAGAAAATTAAAAAATAATTATTTTTTAAATAAATAACCATAATATAAGAAAATTATTATTTTTTTGAGTTCTAGATCATATGATTTTATAATTAGAGGCGTTGTCATAACCAATATCACGAAACAATGAAATAGGGAGGGAAACCCCTTTTCTTGAGTTTTCCTTTCTCTTAAATAAGATTAAAATCCTATATAATGAATTTAAATATATTATAATTCTTTATTATAGTCATTTTTACACTTATAATATCATTTTTTATCCCATTATATCTTTTAAGCACCCCTTTTGATCAATCACTTCTTATTGAAATCGTCATATAAGGGTGTTAACTATTTCATTAATAATGAATATTCATCTTAGTAGTTCCAATCGTTATAGTAATCTCCAGAATAATAATCAAGATATTATTATGAAATAATTAATTATAAAAATATTATGTTCAATCTATAAATGTCAGAGTTGAAAAAATTTGTTACATAGTTTATGAAGACTATATGATGTATACACATGTGAACTCAGTTTTCATTTTTCAAAGGATGGAATTAAATATAGATAAGTATTTAATAAAATGTAATGTATCATTATTATATATTCTATATATTTATAATATTCATCATCATTACCATCCATATAAAATATTAATCAGAAACAAATGACTTCACTTCATAGTGGTCACTGTCCACACATATGTACGAATGAAATTATAATTTTCCAATGGTTCGGATTGAATGTATATTGACGTGAGATAATAATTTTAGAGGAATAATTCTACTATAAATATAATATATTATCATTACACCCATCATAATACTGATAAATAAAATCTAGTGATGAAAATAATAATTGTATCAACCAATGCATTTGTTAAGTTGTATGTACGCATGAGTGTTACTTTTACTTATTGTTTGATTTCAAAGAGGTGTATAACAATGATTTTAAAACCATAAAAACATTCAGTAAAATATTTTATATTAACGTTATTATTTTATGATAATTTTTTTTATAGGAGTTATAGAAGAGTATAGATGGAAATGATTAGGTAAGGTGAAAAACATTTCATTGAAAAAATGCAATCAATATTATTCCAAAGGGTTATAAGATTGTATTTTTGGGAAGAAAAAAATATTTAGAATGTTTATTGGGATTTTTGGAATTGTAATTTTTAATATATGTTTGAGCTAGAATGCTCAATTTGTTAGAATGAAGTGTGGGAGGAGGATCATTTTTATAATTGATGGGAGGGGTTCTTTTATAATTTATAATATTGATTTATATTAAATTAATTATCATGAAAAATGCATCCACATGGTTATGGATTATAAGATAATATAGAATAGGGATTAAAACCCATAAACTAGTATAATTTATACATGTTTGGTTTAATTTTATACATTATAATTTTCATTACCATTTGTTAACCAGATTTAATTTTAACAATTTTAACATGATTTCCCAGATTAAAGGGTTGTTATTTTTACATATAAGTTAAAAATTTGACCGAAAATGAAACAATTTTAGAATTATGGACCATACATTATATATATTGTCTTATTTAAATATTTTTAATATAAATAAATGATATGATAAAATATTTTCTTTATAAAATATCATTATTATCAAGTTTTTTATTATTCATAAAAAATTGACTTAAAAAGCATAATGAAAAAGCATTAATTAAAATAAATTTTTTTCATCTACAATAATATATAATATTTTACTATAAAAATCATGTAACACTACAAAATTCATCAATTATATACAAATTAATATTTTCAACATTATATATTTTATTTTTCCATTAATTTAAGAAATACTATTTTTTATTGAATTTGATTTTACCCTTATTATGTAATAAATAAAAATTACAAATATATTACTATTAGTAATATAATTTCTTATTTGTAATAATTATAATTAATATTAATTCATCATATTATTTTTCCATCATTTTTTTCATAAAATATATTTAAAACTAAGAGACTGGTATTTTGTAAGTTTATTTGATTAAAATAATATAAAAGTATGATTCAAGGATAACATTTGATTAAACGAATAAATTTTAATCCTAAGGTGATGAGGGTCTACTCTCATTAGTCCAATAATATTTTGGATTAACAATTATATCTTTGTCATTTATTTCTAGTCTACTTTCGCTGGACTTACCATTATCGAGTAGATGATTTTGTTCATTTTTAATATTGATATTGAAAAAATAAAAAGCATAACTACGAAATTAGAACATCAATATTTTAAATATTTATTTAATTTTATTTAAACCAAAATCTATAAATTTGAGAAATTAGATATAATTTATGTGTGCAAAATTGAATAAAGTCATATTTGTAGAAAATATTCATTTTTCACCATATAACTAGATTTTTTCTTATCCTATATGAAGAAAAATATTTTATGAATGTTTAAAATATTATATAAAATAAATAGAGTTTAAAAATTATTAATATTATTCACCATAAATTTTATTAACATTAAAATACATTTCACAAATAAAATATGTATATTTTTTAAAAAATATATATTTTATTCAAATCATATTTATTTTCATTTATAATCAATTGATAAAAATTACTTATATACATAACCATATATAATTAATAATTTAGTTAGTACTATTCAAACCACTAAATCCCACACCTATATGATATATTTATTTTTAAATATTAATATAACAAGATAATATCATGGTTCAATAATACTCAGTGTTACTTATAACACTTGATATCAAAGAAATGAAATTATTTATAGAACAATATTTCATTAAATTTGATGGGATGTTAAATTATACCATCTTAAAATGAATTTCACCCTCAAATTTTTTTTCTCTAATGTAAATAGATGAGGATAATTCTACCTCATCACAACATGAGGTTCCCACAAAACATCCTTAAATTTGTGCTTTCATTACAAAACACTAACAATGTGAGTGGTATTGTTTCTTAAAAAATTATCTCGATAATCCATATTCCATTATAATTATTCTTTGGAATATTTATATTTACACATGTTAATGAACACCTAGTTTATTACATGTTAATTATCAGTTATGTACATCTATATGATATATACATGGAAGACATCACAATTTTGGGTAAGATTCAATGGAATGACCAATAAATAATCTACCATCCAAATACGATAAAAAATTTAAAAAATAAAAATATATCTAGGATTTAGAGCTACCTTCTTTCAAAATATGATCACCATATATAAATTATTTATTCTTTGGAATACATTTTCACCAATATAAAACTCTATATCATTCCACCGATTGTTATAAAAACGTTTGGGTCAACTGTGAGCTACTATTATGTGATATTGAACAGATCTACTTTTGTCTTCTATTTCTTCAGTTACCATAAGTCCCAGTACATTTATTTCTCCAGCATCATTATGGAATTATAGATTTAACTATTACATACTATAGTGGGGTTCACAAAGAGCAATTTAAATGATAGAGAGAATGATATTGCTGAAATAAAATTCCACTGATGAAAGGTATTTCTACCAACCACCTATTAAATCTATATAGAATGTTTTCAACATGTCTTAAAATGTTTGAATGGGCCTTTTGGACTAACCATATATGTGGGGATTATATGTAATGCTGAAAATTAACTATGTATCTTAATCCAATTGAATACATCACCAATATTTTGAGGTAAACATCAAAATCCAGGTAGATATAATTTATAGTGGTAGTCATTAAATCATCCCACATCTTTAATTTTTAAACGAGTTAGTTGATCAAAAGAAAAATATTCTATAATTGAATTCTCTTATGTTAAGTGTATAATGTGGTCGATAAAATCCCATATATAATTATTCCCATTATATGTATAGTGGAGATTGATAAAAAAACATGGTAATGTTTTCCAATTCACATTTTGGTATGGGTAATGGTTGTAACACCCCTTATACTAATTTATCTGATCGATTACTTATGGATATACCATAGAACAACATAAAAAAACCAAAATATCCCTATTCATTCCATCTCACTTAAAATATGCTTTCAAATTTATATATATCTTCATATTTACATGATTAATAGAAAATGAGGATCTATGAGCCTCATCTATCAGATACTTCTTTGAATTTTGTAAGATGGAACAAATAAAATGTTCTAAAATAATATCATTCCATCAAAATCATGGTTGAACACAGAAACATTTCCCACCACCATTTGTAGTTTAATATCTTTCTTCTATGATTCATTAATATTCATTGGTAAATATGATTGAATTGTAATTTTAGATATACAATATTTTGTGAATTTAATCAAGAATAAAGATCCATATATTAGAAGTATAAAAATATTAGATTTCATGGATCCTCTTCGCAGCCAAGATATCATGATTATTTTGACTCATAACATCTTCCACCATGTTCTATTCCTAGGTGTTTCAATGTATACAATAGTAGAAATACTTATTCACTACTAACTATATTCTTGGGATCATGTTTGGTTAATTTTTAGTGAAAATATAATTTTAACATTTATGATTAATATATATGAAAAACCTTTCTACATAGAGATAATGCAACCATATCATAAATGAAAATATTACCACTTATAACACTAAATCGATAGTGCGTAATTTTTTTTTCATAGACCTTCAATATTCAAGAGGAATTATATATGACCATATAGTTATTAAACATTATTATTCCTAGTAACTTATTTGATAAATTAATATAGATTATTAACCATTATTAGTTATATGGTAGTGTAAAAATAGGTGTGTTGATTATCTTTCCCTTATGTTCCTTAAAACATTCCCCTCATTAATTCATCCAAAGGAACATGGATCCCATCCAAGTTTACATGTTTATTGGATTCTAAAGGAATGAAATTTTTAATAAAAAGATGCAATAATATTCATACTATCCTAGAAAACTATGGTTATCATTCACAATGGTTGTTTCAGGCCAGCGTTCAATGACATTATTCTTTGAAGTGTCTACTAATATATTCTCCCTTGAGATTATATGGCCTTAGAAAGAATCATTTTGAATCCAAAATTAATACATTGTAAATTTTTCATAAATCAAATCCTTCTACAGGGTCATTAGAAAATTTATCTGTTTACTTTGGTGTTCTTATTTTATATTTGAATAATTGAGAATAAATTCTACAAAGACAACCATATACTGATCAAGGTAATCCATAAATACATTATTCATTAAATAAATGATCATAGATAGGTAATTACTAAGACCAAAAGTCCAGACTAGAAATTCATAGTGTCCATACCTTGTATTATATATTATCTTTGGTATATCCTCATTATTATCCCTGAATTTATGATATCAATAATGAATATCAATCATGGAAACATGTTGATATTTATGTAGTTGTTCAAAAAAGTCATAAATACATCATTATAAATACTTTTTATTGACAGAGATATTTTTATGTTCTTTATAATTAATAAAAAAAATTAATCATTCAATCATTGTTATTAAAAATTATGTTCCTCTAATGGTGACTAACATGGGGTAATGAATACTTTATCAAGACTCTCATGGAGGTTCTACTCAGTTAAATCAACTGAAAGGGGGATATTATATACTGTGTCTTGAAAATATATGTCGAACCATGTCTAAGTTCATTTGAAAACTCATAAATAGGATTCGAGGTAAGATATGTAATAACATTCAGAAAGACATCAAATAACACCTACACAATAGGAATATAAATGATTTTTACCTTCACCCCAACCATATAACATACACAACATTTTTGAATAGTAGTCCTAAACCATATGATGGATATAATTTCCATCATAAGTTCATCTTTTTCAACCCGGTAGTAGAGCTCAATGTTTGGTTCACAATATCAAACATATATTACCTTACTCGAAAAATGATATTGTATTTATGGAAATAAAAATATACACACCCAAAATAACATTGAATTCGAATATTTTTGTAATGATAAGATTTATAGAGAACATGTTCCAACAAAAATCTATAAGAGAAAAATTGTTTACCTTATAAGTAATAATTATATGAATAAGGGTTTCTAATATGAAAAAATTATCATGTTTTTTAGTTTATAATGTGATTAAATATGGAATTTATTTTCACATAAGAGATTTTATATATCCCGAATAAAATAAGACCTTTTTAAGTCATGAGTGGTTGTTATGTGGTCCTCAATGCACATTGTTATTGTACTCTTCATAAAAAATATTGACCACATGATATTTTCCTTTTTTTATTAGCTTCAGATGTTATTGGTTTCACTCATCATCATTAACCATCATATTCTGGAACAACATAGAATAATTCTTATAAAATTTGCATTTAAAACATTGGAACGTGGGTGGTGTATTATTTAGAGATTTATCCTTAATCCTATAATTGGTTATCATCTTCCCATCACATAAGAATTTGGTTTATTGATGACATTCCTTTTCATTCCAAAACCATTATACTGATGGGTATATCAAATATAAATCTCCAACTTGAGATTAGATACAAAAATCACATCATACATACCCATGGTATATTGGGAAAATTTCGTTTGGAGCCTCTGTTCTATCCTAGTGGAGAATTGATCAACCATATTTCATCTTGGATAATACACCAAGAGCATTCCTCATATACCTTCTGAAGATTTACTCATATTTATGAATAAATTCATTGTACCTATTGATTAAAAAATGCATTTATTTTTTATATCCATACAAGTAATTAAATGAAATTAGTTTTTTTAAGATAAAATTCTAAAATAACCCATACTCCATATATTAAATTTCTTATTAGTATATTTTTTCATCATTATATTGCACCATTGATCTTATTATCCATTATAAAGGTAAAAAACCAGAATAAATGTCTCATTTTTCATAACATTGAAGAATGGAAAATATATTTTCAATGATACTGATCTAATAATTATAAATTAGGGGATCAGTGGAACAACAAATTGAATGTATTAATTTCTTGAAGAAGCCATTAATAGAATGTTGTTTTATCATTTTAACATTTGGAATCATATTTTGATTAATAGATCAATACAGTTATATAAAAATATAAATAAGTATTTTCATTACATATAACCTAAAATTTTTCATCATAGGAGAAAATAATTTCATTTTTGATCACTTTTAAAAAATATTATTAAATTGGGTTCAATCCGTGGACTAAAAGAAAAGAATATAGAGTGAGCATAGAAATCAGGATGGGAATCCATATAATCATTAAAAAAATATATGATTTATAAACATTATAACAATTTATATAGAACTATAGGATTAACCGAGTTTGTTAATTATAATTTTATAAAAAAATAATCATTTTATAATATACATAGACTTGTCCCTAGGGTTCATACTAATGTTTTCTCAACCTTCTTTCTAAAGGTTAACTAAAACCTAATATAACACCAAATCTAGAGACCCAAACATTATATAAATAGTTATCTCATCCGAATAGCTAAATAATCATAATATAATATTTTTCTCCATGCTAAAATCATTGAGTTCATTTATCCTCGGTAATATGGAATCATACGAAATTGGGTAAGGAAATTTTTATATATTCTACAAATTATTTATTTATAATTTTAACCCTTCATTGAAATAACATAACTAATACCAATCATCATAACCTGGGGAATATAGACATAAGAAAACATGACATCAGATGCTTTGTCAGGGCATCAAATAGGGATACCAATGATCACATAACATGACCATAAAAGTATAAGAACATGATCTAATTTTTTGAAAAACCATATCTTTTATATTAATGATCCTAATCATCATTCATTGAATAAATATAATATGTACAAAAGATATGTATCATAAGGTAATAAAAAAACATGAACCACGAAAATTTTACATAGGTTTCAGAAATTCAATTTTGGCATATAACTAAGTATATAAAATAACGCCCTTAGTAGTCTAAAATCATTAACAATTCTATCATAGAGGAACAACATCACTCCAAAAACCATAATACCAGTCAAGGTCCACTACCAATACTATCATTTAGATATAATATCTTAATGAATTATGTTTTCTAAAAATTATAGTATTGTTTAAATCATTTGTTATTAATAATTACTTAATAATTTGGACGGAGATATAGGTCCCACACATCACATAATGAAAATCACAAATATTTTTTCCATAAGATCACAATGATTTAATCATATCAAAGCCTATGAAAATAATTGGTTCTTATGAAAATTTCATCATTTCGTAAACTATAGAAACGAAAATATTTCATAAAAATTATTTTATTAAGATAATAGACCATAATGAGAAAAAATAAGGATCTTATAATTATTATATATCCTTATTAATGAATAGTTTCTTGTCTTTCTGTCCTTAATGAAAAAACTATAATTAATATATCATTAAAAATTTATTTAGAAAATTACCTTTACATTTTGAAAAAAATAGTTAAAACTAATAAATCATAAATGATAAAAATTTATTTGAAGTGAATTATTTAATGTTATAAAGGAAGATTCAAATGAATAAATTCACAATGATAGGAAAATAAATTCATGTCGTATAGGTAGAAAACATTCATTCTAATGTTTCTTCAGGAAAATCATGACTTAACTCGATTTGAAAATGACAAGAATATTACATTAAAACATTTTTTTAATTACTTTATACATGGAATAAAATTAATTTAATAACCATATTATAAAAGTAAAATCATTTTTTAAAACATTTTCGAAAAAACATATACATAGAAGAAAAATATTTTACAATCGAAGAGAGAAATGATGTCGACATTCCATAAAAATATATTTTATTCTCTTGGGAACATTAAAGGAGTAAATAGAAGAAAATACATTTCTTTGAAAAAAATTTAAAAAAAATAGGAAAAATACACCATTTATTAGTAGATATTTCCAATGAACTTATTTTTTGGGGAATAGTCATAATCTATCTCAATGAACCATGAGATTGTGACATTAAACCTTTACCTCAATCTTTCCTTCTTATGAGAGCTCTCCATCATCATATATAATAAATTCAAATCAATTATAATTCTATAAATGGGTTATATTTATACTTATCATATTATATATGATCCAATTATAACATTTCAACACCCATATTTCTCACTACTTCCTTAATAAAATTTTCATTTTTGGTTGTTATCTCATTTGTTTATCCTAAGTAATTTAGCTCCGTATTTCAGACCCCTATGAATTTATATTGGTTCCCTAATACCCATTATATTTACCTTTTTATGAATATCTTATTTGTTTATTATATACATATTTATTATAATCCATTTTATTTATAGATAGAAAAATGAATTACACTATTCATGGGGAGGGTATGTTGGATGTACGCATGAATACTGTTTTCATATTTTGACGGATGGAAGGAAAGAATGATAAATATTAATCAACCTTTATGTATTAATTGTTATACATTATATGCTATATATATTAATAAAATTACACCTCAATACAATAAAAGTAAAATATAAATGAAAAAATAAAATTTCTTTATGGGTGTCATAGTCCACAGGTATGCATGAATGTTGCCATCATTTCCAATTGGATTTCATATTAAGTAGTTTGATATGATTTCAAAATTAATAAAGAATAAATATTTAATAAATTTCATTAATAAACATGAAACTCATTATAAATATTTTATGTAATATATAGTGATGAAAAATGAATTATATCACTTGGTGGATATATTAAGAGGTAGGTATATACATACAAGTGATATATTCACATTTGTATGATGAATAGAATGATTTAAAATAGCATTATAATAATCATAATAATATTTTAGAATTTTTAGGAAACAATTTTTTGTATTTTAAGATATTTACCACTTATTTGGAGGATTTAATGAATTGTAGAAAAGATCATTACCATGTAATGTAATTACCTCTTATTATAAACAACCCCCTTTAGATGTCATCTATAGGGTTCTAGGATTGGTATTTTGAAACAAAACCTATATAATTTTCATAAGGATGTGTATATGTTTAATATTTAGAGTTTAATTTTATCTATAAGGATCATTGGGGTGTAATGAAGTGTTAAAGGATATACCCTTTTATAATTGAGGTGACGAGACCCGTTATAATTTTTATAAAGAATAAATTATAATAAATTAATTCTAAATAAAATTGAATATAAATGGAAATGTATTCATATAATTTTTATGAAAAGGATGTAATAAAATAAACTAATATATTTTATTAATTTTTTTTTCATTTTAAATATTCACATTTAGATTAATCCTTAATTATCAAATATTAATTTTAATTGTGGTAAAAATATTTAAAATATTAATGCATTGAATATTTTAATTATACATTGGAAATATTTCAATAAATTAAAACTATATGGAATTTTTTACTATATAATTACTTAAAATACTTATGTATGTAATTTTTATGAATTTTTTATAAGTTGGTTGAATACTTTTTTAATAAAATATCATTATTGTTAATAATGATAGTAGTCATTTAATTTGACATAAAATACATAAATAACGATCTTAAATTCGTATATAATCCTTTAACAAAACAATAATATTCCATATTTACCAATTGAATTAGTGGAAAACAATAAACTATTCTAATAATGTATCTCTTAATATTTTCAATATCATTTACAATATTTACATTGTTAATTTAAAAACATTATCTTATCATTGTGTAAGATTTGATGTTATTATATAATACCCAAATCGTGTAAATAAATTAACATCATGATTATCATTTAGTTGTGAATAATTTTAATCTTAAGATTCATTCATAACTATTTTCCCTTATTTGAAAACATATTGGATATTTCTAACTAAGAGATAGATTTTTTTTAATAATTCTCAATTTAAAAAACAGATAAATTATTTTCATGGAAAAATTTCCATAGAATTAAAAAAGTAGTCATATGTATATAAGGGGATTATTAAATTCATACAATAATAATTATGATGAAAAATTATGTCTTTTTAATAATTTTTAATCCTGGTTGACCTGATTTATCCTTTATAATGGAGATAAATTATACCATGGTTACATTTCATTTTGTCAAAAAATAAATGGGTCATTTTTACCAAATTTGAATCTATGATTCATAATATTTAATTTATTTTATACAAATAAATGCATATAAAGGGATGAAATTAATATTAATGTATGTCTGAACATACCGTAAAAACATTCTATAAAACATGATTTATTGATATCCAATACCTAGAATAATTTTTTTAATCCTTATGAAGTTTTATTACGATAATAATATATATATTTAATTATAATAATTCACCAATAAGGATTAATTTAATTTATTATGTTAAAAATATAATGTGTTTGTGAAAACTATTTTTTATAAAAATATATATTTTTCATTCAAATGAATGTTATTTTCATTAAAAATAAAATTTTAACCAATTGATTTAACTTCAAACATGCATAAAAACACATGTTCCAAATTTGGTAAATTATATTTGTACCTTCTAGTCAAATAGATTAGTGGTAACATTAATTTTAAAAAATAAAATTTTAATAGTATATTAGAGTTCTTTTAAAATCATTGTACTGCCTAATGAAATCTATCGAAGGTAAACAATTAATTAAATATAAATATTTCATAAAAAAATATCAACGTATTATTTTTTACCCACATTATTTTTAAGACACCACTAGAGAATCTAACTCATGGGGATAATACCAATAAATGATTATATCATAAGATAAAAAGTTATTGTCACACCATCTTCCAACATAATTACTTCTTCTAGTTATGATTTTCTTATAATTCCAATTATAATTATTTTTTCGTTTAGTTTTTAAAATTTATAGCTTAATTAATTAAATAAAAATTAAATTGAATATGGATTTCTGAATTATTATTCTAAAAGAAGTCAGTTTTTTTAAGTTATTCACTCATTTCATATCTATCACTCGGTATGAGGTTTTATGCTAATATATTATTATCGCAAAATTGATTGTTATAAAAACTAGATTGCCATAAATCTTGAAGAACCTATCATGAATGTATATATTTATGAAGTGATATATACTTGAGAACTCTGAGACAGAAGAAATAAATACTCTTATGTGTGGAAGAACACTATCTAGTTTTTCGACTAAGAACAAGGGATTTTATATTCTTCCATGACACTATTTTTTCCTAATCATTTTATATAACTCAATTAATGTTCTTTTAGGGGAAAATGAGATGAATTATATACAACTATAGCTAATCATATTTAGCTACATTGAATTTCCATATCTCTAATTTTATCACGTCCTATTTTATAACACCTTTGAACAATATGTCAGTTTATACTATTTAACTATAACAATAGTCTCATGTACTAATCTATAGATTAATTGAAACTATATTTTTATTTTCATCATATATACTCTCAAATATAAATATGTATTATTTCTTCTATGACATAAATTAATTTTTTCCAGGAGGAATTATAGTAGTGTTATTTGTAAAGCCATTAATTTCATATAATATGACTTTTTGTAAATTTGAACTAGGCAGTGGATTAGATTATTTTGTTAATAAACTACATAAAAAATGTGACTTCATATTATATGGGTTTACTTCATGTCTTATTATTGTGCCCTATATTTTTTTTCTATTAGGTGATTTCTAGTATTGTTTTCTTATTTTAGATTAGAAACTAGAAGCAGTTTTCAAAACTAATAACAAGACATTGATATAATAGTTGTTTTCAACATGGGAGTTATATACACTTTTTAATAATTCTGATTTGGTTTCAAATGATAGAGAGTGTTTTAAATCTTATTTTTAATATAATATTGATTAAACTATTGAAATTTTTTTTGAAATATAAAATTATACAATTCTAAAAATTTTGTTAACTAGATGTATTTTATAAATTGAGAGACTTCTGATTTTTATATTTTTAATATAAAAATTTAATTTGAAACACAATTAACCTAGTATTTAGTGTTCCACTCCAACCAGCATTTGGCATCCAATGATTATCACTCTTGTTTACTATGATAGAGTATATCTTAAATGATTAATAATTTATTTTAGGGATAAATCAAATTCTTTATAGATTAATACTACGTTTTACAGAATATCCAATAATCAGCCACTTTATTTTAATGGAATCATTTATTCATAGATAAATTTAAAAATATATATATGGATCTTGTTAATTTACATAGGGGCTGAAATTATACAAAAATATGAAATACACAAAACTGAAAGAAGAACGTTGGATTTTATTAAAAAAACTCACCTATGATTCAATATTTTAATATATAAATTCATTATATAGTGAATTAAATTATGATAAATTTAATATAATTTTATTATGTTCATCTGCCTTTGAATTTTGGAATACTCTTTATATATCATAATATGTAACGTCAAATGATAATGAATTGAATTTAAATAATAATACAAGAAAATATGATACAATAATGATAAGTCTTAATTAATTGAGTTCTAATATTAATTGAAACTATAATGAAATCATGGGATCCATGCATAAAAATATAATTATAAATACTAACATCGATCAAGTGATTGGATTGATAATATGTCTACCTAACAGATGGTGAGGAAATTTAATTTTCATCAGAGAATCATATGATACCAACACACTATTAGTCATGAATGTCATTATAAAACTTGTAATGTATTATTCAAAATAGAAAATAAAAAATTAATATTATAATGCCATGAATAATTTTATATCTTTAAATAATTATTATTCAAGTATAATTTTAATGATTAATACTAATATTTAATGTTATAACGATTCATCTGCTGGAAGTGATGAAGAAGTGGATCCTTTAATAAGATGATTGGAATCGTTCTACATGAATATTTAGTTCATAATGATATAAAATTAAAGAGGAATGTTTTTTTTAGAAATTAAATTAGTTAAATGATTATAAATATTAAAATTCCAAAAATGTAGTGATCTTCTATTAGTGTAAAAGAAAATAACATATTAATGTAGATTTCCCCATTATGAAAAATAATAACTTAATATAAGATAATTTTTTAGAGGTATGAAAATTATATAAATGAAACCCAGAGTGCTTCATAAAAAATATCAAGTCAATTTATCTCAATTATTGAAGACAAAAATGATTGGGCTAATAATTATTTAATGAAAATCACATCCGGTGTATCAATTATTTTTCTGGCATCTCCTATTCATATTTTTGATAATTATTTCACTTGAAAATTAGATGAAAATATATATTGTGATGATTTATTATATTACATTTATATACTAATGGAATTATTTATTAATCATAATGGAAAATATAAATTTTTTATGAATCATAATGATTTGTATGCTCATGATAAATATTATTTTTCTCTTTAAGAATACTAAATTCTGAATGGAAAACACTGAACATAATATTTATATTTCTATAAAGAATAATGATCTATATTATTAAAAAAATTATAAACAATAAATGATATTATAGGGAATATTACTTCTACAAAATATAACAATTTAATTTATTATGAACCTGGGTAAATGAAAATATATAAAAATAGAATTATTCCAATTTATAGTTCTACTATGACTAATAGTAGTTCATAATCAAATAGACCCAAAAATGTTAACATTTATAAAATATGAAAAACAATAAATAGATAACTATTTAAAAAAAATATTCCTAAACCACCAAATAATAATGTTTTTTGACCTATGAAAATATGGGAACTAAATTGATTTCTAATTTAATCTTTTTTTTGGAAATCTACATGAACAGTAATAGTAATAATATATGGTATTATGAAAGTGGGTGGTATGTGGACATGAGTATGGAGTAAATGAATTTCAATAATCTTATAAAAAAATTTGGGTATTTCACTTTTAGTGATAACTGTAGTGGTAAAATAATTAGACATATCAAAATTGGTATCTCGAGTGCAGTTTTAATTTCTAAATTTTTATTTGTAGACAGATTAAAATATAATATTCTTAACATATAAAAATTTTATGATTATGGATATTGTTTCATGTTTGATAATAATAGTTCTAAAATTTATGATTTTAAATATGTTTTTGTCTTTCTCACATTGTGAAATGATATTGCTTTGGCTACAGATTTGAAATAAATTTTTTCATAATATATTATTATTTTTATTTACTTATAAAAGAGTAATGAATTATAAATTGGAAACTATGACATTTCTACTAAACCACTTTTTGGAATATTACTAGGAAGGTATTATTCAATGATATTCCTAAAATACAATTCTAAAAGACATTGTCAGTAGCCCTTGTCAAAACGGTAAACAACATGAAATAAAATTCATAACAAATAATGTTGTTTTATCTTCTAAAACTATATAGTAGGATCACATGGACATATTTATTACCTATAGTGTTTCCATATTAAATGGGAAGCATTGTGATTTTGTTATATTATAAAACTATTCTAGATACTCCTGGGTATTTCTATAAGATCACAAAAGTTAAGCTTGTTATTATTTTTCTATGTTTACCAAATATTCAGTAAATCATAGTAGGAATAGAATTTCACCCACGATAAGTGATTTTTTACCATTTGTTTTAAAATCAATATTTTGAATATCTATTCACAGAACATGAATATTATCACAAATATTATTTTCCTTGGACCATACAATATAATGATATTGTAGAAATGATTAATTTAAAACTTCATCAAATTTCTTCAACCATGATCAATGATTATGATTTACCAAGTCATTTTTTATTCTAGAGACTTTGATTAAAAAATTCTACATTATTAATAGAGTTCTATTTTGAAAAATTTTAATGAAAACCCCATATGATTTATAGAATTCAATAAAAAGGTTTAATCGCTTAAATATTTTTATTTATAATGTATCTATTCTCAATAAAAAGTAACGTTAAGGAAATATTCATCAAAAATTGATGTAGGAATTTAATAGGGATATTGTACATCCATTAAACCATATAGGGTAATCAATAAAATGAACAACATTATAGAAAAATTTACCTATAATATTTAATCATTCAATCTCACATGAACCTACTACCCCTTAAGAAAATCATGAAGATGGACATTATAGTTTAGATATTAATTCCAAACATGGTAATAAATATATTGAACATGATGTACAAAAATCACTCAATTATGATGATCTATTTGAACCTAAACCTATAGATGAAAACTATGTATCAAATATATCTATTCTTCAAATTTTCAAGACTTGTATAGATCATCATTTAGTTTTTTATTAGGAGACCAAAATATAGAGGAATAAACCATAGATTGTCATAACTCCTACCACTAAAAATAATGAAATGATAAGAGATATATAATAACCCATGAATCCCATATCTGGTAGGCCTCACGTGGGAGATTATCACCAGGTGATGAAAATTGTCTTGTATGGGAGGAATTACCCTCTATAATAATGAAGAATAGGGAGATAAGATGAATCTCCTACAAGAAAACTGCATGAAAAAATATAAAATATATCCAAATCTTCTAAAAATAAATGAATAAACAAAAAAAGTAAATATAAAAGTCTCAATGGTAAATACCTAAAAATAATTCTAATGTAGATACATAAAAAAACCAAAATTTGGGACGGTACAGTCAAGAACAGTCCATGAATTCCTCCCTAAAAACAAAAAATATTTTTATATACATAGGGTGAGAATTTTAATATACTAATTAGAAAACCCAAATTTCTCATCCACATGTGTAAAGAGAATAAAATGCACCTGTAAAAAAAATATAAGAACCAAAAAATAACTGTAAAGTTAAAATAACCAAAATCACAACATCACCGAGGAACTATCATTAAATAATTCCACCATATATAATAATATAATATGATTCCTATCAATGATAGGGTACCCCTTAGCACATTCATATTGATTCATTGTTCTCACACCCATATGAAAACATCCAAAAAATCTTACCACTTCTAAATAATATCACATTAAATCACATCCCACCCACGTACACCTAGGCCATAACATCACATTATATCTCATAACCAGTTTTGTAGGGTGTCATGAACTTCAAGGACAACAACCTCATTCCCTCATCCTATAATGAACAACGCCCACCATAATTCTTATGAACACATATTTTCGAAAGATGCCTCGGCCATCACATACTCATCACATCACATATAAACTATGGAATTTTTAACATCTAAAATCAAATTATGTTCATATCACCAATGCATGTATGAGGTTTTGGGTAGAGAGGATAGTCAACAATCCTTCTCCCACTATGATTCCAGTAATAACACGTCCAAAACATTTAGTGTCTTCACATGGCGCTCGACATGGTAGGGGGACATTTAAAAATTAAAAAATATGAAATGTATATACATATAATAAATCATCACACATGCCCCATCTTAAGGGTTGAAAAACATTGATTAAAATATCTCACAAGATAATCCATTTATCCTACAAAAACATAAATCATAACCTTATACAAGGAAAAAATGTGAAAAAATAACTTTCCACTTTTTTAAAAAAAATCATTTTCAATAATTCATATTTTCTATAAATTCCACATTAAATCGCAGTTTAATGTATATATTCATCATTCGTTAGCATCCCATTTCATGTTGTTAAAATTTATTTAATTCAATTAAAAATAATGCAGCCTCTATAAACAACCACCATCGCATACCCATTGTACAACCACACCATCACTACCCTCACAACTCCACTACACAACTACCCCACAACCAGCATCACAACCATGATAATTAACCACACCACCCCCACCATCATAGCCACTCTACATATCACATCCATTTCCCCATGTCAATCACAATAAATCCAACACCCATGCATCGCTCATCGCAACAAATCCTAAACACACAATAGTATCCACAAACATATCACAACACATACGCCACAATTTCATTAGTTAGTCATAAGGGATTCCATTCATGGTTACATAAATATTTTAGGATTTTATCAAATATTCCATAAGATCTAGGGGAATCTATTTCATTAACCGAATATACAAGGTCATCCCTTAATTTATGGTGGTTTCACAATAATTCAATAAACAAGACTATCATTATATAAATGGAATCTTAAAAAATATAAGATATTGAAGTCCATGATATTTAATTATAAAAAATAGATAATATTAATATCATAATAAAAAGGTATAAAATCATCTGAACCATTCACATACCCTTTCCATTTTATTCAAACTTGTTCCCTATATTTGTTAATCTAGTTTAACATTCCTCGTATGAGATAACATGTGTAACCCATCCTTCAAGGTACATAGAAATGAGAAATGATAGAATTCCTACCAAAAAGAAAAAAATTACCCAAATTACAGCACCAAAAAGGGGGTGCATGATTTGGATGGAACCTCTTTAGGGGACCATGAACCAACTGGAGAAAAAACTTTCTAGAACTCCATGGGCATAATATTTTATATCATTCAATCTTAAGAGGATGTGACATAAAAATAAATTTGAAATGATCTTATAATTTGAATTATTAGACTTCTAAATATCATATTATATATGGTTTATAATGGAAAATAAATTTTATTATCATTAAATCCATGAATTATAAACATTTTAAAGCTATTATGAATATTAATAAATTTAATATTTGAGTATTGACCTTTGAAATGTCTATAAAATTAATTAAGGAATTAAAATAGTCCTTTTTCAAAGAGAAGTCAAAAATGGGAAATCTATAAAATATGAAAAAAATTGAAACACAATTCACAAGTCACCACTACAGATTATTTTCCAGCGATTAATTTCTAGGGAGTCACTACCGGAGAGTCACCACCTGTGAGTATCCTCAATAGAGTCACTTCTACCATGTCTCCACCAGTGACTAAACGCCAGTGACTCACTCCAAGTGAATCACCACCAGTGTCTCACTGCTCCAATGAACCTCCATCATAAATGTACGACCATAATAATGTATTTAAAATAAAAATGTCTAACTAACAAAATTACATCCCACCTTAAATGACTCCCTACCATAATTATTTTATTAGCCTCAAATACACTATGACTATCTCCTAGACACCTCAATAATCTAATTTCATGAAATGTAACTAGAAGGAATGTTTGGTACATTTCATCAAAATGCATCTCAATATATTCTCTCCTTCAATAATTAAAAACCAATCCAATTGGATGGAATGAGTTGGTTTGAACAACCATCCCTAAATATACCTCTCAAGTATCTCATTATATATAAAATGCAGCCACCAAATTAAATAGCTAACCATATTCGAACAACATATGAAAAACATACTACCCAAAACATAATATTTATTTAATTCAATCCTCCATGATAAGATACTACCCACTCTAGGTGGATATAACATGCTTTTTAGGGTTTGACCAATTCATTGTAAAATACACCTTGTTTTGGAATTAGGTATTCCATTTTTCACATATTAGAACATTTTTGTAAATGGCATAACGTGGAAAAATATATCTCATAAAACACCAATATCCAAACAACACATCATAACAAATAATCTATAAATGAAAAAATTAAAATAAAACTTCGTACAATGGGAATGCATTCATGTCTCATTCTCCAATATACTCTCCTCTAGGAAACCATTCTTACACATCACATGAACCAAGGGAATAGACTATCATTACATCTCCTTTCCAAAACAATATTAGTTCACCACTAGATTCTCTATAAATGTCTTATCGTCATCAATATCAATCTCTCCAAAGTCATTCACATAGGAGTCATTGTGAATATACTTATGGAGTTGATAAAAGTGGATGATTTCATGGATTTGATAAAATTGAGGCATACATTCCAGTAGTATGTGACCTCAACAATGAACTCCAACACCTTGAAGGGCCTAACAAATTGGGCCGAGAGATTACTCGCTTCTTCTAACCTTTGTATCCTACATTGAGGTGAAACATTAATGAACCTGTAGTCCCCATCCATTAACATTATGGTCCTCCTCCACTGATTGATAAATGAATTCTTCCAATCATGTGGGGATTTCATCCTCTATTAATCCAACCATTCATTTTATGCCATTCTATGCATAACCCCATGTTTTAAATATACTAACTCCCTTACCGCTGCCCAAAAAAATAGGATGACAAGATTCCCTATAAAAATACTCAAATGGGTCCACTCTAATTGATAGGTGATAGGAGATATTATAAGAATACCAAAAAAGAATGTATTCATTACCATGATACTCTGAAGGCCGCTGAATCACCCCCACAATATATCCTCCTACGTCCGGCTTGTCCACTCTGTCTACACATCCTTATGAGTGTGTATAGCATTGATGAGGTGCAAATATGTTCCAAAATAATTTTTCAATCCCCTATAGAATTACGAGGTAACATGAGAATTTAGATAAAATAAAATGGATATCAGGACTCTATGAAACCGCACCACATCATCCATATACTTCTTTTCCATCACATCCACTATTCATGACTCCCTGATCACTAAGAAGGGATCATATTTTTATCAATCAATCTATAATTACCCATATAGAATGACAAATCCCTTGATCTTGGGGTTATACTTTTATTTAATACCATGATATTTCATCCTATTTACCCTTTATAAAGACTATGTGTTGCAACAAACCCCCTAGGAACACTTTGGATGGCCAGTAAATTTGGGGAAACCAGACACTAAGGAAAAAACTCTCCCACTACCCATTTCATCCTATTCCACCAAAACATTGTCCTCACACCATGGTACATATTAGAGACTATAGTGTGTACCAATAAAGGTGATATATAAAACTACATAATGAATACATCATTAATTTATAACAGAATAGAAAACCAAACATAAAATATTATACTGTTCCAAATATCTGCTAACCATCTATCTAGAGAACAGCTATGGCCAAAATGATTGTGAATCTCCTATTCCTATGAGTCTCCGCATCGAGAATCCACAACCTATGTAATTAGAAAATATTTTCCCATCATTCGAATCCAATAACAACTACCATAATCTACTTTTGTATATATGTTTAGGGAATCCAACCCCCTATCACTATCCAAGAATCTGCGGACTCTTGAACATTATCCTTCTATGAGTTTCTTCTCAAATAATCGACCATGAAATTACCCTTTCAAGAGGTGTATACATAGAATAATATTACAAATGAAACCTGATCCACCTCCATTGTCACTGATTTATATCACACTAATAAAATACATACCTTAACCACTGGTGATCTAATAAGACCATAAATAGCTATTCATTGAGGTAATGTCCACCTAAGTACTGTATAATAAATTTTCTACTAGCTAAAGATCATTGTTTGAAATGTTATTATCATTCGTTTTGTATGTTAATTAACACATAAGATCAAAATTACTTCTATTACATCCATATGCATCCCAATAACAAACAGGAAGCATCATAGAAAACATCAAACACCACAACCTCCTTAAAGAAACAGGAGAACTAGAGAACCAAACAACTTCCCCTTCAGGTAATGAGATGCTACATGGACATTACCACTCCACGCAAAATCTTGTTACCACAAAAAAATGTTCTAAATAGGGTAAAAACAAAATAGAAACCATGAACAAACCTCCAATAATATCCTTTTATACCATGGAATCTATGAACCTCTTCCGCATTATTAGGTACTACCCAACAAACAACTGCATCAGCATTTAATTGGTCCATAGACAAACCATGCATAGACACCACATGCCTAATAAAATGCACCTATAATGTATAAAACATACACATGGAAAACATTACATATAGATAGTAGTGAAGAAGAAGCTGTAAAATATCTCTGAGATTCTCAACATCAACCTCCTATGACCATGACATGATTTTTATATGATCGATGAATATGAAGAAGAATTTTTCTAGGAACTCTATGAACACGGAGCTTATAATCCCCATGAAAATGGATAGTGAGTTCGTAATACTAATGTGCATGAACATAAAATAAAAGATCCCACTCATTCAACTATATATATTCTCGTAATATCTCAATCCTTTAACATTATCATTTTATATCCAAACTGCATATCAATCATATAGAACAAACAACCTCCACTCAACTAGTCAAAAAAATCATTGTTCCTTGGAAGAGGATAACTACTCTTGAACATCACTAACATTATCATTTGGTAGTAAAAGAATTACCTTAGAATACAACTATATTTATAGCGAATAACACTGGGTCACTCAATAGTGATTCACAAAATTGGATGAAACTACTTTTCATCAGATAATCTATCTGAATCCACACCTTCTATAACCCAAAAGGCTCCATCTTATTAGGACCATGGAAATTGTATAGGTATGAGGATGTAAGTCAATCCTGAACTCAACATCATGATGAGGGGGTAGTTTGACAACCTCTTTAGGGAAAACATTCAGCAACACCCTAAAAACATT